>OY757016.1:72818655-75218655 GCA_963580285.1 Lucinisca nassula
TACCGTTTTTAACAAATTTGAGTATTGATTTTTTTTAAATATATCACTGGGTTTGTGAATTGATTACAAACCACTTCTTTCATTTTGGGGGGGGGGGGGGGGGGGGGGGGGGAAGCTGAGCCCCAGTCTATTTCCGACGAGCGAAAATAGCCTTGTTGACTACATGCCAAGGGTCTGTAAAAGCCCCTTAGCTCAAGCACCTGATAAAGCCAAGCGTCTATCAATGTATATCCAGATAGGATGTGCCACATTGAGCCATGGAATCTGGATCTACATTGTCAGTCGTTTTTTATATTTTACCAATAAACCAACCTGTGGGAGACAAAACTGTACTTCAAGATGAAAATTTGGGGATAATTGTAATCGAAATGCATTTGGGGAGGTAAATTGGCGGTTTTACAGTCGGAAATTTCGTTATACGGAGGACCCGAGTCATAACGACATTCGTTTTACCGGCAAAACTCGTTATAACGACAATTGCAATGGAAAGAATTCTAACCTCAAGGTTTAGCCTCGATTCCGAGCGCCTTGGGCTTCCCTTGGGTTGACAATACCCAAATCGAATCCATAGTCATGAAAGATTCTTGTAATTTAATACTCCAAGAAACAAATGTTATAAATGTCATCGAGGCGATTCTAACAAATGTCTATAACATTTGTTTTGTGGAAAAGATCTTTTATAAGCTATCATACTCCTGACTGGGATTCTTTATAACGGCAAATTCATTATAACGGCACAATAATAGGGAACAAATAATGTCGTTATAACGCGATGCATCTGTAGCGGAGCCATAAATCGTAATTTGCGAAAGAAAAACCGGTTATTTACCTACCAAAATATCAATTTTCAATACATTTACCCGCCGGCGTGCAATTAAAGAGGTTCCGATAGGCCTTTTTGCAAAAGAGATTTAAGTCCAACATTGAATTTTGAAATTTAAGCGAAATGGCGCCTACAAAACTTAGAGAGGCTTTGCGAAGTTATGATACCAATAACCCTGATTAAGTTTAGTAGTTTATAATTTATTACGAGTGTTGAAGTCAGTTACATGACTGGACACTCTAGCATACCGAATTGATTGCGATCTATAAACACCGTAAGATGCCGCACAGCCAAGAAAGAAAACATACATTCTCATAATCAAAATCATCGGGTTTACCATAAATTTTGCATAAACAAACCCATCTTAAAACAGACAAATATAAATAAAAAACGGGGCTTCGGTAACAGAAGAATTTGCTATATTAAACTTAAGTATTTGAGGGTAAATTTGATTGATCAAACCATCTCAGTAGATATTTCAATTATCCAAATATCTAGAGCTTCAATATATTGAGATTGCTTTTCAACAGAAGGGACTTCACGAAGTATCTTTCAGTTCAGAACAAGAACAAATCAGCCACAAAGGGTGCGCAATTCGTACCCATCGGATTTTCCCCCACAACCTATGTCATAGAGCAGAAATAAGCAAAATAATGTATAACCCCTGTAAACGGGCTTGATAACATGATGAGTTTTCTTTTGTCAGAGCCCAATTACTTTTTGCGGTAAACAAAGTACGAGAAATCTCAGACAGAAGTCTGTTATAACCATTCCTTGCCACACGCAAATACACAAGACTGTAGGTAATAATGTCCTAAAAACAGACAACAAACAAAAAGTGTTACTTACGTAATTACTGGAAAACACGCAAAACGTTTGTTTTCTTACTTTTAAAAGATGGAACACCCCCCCCCCGGTGGGTGGGTGGGTTGCTGAGAAGCATCGAACCCAGTCTTGAGTCGTGACGTCGTGCTCCGACTCTGCTTCAGAGACATTTTGTTGCCAATAGACGGAGTCTTTTCCCTTAATTGACTACTAGTTTGTCTGGACTTTTTCTCATAAATTTGCTCATTGTTTTCAGATAAAAGTTGTGTAAAAAAACGGTATATCAATGAAAATTGTCTGAGGCATTTGACGAGGCGTTATAATGATGTGACAAAAGCCAACAGCTGTTAACCCTAAATATCTTCAAATGTCCGTGGTAACCCTGCTTTGTTGGAAGGAATGCGTTTTATACTTAACAGTAAGAGTTTAGATATATTCCGCTATAAAACAGAAGTGAAGGCAATGATCAGGAATCGATACAACTACCCAACACCTCCAATCACATCACGAAAACAAGTCCGTGAAATGAACACCCCCTTAACCCCACTTTATAAAGAGAAAACTGGGGTTTACGGGGGTATACATTAGTTCTTATTTTTGCTCTAAGACATAGGTTGTGGGTACTCATTAGAACCGCCTCAATGAGGCGGTTCTAACGAGCATCCACAACCTATGTTTGCAGTATTTATAAGAACAATATCACGGATTTTCCTGAGAAAAGTAGCCATTTTGAAGATGTGAAAGAATGCACTATGTCGCACGGGTGTGTTTGCGTAATGAGAGACACCAAAGGGAAAGAAACACGAATATGAAATACCAAAACCCTAATGAAAACATCATGAGTGGAAAGACAAAAGAACCGCCTTGGTGTGTGGGGGGTGGGGTTGGGTGGTTTAATTCGATTTTACGTGGCCACAATCTAATTTGTTCAGTCTGCATGAAGGCTTTCTAAACGCCAGTCAGACTTATAACTCATTCTGATTTGGTTTCAAAATTCAATGTTGGACTAAAAACACTTCTGCTACAAGGCCCAACGGAACACGAATTCTATGGTGACTTAGTATATAAATTTAGAAAAATACATGCCTGTAATGACTTTAGTACCCAATTTCGTAAAATCGATTGTCGATATATAAAGATTGGGTACAACATCAATATTATAAAACAGACTGCATGCATGGTGGTTAACCCAATCACGGTTGGCAACTGTGCTTCCCTCTTTGATTGCACACCGGTGGGTCGGGCTTAAGATTATATGACGGTTCCAGCGTAAGAACATAAATGGAATTTTATTTTATTTTAGTATTCTTTATGTTGGTTGGCGCCTGAAGCTCCGTCTTTGGTCGGGCCCCTCGGAGTCTAACTGTTGGTTTTCTTTTGCTCCAGCAATTCTGTTGTTGTATGCTGTCGAGTCCTCAACCGTGTTTCATCTCTGTAGTTTTTTGATTTGTATGTTCTCGGAGATGTTACACTGATGAGTTAGTAAGCCTTCATGCGGACTAAACAAAATTAGTGTATACCGCGACAGAGGTAAAGGCGAGGATAATGGCCATGTAAAATCGATTTAAGCCCCCCAGTGGTATTCTTTCCACTGACCGTTCCATGGCGGTTCTTCTGTGGCGGTTTATTTATGTTGTTGTTTGTTACTACTTACTGTGTGTATCACTTGTGTCTTTTTATTTTGGATGGCCATTTGGCCATTTTGTGGGAAAGTAACTGTCCTTATGGCCATCCTTTGTTTAGGTTTCCATTATGGTCTGGCCGCTTCATGTTTGTGTTTCTTTCCCTTTGGTGTCTTTGGTGGGTGGAGTAAGTTAATTGTATCGATTCCTGATCTTTGTTTTACTTCTACTTTTTATACTACTTCTGCTTCTAAAAGTATTTTAGAAGCTTTCTGTTATTCCTTCTTCTTGTCATTTACGCACATTGCCCTTTCGTAAGAACCCATTTTTGTATTATCCAAAAGTGGTATCAAATGTGTTAAAGATTATAGCATTTTACCAATAACAGTGTTTTTCATTGAGTCGGTTCTAACGAGTACCCACAATCTATATTTTAGAGCAGAAATTAAAAAATAAGGTAATCCCCTGTAAACTCCAGTTTTGGTCGGGTCCCTCGGAGTCTAACTGTTGGTTTTCTTTTGCTCCAGCAATTCTGTTGTTGTATGCTGTCGAGTCCTCAACCTTGTTTCATCTCTGTAGTTTTTTTTATTTTTATGTTCTCGGAGATGTTACCTCCAAGAGTTAGAAAGCCTTCATGCGGACTAAACAAAATAAGTGTATACAGCGACAGAGGTAAGGGCGAGGATTATGGCCATGCAAAATCGATTTCTTTCCACTGACCGTTCCAAGACGGTTCTTCTGTGGCGGTTTATTTATGTTGTTGTTTGTTACTTACTGTGTGTATCACATGTGTCTTTTTGTTTTGGATGGCCATTTGGCCATTTTGTGGGAAAGTAACTGCCCTTTTGGCCTTTTTTTGTTTAGGTTTCCATTATGGTCTGGTCGCTTCATGTTTGTGTTTCTTTCCCTTTGGTGTGTTTGATGGGTGGAGTAAGTTAATTGTATCGATTCCTGATCTTTGTTTTACTTCTACTTTACTGTATAAAAGTGGGATACAAGGGGGTCAAAATAATATAGGCGTGTTTTCGTGATGATTCTCCAGTTTTGTATGCGGACTCTTCCATCTTTGGATTCGGACACGACCATTCTTATAAACAGGGGATCAGTCAGCAAACTGATATGATTGCCAACAGAGAGTTAGGGGATAACTGTATTTAAAATTGTCAACGGCGGTTTTACGGTCGTAAATTTCGTGACGCGTCGCGAAAACGAAAACACGCCTATATAATTTTGACCCTATTGAACCCAACTTTTATATAATAAAACTGGGGTTAACAGGAGTAAAACTTACTTTTCTTTCCAGAGAATTTTGCCAACAAACTTGACCAGACTTGGCCTGACATAAAATTCTATACCATGTCATAAATATTATCAACTTAACCGGATGACGATTGTCATGTTTAACCGGATGTCATGATTAACCGATGTCATGATTAACCGGATCAGAACCAGAATGTTTAGGATTAAACCGGGTCGCACCCGAAAAAAACCACAAGTTCGGACCTGACCGGGTCAAACTCTACAAATATTATGACCAATCCAATGCGGATCAAGGTTGTCTTATACGTGTGAACGGTATTTTATCCGCATATTTTCTAGTTGTACAATTTAGAATCAGATCGTTCACCATATTTGCATTATTTGCTGGCTCCCAGCTTGCACATTGTCAATATTGGAAAAACAGGTAACCAGACCCCCTGACATTGAAAGGTCAGGGGGTCTGGTTACCTGTTTTTCCAACACTGATAACCTTCAGACTAGGAACCAGCAGATAATGCAAATAAGGTGACAGACGCCAGGTTTACACTCTTTGCTAAAAGTTTTGTTTGATTTGTAGTTTAACGTTCCCGTTCAACACTATATAGGTCATTTTTTGGAGACGTTGCTTCCAATTTTGTGGGACTTTTACCACAATGAAATGATGAAATGACATCTCAAGCCCTGACGCCCAATTAAACCAATAGGATTTATAAGCATAGACGGTCCTACTCGCACCGCTTTGCCTAGACAGGCTTAGATCCTCTAAGCGGTTTACCAGTACACGTCTGCGGTCGGACTCGGTTTCAGCTCTGCGTGAAAGCATCATGCAGCCCATCTATTTCTTCAAGCACCGATGTGCGGGGGCCCTCTTTACTAAAAGTACAAGAAGTGAATGGTTAAAGGAAACAGTCTGTAAGTCCCCGTTCAGGACGATTTTCATAGCCTACACTCATAGACAAACGACCAAACGGTGCTTTCGGTCCTTTGATTTCTGTGAGTTGGCCTTATATTTGACCGTAGATCGAACCCCTTGTCCAGAAATTGTTAATTGAAATTTGAACTGTTACCGATATTTATATTGATGCAAGGCAGCATTATTATTAACGTTCAAGTTCAAGATAATGGTCATCAAGTTCATGTGACACAAGCTTCACTGGTTGCAATATGCGAATCAATCAAAACTGTACGAAAAACAGTGCAATTCCGCTATTAAGGGGAGTGGGAGCACCTTCGGGGGAAACAACTCCTGCAAAAGTATCTTTGTCTCCCATATCAATAGGGGTAAACTCTTAAAGAAAAGAATTTGCTCATAAGGAGCAAATGCTTTCCTTTAAGAGATGGCCCCTTTTTTAGAGGGACTGAGTTAATAGAAAAGCAAACATGAAGTCCCGAAAGTCGTCTCCCTTTGAAAAATGGCGGGAAAAATCTGCCAGATGTTCCCGTTCCCCTTAAACCCAACTAAAAATCTTCTATAGAAGATGTCAGCTTTTCTTTCTCAGTGTTTTCTTCATCCAGTGTCTTCTACTAAACAGATCACCTTTGAGACTGTTCAAAAGTGGTCTAAAAGACCACTTTTGAACAGCCCCACAGGCGGTGTTAATGTAGGAACTTCACTACAGATAAATAATGTTCTCTGGAATAAACACGAACACTGAAATCTCCTATATAAGTGTAAGACTTAACCCATATATGACAATGGAATCTTCCATCTTATAAATTTGGAGTTGTCCATTTTCAATTATAGGGGTATCAGATTTGTTTTGTTTCATGTAAGTTGTACAAAAATGTATGTTCCTTGAGCAAACAGTGTAGACCCAGATCAGACGCCGCGTTCTGCGGCGTCTGATCTGGGTCTACACTGTTTGCCAACGTCCCAAAAAAGGGCCGCTAGGCATATATGGGTTAATGGCATGAAGGCAAATGCAAAACCACAAAATAAGAAGCTTATCAAAGCACCCTATGCAATTCATCACGTTGTCGAATGAACACCCCTCTAAAACTCTGTATAGATACAGGAAAGTTGGGTTTACTAGCGTATTCCTTGTTTCTGCTCCAAGACATAGGTTGTGGGTACCTCCGTGAGGCAGTACATAGGTTGTGGGTACTCGTTAGAACCGCCTCCGTGAGGCGGTTATGACGAGCACCCACAACTTATATTTGAAATATAAATAAGAAAAATATCTCGGATTTTCATCAGAGAAGGTGTGAAAAGAGCACTATGTCGCACGGGTGTGCTATCGTAATGCTATACTAGTACACATGAAGATGCCGATGCCCTGAAAGTGCAACTTTGCAAACACCGCTTTCCACTATAACGCCCCCGCCAATCGGGGCTTGAAGAAATGGATGGGCGAGTGCTTCCACGCAGAGCTGAAACCGACCGGCTACGAGTACTGGTAAACCGCTTAGAGGATTTAAGCCTGCCCAGGCAAAGCAGTGCGAGTAGGACCGTCCATGCTTATAAATCTTATTGGTTTCATGGAGATGGCATTTCATCTCAATGTCGAGTAAAAGTCCCACCCAACAAAATTAGAATAGTGTTGACGGGGACAAACAACCTTTCTACTATAAAACGCGGGATCATTGCACGGAACTGTTATAAATGATCCCCGCCAAGCAAATTTGTGTCTTCAAGCATTCCGTCATGACAAATTTTAACTGCGCATGCCCAGCCATTCAGAGAGGCCAGGGATATAAGGTTCCTCTTGATTCACTACTTGTATGAGCGAGCAGCGAAGGTTCTGGCGAGACTGTGCGGATGCGCAGGCTCGCCAGAACCTTCGCTGCTCGCATAGGCGATAAGTACCAAAATCGCTTGACGGGGCCTAAATGATCTTGCTTATGGCGTGCAAAATATTGCCTTTGTCGATGATTTAACCCTTTTTGTACCAAATGGAATCTTCCTGGAGTCCATTAAACAATTTAGGATTTTCTTCAAAATCTATTTGGAAACTGGCTGAACGTTTTGCAAACACTGGGGACCTGATCAGACGCCGCGTTCTGTGTCTGTGGCGTCTGATCTGGGACTGCACTGTTTGCCAACTACCCGTTTTGGGTTTCTGGTACAAAATGGGATAAACGTTTAATCCAATGTCATTCAAACCTGTCGCAAAACGAAGCGAAGGTTTCTGGCATCACATGCCCTTTGAAGTTCACATGTTCCCTTAAGACAAAACAAACGTCATATAAATACAGAACGCCTACGTCTCCGGGACACTAAAGTGCAGTGGTGTCTATAGAGTTCTCCGTGGCCTAGAGGATTTGAGCGCTGACCCTCATTAGGTCTCTCGCAGCTGTGGCCGGGTTCGAACCTGACTCGGCTCACTTGTGAGACGCCAAGTTCTGCAACGGAATGCCAGCTTGTTTTTCTCCGTGTACTCCGGTTTTCGCCCCACCTCTGATTAACGATCGGCTCGATATACAGTCGAACCTTAATGACTCGAACACCTTTGGGACCTCGAAAATCTGTTCGAGAAAGGGGTAGTTCGAGCCACTGAGGGTTACTGCCAGGAGGAATAACGGGATACTTCGAGGCACATTTTCGGTGTTCTATAATGTAAATGTATGCTGTGTTTACTCATTAGAGGCGATTTTAATGAGTACACACAGCATAAATTTGCAAGATAAAAGCCTAAAATCTTCTTAATTATCCTCCACTATTTCTTATGTAGAGGGTTTCGCTATGGGCTCAAGAATGGGTTCGACACATCCATGGTAAACGAGCCATCGGGGTTCGAGCCGAGAGAGAGAGAAAAGATGCGGCATTGCGCACTGATTCTAACGTACATTTTGCTGACCGCCTCAAAGTGATCGTTCTTTCGCCTTTTGGGTCGATTGTTTCTCAATCGATCATTGTCATTCGACCCAAATTTACTGAGCTCGGTAGCCCTAAGAGCCTGGAATCGACGCGGTTATAATTGATTTCGAACTCGCTCGAGATTTTATGCTTGTCCTCTTTACCAAAAGTTACAAAATGATCCAATCAAAATGATCCACTGTTCAAACGTGGTCTTTTGAACAGTCCTAAAGCTTGTCTTAATATTGGAATTTTACTGTATATCCATCGAATGTGTTTTCCTTTTGGGCTGTACGGCCCTTTCAATATCACTCCACTTATTTCGAGTAGATCGTTAATGAACGGAGAAACGGGTGAAAACCCACCTGACCTTCTGTTGCAGACCTTGGCGTCTCACATCTCGAACACACAGCGTTGAGAATCGTAGTGATTAAGTCAGCTAGGACACGGATGTCCGTGTCTCTGAAGGCACAATCTGGTCTGAGAGAATTCCAAAGACGCGTTTTTTCAAGACGCGGCCTAGAAGACTCCACTTGTCATCAAAAGGCATACTTGAAGCATTTAGGTACATAGGAACTGACTTGCTTAATCGTTTAAGCCATGCGTTCAAATGCATTTCTTTGAAAGATGACATTACTATGATGAAGCTGTTGATAAAAATAAGATTTAACCTGTCATCATGGAACGCAAGTCCAATAAATGCGTCGCAATGTGCGCAAATGTGTCTTTTGAACATGTGCGCCCGCCCAGGCATGCCATCATGAAACACGCCTATATAATTTCACCCCCTAAAACTCCTCTTTCATATAGTAAAACTGGGGTTCAATCTTATGTTTTGAGCAGAAATATTAAATTATCAGAATTTTTTATCTGACAATTTTCATTTCTTTGGTGGTTAAAGGCGTGTTTTCATAATGTGATCATTATTATGCCCCCACCCCCCCCCCCCACCCCTCCGCCATTCGAAGAATGGTGGAAGGGCATATAGCGCTGTCCCTGTACGTTTGTACGTTCGTTTGTTCGTTCTTCCGTCCGTTCGTCCGTCCGAAATTTAAACTTGGTCAATAACTTTCTAATTCTGGATGGATTTGAAACTACTTGGCAGAAATGTTAACCATTATGAGACGATGTGTCGCGCAAAACCCAGGTCATTGCCTTCAATGTCAAGTCGTACTTAATGACCAAACGTCCAAAAAAGGTCCGAAACTTAGGCAGAAATGTTAACCATCATGAGACGGTGTGTCACCGCAAGACCCAGGTCGGTACCTTCAATGTCAAGGTCATACTTAGAGGTCAAAGGTACTTAGGTGCGATTCATCAGGATCTACACTGTATACCATCAGTGATAGAGCGCCCGCTTCTAGATCGTCAGGGGCGGGATCGATCCCAAGCCGCGCCATAATAAAGGCGGTAAAAATGGTACTAGGAGCTTCCGTGGGTGACGCTCACAATATCTGTATCTGATACTTTGTCGCCAAAAAAGAGGCCCCAGCTTTTGCTAATTGTTTCTATCGACGTTAAATAGTGTTTCTTCATCTTTTTGTCGTGTAAGTGATTTTGACTTATTCCCCGATTTACCAGAATGGGCGTATCCAAAACAAAAACAAGTAACGATTGACACGTTACAAAAGTAAACCCTTCAGGCTGTCTGAGATAAAATTTATGGAAAAGTCACGAAGATCAAAACTAATCACGACAATGCTGAATCGTGACACAAAAACAGTCAACGCAGTACAGAGGACCCGCGTTATAACGACAGTATTTGTTCCCTATCATTGTGCCGTTATAATGAATTTGCCGTTATAAAGAATCCCAGTTGGGTTATAAAAGTTCTTTTCCGCATAATTACTCCAAGAACCAAATGTTATAGACATTTGTTAGAATCGCCTCGATGAGGCGATTCTAACAAATGTCTATAGCATTTGTTTCTAGGAGTATTAAATTACAAGAATCTATCATGACTATGGATTCCATTTTGGCATTTCCAACCCGAGGGAAGACCAAGCCCCTCGTAATTGAGGCTAAAACTTGAGCTAAGAAGTCATTCTATTGAAATTGTCGTCGTAACAAGTTTTGCCGTTATAACGAAAGTCGTTATAACGCGAGTCCTCTGTACAACCTGGTGGCGTTGGCGACGACTTTCAGTTTCAGAGAAAGGATCTCTAATAAATGTGTGATGTTTAGATCCGTTTCGCTTAGCTTCGTCAATGCAGACAATCTTTATCTTACATCATGTGCCATATCACTGACTTAGCCTTGGGACGGATAAAAAGTATTTATCACGTGCAATTTATACACTGGTTTTATTGGAAGTCACGCAACTCAAGTTGTCAACGTCATTCTTGCGATAACATATACGCGTCAATGACTATAGTTTATCAACGACCTTTGAGAGTTCAACGTTCAAGCGTGGCAAGACTATTCCATGTTTTAGGGGAAGCAGGTTTCGCATTTCTTTTTTTCACGGGATTTTAAAATTAAAAATAAGTTTTTTGATAATGCCAGTATGTAGAAGTCCTGGCCAAGTGGTTAGTATGATGCAGTACGAATCTCAGTTAAACTATATCTCCCAATGTAAAATCCCAACTGAAGGCGACTTACCTAAAACACGGACTAACCAAAATTGAAAAGTGCAGTCAAGTCTCACTGCGTTTTGAAAGACTATACTTTTTATGAAAACCCGTGATATTTTCTTTATTTATTCTGCAAACATAGTTTGTGGGCGCTCACTGGTCGGTTCTTACTAGTGCCCACAACAGAAATAAGAAAAAAATATACACCCCGTTAACCCCAGTTTTCTCTATATTAAGTGGGGTTTAGAGGGGTGTTCATTTAAGAAATGAAATTTATTTTTCTGCAATTCATGGAAGTATGAACGCTGTGTGTCGAGTGCAAAGTAAATGAAGCCCGAAGGGGTTCATGTAAACTTTGCTAGCGACCCAATGTCGTTTATACTTTCATGAAAAGCAGAAAAATTAGGTTTATTATTTCGAAGTGGCTATTGCCAGTTAACTGGTAATAGCGGTTTTACGATAAAATCGCTATTGCCAGTTAACTGGTAATAGCGGTTTTACGATAAAATTGCTATTGCCAGTTAACTGGTAATAGCGATTTTATCGTAAAACCGCTATTGCCAGTTGACTGGTAATAGCCATTTTAACGTAAAACCGCTATTACCAGTTAAAAGATTAATATAAAATATCTTATGACAATTTTTTATTGTTATTGAAGCATGAATGAAAACGAACTACTGAAAATAAACAAATGAATGAATTTCTGACACGTAGACATACATATATGCGAATATTTTCGGAAGAAATATGTAAAAGGTATGTTCCTACTGCTTCCAACAACACAGTATATAGGTACTAGAACTGTCTCATCGAGGTGGTTCTAACGAGTAACGGGTAAAGAATGACATTTGGTTTCGGACAGAAATATGAACAATAATGTGGAGTGGGGTTTAGGACCTACATGATCTATATTGTAGAACAATTACGGAAACACGCCTATCTAAACATATTACAAGGAGCGTGATGACTCAAGTGGTTAGTGCACTTGCCTCTGATGCTAGAGGTCTTGGGTTTGATCCCTGTCAGCCAGCGTTGATAAAATTTCAGTGTCCAAACACGCTAAATTGGCATCATTTGCAGGGTGAAATGTAATAATATGCACCGTCCTTTGTGTCACGACGTTAACTGGAGGCTCCCCTGAACTTTTGCGAGTGTCTCTTTCCGCAGACTCTGATCAGACAGCGCGGATGCGCAGGCTGGTCTATGTCTTCTCTTGTCGCCCAAGCATTCTTGTAGGTTTTGTCATGTGCTGGTTCAAATATAAAGACTCTTTAGATTATTAGCTAGTTGAATGTATATGTTGTCTCTTGGTTATCCCTTGCGCATACATCTTAGACTGATTAAACTGGTGGATGCGCATATTAATCTGAGTCGTCGCTGGGTTTTGCTTGGTGTTTGATGAGATTTTACGTCCTCGTCAAGACTAATTAGGTCATATTTGAGACGTTGGACTTTTACCCGACATTGAAATGAAATGTCATCTCAAGCCCTACCGTCCATAGAAAACGCTAGAATTTAAGGACGGGTCCGACTAGCATCACTTTTTAGGGATACAGTCCTAAACTGGCGGAAATGTGTTAGACTTAATTGGGATAATTTCACTTTACATATTCAAAGTTTCCCTAGCTTCGTTGTAATAAAACTGACAGAACCAACTGTCTTTCTCTTCTTGTTGTTTTCTTTTCAGACTTCTTACTCGTACATGTACGTGCAGCACCCTCAAATATGTCTATGTGTCCTCATTAACTTACACATTTAAAAACAATTCAGTCTTTATTTTGCTACGAGTAAGAAGTCTTACTTTTGTCCGAGAACTGGAATTCACTTACATGAAACATGTCTTTGTAATCTAGCTGGCTGAGATTACATGAAATACATGTTGAACAACATAGATTGTGGATACTCGATAGAACTGCCTTGTCGAGGCGATTCTATCGAGTCCCAGCAATCAATGTTTTGAACAGATGTATGAAGAATATCTTTTAGCTTCTTAAATTTCCATTTCTGATCAAAATTTGGCAATGTACTTGTATAGGCGTGTTTTTGTAATGTATGTTTGGAATAACAATTCATTATGAAAACGCGCCTATAAACATTTACTGTCTAAATTTACTGATATACTTCATATTTCTGCCCTAGACTCACTAGAACCCCTTCAAAGAACTGGTTTTATCAATAACCCGCATTCTTGGACTGTTACCGGACTTTGAGATGAATTGACATCTCAAGCCCTATCGTCCAATGAAACCAATAGGGTTTGTATGCATGGGCGGTCCGACTCGCATCACGCTTTAAACTTCTAAGTGGTTTACCTGTACTCATATGCCATGCGGCTGGTTTCAGTTCTGCATAGAAGCATTATGCAACCCATTCTATTTCTCTTGAAGCCCCGATGAGCTGGGGCGATTATGGATTACATATGCAAAATATGGAAATGCTTGGTCAAAGCAGAAAAACAAAAACATGCATTTAAGCCATTACATTCATAACTGTAAATGGAATAATTCTGCACGTCAACTGGCAATAGCGATTTTACGTTAAAATTGCTATTACCAGTTAACTGGCAATAGCGATTTTATCGTAAAACCGCTATTACCAGTTAACTGTCAATAGCAATTATATCGTAAAACCGCTATTACCAGTTAACTGGCAATAGCGATTTTATCGTAAAACCGCTATTGCCAGTTAACTGGCAATAGACCTTTCCTTATTATTTATATTTACATTATTTGCCCCTCATCACTGGGTGAAAAAATGCTTGTAGGGCAAACTTTTAAAGCTGAAAAACATTTACACGTTGTTTATCTACAAAGAGCGGAGCAGCGTCATCAACGGCCGTAGAGAACAATGGTTTAGAATGGCGTCACTTAACGTCACTGAAAATCATGTGATTCGATGCGTTCATGGAAGTATGAACGCAATTGTTTTCTATAGGTTTACATTAGACTTTACACTGGAATGTAAATATTTCACGGACTTGTTCCCGTGATGCCCTGTACTAATGTGAACTTTACGATAAAATATAGAATACCAAATTCGTATAACATGTCGCATGAACTTGATAGTACGTTTTGTGCCCAGTATGATCGTGTCCCTTCCGTTTCGACAGAAGAAAAACACCGATGGGAAACTAACGTTTTTTGTTTTGTTGTTGTTGTTGTTTTTTATGTATTCTAAAATTTCGTCCATGATAGTATCTAAAATTTATGTATTTATGATAAAAGGTTCAGATTCGATTAGCCATGAGGTGGTCAGTTTGTCCTCAAAATTCTATATATGTGTTTCTCAATTGACTATTCTGTATTGATCGGTGGTCATCCGTATTAACACCAGGTCAACCAATATTAACTGAGGTCAAGTGAGATCAAAAAATCAATAATCATGTGTTTTTAATTGTGTCAATTAATAACATTGTCATTAATCCAGAATATCGTATGACCCAGTTACAGGTCCTCGGTCAGCTGCATTGGCCCAAGGCCAATGCAGCAGACCTCGGCCCTGTACTTGGGCCAATACGAAATTACTTGATTAATAACAGTCTAATATAAAATGGCACACTTTTAAGGCACTACAGGGTGCGTCAAATGTAACGTTATGCTGTTTCCACACGTAATATACCAGTTAATCATATGACGTCGCGTCTGGGAGTGTAATGATGCCATGTATTATTTTCGATAATCCACTAGTGGATTAAATATGCAAATTAGCTAGATACGTCCCGTAACGTTACATGTACGACGTCCTTAACGACGTCGCGTTTACTAATGGTGGAATATTCACATTTTTGTTAAACAATCGTGAATAAAGTGCGTTTTGAATGCCATATGATAAATAGAATCTTGCATTCGTGCTCATGTGTTATTGAATTTATTAAACTCGTTGAGGTAAGGGATAAAATGCTCGACAAAGCCTCGCATTTGATCCCTTTTCCTCAACTCGTTAAATAAATTCAATAATACATGAACACTCATGTAAGATCCTCTATATATTCGCGATCCGCATGTTCTCTTAATTAGGCTTCAAAAGAAAGTTTCTTTGTATACTCTTTAATTAAAATTCCTTCTAAATCGGGAATAATCATAATCTATAAATGAACAATGATTAATTGAATTACTTAGTTGTACTGTGATTAATTGTAGATCCCCGTGCCTTCAAATCAGGCATGATGGCTGCTTTGCAAACTAGATGTCATCGGCGGTTTTACGGTGGGAAATTATGTTTTGGTTTAAACTGAAAAATAAGTAACGGCATGCATAGAAGATCTTGCATGAGTGTTCATGTATTATTGAGTTTATTAAACGTGTTGATGAAAAGGGATAAAATTCGAGGCTTTGCAACGAATTTAATAAATCCAATTATACATGAGCACGAATGCAAGGTTCTATTTATCATATGACATTCAAAACGCATTTTATTCACGATTATTTAGCCTGTCAATCATGCCATGATCGTCGTTAAGGACGTCGTACATGTAACGTTACGGGGCGTATCTAACTAATTTGCATATTAAATCCACTAGTGGAGTATCGAATTTATTACATAGAGGATCTTACATGAGTATTCATGTATTATTGAATTTATTAAACGAGTTGTGGAAAAGGGATAAAATGCGAGGCTTTGCCGAGCATTTTATCCCTTTTCCTCAACGAGTTTAATAAATTCAATAGTACATGAGCACGAATGCAAGATTGGATTTATCATATGACATTTAAAACGTATTTAATTCACGATTTTTGTACAAAAATGTCAATATTCCGCCATTAGTAAACACGGCGTCATTAAGGACGGCGTACATGTAACGTTATGGAGCGTATCTAACTAATTTGCATATTTAATCAACTAGTGGATTACGGGATTTATTACATGACCTTAATACACTCTCAGACGCGACGTCATATGATAAATTACGTTTTTACATTCTCAGACGCGACGTCATATTAGTCAGGGATTTGAAATTCGTAGCACGCGTATTTAAGGAGTTTAATGCACCTTACTTTCTCACACTTAACTATGATACGAATTTATTTAGAGGTCTCTCAGCATCTTGAAAATGGAGTTAGAAAATCAAAAAAGTGGGGAAAAAGACATAAAAAGGGGAGATAAATGTTCCTACCCTCTTTTCTCAATTAAGCATCCAAACAATTCCAAACGACATCTCCTCTGAAACTACAAGGTCAACTGGAACCAAATTATATGTGAAGTTGCCATGGGGTGGAAGAACAAACGTATATTCTGAATATCTGGGTCACATGACCAAAATGTCCGCCATGCCCATATATGGTAAAAACCTTTGAAAATCGCCTTCTCAGGAACCAATAGACCGATGACCTTGAAACTTGGTATACAATATATGGGACCCGGGCCCTATCGAATTTGTTCAAATGATGACATTTCGTTGACCTTGACCTTTCTTACGTCAAGGTCACATTCGGTCACTTAGGAGTTTGTATGGAAAAGACAGGGTTTTCTGGTTCTGTTGCAGCTTATGACATCATAGTTGATATTTGCAATCAGCTTAATGATCCTGGGGCCATAAGATTAAATAGTTTTTAATTTTTTAAAACTACTGGGCTAACTGATACCAAATTACATATACTGCATCAGTGTGGTCGAGAAATCCAAGTTTGTTAGAGGGATCTGTGTGATCGTCACACCAATAAACGGCCAAAAGTGATTTTTAATTCTGCATCTCAAGAAATACAATACCTTGGTATGCAGCATTTTGGACTCTAGCCCTAAGATGGTTCAAAGCTGACTATAATGTATGCGACGGCAACAAAAGAAAACAATGTTGATTTCAAAATAATTTGGCATCAATGGTCCTGGGATTGGCTTCTACTAAACCATTATGGTCTGTTAAAATAAATGGCCACCACGGGTGTGTGTGTGGGGGGGGGGGGAGGTGAAGGGCTGGTTGGGGGTTATGCCCACTTAAGCTCTGGTGAGCGTAGTTTCCCATCGACCGATTGTTTACATTTTTGTGTTCAGGGCTTTTATTAAAAGTCACGTAAACTTGATGGCAAGCGTAAACCATATCTAATTGGCGTTGTCATGATACAGCAGGCACAGTTTTCTGCTTTACTGATTGCGCCTGTTTGGTTATCTTTTGTTGCTTAGCTTCATAAACAATTAATTGGTGACCAGTAGTAGTTTGGTATGACGTTACCTTGACAGCAATACCTCTGAAAGACGACAATGTTCAGTGAAGATAACAGCGCGGCCCTATTTCAGTTTTTGTTTTTTTCAAAGGGTTGGCAGATTTTTGTTCAGTATTTCATAATTGAAGGAAAGTCGTGTTTTAATGAGTTAACGCCTCTGAACAATCAAGCCTCCTTTTGACTGAAGGTGTGCGAAATTTTACTGCGAACAAAAAAGAAACATTATACAATATTTGGTGGAACTATTTTACTTAAATGTTTTTGAGGTTTATTGTTTTGGTTTTTAACATTAATTTGCTGCAAAAAAGATACTCTACTAAATTTAAATATCGGCATCTAATTCTCCAGCTGCTGATTTGATATACTCCAACTTATTTGCTGATTGAATGACTCTGGTTTTGGTCGATCTTTTGGCAAACATGCGCAAATTGAGGTCACCAAGTTACATGAAGATGCAGAAAAGTTCAGTCGAGGGTCGGTATTGAACCCTATGTTCCCACCCTTCTTGTCAAAGGTGAAGAGAAGAAGCTTGATTTACGTAGGAATCGTAACATTTATTATGCCAAACATCGTCCCTGTTCACTGTTCAACATATTTGACATATTAGGTTTCATCCTCAAGTAAATTAACCCGCCCGCCTAGTTCCTTTCTTATGTACGAACGCATTTCCGCCAGAACGCCTGAAGGTAGGTGTCTGATGCTCTGTATCTGGTAGGGTTAACCGGAGCCTAATTGTTTGGTTTCCTTTGCTACAGCATTCTAGTTATTTCATGCTGTCGAGTGATCATCGTTCTTTCATCTTTTTAGTCGTTTGATTTTCTGTTCTCGGAGATGTTGCACTTATGAGCTAGAACTCCATTATGTAGAGTAACCAATTTATCGGTTTTAACCACGACAATCAAGGGCGAGTAGTGTTACCATCTAAAATCTATTAAAGTGTCCAACCCCACCCCCGCCCCCGTAAAACGTCTTACTTACCCCGTCGTCGATCCTTTTTTGTGGTTTATTATTTTCATAGTTAGTCCTTAAGATGTATGTATTGCTAATGCCTTTTTTTATTTTGGATACCGTTCGGTCTTGTGGGGAGATAACTGTCATTCTGGCTTTCCATCCATGACATTTTCATTTTGGTGTTTTGAATGGGAGGTGCGAGATATTTTGTATAGATTCCTGATCATTGCATGCACTCTGTTTTTCAAACGTGATAACTCCTGATGGCTTGTCATAGAAAGCCTTTTGGCCAATCTATATGGGACAATTGGGGTGGTTGGGTGAGGCAAAGGTGACGTGTATCTTGCGTCAATAGGGCGTCCAGCTGATAGTGGCTTACAGTTGGACAAGACCTGCTGTTCTTCCAGCAGTTATGGGTAGAAGGGGAAAACAGTTATTTCTTCTGTTTCTGCTTTTCCATTTTTCCATTTCTCCTCTGCCCCTTACTTTCATCTGCTCAACTATCTCTTCTGTCGCTTTTCTCCCTTTCTCTGGAGAGAGGACAAAAATGACCAACAAGGGGTGACGTGCCTTTAAACCCAAAACAATCAATTTATGGGAAAAATGTCAGAAAAAGGAAGTAGTAATAAAGGAGATGAAGAACAGATTAATCAGTGTGTGACAAGAGACACAGGATGATTAAGAGCTAATATTTACATTTCCAGTGTAAAGTCTATTGTAAACCTATAGAAAACAATTGCGTTCATACTTCCATGAACGCATAGAATCACGTGACGTTAAGTGACGTCATTCTACACCATTGATCTCTACGGGCGTTGATGACATCAACGCTGCTCCGCTCTTTGTAGAAAAACAGCGTGTAAACGTTCTTCAGCTTTAAAAGTGTGCCCTACATGCATTTTATTTCGCCCAGTGATGTGGAGCAAATAATGTAAATACATGTATAAAAAATAAACTTAATTTTTCTGCTTTTCATGAAAGTATGAACGACAGTGGGTCGCTAGCAAAGTTTACATGAACCCCTTCGGGGTTCATTTACTTTGCACGCGACCTACTGCGTTCATACTTCCATGAATTTCAGAAAAATAAATTTCATTTCTTAAATGGTGAATAGAGGGACAAGGCTATCGTAGGCAGGTTGCCCAACAAAATGGTAGAAAGTAAGTGCAGGAGACATCTTAAGATGCACGTTTACAGGTTATACCACAACTCTGGGAAAAGGGAAGATAGAAGAATGTTTAAGGGACGGCTTTACGTTACATTAAACCTCCGGTACAATTTATTTTTAGTCGTGCAACTTAACAGAAAATAAGGTACCCAGTAAGATTTCAAGTGGCCAGTAACATTTACGTGTTTAAAATATTATAATGTCGATGTTACTTTGGGAGCCCTCCGCACAAACCGGAAACTTTGGATAATGATTCTTGAAATATACAATGTATTCATTAAATGTTGATTTTTCAAGTCACCAGTTTAGAGAATCACTTGCCAATTCACCCGCTGACAAATATGGTGATGTATATTCCCCTCACTAAATATAAACCGGAAGGAAATGGCCATCAGTAACTTTTCAAAAATATATATATGGGTCCCTGTTATGATACATCTATGACCAGCCAGTAAAATAATTTAGTTTATGTTGGTTTTAATATAATTTTTTATCACGATCTGTGACACAACAGGAAAAAGTGGTACAATGGTCCATAGGTATCGGAGTCCCTTGTTCATGCCCGGATTGAAACAGAGTCATCAAGTTTCACATGCCCGTGCAAAAATAACCGTCCTTCATACTGACGAAAAAGAAATTGTTTCAAAAAGTACTAAAAATTATTTAGCGCGAAAATAGTGTAAAATTTACCAAATTTTTAGGGTCACATTTCAATGTTCAAAATTTATGGTAACACCGGATGTAATTACGCCATATCATGAATTTTGGTATCTTCGAGTATTGACAAATATTTTGGCTGATGCAATAAATCAAAATTCACATGTAAACGCAAGCTACACATAACTAAACTCAATCCAACTATACCGTCCGCATGGGGGTGGGTGTAAACTCATAGAATTTTCAACCCCTTTTCCCCACCAGATTTGCTAAATAATCACATGTCATATAGGTTAGGCTCCTATCTTAATGAAACGGCACAAATAAAGCGTGAGAATTTTGGGTGCATTAAATTTTTCGAAATCTGGTCTCAAATCTCGGACTATATGATGATAAATACAAATTATGTTAAATGAGACAGGATCGGACGGTAAGCGTAGCAAGTTACGGAATAAGGGACCGTATAATCGGTGATTACCACCCTAAATCACAATTTTCAATACGGTTATCCCCCATTCTAATGCACTTATTCACTTGGTTAAAAATGTTCATTTTTGTCCAAAACGGAAAGCGCAGTGCGCTGCGTAAAACCAAACACCGATCCATGTAAACTCCGGCGAATCACTCACAAACTTCGCACAAAGACCGTCGGGCTTCATGCAGTTTGGGAGTGATTCGCCGGAGTTTACTCACCGATAAAATCCACAATCAAAGCACTCTGCGTGTAGTTAGGAAAATGGGCCCGAGCGTGGACTGTTTCGTTTAACTCTTAAACTCCTTTACTGAAAGCAACCGTGTAGACCATGATCAGACGCTGCGTTTTTCGGCGCCTGACCCTTAAATTCCTATAATCTAAGCAAACAGTGAAGACCCTGATCAGACGCCGCGTTCTGCGGCGTCTGATCTGGGTCTACACTGTTTGCCTAGCCCAACCCATGATTCCAGCCCAGATTTTACAGTTAACCTTTTACGTAAACACGCTGACCTCACTGCGATAAATTCTCTAAATAATCTGCGTGGATTCCTACAAATCGGTGATAGTCACGTGGACTCCAGCACTAATAGAGGTTTTGTCCTTTATACCTTTGGGTCGACTGATAAACAATCGACCCAAAAATGAAATTCATTTATTCCTATAGTTTTCTCTGGTAAGGTGTTGTCCATCAGGAATATTTCGCTTACTGATGGTGCATTTTCATAAATCAATTCTCTCTCGATATCTGGAAAAAAAGCTGAAATGGTTTCATTTTTAAAAAGACACGCTGTTGGCTCTCCGGTGACGTATCTTGATAATGGCTTACAAATGGACAAGGCATGTGACAGGTAAATGGGGAATGTTGCTATTTCTCCTGTTTCTACACTTCCATTCATGTGTCTGTCCACCTCTGTCCCTCATTTTCAACTCTTCTGTCTCTGTGAGAGACGACAAAAATTTGACGTGTCCTTAAACCTAAATTCCTGCATAAATGCCTACGCGCATGGCATTTTGAAGTCATTTAAGAAATGAAATTTATTTTTCTGCAGTTCATGGAAGTATGAACGCAGTGGGTCGCGTGCAAAGTCAATGAACCCCGAAGGGGTTCATGTAAAGTTTGCTAGCGACCCACTGTCGTTCATACTTTCATGAAAAGCAGAAAAATTAAGTTTATTTTTTATATTTACATTATTTGCCCCTCATCACTGGGCGAAAAAAATCTTTTAGGGCAAACTTTTAAAGCTGAAAAACAGTTACACGCTGTTTTTGTACAAAGAGCGGAGCAGTGCTGACATCATCAACGCCCGTAGAGAACAATGGTTTAGAATGACGTCACTTAACGTCACTAAAAATCATGTGATTCGATGCGTTCATTGAAGTATGAACGCAATTGTTTTCTATAGGTTTACTTTAGACTTTACACTGGAAATGTAAATATTGTCAAATGGACCGAAAACCGTGCTCAAATAGCAAAAACCATGTTCAAATCATGAAATTCGCATGCTGTTTGAGCTTTTGGTATCACAAGACGGGCCTTGCTTTGTTTACGTTACGTTGAGCGACGTAATGTTATCGCCCTGAACGTAGCGTTTTAGGGTACTATGATGACGTTACTGCATGACAACGTCATTGTAAACAACATTCTGAAATGGCCGCCATTTTGGTTTGCCTGTCGCATTTGAAGAGTTTATATGGAATTTATATGGAGCTTTTAGGCGTTTTCGTCAAAATCTGCTGTCAGAATCGTAAGTTATGCAAGAACAACGATCAACCATGGTTATTTCATTGCATTGACATTTTCCGGATCCCTCAGAAGATATTTGAACATTCGGCCTAGCGGCCACATATTCAAAAAGCTTCCTCGGGACCCGGCGAATGTTAATGCATGAAAAACCATGGTTGATCCCTATAATAATCAATAATTCATGGTCTGCTCTCAATCGCCAAGAACAAAACATGCATCTATAATTAAAATTGCATTATCAGTTTAACACCATTGAAACGTTGGTAATAACCACCTTCCATAACCATAGTAATCATGAAACCGACTACCCGTCATTAAAGCTAAGAAATAGAGGTTATTTGATTTTTTCAGTGTAAGATCGAATTTGATTTCATCGAATGAACAACAAAACCAGTATCTTCACGAATGGCGTAGCCACGAGTGAAAATACCAGTTTTGGTGTTCATGAGTGAAATCAAATTTTATCTTACACTGAAAAAAATCAAATTTTCTGTTTCTTACATGCTTAAAAAGGGCAATATTTAGCTTCACTAATCGCGTCACTCACCCTCAGAGAAAACCAACTTTGTTCCTTGTCGTTTCGCGTCAATTTAGTGGTATCAACCATATTTACTGGTTATAATATTGGATGTAAACTAAAAGTTTGCACGTGAGAAATAGCCTGGGATAACATTTTTATGAATGGTTACTGAAATAATTGCACGACCCGCAGAAAAAGCGACCGACTGAAGTCGGTTGATTTCTAAGAGTGCCCTAAATCAACGTGTCATTCTGTCATTCTGTCAGTCTGTCTGTCCGTCCGTAACCCGTTTGTGAAAATTGGTGATAGTGACTTAACCGCTTGGAATATTTAAACAATTTTTGGCATACTGATAGATATCAATGAGATCTAACCAATGAACTTGCAAAATATTCCTTTCTCACGTGCAAACTTTTAGTTTACATCCAATATTATAACCAGTAAATATGGTTGATACCACTAAATTGACGCGAAACGACAAGGAACAAAGTTGGTTTTCTCTGAGGGTGAGTGACGCGATTAGTGAAGCTAAATATTGCCCTTTTTAAGCATGTAAGAAACAGAAAATTTGATTTTTTCAGGCGAAAAATGTGAAAATTTTCGAACTGCTTCTCCTCAGAAACCGTTGGGCCTATTGAAGTCAAATTTCATATGGAGCCTCTATGGGATGGGGGAAACCAAAATTTGCTCATGAGGTCCAGGTCACATGACCAAATTGGCCGCAAAGCCATATATGGTCTGTCTGTCTGTCCGTCCGTAACCTGTTTGTGAAAATTGGTGATAGTGACTTAACCGCTTGGAATATTTAAACAATTTTTGGCATACTGATAGAAATCAATGAGGTCTAACCAATGAACTTGCGAAATATTACATTCCATTTAGTATAGCCTCGCCGAGGCGAAAAATGTGAAAATTTTCGAACTGCTTCTCCTCGGAAACCGTTGGACCGATTGAAGTCAAATTTCATATGGAGTCTCTATGGGATTGGGAAAACCAAAATTTGCTCATGGGGTCCAGGTCACATGACCAAAATGGCCACCAAGCCATATATGGTCTGTCTGTCTGTCCGTCCGTAACCCGTTTGTGAAAATTGGTGATAGTGACTTAACCACTTGGAATATTTCAACAAGTTTTGGCTTACTGATAGATATCAATGAGATCTAACCAATGAACTTGCGAAATATTACATTCCATTTAGTATAGCCTCACCGAGGCGAAAAATGTGAGAATTTTCGAACTGCTTCTCCTCGGAAACCGTTGGGCCGATTGAAGTCAAATTTCATATGGAGCCTCTATGGGATGGGGGAAACCAAAATTTGCTCATGGGGTCCAGGTCACATGACCAAAATAGCCGCCAAGCCATATATGGTAAAAACCCTTCAAAAATAGCCTTCTCCAGAACCACTAGGCAGATTTCCACGAAACTTGATAAATAGCATCTGGGACGTAGGCCCATCATAAATTGCTAAAATGGTGACCCTTGGTTGACCTTGACCTCCTTTGTCCCTAGGTCAAACTTTGACCCATATGCTTTTGTATTTGAAAAGTGAGAATGCATTTTATCCTGCAAACGATTCAGAATACAGTACTAAAGTATAAGATATATTTTTGCTCCTTACGATAAGGTGCATTTATTGGGGGAACCGTTTTAGGTCCAGGTCACATGACCAAAATGGCCGCCATACCCATATATGGTAACACTCATAAAGCTAAAAGCATCCGGCTGGTCGTGCACTTCAGCTGAAGCACTGGTTGAGATATTAGTTTCCTAAAGAAAGCGCGGACAGATATAACGTCGCGCAATAAAATATGTGACGTCAGCGTCGAAAATGGCGTGATAAACGTCATCGTGACGTGTGAACAGGCTTAGCGTCAATTCTACTACAGTTCATTAATTTTCAATCATCTGACGATGGAAAAACTGACCACAGAATTAGATTTGGAGTAACAGTGAAAAATAAAATTGATATCTGTCACTGTTTGAAACAGTGACAAGCTCGTTTTCTATTTCAATGAGAAATCTCTATATTTCATTGAAAAGCATGTAAGAATTAATTATTTTTTGCTACTATATATGGTGTATAGGTCATCAATTTATCCATCTTGAGATGTTCTTGTAAGTCTGCAGAAACCTTTAAAGTCCGGAGTAAAATGATTATTTAATTTCCATAATTAGTCTAAAACTTGATGGATTCCGTTCATGGTAATGCCCTCCCGGTTGCCATAAATCGAGTCAAAATACGTTAGTATCCTTACTTTTACTCAGAAACATAGATTCTATGTATATATATTTGTAAGAATTTTGCGTGATGAGACACTGATTTGTTTGTTTGTTTGATTTGAGGTTTAACGTCCCCGTCAACACTGTAAAGGTCATTTTGGAGACGTTGCTTCCAATTTTGTGGGACTTTTACCCGACATTTAGATGAAATGACATCTCAAGCCCTGTCGCCCAATGAAACCAATAGGGTTTATAAGCATGGACAGTCCGACACTCACACCGCTTTGCCTGGGCAGGCTTAGATCCTCTAAGTGGGTTACCAGTACTCGTGTGTTGGTCGGTTTCAGCTCTGTGTGGAAGCATCATGCAGCCCATGTATTTCTTCAAGCCCCGATGGACGGGGGCTGAATGAGACACTGAACAAACAAGAAAATGGTATAACTGAGAAAGCATGCAACTCAGAAAATTTTATTTTATTTTTTTTCTATCACGAAAACACTCCGATATAATTCTGACCCCCTTGGACCCCACTTTTATAAAGTAAAACTGGGTTAACAGGGGTAACCCTTATTTTTCCTTTTTTCTGTTCTAAAATAAAGATTGTCGGTACTGGTTAGAACCGCCTCATCGAGGCGGTTCTAATGAGTACCCACAATCTATATTTTAGAGCAAAAATAAGGAAAATATCACAATTTTTCATCTGAAAATTTTCGGGTTTTTTTTTTCGGTGGTAAAATCTACAATGTATTTGTATAGGCATGTTTTCGTACCATGTCCTGCAAGAAACTATATTTTTTTAGCATTTTTGAAGCTTCTGGTAAGTTGTATCTTCACTGATCCGTCTGTTATGATGTGATAAAATGAATCATCTTATATGCGTTTGATGCACTGATTTAATTTAAGGAAATTAACCCAGACAAACCACCAGACAGTAAAATATGAAAATGAAATGATAAATTAGAAAATAAAATCTAAACCTGAATTAGTCAGTAATTGTAAGTGCCGTAAAATTTCGAACAGGAGAGCAATGAAAATCTCCACCTTTTAGTTTATACTAATTTATTTTAGTTCGATTGCGGTGGAAGCTTCAAGCTTAATTAATCGCTCTCGAACACTCATTCCGGATGTTTTCACGCGCGCGAGAGAGAGGCAGTGACTATTACACCACTGCTACCCATTTACACCTGGTTGGAGTCAGGCAGTGTCATTACGTGTCTTGCCCAAGGACACACCTCTATACCGGGTGCCGGATTCGAACGCACAACCTCTCGATCACGA
The DNA here is from genome assembly GCA_963580285.1 of Lucinisca nassula. Classification (NCBI taxonomy): domain Eukaryota; kingdom Metazoa; phylum Mollusca; class Bivalvia; order Lucinida; family Lucinidae; genus Lucinisca; species Lucinisca nassula. The sequence continues at coordinate 72,844,727 of OY757016.1, forward strand.
GTCGAACGCATTAACCACTCGACAGCATTAACCACTGCGCTATCGAGGCTGACCGCTGTTTTGAGGGCATAAAACAAGACAGGGCACCTCGCTTGCTTCAACATGGCCTTTATGCCTAAGCATTTCTGAAAATTGAACTTGCTTTCATTGATGGACGGCCGCCGTCCACCGGGGCTTGAAGAAATAGATGGGCTGCATGATACTTCCACACAGAGCTGGAACCGACCGTGCATGGTTACTGGTAAACTGCTTTGAGGATCTAAGTCTGCCCGGGCAAAGCGGTGCGAGTCAGACCGCCAATGCCTATAAACCTGATTTCATTGTGCTACAGGGCTTGAGAAGTCATTACATCTCAATGTCAGGTAAAGGTCCCACAAAATTGGATGCAACGTCTCCAAAATGACCATACAGTTTTGACGGGGACGTTAAACCTCAAATCAATCAAACAATCAATTCAACAATGATGGTACCCCATTATAGAGCTTTGAAAAGGTAAAATTACTGAATACATGAATAATATTCAAATAACGTATCGTACATGTAGGAGGGCCCATTCGACTGCGTAGCTTTTATATTTCAACATCTGTTGCTCTCGTTATTGTTTTATTTTGTTTGCGCGTGCGTGGTGGTGTCACCTTGTATCCGTCCAGGCTGTAAACATCAGTATTTACAATAACGCTTCCAGCCACATAGCCAATATGTGACCGTATATGTTGAGCCACCCACGAAGCGGCCCCCGCCCATCGGGGCTTGAAAAAATAGATGGGCTGCATGATGCTTCCACGCAGAGCTGAAACCGACTCGCACACGAGTACTGGTAGACCGCTTAGAGGATCTAAGCCTGCCCAGGCAAAGCGGTGCGAGTCGGACCGTCCATGCAAAAAACCCTATTGGTTTCATTGGGCGGCAGGGCTTGAGATGTCATTTTATCTCAGTGTCGGGTAAAAGTCCAAAAAATGGAAGCAACGTCTCCATAATGAACTTTAGAGTGTTGACGGGGACGTTAAACCTTAAATCAAACAAACCATCCACGAAGTCTAAGCGGAGTACATGTATTCGTATTCCACTAAAAATGGCGCATTGTACCAAGACAATAAGGTTATATATTTGTCCATGCTTCTCCCATTCAGCATGGAATTTGTATTGTTTATAAGTGTGTACTACTTAATCCTGCTGTTCACGACAACCCCAACCTTTGCAAATAGTGTAGATCCGGATCAGATGGCATCTGATCAGGATCGACACTGTTTGACATCCGGTTTGTGGATTTGCAGCAATACATTATATCAAGTAATCTGATTGGTTCATAGTCAGAAATGAGTGTGGCTTACTTAAAAAGGGTTAATGTATAAACAATTCTGGCAATTTTTCTGCTCATATTATCAAAAAGCGCATTTTGTCACTCGGCTTATCTTAGCATTCTAAGTCTTGTCCCAGAAGTTCCAACAGTAAAACATTGGAATTTCCATCCAAGTTTATAATGTGAAGAATTGGAATCGAATGCAAAATGCCGCAGCTTTGTGTGGTATTTTTTTCGATGTGAGGAATATGCATGATTGCTGCATGAAATTTGACTTCATGCGTATTTCTCTCACACGTGAGAAATATTGGGATGAAATCCGTGATTCTTCACCCGCGGTGAGGATTTTGGTACCAGTTCTTCACGGCGTGAAATATACGAAATGAGAAATTTACGATTCAACACAGCCACGATGGCTTAAAGATGTGCCTTTGGACATTTGCACATGAAGCAATAGAGTTGAACCAGCCTGTACTCGCATTACGATCACAGGCGCATTCTTGATTACCTATAAAACGGTCAGTTTTCTGATAAAATGTGTGATATTTTCATAGATGGCTTCAGAGTTTATCAATATGGCTGCTAGTTGATCAAAAGCTTCGTCGTCATTTCGTCGTCATTACGAAAACACGCCTATACAAATACACTGTAGATTTTATCACCTAGAAAACGAAAAATTTAAGCTGAAAAATCGTGATATTTTTCTTATTTCTGCTCAAAATATGGATTATGGGTACACGTTAGAACCGCCTCATCGAGGCGGTACTAACGAGTACCCACAATCTATATTTTAGAGCAGAAATAAGAAAAATAAGGTTTACCCCTGTAAACCCGAATTTTACTATATAGAAGTGGGGTTCAGAGGGATCAGAGTTATATAGGCGTTTTTTCGTGATGGTGCAGACAATGTTAACTAAACTCTTCTTATATAGAGAAAACCTTGGTTAACGGGGGATAACATTTTCTTCTTATTTCTGTTCCAAGACATAGGTTGTGGTACTCGTTATTGAGGCGGTTCTAACGAGCACCTAACTTGAACCTATGTTTGGAGCAAATATAAGAAAATAACCATGTTAACCCCCGTTTTACTATATAAAAGTGGGGCTGATTCGTGATGCACTGCGACGACACTGAAGACAGCCAAATGCGCATGCTCATCTGAGTTTTTTTCTTTTTCTGTGCGCACATTTGTGAAGACCTGTCCCTTATCTCGGCCCATTTTGCTAACAGCTGTCTTTTTGTAACATTTGCTTGCCACACGAATGTGGCGGAACACATGTACGGGCGTGTACCTACAAGATGTTACAAAAATATATGGCCATAAATAGAAATAAATGAGAAAAGAAAGAAAACAATCCAGAAACGTGGTCGTCAATAAATTATATTACAGTACGTCAAAGCATTTTAAGGGACTGGTTTGAGTTACAGGCTTACTAGCGGTATAAGTACTCAAAAAAGAAAGAAAAAGAAGATATTTGCATCGATCTTGTTTTTCTAATTGTATCGTCCTGGTGCGAGCTCTTGCAGTACCCCGGCGTCAACAGCAGCTGCGTAAGCATCGTACGCGTTAGCGTTAAAATTAAATTCTAACACTGGTCGTCTATAAAGCCAATGGATAAATCTGGTCATATATTGAGTGATAAATCATTTGGCGGAAGAGTGAGTCGCGAAGAGCCGCCTTTTTTTTTTTTTTGAGTTTCATGACGTCATCCATTGTTGCCTTGACGTTATGTGAAACGTCGTTTTCTTGAATCACAAATGTTATTAAAACAGGTAATCGCATGTAACACAGTCAGTTATATTGGCGCAACGGTGGAAGGTTGAGAGAATCTGAAGGTTTCAATAGCATTCTCATCGACGTTTAGTGTGTTAGAATCGAAATAGGTCAGTTCTAGTGTCGTGATTTATTGAGTGATATATCACAGCTTGTCGGTCAGTTGTAAGTAGACAAATCACTCGCGCCTCGCGCTCGTGATTTAATCTACATTACAACTGACCTCCAATCAGTGATATATCACTCAATAAATCACTGCTAGAGCTGATCTATTTCTTAATTCGAGTTTCTGCGTAACAATATAATGTCTAATATTTCCATTACCAAAAGGTAAATTTAGTACACGAACACATAGACTTTATTCAACATTAAATGTGTGTTCTATAAAAGGGTTATCCTTCGGAAGCAATGAATACACCATAGAACTGAAAAGTATGGAGCATACAAGTTTTTACTGGGCCAGACTAGCTAGTTTCGGCCAATTAGGTCTCACCAGAGACTCCTAAATATTTTCAAAACTCCACAAAATTCAATGATCCCAAAGGACATGAAAATATAAACTACACTATGATGAACCCCAGTTTTCTTTATCAGTGTCAATAACATAAACGGAAACCAGCTTTGCAGTTACGAGGGATGTCCGAAAAGAATTGCTTATTTCTATCTGGAGACTTCAAATTTCAAGTTAGCCCAAAAGTGCTCATTTCATGCCCTCGAAGTACTCTCCGTGGCTAGAAATGCAAAGTTTCAGCCGATGTATCCACTTCTTGAAACAGTCTATCAACACTCCCACAACAAAAACGCATCTGTGCAGTCTGATCAGCACCTTTGTGGTTGCTGCTTGTATCGTACAATATCTTTTGTTTAAGAAATAGATCCGCTCCAAAGCTGTGATTTGTTGAGAAATAAATCACAGTTTGTCGGTCAGTTGTAAAGTAGACAAATCACGCGCGCGTATGATATGTCTTCTTACAACTGACGGACAAACTGTGATTTATCATGCGCCTGATTGGCTACTTATAACTGACCGACAAGCTGTGATTTATTACCCAACAAATCACTGGCTAGATCTGATCTATTTCGATTTTAACACGCTGAAAATAGGCAATAATGTTGTTGTTTCCTTCAAATTCCTACAACCTTTCGCCATTGTTAAAAGAAATCCCGCAAAAATATTGACTGCAACACGTGCATTTATGTCTTTTGTAACGTTTTCGATGCGAGAAAGTGACGTTACACCGTCTAACGTCAAGGAAACTACGAGTGACTTTATAAATTGCCAGCTTTTAATGACGTCACTCGTCACGCTCTTCCGCCTCGTGATTTGTTGCATAATAATGCACAGTTCCTTTCCTTTGCCTATATTGGCGCACTGTATTAGAATTCTACGCTTGGTAGACTGAGTAGTTGTGTTAGCCACTTTGTGTTTTGCCCGGTATAAAACTTCGAGTGAGTGAGTGTTTGTGTTTTACGTCGCACCAACACCTAAGGTCATTCTGAGACGAGACCTCGGTTTAAAGACTCATCCGAAAGTCTGCAGAAGCCCGGGATCGATCTTGCGACCCCTGGTTTACAAGGCGACTGGCGAAACCAATACACCAGGGATGATTCTTAATAAAACTTCGAAGACGGGTTTTCGCGTGACGGGGTAAACGTTCAAAAAATGGAATTTTGTCGCATTAAGGCTGACAGTTCATATTCCGAACAAAAAAAGGATGTCATTATTGTCGTGTCCTTTCCTGGATGCGGTGGCGACAAATAATAAACATATTTAACAATCATTAGTGGACTGGCTTCCTGTTTGGAATCTGCAGTGCACAAAGGAGAACAACTGGTTCTTTGGCCTTTAAGGGGAATGGATACACCTTCAGGGGAGGCAACACCTGCAAAAATATTTTATGTCTCCCATGTCAATAGGGGTCAACTCTTAAGGAGCAAATTCTTTCCTTCAAGAGTAGACCCCCTTTTCAGCCCTTAATTTGACCATATGAGGTACATATGATTGCCGTTGGCGCCTAAACATGCTCATTGGGCCCTCACCAATCGGAACTTGGAGAAATAGATTGGAGTGCATGGTGCTTCCACGCAGAAGTGAAACCAACCGCACATGAGTACTGCCATGGTAAACCGCTTATGAGGTTTAAGCCTGCCCAGGCAAAGTGGTGTAAGTCGGGCAGTCCCCGTCCATGCAAATAAACCCTATTGGTTTCATTGAACGGCAAGGCATTAGATGGCATTTCATCTCAATGTCGGGTAAAAGTCCCACAGAATGAGAAGCAACGTCTCCAAAATGACCTACATAGTGTTGACGGGGACGTTAAACATCGAATCAACCAGATAAGCATGTTGATTCACGCTATTGAGTATTCAGGTGATGCAGTTTCAAATATTCTTATTGTTTGTCTTTTGCAGACGAACATATGTCGTCTGAAATTATTCGTCAGACAATTTATGATGAGACCTCATAGGCAATTTACGTGCATGTATGTACCATCAGACACTTCTAACAATAATATCTTGTCGATATGGGCGTAGTAGGCACCTTTGTGTTGGGCTTTATTTACAGAAGCCGAACAGGAAGCCGATCAAGACGTCTGCCTCATAAAATGGCCGTTTTCATTCGCCTTAAAAAGCAGTGAAGCGGTCACCTTCGGCTGAACTCCTTTTTCCTTTTGATGTAGACTAATACAAAAGAATGCTACATGAAGCTCGCGGTCAGTATCATGTTTGTATCCTGGAAACACGTTTTATATAAAGAAAACTATGTTGTCCGTGATGTACTAGGTTTTGTTCTGTGCGCTGTACAGGTTTCTAGGAATGTCAAGGAATTAGGGAACCCGAGATGAAACATGAGAAACGTGTTCAGCAGAAGACCAGAGAGCTAAGGACACCAACATACATGTTCAGAGGACCCGCGTTATAACGACAGTATTTGTTCCCTATTTTGTGCCGCTAAAATGAATTTGCCGTTATAAAGAATCCCAGTTAGGAGTATGATAGGTTATAAAAGGTATTTTCCCTATCATTACTCCAAGAAACAAATGGTATAGATATTTGCTAGAACCGAGGCGATTCTAACAAATATTTATAACATTTGTTTCGAGGAGTATATAATTATAAAAAATCTTTCATGACTATGGATTCGATTCCGGCATTTCCAACCCGAGGGAAGCCCACGTCGAAGCTTAAACTTGAGCTAAGAATTCGTTCCGCTGAAATTGTCGTTTAACGAGTTTTGCCGTTATAACGAGTCTCGGTATAAAGAGGGTTGACTGCAGCTGTCTTCTTTAGACCCTTCTTCCTCTGTCTGCAGCAGGCAGTTGTAGAGCTAAGATTTTTGTCAGTTTCTGCCGAAAGAATGTGCACTCTTCTCGTTAAGCCTACCCAGGAAAAGTATGGATAGGTAAACTGACCAGCTCAAAATGACCTCAAATAGTGTTGACTGGGCCGTTAAACTCCAAAAACAAACAAAACAAACAAGAGCTTAGATTTGTCGGCAGAAGATCAAAATAAGTGTTTAGCTTCCGTCCTAATCCTTCATTTGTTACACGTATAGCTTTTACAAAAAGCTAGGTCTACCCTTAGCGCATGTCTAGAGATATATCCTGGGAAGCTTATGGACAGGCAGTGGTCCGTCGAGGTCGAGAGTTTGTAGATGTATATTTTGTATTTGCCCGTACAAATATGACAGCGAATATGGGCTTATACAAATGTGATAGCAGTTCTGTGCCAGTTCTCTGCCCGTGTACGTTTTTGTGAACGCTTATACTGGTTAGAGGCTTTATCCTCTTGTGAAAGTTTATACTTGTTGCATAAACATAAAGGTCAACTTGCATTGTGGGTAACTAATGGATGTATTTCCGTGTTAAACCAAACGCCCATGTCTACGCCTAGAGGCTTTAACACGGAAATGACTGCTTGTAATGTCAATGCTTTTGAGTTTTCTCACAATAAGCCATATTGAACACACAAAGTGGAGCACTTCACGCAATTGATTAAGTTTGATCATTGTCAGTAATGACAAACGAACTTTTAGGAATGATACTTTACATGAAAATGTAAAAGTACACGAATAATAAAGCGAAAAATGTCAGTTTTGCTCAAACGTTGATTTTAGATGCTCGTATAAACCGCCTCGCTGAGGTGAACCAACTTAACGGGCTTCTTCGCTGGGCAGGTGGCCAAAGTAACATTAGACACGAGCCTGGATCAAAGGCGCGGTTTACAGTCAAGTCATGCAATAAAACCCCTATAGTGTAAAGATGATGCCAAAACCATCCTGGAATTAGGGAGTGCCCCTTTTGTATGTTGTATGTATGTCGCATATAATTTTTGTAAACAATAGCACGTGCAAGTCAATCAGTCAATATCGTGCATGTGCACATGCACGTCCCGTCTCAGAGAAGCGCACCCAAACAAAACATATTGTAAAATATGGAGTGGAATGGAATAAAGGGGAAGATTCATTTTCCATATTTCAAGGGCTTCCCTTAAAGGAAAGAATTTGCTCCCTGTGGGAGCAAATTCTTTCCTGTAAGAGAAGCCCTCTCCAGCAACGGAATGAGACGGATAATACGATTCCTTTTCTTTTACATTCCGCTCCATTTCCTTCCGTGTTTTAGACTACGCCTTCATCATCAAATGCCAAAAGTCATCCAAAAATTATTTTGGGATGAACTACTTCTTTTTTATATAAATAATAATCATCGATATACTCATTTACCGCAGAACATAAGTCTAAACATATGCATAAAACATTATTATTTTTTATCTTCTTATTCCCTGTTTTCATGATTCATTAAATTTGGTATTAGCCCATGCCAGCAGCAAAGCACGTAATGATCCTAGCAAGTGGTGAAAAAGTCTAAAAGCGTATGCGTAAAACACGTACACCCAGAGCATGGTCCTCGCCCCCGCCCATCGGGGTTTGAAGAAATAGATTGGACCGCATGATGCTTCCACGCAGAGCTGAAACCGGCCGCACATGAGCACAGGTAAACCGCTTAGGGTTCTAAGCATGCCCAGGAAAAGTGGACCGTCCCTACATATTAACCCTTTCGGTTTGTTTGGGCGGCAGGGTTTGAGATGTCATTTCATCTTAATGTCGGGTAAAACCACCACAAAATTGGAAGCAGCGTCTCCAAAATGACCTAAATAGTGTTGACGGGAACGTTAAACCCTAATTCAAACAAACAAACAAACATACCATGGTCCTCATTATGGAGAGATGACCAGGGTCCGTCTTAGCCTATTGAGAAAAAGCGACAGGGCAAAACCATACCTAGATCACGTGTCTTATGGGGAGATGACGAGTACCTGTGCTTTGGATAAATAGTGGATGGGCTTACAATGTAGGCCCAGTTCATGCGCCTTATTGTGAGGCGAACAGAGTCCGTCCTTTTTGGGTCCATTGTTTGACAATCGACCCAGCGTTACTAATGAAGTACATCACGCAGAAACGGGCCACCGTGGCATAGTTGATTAGAGCGCTGACTCTTTATCATTAGGCTCGAGTCACGTGTGAGTCGCCCAGTTCTGCAGCGGAAGGTCAGATGGGTTTTTTTACGGGTACTCCGGTTTTCGCCCACCTCTTATTAACGATCAGTCCGATATTAGTGAAATAATCTTGAAAGGACCGTAAAACCAAAGCACGCCTTTATAAATTTGTCTCCCTTAAACCCGACTTTTATACAGTAAAACTTTGGTTTACAGGTGTATACAATATTTTGCTTATTACTGCTTCAAAAGATAGATTGTGTGTACTCGTTAGAACTGCCTCGCAGAGGCGGGTCTAACTTGTATTATGAGCAGAAATACGAAAAATATGTTTGGTGATAATAATTTACCAATATATTTGAATAGGCGTGTTTTCGTAATGAAAATTATATCGTTATTGTCCGCGTGACTATCACTGACCAATGGCGTTCAACCGCGGAAATAATGTTTGTATGCTATTTTTAGCCGTTCTATTCTGGTCGGTGTGACGTCAGAGTGCAAGACATGGACTAGACTCATGTGCTGGGTAGGGTAAACAGTTAACCCATTGTATGCAAGTGGACTCTTCCATTGCTATATGTTGGATAAGTCCATTTGTCATATAAGGGGTATCAGGCCTATTTTTTCGTTTTCATTCTATTTTTAACGGGAAATTCTGTCAGCAAATAGTGCTGGCCCTTGATCTGGGTCTGCACGTTTGCCAAGGTACCCCTTTAGTGATTTCCCGCATACAATGTCCAGTGATATCAGTCCTTTCGGCATTGGGCAACCCTCAACTTCTGTCTGGGTTTGCGTAGGAATTGCCTCCCGTGGAAATAGGGAATTAATAATCAATTTTATTCAATTGTAACCTCCCTTGGATGCCAACTTGTAATCTCCCTTGGCATTAAAGCAATTCTCCATTCTTTACAGTTCGCTCACATCTATTTCAACGCTCAACTGCTCATAGAGCCTTGTGTCAGAGCCAGGGAAATCTGAAGCCTACAAAATTGTCCATGTTACAGACATATACTAAGATAAGCCTGCGCATCCAGGCAGTCCTATATGAAAGACTTCTCTTGGCCTTCACAGCTATATCTACATCCTTTTAAGTTTAATGCGAGCAGCGAAGATTCTAATCAGCGCCTTCGCTACTCAGACGCGACTAGGAGCCTCCGCGGTGTAGTGCTTATGCTACTCGCCTTGTAAATTAGGGGTCGCAGGATCGATCCCGGGCTTCTCCAGACTTTCGGATAAGTCTTTAAACCGAGGTCCCGTCTCCGTATGACCATAGCTGTTGGTGGGACTTAAAACTCAAACACTCACTCACTCACTCGGACGCGACTATCTTTGCTGTATTACAGGTAGCATCGGTGTGTTTATTTACGGAAGTTCCTCGCAAAATTTAAGGTGTGAAGATCTGATACGGCTGCACAATAATTAGTCATAGACATTCCTTGCTGGCAGGTCTTTTCTTCCAGCACTTTCCAGAAGTTCAAGGCTCTTATGTAAAAAAAGATATTCCGCAGGAAAAAAATAAAATAAACACAAGAAAAACATATAGTAATGAAGGAAAACTGGTGTCGTTACAGCCACTTTGGCGAACAAAACAGCATAATACAGTGAAATTCCGCTATTAAGACCACCTAACATTAAGACAAATTATGCCTTTAAAGCTACAGTATATAATTGCAACACGCAACACTATGACCTTGTCCGGAACAGTCCTTCGTGGGCACACACTGTCCGTGTTGGGGACATTGCATTTCTGTTGAATAGTTGGCGTGCCATACTAAGTTATTTATAAGACTTTCAAGGGGCGTAACAAATCAAAACAAACAAAAAAAATCAACACTCTGCATATTTTGCAATAGTTTGGTTAATCACTTTAATTTTGATTAAAGGATTTCAATTAAAAAATACATAAAAATATGCCCAACATAAAGTTTTATGAATCTATTCCAGTTTGTATTGGTGACAAAATATTTGCTGGTAATAAACCTTTTCATAGTTGAAATTATTTTGATACTAATAGTAAGTTGCGGTCCTCCGCGAAAGAAGTCACCTAACTCCCAATCGGCTAGCTGATAACTGTCAAGCATACAGGTGTCAGCATATTGGCAGCCTAGGGAAAAGACCTACAACTAATCCCAGCTGGCGAACTGGGGGTAGCCCCTATGTGCTCTTGGCGCCCGGTTACATTAAAACATCCGTCAAGTCATCTATTTATTTTGCATCAGGACAAAGAAGAAGAAGAACGTTTAATTCGAAGGGATGTTTTTAGCTGACCGTCACGTAGTGACGAGGTGAGCTTTTGGGATCACTTTTCGTCCGTCGTCCGTGCGTGCGTCCGTGCGTCCGTCCGTCCGTAAACAATTTCTTTAAACGACATCTCCTCCTAAACCCCTGATTGGATTTTGACCAAACTTCACAGGAATGATCCTTAGGTGGTCCCCTTTCAAAGTTGTTCAAATGGTTCCGGTCCGTTGCACATCTAGGTCATAGGAGCCAAAAATAGATTTTTTTCACCAAAAACTTAAAAAATCTTCTTCTCTGAAACCACAAGGCCCAGGTCTTTGATATTTGGTATGAAGCTTCATCTAGTGGACCCCTACCAAGATTGTTCAAATTATAGTGCTGGGACCAAAAAATGCCCCCGCTCCGGGGCCCTTTGGTTTTACATGGGCTTATATAGGGAAAATCTTTAAAAATCTTCTTCTCTGAAACCATAAGGCCCAGGTCTTTGATATTTGGTATGAAGCTTCATCTAGTGGACCCCTACCAAGATTGTTCAAATTATAGTGCTGGGACCAAAAAATGCCCCCGCTCCGGGGCCCTTTGGTTTTACATGGGCTTATATAGGGAAAATCTTTAAAAATCTTCTTCTCTGAAACCATAAGGCCCAGGTCTTTGATATTTGGTATGAAGCTTCATCTAGTGGACCCCTACCAAGATTGTTCAAATTGTAGTGCTGGGGCCAAAAATGCCCCCGCTCCAGGGCCCTTTGGTTTTACATGGGCTTATATAGGGAAAATCTTTAAAAATCTTCTTCTCTGAAACCGCAAGGCCCAAGTCTTTGATATTTGGTATGAAGCTTCATCTAGTGGACCCCTACCAAGATTATTCAAATTATAGTGCTGGGGCCAAAAATGCCCCCGCTCTGGGGCCCTTTGGTTTTACATGGGCTTATATAGGGAAGAGCTTTAAAAATCTTCTTCTCTGAAACCGTAAGACCCAGGTCTTTGTTATTTGGTATGAAGCTTCATCCAGGGGACCCCTACCAAGATTGTTCAAATTATAGTGCTGGGGCCAAAAATGCCCCCGCCCCGGGGCACTTTGGTTTTACATTGGCTTATATAGGGAAAATCTTTAAGAATCTTCTTCTCTGAAACCACAAGGCGTAGGTCTTTGATATTTGGTATGAAGCTTCATCTAGTGGACCCCTACCAAGATTGTTCAAATTATAGTGCTGGGGTGAAATATGCCCCCGCTCTGGGGCCCTTTGGTTTTACATGGGCTTATATAGGGAAACTCTTTAAAAATCTTCTTCTCTGAAACCGCAAGGCCCAGGTCTTTGATATTTGGCATGAAGCTTCATCTAGTGGACCCCTACCAAGATTGTTCAAATTATAGTGCTGGGGCCAAAAATGCCCCCGCTCCGGGGCCCTTTGGTTTTACATGGGCTTATATAGGGAAGAGCTTTAAAAATCTTCTTCTCTGAAACCGTAAGGCCCAGGTCTTTGTTATTTGGTATGAAGCTTCATCTAGGGGACCCCTACCAAGATTGTTCAAATTATAGTGCTGGGGCCAAAAAATGCCCCCGCCTTGGGACCCTTTGGTTTTACATAGGCTTATATAGGGAAAATCTTTAAAAATCTTTTTCTCTGAAACCGCAAGGCGCATGTCTTTGATATTTGGTATGAAGCTTAATCTAGTGGAACTCTAACAAGGGTGTTTAAATTATAGCTCTGAGGTCAAAAATGCCCCCGCCCTGGAGCCATTTGGTTTTACATAGGCTTATATAGGGAATATCTTTAAAAAAAAATCTTCTTCTCTCAAACCGCAAGGCCCAGGTCTTTGATATTTGGTGTGAAGCTCTATCTAGTGGACCTTTGTCAAGATTGTTCAAATTATAGCCTTTGTTGATATTTGGTATGAAGCTTCACCTTTTTAGACGTCTCAACATTATGCACATTATAGCCCTAGGGTTAATAATTGCCCTCCCCGGGTCCCACTTGTTACTCTATGGTACACAGGTGAGCGATCCAGGGCCATCATGGCCCTCTTGTTTATTGTATCGTGATCCCAAATGAATATCAAAGGAGTCAGTAAAATGTCCATTTAAAGAAGCATTTAACCCAGCTAATTAAGAATCAATTAGTCCTTACAAAAGAAACATTCTGACTAAAAGACAAAAATTATTCTATTGTGGAAGCAGGCTACAAACCGCATACAAATCCATACACTTTCCACTTGTCTGGAGCAAAATAATCCGTAATCAAAATTTGCCGCATGACGTTAAATTAAACTGGAAATTTCTTCTGACGAAACGTCAACTTTCAACGTCATTTTCCACGTTTTACGCTGATACTCGTAACCGCTGATACTCGTTTTCAGCATTTCTTTTAGGGCTACTGATGAGGCCTTGATGGCCGAAACAAGCTTGTCTGGCCCAAACAACAAATGGATTCTGCTATTTTCGTTTTTGAATGCGTTCATGGTTCTCAAAGGGCATCCCTTTTAGCCTTATTTAATACACATGATTTAAAGCAAACTAGACATTTGAACAATTTCCTGCAATTGTTTTTAGCGATTGGTGGATTCTATACATGGACTCCTTTAATAGATTGTTCCCAGCAAGGACAATTATATAGGTATGTTAAATAGACTGTTCCCACCAAGGACACTTTTCGTAGTTATGGTTAGTAGACATTTTCCAGCACGGACACTTTCTAAAGCTTTCATTAAAAGACTGGTCCCAGCATGTACACTTTCTGTAGGTATATTTAAAAGACTGTTCCCACCACGGACACTTTCTGTAGTACGCTTCATAGTCTGTTCCCAGCACGGACACTTTCTGAAGCTATGTTTAATAGACTGTTCCCATCAAGGACACTTTCTGTAGGTATGTTTGATAGATTGTTCCCAGCACGGACATTTCTGTAGATATGGTTAATAGACTGTTCACACCAAGGACACTTTCTGAAGGTATTTAAATAGATTGTTTGCAGCACGGATACTTCTGTTGGTATGTTTAATAGACTGTTTCCAACAAGGACACTTTCTATACGTATGTTTAATAAGAAGTTCCCACCAAGCACACTTTCTGTAGCTATGTTTAATAGACTGTTCCAAGCATGGACACTTACTGTTGCTATGTTTAATAGACTATTCTCACCAAGGACACGTTCTGTAGCTATGTTTAATAGAATGTTCCCACCAAGGACACTTTCTGTAGCCATTTATAACAGATTGTTCCCACCAAGGACACTTCATGTAGCTATGTTTAATAGACTGTTCCCAGCATGGACACTTTTTGTAGCTATGTTTAATAGGCTGTTTCCAGCACGGACACTTCTGTATATATGTTTAATAGACTGTTTCCAACAAGGACTCTTTCTATACGCATGTTTAATAAACTGTTCCCACCAAGGACACTTTCTGTAGCTATGTTTAATAGAATGTCCCCACCAAGGACACTTTCTGTAGCCGTTTTTAACAGACTGTTCCCACCAAGGACACTTCATGTAGCTATGTTTAAAAGACTGCTCCCAGCATGGACACTTTTTGTAGCTATGTTTAATAGAATGTTCCCACCAAGGACACTTTCTGAAGCCATTTTTAACAGATTGTTCCCACCAAGGACACTTCATGTAGCTATGTTTAATAGAATGTTCCCAGCATGGACACTTTTTGTAGCTATGTTAAATGGGCTGTTTCCAGCACGGACACTTCTGTGTATATGTTTAATAGATTGTTTCCAACAAGGACTCTTTCTATACGTATGTTTAATAAACTGTTCCCACCAAGGACACTTTCTGTAGCTATGTTTAATAGAATGTCCCCACCAAGGACACTTTCTGTAGCCGTTTTTAACAGACTGTTCCCACAAAGGACACTTCATGTAGCTATGTTTAATAGACTGTTCCCAGCATGCACACTTTTTGTAGCTATGTTTAATAGGCTGTTTCCAGCACGGACACTTCTGTATATATGTTTAATAGACTGTTTCCAACAAGGACTCTTTCTATACGTATGTTTAATAAACTGTTCCCACCAAGGACACTTTCTGTAGCTATGTTTAATAGAATGTCCCCACCAAGGACACTTTCTTTAGCCGTTTTTAACAGACTGTTCCCACCAAGGACACTTCATGCAGCTATGTTTAATAGAATGTTCCCAGCATGGACACTTTTTGTAGCTATGTTTAATAGAATGTTCCCACCAAGGACACTTTCTGTAGCCATTTTTAACAGACTGTTCCCACCAAAGACACTTCATGTAGCTATGTTTAATAGACTGTTCCCAGCATGGACACTTTTTGTAGCTATGTTTAATAGGCTGTTTCCAGTACGGACACTTCTGTATATATGTTTAATAGACTGTTTCCAACAAGGACTCTTTCTATACGTATGTTTAATAAACTGTTCCCACCAAGGACACTTTCTGTAGCTATGTTTAATAGAATGTCCCCACCAAGGACACTTTCTGTAGCCGTTTTTAACAGACTGTTCCCACCAAGGACACTTCATGTAGCTATGTTTAATAGACTGTTCCCAGCATGGACACTTTTTGTAGCTATGTTTAATAGGCTGTTTCCAGCACGGACACTTCTGTATATATGTTTAATAGACTGTTTCCAACAAGGACTCTTTCTATACGTATGTTTAATAAACTGTTCCCACCAAGGACACTCTCTGTAGCTATGTTTAATAGAATGTCCCCACCATGGACACTTTCTGTAGCCGTTTTTAACAGACTGTTCCCACCAAAGACACTGCATGTAGCTATGTTTAATAGACTGTTCCCAGCATGGACACTTTTTGTAGCTATGTTTAATAGGCTGTTTCCGGCACGGACACTTCTGTATATATGTTTAATAGACTGTTTCCAACAAGGACTCTTTCTATACGTATGTTTAATAAACTGTTCCCACCAAGGACACTTTCTGTAGCTATGTTTAATAGAATGTCCCCACCAAGGACACTTTCTGTAGCCGTTTTTAACAGACTGTTCCCACAAAGGACACTTCATGTAGCTGTGTTTAATAGACTGTTCCCAGCATGGACACTTTTTGTAGCTATGTTTAATAGGCTGTTTCCAGCACGGACACTTCTGTATATATGTTTAATAGACTGTTTCTAACAAGGACTTTTTCTATACGTATGTTTAATAAACTGTTCCCACCAAGGACACTTTCTGTAGCTATGCTTAATAGAATGTCCCCACCAAGGACACTTTCTGTAGCCGTTTTAACAGACTGTTCTCACCAAGGACACTTCATGTAGTTATGTTTAATAGAATGTTCCCAGCATGGACACTTTTTGTAGCTATGTTTAATAGAATGTTCCCACCAAGGACACTTTCTGTAGCCATTTTTAACAGACTGTTCCCACCAAGGACACTTCATGTAGTTATGTTTAATAGACTGTTCCCAGCATGGACACTTTTTGTAGCTATGTTTAATAGGCTGTTTCCAGCACGGACACTTCTGTATATATGTTTAATAAACTGTTCCCACCAAGGACACTTTCTGTAGTTATGTTTAATAGAATGTCCCCACCAAGGACACTTTCTGTAGCCGTTTTTAACAGACTGTTCCCACCAAGGACACTTCATGTAGCTATGTTTAATAGACTGCTCCCAGCATGGACACTTTTTGTAGCTATGTTTAATAGAATGTTCCCACCAAGGACACTTTCTGAAGCCAATTTTAACAGATTGTTCCAAACATGGACACTTCATGTAGCTATGTTTAATAGACTGTTCCCAGCATGGACACTTTTTGTAGCTATGTTAAATAGGCTGTTTCCAGCACGGACACTTCTGTGTATATGTTGAATAGACTGTTTCCAAAAAGGACTCTTTCTATACGTATGTTTAATAAACTGTTCCCACCAAGGACACTTTCTGTAGCTATGTTTAATAGAATGTCCCCACCAAGGACACTTTCTGTAGCCGTTTTTAACAGACTGTTCCCACAAAGGACACTTCATGTAGCTATGTTTAATAGACTGTTCCCAGCATGGACACTTTTAGTAGGTATGTTTAATAGGCTGTTTCCAGCACGGACACTTCTGTATATATGTTTAATAGACTGTTTCCAACAAGGACCCTTTCTATACGTATGTTTAATAAACTGTTCCCACCAAGGACACTTTCTGTAGCTATGTTTAATAGAATGTCCCCACCAAGATAACTTTCTGTAGCCGTTTTTAACAGACTGTTCCCACCAAGGACACTTCATGTAGCTATGTTTAATAGAATGTTCCCAGCATGGACACTTTTTGTTGCTATGTTTAATAGAATGTTCCCACCAAGGACACTTTCTGTAGCCATTTTTAACAGACTGTTCCTACCAAAGACACTTCATGTAGCTATGTTTAATAGACTGTTCCCAGCATGGACACTTTATGTAGCTATGTTTAATAGGCTGTTTCCAGTACGGACACTTCTGTAAATATGTTTAATAGACTGTTTCCAACAAGGACTCTTTCTATACGTATGTTAAATAAACTGTTCCCACCAAGGACACTTTCTGTAGCTATGTTTAATAGAATGTCCCCACCAAGGACACTTTCTGTAGCCGTTTTTAACAGACTGTTCCCACCAAGGACACTTCATGTAGCTATGTTTAATAGACTGTTCCCAGCATGGACACTTTTTGTAGCTATGTTTAATAGGCTGTTTCCAGCACGGACACTTCTGTATATATGTTTAATAGACTGTTTCCAACAAGGACTCTTTCTATACGTATGTTTAATAAACTGTTCCCACCAAGGACACTTTCTGTAGCTATGTTTAATAGAATGTCCCCACCAAGGACACTTTCTGTAGCCGTTTTTAACAGACTGTGCCCACAAAGGACACTTCTTGAAGCTATGTTGAATAGACTGTTCCCAGCATGGACACTTTTTGTAGCTATGTTTAATAGGCTGTTTCCAGCAAGGACACTTCTGTATATATGTTTAATAGACTGTTTCCAACAAGGACTCTTTATATACGTATGTTTAATAAACTGTTCCCACCAAGGACACTTTCTGTAGCTATGTTTAATAGAATGTCCCCACCAAGGACACTTTCTGTAGCCGTTTTTAACAGACTGTTCCCACCAAGGACACTTCATGTAGTTATGTTTAATAGAATGTTCCCAGCATGGACACTTTTTGTAGCTATGTTTAATAGGCTGTTTCCGGCACGGACACTTCTGTATATATATGTTTAATAGACTGTTTCCAACAAGGACTCTTTCTATACGTATGTTTAATAAACTGTTCCCACCAAGGACACTCTCTGTGGCTATGTTTAATAGAATGTCCCCACCATGGACATTTTCTGTAGCCGTTTTTAACAGACTGTTCCCACAAAGGACACTTCATGTAGCTATGTTTAATAGACTGTTTCCAGCATGGACACTTTTTGTAGCTATGTTTAATAGGCTGTTTCCAGCACGGACACTTCTGTATATATGTTTAATAGACTGTTTCTAACAAGGACTTTTTCTATATGTATGTTTAATAAACTGTTCCCACCAAGGACACTTTCTGTAGCTATGCTTAATAGAATGTCCCCACCAAGGACACTTTCTATAGCCGTTTTTAAAAGACTGTTCCCACCAAGGACACTTCATGTAGCTATGTTTAATAGAATGTTCCCACCATGGACACTTTTTGTAGCTATGTTTAATAGAATGTTCCCACCAAGGACACTTTCTGTAGCTATTTTTAACAGACTGTTCCCACCAAGGACACTTCATGTAGCTATGTTTAATAGACTGTTCCCAGCATGGACACTTTTTGTAGCTATGTTTAATAGGCTGTTTCCAGCACGGACATTTCTGTATATATGTTTAATAGACTGTTTCCAACAAGGACTCTTTCTATACGTATGTTTAATAAACTGTTCCCACCAAGGACACTTTCTGTAGCTGTTTAATAGAATGTCCCCACCAAGGACACTTTCTGTAGCCGTTTTTAACAGACTGTTCCCACCAAGGACACTTCATGTAGCTATGTTTAATAGAATGTTCCCAGCATGGACACTTTTTGTAGCTATGTTTAATAGGCTGTTTCCAGCAAGGACACTTCTGTATATATGTTTAATAGACTGTTTCCAACAAGGACTCTTTATATACGTATGTTTAATAAACTGTTCCCACCAAGGACACTTTCTGTAGCTATGTTTAATAGAATGTCCCCACCAAGGACACTTTCTGTAGCCGTTTTTAACAGACTGTTCTCACCAAGGACACTTCATGTAGCTATGTTTAATAGAATGTTCCCAGCATGGACACTTTTTGTAGCTATGTTTAATAGGCTGTTTCCGGCACGGACACTTCTGTATATATGTTTAATAGACTGTTTCCAACAAGGACTCTTTCTATACGTATGTTTAATAAACTGTTCCCACCAAGGACACTCTCTGTGGCTATGTTTAATAGAATGTCCCCACCATGGACATTTTCTGTAGCCGTTTTTAACAGACTGTTCCCACAAAGGACACTTCATGTAGCTATGTTTAATAGACTGTTTCCAGCATGGACACTTTTTGTAGCTATGTTTAATAGGCTGTTTCCAGCACGTACACTTCTGTATATATGTTTAATAGACTGTTTCTAACAAGGACTTTTTCTATATGTATGTTTAATAAACTGTTCCCACCAAGGACACTTTCTGTAGCTATGCTTAATAGAATGTCCCCACCAAGGACACTTTCTATAGCCGTTTTTAAAAGACTGCTCCCACCAAGGACACTTCATGTAGCTATGTTTAATAGAATGTTCCCACCATGGACACTTTTTGTAGCTATGTTTAATAGAATGTTCCCACCAAGGACACTTTCTGTAGCTATTTTTAACAGACTGTTCCCACCAAGGACACTTCATGTAGCTATGTTTAATAGACTGTTCCCAGCATGGACACTTTTTGTAGCTATGTTTAATAGGCTGTTTCCAGCACGGACATTTCTGTATATATGTTTAATAGACTGTTTCCAACAAGGACTCTTTCTATACGTATGTTTAATAAACTGTTCCCACCAAGGACACTTTCTGTAGCTATGTTTAATAGAATGTCCCCACCAAGGACACTTTCTGTAGCCGTTTTTAACAGACTGTTCCCACCAAGGACACTTCATGTAGCTATGTTTAATAGAATGTTCCCAGCATGGACACTTTTTGTAGCTATGTTTAATAGGCTGTTTCCGGCACGGACACTTCTGTATATATGTTTAATAGACTGTTTCCAACAAGGACTCTTTCTATACGTATGTTTAATAAACTGTTCCCACCAAGGACACTCTCTGTAGCTATGTTTAATAGAATGTCCCCACCATGGACATTTTCTGTAGCCGTTTTTAACAGACTGTTCCCACAAAGGACACTTCATGTAGCTATGTTTAATAGACTGTTTCCAGCATGGACACTTTTTGTAGCTATGTTTAATAGGCTGTTTCCAGCACGGACAGTTCTGTATATATGTTTAATAGACTGTTTCTAACAAGGACTTTTTCTATATGTATGTTTAATAAACTGTTCCCACCAAGGACACTTTCTGTAGCTATGCTTTATAGAATGTCCCCACCAAGGACACTTTCTGTAGCCGTTTTTAAAAGACTGTTCCCACGAAGGACACTTCATGTAGCTATGTTTAATAGAATGTTCCCACCATGGACACTTTTTGTAGCTATGTTTAATAGAATGTTCCCACCAAGGTCACTTTCTGTAGCTATTTTTAACAGACTGTTCCCACCAAGGACACTTCATGTAGCTATGTTTAATAGACTGTTCCCAGCTTGGACACTTTTTGTAGCTATGTTTAATAGGCTGTTTCCAGCACGGACACTTCTGTATATATGTTTAATAGACTGTTTCCAACAAGGACTCTTTCTATACGTATGTTTAATAAACTGTTCCCACCAAGGACACTTTCTGTAGCTATGTTTAATAGAATGTCCCCACCAAGGACACTTTCTGTAGCCGTTTTTAACAGACTGTTCCCACCAAGGACACTTCATGTAGCTATGTTTAATAGAATGTTCCCAGCATGGACATTTTTGTAGCTATGTTAAATAGGCTGTTTCCAGCACGGACACTTCTGTATATATGTTTAATAGACTGTTTCCAACAAGGACTCTTTTTATACGTATGTTTAATAAACTGTTCCCACAAAGGACACTCTCTGTAGCTATGTTTAATAGAATGTCCCCACCAAGGACACTTTCTGTAGCCGTTTTTAACAGACTGTTCCCACTAAGGACACTGCATGTAGCTATGTTTAATAGACTGTTCCCAGCATGGACACTTTTTGTAGCTATGTTTAATAGGCTGTTTCCAGCACGGACACTTCTGTATATATGTTTAATAGACTGTTTCCAACAAGGACTCTTTCTATACGTATGTTTAATAAACTGTTCCCACCAAGGACACTTTCTGTAGCTATGTTTAATAGAATGTCCCCACCAAGGACACTTTCTGTAGCCGTTTTAAACAGACTGTTCCCACCAAGGACACTTCATGTAGCTATGTTTAATAGGCTGTTCCCAGCATGGACACTTTTTGTAGCTATGTTTAATAGGCTGTTTCCAGCACGGACACTTCTGTATATATATTTAATAGACTGTTTCCAACAAGGAATCTTTCTATACGTATGTTTAATAAACTGTTCCCACCAAGGACACTTTCTGTAGTTATGTTTAATAGAATGTCCCCACCAAGGACACTTTCTGTAGCCGTTTTTAACGGACTGTTCCCACCAAGGACACTTCATGTAGCTATGTTTAATAGACTGCTCCCAGCATGGACACTTTTTGTAGCTATGTTTAATAGAATGTTCCCACCAAGGACACTTTCTGTAGCCATTTTTAACAGACTGTTCCCACCAAGGACATTAACAGACTTTTCCCACCAAGGACACTTCATGTAGCTATTTTTAATAGGCTGTTCCCAGCATGGACACTTTTTGTAGCTATGTTTAATAGGCTGTTTCCAGCACGGACACTTCTGTATATATGTTTAATAGATCGTTTCCAACAAGGACTCTTTCTATACGTATGTTTAATAAACTGTTCCAACCAAGGACACTTTCTGTAGCTATGTTTAATAGAATGTCCCCACCAAGGACACTTTCTGTAGCCGTTTTTAACAGACTGTTCCCACCAAGGACACTTCATGTAGCTATGTTTAATAGAATGTTCCCAGCATGGACACTTTTTGTAGCTATGTTTAATAGGCTGTTTCCGGCACGGACACTTCTGTATATATGTTAATAGACTGTTTCCAACAAGGACTCTTTCTATACGTATGTTTAATAAACCTTTCCCACCAAGGACACTCTCTGTGGCTATGTTTAATAGAATGTCCCCACCATGGACATTTTCTGTAGCCGTTTTTAACAGACTGTTCCCACAAAGGACACTTCATGTAGCTATGTTTAATAGACTGTTTCCAGCATGGACACTTTTTGTAGCTGTGTTTAAAAGGCTGTTTCCAGCACGGACATTTCTGTATATATGTTTAATAGACTGTTTCCAACAAGGACTCTTTCTATACGTATGTTTAATAAACTGTTCCCACCAAGGACACTTTCTGTAGCTATGTTTAATAGAATGTCCCCACCAAGGACACTTTCTGTAGCCGTTTTTAACAGACTGTTCCCACCAAGGACACTTCATGTAGCTATGTTTAATAGAATGTTCCCAGCATGGACACTTTTTGTAGCTATGTTTAATAGGCTGTTTCCGGCACGGACACTTCTGTATATATGTTTAATAGACTGTTTCCAACAAGGACTCTTTCTATACGTATGTTTAATAAACTGTTCCCACCAAGGACACTCACTGTAGCTATGTTTAATAGAATGTCCCCACCATGGACATTTTCTGTAGCCGTTTTTAACAGACTGTTCCCACAAAGGACACTTCATGTAGCTATGTTTAATAGACTGTTTCCAGCATGGACACTTTTTGTAGCTATGTTTAATAGGCTGTTTCCAGCACGGACACTTCTGTATATATGTTTAATAGACTGTTTCTAACAAGGACTTTTTCTATATGTATGTTTAATAAACTGTTCCCACCAAGGACACTTTCTGTAGCTATGCTTTATAGAATGTCCCCACCAAGGACACTTTCTGTAGCCGTTTTTAAAAGACTGTTCCCAACAAGGACACTTCATGTAGCTATGTTTAATAGAATGTTCCCACCATGGACACTTTTTGTAGCTATGTTTAATAGAATGTTCACACCAAGGACACTTTCTGTAGCTATTTTTAACAGACTGTTCCCACCAAGGACACTTCATGTAGCTATGTTTAATAGACTGTTCCCAGCATGGACACGTTTTGTAGCTATGTTTAATAGGCTGTTTCCAGCACGGACACTTCTGTATATATGTTTAATAGACTGTTTCCAACAAGGACTCTTTCTATACGTATGTTTAATAAACTGTTCCCACCAAGGACACTTTCTGTAGCTATGTTTAATAGAATGTCCCCACCAAGGACACTTTCTGTAGCCGTTTTTAACAGACTGTTCCCACCAAGGACACTTCATGTAGCTATGTTTAATAGACTGTTCCTAGCATGGACACTTTTTGTAGCTATGTTAAATAGGCTGTTTCCAGCACGGACACCTCTGTGTATATGTTTAATAGACTGTTTCCAACAAGGACTCTTTCTATACGTATGTTAAATAAACTGTTCCCACCAAGGACACTTTCTGTAGCTATGTTTAATAGAATGTCCCCACCAAGGACACTTTCTGTAGCCGTTTTTAACAGACTGTTCCCACAAAGGACACTTCATGTAGCTATGTTTAATAGACTGTTCCCAGCATGGACACTTTTTGTAGCTATGTTTAATAGGCCGTTTCCAGCACGGACACTTCTGTATATATGCTTAATAGACTGTTTCCAACAAGGACTCTTTCTATACGTATGTTTAATAAACTGTTCCCACCAAGGACACTTTCTGTAGCTATGTTTAATAGAATGTCCCCACCAAGATCACTTTCTGTAGCCGTTTTTAACAGACTGTTCCCACCAAGGACACTTCATGTAGCTATGTTTAATAGAATGTTCCCAGCATGGACACTTTTTGTAGCTATGTTTAATAGAATGTTCCCACCAAGGACACTTTCTGTAGCCATTTTTAACAGACTGTTCCCACCAAAGACACTTCATGTAGTTATGTTTAATAGACTGTTCCCAGCATGGACACTTTTTTTAGCTATGTTTAATAGGCTGTTTCCAGCACGGACACTTCTGTATATATGTTTAATAGACTGTTTCCAACAAGGACTCTTTCTATACGTATGTTTAATAACTGTTCCCACCAAGGACACTTTCTGTAGCTATGTTTAATAGAATGTTCCCACCAAGGACACTTTCTGTAGCCGTTTTTAACAGACTGTTCCCACTAAGGACACTTCATGTAGCTATGTTTAATAGACTGTTCCCATCACGTACACTTCTGTAGGTATGTTCAATAATGTTTTAGGCTATGTTCAATACACTGTTCCCACCAAAGACACTTGTTTCATATGTCGGGGGCTGGCAAAACGTATATGTGACGGGACAACACGAGGGAACCTCGATTCTATGTCCACTTGTGGGGCACTAACGCAAAGGAAATTCTAAGATACTTAGAACCCTTTACAATATTTATATGGAATAAGTCTAATATTTATAAACAACACTGGTTACATAATTTTACAAAGACAAACTTAAAGGGACAGTTGACTCGCAATCTATTCCACTTAGGTTAAGACAGAATGAAAATTAGTCTGGGCCCAATTAAATTTCTGTCTTAATACAAGTGGAATACACTTGAATCACACTTGAATTACACATGAAGTACACACACTCATTCACACCCTCAAATACTTAACATAATGTTCTTTCTCCCTTCCTGTTGCTGATAAGGACCTGATGAGTGTTTATGGCACCATAATGTTTTATATAAACTTTATATTAACCAGTATATTCACAGTAATGACTGTTTCACCAACCAGTTTTTGCCTCTGTGTTATACCGTGGCGATTACATCTATAGCTGCTCACCGCCGAATAAAATGTAGTAACAGGGGTCGGGGACACATAAACCCCTTTACATCATTCTATACTCATCATCCATATCATCACTGCCTCATATCACTGATGCCTCATATCACTGATGCCTCGTATCACCGTTGTCTTATATCAACGATGCCTCATATTAACGATGCCTTATATCAACAATGCCTCATATCAATGATTGACGTCAGGTGAGCGATTCAGGCTGCAATGTTGATATTCTATAAGTGTAACTGCAATGTCTCCAACACGGACAGTGGGCGCCCACGAAGGACTGTTCCGGACAAGGTCATAGTGTTGCGTGTTGCAATTATATACTGTAGCCTGTATTACGTGCTATTCGAAGTTTAACATTGACAGAGTGCAAATGCCATTTGTAGTTTTGCTTTTTTGTGCTTCATGTTAGCACGTATGGACATGACGTTGTAAAACAATAAAACAACGTGCTAAATCCCGCCCACAATATCGCAACATTTTCTAACTCCGAGAGAACGCATTGTTTGAAGAAAGGATAGGCATGCCCTCTGCCAGGCTGATCAGGCTCGGAAGAGCCCAGAGGGACCTAAGGTCCGTGTCAATGAATGCGTCTTAAGGAACAGGAGAATATATGATTTAAGGTTGAGGATCCGAACGGTTTCTTATGTAAGGACTTTCATGATAAGAGGGGTGGGTCATGCCCCAGGGGACCCCGGTGTATCCAAGGTCAA
This sequence comes from Lucinisca nassula, assembly GCA_963580285.1. NCBI lineage: Eukaryota > Metazoa > Mollusca > Bivalvia > Lucinida > Lucinidae > Lucinisca > Lucinisca nassula. The sequence continues at coordinate 72,870,270 of OY757016.1, forward strand.
TGTCGTTAAATGCATCTTACCATAAGAAACAAGAATACATTGTTTATGGGTGGGGATCATAAGCAGTTTCCGAGTTATTGCACATTTTATGAAATGAAGGGGTAGGACATGCCCACGGGTGACCCATTGGGAACCAAGATCTATATCAGTATATGTGGTTTATCATAAGGAACAAGAATATAATATAGTCTATAGGGTGTTCCATTAATTCTGTCACTGTTTCGTGACCATACTGCACTAAAAGAGTAAGGGGTGCAATAAAAAACAACAAGAGAACCATTATGGTCCTGTATCGCTAACCTGAGTACAAAGTAGAAGTAAAACAAAGATCAGGAATTGATACAATTAACTTACTCCACCCATAAAAGACACCAAAGGGAAAGAAATACAAACATTAAGCGACCAGACCATAATGGAAACCTAAACAAAGGAAGGCCATAAGGACAGTTACTTTCCCACAAAATGGCCATATGGCCATCCAAAACCAAAAGACACAAGTGATACACACAATAAGTAACAAACAACAACATAAATAAATCGCCACAGAAGAGCCGCCTTGGAACGGTCAGTGGAAGATTTCCACTGGGGGGCTTAAATCGATTTTACGTGGCCACAATCCTCGCCCTTACTTCCGTCGCGATTTAGACAAATAATTTGTTCAGTCCGCATGAAGGCCTCCTAACTCATCAGTGCAACAAGTCTGTTCAACACTTCCTCAGAATAAACAATTTGAAGTTTTCCACAATTGGCCATTATGACCTACATAGTGGAACCAGGTGAACGAATCTGAACACGGTCGATGTCAGGATGTATCTGACCGAGTGTGATCAAAATCCATGAGAAAAATCCGTTTGAAAATTTCCACCATGTCAGCCATAATATGACCTGCTTATGAACTGGAGCAGAAACATTTGAACACATCTGAGAAAGATCAATGTCAGGATGCTAATGACCAAGTATGATCAAATTCCAATCAAAGGTTCATGAGAAGTTGTTTGAAGTTTTTTATGATGTCAGCCATTTTGACCTACTTATGCACTGGATAAATTTGCATAAATTTGAGACTGGTCCATAATTATATGGATGCTTCTGACCAAGTTTCATCAAATTCTGTTTATCTGTTCATGAGAAAAAGCCATTTTATTTTTTTTCAAGATGACAGCAATTTTGACCTACTTATGCAGTAAAGTGAACCATTTGCATAAATTTGAGACTGGTTCAAATAAGGATGCTTCTGACCAAGTTTGATCTGTTCATGAGAAAAAGCCATGTAAAGTTATTTCAAGATGGCGGCCATAATGACCTACTTATTCATTGGAGAGGGCTCATTTGAATAAAACTGAGAAAGGTTGATGCCAGGATGCTTCAGCTCAAGTTTGGACATTAGTTTTTGAAGAGCTGTTGTTTGAACAAAATACACTTCGTAAATACAAACTATGTCACTGTGACCTAATTTCACTACAGATTTGGATGATATGAATAATCTTGAGAACCAAGGTCCCAACGATGTCTCATACCAATTTTGAGTCAACTATACCAAGCTTTTTCGGATACTAAGTCAATTTAGTTGTTTTGCTATTTTTAGCTCACTGAGACGAAGTCTCAGTGTAGCTATTTTGATCACTTTTTGTCTGTCCGTCCGTCCGTCCGTCGTCCGTAAACACTTGTTCAAACGACTTCTTCTCCGAAACCACTGCACCTACGACTCTCAAAATTTATATGCAGCATGATCAGACTCGAGACTTACAAGTTTGCGAAAATTATCCGGGTCGACAATCCCAGATGGCCGCCGTTACTAAAAATAGCAAAAACAACTAAATCGACTTTTCTCTAGAACAGCGTGGTATAATTGGCTGATTTTTGGTATTGAGCTTCGATGGGCACTAGGTTCTCAAATTTATATACAAAAACTCTGTAGTGGAATTAGGTCACGGTGACCTACTTTATATTTACGACATATATTTTGTTCAAATGGCATCTCCTCGAAAACCAATGCTCAGATTTTGACCAAACTTGATCTGAAGCATTCTGATATCAGCATTTCTCAGATTTGTTCAAATGGTTCCGCCTCGATGCATAAGTAGGTCATAATGGAAAAACTTCAAACTGCTAATTCTCGTGAACTGGTGAAAGGGATTTGATCAGACATGGTCAGAAGCATCCATGCATCAACCAGTATTAGATATATTCAAATGGTTCCACTCCGATGCATAAGTAGGTCAAAATGGTCGATATCGGGAAAACTTCAAACCGCTAATTCTCGTGAATGGATGAACAGAATTTGATTAAACATGGTCAGAAGCATCCTTACATCACCCTGTATCAGATTTATTCGAATGGTTCCACTCCGATGCATAAGAAGGTCATAATGGCTGACATCGTGAAAAACATCAAATTGCTGATTCTCATTAATGGCTGAACGGAATTTGATCAAACTTGGTCAGAAAGATCCTTACATCAACCTGTATCAGATTTATTCAAATGGTTCCATTCCAATGCATAACTAGGTGATAATGGCCGACATCATGAAAAATTTTAAACTGCTGATTCTCTTTATTGGATGAACAGAATTGGATCAAACTTGGAACCGTCTATTAAACATACCTACAGCAGTCTCCGTCGTAGGAAGAGAAAGTGTCCTTGTCGGGAACAGTCTATTAAACATAACTACAGAAAGTGCCCTTGGTGGGAACAGTCTATTAAACAGACCTAAAGAAGTGTCCGTGCTGGGAACAGTCTATAAAGCATACCTAAAGAAGTGTCCTTGGTGGGAACAGTCCATTAAAAATACCTAAAGAAGTGTCCGTGTTGGGAACAGTCTATTAAACATAACTACAGAAAGTGTCCTTGGTGGGAACAGTCTATTAAACATACCTAAAGAAGTATCCGTGCTGGGAGCAGTCTATTAAACATAACTACAGAAAGTGTCCTTGGTAGGAACAGTCTATTAAACATACCTAAAGAAGTGTCCGTGCTTGGAACAGTCTATTAAACATACTTTAAGAAGTGTCCGTGCTGGGAATAGTCTATTAAACACCACAGGACCATTGGTCCTGAATCGCTCACCTGACGTCAGTCAGCCCAGCGGTTCCAGAGGAGAAGACATTTAAAAATGTTGACACACAGACACACGACAGACAAACTCTGACCACCCTATAAGCTCACCAATGAGCCTTCGGCTCAGGTGAGCTAATAACTACAAAAAGTGACCTTGGTGGCAACAGTCTATTAAACATGGCTACAGAAAGTGTCCTTGGTTGGAACATTCTATTAAACATAGCTACAGAAAGTGTCCTTGGTGGGAACAGTCTATTAAACATAGCAACAGTAAGTGTCCATGCTTGGAACAGTCTATTAAACATAGCTACAGAAAGTGTCCTTGGTGGGAACAAAAACATGAATCCTTAAGATCTTTCTAAGTAAAAAAGTTTGTGCTCAAAAAAATAATCTTACCAGATCTCAATAAAATCTTTGGAGTCTGGGTGAAAAATAGTGGGTTGTTCGGGGGACAGCAAGCAAACATTTTTTTTATGGATGGCCTCAGCTCCGTTTTCAGGAATGTACACTTATTTGGACTTTCTCCTACACATAACTAGAGCAGTGTCTGTGATGGGAACCGTCTATTAAACATACCTACAGCAGTGTCCGTCGTAGGAAGAGAAAGTGTCCTTGTCGGGAACAGTCTATTAAACATAACTACAGAAAGTATCCTTGGTGGGAACAGTCTATTAAACAGACCTAAAGAAGTGTCCGTGCTGGGAACAGTCTATAAAGCATACCTAAAGAAGTGTCCTTGGTGGGAACAGTCCATTAAAAATACCTAAAGCAGTGTCCGTGTTGGGAACAGTCTATCAAACATAACTACAGAAAGTGTCCTTGGTGGGAACAGTCTATTAAACATACCTAAAGAAGTGTCCGTGCTGGGAAAAGTCTATTAAACATAGCTACAGAAAGTGTCCTTGGTAGGAACAGTCTATAAAACATACCTAAAGAAGTGTCTGTGCTGGAAACAGTCTATTAAACATACCTAAATAAGTGTCCGTGCTGGGAACAGTCTATTAAACATACTTTAAGAAGTGTCCATGCTGGGAATAGTCTATTAAACACCACAGGACCATTGGTCCTGAATCGCTCACCTGACGTCAATCAGCCCAGCGGTTCCAGAGGAGAAGACATTTAAAAATGTGGACACACAGGCACACGACAGACAAACTCTGACCACCCTATAAGTTCACCAATGAGCTTTCGGCTCAGGTGAGATAATAACTACAAAAAGTGTCCTTGGTGGGAACATTCTATCAAACATAGCTACAGAAAGTGTTCTTGGTGGCAACAGTCTATTAAACATAGCAACAGTAAGTGTCCATGCTTGGAACAGTCTATTAAACAGAGCTGCAGAAAGTGTCCTTGGTGGGAACATAAACATTGAATCCTTAAGATTTTTCTAAGTAAAAAAGTTTGTGCTCAAAAAAATAATCTTACCAGATCTCAATAAAATTTTTGGAGTCTGGGTGAAAAATAGTGGGTTGTTCGGGGGGCAGCAAGCAAACATTTTTTTATGGATGGCCTCAGCTCCGTTTTCAGGAAGTTACACTTATTTGGACTTTCTCCTACACATAACTAGAGCAGTGTCTGTGATGGGAACCGTCTATTAAACATACCTACAGCAGTGTCCGTCGTAGGAAGAGAAAGTGTCCTTGTCGGGAACAGTCTATTAAACATAACTACAGAAAGTATCCTTGGTGGGAACAGTCTATTAAACAGACCTAAAGAAGTGTCCGTGCTGGGAACAGTCTATAAAGCATACCTACAGAAGTGTCCTTGGTGGGAACAGTCCATTAAAATACCTAAAGAAGTGTCCGTGTTGGGAACAGTCTATCAAACATAACTACAGAAAGTGTCCTTGGTGGGAACAGTCTATTAAACATGCCTAAAGAAGTGTCCATGCTGGGAAAAGTCTATTAAAAATAACTACAGAAAGTGTCCTTGGTAGGAACAGTTTATAAAACATACCTAAAGAAGTGTCTGTGCTGGAAACAGTCTATTAAACATACCTAAATAAGTGTCCGTGCTGGGAACAGTTTATTAAACATAGCTACATGAAGTGTCCATGCTGGGAACAGTCTATTAAACATAGCTACATGAAGTGTCCTTGGTGGGAACAGTCTGTTAAAAATGACTACAGAAAGTGTCCTTGGTGGGAACATTCTATTAAACATAACTACAAAAAGTGTCCATGCTGGGAACAGTCTATTAAACATAGCTACATGAAGTGTCCTTGGTGGGAACAGTCTGTTAAAAACGGCTACATAAAGTGTCCTTGGTGGGGACATTCTATTAAACATAGCTACAGAAAGTGTCCTTGGTGGGAACAGTTTATTAAACATACGTATAGAAAGAGTCCTTGTTGGAAACAGTCTATTAAACATATATACAGAAGTGTCCGTGCTGGAAACAGCCTATTAAACATAGCTACAAAAAGAGTCCATGCTGGGAACAGTCTATTAAACATAGCTACATGAAGTGTCCTTGGTGGGAACAGTCTGTTAAAAACGGCTACAGAAAGTGTCCTTGGAGGGAACATTCTATTAAACATAGCTACAAAAAGTGTCCATGCTGGGAACAGTCTATTAAACATAGCTACATGAAGTGTCCATGCTGGGAACAGTCTATTAAACATAGCTACATAAAGTGTCCTTGGTGGGAACAGTCTGTTAAAAATGTCTACAGAAAGTGTCCTTGGTGGGAACATTCTATTAAACATAACTACAAAAAGTGTCCATGCTGGGAACAGTCTATTAAACATAGCTACATGAAGTGTCCTTGGTGGGAACAGTCTGTTAAAAACGGCTACAGAAAGTGTCCTTGGTGGGGACATTCTATTAAACATAGCTACAGAAAGTATCCTTGGTGGGAACAGTTTATTAAACATACGTATAGAAAGAGTCCTTGTTGGAAACAGTCTATTTAACATATATACAGAAGTGTCCGTGCTGGAAACAGCCTATTAAACATAGCTACAAAAAATGTCCTTAGAGGGAACAGTCTGTTAAAAATGGCTACAGAAAGTGTCCTTGGTGGGAACATTCTATTAAACATAGCTACAGAAAGTGTCCTTGGTGGGAACAGTTTATTAAACATACGTATAGAAAGACACCTTGTTGGAAACAGTCTATTAAACATATATACAGAAGTGTCCGTGCTGGAAACAGCCTATTAAACATGGCTACAAAAAGTGTCCATGCTGGGAACAGTCTATTAAACATAGCTACATGAAGTGTCCTTGGTGGGAACAGTCTGTTAAAAATGGCTACAGAAAGTGTCCTTGGTGGGAACATTCTATTAAACATAGTTACAAAAAGTGTCCATTCTGGGAACAGTCTATTAAACATAGCTACATGAAGTGTCCTTGGTGGGAACAGTCTGTTAAAAACGGCTACATAAAGTGTCCTTTGTGGGGACATTCTATTAAACATAGCTACAGAAAGTGTCCTTGGTGGGAACAGTTTATTAAACATACGTATAGAAAGAGTCCTTGTTGGAAACAGTCTATTAAACATATATACAGAAGTGTCCGTGCTGGAAACAGCCTATTAAACATAGCTACAAAAAGTGTCCATGCTGGGAACAGTTTATTAAACATAGCTACATGAAGTGTCCTTGGTGGGAACAGTCTGTTAAAAATGGCTACAGAATGTGTCCTTGGTGGGAACATTCTATTAAACATAGCTACTAAAAGTGTCCATGCTGGGAACAGTTTATTAAACATAGCTACATGAAGTGTCCTTGGTGGGAACAGTCTGTTAAAAACGGCTACAGAAAGTGTCCTTGGAGGGAACATTCTATTAAACATAGCTACAGAAAGTGTCCATGCTGGGAAAAGTCTATTAAACATAGCTACATGAAGTGTCCATGCTGGGAACAGTCTATTAAACATAGCTACATGAAGTGTCCTTGGTGGGAACAGACTGTTAAAAATGTCTACAGAAAGTGTCCTTGGTGGGAACATTCTATTAAACATAACTACAAAAAGTGTCCATGCTGGGAACAGTCTATTAAACATAGCTACATGAAGTGTCCTTGGTGGGAACAGTCTGTTTAAAACGGCTACAGAAAGTGTCCTTGGTGGGGACATTCTATTAAACATAGGTTCAGAAAGTGTCCTTGGTGGGAACAGTTTATTAAACATACGTATAGAAAGAGTCCTTGTTGGAAACAGTCTATTAAACATATATACAGAAGTGTCCGTGCTGGAAACAGCCTATTAAACATAGCTACAAAAAGTGTCCTTAGTGGGAACAGTCTGTTAAAAATGGCTACAGAAAGTGTCCTTGGTGGGAACATTCTATTAAACATAGCTACAGAAAGTGTCCTTGGAGGGAACAGTTTATTAAACATACGTATAGAAAGAGACCTTGTTGGAAACATTCTATTAAACATATATACAGAAGTGTCCGTGCTGGAAACAGCCTATTAAACATAGCTACAAAAAGTGTCCTTTGTGGGAACAGTCTGTTAAAAATGGCTACAGAAAGTGTCCTTGGTGGGAACATTCTATTAAACATAGCTACAGAAAGTGTCCTTGGTGGGAACAGTTTATTAAACATACGTATAGAAAGAGTCCTTGTTGGAAACAGTCTATTAAACATATATACAGAAGTGTCCGTGCTGGAAACAGCCTATTAAACATAGCTACAAAAAGTGTCAATGCTGGGAACAGTCTATTAAACATAGCTACAGAAAGTGTCCTTTGTGGGAACAGTTTATTAAATATAAATTTAGAAAGAGTCCTTGTTGGAAACAGTCTATTAAACATATATACAGAAGTGTCCGTGCTGGAAACAGCCTATTAAACATAGCTACAAAAAGAGTCCATGCTGGGAACAGTCTATTAAACATAGCTACATGAAGTGTCCTTGGTGGGAACAGTCTGTTAAAAATGGCTACACAAAGTGTCCTTGGTGGGAACATTCTATTAAACATAACTACAAAAAGTGTCCATGCTGGGAACAGTCTATTAAACATATCTACATGAAGTGTCCTTGGTGGAAACAGACTGTTAAAAACGGCTACAGAAAGTGTCCTTGGTGGGGACATTCTATTAAACATAGCTACAGAAAGTGTCCTTGGTGGGAACAGTTTATTAAACATACGTTTAGAAAGAGTCCTTGTTGGAAACAGTCTATTAAACATATATACAGAAGTGTCCGTGCTGGAAACAGCCTATTAAACATAGCTACAAAAAGTGTCCATGCTGGGAACAGTCTATTAAACATAGCTACATGAAGTGTCTTTGGTGGGAACAGTCTGTTAAAAATGGCTACAGAAAGTGTCCTTGGTGGGAACATTCTATTAAACATAGCTACAAAAAGTGTCCATGCTGGGAACAGTCTATTAAACATAGCTACATGAAGTGTCCTTGGTGGGAACAGTCTGTTAAAAACGGCTACAGAAAGTGTCCTTGGAGGGAACATTCTATTAAACATAGCTACAAAAAGTGTCCATGCTGGGAACAGTCTATTAAACATAGCTACATGAAGTGTCCCTGCTGGGAACAGTCTATTAAACATAGCTACATAAAGTGTCCTTGGTGGGAACAGTCTGTTAAAAATGTCTACAGAAAGTGTCCTTGGTGGGAACATTCTATTAAACATAACTACAAAAAGTGTCCATGCTGGGAACAGTCTATTAAACATAGCTACATGAAGTGTCCTTGGTGGGAACAGTCTGTTAAAAACGGCTACAGAAAGTGTCCTTGGTGGGGACATTCTATTAAACATAGCTACAGAAAGTATCCTTGGTGGGAACAGTTTATTAAACATACGTATAGAAAGAGTCCTTGTTGGAAACAGTCTATTTAACATATATACAGAAGTGTCCGTGCTGGAAACAGCCTATTAAACATAGCTACAAAAAATGTCCTTAGAGGGAACAGTCTGTTAAAAATGGCTACAGAAAGTGTCCTTGGTGGGAACATTCTATTAAACATAGCTACAGAAAGTGTCCTTGGTGGGAACAGTTTATTAAACATACTTATAGAAAGACACCTTGTTGGAAACGGTCTATTAAACATATATACAGAAGTGTCCGTGCTGGAAACAGCCTATTAAACATAGCTACAAAAAGTGTCCATGCTGGGAACAGTCTATTAAACATAGCTACATGAAGTGTCCTTGGTGGGAACAGTCTGTTAAAAATGGCTACAGAAAGTGTCCTTGGTGGGAACATTCTATTAAACATAGTTACAAAAAGTGTCCATTCTGGGAACAGTCTATTAAACATAGCTACATGAAGTGTCCTTGGTGGGAACAGTCTGTTAAAAACGGCTACATAAAGTGTCCTTTGTGGGGACATTCTATTAAACATATCTACAGAAAGTGTCCTTGGTGCGAACAGTTTATCAAACATACGTATTGAAAGAGTCCTTGTTGGAAACAGTCTATTAAACATATATACAGAAGTGTCCGTGCTGGAAACAGCCTATTAAACATAGCTACAAAAAGTGTCCATGCTGGGAACAGTTTATTAAACATAGCTACATGAAGTGTCCTTGGTGGGAACAGTCTGTTAAAAATGGCTACAGAATGTGTCCTTGGTGGGAACATTCTATTAAACATAGCTACTAAAAGTTTCCATGCTGGGAACAGTTTATTAAACATAGCTACATGAAGTGTCCTTGGTGGGAACAGTCTGTTAAAAACGGCTACAGAAAGTGTCCTTGGTGGGAACAGTCTATTAAACATAGCTACAAAAAGTGTCCATGCTGGGAAAAGTCTATTAAACATAGCTACATGAAGTGTCCATGCTGGGAACAGTCTATTAAACATAGCTACATGAAGTGTCCTTGGTGGGAACAGTCTGTTAAAAATGTCTACAGAAAGTGTCCTTGGTGGGAACATTCTATTAAACATAACTACAAAAAGTGTCCATGCTGGGAACAGTCTATTAAACATAGCTACATGAAGTGTCCTTGGTGGGAACAGTCTGTTAAAAACGGCTACAGAAAGTGTCCTTGTTGGGGACATTCTATTAAACATAGCTACAGAAAGTGTCCTTGGTGGGAACAGTTTATTAAACATACGTATAGAAAGAGTCCTTGTTGGAAACAGTCTATTAAACATATATACAGAAGTGTCCGTGCTGGAAACAGCCTATTAAACATAGCTACAAAAAGTGTCCATGCTGGGAACAGTCTATTAAACATAGCTACATGAAGTGTCTTTGGTGGGAACAGTCTGTTAAAAATGGCTACAGAAAGTGTCCTTGGTGGGAGCATTCTATTAAACATAGCTACAAAGAGTGTCCATGCTGGGAACAGTCTATTAAAAATAGCTACATGAAGTGTCCTTGGTGGGAACAGTCTGTTAAAAACGGCTACAGAAAGTGTCCTTGGTGGGAACATTCTATTAAACATAGCTACAAAAGGTGTCCATGCTGGGAGCAGTCTATTAAACATAGCTACATGAAGTGTCCATGCTGGGAACAGTCTATTAAACATAGCTACATGAAGTGTCCTTGGTGGGAACAGTCTGTTAAAAATGTCTACAGAAAGTGTCCTTGGTGGGAACATTCTATTAAACATAACTACAAAAAGTGTCCATGATGGGAACAGTCTATTAAACATAGCTACATGAAGTGTCCTTGGTGGGAACAGTCTGTTAAAAATGGCTACAGAAAGTGTCCTTGGTGGGAACATTCTATTAAACATAGTTACAAAAAGTGTCCATGCTGGGAACAGTCTATTAAACATAGCTACATGAAGTGTCCTTGGTGGGAACAGTCTGTTAAAAACGGCTACAGAAAGTGTCCTTGGTGGGGACATTCTATTAAACATAGCTACAGAAAGTGTCCTTGGTGGGAACAGTTTATTAAACATACGTATAGAAAGAGTCCTTGTTGGAAACAGTCTATTAAACATATACACAGAAGTGTCCGTGCTGGAAACAGCCTATTAAACATAGCTACAAAAAGTGTCCATGCTGGGAACAGTCTATTAAACATAGCTACATGAAGTGTCCTTGGTGGGAGCAGTCTGTTAAAAATGGCTACAGAAAGTGTCCTTGGTGGGAACATTCTATTAAACATAGCTACTAAAAGTGTCCATGCTGGGAACAGTTTATTAAACATAGCTACATGAAGTGTCCTTGGTGGGAACAGTCTGTTAAAAACGGCTGCAGAAAGTGTCCTTGGTGGGATCATTCTATTAAACATAGCTGCAAAAAGTGTCCATGCTGAGAACAGTCTATTAAACATAGCTACATGAAGTGTCCATGCTGGGAACAGTCTATTAAACATAGCTACATGAAGTGTCCTTGGTGGGAACAGTCTGTTAAAAATGTCTACAGAAAGTGTCCTTGGTGGGAACATTCTATTAAACATAACTACAAAAAGTGTCCATGCTGGGAACAGTCTATTAAACATAGCTACATGAAGTGTCCTTGGTGGGAACAGTCTGTTAAAAACGGCTACAGAAAGTGTCCATGCTGGGAACAGTTTATTAAACATAGCTACATGAAGTGTCCTTGGTGGGAACAGTCTGTTAAAAACGGCTACAGAAAGTGTCATTGGTGGGAACATTCTATTAAACATAGCTACAAAAAGTGTCCATGCTGGGAAAAGTCTATTAAACATAGCTACATGAAGTGTCCATGCTGGGAACAATCTATTAAACATAGCTACATGAAGTGTCTTTGGTGGGAACAGACTGTTAAAAATGGCTACAGAAAGTGTCCTTGGTGGGAACATTCTATTAAACATAGCTACAAAAAGTGTCCATGCTGGGAACAGTCTTTTAAACATAGCTACATGAAGTGTCCTTGGTGGGAACAGTCTGTTAAAAACGGCTACAGAAAGTGTCCTTGGTGGGAACATTCTATTAAACATAGCTACAAAAGGTGTCCATGCTGGGAGCAGTCTATTAAACATAGCTACATGAAGTGTCCATGCTGGGAACAGTCTATTAAACATAGCTACATGAAGTGTCCTTGGTGGGAACAGTCTGTTAAAAATGTCTACAGAAAGTGTCCTTGGTGGGAACATTCTATTAAACATAACTACAAAAAGTGTCCATGATGGGAACAGTCTATTAAACATAGCTACATGAAGTGTCCTTGGTGGGAACAGTCTGTTAAAAACGGCTACAGAAAGTGTCCTTGGTGCGGACATTCTATTAAACATAGCTACAGAAAGTGTCATTGGTGGGAACAGTTTATTAAACATACGTATAGAAAGAGTCCTTGTTGGAAACAGTCTATTAAACATATATACAGATGTGTCCGTGCTGGAAACAGCCTATTAAACATAGCTACAAAAGGTGTCCTTAGTGGGAACAGTCTGTTAAAAATGGCTACAGAAAGTGTCCTCGGTAGGAACATTCTATTAAACATAGCTACAGAAAGTGTCCTTGGTGGGAACAGTTTATTAAACATACGTATAGAAAGAGACCTTGTTGGAAACAGTCTATTAAACATATATACAGAAGTGTCCGTGCTGGAAACAGCCTATTAAACATAGCTACAAAAAGTGTCCATGCTGGGAACAGTCTATTAAACACAGCTACAGAAAGTGTCCTTGGTGGGAACTTCTTATTAAACATACGTATAGAAAGTGTCCTTGTTGGAAACAGTCTATTAAACATACCAACAGAAGTATCCGTGCTGGGAACAATATATTAAACATACCTACAGAAAGTGTCCTTGATGGGAACAGTCTATTAAACATAGCTACAGAAAGTGTCCTTGCTGGGAACAGACTATGAAGCGTACAACAGAAAGTGTCCGCGGTGGGAACAGTCTTTTAATGATAGCTTTAGAAACTGTCCGTGCTGGAAAATGTCTACTAACCATAACTACGAAAAGTGTCCTTGGTGGGAACAGTCTATTTAACATACCTATATAATTGTCCGGGCTGGGAACAGTCTATAAACATACCTACAGAAGTGTCTGTGCTTGGAACAGTCTATAAAACATACCTACAGAAAGTGTCCTTGGTGGGAACAGTCTATTAAACATACCTATATAAATTGTCCTTGCTGGGAACAATCTATTAAAGGAGTCCATGTATGGAATCCGCCAATCGCTAAAAACAATTGCAGGAAATTGTTCAAATGTCTAGTTTGCTTTAAATCATGTGTATTTAATAAGGCTAAAAGGGATGCCCTTTGAGAACCATGAACCATGAACGCATTCAAAAACGAAAATAGCAGAATCCATTTGTTGTTTGGGCCAGACAAGCTTGTTTCGGCCATTAAGGCCTCATCAGTAGCCCTAAAAGAAATGCTGAAAACGAGTATCAGCGGTTACGAGTATCAGCGTAAAACGTGGAAAATGACGTTGAAAGTTGACGTTACGTCAGAAGAAATTTCCAGTTTAATTTAACGTCATGCGGCAAATTTTGTTTACGGATTATTTTGCTCCAGACAAGTGGAAAGTGCATGGATTTGTATGCGGTTTGTAGCCTGCTTCCACAATAGAATACTTTTTGTCTTTTAGAATGTTTCTTTTGTAAGGACTAATTGATTTTTAATTAGCTGGGTTAAATGCTTCTTTAAATGGACATTTTAATGACTCCTTTGATATTCATTGGGGATCACGATACAATAAAAAACATCCCTTCGAATTCAATATTGTTCTTCTTCTTTTTCCTGATGCAAAATAAATAGATGACTGACGGATGTTTTTAAGGTAACCGGGCGCCAAGGGCACATAGGGGCTACACCCAGTTCGCCAGCTGGGATTAGTTGGAGGTACTGCTCTTTTCCCTAGGCTGCCAATATGCTGACTCCTGTCTGCTTGACAGTTATCAGCTAGCCGATTGGGAGTTAGGTGACTTCATTCGCGGATTGTTGTTGTTTTCCAGTTTCCCTGTGTCGCGGGTCGTCAGCTGGTGGGGTCCCAGGGAACGAATCCATGCTGGCACTACACCGTAGCCGTTCGGTGGTACCCCTATTCCCCGTTGCCGGTGAACAGGGAGACCGTCGCTCGGCTCCAGTCCCGTCCGTCCATGTTTGTCGTCTCACGTTTCGGGTGTCTCCGAGCCCACGGGCATCCTCTTGCCCTGTAGCCAATCGCCGAGCTCCGTCCTGAGAGGTTTGTGAAACAGTGCCGTGACCTTTCCAGGTCTCGTTGGGGCTTATATTTTGTCTTCCCGTTTGCTTCAGGAGTACATGTGTCCTGTCGCTAAAGGGCATCTTTAAATGTAGGAGTTTCTGGGCTAGGCGTGCTTCATATTTCAAGGGCTGTGGATATGTTGCACAGTTCCAATGTGAGCCTTTGTTTTTGTGCAACATAGTTTAGTTGTAGTAATTTGGAACTCCATTCTAAAGGTTTGGCTGCGTGATTGCACTGCGTTTAAGTTATAGCAGTGCTGTGCCTTGGGTTTTTGCGGTTTGCCGCAAAGGGGTGTGGGTTGTTTTGTGTAACAGGGTAGGCTCCGAGTTTGAACTTATCATTAAGGGGATCGTTTAGCAGTTAATTTTGTTTGAAAGTTTCATTGCGATTTGGAAGACGTTTCTAAAGATTGCTATACACGTTTCCATGTTACGTGTTATGCACCTTATATTCAATCAGGGGATTCGAGACAAAGTTTTTTAGCCATTTTGTGGTGCTTATTTGCACCACAAAATTGTAGAGTCCATCCATTTCTTTCTTCTAGCTTGTAGCTTCAGCCGCATCTACACCCTCACGCCAGCACCATGTCTATGGATGTCGTCTACGCTTTTTGTATCAATTTTGATATTGGTATTTTTGTTTTTTAATTTTTTTTGTTTGATTTTTGCATATTGTTGTAACGTATGTACATTTTTACATTATTTGGTCTGTGCCCCCAGCTTATTGAGTATATATGCGGGCGGATGTGCTCGCCCCGCCACGGACCTGTCGTGTTTGTTTTTCTTGTGCTTTAAAGATGGTGTTGTCCGTTTTGGGGCAAGCCCATCCGCTCTCTTATGCTGGGTAGGACAGTTTTTGTACCTGCAAGGTTGTGCTTGTAGATTATATTTTGTGATTTTTGTTTATTCTGTACATACAACATACAGTATAGTGTGACGGCCTCCGCCGTCTCGGGCCCAAGTTCGTGTTTATTTTAGTTTGTGAGTGACCTCTATCGCGGAGGATGTGGAAGTAGGTCAATCTCCTTTTCTGCATTTTTTGTTAAAGTTAGGAAAATGTGGTGCCCTCCTCCACGCAGGATGTCATATTCTGTGGGACCGTAAGTGGGTCATTCTGAGTCGCCATGTTTACATGTCATTATCGCATCCTACTTGAAGGAAGGCACCATAGGAGGAATTGTATTCCTACCTAGTCGTTTGAGGGCCCGAGATATCGTGTGCCGATCTCGTTAGCAATGCAGTTAGTACAAATTCATAGGTCGCTTACAAGTGTCCGCCTGCGCATGTGCGCAGTCGAGCACTCCTATGCGATCTTGTTTTTATGTGTCATATTTACAGTTAACAATGTTTGAAATCGCTTTTTGGGAACTAAACTCTTCTTCTTCTTCTTCTATCTCCAGATTTTTGATCTCTCTTTTCCTATTCTATCCTCTCTACGGGATTCCTACTCTACAACTATTCTACAACTATCGCTTTATCTACCTAATTGAGCATTGCGTTGGCGGGTGTATGTTGTTTTAGTTTTGCGTGGGTGGTTGTGTGTTGATGCCCTCCTTCAGGGTCGCGCTAAGTCATGCCCTAGTTAGTTAGTTTATTTCCCTTATCTGTATAAATATATGGTCGTCTTGACCGTCCGTTTTAATTACGGTCATGGCGCGATTCGCTGTTTTTTTTGGTGATTCTTATGTTAAACGACAAGGGCAGTACCGAGGGCTGTTTGATGTATCTGGCGAGGTTCGGTTTTTCGGCCATGGTGGTATGCGCGTGGCGAGCTATGATGTTGACTTGTGGGACAGCGTTTCATATTTTCCGAAGGCAAAGTTGGGACAGCGATGGCCGCCTCCACAGGCACTATTATAGGGACCGTATTCATTTGTCAATTGAGGGACAGAAGCAATACCATGTGTGCTTAGAGAGAGCCTTCCTGTGATTTTTCTGCTAGTCAGGTGTTTATAAAAGGGTCCTTTTGTGGCCCCCAGATCATTCCGTTTGGGTAACCTTATAATGTACATCCTTTATTCGAAAGCGAAAAAAAAAGAAAAACAAAGAGATGTGATAAGGCCTATTGTTTCTTATTTCTGTCCCACTAATCTATGTGCATTCCTGAAGGAGAGCCTTTTGTTTGCTAGTGTGTTGGTGTGCCGTTCTCCTTTGGGTTGTGTGGCTCTCGATCAGCCAGGATTTTGACGCAACGCTGCTCAGTGCCAAAGTCCTAAGACCGCAAACCCCAGCGTTACATCTCGTCCTGATTTCCCGTTTGCCTCCCCCCCCCCCCCCCCCCTCCGGAGAGGCCGGGCGATGGATTTTCCTTGTGATGGATCCATGCCCAGTTCCGGCGTGTTCTCGTGTGATCCTATTTCGGGCAGTGTGGCTCCCGATCAGCTAGGATTTTGGTGCAGCGCTCATAAGTGCAAAGCCAGTGGGCCGCAACCACAACGCTACACCTCGTCTTAACCTCTCGCTTGCCACACCCCTTTGGAGGGTGGGTCGGGGCTATGGATTTTCCTTGTGGTGGGTCCATGCCCCGTTCTGTTATGGTCTTCTCACAGTCATCCAGGGATCGCTGTCACCGTTAGGCACTCCTAAGTGCAAAGCCGAGGCCGCATACCACAGTGCCTACCGTTGACTTTGTTCCCCTTTTTGCCGTGAGACGTGAGACGGCCGCCCTTTGATCACTACGCTCCTGTTTGGTTGGTAGCGTCTAAGGTGCGGTTAAATCATTTATTGTTTCTGAAATCGGGTCTGTAACGGTTTTGGTTTCAGGCATGCTTGTGTGTAACCTCGTACGGGGTGTGTCTCTCGTAACAGTGCAATAAATTGATTCTGCGCCCTTAGCTTTCCCCTATATTTTGTCCAGGTAGTTTGTTTTCTCAAAGAAATTGAAAACCGCGTCCCTCATTTCCTGTGACATTAGATTGAGCAAAGAAATCGCGTTTATCTCCCCTTGGTATCCTTTGCTGTCAGTTTTAATTCCCTCCTAGCGGGGCCGATCGCGGAGGACCGCAACTTACTTTTAGTATCAAAATAATTTCAACTATGAAAAGGTTCATTACCAGCAAATATTTTGTTACCAATACAAACTGGAATAGATTCATAAAACTTTATGTTAGGCATATTTTTATGTATTTTTTAATTGAAATCCTTTAATCAAAATTAAAGTGATTAACCAAACTATTGCAAAATATGCAGAGTGTTGATTTTTTTTTGTTTGTTTTGATTTGTTACGCCCCTTGAAAGTCTTATAAATAACTTAGTATGACACGCCAACTATTCAACAAAAATGCGAGGCGTTATCAAATTTCATAACAGTCATAAAAATAAATAACTTTTAATAAACGACGACTGTTATTCGCTTGACCCAAATGAAGAGAATAGAACACGATACATTTGAATTAATATGCAAAGATAACCCAAATTTTACGGTTTTCTGTTTCTAATTTCCAGTGTCCCCACCACGGACACTTTGTTCCGGCGAACGACTGTTCCCACGAGCGACATCATGTTGTGTGTTGCAAATATACCCTACTCCTTTAAAGGCATCTTTAGAAGGTTTCAGACGGTTTCTTTGTGTTTTCTACAATCCGTGGGCTTCAGTGGGAGACCACCTTTTGGACTGTTCAAAAGTGGTCTTTAAAAGACCACTTTTGACAGTCAAAAAGGTGGTCTTAATATGGGAGTTTTACTTAGCTGTATATGGTGTTTCCCTTGCAACCGGTCCATTTGAAATAAGCTTGTTACTTAGGGTGTTTGGCCGCAAGCAACAAGTTTGTATGTTTTCGAAAGCATTGCCTCGACGCTGTCAGTTGAAAAAGGTTGGTATGCAACAAAAACGAGACAACATTCGTTTATAAATAAACCAAGCTGTTGAAAAATGAGTTTGTACTTGTTGAAGCTCAGAGGAAGACATGAAGATTTTCTACCTAAATTGTTCTCCGCTGCACATTTGATGTGCAGAGTTATAGTATAACCGTGCCAACTTTGTCACGTGACGTTTCAACGTCGTATGTCACAACGTTTTACCGTCAATCTAGTTGGTCAGCCTCCTACTAGTTTTGACATTTGTACATTTTCAACGTGCCCGTGCGTAAAAAATACGGATTCTAAAAACATGTTCATTGAATTGCAATCAAAATAAGAGGCATGCCATCTACTGTTTTTGACATCAGTACATTTTCAATGTGCCTGTGCGCGAAAAAAAAATCTTAAAAGCATGTTCATTGCATGGCAATAGAAAATAAGAGGCTTTGATACAACGCATAATGTAGTAATGTAGTAATTTTCTTCATTTTGATTTTTTTTACTACATTATGCGTTGGCATAGTCGACGCGAAATGAAGTAAAAAAATTATTTCATTTCGCGTTGATATGCACCATATCGACGCATTATGAAGTAATGATGGTAGAACATAGCTGTCTTCGAAAAGACTTAGGAAGCAATACAGTTAAATTCCTACAATTTAGACCACATTTGAGACGGTTCAAAAGTGGTCTTTAAGACCACAGTTGAACAGTCCAAAAGACGGTCTTCCACAAAAGCACACTGAAGGTCAAAATCACAAAGAAAATGTAGCTTTAACCTTCCAAATATGCTTTAAAAACAAAATTTGTATTAATTTTAGGTGGTCTTAATAGTGGAATTTCATTGTATTTGATTAAGCCAGTAGAATTAAAATCGTACGCCTTGCGCTATTTTGGTCTCATCTCAATGTCGGGTAAAAGTCCCATGAAATTGGAAGCAACGTCTCCAAAATGACCTAAATAGTGTTGACGGGGACGTTAAACCTCAAATCAAACAAATCAAACAAAAGACAGACAGGCAGACAGACAGACAGACAGACAGACAGACAGACAGACAGACAGAATGGACAAAAACTATATACCCCCTTGCATGCTTCGTATGCCGGGGGTATAAATAGATGGGCTGCACGATGCTTCCACGCAGAGCTGATACCGCCCGTACATGAGTCCTCGTAATCTGCTTAGAAGGTCTAAGCCTGTCCAGGAAAACTGCTGCGAGTCGGCCCATTCATGCATATAAACCCTATTGCTTTTAATTAGACGGCAGCGATTGAGATGTCATTTCATCTCAATATCGGGTAAAAGTCCCATAAAATTTGAAGCAATGTCTCCAAAATGACCTAAATAGTCTTGACGGGAACGTTAAACCTCAAATCAAACAAACAAACTGTTGACGCATAATGAAGTAAAATTAAGTATGCCACCCATCGCCGCAAAATGAAATAATTCTTTCATTTTGCTCAAACCTCTTAGTATCGACGCATAATGAAGTAAAAACGACATTTTATTTCATTTCGCATCGACTATGCCAACGCATAATGTAGTAAAAATTTCAAAAGGAAGAAATTACTACATTACTACATTATGCGTTGTAACAAGGCTTGTTTCAAGAAACTTTGAATCCCTAGGAAATTTTTCCCTAAGCTCCAGGTAACTCATGTTTAGGAATATTTTAGTGTGTGTGTGTGTGTGGGGGGGGGGGGGGTCTTATATAAATATATATATAGGTCGTGCAAATTTGTCAGAATCGTCTCTTTGAGGCGATTAGAATTAGTACCTTTACTTTGTAAGTTCGAACAGATTATTCTGCATGTACAGTTTAGTTCTATTTTTTCCTGCATAAAGAAAGCAATGTTTGAAAATGGTGGTATAAGCATTATTTTCTGTTGTAGGTCCTGGGCCTCCGTGGCCTAGTGGATAAGAGTGCTGATCCGTAATCATAAGGTCTCTCACCGCTGTGGTTCGAGCTTTGCTCGGGTCACATTTGAGACAGCAAGTTCTGTAACGGAAGGTCAGGGTTTTTTTTTTCTGCGGGTACTACGGTTTACGTCCACCTCTGATTATCAATCGGCTCGATATCCTTAGGACTGCCGGGCAGTTTTGAAATCATTACTAAAGTGTGGGTATGGGAGAACATTTCGCCCTAGAACCCGATCTTCTGGGTCAATTAGCCTTCAATGGTCTAGCCCGTTTTCAACAGGAGACAAATGTACTGCAAGCTTTCTGATGACGTCATAGGTCATGGCGCAGGGGTCACGCTATGCTAAAACACGGATTTTTTTTTTTCTCTACCTAATTTTCCTCATTTTTTTTTCTTTTTCCACCATGTACTTTTCACTCTTTTGTACCTATCCTCGACATGTCCTTATTGTGGCCACACTTGTTTCGTACAGACAGCACGCCGTCTCAAAGTACATGGGACAGAATGGCAATTTAAGAGGCTATTTATTTTTTCGACTGTTTTGCCAGGTTTGGAAGCCTCCGGTCCTGATGCAGTATCACTTAGAGGATTCATATGCATGCTGTGAACAGTTGTGGGTTCACCCTATTCAAAAACACCCTTGTCAAAAGTGTGGTTGAATATGCGAAAGAATGAGGGTCGTTCAAAGCGTTTGATCAGCAATTACGCATTAATACGCTATGGTAGTGGGAAAATATAAGGAAGGGCTGTAAAACCAAAACAACACAATACATAAATAAATAAAAAAAAACACACACAAAGCTTCCTCAAAACATAGAGTATTTATTTGTTTAGTCATTATTTTGTTTATTGATTTATTTATTTGTTGTTGTTGCTTTTTATTTATTTATTTTTCTTTCCGATCTCTGAAAATGTCATCTTTCTGCCTCATTGAGACGGCTCAAACGAGTACCAGTTATCTTTTTTTTAGCAAGAACAAGAAAAATATTGTTTGCTCTTGTAAACCACACTTTTCTCTTCATAAGGTTTCATTCACATGTACATTGGGCGAGCCAGTAATGTAGAAAGGAGAAAGTAAAGTGCACGCAAACCAAGAGAAATTATCCCGATAACATGTCCCTAACAAGACCTCTCTAAACCCTACTTTATATAGGAAAAAGTGGAGTTTACAGGACTACTCATTATTTGTCTCAATGAGGCGGTTCTAACGACCTCCAACAATCTATGTTTGAAGCAAAAATACGAAAGAAGCCACAATCTTTACTTCTGACACCATGTTGAAAAAGGAAGTATTTTCCAGTGGTCCTGGTAGAAGGAGCAAAATAAGTTGGTTTGCTTTAACTTTCTTCAATGGCATGTTTATCATATGGCGTCTTTGTTACGGCATGCCATCACATGGCCTCTGGCGAGTAACGTCATGACGCCTTCCGTGCCAACCCTATGCTTTCTATTGAAATTCTTCGGCGATAAAATCCAATTTAAAATCATTATATGATAAACTCGTGCGTGGTCATTTTATAGGAAATTTATTAAACTCGCCAAAGGCTCGTTTCATAGATTTAATATGCAATGACCACTCGTTTTCGCTGTTTAACGTCATAGAATCTTCACGTGACGTCATAAAAAGATGGCTTTTCGCCTCAAACTCTTCTGACCAGTGATTTGTTACAGCGTACACTACTAGCTTTTCATTGCCTATATCGGCGCACTGTGTTTAAATATAGGGATCAACCATGGGTTTTCATGCATTAACATTCGCTAGGTCCCGAGGAAGCTGTTTGAACATGAGGCCACCAGGCCGAATGTTCAAATATCTTTCGAGGGATCCGGCAAATGTTAATGCAATGAAATAACCATGGATGATCGTTGTTCTTGCATAACTTACGATTCCAACAGCAAATTTTGACGAAAACGCCAAAAGCTCCATATAAAATCTTCAAATGCGACCGCCGAACCAACATAGCGGCCAGTTCAGAATGTTGTTTACCATGACGTTGTTACGCAGTAACCATCTGACGTCACCACAGAACCCTAAAACGTTATGTTCAGGGCGATAACGTTACGTCGCACAACGTAACGTAAACAAAGCAAGGCCAGTCTTGTGATATCAAAAGCTCAAAATCCATGTTCAAACAGCCCGTGAATTTCAGGATTTGAACATGGTTTTTGCTGTTTGAACACGGCTTTCGGTCCATTTGACAATGGCTTCAAACAGCCATGCGCATAGATATTTATGCAAGAATGTCTGTTTAACGTCAGTTGGAACTGCATTTCTTTAGAAACGTGGTCATTACGCAACTAATCTATTTATATAGATTCTTCGCAAGCTGATAGCGCGGACTTCGCGACAGGTGAAAACTTAGATCCATTATCTCTGTTAGACAAAGGAAATATGGAAATGGTGCAGAACATTGGTTCATGTTGCCTTGATAAAACATGACAGGCGAGAGATAACCTACCGCCTTATATAAATAGTTTTGATAGTCTAATCTGGCTTCTGTTTGGCACCTTTCTTCATTTCATGTACTACTGGCTCCCGCTAATATTCGGCGGTGATTTTTTTTTCGGTGGTAACAATTCGACAATATTCAATTCTTCATAAGCTTAGCTTTTTTCTTTCTATTTTTTTTCCATCATAAATAACATGTGTATGTGACTTTGTGGCCTATTTTGATTGCCGTACAACAGAGAATTTAATTTATACATCTTCTAGCAAGCCTAGTGGATTGAGCGCTGAATCTTCATCATCAGGTCTCTCATCGCTGTGGCCCGAGCCACATGTGTGACGCCAAATTCTGCAAAGGAAGGCCAGGTGGATTTGGTTTTCGCCCACTTCTGATTAACGATCGGCTCGATATAAGTGAAATAATCTTGAAATGGCCGTAACCCCCACCCCAACCCAACAAAAACAAAAACATCGCTGTCACTGACATGTAATAAAAGTATTATTTTATAGTACAATTTATAATAAAGCGTTTTAAACTTGTATTTTTATTCAAAAGATCAATGTATTTTACGGCCATTTCAAGGTATTTCACTCATTTCGGGACGGTCATTTATCATCAGAGGTGGGCGAAAACTGGTGAAGCCGGAGAAAAAAAGACCTGACCTTCTGTTGCAGAAAATCAATGTATTTTAGCTGATATTGCAGTCCCGATATGCGGCCTCTGTTCTGAGTCTTCACTAGCTGCCTGAGGGCTTGTTATGTATATATACATGTATTAAATTGCTCATTTTTCCGCAAAATTCTTAAATGTTTTGAAGTATACGCTGCAATTCTGATTTTGGGTAAGGACGTACTTCATGACCACTCGTTTGCAATGGTAACTGTCAAATATAGCATTACGAAAACACGCCTATACAAATACATTGACTATTTTATCGCCGAAAAAAATAAAATTTTAAGATAAAAAAATTGATATTTTTCTTATTTCTACTCAAAATATACATTGAGGGTACTCGTTAGAACCGCCTCGATGGGTACTCGTTAGAACCGCCTCATCGAGGCGGTTCTAACGAGTACCCACAATCTATATTTTAGAGCAAAAATAAGAAAAATAAGGAATACCCCCGGAAACCCCAGTTTTACTATACAAAAGTGGGGTTCAAAATTATACAGGCGTGTTTTCGTGATGTAGGGTAACAAGTGCGTTCGCTTAGAATAGCTGTTTTTCAGATATACTGCTGTTACAGATCTGGCTGATACACTATATAATTTTACTCCACTTTGGTTGCTCACCTATGAGTCGAGCTGTCTTGGCAGTGGACCGTTAGATAAATATTTTGGATAAACATTGAACTCCAGGGAACTTGTAAGGCTTATTCTTATCAGCAATTTTATTGGGATATTTTCCTGGACCTTTCAACATCTGGTTTTGTTAAATTGAAAATTAGAAGGAGAAAAATCAAAGGTCTGAAAGCCCTCAGAGTCGGTGAAATCTACAGAGTTCTCTTTTTTGAAAAAGGATCTAAACTGTATCCAACTAATTAAAAAATCAAACAAGTTCATACTTCATAACTCCTGGTTGGAGAAACAGCTTTTTGAGACAGTTGTCTTAAATCATGATTTTTAAAATGCTGTGTTATACAAGGACATGCATATGAACAACTAACAGAGTACTGATTTAGGGACAGCATTTATTCTTTTCAAATACAACAGTGCAATAAGTAATTGGTTTTGTTTGAATTAAGGTTTAGTCCCTGTCAACACTTCTTAGATCACAGGTAATTGATATTAAAACACACAAAGATTGCAGGTGCTCATTAGATTTGTCTACATTGTGTACCCACAGATTATGAATTTAAGCAGGAACCAGTGCTTCAGCTGAAGTGCACGACCCGCCGGATGCTTTTAGCTTTATGAGTGTTACCATATATGGGTATGGCGGCCATTTTGGTCGTGTGACCTGGACCTAAAACGGTTCCCCAAATAAATGCGCCTTATCGTAAGGAGCAAAAATATATCTTATACTTTAGTACTGTATTCTGAATCGTTTGCAGGATAAAATGCATTCTCACTTTTACCAATCCAAAAGCATATGTGTCAAAGTTTGACCTAGGCACAAAGAAGGTCAAGGTCAACCCAGGGTCACCATTTTACAATTTATGATGGGCCTACGTCCCAGATGCTATTTATCAAGTTTCGTGGACATCTGCCCAGTGGTTCTGGAGAAGACTATTTTTGAAGGGTTTTTACCATATATGGCTTGGCGGCCATTTTGGTCATGTGACCTGGACCCCATGAGCAAATTTTGGTTTCCCCCATCCCATAGAGGCTCCATATGAAATTTGACTTCAATCGGCCCAACGGTTTCCAAGGAGAAGCAGTTCGAAAATTTTCACTTTTTTCGCCTCGGCGAGGCTATACTAAATGGAATGTAATATTTCGCAAGTTCATTGGTAAGATCTCATTGATATCTATCAGTATGCCAAAAATTGTTTAAATATTCCAAGCGGTTAAGTCACTATCACCAATTTTCACAAACGGGTTACGGACGGACAGACAGAATGACAGACTGACAGAATGACAGAATGACAGAATGACACAGTGATTTTAGGGCACTCTTAGAAATCAACCGACTTCAGTCGGTCGCTTTTTCTGTGGGTCGTGCAATAAGAAAAATAAAGTATTCCCCTGTAAACCCCCTCTTTTTAAGAACACAGATTCCGGGTGCTCCTTAGTATCGTCAAATTCGGGCGGTCTTAAAGGGTATCCAGGGTCTATGTATATAACTAGGAATAAGAAATATAAAGTATGCCCCTGTAAACCCGCTTTTTTCTAGCCCACACAGATTGTGAGTGCTCCTTGGAATTGGCTAACTGGGACAGTCGTAAAAAGTATCTACAGTAACAGTCTATGTCGTTAAGCAGTATATGCCTGTAAAACCCATCTTTCCAGCACGCACACAGATTGCAGATGCTCCTTAGAATCGTCTAATTGGGGAAATTTGAAAGAGTACCCAGAGTCTATGTATTTTAGCAGGAATTAGAAAAGTAACGTATGCCACTGTAAACCCCCATCTTTCAAGCATACACAGATTCTGGTTGCTCCCTAAATTTCGTCTTATTGATGCGGTTATAATGAGTACCCACATACTATGTATTTTATGCAGGAATAAGAAAAATAAAGTGTACCCCTATAAACCCCCTCTTTTTATGGATACACAGATTGCGGGTGCTCCTTAAAATCGACTTATTCGGGCGGTCTCAAAGAGTACCCACAGTCTATATGTTTAAGCAGGAATAAGAAAAATAAAGTATACCCCTGTAAACCCCCTCTTTTCAACTAGTAATTATTGAACTTGTCAAATGCCAGATTTCTAAATAAATAGCCTGGCTGAGTGAGACCAGTCCGTTGTGAAAATTAAATAGTTTGAAATACATCTATAATATGTATTTTGGTCTTGCAAATATATATTGTCAAGGCAAGACCAAACAAGTTAAAATTTCATAGGTAGTGGCAGCCTCATTGAGACTTAAATGTAAAAATATGATTATCTGCTTATCGATCAAAGAGTTGGGAACTTGTAACAATATCTGATATGCTGGCATACTGAAAAGACCTAATATTCAAATGTCGGATTTCTTCATCATAGCCTCGCCAAGACAAATATGTATTGATATGAAACTGCCTGGAATATTTTCATTTTAAATTTTAGCTTAATGATGCATATCAATTAAATCAAATCAATGATCTTGCTATGTTCTTGGTATATGGAGAGATGTGATGTTATAAAGAATCTAAAACAACTTTTTGTCAGCTGTGAAAAAAGTGAAAACAGTAATCCATATAAACTGAGCTAGAATGAGATTCTGACAGAAATCATACACTAAAACCAAGTAGCCTCTGTATTATCAGAGGTTTCCATCACAAACAATAACAAATCACCACACTCCAGTTACAGATTAAATGGCCTCACATATTATCTCCAGCTGTGCTGAGAAACAGGATAAAATTCGTTGAAAGTGGAGTAAAATTATACAGTGTGATAGATACATACGGTCTGTTGGTCCCACATACTGGGAATGTACCAGAATGACATTCCCTTGAGCATCATCCAGCGGACACATGACGTCTATTTTGTTATATTTTATACATAGCAGTGAAATCAATGCATAGGCCTATTTGAAACAAATAAACGTGATATTTTCACACTGTGAAAATATAAATGATATTTTATAGTGTGAATGTTATTTTCACAGTAGCAGCCCGAACTAATTTTCTCGCCAAAATTCATATGTTATCTATAAAATAATTGAAACAGCTTTGTTTGAACTGTAAAAAATGCTGTATTAAAAAAGGCGATCTGTTTATGGTTTGCAACTGAAAGTTGTGACGTCACAGCCAAGTCAAAAATTGCAACGTAAGATCCGACTGAAAAATTTCAGTAAGTGTCCTAAATTATTATCAAATAAAAAGAAAATTTACTTTTTTTCGATAAATATCAAACATATTTCTTCTTTTGTATTGGCCTGTACAAATATAACAGCGAATATGGGCTTGCACAAATGTGATAGCAATTCTGTGCCAGGGCTCTGCCCGTGGGACTCTTTTTGTGTGAAAACTTATACATGTTATGGGCCTCTTTGGCTTGTACAAATGTGATAGCAATTATGTGCCAGAGCTCTGCCCGTGGACCCTTTTTTTGTGAAAGCTAATACTTGTTATGGGCCTCTTTTTTTGTGTAAGCTTAAACTTGTTGTAACATTATACCTGCATTGTAGGTAACTAATGGCTGTATTTTCGTGTTAAACCCTAATTCTATAATAAATTCGCCCATGGTAGTAGACAAAAAAGACTTTTCATACATCTGTTGCAAATTGGTTGATATGTACATACGATATGTTGGTACCGCCTGCTGGGAGAAATACGAGAGTGATATTACCTCAAATGTCAATGACAGTTTATCGCTCCCGGAATCAAGGCCAGGCCTACTACCGGCTTCAGGGACAGCTATCCAGACCAATCAGATGATGGAAGGTGCATGTACTTGTATCGATTCCTAATCATTGCCTTCACTTCTATTTTGCTAGCAGGATGTGAACAACAAGCGTTTCGCGGGTTTCCGGATGTGAGGAATGTTTGTAGCTTTAGAATATTTTTAGTGATTTTCGCAGATTTTGTTTACGTAAATTTCGCAAATGGCATCTCAAATAGCTTTGGCTGATTACCATACCTCGCAGCTGTGAGTCCAAGCTGTGAATAGATGTTCGCTACTAATCGCAACAGTCAATGCGTGGGCCCAGTGGTTAAGCTACTCGCCCCATTAATCAGGGGTTGTTGGTTAGATTCCGATTTTCTCCATACTTTCAGATGTGTCTTTAAACCGAGGTCCCAAATCCATATGACCTTCCAATTTTGGATTAGATGCTGCACAATGCTTCGACTGATGACGGGCCAAATTGTTTACCAACAACTCGACAAAAGACTGACAACTACATGTAGTCAAACACAGCAAAACACACCAGACACCCCTATAATTGAACACGAGCTTCTCCGAAACTATTCAGTGGACTGGTTGGGTGAATGAATATGATACGATCCAGCGCATGACAGAACCTACAATAGGACATGTGCGCCCAGCGAAGGATCAGATCAGCCTGCGCATCCATATAGTCTAACCAGATACTTCTCTTGCTGCATAAAGGAGCACTGGGCCCTAAGCTATCCTTAGAGCTCACAGCGAAGACTCTGATCAGACTGCGCGGATGCGCAGGCTTATCTGAGTCTTCGTTGGGCACACATGTCTTTTTGTAGGTTTTGTCATGCGCTGGCTCATATACTTGTAGCTTGCATATCGGTAGGCAGGTCTGACCTCTCTGGTTAGAGCAGTACATACACACTTATACAAGCCGCCCTCTGCTGTGGCTGCAGTATCTGGTGAGCCTCCTCGTTTTGGTGCTTCCATTTCTTTGTTTCTTCTTCTTCTTCTTCTTCTTCTTCTTCTTCTTCTTAATGAATATCATTGAAAATCCCGCTTTATATTGTGAAAATTGGCGTTCACTGACCGGATATATGTCTTCTTCTTCATCATTATCATCTTATTCTTCCTCTCTTTCTTCTTCTTCGTCTTCTTAACCGCCGTGATGACTGTATGTATCATTGAAAAAAAACGCTTTATGCATAGAAACTAGGGGTTCACAGGGATATATATTTATTTAAGCCGTTCTAACCAGCAACTACAATCTGTGCCGCCTAAATAAGGCGGTTCTTACGAGCACCCACAATCTAGGTTTGAAGCAAAAATGTGAAAGATATAAAAACCAATTCAACAAAAATAAGTATGTCACACTTTCACACGGGGTATCCTCGTTAATGTATAATAACAGTATTGTATTATATTTGTTCCATAACATGTTGTCATATGAGCCCCGCAAGCGAATGTGTGTCTTCGAGCATTCCGTCATGACAAATTTTAACTGCGCATGCCCAGCCATTCAGAGGGGCCAGAGATATGGCTTTCTGTCTGAAGGTTCCTCTTGATTCACTGCTTGTATGAGCGAGCAGCGAAGGGTCTGGCGAGACTGCGCGGATGCGCAGGCTCGCCTGAACCTTCGCTGCTCGCATAGGCGATAAGTACCAAAATCGCTTGACGGAGTCCATATGATATAAAGAATGAATCCTATCAGGATAGTTATCACTGATTAACTCTCGGAAGCAAATGGTGCACGGTGGGTCTGCGGGCGATGGCGAGGTGGAGGTGGCGTCGGCGGCGTGCTTAGTGAGCTAGAGCGGCCTTCCCTGGGGGCCCGTCGTGGGCGGTCCTCTTTAACCTTCTATAAGATACACTCTGATACAGTGTCTATTAGTGAGGATAGGTGTTTGGTCCCTGTGGCAGCGTCAACCCAAACAGGGGCATCGAGGGTGGACGAGTCACGGTGTCGTGGGTGCCAGTCCGGTCTTGATGCCCTGAGGGGCTCCTTCTTTCCTGGAACTATTCCTCAAAGGAATAGTCTTCTTGAGGAATAGTCTTCCCTCCTCTGCGGTGGGTGCCGGGTCCGCTGGTGGGTGGTGGGGGTCGGGGCCCGTGCGGTGTGGGTTGGGGGCTCGGGATGTGCGTTTTGGGATACCTCTGTTATGCAGATTGTAAGTGGTTTTGAGGGCGCGTCCGGTTCCTTTTTTTCGGCTGGATTCTGAATTTGGCAACCTAACCAACTGATCTAATGGCCAAATATGACCGACTCAGTATAACAGGATAAATAGATAGTGTACAATTGTGAGATTTGCCTCGGCGAGGCGATGCTAACAACACTCCACAACATTTGTACTTCCGAGTATAAAATAAAATTTTCGTGAAGATCTCTATTGCCTTTGAAATTGCCGATATAACGAGTTTTGTCCTTTGTAGAAGGATTTCAGATGAAACTTCAGCAAAAGTCGGTAGGCGGTCTCGGAACATTCGAACATATGCCTTCATCCTGGACACAAATCAGTGTTTACACACACAAGGCTCCCTGAATGCATGATGAAGCTTAGTGTCATGGGCAATCCATATGTCGCAAAGCGAAGACTCAGATCAGACTGCGCGGACACGCAGTCTGATCTGAGTGTTCGCTGTGCGCACGCGCTCGAAGACCCCTTTCCGGTGTACATTATTAACATGTTCGCCACATCAATGTGCTCGACTGCGTGACTTAAGACACCATTTTGCCATCTCATACCCCATATTCATAATAAAATTGTTAATTTCTTCTCTTTAGATTCAGAGTACACAGACAATATAACATGGGTAGCTACAGCTATAAAGAGTCTTTTGACCATATAAGGAAAAAAGAGGCTGCAGATAAATTAAGGATTAGGCACAATTAATCTTCAAGGACTTGCAGTAAGGCGTTGGTTCTGTGATTAGTGGATGACAGCGCATTTGAGAATATGAGAAAAAAGTAGGGTGCCCAAAGTATCTTTTGTGTGTATCAAGGCAAACATAGCTCTTCTTTCCAGCTAAATGTCAAATTTTGTCTCCCATTTCTGTTTTCAAGGAAATTAAACCCAAGATATTCAAGCGCGAATGATCTTTTTAGTTGCAGAAATTCTCCAGAAGCAATTATAATCCAAATACCAAGATGACATTGCATATTTATGTTAAAATGTCTGCAGGAATTTAAGACAAAATTAAGAAAAAAATGATCACGATTTTCTGTAAGCTGTCATTCTGGCATCAAACAAAGACGCATTTTCAGGGAAATTGGTAAAACATTTAAGATAGCACACCAGTACGACATAGCATTTTTTTCAAATCCCTAAATGGCTACTTTTCTGCCGGATGAATATCCGTGATATTTTACATAGGCTGTGGGTGTACGTCAGAAGGGCATAGAGGTATGCGGTTTGTTTTTGTTTATGGCAAATTGTACAAAAATGAATGGTCTTTAAGCAAACAGTGTAGTTTCAGATCAGACGCCGCGTTCTGCGGCGTCTGATTTGAGTCTGCACTATTTGCCTTTGTCCCAGGAAAGGGCCGCTTGGCATATATGGGTTGATAAGCATTGATAATATTCTGTTTCTGAAATAGGACTTGTAATCATTTAACACATATATGACAATGGAATCTCCCACTAAATAAGTTTGGAGTGGTCCATTTTCAATTATAGGGAGTAATGTTTGTTTTCTTTTAAGAAAGTTGTAAGGAAATGCGTGTACTTTGAGCAAACAGTGTATACCTAGATCAGACGCCGCGTTCTGCGGCGTCTGATCTGGATATACACTGCTTGCCGATGTCCCCTAAAAGGCCG
The DNA here is from genome assembly GCA_963580285.1 of Lucinisca nassula. NCBI lineage: Eukaryota > Metazoa > Mollusca > Bivalvia > Lucinida > Lucinidae > Lucinisca > Lucinisca nassula. Next base: position 72,901,328 of record OY757016.1, read on the forward strand.
CTAGCTATATATGGGATAGTTTCACTTTGTCATTCGTTTAAAAATCTCATCCGAAATATTGTTGAAACCGAGGCGATGACTGGCGTCTTCTGCTGTGGTTGTAGCATCTGCCGACGTAAGTACCCGTGAAAAAGACTGGAGACTGCATGGAAACCCATTGAAAAGGATGGGAGAAGCATTGAATGTGACCGGAAATACCTTGATCTAGACTGAAAGTGACAGGAAATACGTTGGACTAGATTGAATGTGACCGGAAATACCTTTGACTAGATTGAAGCCTCCGTGGTGTAGTGGTTACGCTACTCGCCTTGTAAACCAGGGGTCGCAGGATCGATCCCGGCCTTCTCCAGACTTTCGGATGAGTCTTTAAACCGAAGTCCCGTCTCCGTATGACATCAGCTGTTGGTGGGACGTAAAAACTTAAACACTCACTCAAACACTCACCTTGGACTAGATTGGGGAAGCATTGAATAAGACTGTTCAAGCATTGAATACAACTGGTAAAGCCAGGACCAAAACTCAACGATAGCACTAAATACAACTGGAAAAGCCAGGACCAAAACTCAACGATACGGGGTATAAATCTCTCAAAACACATAATGTCTTCGGTGCGGCGTGCGTCTAATTGCTATTATGCTATTATGGGATTGATTTCGTAAATGTATAGATCTCTTAATATATTTGAGATCCACAGTTGCGTCTGTCTGCTCAAGCCAGACGCAGACGACTTAAGTCTGTGATTTGATACAAAACTTGCATGCTTTTCTTTCACGATTTAGTTCCCAAAGCGTTTCTGCTTCCCACAAGTCTGAGAAATAACTAGACCTACAACAATAAAAAGCAGACGATCTTTTTTCCAAACGTGGCATCGATGGCCAAAAATAAACTATATTGGCGCCGGGGGAGGATGGCTTCCAGCTTCGCATAAAGCCAGACAAGACAATTCACAGAGCAATACCATATTTGGTCATGATCGAATTTTCTACGATCTCCTAATCGATTCTGACGTCTGGGTCGGCAAGTAGTATTTGTCAAAATATGAATTATATTGTCATGAATTTGATCTATTACGAATAAATGTTTTCTGCTATTCGAGATGGTGATATACAGTAGATTGGCGAGCCCAAAAACTAAATCACATCACGTATTTAGCATGAAAACGCGGGCTTTCACACGTTCTTAACCAGCCCGGATATGCTTTATTTTCCAAACAATGAAGATCCAGATCAGATGGCTTCAGCCATCTGATCAGGATCTACACTGTTTGGCATTCAGTTTATGAATTTGTAGCAATAAATTACATCAAGCAATTTGATTTGTTGAGAGACAGAAATGGGTGTGGCTTAAATGAATATTCAGCAAAATAAGGGTTAAATTGACACAGGGGAAGTTTCAGTTCAAGATTGTCAGGTATAGCTTATTTGGCACATCAACTGTTTTAAGCCATTTTGCAACGTTTTTGATGCAATAAAAGGACGTTACGCCGCCTATCATAAGAAAATCTATTTGTGACGTCATAAAACGGTGTTACGTCACGCTCTATGTCTCAGTGATTTTTGGCAGGAAAAATCACAGTTTCTTTCCATTGCATACACAGGCGTGCTGTGTTAGAATTTTGCAAAAACATCACAAAAGCATGCCTATATAATTTTGACCCCCTTGAACCTCATTTTTATACAGAAAAACTGGGGTTTACAGGGGTAATCTTTATTTTCTTATTTCTGCTCTACAATATAGATTGTGGGTACTCAATAGAACCGCCTCGTTGAGGCGGTTCTAACGAGTACCACAATCTATATTTTGAGCAGAAGTAAGACAAATATCACAAATTTTCATCCAAACAATGAGGTTAAGTGTACAACGTATTTGTATAGGCGTGTTTTCGTTATTGAACAACAAAATTATAAATTGGACGCGCAGAGCAATATTTTATCCTCGGACGTGCGCTCAGCGAAGATTCAGATCAGACTGACGTGCGCACAGTCTGATCAGAGTCTTCACTGTGCGTTGTATGGATGACCATTGTCCCGAAACGTTTTCAAGCAGACAGGGAGGCCTTAGGGCGTAAAGAGGAAACATGCTTATGCAAATAAATATATTGGAAAATTTTACCACCAAAAAATGAAAAATTTCAGATGAAAAATACCGATATTTTGTCATTTTTCTGCTCAAAACATATAGATTGTCGAAACTCGTTATAATCGGCTCTGTATACTCTTGTAAACCCCAGTTTTTCTTTATAAAAGTGGGGTTGAAGGGGGTCAAAATTATATAGGCGTGTGTTGGTGATTGTGTTTGCTGAATGAGGTTCACATCTGAGCCCATCTACCAGATTCACAAACCTATTGTTTTCTTTTGTGTACAAGTCAAAGTACAACCACCACGCCTACTCATAGTTTGAAACCTACTCATTTTGTTTCAGAAAGAAAAGCGATAGCTTCTATTAAAACTGTATGAATATTTAAATGATCTTTCTCTCTCTGTGTCTGACTAAAATCCTATTCTGACATTGCGAAATACTCCTTTTATGATTCAGACCAAAATCTATCACGTGGTCGGCACTCGTGACAAATTTGTGTTTCCAGCGATCTTGAACAGTTCTCGTAGACATTGTTAATCCAAATGATGGCCAGTGATGACCAATTAGCTTAAAGTGCTCTTGCGACAAAACGAACGTCGCAATACCACGCAGTTTACTGAACTTTCTTCGATCGATGTCTGTAAGAAAATGTCAAATGGTGTCCGGGATTTGGTTTACTAGTATTATGTTACAGGGGAGGAAAGGAGGGGGAGTGGTTTGGACTGGGGAATGGGGGGGGGGGAGGGGGGGGGGGCAGAATTCTGATACAGTGAAACGTCAATGCATTAGGAAAACATGTCCGAAAGAAATAATGGCGTCCCCAACATGGTGTCAGAAAATGATAAATGTTAGGTAAAAATGGTAACATCTTTATTATTTCTGCTTTCAACATGTGGGTGCTCGTTAAAACCGCCTCATTGACCTATGTTTTTGAGCAAAATAAGGCAGACAATGTATACCTCCGTAAACCACACTTTTCTCTATATAAAGTGGAGTTTAGGTGGTCTTCGTTTCACGAACGTGTTGTCGTGATGGGATTGAGCAGGGATAGCCCGATTACCATGGGTGAGTCCAACCTATTCGTGAGTCCCTCGGGAGTTTCTGCCTTAACTTCAGATAAGAAATACAGTGAAATTCCGCTGTAAAGACCACCTAAAATTAAGACTTATTTTGCTCTGAACAGCTTATTTAGACGGATGCAGTTATTCTTTCCTTGTGTTTTCTGTGCACAATGTCCTCTGGTCAAGGACCACCTTTGGGGCTGTTCAAAAGTGGTCTTAAAGATCACTTTTGTACAGTCCCAAAGGTGGTCTGATTATAGGGATTTAACTCTATTGTTATAATTTAGGGAGCTTATATCATCTGGAAAACACACCTATATAATTTTGACCCCTCTTAAACCCCACTTTTTCATCGTAAAACCATGGTTTACTGGGGTATACTTTATTTGTACTTAAAAAAAAACAACAACATATATTGTGGGTACTCGTTAGAACCGCTGTGACGTTTTCTTAAATGTTTCCGGAGCAAAAGTCATCCTTAAGATAGCGTAGGCGTAGACAATAATGTTTAACCCTTGACCTGCTGAATATTTAAATATGCCACACCCACCACTGATTATCAACCAATCCGATTTCTTGATGCAAATCATTGCAACAAATTCATAAACTGAATGGCAAACATATGATCTGGACTGCATTGTTTGAAAGGTCAGACATATCAGGGCTCAGCAGGACAAGGGTTAAATGATATTGATTGCGGGCTCTTCAACTTTCAGGCGACTTCGAACGCACCAAGCCAGACTAGTGTGAACGCGCGTGAACTTAGTAAACCTAATAGGAGTGCAGGCATAAAATTGTCTGGAAAAATTACAATATCATTGCAGGGACGTTACATTCCGCCTACTGCCGCCAACATTTCCCGGTAATTAGTAGACATCCTGTAATTTAGCTATCCGCAATACTAGGTTAACATGACAACAAATGAAACCATTGTGAAACGTGGAGTTTAACACTTTATATACTAGTGGACTCTTCCATTGCTATGTGTTGGTCAAGTCCATTTCTCATATAGGGGGTGGTTTTTGTTTGTTTGGTTTAAGGTTTAACGTCCCCGTCAACACTGTAAAGGTCATTTTGGAGACGTTGCTCCCAATTTTGTGGGACTTTTACTCGACATTGAGATGAAATGACGTCTCAAGCCCTGTCCTATTTTTTCGTTTTTATTCTATTTTTGATGGAAAATTATGTTAGCAAATAGTGCAGGCCCTGATCAGACGCCGGGTTCTGCGGTGTCTGATCTGGGCCTACACTGATTGCCAAGGAACCCCTTTAGGGGTTTGCCGCATGCAATGGATTAATGGTTCCTTCAGATCGGGTCGGCTTTCTCTGATTGGCGAAATCCTTGAAGGGGAATGTTTCCCTTTAACGGGTAGCCAACGTTTTGGAAGAGGTTTAGATATAACGAAAGCATAAAACAGTTTATAAGACCAAAATGTATTCGGGGCTGCAATGAAATCCAATCTCCTTAAGATGCCATGAAAAACTGCATCTGAAAAAATTGTCTGTTAATGTCGTCTGCTGCGTTCTTCGCAAACTTTCCAAACATATTATTTACAGTATGGACCCTAATCAGACTGTTTTAAACTTAAAGTAGTCGCAGATAAGATGGACTAGGCGGAGCTATTCGGGTGTTGTCAATATATGTCAGAGTGTCAGTAGAGTGCCTTTCGAATGACCAAATACACTTATACGCCACATTGTGTTGTTTGTGTTACAGTTGAAATCACATATTTACCTTTTTTGTTAGTAGAACATTCCAAAGGCAGGTGCAAACGATAGCTCCGTCGAGTCAATCTTGTCTGCGACTACTATACCAGCAGACGATAGGCAGACAATGAATCGTATGGGCTGAGTTGCAAGCAGATTCTGACTGGACAGTTAAGATTGACCAGGCGGATCTATCGTTTGCACCCTCCTTTATTTATCTTGAACAGAACAGAACAAAACTTTATTAAGCATCTCAGATCATTCAAAATTAAAAGGTAAACCAAGTTGTCCAGCTGTAACACAAACATAGCTGTGGCGTATATGGCCATTTGGCCCGCTTGCAGAAAGCATGCGAAAGGCACTCTACCGAATATTCTGGTGGACTCAGCGAATTTTACATATATTGCAAACACCCGAATAGCTCCGCCTAGTCAATCTTATCTGCGTAAACTATAAATGACAGCCATCTATATAAGAAAGACAAAAGCAATAGATGCATACGAGACCATTTTTTGGGACATTGCCAAACTGTGCAAACCGACATCTTGATCTGCACTGTTTTTTCTGTTTGTTTTTATTATTATTATTATTATTAGTTACATACTTTTTTAACTACTGTAGTCGAAAATGGACCGGGCTGAAGATCCCATGTGTCATAAAAGGGTGGAATGTTCTACATGTATAAAATGACAACCCTACAGCACAGAACTGAAAACTGCGGTGTGTACAAGATATTTCAGACTTTCTGAAGTCCCTTCAGACTGGCAAAGCTGTAGGACCCGATGCGATTAACAACAGACTCCTGAAAGAACTATCTAATTCAATTTCTATCCCTCTTTGTGATCTCTTCAACTTTTCGCTATCATCAGGCCAATTTCCTGAGTCATGGAAACTAGCGAACATCACTCCAATTCACAAGAAAAACGAACCTTCTGACCCAGCTAACTACCGCCCTATATCTCTCTTAAGTGCAGTGGGAAAAGTTCTTGAGAAACTTGTTCATAAATATATTTTCAACTTTTTTCGGGACAACGGAGTTATCACATCACTTCAATCTGGTTTTGTACCAGGCGATTCTACTGTTAACCAACTTATTGATATATACAACTCTTTCTGCAAAGCTCTTGACGTAGGCAAAGAAGTAAGAGCCGTCTTTTGTGATGTAAGCAAAGCCTTCGATCGTGTATGGCATAAAGGACTTCTTCACAAGTTGAATAGCGTTGGCATAACTGGTTCTCTTCTCTCATGGTTTAACAGTTACTTAAGCGATAGATTACAAAGAGTCGTTCTTCCTGGGACCACGTCCAGTTGGCAACCAATTAAAGCTGGTGTCCCACAAGGCTCTATCCTTGGTCCTCTCTTGTTTTTAGTATACATTAATGATATTGTTGAAGATATCCATTGCACGATACGTCTGTTTGCAGACGACACGAGTCTTTACATAATTGTTGAAAACCCGGTTGAAGCTGCTCACCTCTTAAATGATGATCTAGAAAGGATACAGCAATGGGCAAAAAAGTGGCTAGTCAGCTTCAACCCTACAAAGTCTGAATCTCTCTTGCTCTCTCGTAAAATCAATAAACCTTACCACCCACCAATTTTCATGGACACTCAAGAAATATCTGAGGTCAGTACTCATAAACACCTAGGCCTTATATTTTCTAGTGATTGCACGTGGCATGAACACCTAGCCGAAATCAAATCAAAAGCATGGAATCGGATTAATATCATGCGTAAACTAAAATTTCTACTTGATAGAAAATCACTTCAGACTATTTATTGTTCGTTCATTAGACCTCTTCTAGAATATGCCGACGTGGTATGGGACAATTGCACCCAGTATGAAGCATATGAACTTGAAAAAATACAGATTGAGGCAGCACGTATAGTTACTGGGGCAACCAGACTGGTTTCTCTAAATCTTCTTTACTCTGAAACTGGATGGGATACGTTGGCCTCACGAAGAAATAAACATAAAATTGCTATGCTTTACAAAATGTATCATGGCATTTCTCCAGCATATCTATCTTCACTCTTACCAGCTACAGTGGGAGAAAATGTTTCGTATAGCCTTCGTAATTCTACCAACATTCAAACTATTCACAGTCACTCACAGCTCTACTTTAATTCTTTTCTTCCAAGTGCGATAAGAACTTGGAACTCTCTGTCTGAGGAGATCAGAAACAGCTCCAGTTTAGCATCACTTAAACGTCAACTCAATACTAACTTAATCCCTACGCCTCGTCAATTCAACGCAGGGAAACGTCTCGGACAAATTTATCACAGCCGGCTTAGAACCAAATGCAGCTCCTTAAACGAACACCTCTTCTCGAGAAACATTGTCCCAAGTGCTTTATGTGTATGTGGTCTCGTCGAAGACACCGAACATTTTCTTCTTCACTGTCCACGATATGCGAACTTTAGAGAAGAAATGTTAAGATCAGTTTATCAGTTTTGTCAACCAACTCTCGATACTCTACTTTATGGTGACCAAACACTAAATTACAACGAGAACAAACAAATCGTCCTCCTTGTCCATAACTTTATTTTAAAAACTAAAAGATTCCAAACCAACCATAATTAGGCGATGAATGCACGTATCATTTCCTACCGTATTAGACACACTTTCACTTCTTTTTTTTTTTTTCCTTTTTTGATGTTAGTCCGAGAACAGAGTGTGGGGCTAGAATATGTCTTTTTTAAATCTACGGCAAGTTTACTTGTCTAACCAGGCTCTTTTCTGTGATAATCTCCCGAACCGGTAATTCTCCAACAAATACACCTAAATATTTTGGTTTGTTACTCTTATTTTGTTTTTAGAGAACTACCTCGCAAAGTTAACCATACGACCTTAACCTAAGTTATATCCAACCTTCAGAACGACAAACCTATACGTTCCGCCTTTGAAGAAATAGTTTTATTGGTACTTGATAAAACACCTTTGATTTGAATGTCTCAGACCTTTTACATGAGAGCGGCAGAAGCTGTATTGTTTTTTCTTTGTTATTTTTTACCCTGATGGATTCCCCGTGGAGCCCCCCCCCCCCCTCCCTCCAACGCTACCTTCACCTTAACCATTTTTAGTATGTAAAAATGCTACAAAATAGCTTTGAACATAGTCGCTAATTCTGTACTTACAATAGTTACTGTTTTGCATCGACAATTATATAGATTTAATTCAATGGTATTATCGCAAATGTTTAGGGAAACAGATTCAAATAAGTCTCTGACTTTCTTCTGAATCCCTTTTTGTATGATTTCAGTCATATTTGCTTTGTATTGTACTTGTAGAATACGAATAAAATATGTTTAAACCAAGATATTTCTGGTCCAGGCTAGCTAGTTTCGGCCAATTAGGCCTCAACAGTGACCTCAAATTCGGTTTCGAAATTCCGCAGTGGAAAAAAATAAACCCACCCATGATGAAGGGCAGGGTGACTTACAAATTCCCTAAAAGCCTCCTGTGGAATGTGCCTGTTTGGTACAGAGGACCCTCTCTAAAACGACAGTATTTGTTCACTAACACTTTTTAGAGGATCTAAGCCTGTCCAGGAACCCTGGTGCGAGGCGGACCGTCCATGCTAATAAGCCCTATTGGTTTCATTGGGCGACAGGGCTTGAGATGTCATTTCATCTCAATGTCGGGTAAAAGTCCCACAAAAATGGAAGCAACGTCTCCAAAATGACCTTTACAGTGTTGACGGGGACGTTAAACCTTTAATCAAACAAGCAAACAAACAAATCACTAACACTTTACCGTTATAAAGAAGTGGCCGCTGTAAAGAATCTTCATAATGAGTAGTATTAATAGGGGTAATAAAAGCCTTTTTTCCCCTCAGTTTCTGCAAACAAATGCTATGGACATTTGTTAGAATCGCCTCGTCGAGGCGATTCTAACAAATATCCACAACATTTGTTCAAGTTTGGAGTAACAAATTCAATATTCATGAAGGTTTTCATTTACCACTCCCATAGAAGCCTCCGTGGTGTAGTGGTTATGCTACTCGCCTTGTAAACCAGGGGTCGCAGAGTCTATTTCGAGCTTCTCCAAACTTTTTGCCGAGGTCCCGTCTCAGTATGACCTTAGCTGTTGATGAGACGTAAAACTCAAATACGCACTTAACCCCTCCCATCATGACCTAAGCATCCGTTACATTGTAGTTGTCGATATAACGCGTTTTGTCGTTAAAACGATTTCTGTATAAAGAGGGTCGACTCTATCAGAGATTTTATGCTAAATAGGGCCCTACAGAACTACAGAGGTTCAGCTTGCAGGCAAGCAACTTCTCGGTCACAAAAATTATCTCCCCTTGACAAATTATTGCTTATTGATTCAAGTGTATCCGTTTACCAAAGTGTCTGTAATGCGTTTCTTCAGGCTCTGGGATGATGAATTGATTTCTAATACCTTTGCGTAGAGCAGTAGTAGTAGTAGCTATATAAGGAACGCTCTAAGTTCAAGCGTCTGGCTGAATATCGAGCGACGCCGCTGCGAAATTTCGCCTTTAAAACCGCACCAACCGGTCGGCGTAATCGCTGCGCGCATGAGCAAACTATATGACGTAGGTATTAAAAGAGTATCCACGCCTGCGATACGATTACACCTCTGCACAGGCTTTGTCTCTGGTTTTAGTTGGTTCCGAGACCTGTATACAGCAGGTTTTGTGTCTCACAGCTGCATAGATAATTCGTCCCGAGCTACTGTTTCTGGCTTCTGGCCAAACTGTATTTCAAGTGCAATATTTTGTTATGTTACTTTTGATACCACTTTGTTGTAGTCGAACGCATTAGCAAGAAAATAATGAATGCTACAGATGCTAGATGCAATCATGAGTTAATTAAAGCTGAAGTAGGAAAGTGGGACGATGTAGCAAGCATCAACAGGCTCCAAGTGGCATGCATTTTGTACCACTGCGTTCAGAGGCCTTAATGATGCAATCTTGAAACTGCAAATTTATGTCCCGCACCGTTTGCATTCTCTATAATTTCTCCTCAGAATGTTGTCCCGGTGCTAGATGTGTGCTCAGTGCATTTTTTGCACAAACCTGCTTACCAGTGCTTTACATTGTGCATAACTAGGGCACATAAAATGCTCGTGCTTCTTGCTCAGCCAGCACCAACAGTGACAAACGTCGGGCCGAAATCGACACGATGCAGCCACGTCATATCGATATCGGCCTGACGTCCCAGCCAGCAAAGAATGCCGGGCCAACGTCGGGCCGATAACGGTTCGACGTGGTAACGTCGTACCGCTATTGGCCCGACGTTTGCCCGTGGTTTGTGCTGGCAGGGGCAAACTTTGCTGACTGGATGGCATACACTTATGCACATGGGTACAAGTTTGCAGAGGTGTGATAATTATGTTTAACATTTACCCTGTGAGCACATGCTCACTCGTTAGAACCTTCAATGCTCACAAGTAAGTACAGTAGCCCTTGTCAAATGAAAAACGAAAACCCAGAGATCTAGCTCTCATCCGATCTCAGCGAAAGCGCATTGAATGCGTCTCTCACTGCATATGTAGATATATGGTCTCCTCCTTTTGAGGATGAACTGCTGATCACCAACACAGTCTTCCGTCTGACAACTCGCAACAAGACATCATGGATGCATCCTCGCTCCAGACACTGGTGTTTCACTGATTATGTCATAGTTAGAAGGATGGACAGAAGGAACCGGCCTCCGTGGCCTACTGGTTTAGAGCACTGACTCTTGATCATTCGGTCTCTCACCGCTGTGGTTCGAGCCCCGCTCAGGTCACATGTGAGACGCCAAGTTCTGCAACGGAAGGTCAGGTGGTTTTTCTCCGGGTACTCCGGTTTTCGCCCACCTCTCATTAACGATCGGCTCGATATGAGTGAAATAATCTTGAAAGGGTCGTTAAACCAAAACACAAAAAGAAAGATGGACAGAAGGATGTCAGAGTTACAAAGACTGTGGGTGGTGCAGACTGCTGGACAGATCACAGGCTTGTTGTCAGCAAACTTAAACTGCGTATCCAGCCTGCATGGCAAGAAAGTACCCAAGACACTCGATGTCTCTAAGCTGAAACAAGCCAGCAAGAGGCAAGCCTCCATCCATGCCATCTGCAGCAGACTAGATGCAATGGAATTCAGTTCAGATGATCCTGAAAAGAACTGGAAAGACATGTTTGACGAGAATGATAAAGAAATCCAGGGACCCCTTTAAGAGAAGCACTACAAACACAGGGCATGCCACAGTGATACCAGCTCAGTATCTAACAAGATATATGCAAGACAGTCTAAACAAGACCCAGTGACATGCAAGACTCCTGGCTAAGCAACACGGCTGATGAAATCCAGCCCTTTGCAGACAGAAAGGATATGAAGAAGTTCTTTGATGCACTTAAGACAGTTTATGGTCCCAAGAGCTCAGACACCACTCCTCTCCTCAGTGAAGATGTAACTAGTCTTCTGACTGGCAAAGAGGCTAGCTGGGCACTTTCATAGTGTTCTTAATCGGCCATCCTCTATCGATGATGATGATGCTATCAACAGACTATCACAGGTTGAATGTAATCTGCTGCTTGACAAGTGTCCAACCTTTACTGAAACAGTGAAAGCAATAAAATTTCTGGCATCTGACAAGGCTCCAGGACCAGATGCAATACCTGCTGAGATTAACAAAGCGGGAGGTATTTAAGTTGTAAAGACGTTGACAGAGCTATTTCACATTATGTGGAGAAAAGAAACCATCCCTCAAGAAGTCAAGGATGCGTCAATTACCCACCTATTAAAACGGAAAGGGAACCCTCAGATATGAGACAATCACCGTGGCATCCCTTTAATGACAATTGCTGGGAACGCCATTGCAAGAGTCCTACTTAACCGTCTAAATGAACATCTCCAACATTCAAGCTGCTACCAGGAAGCCAGTGTGGGTTTAGGAAGGACAGAGGAACAATTTACATGCTCTGCACAGCTAGGCAGCTGCAATAGACATGCCAGGATCAGAACAGGGCCCTCTACATGACCTTTATTGATCTAACCAAAGAACTGGACACAGTCAGTCGTGAGGGCCTTTGGAAGATCATGGTGAAGTATGGATGTCCAACAAAGATCATAGCAATGGTGAGACAGTTCCATGATGGTATGCTTCCACGGGTCCAAAATGATGGTGAGTTTTCTGATCAATTCCCTGTGACAAACCGAGTCAAGCAAGGCGCAGTGTTAGACCAAACACTGTTCAGCATGAGGTTTTCTTCCAAGCTCACAGATGCTTTCCAGGATTGTGACAATGGCATACCTATTAGGTATCGCTTTGATGGAAAGCTTTTCAATCTCAGAAGGTTGCAAGCCAAATCCAAGGTGCAGACAGAGGTGCTAGATGTGGTACCTTTTGCTGATGACATGACAAAAGGTGACGATGCAAAAAGGTATAGATCAAGTATCCGAACCCTGTGATAGCTATGATCTCACTATCAGCATCTAAAAGACTAAAGTCTATAAGCCAGTACCTGGAAAGACCTACACAGAGGAAAGGTCAATGATTACACGTGGTAGACATGTTCACCTACCTTGGGAGCACACTGTCAAGAGCCGTGCACATTGATGATGAAGTCAATGTCAGGATTGCCAAAGCTAGTGAAGCATTTGGCCGACTACATGACAATGTCTGGGATCGAAACGGAATCCGACTTGACACAAAACTGAAAGTCTACAGAGCTGTGGTGCTGGCTGCCAACACTATTGTATGCATGTGAAACACGGACAGTTTACCAACGGCACGCCAGTAGACTGAATCACTTCCATACTAGCTGTCTTAGAAAACTCGTAATATTAAGTGGCAAGACAGGATTCCAGACACGGAAGTCATGGACAGGGCAGGGATGTAAAGTGTGCATACTCTTCTGAAATCCCCGCCCGCTCAGGGACTTCAACATTCTAACAGAGTCGTGGGAACAAATTGCACAGGACTTAGCAAAGTGGCGAGGTCCCATCAAAAGGGGTGTCAATGAATATGAGGCAAAAAGAATCAGTGAAGCTGAACAGAAACGCGCACAGCGCAAAGCCAGAGCTATGGCATCACCAACAGAGCTGTTTTCTTCTAGCCTCTGTTGATCTATTTGCAACAGACAGTTCAGAGCTAGAGTCGGTCTCATCAGCCATCTTAGAACACACAAATTGTAATATTTCTCAAATATGATTAAGATTGGTCATTGTCAGTAATGACAGACGACCTATTATTATTATTATTATTCTCATATATGTATGACCTTGGAATGATAGATATTTCAAAAGATTTTAATAGCTCCGCCTAGTCAATTTTATCTGCGACTACTATAACTAGCGTTAAACACAACGTCTATAATTTGGCGTAGACAAAAAGGCTACATCAAAGAACTGATTGCACAGCTCTTTCGATCGTCCGTGATTGTGGACTGGGTCCTTCATTCCTGTAAGTTAATCAAACAGTCTAGATCCCGTTCAGTCCAGGTTTTACAGATACGCCTCCTTTCTCAGAACTGTCGTCACAGCGACGAGAATAGCACGGCTAAAAATAACTGTTACCTGGATTTCGAACAAATGTTTTTTGCGGGCGCCAGTGATAGTCACGTTGTCATCAGCAATATGACTGCCTGCATATATATATGTTTAACTTTGGATCGGTTGCTTAACAACAGACCCACCTAGAAAACAGTTTACTTGAGTCTAGTAAACCTATACATGACAAGAGACCCTTTTTGGGGAAATTGGTAATCAGTGTAGACACAGATCAAACGCCGTAGATCTGAATCTACTCTGTGTGATAAAAGTACGTACATTTTTCGTAAAACTAGCCAAAGACAAAACAGATCTGACACACATATAATTGCAAATGGACCACTCAAAACTTATGAGATGGAAGATTCCATTGTCATATATGGGTTAAAAAGCCATAAACTAAGAACACAAATGAAGATAGCAAATGGATGTCCCGGTTCTACTGAGACTCCAGGCTGAAAACCCGGAAAACATTACGAAAACACACCTATACAAATACATTGCCAATTTTTAGGCCAAAAATTAGAATATTAAAGATGAAAAATTGTGATAGTTTTTTTATTTCTGCTCAAAACATAGATTGCGGAGACTCGATAGAACCGCCTCGACGAGGCGGTTCTATCGAGTACCCACGATCTATGTGTTTGAGCAGAAATAAGAAAAATAATGTATACCCCCTTAAACCCCAGTTTTACTATATAAAAGTTGGGTATGAGGGGGGTCAAAATTATATAGGCGTGTTCTCGTAATGAAAGCTGGGAAACATCCGGTTAACAAATATGTTCTAGAAAGTCCGTGAAGTGAGTGTTGTAAGTTTTACCTCCCACCAACAGCTAAGGTCATACGGATACGTAACCTCGGTTTAAAGACTCATCCGAAAGTCTAGAGAAGCCCGGGATTGATCCTGCGATCCCTGGTTTACAAGGCGACATTACGATAACTCACCCGTGCGACATAGTGCGTTTTTCACATCTCCATAATGGCTACTTTTCAGATGAAAATCCTTGATATTTTTGTTATAAATGTTCAAAACATAGGTTGAGGGTGCTCGTTAGAACCGCCTCAGTGAGGCGGTTCTAACGAGTACCCACAACCTATGGCTTGGAGCAGAAATAAGAAAAATAATGAATACCCCCGTAAACCCCAGTTTTCTCTATGTAAAGTGGGGTTTATGGGGGTCTTCATTTCACGGACTTGTTGACGTGATGAGAAGCAGGAAGTCCGTGAAATGAACACCCCTGTAAATCTCACTTTATTTTAGAAAAGTGGAGTAAGGGGTATATATCTTGAGAGTTGTTGCTCTTGTGAAAACGGTGACAAATATGGGACGTGTATGAACTCCCCTTAATTTGTTGGACAAAATGACTGATAAAGTTATTGATACAGGAAGATTCACAGACAATATTACAGTGTTTATTAAACATAAATTTTGATTTCTGCAAACAATGACAATGCAAAGGCACTGATCAATACCTTTCATCTGTTCTTTTCATATAAAACTAAATTCTTGTACGGAATGACCTATCTAAGTTAAGACATAAAGTTACCCAGTTTCCCAGAAATATCTCAATTTTTCCGCAGTTATGGTGGGAGGGTTGGGGAGCAGTTTACCTAAATCCCTTTTCAGATGAATCTTCTTTCGCTTTAATGGACGTTCAGACAGGTAAGTCATGGAAACTGCACAAATGTAATGTGTACGGAACCCGGGAAGGGACATGATTTTTTTTTATTTTATAAGTTGTCCGAACAAGATAATATCTTGTCCGCACAACTTCCCAAGATCTATGTTGTGCAAACAAGATAATATGTTGTGCGAACAAGATAATATCTTGTGCGGACAAAATATTATGTTGTGCGAACAAGATCATATCTTGTCCGCACAAGATAATATCTTGTCCGCACAAGATATTATCTTGTTCGCACAACATAATAAAAATAAAAAATCATGTCCCTTCCCGGGTTCCGTAAATGTGTGTTGTTTATTTTTTTTTTTTGTGTGTGTGTGTGTGTGTTTTTTTTTTTTCTTTTTGTTTGTTGTTTTTTTTTTTTTTTGTTGCCGATTAACTGTCCATCCTGGGCTGGTCCGGAAACATTCTATTCAGCTCTCAAGTCCGGAATTATTTCCGTCATTCCGGGATTCACTACAGCACTTTCAAATTTAATGCACATTGCGACAATTTTTAAAGACCGAATGAAATGCGTTTCAGGAACCACTGCTTTGGACTGAAATATTTCTACGATCCGGAAAATGTTTTCGAGAATATGGTCGCCTTAGACTTCATTGACAAAATAAAACGTCGGCTCGAGGCAAACTATCACAGCCGAAACTAGCGTCTTCACAAAGATTACCTACCGGCGTACTATCACCAATAGAGTAGACTTATGTCCATTGCTGCATTGTCCAAAGAGGCGTGGGTAACCCCTCAAGGGAGACAACTGATTCAAAAGTACGTTGGTCGGGGTCTACTCATAAAGAAATGAATTTTCTCCTCAGAAACACATTCATTCCTTTTTGAGTATACTCAAAAAGAAGGTGGCCTTTCAATGTGCAGTATCGCCAGAATGACCGTTGTCCGCAAGGGATCAAAATCCAGAAACTCAAGACAGAGCCAGCCACCTGACTCTTAAGACTGTCTGCGCATGCGCGTATGAAGTAACATTTATGGTCATGTTTGTTGTGAGTGGGCTGATTCAAAAGTACGTTGCCTCTCTTGTAACCAGGTCCACTCATAAAGAAATGAATTTGACCCGAGGAGCAAATTCATTTCTTTATGAGTGTACCCATATAGGTGGGATCAAAAACCAAAACCTCAAGACAGAGCCAGCCACCTGACCCTTAAGGATGTCTGCGCATGCGCGTATAGAGTTACATGTACTGCACTAATCCACGGTCAACTTTGTTGTGAGTGGGCTCAAAAGCCAAACATTGTCTTCTGTTTGATTCGTTTTTCCACACCTGCGCACTGGCGAACTTTTGCGATGCGTTTGACATTTTCGTTGTTTTGCGTGTAATGCCAAACTTCGCATCACCTGAGTGTAAACTGGTAATACTTCTGACATTTACAAGACCTCCTAATAAAATAACACACCTGTGCATTCCAAACTCGTCCTGAAACAAACCTCTTGTATGACCTTCACATATGAACTGATATCATTCGCGCACCGCGGTGTAACAAATCTTGATCTGCGTCTACGCCGTTTGACAGTGTCCCATCATATACCCTCTTTACACTACACTCTACGGCCCCCGCCTATCGGGGCTTGAAGAAATAAATGGGCTGCATGATGTTTCCAAGCAGAGCTGAATCCGACCGCACACAAGTACTGGTAAACCGCTTTGAGGATCTAGACCTGCCTGGGCAAAGCGGTGCGAGTCACCCGCACACGAGTACGGGAAACCGCTTAGAGGATCTAGGCCTGCCCAGGCAAAGCGGTGCGAGTCGAACCGTCCATGCTTTTAAACCTTATTGGTTTCATTGGGCGACAGGGCTTGAGGTGTCATTTCATCTCAATTTCGGGTAAAAGTCCCACAAAATTGGAAGCAACGTCTCCAAAATGACCCATATAGTGCTGACTGGGACGTTTAACATCAAATCAAACAAAAACACCACACTCTGACGTCATAGCGTAAAGAACAGGGCAGCTGCAAATAACCGCTAGGCTACATGGATTTTGTGAATGGTCAGCGATAGTGACGTGGACAATAGCAGACGGGAGGCTCCTAGAGAATAAATTGACAAGCAGTCGACCCAAAAATAGCATTACCGTATTCATACGCGGAAATCACCAGCACTCAACGTAGAGAGAAACCAACATTCGTGTCTTTTGATATCATGTTTATCAAGCAAAACGCTTGTAGAATCGCGAGGCTTGCCAAGCGATTCTACACCGAGCCTGATAAACTGCGCGTTCTCGAAGCCGAGCATGACAAATGACACGCATCTGGCATTCTATCCTTGTACCATTAGGAAAACATTTCCATGAGAAATAATGAAGTCCAACATGGTGTCAGAAGTGACCAATATTAGGTAAAAATGACATCTTTTTTATTTCTGCTTTAAGCATAGATTGTGGGTGCACGTTAGAACCGCCTCAATGAGGCGGTTCTAACGAGTACCCACAGTCTATGTTTTTGAGCAATACTAAAGCAGATAATGAATACCCCCGTAGACCCCTATATTTCTCTATATAACAAGGGGTTTAGGGGGGGGGGGGTCTTCGTTTCACGGACTTTTTATCGTGATGCACTCTTACGAAATGACAATTTACGGACGATCAGTTATCGATTGTCCCCAGTGCGTCGCAGCAGTCCGGCGCGCAATAATCGGTCGATATATTTAGTATCAATAACCGCAATTTTTCCTGTGATATTTTGGCAAGTAATTTTTCCATTTTTTCCAGTAATAATAACGGTTTTGCCATTTTTCCTGCAGTCCGGTTGATTTATGAAAGTGTAATGTCACGTTGTTCTGATAAAAAATCACCTGTCCTGAGATAGCATATATTTATCAGGTCAAGGTGTTACAGTGCAATTAATATAGGGGATAACTAATAAATATCTTTACTATACTAAACTCTAACGCATACTTTTATAAGAAACACAATCATTTTAAAAGAAATCATTGGCATTCTAAGTTAACACATGTATACATGTATCTTTACCATACTTAACTCAAATGCATAAGCTTTTTCAAGAACAAAATCTTTTTCGAAAAAAAAGAATCTTTTGCACCCACTGCAGTTCATGCAAAGCTCGAGGTTGAGAGAGATTGCACGACCGCAGAAAAAGCGACCGACTGAAGTTGGTTGATTGTCTAAGAGTGCCCTAAAATCACCGTGTCATTCTGTCATTCTGTCAGTTTGTCAGTCTGTCTGTCCGTTCGTAACCCGTTTGTGAAAATTGGTGATAGTGACTTAACCGCTTGGAATATTTAAACAATTTTTGGCATACTGATAGATATCAATGAGATCTAACCAATGAACTTGCGAAATATTACATTCCATTTAGTATAGCCTCGCCGAGGCGAAACATGTGAAAATTTTCGAACTGCTTCTCCTCGGAAACCGTTGGGCCGATTGAAGTAAAATTTCGTATGGAGCCTCTATGGGATGGGGAGACCAAAATTTGCTCATGGGTTCCCGGTCACATGACCAAAATGGCCGCCAAGCCATATATGGTTTGTCTGTCTGTCCGTCCGTAACCCGTTTGTGAAAATTGGTGACAGTGACTTAACCGCTTGGAATATTTAAACAATTTTTGGCATACTGATAGATATTAATGAGATCTAACCAATGAACTTGCGAAATATTACATTCCATTTAGTATAGCCTCGCCGAGGCGAAAAATGTGAAAATTTTCGAACTGCTTCTCCTCGGATTGAAGTAAAATTTCGTATGTAGCCTCTATGGGATGGGGGAAACCAAAATTTTAATGGGGGAACCGTTTTAGGTCCAGGTCACATGACCAAAATGGCCGCCATACCCATGGTAACACTCATAAAGCTAAAAGCATCCGGCGGGTCGTGCACTTCAGCTGAAGCACTGGTTCTTGCTAAGAAATTGAATTGCTTACATCTTTTGTGGAGACCATAGCAAATGTATGCCTGTTCAAGGTCGTTGTCTGTACTTTCACTTTGAACCCACTAAACCAGAACGCCATTTTAAAATGTTACATACTTGGTTAAATGTCGCTTCATATGATACTACATTCTTATGATGTGTTGGCTGAGTAATAAACCATAACAAAAAAAATGTTCATTCCACTTTTCTACCAGGTGTCACCAAGAGCTACGATACAGTGCAATATGGGCCTGGGGAAATATATCGGGTTGCATGGTACTTCCGCCGACCCTGCCCGGGAAAAGTGGTGCGAGTCGAGCCGCTCCTTAATACCTAGCAGTTTCTTTGGGTGGTAGGGCTTTATATTTCCTGTCCCACAAAATTGGAAATTGAAGCAAACTCTCCAGAATGACCTAAATAGTGTTGACAGTGACATAGAGTCTCAAAACAAACAAACACACCCGTGTGCTAAAATGACGTCTTTCTTACCCGTAAAACTAGTATTTGTCAGCCTCGATTGCTCAGTGGTTAGCGCGTTGGACCTATGATCGAGAGGTTGTGGGTTCGAATCTGCGCCACCAGAGGTGAGGTGTGCCCTTGTAAATGTCACTGCCTTTACAGTGGTGTAAAAGTCACTGCCTTTCTCTCGCGCGCGTGATAACATCCGGTGTGTGTTAAGGTAACCGGGCGCTATAAGCACAAAGGGGCTACCCATAGAACATTAGTTTCCCGACTTTCTAAAAGGCTTTCGCATGTTGTGATACTGGCCCCCGCCCATCGGGGCTTGAAGAAATAGATGGGCTGCATGATGCTTCCACGCAGAGCTGAATCCGACCGCACGCGAGTACTAGTAAACCGCTTACAGGATCTAAGCCTTCCCAGGCAAAGCGGTGCGAGTTGGACCGTCCATGCTTATAAACCCTATTGGTTTCATTGGGCGACAGGGCTTGAGATGTCATTTCATCTCAATGGCGGGTAAAAGTCCCACAAAATACGAAGCAACATCTCCAAAATGACCTTTACAGTGTTGACGGGGACGTTAAACCTCAAATCAAACAATACATGTTGTGATACATCGAGGCCGATGCATCACTCTCGCCTCATGCATGGTGCAATAAAAAAGGGGTCTGTAAGTTACAGCAATTTCGATAGGCGGTCCGAAAACTAGAAAGCTGCAAATTGCGGCTATGGGAGCGGTCAATTTCGACCGGCAAATCGTGTTCCATAGCAAGTGCCCGTCAGACTATCTGACCGAGGTGGCCTTTAAAAGGCCAGAGTTCTGGCAAAAGACATCTATCCGCGTTGGCTCATCGGACTGTTGCTGGCGTCACCGCGGTAGGCTGTTCCGATGATCAAACGGTCCTTTTTTATTGCCACCCGTCTACACTTCTTGGCCTGCTCAATGAAGTGGAGCCCCGGCACCAACGACAAGGTGGTCCGATTTCTGCACGGGGATAACATCCGGAATGAGTGCTCTAATGTTAGCCCTATCAAGGAAAATCGTGAAAACATCCCGCGGCCTCACAAAAAGTAAGACGTTAAACAGGTTTACCACAGACAGCCCTCAGGTTAACCCATTTAGTACCAGAAACCCCAAAACGGGTACCCTGGCAAACAGTGCAGGCCCAGATCAGACGCCGCAGAACGCGGCGTCTGATCAAGGCCTACACTATTTGCAAAACATTCAGCAATTATTCATATCAATTGAGAACACAACCTGACACCCCTAAATTTTGAAATGGACCCGTGCTACATATAAGGAGGAATATTCCATTTGGTACAAAGGGTTAAGGTTAATTCTGACTTTGACTTTGATTGTATGTACCCATCACGGCAAAGGGCACCGCTGAAAGTCATTTATTGAAAGTTCATCGTCCTAGATTTTTCTTGTGAATGAATGAGTATCCCACCACGGCGGAACGGTCCGTATATTTTACGCATAGCAATTTTCAATAACCTGTGTCGAAGTACAAACGACCTTTGGGCGGGCCTTTCAGGGAAACGTATACATCCGGCATTTTTCCGCCCTATTCAAGGGGGAGAACTTTTGGGAGATCCATTTTTTTTCTTTGGCCTATGAGCTGAACCTCACAAAAAGAGGGTCTACTCTTTAGGAAAGAATTTCTCCTCAGGAGCAAATTCTTACCTTTATGAGTAGACCCCTATAACCATGCGAGACAAAAATAGTTCCGAACGAGTTACTGCTCCTTCTTGTGCGTGTATTCCTTTGAAGTTAGGTTTGAATAATTAGTGTGAGAAATAAATAAGATATATTTTTCTCATGAAAATGACTTACCTGTGGGTTTGGGTTTATTTACAACCTGTAAAATTTATGTAAATTTTGTTAAAAGCAATATTGTCATTTTGTTGTTGATTTTTGTTAAACCGTGGTTTCTTATCCATTGGGATAGGTAGTTTGATTAGGTGCAGACAAAAGTTGAAAAGAATATATTAATATCACAGAGAACACCATGGTCACGCAGTTTAAGTTCGGGCGAACTAATCAGACTGATGAACTTTTTTTTTCGCTCAAAAATATAGATTGTTGGTACTCGTCAGATCCGCGGTCCTAGATTTTACTTGCACCCACAACTATATTTTGAGCAGTGTTAAACAAAGACATCCCGCCCGCCCCCCCCCCCCCCCCCCACACACACACACACACATCGGGGCTTGCAGAAATAGTTTGGGCTGGATGGTGCTTCCACGCAGAGCTGAAACGGTAAGGTGGTGCAGGTGGGAAGCAATGTCTCCAAAATGACCTAAATAGTGTTGACGGGGACCTTAAACCTCAAATCAAACAGACAAAACAAAGAAAGTGCCCTCTTTTACCTCTGAAAAAGCTAGTTCTAAATATTGTATCACACGGGTATGTTTTTGTGGTAAAGGCAGGCAGCCGTTTAATGTATATGCGTGCATTTCTTATCTTTCTCTTAAAC
Organism: Lucinisca nassula; assembly: GCA_963580285.1. Classification (NCBI taxonomy): domain Eukaryota; kingdom Metazoa; phylum Mollusca; class Bivalvia; order Lucinida; family Lucinidae; genus Lucinisca; species Lucinisca nassula. Next base: position 72,923,178 of record OY757016.1, read on the forward strand.
TATTGCATGCGGGGAAACCCCTAAAGGGGTGTATTGGCAAACAGTGCAGGCCCAGATCAGAGGCCACAGAACGCGGCGTCTGATCAGGGCCTGCACAATTAGCTAACAGCATTTTCCAATAAAAATGGAATAAAAACGAAAACATTAGGCCTGACACCCCTTATATGACAAATGGACTTGTCCAACATATAGCAATGGAAGAGTCCTCATACTATGCAATGGGTAAACAACTAGCAACCCTTGTGCTATTTCTGAAAAAAAAAAACACTTCCTTGTTTGACCAAATGTGTGACCATACAATGTACTTTTGTAAAAAAAATAAGGAAAAGTCTAAAAATTTTGTCTAAAATCGTCTAATCCAACAATCATAGCGTTATGCATACTGCAAACTGGGAACGGAAATGAACGAAGTGGATTAGAGATTTTTTTCTTTCTTTTCCAGAAGGAGCAAAACATCCTTTCCTTCAAGAGGCAGCCATCTAATGTGAATTTCTTTCCCTTCAAATTTATTTGATTCCATTCCAACTTTGTCAATAAAAAGATGAATTATCCTCACTAAGACGGTTCTGATGAGTACCCATAATCTAATGTAGGAAGCAGATATAAAATTAATATTGCAATATTTTCATCAGAATAAAACATGACATTCAGGCTGACTGGTTGACATCTGAGATTCTAGATAAGATCAGAGAAAGAGATACACTTAAAAAACGAGGTAGACATGATGAGTATAAAATTTTACGTAACGAGGTTTCTACTGAAATTCAAAACTCTAAAAGGGCATCATATAAATAAAAAATAGAGGCAGGTAAGGAAGATCCTAAGTCACTCTGGAAAATATTTAAAGAACTTGGCGCATCAAGCAAGAAGGCAGATTATACTGAATGTGTTACACTTAATATAGATGGTAATTTAATTACACACACAAATGAGCTTGCAGATGTATTTAATGAATATTTTGTTAATATTGCTTCCAAACTTAAGGAACCCATTGAAGATTGCGATTTTAAACAGCTGAAAGATCACATTCATACAAAAATTCCAGAAAACGTTCATTTTGAGTTACCTAACATAACAGAATTTTTTGTCTACAAGTTTTTATTAAATCTTGATGTTTCTAAGTCTACCGGGTTAGATGGTATTGAACCAAGGTTGTTGAAACTTTCTTCACCTGTTATCACAAAAAGTATCATTTTCATAGCACAGACATGTATTTCTAATGGACATTTCCCCAATAGTTGGAAACAAGCCAAGGTTAATCCACTTCATAAAGGTGGGGCTAAGGACGAATTAAACAACTATCGCCCCATATCAATTTTACCCACATTGTCAAAGCTGCTTGAGAAATTTATTCAAAAGAACTTAATGGAGTAATTAAATAAATTTGACGTTTTACATCAATCTCAGAGTGGTTTCCGCTCTGGCTACTCCACAGAAACAGCATTAACGTTGATGACTGAACGCTGGCTTAAAGCATTAAATGATGGTAATATAGTTGGCACCATAATGGTTGATTTTAGGAAAGCCTTTGACCTTGTCGATCATTCATTATTGCTAAAAAAGCTAAGTCTCTATAAATGTAACGAGCAATTTATTAAGTTGATGGAGTCCTATCTTTGTCAACGAACTCAGGTTGTATCTATTGAAGGTAAATTAGCCAGTATATCTGATGTTAAATGTGGAGTCCCTCAGGGATCTGTATTGGGACCTTTGTTATTTTTAATTTTTATCAATGACTTACCATTGGTGTTATCTGATAAAGTTCATTCGATTGATTTATATGCAGATGATACAACGATTTATGACATGCACCCTGATTTAAAAACTCTACACTCTAATTTGCAACATTCTCTTCTTAAACTGCATATATGGTGTAAACAAAATGGCATGCTCCTTAACGCTGAAAAACAAAAATCATGTTAATTACTACTAGACAGAAGCGTATATTGCTCCATGAAGATAGTTTCACTTTAGCATATAATGGCATCAATTTGGAATTGACAACAGGTGATAAGATACTTGGTGTAAATGTTGATCAAAATTTGCAGTGGACTAACCATTTTCAATATGTTTGTAAAAAGGTTTCTTCATATATTTGGCTTCTATCAAAAATAAAATCGTATTTAAGTATTGAACATAGGTTGATGTTCTATAATGCTTACATCCAGCCACATTTTAATTATTGTAATATTGGTTGGGGAAATTCTTCTAATTTTAATGTTTCGCAAATAACAAAACTTCAAAGACGAGTTTGTAAAAATATTCTAGGTAATGAATATTTGGATCTTGAAAGTGCAAGGAGGCGATTAAATATTTTATCTTTCGATCAAAATGTATTTGTCAACAAATCAAAAATAATGTATAAAGTGATGAACAGTATAGTTCCACAATATATTGAAGAACTTTTTCAGTTACGAGAAGATTCTTTACCCGACACATCATTACAATCTATTTCGAATCAGAATTTTGCTATCCCAAAACCAAATATGAGTTAATTTAAAAACAGTTTATCTTACTCTGGACCGGTCATATGGAATACAATTCCAGCGAATATAAAGAATTCGTCAACACTTAATACTTTTACTAAACATGTAATAGAATGGATTACGAAGGAGTAATTATTTTCTTTGTCTGTATTAAGCATTTATACCTCCACCCAGTCCTGCATTGTAAATATCATTTTCATATTCATATAATGTTTTTGTAAATATTCTTCACCATATTTTTCATTGATCGTCTTTTCATTATGTTTGTATATATTGTTACACATGTACATATTGTTGTGAAAGAGGGACCCATGGAAGACTGGTTTAAACAAAATGGTTCACCCTCTTAGAATAAAGAATTTACTTACTTACTTACTACTTAGAAAATGTCATCAGTTTTAGAGCACTGAACGTCATGACAGAAAGCATTTTCTTGCACACCAGACAAGGAAATCCATGATTTTACCCTGGGATAGAAATTTATGTTCTGACCCTGGTGTTCCGACCCCAAATCGAATATTATCGCGTGTTTGTTAAATGCGCTGGCTGATTACAACCTCATGCACGGCGTCGTCATGCGTGACGTCACTAAACATTCCTGTTGTGTCATCACAAAATGGCGGACGTCGGTAACCGAAGTGACAGTAGCATTAAAAATTCGCAATAGAAATGGAAGGTATGCAAGAAAAAGAATCCAATATGGGTGTGAAGGGTGGATAGAAAAATCCGTCCCACGGGATCACTGTCTGGCATCACTCGGCAAGCCTCGTGATGCCGGACAGTGTCCCTCGGGACGGATTTTTCAATCCACCCCTCACACCCATATAAGATTCTTATATTATCATATGACGTCGCGTCTGAGAGTGTAATAACGCCATGTAATATTTTCGATAATCCACTAGTGGATTAAATATGCAAATTAGGTAGATACGTCCCGTAACGTTACATGTACGACGTCCTTAATGACGTCGCGTTTACTAATGGCGGAATATTGACATTTTGTTAACAATCGTGAATAAAATGCGTTGACATCCGTGTCTTACCTTTATTTTCACGATGCGTGATATTACGTCATGGAAAAGAAAACGTTGTGGAATACAAGAAAAAAAGATATTTTTTTTTATTATTATTCTGTATGGTTAGTTTCCTGGCGCTTAATTATCGGACCCATACCCATGAATGATTCTTAACCCTTATCCTGCTGAATATCTGAATTAGCCACAACAGCCAATCAAATTACAAGATACATGTATATTTTTTGGTTTAAATTCACAAACTTAATAAAAACAGTGTAGATCCTGATCAGATGGCTTCTTCAGAAGCCATCTGATCTGAATCTACACTATTTGCAAAGATAGGGGTTGTCGTGAACAGCAGGATAATGGTTAAAATCTCACATCTGTATGTTATCTAAGTATAACGCACATATGTGCAGCTATTTCTGGATCAGAAAAAAAAAACTTTTCTGTAAAAGCAATAATCACAAAAAACAAAGCCTGGAATTGATAGATGTAGGTGGAACCTGAAACACAATCCAAGAAATAACATCAAAAGACCACCATCAGGTTTGAAAGACTACCACACCAGCAGACTCATCCATTTATGGCAAATAGATTTAAAACGGTCTATTTTCCACTTTTAAGGGCGTAAAATGTCGTTTTTGTAGCCTTGAAAATCCTGACGGAAAGCATTCTTGCATACTTGATATTTGCACAGGGTGTAGAAAAATATCTATTTTAGCCCCCTCATCCCACCGAGCTTCACAAAAATATCTTCAGTTTATGATTTTTTTTTTTTCTTTGGGTGAGGGAGGGGGATATGCACATATGAGCTAACAAAGCCCTCTGTTCTCTAAATTGTGCATCTATTTTACGCGGCCGTAATCCTCGCCCTATTTGTTTTGTCCGTATGAAGGCCTGCAACATCTCTGAGAACACAAAAATCAAACAACCACAGAGATAAAATAACGGAAACTACTCGACTACCCTACTTTTATACAGTAATACTGGGGTTTACATGGGTATACATTTTCTCTAATTTCTGTTCAAAAACATAGATAGTGAGTATTCGTTAGAACCGCCTCAGTGAGGCGGTTCTAACGAGTACCCACAATCTTTGTCTTTGAGCAAAAATAAGGAAAATAAAAACATCCCCTGATACCCAACTTTTCCCTATATGAAGTAGGGTTTAAAAGGGTGTGCATTACACAGACAATGACACCAAGGGAACTAAAGCAGAAATTGCACTATGATGAACATTACGATAACACACCCGTACGTCATAGTGCATTTTTTACATCTCCAAAACGGTCAATTTTCTGAAGAAAATTTGTGATATTATTCTTATTTATACTCAAAACATAGGTTGTGGGTACTCGTTAGAACCGCCTAATTGAGGCGGTTCTAACGAGTACCCACAACCTATGTCTGGGAGCAAAATTAAGGAAAATAATATATACCCCCGTAAACCCCAGTTTTCTCTATATAAAGTGGGGTGTAAGGGGGTGTTTATTTCACGGACTTGTTAACGTGATGAAGGTCAGGGAGACGTTCTGTCGCAGCCACGCGACACTTACACCAGCGTCACATGATACAATATTCGTCCGAAACTACAAAAATCTAGCATGTTGTTTAAAACATACTGAAGCCAATGAGTATTTGCTACATTAGAAAGAAAGAAAGAAAGACAGAAAGATAGAAAGAAAGAAAGAAAGAAGGAAAGAAAGAAAGAAACTGATACGTCGCCTTCTGACGTAAAACGGTAATGAAACCTATAAAAAGCAAATTAGCGGTGGCATGAGAAACAGTGATTTATAACATAGATCCAGCAGCGCATGCGCACAGGCTGATCAGAGCCTTTGCTGTCCAAATAAAGCGTCAGTGGACCCCGGGTGTCTCCATATGGCACACAGCAATGAACCTATCCGGGTCTCCAAACGCTCAGACTGATCTGTGTTCATTACGGATCGGAGGACACAGAAGACGTTTTCCTGTGATGCGGCTCAAATGATTTCTCCGCCGCGAGAAAATAGGTCTTAAGGCTTAGCGAGCAGTTAAGATACAAATCGTAGTGCTCAGCCACACAGACTAAGGGTATTGCACTATCCGAGCAGCGAACACTGAGGACCAGAGCAGCCTGTGCACAGCGCAGGCTGCTCTGCTCCTTAGTTGTTCCAAAATGACAAAAAAAGTAGTTCTTGTCAAGTGGCAAATGACAAGAACAGATCTCGTATTATGATCAAATGTAATCGGCATCAGCTGCGAAAAGATACTCGCAAAGCTAATATAAATAAATAAGAAAACAATTAGATCCTACGGTCGTTTTGACCTTCAACGTCATCCACAAATACACCTACTTCTTAATTGCGCACTTCTTGTTTATTAATTTCGTCCTTTAATAAATTGAGAATGTCGTAGGTATGTGACAACGTAAGAAAAGGAAAATTGTCAGGAGAAAGAAAAAGGGATCTTGCATCATCTATACTTCGACCACCACAACACCCACATTGAATCCGGTTTATATGTTCAGGGATGCATACGTAAAATAAAAAAAGAATAAAAGAACACAACTGACTGCAAAATCCCCTTTTTATGTGAGCTCTTCCTCAGTGCTTTAAACGGGGGTGAGAAAAAAACGTGCGTTTGGTGACACTTCGAAATTGTCATTATTGTAGATTCTAAGGCATTTATTCTTGTTATAGTAGCATACACTGTGTGTTCATACTTGTTCTATTGCCCCTTGTGATACACCAAAGGCGGCCCTTAATAGGGCGATTAGTGGCCCTTGTTGAATCCCCTGACTGAGGCACTTAGAGGGAAAAGCAATAATGTACATGAAACTACAGATTACATGTAAAAAAATTATACCACTATATAAAGTACTTATAGTTTGAAGTTAGGAATATAAATTATAGTAAAAAGTGAAAAAAAAAATATTTACATGTTAACTATTTTTTTTTTAATCAGTACAAGCATGGTAAAAATAATTTTGAGCTAATAATTACAAAAACTGATGCTTTTATAATACTATTGTGTAAATAATAGTAATATTATTATTATTAATAACAATGTTGATATTAAGATCAGACCAGAGACTTATGAAAACTGTGCAAATCCTGACCGTTTCATCTGTATCCATACTCTTTTAGCGACAAAAATACCCATTTGCTACCAACTCCCACAGCAAGAACACTGGGATGAAAGGGTTAAAACTGTGATTTCACATGCAACCACCAAATGCTTGGATCAACCTGTGCAACCGACCAGTGTTCAATTGGCCCCATTTGTAAACGCAATATGATTTTAATGCGACCTCCCGAGAATGTTCAGTTTGCGGGTCGTACATGCCGTAAGACGGCCTCGAGGGCTCAGTCGAATGCGCGTCTCATCTTTTGACACCATATATAGTAAACCTGGGGTTGTTAGGGGTAAACCTTTCCTTATTTCTGCTCTGAAGTATAGCTTGTCGATACTCATTAGTCGATGAGTCGGTTCTAATGAGTACCAACAGTCTACATTTCAAGGGCAGAAAAAAGAAAAAAAAAAATACAATTTTTCATCTTAAATTTTTCGTTTATTTTTGTTTTTTGTTTTTCGGCAGTTAAATTTACATCGTATAGTGGTATAGGTGTGTTTCGTAGTGGTGACAAAGAGACAAAAGGTCCGATCTAAGCCGGGTCCGGCTACATTTTATCGTGAAGATCCCTAATGGTTGGACTGGGTATAAGCCCGTTCTTGGCCCCCGCCCATACGAGCTTGGAGAAATATATTGGGCTGCATGAAGCTTCCGCGCAGAGCTGAAACCGACCGCACATCAGTACTGGCAAACCGCTAAGAACGTCTAAGCCTCCCCCGGCAAACTGGTACGTGTCGGACCGTCCCTGCATATAAACCCTAACATTTGTTTGGATGGTATGGATTGAGATGTCATTTCATCTCATTGTGACGTCAAGTAAATTGGAAGCAATGTCTCCAAAATGCATAAATCGTGTTGCAGACAAAATAAGCCAGCCCAGGAAGCATTACGATACATCACGTGAACAAGTCCGTAAAATAAACACCCCCTTACACCCCACTTTGTATAGAGAAAACTGGGGTTTACGGAGCTTAACATTATTTTTCTTATTTCTGTTCCAAGACATAGGTTGTAGGTACTCGTTAGAACCGCCTCAATGAGGCGGTTCTAACGAGTACCCACAACCTATGTTTGCAGTATAGATAAGGAAAATATCACAGATTTTCACCAGAAAAAGTAGCCATTTTGGAGATGTTAAAAAAGCACTCTGTCGCACGGGTGTGTTATCGTAATGAGCACACCCGTGTGACATAGTGCAGTCTTTCTATATATCCAAATCGTTTATTTTCTGGTAAAAAGCTGTGATATTTTTTCTTATTTCTTACGCCAAACATAGGTTGAGGGTGCTGTTAGAACCGCCTCATTGAGGCGGTTCTAACGAGTACCCACAAACTATGTTTTGGAGCAGAAATAAGAACAATATAATGTGTATTGATGTATATTCCTTGAACAACCCTTTATGTCTATCAATCATAGATTGTTAACAAGGAGGTTCTAACCTGTACCCATATTCCATGTCCTGGACTAAAGGGAACAAGTGCGGCGCGTTAGAACCTCCTCGCTGAGTACTCACAATCTATGAAGGATAGAAATAAAGGCTTATTAATGTAAACCTCAGTTTTCTCCATATAAAGTGTGGCTTAGGGGGTGTTCATTTCAGAGACTTGTTCACGTGATGAAGTGTGTGTTTATGTAAATTGACCGGCTTGATATTACCTAAATAGTGTTGACGGGCCATTAAACATACTAACCAAGTAATACCGTACGACCCTTTTTCTCATCGCACGGCCCATCAAAAGTCCAAACCAAAAATGACGGATGTTCTTAGTAAAAGCTGTTACTTGATTCATTGTCCTGGCCCATGAAATAGTTTAAACTTGTGGCCACAAAACAATGAAAAAGTCCCATCTAGAATGATTTAGACATTTACTTGATTGAGACAGATGTTTGGTTGGTATTAACATCACGTACGTTAACAAGTCCATAAATGAACATTGTTAGGAACAAAAACCTATTGTATCCTGGTGGACTCTTCCATTGCTATATGCCGGACAAGTCTAGTTGTCATTTAAGGGGTGTCGGGCTTATTTTTCCTTTTTTTTATTTTTATTCTATGTTTTGGACAAAAAAATCCTGTGAGCAAACCGTGCAGACCCTGATTAGACAACGCGTTCTGCGGCGTCTGATCTGGATCTGCGCTGTTAGCTAGATTTCACTTTTAGGGGTTTCCCGCGTATAATAGGATACTTATGGTTATTAAAGGATGTGCTTTTGACGCAGCACTTTTTCCCCCCTTATTTCAGGACATGGAATGTGCCTTCCCACTAAGCAATGATAGAAATAATGGGTTATTAAAGGGTTAAAAATATTTATTTATCATATGACGTCGCGACTGAGAGTGTAATGACGTCATGTATTATTTACGATAATCCACTAGTGGTTTAAATATGCAAATTGGCTAGATACGTCCCGTAACGTTACATGTACGACGTCCTTAATGACGTCGCGTTTACTAACGGCGGAATGTTGACATTTTTGTAAACAATCGTGAATAAAATACGCTTTTAATGTCATATGATAAATAGAATCTTGCATTCGTGCTCATGTATTATTAAATTTATTAAACTCGTTGAGAAAAAGGGATAAAATGCTCGGCAAAGCCTCGCATTTTATCCCTTTTCCTCAACCCGTTTAATAAATCCAATAATACATGAGCACTCAAGGAAGATCCTCTATATATTTGCTTTCGCCAAGACATGAGTTTTTGTTTGTTTGTTTGAGCTTTAACGATGCCGTCAACACTATAGGTCATTTTGGAGACGTTGCTCCCAATTTAGTGGGACTTTTACCCGAAATTGAGATGAAATGACATCTCAAGCCCTGTCGCCCAATGAAACCAACAGGGTTTATATGCATCGACGGTCCGACTCGCAGCACTTTGCCTGGACAGGTTTAGATCCTCTAAGCGTTTTACCAGTACTCATATGCGGTAGGTCGCAGCTCTGCGTGGAAGTATCATGCAGCGCAATTTATTTCTTCAAGTGACATTAGTCCCGATGGCTGGGGGCCGAAGACATGTGGGTAACGAGCTCAAAAGTATATAGGCATTTTTTGGTGATGGGTCAGTCGGATCAAACAACGGACCATGAGTGTTTGTCACGAAGAGTACAGCCCGTACGGATGTACTTTCTCCCATAAACCTCGTCACATATTTTAATATGGTAATTCCATTTTATATGATATCGCAGCTCGCATAAAGCATCAAATTAAAGAAGGCTATTAATCACTTAATTATATAGTTTAGAGTGCACACTTTTAGAGTACACAGGTTTTAATTCTCCGAGGTCACAATGTCATAAGCAGTGGCGGGTGCAGAGGGTGTCCGGCGGTTCAGGCAAACTCCCCATTTGCATTGGCTCAAATAATAGGCGTAACGCCTATTACACATATTACGCATGTGCGTAATGTAAAATATTTGCAACAAAGAGAAAGCACCTACATATAGTGTTTTCCATTACGTATTATATATGGGCTACTCTTCAAGGAAAGAATTTGCTCCCCTCGGGGGCAAATTCTTTCCTTTAAGAGTAGCCCCCATCTCGGAGATGGATGATTTAAATAGATTTCGTGAGTCGTGCGTAACAAAATGTCGGTTCTGTTTATTTTATACCCCATGCAAATTATTTTATGTCCATGGAGTGAGACAAAATCACAGAAGCTCTTTCAATTTTTTCAACCCTGTATGCCGGTAATGGGCCTCCGTGGCCTAATAGGTAAGCGCGCTGACTCATAAGCATAAGATCTGTCAGTGCTGTGGTTCGAGCGTCGCTCGGGCCACAGGTGAAAGGTCAAAGTCTGCAACGCATTGTCAGGTGGTTTTTCTCCGGGTACTGCGATTTTCGCCCACCTCTGCTTAACGATCGGCTCCAAATAAGTGAAATAATCTTGAAAGGGACGTAAAACCAAAAACAAAAATCCAAAATCCTTTAGAACGGTACAGATCACGTGACTTTTGCAAACAGTGTAGATCCACATGAGACGTCTCATCAAGATCAACAGTTTTTGCCGAACTACTTTTTAATTATGAATAGAAAACCTGGGGCCTCCGACGGGGGCATAAAAACTGGGGTTTGCAGGGGTATACATTATTTTTATTATTTCTGCTCCAAGACATATGTCTTTGGTACTGGATAGAACCACCTCAACGAGGCGGTGCTAACAAGCACCCACAACCTATGTTTTTGGAGCATTTATAAGGAAAATGTCACGAATTTTCATAAGTAAAGAAACCGTTTGGGAGATATGTAAGAGAGCACTATGCTCACGGATGAGTTTGACCCCCTTTAACACCACTTTTATATAGTAAAACTGGGGTTTCCGTGGGTAAACCTTATTGTTCTTATTTCTGCTCTAAATTATAGATTGTGGGTACTCGTTAGAACCGCCTCGATGAGGCGGTTCTAACGAGTGCCCAAAATCTATATTTTGAGCAGAAATAAGAACAATATCACAATTTTTCATCATCCTAAAATTTTCATTTTTTCGGCGATAAAGGTGGCAATGTATTTGTGTAGGCGTGTTTGCGTAATGGGAATGCATGCCTCTGCATATGAAGACCATGAAGCGCCATCAGCATTTAACATAGGCTACCAGTGGCACCAAAGGCCAAAGGGCAGACCGTACAAAGAACATCCACATTGGTAAAGAGTGAAAAACAACCATCTCTCTCTCTCTCTCTCTCTCTCTCTCTCTCTCTCTCTCTCTCTCTCTCTCTCTCTCTCTCTCTCTCTCTCTCTGCTAGTCGGCACCAAAGGACAGGGCGTAAATGGAAAAGAGTAAAACAACCATCTCTCTCTCTCTCTCTCTCTCTCTCTCTCTCTCTCTCTCTCTCTCTGAAAATAGTAAAAAAAAACCTCTCACTCTCTCTCTCCCTCTCTCCCTCTCTCTCTCTCTCTCTCTCTCTCTCTCTCTCTGAAAATAGTAAAAAAACACACCAAAGGACAGAGTGTAAACGGAAAAGAGTAAAACAACCATCTCTCTCTCTCTCTCTCTCTCTCTCTCTCTCTCTCTCTCTCTCTCTCTCTCTCTCTCTCTCTCTCTCTCTTTCTCTGCTAGTCTGGAAATAATGAACCGTCCTCGTATATTTCCGGAAACAAATATAAATAATGCGTGTTTCAGTAATTTTAAACCGTTTAATAACTGTCGTGTTTTTAGATGGCAAACAAAACGTGAAATTGAAATATTAAAAAATAATTTTCCTTTTATGATACGGTATTGTGTTTCATTTCAGGAAATACGGACACGTAGAGAAAGCAGCCAATGAGCCAATGGGCTTCGACAGGCATCAAAGACACTAATAATGTGCGTTTAGACATCGCTTACCAATCAACAAGATATCTATGCCTGCTATTGTCCACGTGGCTATCGCTGACCATGTAAAAAAAAACAGGAAACGGTTATTTATAGCAGCGCAATTATTCTTCCTGTGACGTCAGGGACTAATTTATTTATACAAAATAACAGCGTTAGTTTAATCGCAGAGGTCAGCGTGTTGCCTCATACGGTTATGTATGGAATCTGGGCTGGAATCATGGGTTGGGCTTGGCAAACGGTGTAGACCAGGATCAGACGCCGCAGAATGCGTCTGATCAGGGTCTACACTGTTTGCTTACAGTACAGGAATGTAAAGGTCAGACGCCGAAAAAAACGCAGAATCTGATCAGGGTCTACACTTCTGCTTAAGAAACTGGAATTTTTAGGGTTAAACGAAACAGCTTACGTCTCGGTCCAGGACTATATTCTCAGCCTACATTCAGAGACAATCGACCCACCAGTACTCTCAGTGCTTTGATTCAAAACTATAGGAGGAATTTCGAAATTCTACGGTTATAATTGATGTGCATATCGTTACAAGCCGCCAGTTTTCAGGTACCTGATTTGTTAACTTGACAGAAAAAAAAACAAGCAATAATTATTTTTTTGTCCTTTTGACATGTCAACCTTGGGATTTGTATGCAACGGCCAAGGAATTTTTCATAATCATTTCGCAATACGAGAGAGTGCAATGACTGAGCTCTTGCTGTACTTAAAAGCACTGACAGCACTCTCTAGGAAAATGGTATTGAAACTTAACTTCGACTGTTTCGTTTAACCCTCAAATTTCAACATTAAGCAAAGAGTGTGGCCCCTGATCAGACGCCGCGTTCTGCGGCGTCTGATCTGGATAAACACTGTTTGCCCACATCGTTTTGGGGGAATCTAGGCTTTCATTCCAACATTAAGCAAACAGTGTAGACCCTGATCAGACGCCGCGTTCTGCGGCGTCTGATCTAGGTAAACACGGTTTGCCCATGTCGTGTTTTGGGGAAAAAAAGTATATAAGGGTTTGAAAACCAAACACTTTCGGCAACTTGCGGGTCATTTATTTTTCATTGCGTTCTGTTTATTAAACTGTACACAAGACCTTTAAATGTGTGCGCGCGGTTTAACTTAATCACCCAAGCAACCGTCATAATGCCTGATTCAGTATCCCAACTTTTGGGTCGACTGACAAACAATCGACCCCAGCTCCGATGGTGCGAACATATTTGGGACTTAGTTTTAATGGACAGAGGTAGTCCATGTAGGTTCATATAGCGGAAACCAGAGATCTAAAACGGTGCTCCAAAAATGTAACTAACTATAATCAAGCTAAGCACTGACAGCGCTGGTGGGCAGATTGTCTCTGAGTGTGGGCCGGGAAAACACCCCTGAACTAAGACTTAGTCTGTTTCATTTAACCTTTAAATTTTTTGACGTCTGATCTGTATCTACACTGTTTGCCAAGAGCCCAGTTACACAGCACAATGGCGTCGCAGGGACAAGACTAGCGCGGATATAAATAGCATTACCTGGTTTGTCCACATTGGTAACGATAATTACTGAGACAAGAGCAGACGGCAGCTTCAGAAGTTAGTAACTTGGGGTCGATTGTATACAAACTGTGCACTGAAATTAATATGGAACACCGAATTCTAAAACAGTATACTTTCAATATAAGAAGACATAATATTACAGAAGACATATTCTAAAACACATCAGGTGAACAAGTCCGTGAAATGAACACCCCCTTACACCCTACTTTGTACAGACAGAACTGGGGTTTTCGGGGGTATACCTTATTTTTCTTGTTTTTACTCCAAGACATAAGTTGTGGGTACTCGTTAGAACCGCCTCAATGAGGCGGTTCTAACGAGCACTCACAACCTATGTTTGCAGTATCAATAAGAAAATTATCGGATTTTCATCCGAAAAGAAGACATTTTGGAGATGTAAAAAAATGCACTGTCGCACGGGTGTGTTAGCGTAATGAGTATTCGAAAAAATATAACAGAATACCAAATTTTGAACCAGTACTAAAAGAGAAAAAAAAACTAAAATCTGTACTGAAAATCAAGAAATGAATCTTAAAGGATAGATTAGAAATGTGACGTATATCATGCAGACAGATTGTGTCTAAATCATGTTTGCATATTTAGTTCTATTTATAGCTATTTTCAACCCTTAACGCATGCATCACAACTGTTATTAGAAGAAGTTTTCAAAACAAATCTCAATTTCAGGGAAAATCATGTCGGACATGTCGTGTGAATCGTCTTTCAAGCCTGTTTTCATCTTTATGACAAAACAACAACAACAAAAGTTATAGCACACCACCTGCTACGAATTTCGCTTAGCACTTTAAGCATTCAGAAATCATGTGATCTAGTGCGTCTAAACATAGACAGCTTGAAGGAACATATGTGACACCTACGCAGAATGTAATCTAAACAAAATTCTAATAAAAGATTTTCCTTGCAACATGTGGTCTGTTTTATTTCATACATGACTTTGCATACATATTTCCTACGCAATATGTGGTTATTGGGTCGATTGTTATCAGTCGACCCTAAGAAACAGGGGACCCGCGATATAACGGCAGTATTTGATCCCGATTACATGTATTGTGCCGTTATAATGAATTTGCCGTAATAAGGAATCCCAGTTAGGAGTATGATAGGTTATAAAAGGTCTTTCCACATCATTACTCCAAGAAACAAATGTTATAGACATTTGTTAGAATCGCCTCGGTGAGGCGATTCTAACAATTATCTATAACATTTGTTTCTTGGAGTATTAAATTACAAGAATCTTTAATGACTATGGATTCGATCTGAGCCACGTCGCTCGGAATTGGGGCTAAGACTTGAGCTAAGATTTCATTGCATTGAAATTGCCATTATAACCAGTAAATTCCCAATCTGTTATTGTCAACTTGCCTATCGCTGTCCATGTACAAAATCCAGGAAACGGTTATTTATAGCAGCGCTTTGCTTCTCCCTGTGACGTCAGAGCGCTGTGTAGCTATAAAATCCGGACTGGGTTCGTGTGCAGGGACATTGACATACAGTGCAGTTCCAGATCAGAAGCCGCAGAATGCGAGGCGCTTCTAATGAGTACCCACAACACATTTTTTGTACAGAAAAAAATAAATAATTTTTGGATACCCCCTCCTATATATGGGCTATGAATGAACGTTAATTGGGAAAATGCTTATGGGCCTCTATTTTCCATGTGTCAGCACATTTAAGTGACATATATGGATGTGTGGTTAAATAGTTAATGGTGGTGTGCTGATTAAAAGGACATCTGTGCTATGTCTTCGAGCTCTTGTTTCCCTTTTTGCAACGGTCTGTAAATTCAAACAGACAATGAATAGTGAGCGAGTGAGTGTTTGAATTATACGTCTCACCAACCGCTAAGGTCATACGGAGAAGGGGCCTCGGTTTAAAGACTCATCCGAAAGTCTGGAGAAGCCCGGGATCGTAGACAATGAAGAGAGCGTCAGTGTTCGCTCGGGCCACATGTGTTACGCCATGTTCTGTAACGGAAGGTCAGGCGTTTTTTCTCCGGTCTCCGCCTTCCTCTGATTAACGATCGGTTCGAAGTGAGTGAAATAATCTTGAAAGGGCTGAAAGAAAATCAAAGTACTAACAGTACATGTGCATCGATTGCCTCTGGGAATAGTCCTGAACTGAGCTTTAAACTGTTATCGTTTGACCCTTAAATTCCTGTACTGTAAGCAAACAGTGTAGACCCTGATCAGACGCCGCATATGCGGCGTCTGATCAGTGTCTACACTGTTTGCCAGTGGCCAACTTTTTGAGCCAAGTTCAGATTTAATATTTTCAAAGAAAGAACTTGAGACTAGCGCTGCTATGAATAACCGGTACTTGGTCAGCGGTTGTCACATGGACAATAGCAAGCGCGAAGCTTCTGTAATTAGTAGCTTTGAATCGATTGGTACGGACCCCAAAACGAATTGTTCGCACGCAAAGGATAATTACGCATTCCTATAGTACAGTTTCGCTGCAAGAAACCAAGTTTACCCTTAAATGTGTCAAGCTTTACGAAATAATGAATGGGCTTGCTTTGGGAGCCCCAACCCCCACCCCCTCCCCAAGCACAGGCTCGTCTACAGCTTTGCGTTTCGTAAATGGCAAAAAGCAGTTTTTTGCATGCCATTACGAAAGCACGACCTAAGTTCAAATTTATGAAAAATTTATCACCAAGTATAGTTAAAAATTATATTTTTTACATTTCTGCTCATGGCTTGTGGGACTTTGTTAGAACCGCCTCACCGAGGCGGTTCTAACGAGTTCCCACAATCTATGTTTTGCCGAGACAGAGATGAGAAAAAAAAATGAATAGCCCGGTAAACCCCCGTTCTACACCATAAACCTGGTGTTTAAGGGGGTCAGAATTATATAGGCGTGTTTACGTGATGGCATGGCTTGACTGTGCGAAAGTGCCACATCTTCTCATTTCTGCGTCAAGAAACATTGGATCCATAGGCATATCCTTATACAGCATGGCAAAGACACAGATCGGACTACGGGAGTCTGATCTGAGTATTTCCTTTGGCGCATACGTCCTAAGTGGCCTTTTCGCTTGCCCTGGCTAGCACGTCTAATCAAACCATTGCTCATGTTTTAGCTTAATTTCGCTAATTGTTGTTATCAATATAAGATGAGCGGCTTGAATTTCATTATGTAAATGTAAAATTTAAGACAAGGACGAGTTTGAGATAAATGAACAAGTTAAATCTCAATACATGTCGCGCACAGCCGATCGGGGCTTGGAGAAATAAATTGCAAGTAGAGCTGAAACCGACCGATTTTGATGTAGTAAACCGCTTAAAAGGTCTAATAGAAGTTAAGGCAATGATCAGGAATCGATACAATTAACCAACAGCTCCCATCAGAGACACCAAAGGGAAAGAAGCACAAACATGAAACAACTAGACCCCCAATAGAAACGTCAATAGCGGAAAGCCAAAAGGACAGTTACTTTCCCACAAAATGGCTAACAAAATATCACAAGCAACACACACACTCAAAGACAAACCATAACAAAATTAAACCACGACAGAAGAACCGCTTTTGAACGGTCAGTGAAACGAATACCACTAGGGGGCTTAAATCGATTTTACGTGGCCACAATCCTCGCCCTGTCCAGGAAAAATGTCTCCTTTCTTTGTGCGACAGGGCTTGAGATGTCATTTTATCTCTATGACGAGTAAAAGTCCCAAAAAATTGGAAGCAACTGCTCCAAAATGACCTAAATAGTGTTGATGGGAATGTGAAACCACAACACAAACAAACATTGTCTGTCAATAAAAACACAGTTTTGATAACCTAAGACATACGCTCTTGCTTTTCTTTAATTGCTGTAATCAACAGTAGAATTGTATAATAAGATGGGTGACTTGAATTTCATTATGCAGACGTTTAATTAAAGACAATGACGACTTGGAGATAATTGAACAAGTTCAAAAATTGTATGCCATTAAAAACATAGTTTTGATGAACTTAGACAAGTTCTCTTGAATTTTAGGGCGATTGTTTGTCAGTCGGCCCAAAGTTACTAAGTCCAGAAAATCTTCAAGCTAAAATCCACGTGACTATCACTGATTTGTAGGAAATCCAGGTAACGGTTATTTATAGAAAATAGCCACGCTATTCTTATCGATTCCATTATGAAAACACGCCCATCCAAATACATGGGAAACTTAACCGCCGAAAAAAAAACGAACATTTTAAGATGAAAAATTGCGATATTTTTCTTATTTCTGTTCACAATATAGATTGTGGGTACTCGTTAGAACCGCCTCGTCGAGGCGGTTCTAACGAGTACCCACAATCTTTATTTTAGGGCAGAAATAAGAGCAATAAGATATACCCCCGAAACCCCAGTTTTACTATATAAAAGTGTAGTTCAAGGGGGGTCAAAAATTATATAGGCGTGTTTTTTGTGATGACAAGGTTTTCTACAGAATCTGGACTGGAATCGTGGGTTGGACTTGGTAAACAGTGTAGAACCAGATTAGACCACGCAGAACGTAGCGTCTGCTCAGGATCTACACATTTTGCTTACAATTTGCAATTAAAGGGGTTGACGAAACACTTTAAGTCTCAGTTTAGAACTTTTTTCCCAGCCTACACTTAGAGACAATGGGCTCGCCAGTACTCTCAGTGCTTTGATTCAACTTTGTCTTTTTAAAGGAATGGATACCTGGCAAATGTTCAGCCATTTTCATAAGCAGGGAGACACTGTTTGATTCCCTTCGCTACATGTACACACCGGTTACCGCAGTACAACGAACGCGACAGAGTACAACGAACGCTACAGAAATCATGACGTCACAGCAGTATTTTCGGCAAGAAAAAGGTTTATTTTAGCCAAGATCCTAATCTTTTTGGGTGGTTATTTTGCATAGCTGTAGAGTAATGGTATTACCATTTACTGCTACATTTGCAGAGAATTCTGTTCAATATTAACGAAAACACAAACAATTTTCTTTCGTCAAGTGTGTTTTCACCAACCCCAGCATACTTCGGTAAATGTTTTTTGACAGTAACACATCTTTTGTGCACATGATTTTGTGATTTATATGTTATTGCGATTTCAAAGCATCCATTGGTGCATTTGCTTGAGCCCCAGTTCTTGTCAATACCCACTGAATCCGTGGATGGTTCAATGGTTGATTTTTTGTTAGGGTACACCTTACCACGGGTTATGATACAACATAACGCGGTTAGTCAGTACAATTTGGGTACAACAAACACGGATTATATTCTTCATATATTGAAATATTTGGATTTTACGTCCCCGTAAACACTATTTAGGTCATTTTGGAGACGTTGCTTACAATTCTGTTGGACTTTTAACCGACATTGAGATGAAATGACTTCTCAAGCCCTGCCGCGCGATGAAACCAGAAGGCTTATATGCATTGGATGATCTGGCTCACACCGCTTTTCCTGGGCAGGCTTAGTCCTTCTAAGGGGTTTTCAATTACTCGTTTGTGGTCAGATTCAGCTCTGCGTGAAAGCACCATGCAGCCCAATTTATTTCTCAAGCCCCGATGGGCGGGGGCGAAATAAATTGAAATAAAACTCCTTAATCCGCCAGCGAAGGCATGATACATGATGTTGTTTTTAATTCAAAACGATCCACTTTGCTGTTACATACTCTTTAATGTCTGTTTGATTATCATTATGATCTCCGAACTTATACACGTGCGAATTTAAAGGGTTGGGTAAAAATCTTGGACAAAGGGGACGGGTGAACACATTTATGCTGGCTTGCCAGAACGTTTTTACCACATCCCCCAATTATGAACAACTGAAACCCAACTTATTTAGTTTCGGCATTTTTGGGGAAGGGAGACTCTTGAATTTATAGATTCCTTTCTCTGCTACTGAAAATAGTAAATTTTGACGCCATCCACCCACCCCCAACCTCCCTCTCCCCCCCCCCTCCGAGATTCTTTGATTCGGTGGTGGGGGGGGGAGCATATAGTATTTGCCCATTCTGACCAAGGGCAAATACAAATACTTGAAATTTTGCAAAAACTCAGAAATTGGGCTCCCACGGGGGGGGGGGGGGGGGGGCACATTGGTCACCTATAGTTTCAGCTCTTGTTGTAAATGATATGGACCCAATATGAGTCAATGGCGAGTATATGGAGTATGTTCCAGTTTTGTCTGGGTCCCGAATTGGACTGTTCTTAGTCTTCTGTTATACTCCCTGTATATTAATCATATTTCCACCGACATTGACTCAGCAATAAGACTGTTCACAGACGACTGGGTATACTGCCGGGAAACTAGAGTTACAGAGGACTAACGTAAACTTCGGAACCAAATGGATAGACTAGGATGTTGGGTATGAAAATGTGGCATGGCATCATGCGAACAAGTCCGTGAAATGAACACCCCTTACTTTATATAGAGAAAACTGTGATTTAAGGAGATATACCGGTACATACTTTTTATTATATCTGATATAAGACATAGGTTGTGGGTACACGTTAGATCCGCCTCCTTGAGACGATTCTAACGAGCACCCACAACCTATGTTTGCAGTATAAATAGGAAACATATCACGGATTTTCATCAGAGAAGTAGCCATTTAGGAGATGTGACAAAATACACTATGTCGCACGGGTGTGTTACCGGAGTGAGTTTTCAGACCGTTTAATGCAATACATTAAGCAGATAAATAGGCAGAGAACCAATAAAATTGAGGGTTCGTGCATTAGAACTCCTTGAGTATCATTTCACATGATTCTCGGACTCCCAGAAATTCGAGGGTGAATCTCAATGTGGAGGGGAAGAATGTCAAAGCGTATAGGTATATAGCACACCTGTACTGCCTTCGGTTCAAGCCGGCTTTCACAGCAACGTGGTAGATTTGCTTATCAATCCGGCGGCCCGGATTCGAACCCCGGCCGGGCCTAAGGTGTGTAGCATTTTTGTCACCTGTTACACAATGTCAGTAAAATGTTATTGATGTCCACGAAGAACAAAACTGGACCGAAAATGACACCTTGTGAGACACCAGACAAAACTTGAGCCCAATCCCAAGTTTCACTGTTAGGTTCGGCAATAGTATACATGGTGTTGGGGTCATCTGGATGACCAGCATCGCTAAACTCAAACTCAGCCATAATGTATCTTTCTGAAATAAAGAATATGAGACTCTTACTTGGGTATTCTTACGACATGAATGTCGTAACAATGGAGAGAAGCATAGTTGTAAAAAAGGGAAAAATCGCTTATGGTGAGATTCGACCCTGGGTAAATCGGGTAAAATCAACTGCTCTAATCACTAAGCCAAAGAGTCAACTGTCTTCCTCAGTTGTCTTCCGCATAATCAACCAAGGCAGGTATAATGTAGGTTTGGTGCTGCGGGCCGTAACACCTCACCCCTTTTCTTCAAGTCCGTGTGTTGACGCGAGGTCATTTTTGCGAAGAAAGTCAAATCCCGGGCGAGCCACCATCTTCCGACATAACAGCCATAATGAAGGAATGGAGCATAGCTGCAAAATAAATCGACTCTGTGCGAAAGAGTCGTATCCATGACGCAGTTGTCATTGGTTATAAACCTGTAGGCCAAGGAAGATAATTCAGGATTAGAAGTTGTGGGTCGTAACAGTATCAGGGGCGTAGCTGGAAGAAAATCATTTGTACGCAAACCAAAGAAAATGCTAAAAATAATAACTCCGTTTACCAAATGGGGACCCCTCTTACAGGAAAGAATTTGCTCCCTTCAGGGAGCAAATTCTTTCCTGTAAGTGCGGTCCCCGTGGCAGAGGAGGAAACTATGCTAGATAATCAATAGTGTTGCGTATATCCTAGGCAAATACAGTTTTTCTTCTTCTTCTTCTTCTTCTTCTTCTTCTTCATCATCATCATCATCATCATTTTCTTCTTCTTTTTCTTCTAACTTCTTCTCTCTGCTTTTTTTTTCTTCCTCTTCTTCTTTTTTCTACTTTTTCTTCTTCTTTTTCATCTTCTTCTTCTTTTAGTTCTTCTTTTTCTTCTTTTTTTCTTTTTCTTCTTATTTTTCTTCTTCTCCTCCTTCCTCTTCTTTTTTTTTCTTCTTTTTCTTCTACGTCTATTTTTTACGTTTGTAATGTGTACGCAAGTGCGTATCTGCGTACAGGTAGCTACGCCCCTGAGTATGATGAACAAACTTTCATATCTATCCCACACACTGATTTCTTTGGCTGGCTCGTTTCTTCGTTTGGTTGGGAGTTTAACAGCCCAGCAAGCACTATTTAGGCCACATCGAGACAGTTAGTTTACCTTGAAGGCTTATAAAACTAGCACAGTGCGTATTCTTACGCCAGAATTTGACAACCCCCCTTCTTGAGTCAGTGAAAGGGAGATAATGACCGTGTGTGTATTTTGAGTTATACGTCTCAGCAACCCGCTAAGGTTATACAGAGAGGGGGCCTCATTTAACGACTCGCCAGAAAGCTTGGAGAAGCCAAAAATCGAACCCAGGACCCCTGGTTTATGAGGTGAGTAAAACAGAATGATTACCAAAGAGAACATTTCATGGCACACCCATTTCAGATTCTTTTTCTTGCATTACTTAAAACTTAAAACATAGATTTTGAATATGCGGTCACTTCAACTGCTAACGTCCTTTGTGACGTTTAGTGACGTCGCATTACGGACAGCGTACACGACTTTCTATATAAATAGCGCACATCAGACACCCTTTGAGTTAAACACCTCAGAATTCTCGACTTCAATGCCAGCCCTTCGTAGAAAACACAGGTAGGATAAAAAGTTTCTATCCGTGGGTAAAATCTAGGATTTCCTCGTCTGGTGTGCAAGAACTTGTAAAACGGGGCTAGTCTTTCGTTGCTCGCAGAATGTGATCGTTTTCAGCGATCAGACTATGTGCATGCGCAACTTCTGTACTAACAAATTATTTTGCAGATTCTTGTGGTTGCACTGTAAGTGTTGTCTCATTGAAGTTGGTTTTGCTCAGTATAGCTCATTGTTGGCTATTTGAACGGTCCCTCTGTAGTTTTATATTGTTTACATGTTTATGTACAAGTTATTCTTGGGCCCCATCCACCGCTGCTTGGGGCATGATACTTTCACACAGAGCTGAATCGCGTCGCACAGGACTACTGGTTAACCACTTAGAAGGTCTTTGTCTTCCCAGGCAAAGTGGTGCGAGTCCGACCGTTCCTTCATATACATGTGAGTCCTATTATTCTCCTTGGGCGGTAGATTTGAGATGTCGTTAAATCTCAATGACGGATAAAAAGACTTGCAAAATTGGAAACAATTCCAAAATGACTTTAATAGTGTCGACGGGGACGTTAAAGCTCAGTTCAAACGAGCAACAGGTTATTTTGTGACATATTTTGATGGATTATAGCGACTGTTGATTGTGCATGTGTTGTAAAAAGTTTTTACCATGTCATAAACACACCTTACAACCCAAAACACTTTTTTGTTTTAGGAATGGCCAAGCGCATACCGTGCATATTGTAATTTTTCAACTAAAGGGCAAATATGTATCGTTTCTCTTGGCTGTTTCTTGAAAAATGGCGCTTATAATGGGTAAAAACCTCCAGATTCGGTTTTTCATATCCGTGTTTGTTGTTCCATTTGTTCCGTGTTTAGTGTACTCAGACTCAACACATGATCCGTGGTAAGGTGTACCCGTGTTTCAAGGTAGTGAGCCAAGAAAAATCGGTACGATTCTTATTCTAAATGTTTTTATGAATTATTAAAAATAGTATACTTACTTCGATGCCTAAAGGCATGAAAAACCCAAGAATACTCGTGTATATGTCATTTATTTCTGATTGATAGACCCTTAAAACTTGAAGTTTTGTTTTTCTACCTATTTTAGCCTAATTTATGGCTTTGATTTCCCTTCTCTGACCGTGTCATAACTTAAAATTTGGACAAAACAACAAAAACACAATCTGTTGTCATCGCAAAACCAACAGAAAAACGTAAATCGTGATATGTTCGACAAAATAAAGGAAACATTGAACTCACACTTCTCCTGTCAATAAAAAAGACGGTAGCGTTTGTTGTACTCAGTCGCGTCACGTTGTACCGCGGTAACCGGTGTGATGTATGTGACTCTTCCTATAAATAAGCAAATCATGTCCTGCAAATCTATAAAACAAATTTTGTCCTAGGTGAATGATTTGTTTGTTTGATTTGAGATTTAACGTCCCCGTCAACACTGTAAAGGTCATTTTGGAGACGTTGCTTCCAATTTTGTGGGACTTTTACCCGATATTGAGATGAAATGACGTCTCAAGCCCTGTCGCCCAATGGAACCAATAGGGTTTATTAGCATGAACGGTCCGCCTGGCACCGCGGTTCCTGGACAGGCTTAGATCCTCTAAGCGGTTTACCAGTACTAGTGTGCGGGTCGGATTCAGCTCTGCGTGGAAGCATCATGCAGCCCATATATTTCTTCAAGCCCCTATGGGCAGGGGCTTTCGCAACATGTTTGTGACTCTTCCTGTAAATAAGCAAATCATGTCCTGCAAATCTATAAAACAAATTTTGTCCTAAGTGAATCAAAATCAAAACAATTACAGACTTGAAAAATGTTCCAGTTTCGTTTACCACTTAGAATCCTGAACAGTAAGCAAACAGTGTGGACCCTGATGTGGGCCTACATTGTTCGCCAAACCCAACGCATCATTCCAGTCCAGTCCAGTTTCTATACATTATAAAAACACGCCTATACAAATACATTGCCACCTTTATCGCCGAAAAAATGAAGATTTTAAGGCGAAAAAGTACGATATTTTTTCTTATTTCTGCTCAAAATATAGATTGCTGAAACTCGTTAGAACCGCCTCATCGAGGCGGTTCTAACGAGTACCCACAATCTATATTTTAGATCAGAAATAAGAAAAATAAGGTTTATACCCCTGCAAACCCCAGTTTAACTATATAAAAGTGGGGTTCGAGGGGGTCAAAATTATATAGGCGTGTTTTCGTGATAAGATAACCATTTTATACAACCTTCTGACATCACAGTGATAAGAATTGCGCATCTTTTTACTGTTTTATTACCTGGATTTCCTACAAATCAGTGGTAGTCACGTGGACATCAGCCTTCAAAGTTTAGTAACTTTGGTTCAATTGACAAACCAGTCGACCCGAAAAAATATATAGAAAAAAGACAGACTTAGTGTCCACCTCTAATAAGCAAGCAACCTGTCTTAAGCGAGCATGTATTTGGTTCCCGTAAAAAGGAAAATGCATCAAAATCCACCTGTATTAAGCAAGCACCTGTATTGAGCATAAAAACATTTATTATCCCTTAGGTGCTTGCTTAATACAGGTGGCATGTTCTTAATTTTCTCCGAGTGTATGTTAAATAGCGTCAAAGACTACATTAAAAACTTGATGGTGAAATAAATGTACAGTAGAACTTCGATGGCTCGAACGCCGATGGCTGGTTTACCATGGATGAGTCGAACCCGTTCTTGAGTCCCTAGCGAAATCCTCTACATAAGAAATAGTGGGGGATAATTAAGGAGATTTTAGTCTTTTATCTTGCAAATGTATGCTGTGTGTACTCATTAGAATCGCCTCGATGAGGCGATTCTAATGAGTACACACAGCATACATATTCATTATCGAACACCGAAAATATGTGTAAAAGTATCTCGTTATGCCTCCTGGCAGTAACCTGAGTGGCTCGAACTACCCCTGTCTCGAACAGATTTTCGAGGTCCCAAAGGTGTTCGAGCCATTGAAGTTCGACTTGTTCGGAATTTTAAATGGTTTGAGAACGATGGCACATACAGGGAAAGAGGGCAACTGAATTGTCATCAGTGGTTTTCCTTATAATCCTGGAAATGTATGCTGTGTGTAATCATTTGAATCGCCTCAACGAGGCGATTCTAATGATTAAACACGACATACCTTTATTTAAAAAGAAAAAATGAAAAACAAATATGTCCCTGTTATGCCCTCTGCCCCGGCGCAAGGACCATCCCTCAGTGGCTCGAACTACCCCTTTCGCGAACACATGCCACGGTCCCAAGTTGTTCCAGCCACTGTTAGTGCATATTACAAATGAAACACGTTTTTTATTGGCCAGAAACGCAGCACGTGCAATTCGCTATTCTGCGGTAGACACACAGCGCGCACTATCACATTTGAATCGGACCGGTCCAAGACCAGTCTTATAGTGCCCGCTACGGAGATTTTCTGACGGACAATCACGATTATATAGTTTACTAGTTTCGCTCCGTTGAATTGCAGGTAACCAGCCTAACATCTCAACACGTTCTGCTTGAGGCGTATCGTTTTGCAGTAGTTGTTCGATGCACTAAAACTAAATAAAGTGCAGTCTCCCCCCTTGATTTTTTTTCTGGAATATCACCTTGGTAATATGTGCCCAGAATACACATCCAACTTTAAGCTGTTGACTCTGTCACCTCTTAGCCATATGTGAGTCTTATACCTTCTAGAAACCACTTATAAGAGAACCCGATAGTATCACGATAGTATCGTGATAGCATGCGGTGATAGTGATAGTATCGTGATAGTAGTTTCCTCGATAGCAATACTATCGCGATAGTCAAAATTGGCGTCGATAGTCAGCCCTAGAAACCTAAGCTGTGGGCACTCTCAAGATTTATGGACTGTCCTCGGGCCAGGGCCTGGACCGCAGGTTGATATGACCAGAGCCTGCGACTGCGGCCAGGGCCTAAACCGCCGGGTTGATATGGCCAGAGCCTGCGACTCGGGCCAGGGCCTGGACCGCAGGTTGATATGGCCAGAGCCTGCGACTCGGGCCAGGGCCTGGACCGCAGGTTGATATGGCCGGAGCCTGCGGCTCGGGCCATATCAACCTGGTGGTCCAGGCCCTTGCCCGTGGGTAGACAATATACCTTGATAGTGTCCTCAGCTTAGGTTACTATTACTTTAAAAGTTCAACTGTTCTTAGGTTGTTGTTTTTTTTTTCATTATTTTTCTTGCAGATAGGTATGTTTGTTATTATAACAATATTATTTGTCTTTCCAAAAATGTTTGGCGAGTTATTCTTGCTGTCAGAGTTATGAAGTCTTTATTCGCTTCCACCTCCGACTTTTAAAGGTCAATGTTCGGGGTTGATGTACCCTTGCAAAATGTTTGGGATTTAGTTCTTATGTTATTCTTATCTGTTGTTAGATCCTGTCTGGGGTTGATTATCCGTTGATAGATGGAAAAATGATAAAAGAAGAAGAGAGATATGTGGAAAGAATCATAACTATATTTTCAGAAATGTCATAACTGAGATATCATCTGAACTGTATTCCTGTCGGTCTACGCAAATTATCAGCTCAACAGGTAAAAAAAACTCTTGTAATTAACCTTTATCCCGCTGTACACAGCAACTAGGGCTGGCTAATCGGAGCTGAAAAGATAATCGATTATCAGCCCTGCCATTGCGATAGATAATCGATTAGTAATCGCTAAGGTTTTTGTCATAATTTTACCTGTCTGGCTTCCTGTCTGAGCATGACTCTAACCATATGTTGCACTTTACCATATGTATATCTGAACAGACAGGCCTGAGCAAACAGTGTAGACCCAGATGAGACGCCGCATAATGCGGCGTCTCATCAGGGTCTGCACTGTTTGCCACTCATCCAGCTATTTTAGGCATAACTTTAGGTAGTAAATTGTACCTATCAAGTAATCGATTAAAAGCAAATCAGAAATGATAATAATGCTTTTTTATATAATTTATCGATCGATTAATCGATTATACGATTAATCGTATCAGCCTTAACGGCAACCCTTATCTTAGGAAACAGTGTAGATTCAGATCAGATGTATTTTGTCACTCAGTTTGCAAATATTAATGAATATACTACATCAAGTGATTTGAATAGTTGGTGTGGCAAGTAAATTAGCCAGCAGGATACGGTATAGAATAGTGCGTTGGCTTAGAAACTTGGTACAAGTATCAACTTTTAAAAAATCAAGGTGAAAGGTTACTTCTGTTGCTTCAAAAGGGAGACGACATTTTTGTGGCTTAGCCATTGGCTTTCCTATAATTAAAATAATTTTCCGCCATTTTAAATGAGGAACCATTTTTTGTGCGTGCGGGAGGTGGTGGGGGGGGGATAAGTATTTTTCGAGGATCTAAATAAGGTGAATACGATGGTTTGGAGTTTAAAGCGCTGGTCAACACTACAAAGGACATATCGGGCCGGTCAGTTTACAACAGCACACTTTTTTATGTTGTACTAAAATCTTATTCATTACGTGAACAAAACCGTGAAATGAACACCCCCTAGACCCCGCTTTATATGGAGAAAACTGGGGTTTACGGGGTAGACATATTTTTCGTGTTTCTACTTCACGATATAGGTTGTGGGTACTCGTTAGAACCGCCTCAAAGAGGCGGTTCTAACGAGAACCCACAACCTATGTTGCAGTTTAAATAAGAAAACAAATCTCGGATTTTCATCAGAAAAGTGGCCATTTTGAAGATGCACTTTGTCGCACGGCTGTGTTATCGAAATGTAATATTTATTTGTTTAACGTCCCCGTCAACACTGTAAAGGTCATTTTGGAGACATTGCTTCCAATTTTGTGGGACTTTTACCCTACGTTGAGATGAAATGACATCTCAAGCCCTGCCGCCCAATGAAACCAATAGCATTATAGGGTTTATAAGCATGGCCGGTCCGACGAGCACCGCTTTGCCTGGGCAGGCTTAGATCCTCTAAGCGGTTTATCAGTACTTGTGTGCGGGTCGGTTTCAGCTCTGCGTGGAAGCATCATGCAGCCCATCTATTTTTTTCAAGCCCCGATGGGCGGGTGCCAAATGTAATGTTAAGCAAACTTTACTGAGTGATACAGATAGGCGGAGTAAATGGGGTAAAATTCTTAACATTCTTTTCCTTCTTTTCATTTTTATGAAAGCTCACTTCCTGGTTACATGTACCAAAGCAAATAAATCCAGACCCGACCATATGCAATCGTCTGTGCTGTTTGGCATGCACTTAATCTGTAAATAATTTGTTTACTTCTTCCGTCATTATGAGAAGCTCACTCGAAATCAATCAGCTGAAACCCGAAAAAATGACTAAATTTCCTCTGCAATCAGCACAGACTAAGGTCAGACTGTGAATGTCGGATCAGGTCCTTTGTTGCTCTTACAAGTGATCTTACAGAAAGACTCGAATCGAACTTCACTGTTTAAGTGCATCTTCTGTTAACATTGGCGTCAACATGGGTTTTCGCGATGTACTGACACAATCAAATCCGGGATCGATTGTATTGATGTCAAAATTTGCACTTTAATTATCTTTTGTTCGGGTAAATATTTTGAACAATACTGCTGTCAGTCTGCCTATTGATATCAGTGGCGTTGATTTTTTTGGCTTTGTCTGATGGGCCGGGTGACCGCGCGGTCAGTGATCTCCGCCCAATTTTAATGTGTTTTAACCCTTAAACTGCATGCTGTTCACGACAACCCCTACCTCTGCAATCAGTGAAGACCCAGATAAAACGAAATGAGAGCGCCTTAGGGCTGTCGTTCTTGCCCATAGGCAAGCCCGTTGGCCATTAAGATTTGCCTTCGGACTTTTCAAGATATTGACCGGGACAGACAAAGTCAAATTAAACAAACGGGCAGTTTAAAAAAAAAATCTTTAAATGAGCACAATTGAAGACCCAACTTCGCACAGAGAAAACTTGGGTCTACAAGGTTATGCATTATGTTCCTTATTGCTGCGTTTAGATAAAGACAGTGGGTACCGATAAGAAGAATCACCCCGTTGAGGCGGCTTTAACGAGCACCCACAACCGAGTATAAATAAGGAAACTATCACAAGTTATCTTCAGGAAAAAAACATTTTATGAGCCACGAAAGAAAATACAGTTAAATTCCTACATAAAGACCACCCTTGGGACTGTTCAAAAGTGGTCTTTAAGACCACTTTTGAACAGGCCCAAAGTTGGTGTCTGACCAGAGGACACAGAAAATAGAAAGAAAAAAATCTGCAGCCTACTAATAAGTTTTTGAAAGCAGAATTAGTCATAAGTTTAGGTCGTCTTAATAGCAAAATTTTACTGTGTTGTAAAGCGCCCCCGCCCATAGGGGCTTGAAGAAATATATGGGCTGCATGATGCTTTCACGCAGAGCTGAATCCGGCCCGCATACTAGTACTGGTAAACCGCTTAGAGGATCTAAGCCTGTCCAGGAACAGCGGTGCGAGGCGGACCGTCCATGCTAATAAACCCTATTGGTTTCACTGGGCGACAGGGCTTGAGATGTCATTTCATCTCAATGTCGGGTAAAAGTCCCACAAAATTGGGAGCAACGTCTCCAAAATGACCTTTACAGTGTTGACGGGGAGTAAAACTTCAAATCAAACAAACAAACAAATACTGTGTTGTAACTTGGATGTCTTTCCTAAGTGAAATGAAGGGTTCAGATTCAGAGGGTCTACGTACGGTCGGACAGACAAACGGATGTCAAGCGTGTTGCTTTATTCTCCGAGCCAGACTTTCTTTCTGTTTCCTTCAATTTATACTGTCATACGCCTTGGACGGCTTGAAGCAATAAATGGGCTGCATGATGCTACAGCGCAGAGCTGAATCCGACCACACCCAAGTACTGGTAAACGGCTTAGAGGATCTAAGCCTGCCCAGGAAATGCGGTGCGAGTCAGACCGTCCATGTTTATATACCCTATTGGTTTCATTGGGCTACAGGGTTTGAGAAGTCATTTCATCTCAATGTGGAGTAAAAGTCCCACAAAATTGGAAGCTATGTCTCCAAAATGACCTATACAGTGTTGGCGGGGACGTTAAACCACAAATCAATCAAACAAACAAACATACGTCTTGGCTGCAAACGGTGTGGATATAAAGGGGTTTTCGCCACCTTTTGACCTGGAATCAGATGTTTTACCAGTTGTGTTTGTTTGATCGGGGGTTTAACGACCCAGTCAACACTATTTAGGTCATTTTGAGCTGGTCAGTTTGCCTATCCACACTCTTCGTGGGCAAGTTTACACACAACCTACGCGGACACAATCTTTCGCAAGTTAAATTATGACCTTAGAAAATATTCAAGGGCTTCTACTGCGGTCCTGGCGGGGATCGAACCCGCGACCTTCTAAACATCAGTCAAACGCGTATCCGACTGAGTCACTCGTCGCTCCGCTGCGGCTGCACATGAGTAGCATTATGTAAGAAATTCCGTGTAATGAACCTCCCCCACCCCTCTAAAGAAAGAACTGGGGTGCACAGGGGTATGTATTCTTTTTCCTCATTTCTGCTCCAAGACATAGGTTGTAGGTACTCGTTAGAACCGTCTCAATGAAGCGGTTCTAACAAGCGCCTATAATCTATGTTTGGAGTTAAAATAAGAAAAATATCACAAATTTTCATCAGAAATATTAGCGTTTTGGAGAAAAAGAAAGAGTGCTGTGTGCCACAGGAATAGAAGGCAGAAAAAAATTAATTAATTTATTTATTTATTTACTTATATATTTATTTATTTATTTATTTATTCTTTCTTTATTTATTTATTTATTCGTATAACTGTCTGCAATTCGGTTGCTATATAGTTTTCGTAGCAAATTCCGTTTGATACTTTTAAAAAGAACGTTCTATACAGAAGGATGCATAGCGCATAGCCTGTGTGAAAAGCCAAAAATCGGGCGAGCCTGTATATGCGCTGCCTCGACCGGACCATCGCTGATCACTCGTGTATAATAAATTTCGGGTGAAGCATCATTATTTAATTGCGCAAGCACTTTGGAGCTGTTCGATTGACGATAAAGCTCGTTTTCACGTGCGATTTTGCGCTCCAATATTATCGACCAAAACGGGGGCAAGAATGGAGGCACCAATATTCTGCTAGCATATGGAGCCAGTTACTCTGTTTGCATAACTAATATGATAATATTTTGCAGGCAGCTGTTTCTAATGGTTTGAGAGCTGCTTGTTGTGATAAGTTTGCCCGGGGACCCGCGTGACCTGAAGGTCATGACCTACTCTTTGTTCAGCATAACATTGTATTGAGTTGATAGGCACCCTGACCTTTGCTATTGACAATAGGTGTGATGTCGTAGGCATCCTAAACATTGGTATTACAGAATATGAATTTTTGAAAACAGTGAAGATCTACATCAAGTGAACATGTCCGTGAAATGAAGACCCCCTAAACTCCACTTCATATAGAGAAAACTGGGGTTTACTGGGGTATACATTAATTTTCTTATTTCTGCTCCAAGACATAGGTTGTGGCTACTCGTTAGAACCGCCTCAACGAGGCGGTTCTAACGAGCACCCACAACCTATGTTTTGAGCATTTATATGAAAAATATCACGGATTTTCATCAGAAAAGTTGCCATTTTTGAGATGTGAAAAATATACTATGTCGCACGGGGGAGTTATTGTAATGTAATCAGACTGCTCATTTAAACTGCATAGGATCTGTTTATTTCTTTGCTTCCTGGCGCACTATTTAAAGCGCCAACTTAAAATCTAAAGGAAAAGAACGTCGACGAGTTAACCGATTATTTGGGCATTTACGTTTTCAGGTAAAATTGGCACATAAAACACTCTTTATCTGATGAAAACTTGACCTTTCACTCTAGTCAATTTCCTTTTGCATCATCTGTCCCATATATGACAGATAGAATCTTCTACCCGCCAATAGCTGACCCAATTACGAAAACACGCCTATACGCCATTGAAAATTTACCACCAAAAATGAAAAAATTCAGATAAAAACATCTATATATTTACGATATTTCTGCTCAAAACATAGATGGTTGGTACCCGTTAGAACCGCCTCGGCGAGGCGGTTCTAACGGGTACCTACAATCTATGTTTTTGAGCAAAAGCCCTGTTTGTTTGATTCTGTTGGTTTGATTTGAGATTTAACGTCCCCGTCAACACTGTATGGGTCATTTTGGAGACGTTGCTTCCAATTTTGTCGGACTTTTACCCGACATCGAGATGAAATGACACCTCAAGCCCTGTCGCCCAATGAAACCAATAGGGTTTATAAGCATGGACTCGCACCGCTTTGCCCGGGCAGGCTTAGATTCTCTAAGCGGTGTATCAGTACTCGTGTGCGGGTCAGTTTCAGCTCTGAGTGGGAGCACCATGCAGCCCATCTGTTTCTTCAAGCTCCGATGGGCGGGGGCCGAGCTAAAGCCCTGTATATATGAGAGTGGGGTTGGAAGGGGTCAAAATTATATAGACGCGATTTCGTGATGTAGTGTCCGTCCGTGTCCTTTAAGCAAACAGTGAAGAGCTGATCCGACGCCACAAAATCTACATATTCACCGCATGTCTGTGGCCCCTTTTTTGGGACGCGGTGCTTACATGGGTTAAACTGGCCACGCGCACATCAGAAAAAGGCATTAATTGAAAAACGGAAACAGTTAATTAAGGTAATGTCCAAGTTAGGCCGGAAAATCTCGACAGAATAGGCTTTTATCCTGTTAACAAACAATTATTATTTGGCCGATTTCATATTATTCTCAAAATGGTCCGCCGTTTCCAATCTACGCTGTAACAAATCGTCATAAAGATTATGTCCATTTAAAAAGGACAAGGGAACTCACAAAAACAAAATAAAATCTAATATTAGCCTTTTCCGCAAGTAAATCAAAGCATTGACAGCACTAAAGGGTCGATACGCTGGAAAATGGTCCTGACCAGGAACGCTCTGACCTCGCTGCGAAAAGAATAGTGCGGCTATTTAAGCAACAGCTTTGTTCCAGCCGTTGCTCAGCTAGTGCTGTCAGTGTTTTCATTTGATTAACATACGAGGAACCTTAGACTGGAAACAGTCCATTCATTTAATCATTTCACTTATAAGAATGTGCTTATTAATTTTAACCCAGCTCAAAAGCAATGTCTCCCACCCCATAGCACCAAAAGTTTTGGAGATAAGAAAGTATTGGAGAAGAGAATAATATAAATCAATGCTAATACATGTACAAATGAGAAGATATTGGTTACACTTTTGGACTGATTCCAGTCTAGAGGAACCTTTGCTGTTTATTAGCTCCAGAGCTCCAAGTAAGCTTATGGCATGACTTGTCCGTCGTCCGCCCGTCCGTCCGTCAGTAGCTGCGGTGCGGTCCATGCTTATAAAACCACACAGGGCTTGAGATGTCATTTCATCTCAATGTCGGGTAAAAATCCCACAAAATTGGAAGCAGCGTCTCCAAAATGACCCTTACAGTGTTGACGGGGACGTTAAACCTCAAATCAAACAAACATACAATCAAACCAAGAATCTATGTTTGCAGCGCGATTCACGTCAAACATTGTGGATCATTTTGAGCCGTCCCCCAGATTGATTGATTGTTTTCGGTTTAACGACACGTCAAACCTTGTGGATCAGTTTGTGTGGTCTCCCAGATTGACCATTTGGTTGTTTTGGGTTTAACGACACGCCAACCTCTGTAGGTCATTTTGTGTCGTCTTCCAGAGAAGGAAGAGGTAGTAGTGATGAAAGAGAGGAATAGAGACCATTACGAAAACACATCCATGCGATATAGTGCATTTTTCCATATCTCCAAAAAGGCTACTTTTCTGATGAAAATATGTGATATTTATCTTATAAACAGAGCAAACATAGGTTGTGGGTGCGCATTGAGGCGGTTCTAACGAGTACCCACAACCTATGTTTTGGAGCAGAAATAAGAAAAATAAAGTATACCCCCGTACACCCCAGTTTTCTCTATATAAAGTGGGGTGTACGGGGTGTTCATTTCACGGACTTGTTCACGTGATGCGAATGGGGAAATTGAAAGGTAGTGACGGATATAAGAATTTTACATGCAGGATTCTTTTTATTGCATGCCTTCCATTTCTTAGCCTAAATTTTTAATACTGTAGTCAATTCGGTTGCCATATTGTTATGGCACAACGGTGATATTTAGTGACGCCACGTAATGTGGCGTCAAACTTAACGACGGCGCATATGTGTGCGTATTAAACCAGTGCATTTCTAAAACACGCGAGAATATTCGACCTGGGTAAGAACACCAGGGTTAGAACACAATTTCTATCCCAAGCTTAAACTATGGATTTCCTTATCTGGTGTGCAAGAAAAAATAACTTGCCCACAATTACTGTAAGCCAGTATCAGTTGGGCGCACCGGTGGCAAAAGATCCCTCACCCAACCACCCCAATGTTTGCAGCAGAAACAAGAAAACTATCACACATTTCCATGAAAAATCATGTCATTTTTGAAGACACGGCTGCGATACCATTAGTTTTATTCTTCTTCTTTTTCTTCTTTTTCTTCTTCTTCTTCTTCTTCTTCTTCTTCTTCTTCTTCTTCAATAACAACAACAGCTTCTTCTTCTCTGATGAACATTTGGCATTTGAAGTATTTCCTATTTCTGCAGCAAATAGAACCACAATCTATGTTTGAGAGCAGAAATAAGAACCCCTCGAAAAAACACTCAGTTTTCTGAATATAAAGTTGGGTTTTAAAGATTGTTCATTACACCGTGCATTTTTCACATTTCTGCTTAGCGAGACGGTTCTAACGAGTACCCACGGTTTGTGTTTGGGCGGATATGGGACAATTAATGTATACCCCTGTAAACCCCATTTTTACCATATAAGGGTCAAACTTATATAGGCGTGTTTTCCTGATGCTTTCGTTATATTGTCGTGTGCTTGTGCATGATTGTGCATGTGTATAAATGTTTTTATTTTATTCATAGCAGTGAAATCATACATATCTGAAACAAATAATATAAATGATATTTCTACAGTGTGAAAAATAAAATGACCATGTTATTTTCACAATTGCAGCCCGGACTACTTTTCTCGTCAAAATTCATATGTTATCTATAAACAACGTTTTCAATGTTTTTTCAGTCGATCCAACATTGAAAGCGTTGATCCAGCACTGATTCGGAGCTGACCCTATGTTTCGTGCCTGCTAATGTTCTTTCTTTTTCTTCTTCACACTTATATGTCATGTGTATGACCTGAGTTTGTCTCAATTAAGGAATATTATGTTAGTATGTTATGTACAAAATAATTCTGTAAAATACCTTGAAAAGGCATTCTAATGCTGTATTAAAAATGGCGACCTGTTTATGGTTTGCAAATGACAATTGTTACGTCATAGCCAGGTCAAAAATTGTGACGTAAGATCCGATTGATCAATTACAGTAAGTGTCCTAAAATATTATCAAATAAAAAGAAAATTTACTTTTTTTTTTTTTTCGATAAATATCAAAAATATAGAGGAAATTTACTTTTTTTGAGATGAATACCAAAAATATTTCATCGAGTGTGTTGAAAATAAAAGCTTTTTCACGAGTTCGAAGTTGTGTTGAAAATATCAGATTTTTCACGAGTGCTATTCGCACTCGTGAAAAATCTGATATTTTCAACATACTCGATGAAATATTTCTGGTATTCATCTCAAAAAAGTAAATATCCACTATGTACATATTCATTCTCTGACGCCATCTGTGAGTGGCCCGAGAAAGTTCTGATCTGTACCTTGGCGAAAAGTACACACACCTGATCATTTTTAAAGTGGGCCAGACATATTAAATTAGTAGGTAATAACAGAGAGTCCTATATTTGATCATTCATGTAAACGGGTACACCTTATTACATGAAAATCTGCCCCATAATTGTACTATCGTATTTCGCGCCTTCCGCGTGGCTTGTGTTCCGGAAAACATATTCGACCCACATTGTTTGGGCTTAGTAATTGGACGAAAAGAGACCCTGTGGACAAAATGGTCCAAAATGAAAATAACTAAACCGCCCTGTATACTAAGTGTAGCCACGCAATATGTTGACGTTTTGCTCACTTACGTACATTTTAAACACCTCATTCCTTGCAAGAAGTAGAATTTAAGAATTCTGAAATGTTACAAGCGGACCCTGAAAACATTTTTTCTTGTTCCTGCGGTCCTAATTTCGAAACGGTTGTGACAGACAAGACCTGTTTAACAATGTTGGAGGCGTGGTCGGCGTGGTCAGGGTCAATTGATGCGGTGAAATATAGCTCAATATTTGGTAATTGAAGGTTGTTTTGCAGGCCACACAGATTGTAGACAAAAATGAGATTTTAGAAAATGTGTGAAGCTGGCTCTGAATTCAACTCTGAATTAGCTATAACAGGACTCCTGTTATGTCTAACCTAGAGATCTCGAGTCAGCCCGGCTCTGCTTACATCTCTGAACTCGCCATTTGAATCCGGAGCTCTGGATTTGCCCAGCTGTGCATTCAGCTCTGAATTCGCCAATTGAATCCAGAGCTCCGATTCAGCCAAGCTCTGCAATCTGCTGAGAATTGGCCAACTGGATTCAGCCGAGCTCTTCCCTTGGTCCCATAAGTATGGTAATCTGTAATTTGAAATATATTAAATGGTAGCTGCCCAGAATCCCCGTATACGACAGGCCATTGTAAAGCACTACCTGATGATGACATTGAACGAACGTTTTGAGTACCCGGTAGTTTAAGCCTGCACAGGCGAAGTGGTGCGGGTCGCACCGTACTTTAAACCCTCGTGGTTTCTTTGGCCGGTAAGGCTTGAGATGTCATTTCATTTCAGTTTCGGGTAATAGTCCCATAAAATGGGAAGTGTGTGTGTGTGAAATCGGGTTTAACGTCGCTTTCAACAATTTTTCAGTCATATCACGACGGTGTCTGGTTGCGACAGGGAGCTCAATGCTCACGTTTATAGTGCTGCCTCACTGAAGTATCATGTCCCAGACACATTACATGATACCACACCCAGTCACATTATCCTGACACTGGATCGACCAGTCCTAGCTCTACCCCGTAAATCTGAGTGCCAAACGAGGAGCAGCTAGTACCATTTTTAACGACTTTGGTATGTCGCGGCCCGGGATCGAACCCGAGACCTCCCGTTCCCCGGAGCGGATACTCTACCAACTGAGCTATCGGGGCCGGTATAAAATGGGAAGAACGTCTCAAAATGATCTAAATAGTGTTGACGGGGACGTAAAACCTCAACACACACAAAACAACATACCTAATCACCTTTCCTGTCTGCCCTCGGATTTTTTCAACAAAGACTCTGATCAGCTTGCGCCTCGGCGCATGCGCCGCGGCGCAGGCTGATCAGAGTCTTCGGTGGGCGCACATGTTTGGTGAACCTTTACGCTTGACGCGGCTCAACTATCACTGGATGAAACGAAACACACGGATCTCTTTTCCATGTCCAGACACCATGCACGTGTGGAAAGGGGCGTTTCCAAACTCATGGATGCAACGACATGACGTCTAGACTGTAATTGCAGTTTCCGCAATTCTGCGTATGGCTATGTAGATTTTTTGGGTCGATTGTTCGTCAGCTGACCCAAAATTACTATGCACAGTAGCTTTATGGGTTTTGATGTCCATTTGTACGAAATCCAGAGAACGTCAGTGTGATGTGTAAAAGAAAGCTTGTTGTAAGACATTGACTGGTCTCTTGTTCTGGGAGACTGACAAACAGTGTAGATTCTAATGAGTACACACAACATACATTTTCAAGACAAAATAAGAAACTTCACCATAAATTTTTCCAAATAATATTGTTATCTAGAGATTTGCGAAGATTTCTACAGGGGATCAAAGAAAGTTCGAACCACTCAAGGTTAATGAGCAAACGCAGTATGGGTGTCGAAGCTCCTATGCATGCATTAGTTATCGTCGATTTCAGGGTGTTTCGGTTCTACCATTTTCGGGATTTCTGGGTGTTTTCACGGGATTTCTCGGTGTTTCGGTACTTCCATTGTCGAGATTTCTCGGTGTTTCGGTACTACCATTTTTGGGATTTCTCGGTGTTTGCACGGGATTTCTCGGTGTTTCGGTACTACCATTGTCGGGATTTTCTGTGTTTCGGTACTACCATCTTTCGGGATTTCTCGACCTTTAAAGACAATTGGGCTAGATTCATTGTTCATGTAGTAGCTTATTATCCTGATTACTGTACGTTCCCGCCAATCCCACACAATGAACTCGGATTACCTCGGGGTCTGAGGAAAACCAGGATGTGGTTCCGATTAACCATTTCCTCTCCTGCTTTGTTTGACTTGTATAGCGTGAGAATGATAACTTGAATAGAATCTTGATTCTTCTTTACTAAAACATCAAAGAACTCACCCTCTGAAAAAAGTCTCTACGTGCAGGCTGGGAAAACTGTCCTGAATGGAGACATAGACGGTTTGGTAGCCTGGTAATCAGGCCCAGCATCTAAGTCATTCTTATTAACAAGTATATGTATTATTATTTGCCCCTTATCTAAAATAAGACCCAGATCAGGATCTACACCGTTCGCCATTCAGTTGAAGTTGAATAAAAACATTTTATATATCAAGTAATTGGATTGGTTGACATTCAGAAAAGTAGCCATTCTGGAGATATGAAAGAATGCAGAATGTAACACGGATGTGTTCTCAAAATGCGTTCAACATACCTCTAGTTGGTAGAAGATCAAAAAGGATGTTATAAATTAGACGACCTGAGGCTATGATATACCCTCGGTGGCTCGAACTTTTCCTATCTCGAACATATGTTCGTGGTTCCAAAGGTGAGACGGGTGTACTTGGTCAGCACTTCCTAACCGTTCTAGATGGTAATCTAAATGGCGATGCAAGCGCGTGCCAACACCATGGTGTTAATGATATATAATGAAGTACGCCCTGGTCCTACTTATCACCAATTATTTCCATTGCCACGCTGTGAAAGAATGCCCATAACATTCTGAGATTACATATGACTAATATGCAATAAATGATGCTACCTATCATAGGCTGTCCATTACGAAACCACGCCTATACAAATACAGTGTAACTTTTACCGCCGAAAAACGCAAAATTTCAGATGAAAAATTGTGATATTTTTCTTATTTCTGCTCAGAATATAGATTGTAGGTACTCGCTAGAACCGCCTCAGCGAGGCGGTTCTAACGAGTACCCATAATCTATATTTTAGATCAGAAATAAGAAAAATAAGGTTTACCCCTGTAAACCCCAGTTTTACTATATAAAAGTGGGGTTTCAATGGGGCCAAAATTATATAGGCGTGTTTTCGTGATGTTAATGGCATATACAATTCGTGATGTTTCATCATTATCATTACTTTTATCATCATCATCATCATCATCATCTCCTTCACCACCACCATCATCATCATCATCAGCAGCAGCAGCAGCAGCAGCAGCATCTTGTTAAATTTTTGTTAACTTTATGATGCAAATGTGCATATATTTTTGCTGAATAATGTGAGCAAAAGCTGCTCACGTTTTTATCAGAAATAATACCACTGTATTAGTAATTGTACTTGCCAGAACAGTTTACAATTTGAACATTAACGGGCTCGTTAAGCTAACGATGCCATGGGCAACTGGGCCCCGGTGTGACATCATCACGTTAGCATGCCTATGCAATGAACATCTTAATGATAAGCCGCACCTTTTCATTCAAACTTGTCTAACTGGGTTTCCTTACTTCTGTTTCAAGACATATAAACTCTGAGTACTCGTTTGTTTGTTTGATTTGAGGTTTAAGGTCCCCGTCAACACTGTAAAGGTCATTTTGGAGACTTTGCTTCCAATTTTGTGGGACTTTTACCCGACATTGAGATGAAATGACATCTCAAGCCCTGTCGCCCAATGAAATTGAGTACTCGTTAGAAACGCCTCTCTGTGGTGTTTTGAAAAAAACATATTTTCGCCGGAAAAGGTCTTTTTGTATATATATAATTGTTTGTTTGTTTAATTGATTGAGGTTTTAAATCCCCGATAAACACTATTAAGATCATTTTGGAGACGTTGCTTCCAATTTTACGGGACTTTTAACCGACACTGATATGGAATGACACCTCGAGCCCCGCCGCCCAGTGAAATCAATATAGCTCCACACTGCCTGGACAGGCTTAGACCTTATACTGAGCGGTTTACCAGTACTCATGTGCGGTCGGTTTCATCTTTGCATGCACCATGCGTCCAAATCTATTTCTTCAAGTCCCGATGGGCGAGGGCCCTCTAGGTATGATCGCACATGTGTATGTATCTTACAAAATAAAGGTGTTGCCCAGGCCCATTCTCCCTTCCGCTGATTCGAGAAGGGCAGTTGTTAGTATACACATGTAATCATTATATCAAAGCTGTTAAATGCGTCACTTATCCCAAACCTACCACCTACCCGCTCTCACTCAAAGTGTCTGGTATAAGTGTTCATAAATTATAAATAATTAGTCTGACTCTGCCGCAACACCATTCCCTACGACGTGCAACAAACATTGCGCATGCATCAAAGCTGTTTTGGCAGCTATCTATTATCACCCGTCATAATCTGCAGAGTTTGTACTTATCACATTTACATCGATATTGAATATTAATCGATGCGAATATTATATTCGCGGGGAGCTGTTTGTGTGCCCGGCGGGAGGTGGTGAGATGCACATGGTAGGTGCCATCTGGATTCATTACAGATATACTGATATCAAGACTGGCAATGCAAAACATTTGCATGCAGGATAATCCATGTAAGCAAGGGGCTTATTCACCATATTTGCATTATTTGCTGGCTCCAGCTTGCACATTGTCAATATTGGAAAAACAGGTAACCAGACCCCCTGACCTTGAAAGGTCAGGGGGGGTCTGGTTACCTGTTTT
Organism: Lucinisca nassula; assembly: GCA_963580285.1. Classification (NCBI taxonomy): domain Eukaryota; kingdom Metazoa; phylum Mollusca; class Bivalvia; order Lucinida; family Lucinidae; genus Lucinisca; species Lucinisca nassula. The sequence goes on from OY757016.1 coordinate 72,964,266, forward strand.
TCCAACACTGATAATCTTCAGACTAGGAACCAGCAGATAATGCAAATAAGGTGAATGACAGTGAGTGATGAGCTCTTGATATGAGATAATATGTTATTCTGTTAGTAACCGAGTCGGATGCGGGTTCGATACCTGCCGGGATCGGCAACATTCTTTCGTGGAGATTGATCATGATTTTTTTCTACTGTCATTCGCTCCCTTCCGCTGATTCAAAAAGGGCAATTTTCAGTTTCTGGCGAAGAATGTGTACTGTACTGGTTATACGCTTACTTATAAGCCTGCCCGGGAAAAGTGTGGACAGCTCAAAAATGACCTAAACAGTGTTAACTGAGCCGTTAAATTCCAATACAAACAAACAAAACAATGAATAAAATGCTTATGAATAGATTTTGTTTGTTTGTATGATTTGAGGTTTAACGTCCCCGTCAACACTGTAAATGTCATTTTGGAGACGTTGCTTCCAATTTTGTGGGACTTTTACCCGACACTGAGATGAAATGACTTCTCAAGCCCTGTCGCCCAATGAAACCAGTAGGGTTTATTAGCATGGACGGTCCTCCTCGCACCGCGGTTCCTGGCCGGGCTTAGATCCTCTAAGCGGTCTACCAGTACTAGTGTGCGGGCCGGATTCAGCTCTGCGTGGAAGCATCATGCAGCCCATATATTTCTTCAGGCCCCTATGGGCGGGGGCTAGCTTATGAATAAAAATGTGAAAACCGCTACACCTCATTTTTTTTTTTTTTTACAAAGTGTTATTGATATTGATAGATCTGGGGCCAGTTGTTCAAAGCATCGTTAGCTTAACGAGCTCGTTAGTGGTCATATTGTTAACTCTTCTAGCAAGTACAATATCGTAAATTTTGGTATTTTTGCTGAAAAAAATGTGAGCAGCTTTTTTCAGCAAAACATTCAGCATATTTGCCATATTGAATGATCAAAGTTTTAACGATACGTTAACTAACGACGCCGTTAGTTTTTAACAACAGGCCCCTGTTGTCTGCCACCGTTACACTTCAGAATCACACTATAACCCTTATCCCGCTGTTCACGACAACCCCTATCTATGCAAACAGTCTAGATCCAGGTCAGATGGCTTCTGAAGAAGAAGCCATCTGATCAGGATCTACACTGTTTGCCATCCAGTTTGCGAATTTGAACGAAAACATTGTATCTTGTAATCTGATTGGCTAATAGTCTGAAATGGGTGCGGGCTAAATTAAATATTCAGTGGGATAAGGGTTAAATCAGTAACTCGCATAACACGAAGAACCTTTCACATAACCCGAAGAACCTGTGACTTTTCTTCCGTGACTTTTTTTCCTTCCCAAATCTGTGTCCTTTATTTCTGTGACTTCCTTTCTTAAATTCACTAAAACATGTAAAACCTGTGCCCTTCAAAATAAGCTTTTTATAGCAGAATAAGTCTTAATTTTGGTGGTCTTAATAGCCGAATTTCCCCGTACATACACTTAAATGCTGAAAAGAATCACGACTTTCTACCGCAGAGCTTTTAGTTAATCTCCTCAGGTGACGGCGAGTTCAACAAGGAATTATTCCGCTCATTTCTTTGTAGTCTTATAATGTCTAAGAATGGTATTATATTATTTCTTTGTCATTGTTGTTAAGGTATTTTCTTCCATTAATGACAGGGCATCTGCACTTTCATGAGAGACCCCAGAAAACTAAGTCACTGGTTTGTTTGTTGATCTGGGGCCAGTTGTTCAAAACTAACGTCGTCGTTAGTTAACGTATCGTTAAAACCATGATCATTGAATATGGCAAATAAGCTGAAATTTTTGCTGAAAAAAATGTGAGCAGCTTTTGCAGATCACATTTTTTCAGCAAAAATACCAAAATTTTCGATATTTTGCTTGCTAGAACAGTTAACAATTTGACCACTAACGAGCTCGTTAAGCTAACGATGCTTTAAACAACTGGCCCCTGAGGTTTAACGTCCCGTCAACACGGTATGGGTCATTTTGGAGACGTTGCTTCCAATTTGTAGGACTTTTACCCGACATTGAGATGCAATGACATCTCAAGCTCTGCCGCCCGATGAAACCAATACAGTTTATACGCATGGATGGTCCGACTCGTAATACTTTTCTTGGGCAGGCTTGGAATCTCTAATTGGTTTACCAGTACTCATGTGCGGTCGTTTTCAGATCTGCGCCCAGTCTTATTTCTTTGGTCAATTGTCTCTTTGATTGTTTGTACTGGAGTTTAACGGCCGAGTCAACACTATTTCCGATCAGTTTACCTATCCACACTTTTTCTGGGCACGCTTATACGTAAGCGGTTAACCAGTACAGTGCACATTCTTTCGCCAGAAACTGACAACTGTGCTTCCTGAATCAACGGAATGGAGCGAATGACGGTAGAAAAAGATTTCATGATCAATATCAACGAAAGAATGTTGCCGACCCCGGCAGGTATCGAACCCGCGTCCTTCTTATCACCGGTCAGACGCGCACCCGTGTGAGCTACTGAGGTCGGCTCTATGTCTCTGAGTGTTGGATAAAAAAGGGGACTTAGATCGTTTCCCTTTACCCATGCACTGTGAACAATCAGTGTTGATAGTAATGTGGGCATTATCACTAAAGTACGGAACCCGGAAAGGGACATGATTTTTTATTTTTATTATGTTGTGCGAACAAGATAATATCTTAAGCGGACAAGTTATTATCTTGTTCAGACAACATATTATCTTGTGCGGACAAAATATTATCTTGTGCGGACAAGATATGATCTTGTTCGCACAATATAATATCTTGTGCGCACAACATATTATCCTGTTCGCACAGCAAATTATCTTGTTTGCACAACATAGATCTTGGGAAGTTGTGTGGACAAGATATTATCTTGTGCGGACAAGATATTATCTTGTCCGCACAAGATAATATCTTGTCGGCACAAGATATGTTGTCCGCACAAGATAATATCTTGTCCGCACAAGATAATATCTTGTGCGCACAACTTATAAAATAAAAAAAAAATCATGTCCCTCCCCGGGTTCCGTACTAAAGAGCTTCTGTGGCCAGTAACTTTGGGATCGCTCCAAAAATATACAACAATCTCCGGTAAAAGTCGGATGTAGTTTTACCGAATTCTTGTTTCTGTGACGTCAGAGTGTTGTGTAACTGTAAAATCTGGACTGGGCTCGTGTACTTGGACATTGGCAAGCAGTGTAGACCCAGATCAGACGCCGCACACGCGGCGTTTGATCAGGGTCTACGCTGTTTGCTTAATATTGGCATTTGAGGGTTAAACGAAACAGTCTAAGTGTCGGTTCAGGACTATTTTCCCAGCCTACACTCAGAGACAATCGACCCACAAGTCGAGAAATGCTTATAAACCATATTGGTTTCATGGGGAGGCAGGGATTGAAATGTCATTTCATCTCAATGTCGAGTTTTGTTTTTGTTTGTTTGATTTGAGGTTTAACGTCCCCGTCAACACTGTAAAGGTCATTTTGGAGACGTTGCTTCCAATTTTCCGACATTGAGATGAAATGACATCTCAAGCCCTGTCGCCCGATGAAACCAATAGGGTTAATTAGCATGGACGGTCCGCCTCGCACCGCGGTTCCTGGACAGGCTTAGATCCTCTAAGCGGTTTACCAGTACTAGTGTGCTGGCCGGATTCAGCTCTGCGTGGAGGCATCATGCAGCCCATATATTTCTTCAAGCCCCTACGGCCGGGGGCTTCTCAATGTCGAGTAAAAGTCCCACAAAATTTAAAGCAACGTCTCCAAAATGACCTAAATAGTGTTGTTTGTTTTGGAGTTTAACGGCCAAGTCAACACTACTTTAGGTCATTTTGAGCCGGTCAGTTTACCTATCCACACTTTCCTCGGCAGGCTTATACGTAAGCGGTTAACCAGTACAGTGCACATTCTTTCGCCAGAAACTGACAACTGCCCTTCTTGAGTCAGAGCGAATGACCGTAGAAATCTAAACAGTGTTGACGGGGACGTTAAACCTCAAATCAAACAAACAAAGGCGTATACTATATTTTCTCCTTGTTGCGCAGGGCCGCCATTTTTTATATCGACCAAATGCATCCGAGCTACTACTTTGTCGATTTTTTCATTAACTCCTTTCATTAAATAATGGCTGCGAGAGCTAAATGGGTCACTGGGTTATGTTTTTATCAAAAAAATGTAAACACACATCCTGCAATGGATGGCAGATGTTAACGCTAGATTGAGCGGGGGAAAAGGCATTCCACCATCTGGCAAAGATATTTTGATTCCATTCGTTTTGCACTGGTATATATAACTGCTTTCTTCTCGGGCTGCGATTATGCTGCCGCACAGACTTGTATCAGCTACCCAACGTCAGCCGAGTTTCTCCTGGCTGTCCCGTTTTCTTCAACGTACATAACCACAAAAAAGGGCATGCGTGCATGACCTATATATACACGGGTTCGTTGGCCATTCTAGTAGTGGTTACGCTACTCGCCTTGTAAACCAGGGATCGCAGGATCGATCCCGGGCTTCTCCAGACTTTCGGATGAGTCTTTAAACCGAGGTCCCGTCTCCGCATGACCTTAGCTGTTGGTGGGACGTAAACTAAAACTCACTCACTCGTTGGCCATTCTAAAGGAGATAAAGCTTCTGGTCATTCAAAGCAGAGAAAGGCTAAGGTTGGCTTCACACGGAGGTTTGAAGCTGCGCTGTACTGATTAAGCGATTATTTGGGCCCCGTCAAGCGATTTTGGTACTTATCGCCTATGCGAGCAGCGAAGGTTCAGGCGAGCCTGCGCATCCGCGCAGTCTCGCCAGAACCTTCGCTGCTCGCTCATACAAGCAGTGAATCAAGAGGAACCTTCAGACAGGAAGACATATCCCTGGCCCCTCTGAATGGCTGGGCATGCGCAGTTAAAATTTGTCATGACGGAATGCTCGAAGACACAAATTCGCTTGGCGGGGCTCATTTATAAAACTGACTGGCTCGATATGACTTAAAAAGTGTTGACGGACTCCCAATGTGTATACGTTGTATTCGTTGCCTATTATGGCTTACAGACCAAGCAAACCAAATAATGTATACAAATCAAAGCACTGAGAGTACTGGTTTGTATGTGTGTTTGGGTTTTACGTCCCAACAACAGCTTAGTTCATACGAAGACGGGACCTCGGTTTAAAGACCCAACGGAAAGTCTGGAGAAGTCCGGGACCGAACCCACGACCCCTGGTTTGTGAGAGGAGTAGCACAAACACTACACCACAGGGGCTTCTACTGGTGTGTCGATGGCTGAAATGCCGGGGACTTACATAAATTTGTTTACCTCTTAGTTACCCGAGTAATAAAAACAAACAGTGTAGACTCTGATCAGACGCTAGGTAGTGTGGCGTCTGATCAGGGTCTACATTGTTTGCCAGTAACCCAGCATAGGAGCCTAGTCAAATTTTAAAATTTTACAATTTACACAGCAAGGAGCTTTAAACTGTTAAATACATGGATTGTGTACATGAGTTGACAATAACAGGCGGGTAGTAACTTTCGGTCGATTGACAAACAATCGACTCAAAAATTCGACAGATGTGCATGAAGAATGACTCAACGGTTTCCTTTTTACTGTGCATCTCTTTCATCTTTCAATACGGTTAATTTTACATTGCGTCACCTTTGGAGCCCTTATCTGGTGGCCTAATTGTGAAAAATGAGCCAGATTAGATGACTTTTTAACTACATTGTAACCAAATAACCCAATTAACCCCACCCATTTGAAACCTTACATCTCCCGCGGTATCTTGCGGCACGTGCTCGCCTGTTTGATAAGAATGATAAAACGCGCGTTGAGTTTCACGAACAATTAGGAAAACTTCTATACAGAAGCTAAGAATGCGAATCAAATTTCATTTATATTGTTTCACTTTTTTTTTTTTTTTTTTGACAGATCATGGGCGAAAAAGGCACTTTTACATTGATATAAGATTGGTTATCGTTAAAACACGCATGCCGAGTCATTCGCCGGTTCCGAAGTTCTCAGTCTACATCGATGAATTCTTTGGCGGTACTGCGTAGCCTCACCAAAGTCTTCGCGGTTCATGTATGCGTAAAGGGGCCATTTTCATGCTGAATCTCATTTGTTATTGTTTTTTTTTTATCCCGCCCTTGGTGGGGATCAAAGTTAACTTGAAATGTGACAAAATGATACAAAAATATGCGGTTACAATGTTAACTTTGTGAAATATACCCTGATTACTATGACAAAAGAATTATGATACATGTATATAAATATATGTATCTGAATCAAAGCACTGAGAGTACTGGTGGATCGATTGTCTCTGAGTGTAGATTGGGACAATGAACTTAAACTGTTTTGTTTAACATTTAAATTCTTGTAGTGTAAGCATACCGTGTAAACCCTGATCAGACGCTGCGCTTCTCGGCGTCTGACCATAAATTCATGTACTGTAAGCTAACGGTGTAGACCCTGATCAGACGCCGCGTTCTGCGGTGTCTGATCTGGGTCTAAACTGTTTGCCCAGCTCAACCCATGATTCCAGCCAAGAGTCTACAGATAACACTTTTATGCAACACGCTGACCTTAATTCCGCTGTTTTCTATAAATAAGTTACATAGAGTGGTAGTCACGTGGAGCCTAGTACTAATATAGATTTTGTCCTTACAACTTTGGGTCCATTGATTAAACAATCGACCCAAAATGGAAACACGATCAAGTGATCGAAAGCCGAATGATGACTATGATGTTTTTGCTGCTTCACCGTCCTTTCAGCGGAGCTTTCGGTCTATATCATCACACGAAATGAGAGCCTTTCTTATTTTTGCTCCACACCATTGAGCGTGGCCGTTAGAACCACCTCATTGGGGCAGTTCCCTGCCTCAATGAGGCGGTTCTGATGAGCACCCACAATCTATATGCAGCGGAAATAAGAAAAAATAATAATTTTCGTCAGAAGAAGGCTGAAACAAATAAGGTATTATCTCGTATAGGTGTGTTACCTTGAGGCGGGCCGACAGAAGGGTGTGAATGCAAGGCTCTGTGCAACTGAGCACCACCTGAAGCCAAAAAAAATCCCTACTTCCAACGGGACTCGAACTCGAGCCACTTGTTATAGTGAAAAAACTTCTCTTCGCTATTCGATTGTTTATCAATCGATCCAAAGCTATTACGCGGTCTAGAATACTCCCTGTGATTGCTGCGCTATTCTTGTCGCTATGACGTCAGAATGCTGTGTAAAGAGGGGTATCTGCAAAACCTGGACTGGACTGAAGTGCTGGGATATTGGCAAACAGCGCAGAGCGAGATCGGACGCCACAGAACATCCGTATGATCAGGGGCTACACTGTTTTCTAAACTACGGGAATTTAAGGGTTGAGCGAATGGTGTAAGTATCCGTTCATGGCCATTTTCCCAGCCTACACCCTATTGACATGGGAGACAAAAATATTTTTGCAAGAGTTTCCTCCCCTGAAGGTGCATTCATTCCCCTTAAGCGCTTACGAGTTGACATAAACAGAGGGCGTTTTCAGATGCAGTATTTCTTGTCGTCTTAACCCTTGTCCTGCTGAATATTTATACTACCTATTATCAACCAATCAGATTACTTGATGCAAATTATTGCAACAAATTCATAATCTGAATGGCAAACAATGTAGATCCTGATCAGATGGCTTCGTCAGAAGCCATCTGATCTGGATCTACATTGTTTCAAAGATAAGGCATATCCGGGATTAGCAGGACAAGGGTTAAAAATTATAGACGGTGATGGCGTGGAACACTTCTATCACTTAGCATCCAGACGACAGACGGTGTCAAGGGATGAAATCTCTGTCTCCTGAATATGTAGATCGAACAACTGTTTTTGGCATCTTCCAGACATTTCAGAACAAACTCGTACATCGGCAGACAATGTTATTATAATAAGAAGAAATAGTGCCCTATGTTCTGCGTAACTAATGAGAAAGAGAATAGTAAGATGTCTGACCCCAGCCGTCGCTATTTGATCGGGTTTCTGGTGTATTAGTTTTACGATTTCACTTAGATCTAGGGCATCATTGATCAGAGGTGGGCAAAAAACCAGAGTACTCGGGGAAAAATGCAGAACTTGGCCTCTCGGATGGTGCCCGAGCGAGGTTCGAACACACAGTGAGAGACCTTATGATTAAGAGAGAGTGCTATTATTTACGAGGCTACGAAGGCCCGTTTCTTGTGGGAGTCAAAAATAAATAGTGACGGCTACATAAAAATTTCTCCCGCATGTCAAATTAGGATCTTTATATACGTGTGAGGGATGGATAGAAAAATCCGTCCAAGTATTGAGTCAATACCGAGTGACACGAGGGAAGGACTTTTCTATTAGCCCCAGACATCCATGATAGATTTTTTCTTGGTTGCCATTTTATTCAAAACCATGATACTGCAATCGCTTTGGTGCTTTCAAATGTTGACGTCCGCCACAACGTGACGACTTCATATTCACGTTCAGTGGTGCCAGCCTAAACGACGCGACAGACGGCGTCCTTTACAGGCAATGTACATATACACATGTTTTTTTTTTTTTTTTTTGTTGTTGTTTGTTTGTTTTGTCCGTGAGTGAGATAAGGTGGGCGAAATAAGAAATTCTAAACCAGTTAAAATCTCGGATGCCTTATCTGGTGTGCAAGATAATTGTGTATTTCATGCCTCAAAAAGAAGCATTGTAGATTGTGAATGCTCGCTAACGCGCAACGACAATCAACATTTTTGAAGAAGACCTAGGAAAATAAATTCTTGCACACCAGATAAGGAAATCCATAGTTTTAGCTTGGGATAGAAATTTTGTTCTATCCCTGATGTTCTTACCCAAAATCGAATATTCTCGCGTATTTGGTTGAATACGATTCATATGCGCTGCCGTTAAGGTGGACCTCATAGCACGTTACGTGACGTCACTAAACATCCAAAGTGACTGCAGTAGGCTATTAAAAACCCATGCTCAGAAATGGAAAGTATGCAAGAAGAAGAATCCTACATGGGTGTGAGGGGTGGATAGAAAAATCCGTCCCTCGGGATCACTGTCCTGCATCACTCGGCAAGCCTCATGATGCCGGACAGTGTCCCGAGGGACGGATTTTTCCATCCACCCCTCAAACCCGTGTTAGATTCTTTATTATATACCCTTGTAAACGGCCAGCAAGGATTTTTGTCGCATGCATTTTTAACGTGATAATATATTTGTTAAAATCCACTATATATGGATCGGTTCAAATCGCATGTATTATGCAGTTTTGTTCCGTTTCTATATTTTGATTAATCTCCAGCTAAATTTAACCGCCATAGATAAAATGTCCAGATGCAAGAATTAATCTTTCGAAAAAAAGTAAAAGAGAAGAGTGACGAATCGAAAGCTGGGACTATCATTTGAGAAACACTTCTGTCGTCGAGTTTGTGAAACAGGCTATAATGACGATTTCAGTCAGACACACTGTCTACGCGACAAAATGCCTGGAAAAGTGTAGCGCGTGGGTCACTCGGTTTGCTCAATCTTTTTGCAAATGCATAATATCAAGCTGGGTCGCGTCTGGTCCCGAAGGATGGTAATTGGAAGGGAAAATCCTTTCTTAGACATAAAATTGATCTCCTAGACAGCATAATGGGATTCATAAGTAATGCTTATAGTTAAGGCAACTGTAGCACATGAACAGCTGCAAGATGGCCTTGCAACCAGCGAAGGCTCTGATCAGACTGCGCAAAAGCGCAGTCTGATCAGAGCCTTCGCTGGTTACATGAACAAAGTAAAGCTAGCTTTTAGGCAGAGATGCGCGAAGATTCTGGGCGAACTGGATGAACGTGTAGTCTGAATTGTGCCTTTGCTAGTCAAAAAGGCACTCTTGTATGGTTTTCTGAGCTCTAGCTTCCCCCCCTAACAATAACCATGTGAGCTGACCGCAAGCGTATGTACCCTATCAGGCTAATGAGATATTCTCTACATCGGAATTGCATTACTGCACGTCAACGCGTAATTTATGCAATACTAGAGTGACCGAGCCGTCTAGAAGCTTGCATTCTGGTAATAGCCATAGAGACCAGAAAATATGGCATATCATTAGCCATCGTTCGCCTTATTTAGGATTAAAGATAATAATTCCGCGAGTTTTTCTCCACATTTGCATATGATAATTGGATACTCGCATATTACGAGCTCGTAATAGCAGATGCAAATATAAAGATAATCGTGTTTTCATGATTCTTGCTGGTACGACAACGCATTTTCGGATCGATAACAAAATTTACAAATCGACCCAAAGTTACTTAGCACAATAACTTTTCGTTGCTGGTGTCCCCGTGACCATCACTGATTTGTACGAAATACATGTAACGGATATTTATAGCCTCGAGATTCGTATCGTTGGCATTACGATAACACACCCGTGTGACATAGTGCATTTTTTTCATATCTCCAAAATGGTTACTTTTCTGATGAAAATCTGTGATATTTTTCTTACTTTTACTGCAAACATATGTTGTGTGTGCTCGTTAGAACCGCCTCACTGAGGCGGTTCTAACGAGTACCCACAACCTATGTCTTGGAGCTGAAATAAGAAAAATAATGTTTACCCCCATAAACCCCAGTTTTCTCTATATAAAGTGGTGTGTAACACAGACTTGTTCACGTGATGGTGAGGAGAAAGGGGTAGAGTCGTGTACAAGGATTGGCAAAGATACTAAGCACAGTAGCTTTAAGTTGTTGATGTCCATGTTAAAGGCAATCCATTTCTGTGCTTAATAACATTGTGACGCTTGAAAAACAATTGGCACAGGAATAGAGGGTTTACAGGGCTAAGCACTGTTTCGCTTGTCTCTGCTAGGAAAGATATATTCTTTGAAAAATATCTGAGGTTCACTGATGGGGCCTATTTGGTCGAAACTACCTAGTCTGGCGCAAAAATGCTTGTGCGCTAAATACATATCAGTTCTATTTCTGGCATCCAAAGGATAACCTATTTGTAGAACATGTTGAGATGTATAAAGCTAATGTGCCCCGCCCATCGGGGCTTGGAGAAACTGACTGGGATCCATTGTGCTTCCGCGCAGAGCAAAAACCGACCCAACTTGAATACTGGTAAACCGCTTAAAAGGTCTAAGCCTGCCTTTCGCGGAAAGTGCTAATGTGCAGGTTTATCCGTAGGCCGAGAAGCCTCCGTGGTGCAGTGGTTACGCTACTCGCCTTGTAAACCAGGGATCGCAGGATCGATCCCGGGCTTCTCCAGACTTTCGGATGAGTCTTTAAACCGAGGTCCCGTCTCCGTATGACCTTAGCTGTTGGTTGGACGTAAAACTAAAACTCACTCACTCACTTATCCGTAGGCCGGCAGATCAGTTTGTCTTTTCCGAACTATTTCTGGGTTGCACGTGGCGAGCTTGCGCCGCAGTTGGCTGCCGATCAATCATTACATGTATCAATACTGCTTCATTATCTTTTCTGTAATGATGCCCACGTGACCGAACAATCTTAATTATTCATAATATTAATGAAATAACAATTACATAAATACATTGTAGAATCATTACATGGCGTGATCCTATAGGTATGTTTGTATGTGCATTGGATGGTAGGGGAACGCGGGGTGGGTATGGGGGTGGGGGTGGGGGGCTGCTTGGGTGAAGAGTGCTACATTAGACTGCTTCATGCTCTATAAAGGTTACATTTCACAAAGGCTGGCAGGCGACACTACACATAAATGCAGTTTTGTCAGGGCGAAAGATGCATCCCGTTATTCATGTACATATATGTAGGTGGCTTGAAGCCTTACTCAAAACAAATGTGTCCCCGCCCATCGGGGCTTGAAGAAATATATGGGCGGCATGATGCTTCCACGAAGAGCTGGTACCAACCCGCACACGAGTACTGGTAAACCGCTTAGAGGATCTAAGCCTGCCCAGGCAAAGCGGTGCGTGTCAGCCCGTCCATGTTTATAAACCCTATTGGTTTCATTGGGAGGCAAGGCTTAAGATGTCTCAAGGTCGGGTAACAGTCCCCAAAAATTAGAAGCAACGCCTCCAAAATGACCTTTACAATGTTGACGGGGACAAACCAAACAAACAAACAAAACAAATCGCTGTTGTGATTACTTACGGGTTATTTATGTAATCCGTGGAATTGTTCCACAGCTGGTTTCAGAAACAGAAGCTGGTCCCAGTAGACATAGAATTCCTGCTATGTTGATGATAGACAGAAGGCTGACAAAAGAAGACGAGAGAAGGAATGTGTCAAAAGAGCAAAAATATGGAAAGAGAATTGCCTGCCACCACGCCATGTAAGAATAATAAGCCTTCGTGTGTCAGGATGTACTTCATCAGGAAACCACACGTTTCCCGAGCTGGTCCGAAAGCTGCTCAATTCGGTTTAAATCCGGCGAAAAAGCAGGCCAAGAAAGAACTTGCACACTATTTGGATTGAAAAAGTCCATGGGTAGCCTCGTTGAATGAGCACGTGCATTGTCCTGTTGGAAAAGCGTAACGTCAAAACGGTACCACTTCAGGCTCTAAGATTTCATCGATGTACCAACGTACCGTCAAATTGCCATCAACAACGATGAGTTGGGTTTTGTGGCGCCATGAGTTCCTTCCCCAACACGAGTAGAGGGTTCTAACGAGTACCGACAATCACATTACGATAACACACCCGTGCGATATAGTGCAATTGTTACAACTCCAAAATGGCTACTTTTCTGACGAAAATCTGTGATGTTTTTCTTATTTATACTGCAAACATAGGTTGAGGCGGTTCTAACGAGTACCCACAACCTATGTCTTGGAGCAGAAATAAGAAAAATACTGTTTACCCCGTAAACCCCAGTTTTCTGTATATAAAGTGGGGTGTAAGGGGGTGTTCATTTCACGGACTTGTACACGTGATGAACATTTTGGAGCAGAAATAAGAAAAGTAGTGTATACCCCCGTAAACCCCAGTTTCTACTGTATAAAGATGGGTTAAGGGGTGTTCATTTCACGGACTTGTGCACGTGATGAGTCGGGTGCGCATTTGACTTGTGATGGTTTACCTGCTTGGGTTGGCAACATTCTGTCATATAGTTTATTTAAAAAGGGCAAAGCGAAAGAATGTACAATGTACTTGTTAAGCCTGATTAGTAAAACCGACCGGCTCGATATGACCTTGATTATATTGAATGGGTCGTAACACTCGCAAACAAACTGCCAATACAAATGTATATGTTTCTTAACGGAAAGCGTAACATGCTTAATGAGCTGAGACAATCTGGTGTCGGATCGGTTCAAAGTTTTAATGAGGTATATCAGGGCTCGTTTGAGCCTTCACGATCTATATGTATAAGTCCTAAGAACCTTTTTTTCTGCGTGTACAAACTAAAATCATAGTAGCTTATAGGCCAGCATATTGCATACAGGAACGCAAAATCATATGTTCTTGATTTGTGAATAGCATTTATATAATCCCATCAGTACGGCCTGGTGCCTTCTTCAGAGATTAGATTATGGAAAATATTTATATTCGCTTTGTACTTATCTTAATATCATGCCAATTAATACCTGACTTGCCGGGATGTCTGCTCCATTCATAAAGAATCGACGGAAGTCTGGGAATGGCTGCGCGCCGATAAGCTTTGCTTGGGTGAGGACTCATTCTAGTTGTGGTCTTTTTGACCGAAACTAGCTAGTTTTGTTTGTTTGATTTGAGGTTTAACGTCCCCGTCAACACTGTAAAGGTCATTTTGGAGACGTTGCTTCCAATTTTGTGGGACTTTAACCCGACATTGAGATGAAATGACATCTCAAGCCCTGTCGGCCAATGAAACCAATAGGGTTTATTAGCATGGACGGCCCGCCTCGCACCGCGGTTCCTGGACAGGCTTAGATCCTCTAAGCGGTTTACCAGTACTAGTGTGCGGGCCGGATTCAGCTCTGCGTGGAAGCATCATGCAGCCCATATATTTCTTCAAGCCCCTTTGGGTGGGGGCTTTTGAAACTAGCTAGCCTGGTCTAGAAAAAATCTTGTACGCTCCAAAGTTTTCAGTTCTGCGCTGTATAGTCCTTGCTTCCAAAAGATTGCCCCTTTTCCGGAACATAGGCAAGGAGTCATCACGCGAAGAAGTGCGTGGAATGAAGACCCCCGCTATACCCCACTTCATATAGAGAAAAAATCGGGTTTACGGGGTATACATTATTTTTCTTATTTTTGCACAAAAACAAAGGTTGTGGGTACTCGTTAGAACCGCCTCAATGAGGCGGTTCTAACGAGTACCCACAACCTATGTTTGCAGTATTTGTAAGAAAACTATCACGGATTTTCATCAGAAAAGTGGTCATTTTGGAGATGAGAAAAATGCACTTTATCGCACGGGGGTGTCATCGTTATGAATAAACTGAACCGAAATCAAGGACATTTCTATAAATAGCACTCCAAAGTATATCGCTTGCCAAAAAGGGATCACGCCTTCAAGAAATAATTTGCTCCCTCAAGTTCGAATTCGCTCCCAATGCTTTCCCTTAACCCATGCCCACCCATCACGAAAAACGCCTATATATAATTCTGACCCCCCCCCCCCTTGAACCCCACTTTATATAGTAAAACTGGGTTTACAAGAGTATGCCTTATTTTTCTTATTTCTGCACTAAAATATAGATTGTGGGTATTCGTTAGAACCGCCTCGATAAGGCGGTTCTAACGAGTACCTGCAATCTATATTTTGAGCATAAATAAGAAAAATGTCAAAACTTTTTATCTAAAAAAAATATATTTTTTGGGGGCGGTAAAGTTTAAATGTATGTGTACAGGTGTGTTTTCGTTATGCATGTCTTTGCAAATAGCGTAGATCCAGATCGGGAAGGTTCTGAAGAATCTACTCTGTCATTCAGTTTGTGAATTTGAATAAAAAATATTATACCATGTGATCTGATTGGCTTATAATCCTTGTGAAGAAGGAGAAAACTTTTTATTACAAGTATTAGCTTTTACAAAAAGCTTGAGTCTACGCTTAGCACACGTCATAGGATTGGAATGTCAAATGACAAAGCTGTTCATGTGTATTCTGCATAAGTGTGCCGGTAAATACTGAAACTTGTATAATAGCCAAAGATTCCAAAAGTTGACTTCAGTTTCGTACATAAACAAAACTACCAATCTTTTACTATGATAACCACTCGTACTATGGAAACGAAAAATCAGTAGAACAGATGCATCTGCCTCTTTTAGTGAAAACAAATAAAAATAAGTGTACTGTATCATCGGAGGGAAGTCAATATCATGTGAACCCAGAAAACAGAGGGTTTGATCAACTTACGGAAGTGTTTCGGTCAATCACGGTTTTTAATCATTATAACAAATGTCAATAGAATATAGCATCCAGTCAGTAATGGCCTTTTCTTTAATGATTCTGGAGCAAAAGTAAACCTTAGGTATTCTACACCTACAGGCGTAGACAATAGCACGGATGACATGCTAATAGAAAATAACATTTTCCTTTGATTGTCTTCGCCCGTCTGATCAGCTTTCAATGACGCGCGATTTTAACCCTTTTTGTACCAAATAGAACCTTCCACATTATCTATAGCATGAGTCAATTCCAAAATTTAGGGGTGCCAGGTTGTGTTTCCTTCAAAAACTATTCGGAAAATGGCTGAACGTTTTGCAAACAGTGTATGCCCTGATCAGACGCCGCGTTCTGCGGCGTCTGATCTGGGCCTGCACTGTTTGCCAGGGTACACGTTTCGGTGTTTCCGGTACAAAATGGGTTAAATTGAAGTTCAGCCCGTTGAAGACTGTATCAATAACAATAGAAGCTGAAACGTGACAATTCATGGAAGACAGTCATGAAAACTCTTTATAGTCGTGTAAAAGTCATTTCTTTTATTACTCAAGAGAAATGATCTCCGCGCAATTTTACACCACTTTCAGAAGAGTTAAAGAACAAGGACATCACGCATAGCATAAAAATGTTACCAAAGATGACTAGGTTTAGCCTGCGCAGTTACCGTGACATACTCTGTTTAGCTCTGCATGGATCTATACATGACTCAAGCGACTGAAAGTCTGATATGTGTCTTCGCTGGTTGCACATAGTCTTTTATTTTTCAAGTATATAACTTCCGCCGTGCCCCGCCTCTTACAGAAACAATCATAAAATCGTTCCATCAATTTGGCCTAATAAGTGGGACATCTAACTAACAGATCTGTTCTATTAAAATACTATTGTTATTCCATAAACTGAAACTGCGGCAATGTAATTATCGCCCCCGCCCATCGGGGCTTGAAGAAATAGATGGGCTGCATGATGCTACCGACCCGCACACGACTACTGGTAAACCGCTTAGACACTCTAAGCCGGCCCAGGTAGAGCGGTTCATGGTTATAAACCCTATTGGTTTCATTGGGCGACAGGACAGGGATTGAGATGTTGCCACAGTTTCTTTGGTTTTGTTTACTTGATTTGAGGTTTAACGTCCCCGTCAACACTGTATAGGTCATTTTGGAGACGTTGCTTCCAATTTTGTGGGACTTTTACCCGACATTGAGATGAAATGACATCTCAAGCCCTGCCGCCAAATGAAACCAATAGAGATAATAAGCATGGACGGGTCCGCCTCGCACCGCTTTGTCTAGGCATACTTAGATCCTCTAAGCGGTTTACCAGTACTCGTGTGCGGGTCGGATTCAGCTCTGAGTGGAAGCATCATGCAGCCCATCTATTTCTTCAAAGCCCCGATGGGCGGGGGCCGATTTTACAGATATAAGTATTCCTGTCAAATACCATGACAGCAAATCTTTAGGCATGAAATACAATAGGTTATCTCCCGCAAACACACACACACACACACACACACACACACATACACACACATCCCCACATCACGAAAACACCCCCCACCCCACCCCTTGAATCCCACTTTTATATTGTAAAACTGGGATTCACAGGGGTAAATCTTATTTTTCTTATTTCTGCTCTAAAATATAGGTTGTGGGTACTCGTTAGAACCGCCTCGATGAGGCGGTTCTAACGTGTACCTACAATCTATGTTTCGAGCAGAAATAAGAAAAATGTCACAATTTTTCATCTGAAATTTTCATTTTTCGGCGGTAAAATTTGCAATGTATTTGAATAGGCGTGTTTTCGTAATGACACCCAACCCCCATATCAAGGGCTATTCCTAAAGGGAAGAACGTGCTCCCTGTGTCCTTTAGGAATAGTTCTCCAGAGCAAATGAAGATGAATCTGTGATCTGACTGTATAACTTCCTTAGACAATTTAACATAAGTACACACCATAAAATTATCTAGTCCAAAGAATATAAACCTAGTTATGACAAACAGAAGCTTGAAATAACTTCAAAGAGCTTCTAGACGGCCCATTTGTATTCCTCTATTGGGGCCAGTGGGTCATAATCGTCAATTTTATGATCAATTCATAGCAAAGATCATCAACTTATCATTTTTCTGGTACGAAAATGAGCTATTATATTACCGCTTAATCACGATAAATTCCATACTAGGGTCAGAGTTTTCCCAGAAAAAGCCCTTATGAATTTTTGAGGAAAATATCTGACCTAGTAATCACGACATCATATTACTGTCTAGACGTTGTTTAGTATAGAATTCGTCTATAATTGAATTTTGGAACAGTTTCTGAATGGGTGGTGGTATATTAGAAAATGCAAAATCATGCACGTCATTGTTTGAACAATGGCAAAATCATCCGCATACAGTACCATGTCGCGATGATTCTACCCGAGGACTTTACTCAGTCATCCCGTTAATTGTGGGTCATTTTGTGTCGTCTCCCGTTATGTGTATAATACCAATACAAGTATAGCTTTTACAAAAAGCTAGTTCTCCACTACTGTTAATGTCTAGAATCATACATTGTATACAAGAAATATGTTTTATACAATTTACTGTCTTTGACAAAATTCTATTTGCCAGTCTGGCACTTAGTAATACTACTAGACCGTGTGTGTTTCCATCCTTGCCTTGTACTTGTGGACCTCATCAAACAATGTAACGTGTTAAGTTTGCGACCAGTTGATTGAAACCGTCCTGTCTAAGCGTTTTTTTCAAGTCCAAACGTCATGACTATAGAGAAAATAATTTATATGTTTAACATATTGATATGGTTCTCAATAATTATTGTTGCTAACGGCGAGGCAAGTTGTTTTAGCTCACAAGAACCAATGGTCCTTGGGGAGTTCTTGGGGAGCTTATATGATAGACAGTGATCCATTATGCTCGAGAGTTTGTACGGATTAGCCTGTACAAATATGAGAGCAAATATGGGCTTGTTCAAATGTGATAGCATTTCTGTACCAAAGCTCTGCCCGTGTGCCTATTTTTATATGGAAGCTATACTGGTTATGGACCTCGTTGGCTTCTACAAATGTGACAGCAATTCTGTGCCAAAGCTATACCCGTGTCCTTTTTTTTAAAACTTATACTTGTTTCAGACCTCTTTTTTTCTTTTTGTGAAAAATAATACTTGTTGTTGCATTATAAATATAAAGTTCAACCTGCATTGTGCGTAGCTCATGACTGTACTTCAGTCTACAGTGTCTATGCCCATGGGCGTAGACAATCAATTGGATGCCTTGGTGACAAAAGATGCATGACACCTTACCCTCAGCCAACCACCCCACATTCCGTTAAAAGTCTCATTTAATCCAGTGAAATGAGGGGTTTATAACGGTATACATGTGTTTGCTGATTTCAATGAGGTGGTTACAACGAGTAACCACAATCTCCACAATCTATGTTCAAAGCAGTTTATCCGTTCGTTCGTTCGACCGTCCGTCCGTTCGTCTGTCTGTCTGACTATCCATTTTACACACTAAAACTTGTCAACAACACATCTAGGCTCACTTGTTTCACTTCAAGGTGCACACTCGTAAATACATGCATCTGACAAATCTATCCCCACGTTTTAGAATTAGGTTGTAGGTCCTCGTTACAACGCTTCGTTCTTAACGTAGTTTTATTTATTTATTTATTTTAAGGTTTCGCGCCAAGTTATGCAATGTTGCTAAAATGAACATGGAAAAGCTAATTTAAAGGCATCTGGTAATCGCGAATTTTTATCAAAAACAGTAAAATTCTCATACTAGACTGCCGGGAAAGCCTGCCCTGGCAAAGTGGTGCGAGTCGGGCCGTACATGCATATAAACCACATTTGTTTCATAGGGCGGCAGGGCTTGAGATGTCATTTCACCTCAAAATCGGGTAAAATTCCCACAAATATTGGAAGCAACGTCCAAAATGGCCTAAATAGTGTTCACGGGGACGTTAAACACAAATCAAACAAACAAATGAGGCTTCCTTTGGGACTGTTCAAAATTGGTCTTTAAGACCACTTTTGAACAGTCCCAAAGGTGGCATCTTACTAGACGACACTGAGTATAAAGAAACATGAACCGAAGTTTCACTGTATGCATTCCAACATATGTAAGATATAAGACGTGTTGGTTCTATGTTTCTTTTAAAATTTTATATTAATTTCAATATTTCACTCGGCCTTTGATCATATCCATATCTTGTGTAAATGATGTAATCTCTTAGAAAATATTGTAAATGAAGACGACCCGCGAAACGAAAATTAAAAAGCAATTCATTATTTCTCTCTTTGATAAGCTTAAAAATAAATGCCTGGAGTAGATAAAGATTTCATATGAGTGGGCAAAGGCGCCGGGGTCTAGAAGAGAAGCCCTGATCTCCGTAAAAATGAGAAAGGATAAATTGCACAGCGTATGAGCTGTCTTTGAACCTCGAGCTACCGTATGTCCCCGCCCATCGGGGCTTGGCGAAATGGGCTGTATCGAGCTTTCTCGAAGAGCTGAAACCGACTGAACTTGAGTACTTGTTTTTGTTTGTTTGATTTCATGTTTAACGTCCCCGTCAACACTGTACAGGTCATTTTGGAGACGTTGCTTCCAATTGTGTGGGACTTTTACCCGACATTGAGATGAAATGACATCTCAAGCGCAGCCGGCCAATGAAACCAATAAGGTTTATAAGCATGGACGGTCCGACACTCACCGCTTTACCTGGGCAGGCTTAGATCATCTAAGTGGTTTGCCAGTACTCGTGTGCGGTCAGATTCAGCTCTGCGTGGAAGCATCATGCAGCCCATCACTTTCTTCAAGCCCCGATGGGCGGGGGCGATTGAGTAGTTGTTAAACGCTTAGCCTGTCCAGGAAAAGAGGTGAGGGTCGGACCGCAGCTTAAACCCTAGCGGTTGCGTTGGGCGATACATGTCATTTCATCTTACTGTCGAGTAAAAACCCCGCAAAATAGGACGCTACGTCTCCAAAATGACCCAAATAATGTTGACGATGACATAAAACTTGAACACAAACAACCAATCATAATAACTCTTTCGATCATGTAGATCGACACAGATACCTTATGCAAACAGTGTATCCCTACCAGCTGTCCCATCTAGATCTACACTCATGAAAACAGCTCATCCGTGTGGCATTGGACATTTCTCCATAGTCTCAAAAACGTACATTTTTCTGACGAAACGTGGTGTGTTTGTGTGTGTGTGTGTGTGTGTGTGGTGGGGATCTTATTTTTATTCAAAACATAGGTTGAGGGTGCTCGTTAGAACCGCCTCATCGAGGCGGTTCTAACGAGTACCCACAACCTGTGCCCTGGAGCAGAAATAAGGAAACTAATGAATACCTCCGTAAACCCCAATTTTCTCTATATAAACTGGGGATTTTAGGGGTGCCCATTACACGGACTTGTTATCGTGAGGTATTTGCCACCCCATTAATGATTTTGACTTGAACCCCATATTTACAAAAAAATGAACCTGCCCAAATTCGAAGCTGAATGTACGCACAACAGCGAGATTTATTTTGATCTTTGTAAAGTTCTATGTTTAATCACATCACATTTGAACGGACTAGTTGGAACGGAGCTAGTTGGAACGGAGCTAGTTGGTGTACTTTACACAAAACACTTGTTTTGTGAACATGTGGCGTTCAAGTTTTAAAGTAACCGGGCGCTAAAAGCACATAGAGGCTACATAGGCTGTCGATTTTTGCCTCGTTTCAAATAAATAGATTGGGAAGAAGAAACAGATTGGGCTGCATGTTGCTTCCACGCAGAGCTGGAACTGACCTCACACGAGTAATGGCAAACCGCTATGAAGGACAAAGCGGTGTGAGTCCGACAGTCCAGTGCATATCAGCCTTTTGGTTTCATTGGGCGGCAGATGTCATTTCTTCTAAATGTCAGGTAAAAGTCCCACAAAGTTGGAAGCAACGTCTCCAAAGTGACATAAATAGTGTTGGCGGGAACGTTAAACCTCAATTCAACCAAATAATCAGGAAACAGATTTATGTAAGTCATTTGACTTCTGATTTTAATAATTGATTTGGGTTTAACGACACGTCAACCCTTGTGAGTCATTTTGTGTCGTCTCCCAGAGAAAGGGAGAAAAGAGATAGAATAGAAAGAAGATGAGATCAAAGTGAGGGACAGAGGAGAAAGAGAATATGGATGGAAGTGTAGAAACAGACGTAATAACAACATTACCCCTCTATCCATAACCTGTTGCGACAGCAGACCTTGTCCAATTGTAAACCAACATCAGCGGACGCCCCAGTGACGCAAGATCATCAACCCTACCCACCCAATTTAAACTTTTAACGAATTTCAGTATATTATAGTGTGAATAAGTGTGTGTAGACCACAAGTCTGCCCATCCGCATAACCCCAGCTGGGCTGAGATTCTGGCTTTGGCTGTAGGCAGATTGCTAAATTTAATATGTTTAAACTAACGGGATTTTTTTGTTCGTTTGTTTGTTTTGTTTTGTTTTGTTTTGCTGCTGTTGTTGTTGTTGTTGTTGTTGTTGTTTGTGGGGTTTTGTTCAGCCCCTACCAACTTGATCTTTTATTAATTACATTCATAGTATTTGTCCCTCTCAGTCAAATAAAGAAATATCTGAAATGAAACAAATTGACCTAAATCGATCCCCACTAATATAAACACTCTGTCTAACAATGAACTTTTAAGAGCTTCAGTTACATTAAATCGATTTCATCTGTCATAATTTTCGCAGACCACGTGACACATGAATAAAGATGAGTTTTTAGGGCACTGGGGCATTGTCATGGCATATTAGGGCGGGATAACGCATCCCCGATTCTTCACAAAGAATGTTCGCGGATTTTTTTTTTTTTTTTTTTTTTTTCCTACGCTCAAATCTCCATTCAGAAACAAGGCCTAAACCTTTTTTAGGTCGCGCCAAGAGAAAAGAGTTCTTCACCCATTTGCGCACAGCGAGGACTCTGATCAGACTTCGCAGGTACGCAGTCTGATCAGAGTCTTCGCTGTGCGCTTAATGAATGACCGTTAACAAGAAGCTACGTTTGCTGTATTCTGACTACGCATATGTACATGCGTACATACTGATATGACACCATGTTCGAATGTCCATTTTCGGCTGTAGCGGCTGAAACGTTTTGATGACAATACCGGTAGATAACAAGAATATCAACAGCTTGTGGGAGATATCGACCTATCAGTGTCTGTTATATCTCCATTGTTAAATACCAAAACAGTCCATTCCAAAAGATCTTAAATAAATCATATTTGTTGATAGACTGTTTCCTTCTGTCTTCTATTGTTGTTCGGTAATTGTCGCTATGTACTTCCGATAACCCGCAATGGTTCCCGATAACCCGCAATGGTACTAACTAGGCGCGCGGAATAATTTGATTTGTTGTAACTAGGCTAGTCCCGTGAGAAATTAGCGATATTATCGCGCGAAAACAATGATAATCACACGGTTAATTGCCCGCATTGTCTTAGAAAATTCCTTCGATACATTGGTTTGTTAGTAAACGAAAAAAAGTATGTCACGAAATTGAAAAGGAATTAAAAAAAAAAAAGAAATTATGATAATCCGCTATTAAAACCATTTAAAATTAAGACTAAATCCGCTTTTAAAGTTTGTGTGGTGAAATGAAATAAGGTTTCAGTTATTCTTTCTATGTATTTTATACACCCAGTGTCTCCTAATCATGAAGAGACCACCTATGGCACTGTTCAAAAGTGGTCTTAAGACCACTGAACAGTCCCTTAAGACCACTTTTGAACAGTCCCAAAAGTTGTTTCAATATAGGCAATTTACTGTCTATCATGCGATGTTCCGCAGCTGTGTTGAAAATAATAGCCATATGTGGACTTTTTTATTTATACTGAGAAGATTGGCCGCTTACGGGGATATATATTTTGTATCTGATCAAAACTTATCTTACAAGCGTTTACGAGGGTTTATTTGTTCGAACTGAGGGTTTTCGCCCCCTTCAACACTAATTAGTTCATTTTAGAGACGTTTCTTCCGTTTTTGTGGGACTTTTACCCCACATTGAGATGAAATGACATCTCAAGCCCCACCGTCCAAAGATACGGCTACGGTGTATAACCAGGGTCAATCCGACGCGCACCACATTTTGCGTGAACAGGATTACGCATGTTCGGTCGGTTTCAGCTCTGCACAGAAGCTCTTTGAGGCCCTATCTATTTCCCCAAGCTCTGATGGCCGGGTGCGCCTTATGTCTGATCAAAACATGAAAGCGAAGGTGAAATTTGTTTTTACAACTTCTGCTCAAAATAAATTGAGCCTCGATGAGGCGGTCCTAATGTTTACCCACAATCTATTTTGAGAAGAACTAAGAAAATTAAAGTGTATTATTGTAAACCTTTTTAAAACTCTACATCTATTTTGGTTGCTCATTAGAACCGCCTAACCGAGGCGTTTCTAACGAGTACCCATAATCGTTTAGAACACAAATGAGAAAAATAAAGTATACCCTTATTATCCACAGTGTTTCCCTTTTTAATCACGGTTGACTAACAAGGTTATTTTATAATACAGTAAAATTTCTATATTAAGACCACCATTGGGACTGTTCAAAAGTGGTCTTCAAGACCACTTTTGAACAGTTCAAAAGGTAGCCAATGACCAAAGGACACTGCGGACAGAAAACACAAAGAAAGATTAAGTGCAGCCTTGATTTGTTTTGTTTGATTTGAGGTTTAACGTCCCCGTCAACACTGTAAAGGTCATTTTGGAGACGTTGCTTCCAATTTTGTAGGACTTTTACCCGACATTGAGATGAAATGACATTTCAAGCCCTGTCGCCCAATGAGTTTATAAACATGGACGGTCCGACCCGCACCGCTTTGCCTGGGAAGGCTTAGATCCTCTAAGCGGCTTACCAGTTCTCTTGTGCGGTCGGTTTCAGCTCTGCGTGCAAGCATATTTCTTCAAGCCCCGATTGGCGGGGGCCGGGTGCAGCCTTGAAAATAAGCTTGTTTTAAAGCAGAATTAGTCTTAATTTTAGGTGGTCTTAATAGCGGAATTTTACTGTAAATATTTTAAATACAGATTGTGGATTTTCATTATATCGAGGCAGTTCTAACGAGTGCCCACAACTTTTTGGAGCAGAACTGAAAAATTAAAGTATACCCATGTATTTCCCAGTTTTTCTCTCTTTAATTTTGACTTAAAAAGGGTGTTTCCTTGCACGAGCCCTTTGCGTGATGATTTTTGTACTAAATGTCCGCTGTTTTGGCGTGTCTCTCTAAGTATTTACGTCTATAAATTAGCCATAACAACCATTTTAAGATACAGATTTTTCTTTCATGTGGTGGTAAACTCCCATGTATTCATGACTGAGTAATCTTAAGTAATGTAGACAAAATAAATTTATACACCCATCAGAGTAATCCATTCATTAAATGTCACGGAACGTTCGTGTCTGTGTCAGGCTATGCTGGGAGTTGTTCATAAACAGTAAAGTTACTCATGGGAAAATGACCTAATGTCATGCCGGTGTTACGCTTTTCTTGGTGAGTGAGTGTTTGAGTTTTACGTCCCACCAACAGCTAAGGTCATACGGAGACGGGACCTCGGTTTAAAGACTCATCCGAAAGTCTGGAGAAGCCCGGGATCGATCCTGCGACCCCTGTTTTACAAGGCGAGTAGCGTAACCACTACACCACGGAGGCTTCTACGCTTTTCTTGGTTTGGTGTTTAACGCCCAGTCAACTCTATTTAGGTTATGTCGAGCAGGTTAGTTTCTTAACCACACTTTCCCTGGGCATACTTAACCGGTACAGTTCATATTATTCAATCTGACAACTGCAAGACGTCTTGAAGAGAGGCCGTAAACGAATTCTCCACGAAGGAAATCTGCCGACCCAGCAAGTATCAAACCCTCGCCCTCTTGATCGTCAGTCAGACGTCCATCCGACTGAGCTACAAAGAGTGCTCCTTGACTTTTTTTTTGTTATTATTGTTATTAGTAGTTGTAGTATTTTCATTGCAAGCATACCTGGGTCTGGGAGTATGACACGGGCAACAACAAGAGAAAAATGACCATCGACTCAGTACGCTCAGTGGAGTCTCAATTCAGCCTGCACTATGCAATCTTCCCTGAGAGAATGAAGACTGTCCGGGTTACTAGCCAGCGCAGTCTGATCAGAGTCATCAGTGGGCGCATATAGCTGCAGAGCTCTTTTCCTGGACATATAAAAAAATCGATTCTGTATATAGCCCGGGTTGTATGATGTTTTTGTGCGTGCGTGCGTGCGGGTGTGTGAATGTGTTTATGTTACGGTTTTACGTCCCCGTCAACACTATTTGGGTTATTTTTAGACGTTGCATGCTTCCGATACTTTCGGACTTTTACCCGTGACATCTCAAGCCCTGTCGATCAAAGAAACTGGCTTATACATTATAGATTGTACAGTAAAATTCCTATATTAGGACCACCTTTGGTACTGTTCAAAAGTGGTCTTTAAGACAACTTTTGAACAGTCCCAAAGGTTGTTCCTGACCAGAGGACATTGTAGGCAGAAAATACAAAGAAAAATTAAGTGTACCCTTCAAAATAAGCTTTTTATAGCAGAATTAGTCCTAATTTTAGGTGGTCTTAATAGCGGAATTTTACTGTATATCAGTATTCAAGTTCGGTCGGTTTCAGCTCTGCGCGGAAACACCATAAAGGAGCCTAATCTATTTCTCCAAGCCCCGATGGGCGGGGCGCCTATGTGATGTTTAGTGTATAAATGCAAACTGTTTTGACGGAAATAACAACAACATTTTGCGAATTTGTATTCTTCCTCTATTTTTTTTTCAAGGACACTTCACTTCAACCTGAAATTCTGGCTGTCCCCCTTGTTTGCATTTCTTCCTTAATTCCTTGAAACGCTATTGTTTTAATATTTGAAGAAGGAAGATTTAAACCAGACCGAAACATTTATGTTGAAGAAATAATAAGGAAGCGATGGTATCGTATTTTATTTTATTTTTCCTCCTTTCCTTTCCCAACTTTTACGCACACACCCCCCCCCCCCCCCCCCCCCCCCCCCCCCCCCATCGGCGCTTGAAGAAATAGATGGGCTGCATGATGCGTCCACGCAGAGCTGGAACCGACCGCACAGTGGTACTGGTAAACCGCTTAGAGGATCTAAACCTGCCCAGCCAAAGCAAAGCGAGTTGGACCGTCGAACCATATTGGTTTCATTGGGTGACAGGGCTTGAGCTGTCATTTCATCTCAATGTCGGGTTAAAGTCCCACACAATTGGAAGCAACGTCTCCAAAATGACCTTTACAGTGCTGACGGGGACGTTAAACCTCAAATCAAACAAACAAAAACAGAGAAGAAAATATTTACGGCTCCCTTGTTAATAGGGGTCAACTCTTAAAAAGTGCATATTCTGAAGCAAATAGTGTAGACCCATCTGGATCTACACTGTTTGCTACTTATCAAGCTATTTAAGGGGACGTTAAACCTTAAAATCAATCAATAAAAATCTTTCCTGACTTTTAAAAATGCCGGACATTTAAGACGCCGTTTGAGAGTTTTCTAACAAGGTAGGAGGTGGAGGCTAATGGAGGATGAGGCGGGAAATATTATAACGATTGTTTTCTACGCCGTTGACGCGCCAATAAATTTCAAATCATACAAAAAAGCAATAAAGTACATATCTATCCAATTTCACAACATTCCTGGGCCTCGATCCAAAATAATTAGAGTGTATAGCTACCAAAACATACTCTAGGTTACTCATAGTTGCCCGAAACTACGTCTTGAAAACATTGGACGCGGGAACCAGCAAACGTCTGCGATCAGTGAAGCGCCGATCAGCCTGCGCGGTTTGCGCAGGCTGATCGGCGTGTTCGCTGATCGCTTGGGCTTTTTATCACCACTGAGCTAACAAAAGTTCGAAAACGGAGACGCTGAACAGATTACATTGATACGTAGACTGTAAGTTGTACAGTTGTACAGGTTTAGTCGGGCTCCGGCTCGGTCGGGTTCTGTTGTACCTTTGTATACCTATCATTTCGCAATTATGAAATACCTGTGAGATTTGAACACCGATTTGCCAATAACGACCAACCCACAGGGGGAAGTTTTGTTGCTAAAAATAAAACAGTAAATGAATAACATTTCTTTGGATTGCTTCCATCTATAACTGGCTCATGAGCTTGAATCACACAAAAAACCAATATGACTAGGAATATCCATGTTGGTAAACAAATGAGTATTTTTAGAATATCATCGAAAATATGAGCCTTCTGATATGACAATAAGCCCACTTGCGCAATTTGTCAAATTAATTCCAGTAAACAGCTGACTTAAGGTTGTAAATAAACCAACACCGATATGTCTTTTCTTTTAATTTGTAAAGGGCTTGGCAAGAGAAGAGGCTTGAGGCTCGCAAAAGATTTGAGTGTTTTGGTATCAGTTACCTGATGAGTGATGGCGCTGATTTTCTGTTAATTATTAATTCTGTCACTGCTATATCTTAAAAGTAAAGCATTTACAAAAAGCTAGGTCTACGAATGTGAATGTCTAGAGGTATATCCCACAAATGTGTTTTATACAATTAACTGTCTTTGACAATATTCTACTTGTCAGTCTGCACCCAGGAATGTCAAAGTTGCAAATGCTGTAATTTTGCCAAAAAGTTCTTTTTTCATTT
Organism: Lucinisca nassula; assembly: GCA_963580285.1. Classification (NCBI taxonomy): domain Eukaryota; kingdom Metazoa; phylum Mollusca; class Bivalvia; order Lucinida; family Lucinidae; genus Lucinisca; species Lucinisca nassula. Next base: position 72,992,253 of record OY757016.1, read on the forward strand.
TTAAAAAGGCACATGTGCAACTTCAATATGCTTGTAACATCTTAAATGGAATGCTTGAAAACTGTTGTAGAAGTTAAGTAGACAACTTTAAACTTTACTACACGTTAATTGAAGATTAACCCCAAAAATTTGCTAACGGCGAGGCAAGTTTTTTACCTCACCAAAGCCGAGCTTATAGGATAGGTAGTGGTGCGTTGTAGTCGAGAGTATGTAGATGTATACTTTGTATTAGCCTGTACAAATATGACAGCGAATATGGACTTGTACATATGTGCCAGAGCTCTGCCCATGGGCCTCCTTTTTGTGTGAAAGCTTATACTTGTTATGGGTCGCCTTTTTCTTCTTGTGAAAGGTTATACTTGTTTTAGCATAAATATAAAGGTCAAACTGCATTGTGGGTAACTAATGGCTGTACTCCCGAGTTAAACCCAACGTCTATAATGTCTACGCCCATAGGCGTAAAACAATTACACGTAAAAAGCTCACAACGAATGGTCTGGTGGTATTTTCCGTACATTCTGCCTTTCGCTCATTCCCGATAAACGTTCGGTTCTCCTCGAAATGACCGTAAAACTCTGGTCCTGCTGTACCTGTAAGAAACATATAAATGGCCATTGCGCTACAAACCTTACACAAGATGCTTTTGTTTTTTGTTTTATTTCTGTTTGTTTCATAGTTTAACGTCCCAGTCATCATAATTTAGGGTTAGGTCTAGCCGAACAGTTACGTAACAACAACTTACCAAGTATAATGAACATTCTTTTGACAGTGCAGAAGCCTCCGTGGTGCAGTGGTTATGCTACTCGCCTTGTAAACCAGGGGTCGCAGGATCGATCCCGGGTTTCTCTAGTCTTTCGGATGAGTCTTTAAACTGAGGTCCCGTCTCCGTATGACCTTAGCTGTTAGTGAACCGTAAAACTCAAACACTGACTCACTCTTACAACTCGGAAGAAAGAGAATGACCGTAAAATCTTCACGAAAGAATGTTGCCGACCAGGCAGGTATCGAACCAGAGACCTCCTGATCACCAGTCAGACTCGCATCCGACTGAGCTACATAGGCCGGTCTCACATAATAGCACTTACTTACTTTCAGTCAACGCTCTTCATACCGACATGCGTTTGTTTGTTTGATTTGTAGTTTAACGTCCCCGTCAACACTGTATAAGTCATTTTGGAGACGTTGCTTCCAATTTTGTGGGACTTTTACCCGTTATTGAGATGAAATGACATCTCAAGCCCTGTCGCCCAATGAAACCTATAGGGTTTATAAGCATGGACGCTCAGACTCGCACCGCTTTGCCTGGGCAGGCTTAGATCCTCTAAACGGTTTACCAGTACATGTATTCATGTGCGATCAGTTTCAGCTCTGCGTGGAAGCATCGTGCAGCCCATCTATTTCTTCAAGCCCCGATGGGCACATACCGACAGTCTATATGAAGACGAAACGCGTTATAACGACAGTTTTACTGGACGGCAAACCCTTAGCTCAAGATGAGACGATTAATAGAGATATTCAAGAATAATTGTGAATATCATTATTATTTAATACTCCCAGAATCGTCGGGTAAAAGTCCCACTAAATTGGAAGCAACGTCTCCAAAATGACCTTTACAGTGTTAACGGGGACGTTAAACCTTAAATCGAACAAACAAACAAAATCAAAAGCTGTGGATATTTCTTAGAATCGCCTCAGCGAGGCGATTCTAACAAATATCCACAGCATTTGTTTCTTGGACAAATCAAGTGAAACAGATTTTGCCACTCCCTATTTGTATTATTCAATACAGCGGCAAATTGTTAGAGAACAAATACATATACTTGCACCAAAGATCATCCCTTGCAGTCTGTTTCTTTTCTTTTCTTTTTCTTTCTTTCTTTTTTTTTTTTTTTTTTTTTTGGTCGGGGGGGGGGGGGGGTGGGGGGGCGGGGGCTGGCGAGGAAACTTTTGTTTTGTATAGATATAGACCGACATCTTTACATTGTTCGTTTGATCAGCGAATGCTGATCGGAGTCATCCACGGCGCAGAATTCTCACAAAATAAAATTTACAAAAATAAAAGACAAGGTGAACACTATCTGTGTGCTGCAAAACAATAATGATGAAGAATAAAATGTGTGCCATTTTTTTCCAATGTTATATCAATCAAATTAGCTATTTACAGACCTGCAATTCTATTTTGAGCATGTTGACACTTTTCTAGCTTTATTTTTGGGAACAAATCAACATAGCAGGCATATCTTAAAACAAAAAGTGTCTCCTGCATAGTTATGACTCCGTTATACCAACTGGATAAATCAATCATATTCATATTGCAAATTGGCATTATTAGCTCACCTGGAGCAATATGTCGTGGCCTGTTGTTCATCGTCTGTTGTTCGTCCTTCGTGCGTGGTCCGTCGTCCGTCCGCCAGTCTGTACGTCGTTAACATTTCACATTTTCGACATCTCCTCCCGAACCGGAAGTCAGATAAACCTGATACATAGTGGGAGGCACCCTGGTGACATGGTGATTTCAGATTTGCTAAAATGGCTATGTTCGAATTTCCAGGATGGCCGGCGGCCAGCTTGAAATTTTTCAAACGACATCTCCTCCCAAACCAAAAGTCGAGTTGAGCTGAAACTTCATGGGACGCATCGGGGTGACATTGAGATTCAGATTTGCTAAAATGGTTAAGTCCACATTACCCAGTATAAGTAGTTTAGGTCGTAGTACAAAAACGTTAATCCAAAATCATTAATCCATAGACAAAATGGCAAATATCAATGTTCAGATCAACAGACATGGACTCAAGAAGAGTGTGATCAGGCGTCCGCGGATAGTAAGCATTACTTGGTAAGCAAGCTTCGCCCACCATGCCCCATCGACCCGAACGAAGAAAAGGAGTAAATGCCTTGAAGGGTATGTCCGAGATTTTGGAAGTCTTCCTATGGCTTTCCAGTGGCAAACATATCAGAAATAATTCTGGAAATGGCCACATTGTACTGATCAACAAGATTATGGTGCCCACCATAGAACTCCTTGAGTGTTGATACCAGTTTGGTTTTTTAATACCCCTGGCATAACAACCTGGTAGTGAGCACCTTCCCACGTTCCATAAAGTCCTGATACTTGGAACAGGCTCTAGCATAACGGATTAACTCCATATGCTGGTGCAGACGGGATATTACTGTTCAGGAAGGGAAAGTTAACAATGGGAAAATTGAAGTCATCTCGTTTATCGTACAGCCTAGTAGTAAGATTCCCGTTGTCAATATAGTGACAGCAATCCAAGTATGAGGAGGAGATTGTCTCTGTAGTTTCCTTAATTTCAAGTTCACGTGGATAGAAGAATTTTCAAGTACTCTGCGAATTTAGCATTTTTCAGAGACAATAAATAATCTATATATCTGTAGGTGAAACTGAATTGTTGTGCAAGGCGTTTCTTGCCTGCTTCAGTGCTAAAATCGTTCCGTTCCGATATCCAAGATGGCCATCTTGATTTTCTTAAATCGGCATCGCCTCCCGAAAAAAAGGTCGAATTGAGATGAAACTTCATGGGGAACATCGAAATGACATGGAGATTCAGATTTGCTCAAATCCTTACGTTCAGATATACAAGATGGCTGCCATGGAGGCCATCTTGAATTTCTTCAAACGACATCTTTCCCGAAAACCAAAGGTCAAATTGAGCTGAAACTTGATGGGAGACATCGGGATAAAATGGGGATTCAGATTTGCTAAAATTGTTCCGTTCCGATTCCCAAGCGGTCATCTTGAAATTCTTCAAACGACATCTCCTCTTAAAACGACTTGAGCTGAAGCTTGGTGTGAGGCATCAAGATGACATGGATATTCGGATTTGCTAAAATTGTTCCGTTCCGATATCCAAGATGGCCACCAAGGCTGCCAGTTTGAAATTCCTCAAACCACATCTCCTCCTAACTCTTATCTTGCTGTTCACGACAACCCCTATCTTTGCAAACAGTGTAGATCCAGATCAGATGGCTTCTGAAGAAGCCATCTGATCAGGATCTACACTGTTTGGCATTCAGTTTATGAATTTGTAGCAATAAATTACATCAAGTAATTTGATTGGTTGAGAGACAGAAATGGGTGTGGCTTAAATGAATATTCAGCAAGAAAAGGGTTAAACCAGAGGTCTGATCAAACTGAAACTTGATACTTGATGGTAGGAATCGGGGCGACATGGAGATTCAAATTTGCTAAAATCATTCCATTCCGATATCCTAGATGGCCGCCATGGTGGCTATCTTGAAATTGTTCAAACGACATCTGGAATCAAGTTGAAACGTCATGGAAAGCATCGGGGTGAAATGGCGATTCAGATTTGCTAAAATTGTTCTGTTCCGATATCCAAGATGGCCACTCTGGCGGCCATCCTGAAATTCTTCAAATGATATCTCTTCCCGAACCATGGGTTGGACTGATATGAAACTTGACAGAAGCCATTTTTGGCGACATGGAGATTCAGATTTGCTAAAATTGTTATGTTCCGATATCCAAGATGGCTGCGCACGGAGGCCATCTTTATACTCTTCAAAAAACATCTCCTCCCGAACCAGAGGTCAGATCAAGCTGAGGCATTCGCGTGACATGGAAATTAGTATTTGCTAAAATTGTTCCATTCCGATATACAAGATGGCGGCCATCTTGAAATTCTTCAAACTACGTCTCCTCCTGAACCAAGGGTAGGATGGAGCTGAAACTTGAATGTCTTGATTGGAGGCATTTGGGCAACATGGAGATTCAGAATTGCTGAAATTATTTTGTTCTGTTATTTGAGATGGCTTCAATGTTGGCCAGCTTGAAAATCTTCAAACCACATCAAGTTGAATTGAGCCCAATCTTGATGGAAGACATGAGGATGACATGGAGATTCAGTGGCGGTTTATTTATGTTGTTGTTTGTTGCTTACTGTGTGTATCACTTGTGTCTTTTTATTTTGGATGGCCATTTGGCCATTTTGTGGGAAAGTAACTGTCCTTATGGCCTTCCTTTGTTTCGGTTTCCATTATGGTCTGGTCGCTTCATGTTTGTGTTTCTTTCCGTTTGGTGTCTTTGATGGGTAGAGTAAGTTAATTGTATCTTTGTTCTACTTCTTAGTACCATTCTGTTTTGATATCCTAGATGGCTGCCATGTTAGTCATCTTGAAAATCTTAAAACCTCATCTGCTTCAGGATGGTCTGTTGCATTGAGTTGAAATTTGTGGGAGGCACTTGGGTGGCATGGAGATATAGAATTGCTAAAACTGTTGCATTATGATATCCAAGATGACGGTCATCTTGAAATTCTTCACTGCATCTGTATAGTAATTGCAAATAAGTTTTACAGCTGATGGAACAGTCTTTGCCTTCTTTGGTGGGGGTGAGCCAGGGAGCTTCAATTGTTTCGATTGTTGTTTGACCTCTGGTGTAAAATGATGGACCCATGTTTCATCCATAGTGACAAATCTCTTAAGAAAGTTCGCAGGCTCTTCCTCAAAAACGTGATAATGTGCACCTGGAATGTTAATGATCAACTTTCAGAAGTCTTGGTATCCATTGGGCCGAAAGCTTTCTCATTGCAAGATCCTTTGTCAGAATGGAATGTACTCTTTCCTGTGAAACACCAACTCTACTGGCTTAATATCTTTCTGTGACCCGTTTGTCAGTCATAATAATATCTTGGACTTTATTAATCATTTCTGGGGTTGCAACATTGACAGGTCTTATAAGACGGGGTTCATCCTCAAGGCTCTATCTGCCGCGCTTAAGTTCAGCCACCAAGCTTTTCATTTCACTGTAGCATATGAAGGGGCATCTTTCCCTAGTGTTGCTACCATATCATAATGGATATCCTTAGGTATCAAACCTTTTTATGCAAATATTGGATCACTGCTGTTTCCGAATATATCCATTTTACAAAAGCTGCTTGTCTTATTTACTTTAGAGTGCTATCTCGTCGATATTAACTGACCAAATGAGACCAGTCCTTGGGTACACGGCCCTATATACATGTAGTCAGAGAATATTAGGACTTAGAAGAAAATCCCTGTGTACCTTCTTTAATACGAGGCTCAAAACATATCTATCATCCCTCGCAGTGTGCCATAGTGCATTCTTTCAAAGGGTCCAAAAAATTGTACAGTAGAACTTCGATGGCTCGAACACCGATGGCTCGTTTACCATGGATGTGTCGAACCCATTCTTGAGTCACTAGCGAAATCCTCTACATAAGAAATAGCAGGGGATAATTAAGGAGGTTTTAGTCTTTTATCTTGCAAATATATGCTGTGTGTACTCATTAGAATCGCCTCGATGAGGCGATTCTAATGAGTACACACAGCATACATTTTCATTATAGAACACCGAAAAGATGTCTAAAAGTATCTCGTTATGCCTCCTGACAGTAACCTCAGTGGCTCGAACTACCCCAGTCTCGAACAGATTTTCGAGGTCCCAAAGGTGTTCGAGCCATCGAAGTTCTACTGTATTTTGTGATAATTGTCGTGCTGTCGCTGCAAAGATAAAATTTGGGTGTTCGCTAGAGCCGCCTTAATGAGGCATGCGTCGACTTTCGCGACAGCTGTACTGTATACTTTGCAGAATAGGTAGAGTGACCGTAACATCGTGTGTCAAAAGGCCACAATTTTGTTTTAGACGCACTATTAAACTATTAAACCGCTTACATATGACCACTAAAGAAAGCCAAAGCCTTGCAGGAATGCAATCTAATCTGGTTAGGAAAATATCATTGTCATTTTCCCTTCAAAGCCAGAAATGCCGGCCGCCTTTTAAGAACTTGTTTATGCTATTTAATTCTCTGTGCATTTTAAACTTTTGACTTGTCTTATATGCTTAAGGGGATTTGTTGCAGCCGGGCTACTTGCTGCCACTTTTTTTCAAGGGCTACAATTCTTTTTTCTTTTCCCTTTTGTTTTCAAATTCCAGTTAGCCTCCGTTTGATTCCCCCCACCCCCACACCTCCTCCTCCTCCCGAGAGAAGGGGTCTATCTTACAGGAAAGCATTTGCTCCAATTCTTTCCTTTAAAAATAAAACCCTAGTGACATTATTGGGACCATCGTGTATTTTCGAAAAACATATTGTCCCCTCTGACGCCGTATCTAGTCTCCTTAGTAGCCTACGACAAACTAATGCTGTTTCATAACATCAGTTGTGTTGTTAAATGCCAAAAGTTAATCACAGGACGGACCAAAACAATAGTTGTGGTGTTTTGAGTTCAGAAGTTTAAACCTTCATCAAATGTGGTGAACTAGACGTTTTATACTTAACTTCCCAAGAACAGCTGTATGCTAGTGGAATCTTTCAATGCTATATGTTGGACAAGTCCATTTGTCATATAAAGGGGTGATAGGCCTATTATTGTTGTTTTTATTCCATTTTTGACGGAAAATTCTGTTAGCAAATAGTGCAGGCCCTGATCAGACGCCGCGTTCTGCGGCGTCTGATCTGGGCCTGCACTGTTTGCTAGGGTACCCTTTAGGGGGCTACCGCATGCAATGGGTTAATAATAGGCAGACCCACGTGCAAGTCAGAGCGTGCCCAGCAAGATTAACTTTGAAATAACGTTGACAATGCATTATTTCAACGCCGTGTACCTGTAGGGTGGTTTATTCAGAGGTGTCTTTGCTGAAAACAGGTGGATCGCGACTACCCGGAACAATGAATCTACATAGACGGTCTTTTAGGACAGGTTTGACTGTAACTTAAGGCGGAAAACCCAAAAAACGACTTTGATATGGGCGAAAAACGCAGCCCAAGACCTAATCCGGGTCGTCGCTTCAGTCATTTTCAAAAGGGCGTGTTATTTGTTTGTTTGAATTGAGGTCTTACGTCTACGTCAACACTATTTAGGCCATCTTGGAGGCGTTGCTCCCAGTTTTGTGGGACTTTTACATGACATTGATCTGAAATGACATCTCCAGCCCTACCGCTCAAACAAACCAGGGTTAATATGCAGGGACGGTCCGACTCGCATTACTTTGCGTGGACCTAGACCTTCTAGGCGGTTTACCAGTATTCATGTGTTGGTATCAGCTTTGCGTGCCCAATCTATCTCGCCAAACCCCCGATGGGCGGGGTCCTACACGGGCATGTTATACAAATTAAACCGAATTTCTTTTCCATGAATCCTGTCGTGTTATATAAACTTCACAGTTCAGAAGCTCTTAGAGGTTTCCTTATTGAGAACAAATGAGCCCCGCTAAGCGAATTTGTGTCTTCGAGCATTCCGTCATGACAAATTTTAACTGCGCATGCCCAGCCATTCAGAGGGGCCAGGGATATGGCTTTCTGTCTGAAGGTTCCTCTTGATTCACTGCTTGTATGAGCGAGCAGCGAAGGTTCTGGCGAGACTGCGCCTAAACCTTCGCTGCTCGCATAGGCGATAAGTACCAAAATCGCTTGACGGGGCCCGAATAATATTACAAGTAATAAAAGTGTCTTGTTTACGCACATGTCTGGGCATTTTCTCGGCAATAGGCTAAAGGGCTAATTCCGGCTCAACTTAGCATGGTGACACGCGACCAAAGGGTCTTCTACCCTATTTATGTGCATTAAAACGTGCTAAATTGCATGTATCTGAATTGTGGAGAACAACAAAACATTTAAGTCGTGCGCGCCTGTTTTAAGCATGGTGCGATAAAAGAGTCCGGGTTTTCTCCGTTCGTCTGTCCGTACACACAAATGGATAGATAGGTGGCTATGAACTTGGACAGAATCAATGTAAGTCAATGAGAGAAAGTGCGATTTATTCCGTTAGACACATAAAAGGTCTGTTATGTGGTTAAAATTAGCCACCTAAGTATCAATCTTGCTCAAAATAGCCACATAAGTATCCATTTGTGAGAACGTCCGTTCGTTTGTCCGTTTGTCAACTTCCGACAAATTTTGCATCAACCCTAGCGTCAAAAATGTTCAAGTGTATTTCTTAAGAACAACAATCACACGACGGAAATAGTGTTGTTTGATTGTTTGTGTTGAGGTTTTACGTCCCCACCAAAACTAATCATGTCATTTTGAAGACGTTGCTTCCGAATTTGTGGGACTTTTACCCGACATTGAGATGAACCGAGACCTACTGCCGAAAAAAAAAAACTCTAGGGTTTAAGAAGCCGTCCGACTGTACCACTTTTCCTGGGCAGGCTTAGTCCTAAATGGTCGGTTTCAGCTCCGCGCGGAAGCAGCACGCTCTATTTCAGAAGAATTACTGTTGTATTCATGATTTAGTTTGATTTTGTTTGGTGTTTAACAGCATCGTCAATGCTGAATGTGGGCCCGCGCCAATTGGGACTTGGAGAAATAGATTGGGCTGCATGATGCTGTCGCGCAGAGCTGAAACTGACTGCACATAAGTACTGGTCAATCGCTGGGAGGGTATCAGCTTGCCAAGGCAAAGTGGGCGTGGTGCGAGTCGGACCATCCCTACATATAAACCACTTTTAGCTTCTTTGGGCGGCAGAGCTTGAGATGTCATTTCATCCCAGTGTCGTGTAAAAGTCCCACAAAATTGGAAGCAACTTCTCCAAAATGGCCTAAATAATGTTGTCGGGGGCGTAAAACCTCGATTCAAACAAACAAACAATACTGTATGTAGTACATATTGGCCGCGGCGCTCGAAAACCAGTCTTCGATTTTGTGCGCCCAGCGAAGACTCTGATCAGACCGCGCATGCGCGTAGTCTGATCAGAGTCTTCGCTGTGCGTTATGTGCATGTTCCTTGTTTCAATGTTTCCTCATACGCCAGAGTAGGCTGTATTATGACCGGGTGCGTATGCAGGTTGGTTTTTGTCTTCGCTGAGCTTACATCATCGAGGACAGTTTTCGCATGAAGCGATGCAAGTATTGTCTTTTAACAAAGAGTTTGCCTAAATCTATAAGGACCAGTTTGGCTTCATCAGTTTTTTCACCAACCCAAAGTTTCTGCGTGAATGTGCATGTCTGTGAATTTCGAGTTAAGTCAAAATCAATAACAGGGTGGCATGTGGCCTAGACTTAGGTGAGTGATCATGGGTCCAACTGTCCTGTTGAAATAAGTATTTTTTTTTTTTTTTTTTTTTCTTCTTCTTCTTTGCTGAACAGTTTTTTCCACAGTTAAACATGGCTGAACACTTTCCCAACCTGTCCAACAAAGCGTAATTATGTCTACAAAGCTAGTGTTCAGTCATGTTTAACTGTGGCAAAAACGAATTTCAAGAGGTCACTTGGGCCCATTATCACTCGCCTGAGTCCAGGCCCCAAGTATCTACCAGCCATCTCATCTTGATCTACACTGTTTGCAAAGGTATTCTGTGCCGGCAAACAGGGTTGCGAGGTGTAAATTTTCTACATATCAATTTCAATAGCTGTGTAGCAGAAGCTTTCAGTTCCACCGCAACCAACCTTACAGAAACTTACTGCTCTGACAGTTCAGTTTCTTTTTATGCCCCCGCCATTCGAAGAATGGTGGAAAGGGCATATAGCGTTGCCCCTGTCCGTCCGTCCGTCCGTTCGTTCGTTCGTCCGTGCGTCCGAAACTTAAACGCAGACAATAACTTCCTTATTTCTTGATGGATTTTAAAATTACTTGGCATAAATGTTAACCATCTTGAGACGACGTGTCACGTGCAAAACCCAGGTTCGTACCTCCAAGGTCAAGGTCATACTTAGAGGTCAAAGGTCAAAAAAGGGTCCGAAACTTAAACGCAGTCAATAACTTCCTTATTTCTGGATGGATTTTGAAATTACTTTGTAGAAATGTTAACCATCATGAGGCGATGTGTCACGTGCAAAACCCAGGTCCGTACCTCCAAGGTCAATGTCATACTTAGAGGTCAAAGGTCAAAAAAAGGGTCCAAAACTTAAACGCAGTCAATAACTTACATATTTCTGGATGGATTTTGAAATTACTTTGAAGAAATGTTAACCATCATGAGGCGATGTGTCAAGTGCAAACCCAGATCCGAATCTCCAAGGTCAAGGTCATACTTAGAGGTCAAAGGTAAACAAATGGTCCGAAACTTAAACGCAGTCAATAACTTTCTTATCTCTGGATGGATTTTGAAATTACTTGGCAGAAATGTTGGCCATCATGAGACAATCTGCCTCACACTAAACCAAGGTCCTTACCTCCAAGGTCAAGGTCATACTTAGGGGTCAAATATGAAAAAAGGGTCCAAAACTTATACACAGTCAATAACTTTCTATGGATGAATACGAACATAGAGATATTTTCAGGCGGGGGCATCCGTGTCCTATGGACGCATTTCTAGTTTAAAAGATTTGACGAACATCCATCGCCACCATCCCGAGAACAAGTCCATGTAATGCCCGACAGACCCTTATAGACTCCACTTTATAAAGGGAATGTTGGTTTTTCAAGGATCTGCAATGTTATTCTGAAACTTGATTTCGCGGCGTCACTTACATACATTTTACGTTTTTGTACCTAACCTCTAATGTCGTCATGATGTAGCAGAACAGAACAGAACTTTGTTCTCTTAAAACTCCGGTCACGCACAAGTGGCAATCTGCACTCTTCGAAGAATGTGACATGCGCAGACACTGCGTAAACTTTCATCGCTCTTTGGGTGACATTGCGAAAGAACAAACAGAAGATTCTATGCTGAAAATAGACATAAAGCCATTAATTTGCATGCGTTTTCTTCGTTAAAGTTCTCGCACGGGTCATACGTATCCTTAACTGCACGATCGAAACGACTAATTGAACCATTAAAACCCGAAAAGCCATTAGAAATAAGCAGAAATTGCGTGAAATAATGGAAATTAAGTATAGAACTAAACGGGTCCACGTTTTATATCACTGTATGGCACGACATGAGAAAACTTGCTTTTGACATTTGCGAAAAACAAAGATGCTGAGCAGCCTGAGCATCCGTGCAGGCTGCACAGCATCTTTGTTTTTCGCTGCTCAGATTGTACAGTCCCTCGAGGTTCTAGATCTGAAATGTCAAGAGTCTTGCTGGTCTGAGCAGCGAAGGAGTTCCGTCAGTCTATGCCCTGATCGCAAACCACAGGGACGGGTTTTCTTGTCACGCGGCTCATGGTGACATGAATTAAACTGTCGCGCGTGAAGCGATCTAGAAAGCGCGAGTCCACAGAAACGGGATTTTATTGTTCCGTCTTCAGCAAAGCAATTGTTACATCAAACAAGTCATTCGTCACGTGCAAGTCGCGTGCAGTTACCTCTAACACAAACCAGAATTTATACCGAGAAATGACAGCGTGTGAAGACACGCATTATTTTCATATTTTCATAAAAAAAGACAAAGAAAAGCGCTTAGGAAACACGCCCATACGCCTTATTGGTATCTTCTATATCCGTAAAAAGGGGCCTTTCTGGTGAAAATTTAAGACATTTTTCTTTTTTTCTGCTTCATATGTTACGGGTATCCAAATTCTCTCTTTTTGGTCCGAAGCAGAAACCTTTGTAAACTCCTCTTTCCCACATAAGGTGGAAATTACAAACGGAGAGGAGGTATGGGGGTGGGGGTAAGACGCGGATTTATTGACGTTTTGCATTACATTAAGGTAAGAAATTATTGAAAGTGAAACAAAAATCAAATGAAAACACCTGCAGCCGCCTCAACATCACAACTCTTGCCTAGACTACCGTCCGCGTCTCTGATAGCTGTGTCCGCAGTCAAGATTCAAATCCGACAGCGCATAATCAGCCACTGAATAGCAGTGTACTTTTTTGTGGCGCGTGGGGCGTCGATTGACCCAATGTGATCGAGAAGCCCACGTGACCAACAAAGTTGACCGTTGCATTTGTTAAAATCCTTGTTATGTAGCCGCACTTTTTTGTCACTGCAACGTCAGAGATATGTAAAGCGGGTTTTCTGTAACACCTGGACTGGACTCATGTGCTGGGACCTTAGAAACATCTGTTGAAAATACAGGAATTTATGCAGTCTTAAGCCTCCATTCAGGACCGTTTTCCGTCCATTACTCAGAGGCAATCGAGCCACCGTTGCTTTCAGTGCCTTTATTCTATTCTGAATGAAGCCATTTTGGGGAGAATGATACGTACTGTTTTCAGATTCAGAATAAACCGAGAGCTCTTGCCAATCTGTTTTGTGTTCCTTGTTTCCTAAAGCAACATGTATACTTTTAACCCTTTTTGTACCAAATGGACCTTTCCTCGTTGAATATACAGCAGGAGTCCATTTTAAAATTTAGGGGTGTTAGGTTGTGCTTTCTTCAAAATTTATTTGAAAAATGGCTAAATTTTTTGAAACAGTGAAGGCCCTGATCAGACGCCGCGTTCTGCGGCGTCTGATCTTGGCCTGCATTGCTTGCCAATTACCCATTTTGGGACTCATGTGTACCAACCACAAGATTCAAGCAAACAAGACCACTAAAACAATAAGGCTTCTAAGCAACCGCCATATTGCTCATGGTGTTAGACCAACAATTCAAACTTGGTTGGAAATCGATTTGAATTTTTATAAAAAGGAAGTGATCAATTAGATTAAAATCCCGCTCGATGCTTCTGCACTCATCAAATATTAAAGCGGCTGTAGGATAAGTGGGCCAATATGTTCGAGCTGTAGCCGGTTCGCGTCTGTTCTCATTGCTATGACGTCAATGGGTTTGTTGCTTTTCACTCCTGAATTTCTGAAACGGTCTCTTTAATTGTTTCTGTAAACAAAAGCCATGGCAAAAAAGCGGCTTCAGGCACAATTTGTTACTACGAACAGAATAGAAAAAATGCGTAGATTCTGATAAGAAGGCTCTTTGCAAGCCGTTTCATCTGTATCTTCGCGGTTTACAAAGTTATCTGTTTTTGCGCTTCGGGACTGCAAGAGTTGGTCGACTTTCGCAGAACAATATCGAGTTATTGAGAGAAGTGCAAAGCAACTGCGCAGTAATATCGCAGTAATATCGGTAGGCTGTTTGGTGAACTACGCAAATTGGTTTAGACATGCTAATGTTCTGTTGATCAATCTCTCTATTTTCCCCGTAGACAGGAAAATCATGACTTTGGAAAAGTCTGCTATCAAGACTTCATGTGACTTGCAGAATTCCACAAGTGATTGCCAAGTCCAGATAAGAATTTCTGAAAATGCCTCTGTGTTTAAATGCATGGTGATTTTGGTTTCTTCTGTTGTAAAATCCCCCTTTCAACACTTTTTCTACGCTTAAACTTGGTACTGTAAAATTCCTATATTAGTACATGTAAGACGAGAGGATATTGTGTATAGAAAAACGAAGAAGGAATAACTTCACCCTTCTAAATAAGCTTTTAAAAGCAGAATTAGTCTAAATTTTAGGTGGTCTCAAATTTAGGACTGGCTAATCGGAGCTGAAAAGACAATCGATTATCAGTCCTGCCATTGCGATCGATAACCGATTAGTAATCGCTAAGGGTTTTTTGTCATGATTTTACCTGTCTGATTTTTTGTCTGAGCATGACTCTTACCATATGTTGCACTTAACAATATGTATATTTGAACAGACAACCCTGAGCAAACAGTGTAGACCTAGATGAGACGCCGCATAATGCGGCATCTCATCAGGGTCTGCACTGTTTGCCACCCATCCAGCTATTTTAGGCATGGCTTTGGGTAGTAAATTGTACTTATCAAGTAACCCATTAAAAACACATCAGAAACGATAATCATTTTTGTGGAATTTATCGATCGATTATACGATTAATCGTCTCTGCCTTAGTCTAAATAGTGGAATTCACTGTATTTGTTTGGCTTGGTTGGGAGCTCAGGGACCCAGTGAAAAATATTATGGCCATATTGGGCCGATCAGTTTCTCTAACCACACTTTTCCTGGGAAAGCTTTAACATAAGCGGTACGCGCAATCGTATAGGCTATAGAGCTTTGCATCCACGTAGACCTGCCGTATCCAGAAGTTACACCCTGTTCAAAGCCAACCATTTCCCTCGATGCAATATTTTAGACTTGGGAATGGTCGCCAATGGTTTAGCTTTTCAAAACGAGCGTAGAAAGTGTGACCCTATAAAAGAGTTATAATCTAATATTGACCTCTTGGATAAATAAAGTACTGTCAATGATTGTCTGTGAGGTTGGGAGTGGAAAATGGTCCAGAACATAGACATATACTAGTATAGATGTTTCATCTAACCAATTCATTATGAAAAAGTTCCTTTTCTCATTGCGTTTTACTTATTACATTGAACACGTACATGTACATGTATATACTAGGGACAAAAATAAGGGAACCCCCAACTTTAAATAGAAAGAAGCGAAACTTCAATGCCACGGGGAAGGTTTATATGCAAATGGGATCAATATCTGGTCCATTCACCACGAGCATTGATGCATGCACGACACCTTCTGGGCATGCTAGTGATTGTGCGACGGATTATCTCCCTTGGTGTCCGTCGCCATTCTTCTTGCAATGCTCGGCCAAGCTGTTGCAGATTTTACAACGCTGCGGTCTGTTGCGCACGCCGCGACCCAAGACATCCCAAAAGTGCTCAATCGGCGACATTTGGCTGGCCACGGCAGTGTCCTTACACCTTGTTGTCTCAGAAATTCGACGGCAACACGGGCTCAATGTGGGCGACCGTTGTCGTCCCACCAATGCGCCGGGCGAGTGGGACAAACACTGAGCGTAAAATTTGGTCTACGTAACGCTGGCCAGTCAAGTTACCTTGAACGATCATGATAACTTGACTGGCCAGCGTTACGTAGACCAAATTCAAAGACAACCATGTGGGACAATTGTAATCCGCCTATTACCTGTGTCCGATATAATCCGCGCGACAAATTGTATAGAAATTAATAGGGCATGTGAATCTAAGACATGATTGAAAAAATACTAGGCTAGATAGCGAAAATGTGACTTAAGATTATGAAAATTCAATCTTTTATCTTAATTTTGATTATAATTTTATATTTTTTAAATAAAATTTAAACTGGTCAATTTTGAAATGAAAATAGGACCCTTCGTCTCGTGAACCTCTCGTTCTCTGTAGTTAATGGACTCGGTCCATTTAACGCTTTCCCTTTCACCCCTAAGCTTCTGTTAATTAGAATTTAGCCCACCCTGGCCACCCATTCCCCCCCCCCCTCCCCCCCCCCCAAAAAAAAAAGAAAGAAAGAAAAAGGGTTGAGCACAATACCAGTCTTTCTATTATAACAAAATATATCCATTTAACGCACAATGAAAACTCTGATCAGATTGTGCAGATGCCAGGTTGGTCTGGGGTTTGTCATATAATCTTATTCGCTAGTTATCAAGTATCCTAATTTCTTCTCCAAGATATATCTCTTACAGCGGTCCCAACGAGTACCCACAATCGATGTTTTGGAGCAAGAATTAACACACTCGCGCGTCAACGTGCATTTTTTTCATATCTCCAAAATAGCTATTTTTCTAATGAAAATACGTGATAATTTTCTTATTCATACTGCAATATAGGTTATGGGTGTTCGTTAGAACCGCCTCAATGAGCGCAAAATAGTGTATACCCCGTAAACCCAAGTTTTCTCCTATACAAAGTGGGGTTTATGGGGTGTTCATTTCACGGACTTGTTAATCTAATGTATGTATTTACTTTTTTCAGGTAAATACCAAAAATATTATTTCATCGAGTGTATTGAAAACATAAAATTTTTCTCTTGGCAAAAAAAAAAGAAGAAAAAAAGAAAGAAACTTTTCTAACGAGTGCGTTGAAAACGTCATAGTTTTCACGCGTGTGCAGCATGGGTGATTTTTTTTATTATTTTCAATTCAATATTTCACTGCTAATCGTGATTAACTCATTTCAGGCTGGAAACCCCTAAACGGGTACCTTGGCAAACAGTGCAGGCCCAGATAAGTAGGCCCAGATCAAACTGATCTTGGTCTACACTGTTTTAAAAAATTCAACCATTTTCCAAATAGGTTTTGAAGAAAACGCAACCTGCCACCCCTAAATTTTGAAATGGACTCCTGCTATAGGAGGAAGATTCCGCTTGGTACAAAAAGGGTTAAGTGATGTAAGGCCAGTATGGGTTCAACGGATTGAAAACCGATCAGTTGTCAAATAAAATGTTTAAAATGAAACAGTTTGCTTTATTGCTTAACGAGGCCAGCAGAGCTTTTGTTTGTATTGGAATTTAGCGGTCCAGTCAACACTATTTTAGGTCATTTTCGAGCCGGTCAGTTTACCTATCCACTCTTTTCCTGGACAGGCTTAAAAGCGGTTAACCAGTACAGTGCACATTCTTTTGCTCTCTGACGTGCGGCTTTAAATAGCCGTTTCCCATCACGCAAAGCAAATCCTTGAAGAACCCCTCAAAAACACGCTCTGTATGAACAGGGGAATACATTATTTTGCTCTTTCTGGTCCAAGACATAGATTGTTGGTACTCGTTAGAGCAATCTCAATGGACGGGCCTCCGTGGCCTAGTGGTTAAGAGCGCTGATCATTAGGTCTCCCACCGCTGTGGTTCGAGCCTCGCTCGGGTCACATGTGAGACGCCAAGTTCTGCAACGGAAGGTCATGTGGTTTTTCTCCGGGCAAACCGGTTTTCGCCCACCTCTGATTAACGATCGGCTCGATATGAGTGAAATAATTTTGAAAGGGCCGTAAAACCAAAAAAAAAAACAATCTCAATGATGGGTTTCAAACAAACCAGTGACAGGCACGTGGAAATCAGCAGTGCAAAGCTACTGTACTTTAGTAGCGTTTGTCAATCCGTCTCAAAACTATCAAAACTTTAATATTGAGTCAACTGCGTTCTACTTAACACACATTGAGCATCAAGGCCAAGTTGTTCAAAGCAGCGTAAGTTAACCCTTTTTGTACCAAATGGAATATTCCACCTTATATACAGTAGGACTCCATTTCAAAATTTAGGGGCGTGAGGTTGTGTTTTCATCAAAATCTATTTGGAAAATGACTGAACTTTAAGCAAACAGTGCAGGCCGTGATCAGACGCCGCGTTCTGTGGCATCTGATCTGGGTTTCTGGTATACTAAATGGGTTAATGAACTTGCTACTGGTCAAAACGTTAACTATTCAATAGGTACCTAATACTCTTGTATTTCTGCTGGAAAATGTGAGGAGCTTTTTGCAAAATTGATGCAAACCCTATTCGCATTTTTTTTTTTTTTTTTTTTTTTTTTTGCTGTACAAAATGATATAAAATTTAACGACTCGTTAACTTACAACTTCGAAAAAAAAATAAATAAATAAAAGTGGCATTAGGTTATTTTATAAATGCGGCATAAAACAAACACTTCCCCTTAAAATACTATAACATTTGAAAAGCAATTTAATCCGTATTATATATGGACCAATAAACCATCATATTTAGTTAAAACAAATATGCCACTGTAATGCCCTGAAGCAATTGTCTGAGACAAGGATTAACGGTCACAACCGATGATATTCGAAAACTGCCGACAATAGCCGAATTGCTTTGAAACAGGTGTCAAGTAGCGTAATTCTGGAGGCTACCTGGAAAAACTGCCAGTACAGGTTTGTTCCCTTGATTTCCCTATGGCCGGACTTTTCCCGTATGAACGCCCTCTCACATCGAGCCCGTGTTGCCGTCGAATTTCTGAGAAAACAAGATGTAAGGACACAGCCTAGGCCAGCCAAATGTCGCCGATTGAGCACATTTTGGATGTCTTGGGTCGCCGCGTGTGCAACAGACCGCAGCGTTGTAACAATCTACAACAGCTTGGCCGAGCATTGCAAGAAGAATCGCGACGGATACCAAGGGAGATAATCCGTCGCACAATCACTAGCATGCCCGGTGCATCAATGCTCGTGGTGCACGGACCAGATACTGATCACCTTTGCATATAAACCTTCCCTGTGACATTGAAGTTTCGCTTCTTTCTATTTTGAATCTGGGGGTTCCATTATTTTTTGTCCCTAGTGCGTACAGTACTGAATATGGGACATTGGCAACCAGTGTTGTACCAGAACAGACGCCGTTAAACGCCAATTGTTTTTCACTGTCAACAGACTGCAGCAATAGGGCACCCCTAAAACATTATCCAAAGCTGTTGTGTTGTTTCCACGCATTTTAATTTCATTTGTCGGTGATAGTCACGTGGAAAGTAATTATGTAAGCCTGGCAGTATCATAGAACTTGGATTGACAAACAGACTACCAAAAGTGAGTCAATTTGCTTCAACTGCGGGTGGCTACTGGGTGACTTTCTGTGCGTGCATCTTAACAAAGGTTATTTTGTGCCACCTTGTCCATGAGTGAGTTTTATCCTCTAACTAAGGTCACTAAAGGTCGACTAAAGTTAGATACTGTCTTTGCTAGAGTAAATGACTACAGTTTGTTGTCTACAGTCGACCCATAATGGTCGACAGGTTCCCAGTTTTCCCTGAGGGCAGCCGAACACTAGAACCAGTGATTTTGTTAAGTCGGAACTGATTGGTTGTTTATTTTACAAGGGGGTAAGGTCCAATAAATGTAACAGCAAGCAAAGTGATCATGGTGAGGTTCGAGATTCGAAGTCCCTGTAAGTTACATAAGCGGAAACACTCCGGTCTGTGTCACAGAAGCGCTCAGGAAAATATATAATATATACTATCGCAACTACGATGATTAAGAAAAAGGAGCGATTTAAGGTGCAACTCATCAACAAAATTCGGGTTTGGCAAATGTAAAAACGCAGAAAAGAATGTAGATGTCTGTTTCATCCTCCAATTAATTATAAACAAGAATAAAACGCCCGAACAGGATTTATTCGATTGTGTTTCTGCAGACAATAGGGCGTTGTCTGATTGCTTCAAACAGACCAGCACGTTTCCTGCACTGAAAATAATTCTAGTCTGCATCAAAAGACCAGCTTTATTGTGCTTTTACTGCTCGATTAAGGGGCATGGGTGCACTTTACATATTTTCTGCATACTTGCAAGGGAAATCACTTTTTTGACTTCATATTTCGCATAGAGTTTCTTCAACATAAGACCCTCCAAAACTGGGGTCTACTCATAAAGGAAAGAATTTGCTCCATAGGAGCAAATTCTTTCCTTTAAGAATAGACCCCTAAAGATAAGGGAGGCAAAATAGTTCTGAAAGAGTAGTTTCCCATGATTTGTATATGTTCTCCTTAATTAATGAAATCACGCAATGATCCTGAATTTTATACTGCAGGCTCTGAAATTCAGGACACACAAGTGTGAAAAAAGAGAAAAAAAGGGATCGATGCTCTGGTTTTGTAGAATTGTTTTGAAACCTGTCCTGAGCTGGCATGGACTGGTAGGTACTCGTATTGCATGGTTTACCTTGTTCTACACGTAGAGTTTAGTTTTGTTGGGTCGATTGATAAAAGTTGGGTCGATTGTTTATCAATCGATCCAAAGTGGACAATACTGCGGACTTTCACTTCTGTTTTCTAGGCGATTAATACTGCCCACTAGAGGTCAACAATGCGCAAAAAGCAAGTTTTTTTTTTTTGACTGTTTAATAAACATAGCGCATGGCAAAATAGGGACTCGCAAATCCCAGAAGAAAGTGACTGGTTAAACGAAAACGGCTGAGGCCAGTTCAGTACCATTGTTCCAGCAATCGACATACCGGTGCTGTCATGTTTTATTAATATGCATCCATCACGTGAACGAGTCCGCCCTACGTCCCACTTTATGTAGAGAAAACTGGAGCTTTTGTTTGTTTGATTTGAAGTTTAACGTCCCCGTCAACACTGTAAAGGTCATTTTGGAGACGTGCTTCCAATTTTATGGGGCTTTTACCCGACATTGAGATGAAATGACATCTCAAGCCCTGCCGCAAAACTAGAATTTATACGGAGATATACATTATGATTCTTATTTCTGCTGCAGTGCAGGACAAAGTTTGTGCGTACTCGTTAGAACCGCCTCAATGAGGCGGTTCTAACGAGCACCCACAAACTATGTTTAGGTAATACATTGCACGGACGGTCTTCAAACTTTCGACTGGTGACACCTAAAATCGTGGTCCAGTCTCCATAATGATCTATATTTGTTGATGATACATTAGCTAAATCACACGTTCGCCGTATGTACGATAAAAACTGTAACGAGTTACCACAATCTGATCTCCAATCTTGCCAGTTTTTGTTGGAGACGACGTTTAGAAACAAAGCCTTGAAAAGGATGCTTTTACGTTTCCCTGGCACGAGTCCATGCTATTCTATTCCAGTCCAGATCATATACTGGGACACAGCGATTTGCAAAACTTGATTAATTCATTGAAAGCATTTGAATTGCAGAATATAGCAAATTCAACTAAATGACATGCATTTACAGAACTCAGTCAGTTGGTTACATTCTGCGTTCATATTTTCGAGTCGCCTTCGTGAAAAACGTCATGACATTGTGCACTGTGTTTTTGCTGTTGTTGCTGTTGGTGTTTTGTTTCCATCCTAGCCGTTGTGGTGATCACGAGAACTTTGGCACCAGATACCCTAATGCCATTGTGAATGCTTCTGATTGTTTCGCTGTGAGTCGACCCAGTTCTTTTGACATCGAAGTGCGGCGTGACATTCAAAATAATGACAGAACCTAGATTAAGACCTATAAGGCCAGCTACGCTGATTGCATGCGCCCCCTACACCCCGGGCTATTAAAAGAGAGATTAAACCAAAACTCGCGTCATACTATGTGGTCTGAGTATCTGTTTGTCGCACAGGTCATACTGTAGGTATTGTCATGCGCTGACTCAAATTGAAATTTGAAGCTGAAAGACGTTGCTGACACTCTTTGGAAGAAACTGGGACTATGTCGCTAATTTCATTTCAGGAAAGGCGTTAAAATTAAAATGATAAATTGCAATATAACATGATAAAAAGTGCGAGTTAGACTTGAATGGCACACGAACTACAAGATGGAACTACATGTATATTAAATAAAGTCCGCTGCACATTGATATAGAGGATCTTTCACGAGTGTTCTTTTCATATGAAATTTATTAAACGAGCCAGGCCCCCGCCCTTCGGGGCTTGAAAAAAAATAGATTGGGCTGCTTGATGCTTCCACGTAGAGCTGAAACCGAGAGGGTCTAAGCCTACCCAGGCAAAGTGGTGCGAGTCGGACCGTCCATGCATATAAACCCTATTGAATTCATTGGGTAACAGGGCTAGAGATGTCATTTCATCTCAATGGCGGGTAAAAGCCCCACAAAATTGGAAGTAATTGTTGTTGTTGTTGTTGTTATTGTTGATGTTGTTGTTATTGTTATTATTGTTGTTGTTCTTGTGGTTGTTGTTGTTGCTGCTGATGCTGTTGTTGTTCTTCTTGTTGTTGTTGTTATTGTTGCTGTTGCTGCTGCTGCTGTTGTTGTTGCTGCTGCTGTTGCTGCTACTGCTGCTGCTACTGTTGTTGTTGTTGTTGTTATTATTGTTGCTGCTGCTGCTGTTGTTGCTCTTGTTGTTGTTGTTGTTGTTGTTGTTATTGTTGCTGCTGATGCTGTTGTTGTTGTTGCTGTTGCTGCTGCTGTTGTTATTGTTGTTGCTGCTGCTGCTGTTGCTGCTGTTGCTGCTGCTGTTGTTGTTGTTGTTGTTGTTGTTGCTGTTGCTGCTGCTGCTGTTGTTGTTGTTGCTGCTGCTGTTGCTGCTACTGCTGCTGTTGTTGTTGTTCATGATTGTTGTTGCTGCTGCTGTTGTTGTTTTTGTTGTTGTTATTGTTGTTATTTGTTGCTGCTGATGCTTTTGTTGTTCTTGTTGTTGTTGCTGTTTTGGTTCTCTATCAAGCTAAAGCAGAGTCCACTGGCTTACTTGGGTTTCGAGCCCATCCATGTACAATTTAGCTTGGATATGGGCATTTTACAGATATTTATGCATACGGTCAGCCAGGTACATCTGAATCACACATTTTATAATAGCAGACTTGTAGCAGTGATTCAGACAGTTCAATATTTATCATGTAATATTTGTGCCAAGCGAAAAAATCATTAGCTTGTCACCTTTTCAACCCTCTAGACCGATAAAAACACCAGTGCAAACAATGTAGATCCTGATGAGATGGCTCGTCGAGCAAATAAATTTGCCTACCCCACCCCCCCCCCCCCACCCCCCCAAACCTCCCCTTTGGCAACAGTGGGCGTGTCCACATTCTAGTAAGGCAAAAGATTTTATTTCAGAAATTTGGGAGTGTATGGGTTAAACCTTTTTGTACAAAATGGAATCTTCCTCCTTATAAATAGCTGGCGTTCATTTCAAAATTTAGGGGTGACAGGTTGTGTTTTCATCAACATTTATTTGGGAAAATGACTGACCTTTAAGCAAACAATGGAGGCCCTGATCAGACGATTCTGCGGCGTCTGATCTGGGCCTGCACTGTTTTCCAGTGTACCCGTTTTGGGGTTTCTGGTACTAAATTGGTTAACTGTGACATCACAGTTTGCGCAGATGTGAACAGTCTGTTAAGCATCAAACCTTAACCTGTAGTTCTGGGAAACAACACGGCCCAGTCTATTTCTTATTCCGTAGTATTTTTAACGGTGTTTTAGACTTAACGTCCCACTTAACACTATACAGGTCATTTTGGAGACTTTGCTTCCAATTTGTGGGACTTTTACCCGACATTAGCTCAAGCCCTGCCGCCCAGTAAAACCAATATGGTTTATATGCAAGGACGATCCGACTCGCGCCACTTTGCCTGGGCAGGCTTAGACCTTCTAAGCGGGTTACCAGAACTCATGTGCGGTCGGTTTCAGCTCAGTGTGGAAGCACCATGCAGCCCAATCTGTTTCTCCAAGCATCGATGGACGGTGACTATTCCTATGTGGCACCTGGATAGTAGGCGGATGGCGCCAGTTCAATCAATAATTATAGAATAAACATATTTTATTCCAACATGTTAAGCAATGGAGTTGGGCCACAAGTTCTCACAACATTAGTTACGGCCCTCCCCCTACAGATACTTACAGCAATAGACATGCAGTAATGACAAATATGTAGAATTTGAATTTTTTTTTTTCAAAAATCAACTAATAAGTGATGAGTAGATGAGAGAATATGATGAAATAATGTAAAATACTATAAGAAAAAAAAAGATGGAGTAAAATAAATCAATAATTAATCAAGTTAATAAATGCAACCTTTTATTGTCCGTCAAGTAAAAGTCCGGACAAAACAAACAAGCAAAAAAAAAAATTTCATGTATTCAAAGACTAAGTAAACAAACATTACAATTAATTTGTAGAAACCAATAATTATCTATTTCCTGCATGCAGATGCCTTTCAGTTCAATAGAAATTGATCAATATTGTCCAAGTTACCATAGAATTTCCTAGTATTGTTTACAAAAACATATTGTTGTCTACACCAATTTAAACCCTAAATGCCCAATGTCCTTTAAAATGCGGGGACATTGACAAACAGTTTAGAACCAGATCGGGCGTAAAGTATACACGCTTTGCTTAAAATTTAAGGATTTTGTTTTTGAAAAAAAAAACGGACAGAAAATAAAACCAATTTGACACCCATAAAATTGGAAACAGACATGTTCCAACTTGGCTAATACAGTAGAACTTCGATGGCTCGAACAACGATGGCTCGTTTACCATGGCTGAATCGAACCCGTTCTTGAGCCCCTAGGGAAGTCCTCTACATAAGAATTGGTGCGAGATAATTTAGATTTTCGTCTTTTATCTTGCAAATGTATGCTGTATGTACTCATTAGAATCGCCTCGATGAGGCGATTCTAATGAGTTCACACAGCATACATTTTCATTACAGAACACCGAAAATATGTCCAAAAGTACCCCGTTATGCCTCCTGGCAGTAAGCCTCAGTGGCTCGAACTACCCCTGTCTCGAACGGATTTTCGTGGTCCCAAAGGTGTTCGAGCCAATGAAGTCCGACTGTAGTGGGTGGAAGTTTATATGTGTCATACATGGGTTGAAATAACAAAGCACCTCTTGTTCGGTCGATTTTTTGTCTCGATTGTTTGTCAATCGACCCAAAGCTACGCAGCACATCAGCTTTATGATATTGATGTCTGCGTGACTCACAATTTTTCTCACCCAACAATCACATTTTGCTCATCAAAAATCAAATTTGTCTTGTGATTTTTCTCATCAAAAATCACATTGTTCTCATCAAAAATCACATTTTTCTCATCCTAAATTCACATTTTTGCTCATCGCGGCCATTTGACAATCACTTCGAAGACGCTTCGGCTGAAAAGCTCGCCGTCCGTTCATACAGCGATGAATGGGTACATAGGTTCAAAGGCAGCTACAGCGACGACGATGCTGCTGCTTATGGTGGGGGTGGTGCTGGTATGATGAGCGAAGATTAAACGACGACGACGACGATGATGATGATTCGTGCGTGCCCTGTATCCGTTAGAGTTCGGGAGTGCTGTTCAGTGGCGTGAGACAGAACATCTCAATACACAGACCGTCTCTCAGCAGAACAATACTCAAGTCATAAAAGCCGTCCACTGATCTGGAAACCGTACAGGTAAACAAGTTAATGAATCTGCTGATTCACAACTTGCATCCGCTGAATCAGAGATTATGTGTATCATCACAACTAGCAATAATCGATAATCGATATCGTAATAATTAATGCTGCAGCCCACGCTTATCACGCTGATACATCTGACAGATCTAATTACCAAAATAGCGATGGCTCAGATCAGCCTGCGCGTATGCGCGGGCTGATCTGAGCCTTCGCTGTCAATTTAAGGAAACCTAAGATATAGAGCAATCCAGGGAGTGTCTGTGAAGACTCTGATCAGATTTACCAGACTGCGCGTGCCGGTCTTGATTTTCGCTAGGAGCACATGTCATCGGATACATTTTTTCTCTCAATCTATCTTATACGCCAGATGAAGGGTTGAATTAGTCCATGGCGTAATGAATACTTTCATTCAATAACATACCGGTCCATTATGCTATCTTCATCTGTTATTTGTGAGAAATGGAAAATACTGCGGAGTTCAATATCTGTGCCAATCCACAACAATCATAATAGAATGGGTTTCGTGTAATTGAACATGATTCTTGCCAATAAGCCCGATGCAGTGACTTTCCTTCAATTCTAGAACATAGAGAAATATCCTGATTTTATGGTCGATTGGATTATCAATCGACCCAAAGTCAACTACTGAAGCTTCCCGCCTGCTCTTGTCTAAGTAACTATCGCTTACCATGTGCAAAGTCCCGGTATAGCAGCGTCAGAGCGCTGAGTGAATAGTGAAATCTGGACAGGGCTCGTGTACTGGGGCATTACCAAACAGTGTAGACCCAGATCAGACGTCACAGAACGTGGCTTCTGATCAGGGTCTACAGGGTTTGCTTAAATTTCAGGAATTTAAGGGTTAGACGAAAGTGTCTCTGTGGTCCCCGTTCAGCCCATCTCAAGGGCAATCGACGCGACAGTTCTGACTCGGCATTGCTTTAACCCATTGCTTGCGGGGGAAACCCCAAAAGGGGTATCTTGGCAAACAGTGCAGGCCCAGAAACCGTCGCACCCGGAAAAAACACCAGAAGTTCTGTTGCGTGTGATCCGAGCGTGGCATCGGCCGAGGCTAAAATTAAGAAATAGATCCGCTCTAACTGTGATTTGTTGTGTAATAAATCACAGTTTGGAGGTCAGTTGTAAAGTAGACAAATCACGAGCGCGTAGCGCGCGTGATTTGTCTACTTACAACTGACCGACAAACTGTGATTTATTACACAACAAATCACTGGCTAGAGCTGATCTATTTCGATTCTAACACGCTGAAAATCGGCAATAATGTTGTTGTTTCCTTCAAAATCTCACAACTGTTCGCCATTGTTAGAAGAAATCCCGCTAAAATTATCGACTGAAACACATGCATTTATATCCTTTTCTAACGTTTTCGATGCGAGAAAATGACGTTACACCGTCCAACGTCAAGGAAATCGACTAGTGACGTCATAAATTTGAAGTTTTTAATGACGTCACTCGTCAAGCTCTTCCTTGCTGTGATTTGTTGTAGAATAAAACACAGTTAGTTTCCATTGCCTATATAGGCGCGCTGTGTTAGAATACGGTATAAGCATGCAATAAGAAGCGCATTATCAAGCCTGCAAGCTGACAATTCAGACCCACCTTTGCATCCAAACAATTCAGCTAGAATCTTCGCCTTTCTATCTTTTGTTAGCGAGAAGACTATAGAAGTCTCATGCGTCTAGAAAAACTCTACCCAGGCTGTGCGCACATGCGAAGGTTGATCTGAGTCCTGCAGGGTAGTTGAACAGGATTTTTGTGCGTTTTGTTGCGTTCTGGTTCAATTATCTTATAAAAAAAGGGTACTGGCGCAGGACCTTTTTCGAAACTGTATATGCTCCATCATATACAGCGGACCAATGAAGACACAGGCAGATCTGATCACTGTCTTCACTGGCACTGTTAGCACGTGTGATGATGAAGGTTTTGTTGGTTTAAACATATTTTATTCGTATTCTACAAGTACAATACAAAGCAAATATGACTGAAATCATACAAAAAGGGATTCAGAAGAAAGTCAGAGACTTATTTGAATCTGTTTCCCTAAACATTTGCGATAATACCATTGAATTTAATCTATATAATTGTCGATGCAAAACAGTAACTATTGTAAGTACAGAATTAGCGACTATGTTCAAAGCTATTTTGTAGCATTTTTACATACTAAAAATGGTTAAGGTGAAGGTAGCGTTGGAGGGAGGGGGGGGGGGCTCCACGGGGAATCCATCAGGGTAAGAAATAACAAAGAAAAAACAATACAGCTTCTGCCGCTCTCATGTAAAAGGTCTGAGACATTCAAATCAAAGGTGTTTTATCAAGTACCAATAAAACTATTTCTTCAAAGGCGGAACGTATAGGTTTGTCGTTCTGAAGGTTGGATATAACTTAGGTTAAGGTCGTATGGTTAACTTTGCGAGGTAGTTCTCTAAAAACAAAATAAGAGTAACAAACCAAAATATTTAGGTGTATTTGTTGGAGAATTACCGGTTCGGGAGATTATCAAAGAAAAGAGCCTGGTTAGACAAGTAAACTTGCCGTAGATTTAAAAAAGACATATTCTAGCCCCACACTCTGTTCTCGGACTAACATCAAAAAAGGAAAAAAAAAAGAAGTGAAAGTGTGTCTAATACGGTAGGAAATGATACGTGCATTCATCGCCTAATTATGGTTGGTTTGGAATCTTTTAGTTTTTAAAATAAAGTTATGGACAAGGAGGACGATTTGTTTGTTCTCGTTGTAATTTAGTGTTTGGTCACCATAAAGTAGAGTATCGAGAGTTGGTTGACAAAACTGATAAACTGATCTTAACATTTCTTCTCTAAAGTTCGCATATCGTGGACAGTGAAGAAGAAAATGTTCGGTGTCTTCGACGAGACCACATACACATAAAGCACTTGGGACAATGTTTCTTGAGAAGAGGTGTTCGTTTAAGGAGCTGCATTTGGTTCTAAGCCGGCTGTGATAAATTTGTCCGAGACGTTTCCCTGCGTTGAAATGACGAGGCGTAGGGATTAAGTTAGTATTGAGTTGACGTTTAAGTGATGCTAAACTGGAGCTGTTTCTGATCTCCTCAGACAGAGAGTTCCAAGTTCTTATCGCACTTGGAAGAAAAGAATTAAAGTAGAGCTGTGAGTGACTGTGAATAGTTTGAATGTTGGTAGAATTACGAAGGCTATACGAAACATTTTCTCCCAGGTTTTGTTTAATACAATTTCTGTGAAAAATGGGTTAAAATGCACGAAGAAGAAGAAGAAGAAGAAGAAGAAGAAGAAGAAGAAGAAGAAGAAGAAGAAGAAGAAGAAGAAGAAGAAGAAGAAGGTGAAGATGGTGATTATGATGATGATGATGTTGACGGTCAAGCTGCTGCTTCTGCTGCTGCTGCTGCTGCTGCTGCTGCTGATGATGATGATGATGATGATGATGATGATAATGATGATGATGATCATGATGATGATGATGATGAGGATGAGGATGAGGATGAGGAGGAGAAGGAGGATGAGGATGATGATGATGATGATGATGATGAGGAGGAGGAGGAGGAGGAGGAGGAGGAGGAGGAGGAGGATGATGGTGAAGGAGGAGGAGGAGATTATGACATAGAATATCAAAGCCATCCCCAACTACGCTATTGAAACTTTATTGTGGTGCACTTCATTTTCACCTTTTTTATGGTGCACTTTCATTTTGGCGCGATTCTCAGATCAAACACCTTGACATTTTAGCAATCTAACACATATCTAGCTGAATTAAGTATAGTGACATTTTAGACGAGAACGTTTCTCATACTGTGCGTCACATTTAACAAGAAAGTGTCTAGTACTAGGCGTGAAATGTGATGCTACAGTCCAAAAAGGTGTGTCTTCGACGCGTGCCATGGGGCATAATAATAGTTTTGAGATTAAGTGCAAAATTAAAGCCCTGCCAACACCGCTGGCTCGATTGTCCCTGAGTAGGCTGGCAAAATTGTCCTGATCCTGTGCTAAGACTGTTTCGTTTAACCCTTAAAATACTGTAGACCCTGATCAGATGTCGCGTTCGCTTATCTATTTTCCATCACTAAGACCTTATACATATGTTAAGTTTAACCTATATATGCATATTTGGGGGCATTGGCAAACAGTGTAAACCCAGATCAGACACCGCAAAAGCGGCATCTGATCTGGGTCTACACTGTTTGCTGAAAGTACACACAATTGCAAAACTTATCACTAACAAAACACATCTGGCACCTCTATAATTGGAAATGGACCACTCCAAATTTATTAGGTTGGAACTGTCATTGTCATATATGGGTCAAGAATATTGAGCAAAACGTTCTTGTACTTTTGGGCCTTTTTTTCATTGCGCTCTGTCTATTGAACAGTACGCCCAAAACCTTGAATTTGCACTGGAATCTAATGGATATCTTTTCGGTCTTCTACAAAATAAAGACATGTCGTGTGCACTAATTATAACCGCCACATGTCTCATCGAGGCGAGTCTAAACAGTACACACAAAATACATTACCAAGAGAATAATCAGAAAAAAAAATCTCCACAGATTATTATATCTAAGTACGAGTACATGTTTGGCTCGAATAAGAGTCTGATACTGGGTGGTAAAGTTTATTTTCTCCGTAACCAACCAGCAAAAACCTAGCTCAAAAAAGTTAGCAGGATGGCAGGACAGCAGGATGAAACATGTTAAGTTAGCAGGATGGCAGGACAGCAGGATGAAACATTAAGTTAGAAGGATGGCAGGACAGCAGGATGAATCATAATAAGTGAACAGGATGGCAGGACAGCAGGATGAAATATTAAGTCAGCAGGATGGCAGGACAGCAGGATGAAACTAATAATTGAGGAGGATGGAAGAGCAGCAGGATGAGAACTTGTTCTGAATTTCAAAATCTATACAACCATGTTATTGGCACCTATAGCTATGTTTGAATCTAGAAATCAAATTTAGCCCCTTCCCGTCTTTAAAGCGTACGGCCGCGAATACCCCATTTTCGTCCTGCCACAAATACACCCAGATGAAAAATAGTTCCAAATCACAAAACATTTACCATCATGTTGTAGCCAACAAAAATCTATGTAAGAAAGTGGAAATGAAATTTGGCTCCTTTCAGCGTTTAAAGCGTACGGCCGTGAAAACTCAATTTTCATCCTGCTGGAAATGCAACATTAATTTTTATCCTGCTGAACCTGTCAAGTTAGCATGATGTCAGCACAGCAGGATGAGAAATTCTTCTGAATTTCAAAATATTTACCACCATGTTGTAGGCACCTAAACACTATGTAAGAAACTAGAAATCAAATTAAGCCCTTTCCCGTCTTTAGAGCGTACGGCCCCGGAAACCCAATTTTCGTCCTACCACAAATACACCCAGATGAAAAACGGTTTCAAATCACAACACTTTTACCATCATGTTGTATGCAACAAAAATCTATGTAAGAAATTAGAAATTAAATTTGGCTCCTATCAGCGATTAAAGCGTACGGCCGTGAAAACTCAATTTTCATCCTGCTGGAAATGCAACATCAATTTTCATCCTGCTGAACCCGTCAAGTTAGCAGGATGGCAGCACAGCAGGATGAGAAATTCTTCTGAATTTCAAAATATTTACCACCATGTTGTAGGCATCTAAAAACTATGTAAGAAACTAGAAATCAAATTTAGCCCTTTCCAGTATTTAAAGCGTACGGCCGCGAAAACCCATTTTTCGTCCTGCCACAAATTCACCCAGAAGAAAAATTCTTTCAAATCACAAAACATTTACCATCATGTTGTAGGCAACAAAAATATATGTAAGAAATTAGAAATTAAATTTGGCTCCTATCAGCGTTTAAAGCGTACAGCCGTGAAAACTCAATTTTCATCCTGCTGGAAATGCAACATCAATTTTCATCCTGCTGAACCTGTCAAGTTAGCAGAATGGCAGCACAGCAGGATGAGAAATTCTTCTGAATTTCAAAATATTTACCACCATGTTGTAGGCATCTAAAAATATGTAAGAAACTAGAAATCAAATTTAGCTCTTTCCCGTCTTTAAAGCGTACGGCTGCGAAGACCAATTTTTCGTCCTGCCACAAATACACCCAGATGAAAAATTGTTTCAAATCACAAAACATTTACCATCATGTTGTAGGCAACAAAAATCTATGTAAGAAAGTGAAAATTAAATTTTGCTCCTATCAGCGTTTAAAGCGTACGGCCGTGAAAACTCAATTTTCATCCTGCTGGAAATGCAACATCAATTTTCATCCTGCTGAACCTGTCAAGTTAGCAGGATGGCAGCACAGCAGGATGAGAAATTCTTCTGAATTTCAAAATATTTACCACCATGTTGTAGGCATCTTAAAACTATGTAAGAAACTAGAAATCAAATTTAGCCCTTTCCCGTCTTTAAAGCGTACGGCCGCGAAAACCTATTTTCGTCCTACAGCAAATACACCCAGATGAATAATTGTTTCAAATCACAAAACATTTACCATCATGTTGTAGGCAACAAAAATCTATGAAAGAAAGTGAAAATTAAATTTGGCTCCTATCAGCGTTTAAAGCGTACGGCCGTGAAAACTCAATTTTCATCCTGCTGGAAATGCAACATCAATTTTCATCCTGCTGAACCTGTCAAGTTAGCAGGATGGCAGCACAGCAGGATGACAAATTCTTCTGAATTTCAAAATATTTACCACCATGTTGTAGGCATCTTAAAACTATGTAAGAAACTAGAAATCAAATTTAGCCCTTTCCCGTCTTTAAAGCGTACGGCCGCGAAAACCCATTTTTCGTCCTACAGCAAATACACCCAGATGAATAATTGTTTCAAATCTAAAAACATTTACCATCATGTTGTAGGCAACAAAAATCTATGTAAGAAAGTGGAAATTAATTTGGCTCCTATCAGCGTTTAAAGCGTACGGCCGTGAAAACTCAATTTTCATCCTGCTGGAAATGCAACATCAATTTTCATCCTGCTGAACCTGTCAAGTTAGCAGGATGGCAGCACAGCAGGATGAGAAATTCTTCTGAATTTCAAAATATTTACCACCATGTTGTAGGCATCTAAAAACTATGTAAGAAACTAGAAATCAAATTTAGCCCTTACCCGTCTTCAAAGCGTACGGCCGCGAAAACCCATTTATCGTCCTGCCACAAATTCACCCAGATGAAAAATTGTTTCAAATCACAAAACATTTACCATCATGTTGTAGGCAACAAAAATCTATGTAAGAAAGTGAACTTAAATTTGGCTCCTATCAGCGTTTAAAGCGTACGGCCGTGAAAACTCAATGTTCATCCTGCTGGAAATGCAACATCAATTTTCATCCTGCTGAACCTGTCAAGTTAGCAGGATGGCAGCACAGCAGGATGAGAAATTCTTCTGAATTTCAAAATATTTACCACCATGTTGTAGGCATCTAAAAACTATGTAAGAAACTAGAAATCAAATTTAGCCCTTTCCCGTCTTTAAAGCGTACGGCCGCGAAAACCTATTTTTCGTCCTGCAGCAAATACACCCAGATGAATAATTGTTTCAAATCACAAAACATTTACCATCATGTTGTAGGCAACAAAAATCTATGTAAGAAAGTGAAAATTTAATTTGGCTCCTATCAGCGTTTAAAGCGTACGGCCGTGAAAACTCAATTTTCATCCTGCTGGAAATGCAACATCAATTTTCATCCTGCTGAACCCGTCAAGTTAGCAGGATGGCAGCACAGCAGGATGAGAAATTCTTCTGAATTTCAACATATTTACCACCATGTTGTAGGCATCTAAAAACTATGTAAGAAACTAGAAATCAAATTTAGCCCTTTCCCGTCTTTAAAACGTACGGCCACGAAAACCTATTTTTCGTCCTACAGCAAACACCCAGATGAATAATTGTTTCAAATCACAAAACATTTAGCATCATGTTGTAGGCAACAAAAATCTATGTAAGAAAGTGAAAATTAAATTTGGCTCCTATCAGCGTTTAAAGCGTACGGCCGTGAAAACTCAATTTTCATCCTGCTGGAAATGCAACATCAATTTTCATCCTGCTGAACCTGTCAAGTTAGCAGGATGGCAGCACAGCAGGATGAGAAATTCTTCTGAATTTCAAAATATTTACCACCATGTTGTAGGCATCTAAAAACTATGTAAGAAACTAGAAATCAAATTTAGCCCTTTCCCGTCTTTAAAGCGTACGGCCGCGAAAACCTATTTTTCGTCCTACAGCAAATACACCCAGATGAATAATTGTTTCAAATCACAAAACATTTACCATCATGTTGTAGGCAACAAAAATCTATGTAAGAAAGTGAAAATTAAATTTGGCTCCTATCAGCGTTTAAAGCGTACGGCCGTGAAAACTCAATTTTCATCCTGCTGGAAATGCAACATCAATTTTCATCCTGCTGAACCTGTCAAGTTAGCAGGATGGCAGCACAGCAGGATGAGAAATTCTTCTGAATTTCAAAATATTTACCACCATGTTGTAGGCATCTAAAAACTATGTAAGAAACTAGAAATCAAATTTAGCCCTGTCCCGTCTTTAAAGCGTACGGCCGCGAAAACCCATTTTTCGTCCTGCAGCAAATACACCCAGATGAATAATTGTTTCAAATCACAAAACATTTACCATCATGTTTTAGGCAACAAAAATCTATGTAAGAAAGTGAAAATTAAATTTGGCTCCTATCAGCGTTTAAAGCGTACGGCCGTGAAAACTCAATTTTCATCCTGCTTGAAATGCAACATCAATTTTCATCCTGCTGAACCTGTCAAGTTAGCAGGATGGCAGCACAGCAGGATGAGAAATTCTTCTGAATTTCAAAATATTTACCACCATGTTGTAGGCTTCTGAAAACTATGTAAGAAACTAGAAATCAAATTTAGCCTTTTCCCGTCTTTAAAGCGTACGGCCGCGAAAACCCATTTTTCGTCCTGCCACAAATTCACCCAGATGAAAAATTGTTTCAAATCACAAAATTTTTACCAAATATCAAAGACTTGGGCCTTGTGGTTTCAGAGAAGAAGATTTTCAAAGATGCTCCCTATATAATCCTATGTAAAACCAAAGGGCCCAGGGCGGGGACATTTTTGGTCCCAGAACTATAATTTGAACAATCTTGTGGGGTTCCACTAGATGAAGCTTCAAACCAAATATCATAGACATAGGCCTTGTGGTTTCAGAGAAGATTTGTTTGATTTGAGGTTTAACGTCCCCGTCAACACTGTAAAGGTCATTTTGGAGACGTTGCTTCCAATTTTGTGGGACTTTTACCCGACATTGAGATGAAATGACATCTCAAGCCCTGTCGCCCAATGAAACCAATAGGGTTTATTAGCATGGACGGTCCGCCTCGCACCGCGGTTCCTGGACAGGCTTAGATCCTCTAAGCGGTTTACCAGTACTAATGTGCGGGCCGGATTCAGCTCTGCGTGTAAGCATCATGCAGCCCATATATTTCTTCAAGCCCCTATGGGCGGGGGTTTCAGAGAAGAAGAGTTTTTAACTTTTCGGTGAAAAAATATCTATTTTTGGCTCCTGTGACCTAGATGTGCAACGGACCGGAACCATTTGAACAACATTGAAAGGGGACCACCTAAGGATCATTTCAGTGAAATTTTGTCAAAATCCGATCACTGGTTTAAGAGATGTTGTTTGAAGAAATTCTTTACGGACGGACGGCGCACGGAGGGTAAGAATACAGTAGAGAAGATAGTATAGAAAAAAGAGAGATTAAAAAACCTGGAGATAGAAGAAGAAGAAGAAGAAGAAGAAGAGTTTTCTCCCAAAAAGCGAATTCAAACATTTTAACTGTAAATATGAAACATAAAAAACAAAATCGCATTGGAGCGCTCGACTGCGCACGTGCGCAGGTGGGCGATTGTATGCGACCTGCATGATTATATCAATTTGTACTAACTACGTTGTCGGCCCCCGCCCATAGGGGCTTGAAGAAATATATAGGCTGCATGATGCTTCCACGCAGAGCTGAATCCGGCCCGCACTGGTAAACCTCTTAGAGGATCTAAGCCTGTCCAGGAAAGGCGGTGCGAGGCGAGGGTCCATGCAAATAAACCCTATTGGTTTCATTGGGCGACAGGGCTTGAGATGTCATTTCATCTAAATGTCGGGTAAAAGTCCAACAAAATTGGAAGCAACGTCTCCAAAATAACCTTTACAGTGTTGACGGGGACGTTAAACCTCAAATCAAACAAACAAAACTAACTACGTTGCTAACGAGATCGGCGCAAGTTGTCTCGGGCCCCCAAATGGCCAGGTAGGAATACACATTCCTCCTATGGTGCCTTCCTTCACGTTGGACGAGATAATAATTTGTACAATCTTGGTAGAGGTCCACTAGATGAAGCTTCATATCAAATATCAAAGACCTAGGCCTTCTGGTTTCAGACGAAGTTTTTTTCCCTAATTTTCCCCTTTTGGTTGTCATGGCATCCAGAGTTCTGCATAGAATGGAATTCTTTAAACAAGACAGAGAGGACTACCCAAGGATCATTTCAGCCAATTTGGGTCAAAATCTGTTGAGCGGTTTAGAAGGAGATCTCTTATTATTAAAGAAATTGTGGACGGACGGAAGTACGGACCTACAGACGGATGTCGACGGAAGGTGACTGATCACAAAAGCCCCCCCCCCCCACCCGGTGCCTTCGGCTCAGGCAAGCTAAGTATCAGAATTCAGGGGTTTGTAGCATGACATTCCTGTCTTCTGCATTACTGAATTATTTATTTTATCTTCATTTATTTATTTAGATGCATTTATCTGTACTTATGGATTATAAATTTATTATATTAGCTTTATGATTTCATTTATTCATTTATGAATAAGTTTGCTTTTTTATAATATTATATTATTTACTTTTTCATTTATTTGCCAATCAACATAGCTTTCAACTTTTTTTAGCTATTTGTTCACTTTTTTCATTTAATTCTTGATATTTATTTTTTTACTTTTTCAATTATTCAATTACTTACATGTACTTATTTTTAAGAGGAAACAGAAAACAAGAAAGACATGCTACAAGTTCACAAAGTAACTGAAAATAACCCAATCAGAGAAACAAACAAGAGGACCAAGATGGTCCTGTATCGCTCACCTGAGCTGACAGATTCAAAGTTTCAGGAAGTGCCAAACTTAACTGAAGGATTTATGGGAGGACAAGGTGACGACGGGGTCAGCATTTTCTGCAAATCAAGTAGAATGTAACTCTATGATATATAGGCTGACCTCACCGGTTTTCAAACTCATTCAAGCTTTTATTCCTGACTTGCTAAGAAGCTCCGGTATAAACTGAAGGGGCAGGGGTGATGCCAATTTAAAAAATAAGCAATTAACTGCTGCAATCAAAGGAATGTTACTCTATGATAAAAAACTCAAGAGTTTTCAAACTCCTCCGAGCTTTTCTGCCTGACTTACTTGTTTGTAAGTTTCATGAAGATCCGATCAAAACAGAAGGGGCAGCAGTGATGACAAGGTCGAAAATAGGCATTTTCAGCAATCAAAGGCACGTAATTCTATGATAAATGTGCCGACTTGGCCAGTATTCGAGCTCATCCGAGGTTTTATTCCCACCCACCTTACATATAAGTTTCAGAACGATCTGATCAAAACTGAAGGAGCTATGGTGATGACAAGGTCAATATTTAGCATTTTCAGCAATCGAAGGGATGTAACTCTATGATAAATGGGCCGACTTGGCCGGTTTCCGAACTCATCCGAGGTTTTATCCTCAGCCACCTGACATATAAATTTCAGAAAGATCCGATCAAAACTGAAGAGGCTACGGTGATGACAAGGTCGAAAATCTACTTTTTTCAGCCATGAAAGGGACATAACTCTATGAAAAATGGTCCGCCTTGGCCAGTTTTCGAACTCGTCCGAGATTTTATCCCTAGCCACCTTACATATAAGTTTCAGAAAGATCCTATCAAAACTGAAGAGGCTACGGTGATGACAAAGTCACAAGTCGACATTTTTAGCAATCAAAGGGACGTAACTCTATGATAAATGGGCCAACTTAACCTGTATTCGAACTCATCTAAATT
Source organism: Lucinisca nassula (assembly GCA_963580285.1). NCBI lineage: Eukaryota > Metazoa > Mollusca > Bivalvia > Lucinida > Lucinidae > Lucinisca > Lucinisca nassula. The sequence goes on from OY757016.1 coordinate 73,029,706, forward strand.
TTTATCCCCAGCCACCTCACATATAAGTTTCAGAAAGATCCGATTACAACTGAAGGGGCTACGGTGATGACAAGGTCAAAAATCTACATTTTCAGCCATCAAAGGGACATAACTCTATGATAAATGGGCCAACTTGGCCGGTTTACGAATTCATCCGAGGTTTCATCCCCAGCCACCTTACATATAAGTTTCAAAAAGATCCGATCAAAACTCAAGGGGCTACGGTGATAGACAGGTCAAAAATCGACATTTCAGCAATCATAGGGACGTAACTCTATGATATATGGGCCAACTTAGCCGATATTTGAACTCATCCGAGGGTTTACCCCCAGCCACTTTACATATAAGTTTCAGAAAGGTCCGATGAAAACTGAAAGGGCTACGGTGATGACAAGGTCAAAAATCGGCATTTTCAGCAATCAAAGGGACGTTACTCTATGAAAAATAGGTCGAGTTGGCTGGTTTTCGAACACTTTCAAGATTTTATCCCAAGCCACCATACGCATAAGTTGCAGAAAGATCCGATCAAAACTGTAGGGGCTACGGTGATGACAAGGTCAAAAATCGGCATTTTCAGCAATCAAAGGGACACAAGCTGGTTTTGACCTTTTGAGTAGTAGTTTCATATTATAATTTAAAAATATCCATTTTATTTCTTCATATACATTTGGGTACGCATTGAATTATTACATAGGCCTGTTGGCCCACGCCCTTCGGGGCTTGATGAAATAGATTGGGTTGCATGATAGTTCCACGCAGAGCTGAGACTACTGGTAAACTACTATGAGGTCCTAAGCCTGCCCAGGAAAGTGGTGCGAGTCGGACCATCCATGCATAAAAGCCATATTGGTTTCATTTGGCGGCAGGGCTTGAGAAGTCATCTCAGTGTCGAGCACATTACCAAAACACGTCTATTTAAATATATTTGAAAACTTTAACACTAAAAAAAAAAAAAAAAAAAAGATTTAAGAAAAAAAAGAATGAAATTTTCCTTATTTCTGTTCCAAATATTGACTGTTGGATCTCGTTAGAAATGCCTCGATAATATGGTTCTAATAATTACCCCCAGTCAATATTTTAAAGCAAACATATAACGGGTGCTCTTTTGAACTGCCCCAATGAGGCGGTTCTAAGGAGCACCCCAATATTTGTTTTTGCTTTCAAAATTAAAACTGTTGATGCTCTTTATAACATCCTCGAAGAGATGGTTCTAAGACTTCCCCACGGGGCCCCTCATATGTGTTACATGTTTAAGGGGATTTAAACTCTTTGATGCGGTCATTGGGCATCTAAGTGGCGAAGCAAGGGCGACAACACTTTCCAAATGAGATAGCCCGCAAAAAAATAAAAAATAAATAAATAAAATAAAATAAATAAATAAATAACAGCCAAAAAAAACGACACTAATAAAATAAATAAATAATAAAAATAAAAAATTTTCTGTCATCTGTGCGAGTCGGCCCGTCCATATTTAAAAACCATATTGGTTTCATTGGGCGGCAGGGCTTGAGATGTCATTTCATCTCAATGTCGGGTAAAAGTCCGTCAAAATGGGAAGCAACGTCTCCAAAATAACCATTACAGTGTCGACTTGAAAGTTAAACCTCAAATAAAATAATCACCACAGACACATGTTCGAATTTGGATTTTTCCATGTTTTTTTTTTTTTTTTTTACCTCTACTTATTGCTTTTTATTTCTTTGTTTGTTTAATTTGAGGTTTAACGTCCTCGTCAACACTGTAAAGGTCATTTTGGAGACGTTGCTTCCAATTTTGTGGGACTTTTACCCGACATTGAGATGAAATGACATCTCAAGCCCTGTCGCCCAATGAAACCAATAGGGTTTATTAGCATGGATAGTCCGCATCTCACCGCGGTTCCTGGACAGGCTTAGATCCTCTAAGCGGTTTACCAGTACTAGTGTGTGGGCCGGATTCAGCTCTGCGTGGAAGCATCATGCAGCCCATATATTTCTTCAAGCTCCTATGGGCGGAGGCGACTTTTTATTTCTTATGCATCATTATCTTTACATACGCTGATACACATTATTTTTCTTACTTTTTGCCAACTTTTTCACAAGCCTAAACGGATTTAGTGACTGAGTTTGCTTTACATCAAATGTGATTTTATTTAAAGTTTTGCGTCCCCATGGGGGCTTAAACAAAAAGATGGGTCGGGCTGCATGATGCTTCCACGCAGATGTGGAACTTACCACACACGAGTACTAGTAAACTACTTAGAGGATCTAAGCCTGTCCAGGCAAAGCTGTGCAAATCGGGCTGTCCATGCTCATAAACCCTATTGGTTTCATTGGGCGACAGGGCTTGAGATGTCATTTCATCTCAATGTCGGGTATAGACGATTTTTCACTCGTGGTCATTTCATATGAAATGTATGAAACGAGCCTTTGGCGAGTTTCATAAATTTCATATGAAATGACCACGAGTGAAAGATTCTGTTTATCATATGACCACTTTAAATTGGATTTTATCGCCTTTTTATCTGACAATTTGAAAAAAAATGCATGGTTGACATTGACGTCGACATGACGTTACTTAATCCCGCCAAAGTGTTATTACACGTGTGGTCATACGATTTTTATTACACGACGTTATCCACTGCTTATCAACAACGTCATATGATTAAAAAACGTTTAATAATGTTGCATAACAGCAGGAAGAAGATTGTGTTTTCACAGTCGTACGCTTTAAACACTGATAGGAGCCAAATTTAATTTCTATTTTCTTACATAGATTTTTGTTGCCTACAACATGGTGGTAAATATTTTGAAATTCTGAAGAATTTCTCATCCTGCTGTGCTGCCAACCTGCTAACTTGACAGGTTCAGCAGGATGAAAATTGATGTTGCATTTCCAGCAGGATGAAAATTGAGTTTTCACGGCCGTACGCTTTAAACGCTAATAGGAGCCAAATTTAATTTTCACTTTCTTACATAGATTTTTGTTGCCTACAACATGATGGTAAATGTTTTGTGATTTGAAACAATTTTTCATCTGGGTGTATTTGTGGCAGGACGAAAAATGGGTCTTCGCGGCCGTACGCTTTAAAGACGGGAAAGAGCTAAATTTGATTTCTAGTTTCTTACATATTTTTAGATGCCTACAACATGGTGGTAAATATTTTGAAATTCAGAAGAATTTCTCATCCTGCTGTGCTGCCATCCTGCTAACTTGACAGGTTCAGCAGGATGAAAATTGATGTTGCATTTCCAGCAGGATGAAAATTGAGTTTTCACGGCCGTACGCTTTAAACGCTGATAGGAGCCAAATTTAATTTTCACTTTTTTACATAGTTTTTTGTTGCCTACAACATGATGGTAAATGTTTGGTGATTTGAAACAATTTTTCATCTGGGTGAATTTGTGGCAGGACGAAAAATAGGTTTTGGCGGCCGTACGCTTTAAAGACGGGAAAGGGCTAAATTTGATTTCTAGTTTCTTACATAGTTTTTAGATGCCTACAACATGGTGGTAAATATTTTGAAATTCAGAAGAATTTCTCATCCTGCTGTGCTGCCATCCTGCTAACTTGACAGGTTCAGCAGGATGAAAATTGATGTTGCATTTCCAGCAGGATGAAAATTGAGTTTTCACGGCTGTACGCTTTAAACGCTGATAGGAGCCAAATTTAATTTTCACTTTCTTACATAGATTTTTGTTGCCTACAACATGACGGTAAATGTTTTGTGATTTGAAACAATTTTTCATCTGGGTGTATTTGTGGCAGGACGAAAAACGGGTTTTCATGGCCGTACGCTTTAAAGACGGGACAGGGCTAAATTTGATTTCTAGTTTCTTACAGAGTTTTTAGATGCCTACAACATGGTGGTAAATATTTTGAAATTCAGAAGAATTTCTCATCCTGCTGTGCTGCCATCCTGCTAACTTGACAGGTTCAGCAGGATGAAAATTGATGTTGTATTTTCAGCAGGATGAAAATTGAGTTTTCTCTGCTGTACGCTTTAAACGCTGATAGGAGCCAAATTTAATTTTCACTTTCTTACATAGATTTTTGTTGCCTACAATATAATGGTAAATGTTTTGTGATTTGAAACAATTTTTCATCTGGGTGCATTTGTGGCAGGACGAAAAATGGGTTTTCGCGGCCGTACGCTTTAAAGACGGGAAAGGGCTAAATTTGATTTCTAGTTTCTTACAGAGTTTTTAGATGCCTACAACATGGTGGTAAATATTTTGAAATTCAGAAGAATTTCTCATCCTGCTGTGCTACCTTCCTGCTAACTTGACGGGTTCAGCAGGATGAAAATTGATGTTGCATTTCCAGCAGGATGAAAATTGAGTTTTCTCTGCTGTACTCTTTAAACGCTGATAGGAGCCAAATTTAATTTTCACTTTCTTTCAAAGATTTTTGTTGCCTACAACATGATGGTAAATGTTTTGTGATTTGAAACAATTTTTCATCTGGGTGAATTTGTGGCAGGACGAAAAATAGGTTTTCGCGGCCGTACGCCTTAAAGACGGGTAAGGGCTAAATTTGATTTCTAGTTTCTTACATAGTTTTTAGATGCCTACAACATGGTGGTAAATATTTTGAAATTCAGAAGAATTTCTCATCCTGCTGTGCTGCCATCCTGCTAACTTGACAGGTTCAGCAGGATGAAAATTGATTTTGCATTTCCAGCAGGATGAAAATTGAGTTTTCACGGCCGTACGCTTTAAACGCTGATAGGAGCCAAATTTATTTTTCACTTTCTTTCATAGATTTTTGTTGCCTACAACATGACGGTAAAGGTTTTGTGATTTGAAACAATTTTTCATCTGGGTGTATTTGTGGCAGGATGAAAAATAGGTTTTAGCGGCCGTACGCCTTATAGACGGAGAGGGCTAAATTTGATTTCTAGTTTCTTACATAGTTTTTAGATGCCTACAACATGGTGGTAAATATTTGAAATTCAGAAGAATTTCTCATCCTGCTGTGCTGCCATCCTGCCAACTTTACAGGTTCAGCAGGATGAAAATTGTGTTGCAATTCCAGCAGGATGAAAATTGAGTTTTCACGGCTGTACGCTTTAAACACTGATAGAAGCCAAATTTAATTTTCACTTTCTTACATAGATTTTTGTTGCCTACAACATGATGGTAAATGTTTTGTAATTTGAAACAACTTTTCATCTGGGTGTATTTGTGGCAGAACGAAAATTGGGTTTTGCGGCCGTACGTTTTGAAAACAGGAAAGGGCTAAATTTGATTTCTAGTTTCTTACATAGTTTTTAGATGCCTACAACATGGTGGTAATTATTTTGAAATTCAGAAGAATTTCTCATCCTGCTGTGCTGCCATCCTGCTAACTTGACAGGTTCAGCAGGATGAAAATCGGTGTTGCACTTCCAGCAGGATGAAAATTGAGTTTTCACGGCCGTACACTTTAAACGCTGACAGGAGCCAAATTTAATTTTCACTTTCTTACATAGATTTTTGTTGCCTACAACATGATGGTAAAAGTTTATTGATTTGAAACAATTTTTCATCTGGGTGAATTTGTGGCAGGACGAAAATTGGGTTTTCGCGGCCGTACGCTTTAAAGACGGGACAGGGCTAAATTTGATTTCTAGTTTCTAACATAGCTATAGGTGCCAATTACATTGTTGTATATATTTTGAAATTCAGAACAAGTTCTCATCCTGCTATTCTTCCATCCGCCTAAATTATTAGTTTCATCCTGCTGTCCTGCCATCCTGCTGACTTAATATATCATCCTGCTGTCCTGCCATCCTGTTCACTTATTATGTTTCATCCTGCTGTCCTGCTATCCTGCTAACTTAATGTTTCATCCTGCTGTCCTGCCATCCTGCTAACTTAACATGGTTCATCCTGCTGTCCTGCCATCCTGCTAACTTTGTCGAGCCCAAAAACCTCAGAGCAACATACTTATTTACAGGGAATAGATTCATTATCAGGGTCTGTAACTGTTTCACAAGTATATGTTTTTCCGTTATAAAAAGGGGTCTAGTCTTCAAGGAAAAAATGCCCAAAAGTTCTTAACAGAGTCTTCTTAAAAGGAAAGAATTTGCCCCAATGGAAGGAATTTGCTCCTAAGCGGTCTAGTCTTAAAGGAAAGAATTCGCTTCCAAGGGGTCCAGTCTCAAATGAAAGAATTCGCTCCTAAGGGGTCCAGTCTTAAAGGAAAGAATATGCTCCTTAAGGGTATTGTCTAAATGGAGAGAACTTGCTCCTAAGAGGTCCAGTCTTAAAGGAAAGAATTTATTCCTCAAGAGTAAATTGGTTTCCTTTAAAGAGACAAGACACCCTGGGGAGCAATCTCTTCCTTTAAGGTTAAGGATCCCTGTTTCGGGAGAACACATTTTATAGGAAAGAAAACAGGACGCACTAAGAGTTACTTCCCTTGCAAAAACAAAATGGCGTTCCAATATGGTAGATGTATCCATTCGCCCTAATAAAATAATAACCATTTTCGGTAACTTAATACGCAATTAAACAAATAGATCATATCTGCAACTTGCATGTGACATGCATTTTTATTGTTCATATCAGAAATTATATCATGATGATGCCATAAATTTTAAACAGAGTACATCGAAGTCATTGACTGGTAATAAGATATATATCTGTGGCATCGTGTCATATTGACAAAACATTTTTTATCATATGACGTCGCGTCTGAGAGTGTTATAACGCCATGTAATATTTTCGATAATCCACTAGTGGATTAAATATGCAAATTAGCTAGATACGTCCCGTAACATTACATGTACGGCGTCCTTAACGACGTCGCGTTTACTTACGGTGGAACATTGATATTTTGTAAACAATCGTGAATAAAATGCGTTTTAAATGTCATATGATAAATATAATCTTGCATTCGTGCTCATGTATTATTGAATTTATTAAACGAGTTGAGGGAAAGGGATAAAATGCTCGGCAAAGCCTCGCATTTTATCCCTTTTCCTCAACTCGTTTAATAAATTCAATAACACATGAACACTCGTGTAAGATCCTCTATATACAGAAGCACTGTCTACATATCCACAACTTTTGTAGTGAGAACACACATATGCATACATATAAGAAAGAACATGTGTGTGTATAAATTATAAATATTTTACAGAGAAGCATTTCTGACATTCAAGAAACATTTTTTTTTCTAAAACGTTTCTTGTCTGAGTGAGTATAGTGTCGCATAATTAATAATATTTGCTAACTTAGCAGTAATTTGCATGGAAATGGTCAACATTCAGTCATAAAAGTTGGTAATATTGGGCCCGTGGCAATGGTATGGTTTGAAAATATTTTGGAGGGGGAGGGGGGTGGGTGTGTGTGTGTGTGTGTGTGTGGGGGGGGGGGGAGGGGGCAAGCAAGAAGGAAATGATATTCATCTTCTGTCCCTGCATAATCTATGTAACAGATGATTATAGGGTAGATATTCTTCCAAAAGTCAACAACAAACTGTTTTTAAAAAAGGTCAACAAAATATTCAATGATAATAATAATAATAAAATAATAATAATAATAATCCGTAAATCTATCGGTACCCGTGGCTCAACTGGATGCGGTCCTGATTTGTGATCATGGCGTCGCGGGTTCGATCAAGAATATACACTGAACCATTAATCTGCTGAGGAAGGCGTCCTTGCTCGAAAAGAGTGTGGTAAGATTAAACGATTAGCATGATATGGCCTTTACAGTGTCAAGTGGACCGTTTAAGTCCTAAGAATAAGAAATGCGCAGTTGCGTTAAATGTGCTGAAAGACATGACATACTGCTATACAGCTAAAGAATGACCGAAACAAAGCAGTCAAAGACTGTGATCTGGATTCGGAATAGCTGATGACCTGCTAGCCCGTTACTCCCCTGGCCACATACTCTTTCCGCCCCACCCGCGTCTGTCATACTCGACGAAAATCGCCACACAAGGCATACCGTAAAACTCTTAAAAGTCGCCTTGTGTGTCTGCTGTAATTCTCCTAAACTTATGGCAGATTTGTTTCACCATCCAGCAAGGAGTCCAAAAGGTGCCAACGGAATTGCAAACAGTGTAGACCCTGATCAGTCTGCTCCTGAAGGAGCAGTCTGATCTGGGTCTGCACTGTCTGCTTAGGCCTTCTGTTCCCAATACTTAGGATCATTTCGGTAGTTAGAGTAAGTTCATCGAATCTGCTAAAAATGTCATCATTTTTGGTTCGAAATGGCAAACAGTGCAGAGCCTGATCAGATGTTCCTACTGGCAAGTATATCAAGTACAGTAGTATTATATGCCACGACTAACTTGAACCCTTATCTTGCTGTTCACGACAACCCCTATCTTTGAAAACAGTGTAGATCCAGATCAGATTACTGTTTGGCATTCAGTTTATAAATTTGTAGCAATAAATTACATCAAGTAATTTGATTGGTTGATATATAGAAATGGGTGTGGCTTAAATGAATATTCAGCAAGATAAGGGTTAAAATGTGACCATACACCTGTAAATTCAAAATAAAGGTGATATTGCCAAAATTAAAATGTCAGTTGGCAACATTTCTTGAAAGTAAGCCCAATGCCGGTTTATCACGTGATTTTGTAATGAAAATACGCCCCGGTACTGAAAAGAAGATATTAAAAGGGGGGCTGCTATAAATACTAAAAATCCTTCCATGGGTAAAGGAGATATGGAGCCGACACGAAATTCAAGGCTCAACACTCGTGACCTTCAATTGGATTCTCATCTTGAGTCGGCATGGTTGAGTTATGGATTCTGAGCATCATCTTACTAAGGCCAACATTTAACCCAAGTTTAATGAAAATCCTTCTAAGGGTAAAGGAGATAAGGAGGGGACACGAAATTAGAGGCTCAAAACCTTGACTTTCAATTGTGACCTTCACCTTGAATCAGCACGGTTGAGTTACAGGCTCACTTAGGCAAACATTTGACCAAAGTTAACTGAAAATCCTTCCAAGGGAAAAAGAGATATGGAGCAGCCACGAAATCTAGCCTTCATGGCTGCCAAAATTGAACGATTTTCGAACCCGAAAATTTCCAAGAAAAAAAAAAGATGCGGTGCTTGCTTCAGTGATTGTTCTTGTTTTCTGTTGTCATTTCTGCTAAAATGGATAAGACAAAAAGTAATGAATGGCAATAGACACTCAGGGCGCCACTATTTTGTTTCGCCTGGTTGCTATGAAACGTAGAATGAGGCAGCTCCAAACACTGTTACGAAGCGCTACGAAGCGCTTTTTTGTGGCGGCCCGTTGCTTACACTTTTGCTACAGAGCTCATTGAAGCGCTTTGAAGCGCTTGCCTTATGCAACTCTCCCATGGATTTTGAGCTTTTGATATCACAAGATTGGCTTTGCTTTATTTACGTTACGTTCAGCGACGTAACGCTATCGCCCTGCACGTAGCGTTTTAGGGTTCTATGATGACGCCAGATGGTTACTGCGTAACAACGTCATGGTAAACAACATTCTGAACTGGCCGCCATGTTGGTTCGCCGGTCGCATTTGAAGAGTTTATATTGTGTTTATATGGACCTTTTGGGCAATTTCGTCAAATTTGAGGTATGCAAGAACAACGATCATCCATGGTTATTTCATTGTATTAACATTAGCCGGATCCCTCGGAAGATATTTGAACATTCGGCCTTGCGGCCTCATGTTCAAACAGCTTCCTCGGGACCCGGCGAATGTTAATGCATGAAAAACCGTGGTTGATACCTATATTCTTGCATAAATATCTATACGCATGGCTGTTTGAAGTCATTGTCAAATGGACCGAAAGCTGTGCTCAAACAGCAAAAACCGTGTTCAAATCATGAAATTCGCATGCTGTTTAAACATGGATTTTGAGTTTTTGATATCACAAGACTGGCCTTGCTTTGTTTACGTTACGTTGAGCGACGTAACGTTATCGCCCTGAACGTAGCGTTTTAGGGTTCTATGATGACGTCAGATGGTTACTGCGTAACGTCATTAAACTGGCCGCCATGTTGGTTCGCCGGTCGAATTTGAAGAGCATAGTTTATATGGAGCTTTTGGGCGTTTTCGTCAAAATTTCCTGTCGGAATCGTAAGTTATGCAAGTACAGCGATCATCCATGATGATTTCATTGCATTAATATTTGCCGGATCCCTCGGAAAGTTTTGAAAGTTCGGCCTGGCGGTCTCTTGTTCAAACAGCTTCCTCGGGACACGGCGAATGTTATTGCATGAAAAAACTGCGGTTGATCCCTATATTCGTCTACCTTTCTACTAGAAGAAAGTGGAACTAATTCTTTCTTAGACTGTATTTCTTTCTCACAGGCAAACAATGTTGACTCAACGTTGAAACAACGTTTTCAACGTTATGTCAACGTTGTCAATAGAGTTGTTTCAAATAGCTACACTGAGAAATAGTCATGGAAACAATGACACACTGGAAGGCATTTTGTTTGTTTGTATTGGAGTTTAACGGCCCATTCAACACTACTTTAGGTCATTTTTGAGCCTCCACAGTTTTCCTGGGCAAGCTTATATGTAAGCGGTTTCCCAGAACAATGCACATTCTTTCGCCAGAAACTGACAACTGCCCTTAGGAAGGCCTTTAAATCACTTAACAAACTATAGGCAAGAACAAGAAGAAATCCTTTCTATGTCACATCCCGTTTGAACATTTCCAGCCGTCTAAAACTGATTTACAATGGACAACAACGCGTAAATCTTTGCGTTTTATGGGGCTATCAGTTACAATAAAAAACAAACAAAGCAATGAGAAACAAAAAGGCCATATTGCTTTGTCTACAACATGTGGTCATCAGGTCAAAAATGTAGTCCTATCCGGGGGGAAAACAAAAGAAAACACAAAACGCTGAGTCATTTGTACATGTTAATATTTTATTTACATTTGACCTCAAATAAAGATAATGAAAAGTCGTAGAGGCCATGGGGACAAGTCAAACGTCACACGGGCACTCTCTACGAGTCTTGCCATTGTTCAAAGGCCTTTCCCTCTTGGTGAACCATTTATCTATTTATTTAGATGTACAGTAAAATTCCGCTATTCAGACGACCTAAAATTAAGACAAATTCTGGTTTAAAAAGCTTATTTAGAAGGGTGCAGTTACACTTTCTTTGTTTTTTCTTAAAACAGTGTTTTTTTGGACAGGGACCACCTTTGGGACTGTTCAAAAGTGGTTTTAAAGACCACTTTTGAACAGTCTCAAAGGTGGTCTTAATATAGGAATTTTACTTTATTTATTTAAAAGGAATTTGAAAGCAATGAACAGGAGGCTCGTTATCATATCATTTCATGCCAGTATATGGAGTCAAGCCAATTCAAATATATTGTAAATTTTACCACCAAAAATGAACTTTTTCAGATTAAAAATTCAGATATATTTTTTTTTTATTGCTCCACAAAATATGATTGTGGGTACTAGTTAGAGCCGCCTCTGCGAGGCGGTGCTAACACGATTATACTCACAATCTAAGTTTTTGAGCATGCAGAAATAAGAAACAATAATATACCCCTGTATACCCAAGTTTTAGTAGATAAGAGAGGGGTTTAAAGAGGGGGGGGGGGACAAAATTATGCAGGCGTGTTTTCGTGATGTCGACAGTTTTTTACCTGATGACCACGTGTTGTAGACAAAGCAATATGCATTACCAGGTAACAGTTAATTATAGCCGCGCTATTCTCAGAGTGCTGTGTAAAGAGTGTCACTTGTAGGATCTATCTTGACTGGACTCGTGTTGGGTTCGGCAAACAGCGTTAACCCGGATCAGACCATAGGGGCTTGAATCATGAAAAAAAAATGATTTTTTTTTTTTTTTTTTTCATTTTTTTTTATGATTCAAGCCCCTATGGATCAGACGCAACAGAAAGCGGTGTCTGGATCTATTCTGTTTGCTTGAAGGATGAAAGGTTCTCATACAGTATCATTTTCCCAGCCTACACATGGCCAATCGACCCATCTGTGTAGTCAGTGCTTTGATATTTTAGTGATGTACATTTCATTTAGTCGGAAAAAAGCCAGATCGGTAGTTGCTGTCATGGGGCTAGTGTCTGTAAGCTTATACGCACCAACAATAAGCGCCAACCGCAAGTGGCACAAATTCACCCAAAATCACGAACTATTTCACGTGACACATATTCTTCTGTCCCACGCTTGTTAATTTCGCAATAACGTATGCCAGTACCTCTGCACTTAGCTCTGTGCAGACTTTTCTAGAAATACAGATCAATACCAAATCTCAGATGAATTAAACCGTCACAATTCCGAGCTATTTTTGCTTCCACATGACTCTGAATATAACAGCAATTACGCAGTAACTGATGGACAGCTATACTTTAATGTTATTAATCAAGTAATTTCGTATTGGCCAAGTTACAGGTCCTCGGTCAGCTGTATTGGCCTCGGCCTTCGCCCAGTTACAGGTCCGAGGTCTGCTGTATTGGCCCGAGGCCGAAGGCCGAGACCAATACAGCTGACCGAGGACCTGTACCTTGGCCAATACGAAATTACTTGATTAATTACAATTTTATTAATTGACACAATTTAAACACATGATTTATGATTTTTGACCTACGTTAATATTGGTTGAACGGCCGGTTGAACTGGTGTAAAACAGGATAGTCAATTAATAGAATACTATAAGCCAAGTATTCCTTCAGTGCTCATGCGCGCGTCTGCCTGGTGCTGGTCGGCACCTGGAGATTGATATTGAATATCTTCTACGGTCATTCTCTTCCTGACGCTGATTCAAGAAGGGCAGTTGTCCGTTTTCGGCAAAACATGTTCACTATACTGGCTTCGATCACCGCCCATCGGGGCTTGAAGTAATAGATGGGCTGCATGTTTGCTTCCACGCAGAGCTGAAACCGACCGCACACGAGTACGGTGATCTAAGTCTGCCCAGGCAAAGCGCTGCGAGTCGGACCGTCCATGCTTATAACCCGTATCGGTTTCATTGGGCGACAGGGCTTGAGATGTCATTTCATCTCCATGTCGGGTAAAAGTCCCACAAAATTGGAAGGAACGTCCCCAAAATGACCTATACAGTGTTTAAGTGCATGGACGTTAAACCTCAAATCAAACAAATCAAACAAAACTGTACTAGCTAATGGCTTATGTGCAAGATATGACATAAATACTGTTGAATGGGACGTTTTACTCCAAACCACATCAAACCCTCTGGAAAATGGGTCCGTCTTTCCCCAAGGGAAATAATTTGGGAGCGATTTTAGAATCCTTCCGGCACTCCATGTTATCTAACCCTAACCCTAGCCCTTAACCTAACCCTAACCCACATGTCTAACCTAACCTTAACGTAACCCTAACCCTTACCTAACCCTTACCATCAGTGACCTACTCCTAAGTCTAACCTAACCCTAACCATCAGTGACCTACTCCTGACATACAGTGGTGGACAGATTCTAAGAGTAGACACCTGTTGACAAAGGAGACAAATACAGTACTGAAGTCCTGTATACTAAGACAACTTTTTAACAGTCCCAAATGTCGTCTCCCCGTACCTGAAACCTTCTAAACATCCTTTTAAAAGCATAATTTGTCTGTCGAAAGAGTTGATTCCTTCGAATATGTATACATTATCCCCAGTAGAACATACTTTTTACGTAACGATGTACGCCTCCGCCTTTCGGGGCTTAGAGAAAATCTTGGGACCGTTCTGCCTAGGAGACTTCGATCTTTAGGCAAAAATCTCTCATGTCTGTTTTCAACCTACAAAAGAGTAAACTCTTTCAAAAACAAATTCATCTTACTTTCTACTATATTGCCTATACCCCTAAAAGGACTGCGGAACAAATTACTTTTTCCCTGCATGCACAATGTTGACTAAACGTTGAATCATGTTGAAACAACGTTTAAAACGTTGTTTCAACGTGATTCAACATTGAGTGCCTGAATATTATACTGATTAACTAGCTTCTTTTCTCATTTGTGTGTGTGGATAGGGGGGGGGGGGGGGGGGGAACTTTTAAATCATGTAAACTACAGGTCAGATCATTTCTTGATGTACAAGAAGAAATCTTTTCCATGTCACATCCTGTTTGAACATTTCCAGCCGTCTACAGCTGATTTACAATGACTTACAATGCGTAAATCTTTGCGTTTTATGGGGCTATCAGCTACAATATAAAAGATAAAGAGAAGACCCCTATTGACAATGGATGGCACGCTATGGCTCGAACTACCGCTGTCTTGAACAAATTTTCATGGTCCCAAATGAGTTCGAGCCATCGAAGTGCTGTTGTAATAAACATTCAGGGAAACCTTCGATGGCTCGAACGTGGATGGCTCGTTTTCTAGGGCAGATTCGAATTCGTCCCTGAGTCCCACTAGAAATTATTCCGCCATAATCGCTTCAGTTTTCAAATATTTTAGGATAATTTTGCGACACGTTATGCTTATTTCTTCCTGTAAATGCATGCTGTGCGCACTCATTAGAATCGCCTCAATGATTCTAATGAGCACACAAAACATACCTTTATCCTACGCCGCGCACCAAAAACATATGTTCCCCGTAGTAGTTCGTTTGTGGATAAGGGGTGCGTGGGGGGGGGGGGGGGCGGTTAAAGATATGCACAGAGCCCAGCGGTCACTTAGTTTTTTAATGACGTACATAATGATAAGATTGCATCAAAGTGCTGCTTCTCGTTGTCTGGGCTCATATGAAGTTCTGACGTCAAGCACTTCTGTCTTGAAACGATTTCAACGCCTTTTCCACAATTTCTATAGTTTCCGTTGCATAAATGTTGTGAATGTCGGAAACTGGAGGAAATTTATTTCTTCGTTGAACCAAAAATAAGAGCAACAGGATGTCTAGTAGTTAAGGTAATTGATGAAGAGACCAAAATAACATAAGAATACATAAAATGACAAAGTATTGCAAATAGTGAATCTTAAAATAAGGCATGCCGGTAACGTGCTAAGTTTGTACGAAAATACAGTTGAATTCCGCTATTAAGACCACCTAAAATTAGGACGTATTCTGCTTTAAAAAGCTATCGATTATCGAATTTATTACATGGCGTTATTACATTCTCAGACGCGACATCATATGATAAATGGAGAAGATTCCAGTCTGCTGTGGTGCAGTGGTAAAGCATCGGATTTGAGATCGAGAGGTACCCGGTTCGATCCTCGCAAGCGCCATGTGTTGTTTCCTTGAGCAAGAAACTTTATTCACATTGCTTAGTACTGGTTCCTACCCAGGGAAAGAGGGCCATATGGAAGATTAGTACTAGTACTAAATGTGTTACCCTCTGTAAATAAGGTCGATTATTATTATTATTATCTTGTCCACAAAGCTATTGCTGACCATGTACAGATTCCAGGTTCCAGGTTTCGGTTATTCATAGCAACGCTAGTCTTCTCCCTGTGACGTCAGAGCGCTGTGTGAAAAGTAAAATATGGAGTGGGCTCGAGTTTGTTGTTAACGTCCCCGTTAACACTGTTTAGGTCATTTTCGAGACGTTACTTCCAATTTTGTGGGACTTTTACCCGACATTGAGATGAAATGACATCTCAAGCCCTGTCGCCCAATGAAACCAATAGGGTGTATAAGCATGGACGGTCCGACTCGCGCCGCTTTGTCTCGACAGGCTCAGATCCTCTAAGCGGTTAACAAGTACTCGTGTGCGGTCGGTTTCAGCTCTGCGTGGAAGCATCTTGCAGCCCATCTATTTCTTCAAGGCGCTGCCTCGATAGGCGGGGCCGCCTGGGCTCGTGTACTGGGTCATTTACGAACAGTTAAGACCCAGATCAGCCGCCGCAGAAAGCGGCGTCTGATTAAGGTCTACGCTGTTTGCTTATAGTACAGAGATTTAAGGGTTAAACTAAACAGTCTGAGTGTAATAACGCCATGTAATAAATTCCGTATTCCACTAGTGGATTGAATATGCAAATTAGTAAGAAACGCCCCATAACGTTACATGTACCACGTTATAAACGACGCCGCGTTTATTAAAAACGAAATTTTGTCATTAAATCGTGAATAAAACGCCTTTTTTAATGCCATATGATAAATAGAATCTTGCATTCGTGCTCATGTCTTATTGAATTTATTAAACTCGTTGCGGAAAAGGCATAAACTGTTCAGCAGGGCCTCGCATTTAATCCCTTTTCCTCAACTCATTTATTAAATTTAATATTGAATTTATTAAACTCGTTGCGGAAAGGGCATAAAATGCTCGCTCGGCAAGGCCTCGCATTTAATCCTTTTCCTCAACTCGTCAAGTTAATAAATTCAATAATACACGAACACTCATGTAAGCTCCTCTATATAGACAATCGGTTAACCAGTACTGACCTATGTAGTGTTGACGGGGACGTTAAACCTCAAACCAAACAAACAAAACAAACAAGTACTGCCAGTACTTTGATTTTTTCCCCGAAAAGGAAGTATGAAATATACAAACATCAGTCATCTTACCAACATAAAAGGAATTCTGATTAGTTGCAATAAAACAATGACATACGAATATCTTCAACTGCGCAGATATACGTGTGACATACATAGCCACAAAAGCGTACATACCAAAACAAAGATGAAACATATTCGCGTGAGATGACACGCAAAAAAAAAACTTGTCAACAAAGAGAGACCTTTCAGCCCTCGGTGTTCTATAGCTTGTCCGTGATCCATCTCCCATGTAGTCCGCGTGCTTACAGTGAATACACTGATTATAGTCTGAACAGGCTTCGTTGGACTACTGCGTTCTACGCGCATTGATATTTCCTGTGCTGGGTCTTTCCGGTATAATGAACCATATGAAATATTAATGAGAAGCAAATTTTGACGGATTTATTACATCAAACTTCACCCCGGGAAAGCGCGGCCTAGATAGAAAGTCAAGCATAAACATTCCTCCCTAGATTTTATGATCTTTCGGTCATGATACTTATATATTTAACGTACAGAAAAAGCATACACTATCTTTGCAAAATATCATATTAATACTGATAATATCATGAGTTCATATATAAAATTACCGAAAATCCTTTGATCTTAAGATGTAGAAATTTAAGATATATACCCATATTTTTTCTGGGCTGAACAATCTTTAATATCTGACCTACATTAACAAAAAGTAAAATTCAGAGAAACTGCATGCAACAACCAACAACAATAACAGCAACATGCTTTGATAGAATGGTAGTTGCGCTTCTGTTTGTGTGCGTACGCGCGGTCATGTCAACTCATTCCAGAAGAAACCTCCATGCTATGCATTCCCTTGGAAACCCCTGTCAACACAGCGAAAAAAGGGGGTTACGGGAATGTAGTAGTTTCCTTCTTTTCGCCTAAAAACCTAGATTATAGGTACTCGTTAGAACCACCTCATCATGTTTGAAGCAGAAATAAGAACAATACATGAACTGTAAATGATGGACAGAAAGGCAACATCATATCGCTCATCCTGGTGTATGCGTAGCCCCTCATTACGCACACCAAATATGTGAAACATTTGTTTTCCTTATATCCTTACAGAGGCTGCTCTTAAAGGTTAGAATGTGCAAACTTGGAAATTCTTTCTGTAGGAAAATTCTCCTTTTGGAAAAAGTGTTGCTTGTTGTATTTAGTATGTTTAGCATTGGTCTCTTTGTGCGTAGAAAGAATTCTATTGTTGCTACGCAACCAGAGGTCATTTTGTGACCGTGACCTTCGCAAAGAGCGCCGTAGTGCAATATGCTTTCATAAACAGTCCCTATTTCCTCTGCACGTCCATTATCCAAATCGGAAGTACTCATTATATAGCAATTACGTGTATATCCGGATTAGTTTCTATCGTTCCAAATTACTCGGGGTGTGCATTTCTGAAGCTATATTCATTAATTTTAGTGGTTGATCAGTTTTGATTTTCATTTATTTTCCTTTTGTAACCTATACAGGTAAAGCGGTCCTATAGACGAATTACTTCGGCTTTTATCGTCAGTCTGCCTTGGTTTTGCTTCTTCTTCTTTTTTTTTTTTTTTTTTGGAAAAGAGGTAATATTGATTAGCACCGTTGTGTCTAGTTGCGCCCTCTAGCGAGTTAGCTTGTTGCGGTTCGCCGTTCACGGCATGTCATGCCAAAACTCAAAATGTAATATTAAGTAACGCATGCCCCTTATGCCGACTTTGAACATGTTTTCAGGCTGACAACATGCTAGTCTTGTCATTCTATTAACATGCCCAAAGTTGGTATAAACAGCATATACACTGTACATATTAAAACACGATACGATAATGATAATAATAACCGCAAGTCAGAAAATCTGCCCATCTTTATCATGAATGCACAACAATTGATATATCACAGTGATCTTTTTGTACTGTTTTAACTTCAACAGGCCGTAAAATTTTGCAATCATATAAATGTCCGTCTTGAAAAAGTATTGGCTTGACTTGATTTCGTGTGCGCTTACCGGAGCATGTGCGCTAATGACGATTAATACGGTATTATGGCTGTATTTGGCATAATCAAAACTATCGCCCGACGACCCCGTGCACTATTGGCCTCGACCGTAGGCCGGGGGCAATTGTGCCTGGGGCCGTCCGATGCGACGAGGGGCAATGGTTTTGACTATCCCCTCAAACAGCCATGAAGTAACGGCAACAAACAACCAAATAGCAACAATATACAGTTCGAGTTATACAGTGTAGACAACAATATGACATTTGAGTTAAACAGTGAAGACCATGATCATACTGCTCCTTCAAAGCGGTCTGATCTGGTTCTGCATTGTTTGATTTAGAGCTTGCCAGACGTCATATTGGCAGAAATTACTGGTTCCCGTTCCACTGGGCCTAATACTGTACATTACGCAAGCACAGGGGCGGCAATCTACATTCGAAGCCGGAAACCAAAATCCAGGCAGAGCTTATCACTGGAGGAGTAGCCAAAAATAGCTCATTAGTTTTTGATATAGTAGCTTGGGTTATAAACCCATTTTCAGACGGGCTTTGGTTATGGAAACTGAACAGAAAGCAAACTATACAACCCGTGGAATGAAAAACAATTTCAAGGGGCGGCAACTCTGTCGAGAATATGTTGTTGTTCTTTTACAAAAGAAGTCTACTCTCATAGCAAATAATCCTTTCTTCTAACAGTAGATCCCGTGGTTCAGAGCTGCCCAGTTTAAATGGACAGGAAAATGCCAAGAAAGTTATCGCCCTTTCAACAAACCGAAAAATGCAATATATTACATATGTATTCATCATTCTCCTTAAGTGCAAAGAAAAAAAATACTGTCTATACGGTAAAATACGTATGAGAACTGCGCCAATCGCCTAGAGCGTTAGGTTAAATATTTTCGGTGCATCGCAGACCAACAAATGAAACGTACGGGCAGCGAGGACTCTGATCAGTGCAGAGAGCTGCACAGATGTCGCTGTTCCTGCTGCAATGTACATGTTATGTGGTTACATTTCTATTTAAAGCAACAGAAATGATCGGACTTCACGTGCTATTTGAAATTTCTTCATTTGTTGTGACGCAGGTCGAGCGTATGTAAATTTAAATTTGCACTTAGGTAACTTTATTCAACAATTTGTCCTCTCTGTCTGCCCTGAAAATATTTTGGAGTGTCACATTTTCTTTCCGGTTCGCGCGTGAAATGGAAGGGCCTCGGGCAAAGACAAACCTGTCAAGCCGAGCTGTGAAATATACATAAAACTGTGTTATTAAGTAGGAAGAAATAAATCATTCAAACTTTTAAGTGTCACTTCATTGACTGTCCCGGGCCCTTCCCGTCAAATATACCTGTGTACTTTACTACTTTTCTCAGAAAAAGGACAAACAACCAAATCAGCCAACACATGAGAAAAGAGGTCTTGTCAGTCGCCCGTTATATGCTTCAAATAGGCATGCGAAGCCAACTAACAGGGCTAGAAACATGACGTCATGCATGTCTCCTTCACATGTCAACGAGCAATTAAGGCTCTGGCGAGCCTGTGCATGCGAAGGCCTAGTCTGCGCATGCGCAGGCCTGCCTGAGCCTTTGCTACACCCCTATATGCGATAAATACTTTTTCTCAAGCGCCGGCATAAATAATGTGACATACAAACATTAATTCATACAACATCTGCAAGATGGATCAAATTATTAGTCAGACATTCATAATTTGCATATATATGCATATAATTACGGTCATCGCAGCGGACATGCATCTCTGGCTAAGAACAAAGACATCTTAAGCCTAACTGATACATTTTACACGCTTTACCCAGTTCTGGCAGGTGACACCAGACACCACTTTTATGGCTTTCTGACAGCTTGAAATCCCCTACATTGAGAATTCCGAAACAATGAGGGATAGTTGATGAAGGAAATAATTTGCTCCTTAGGATCGAACTATGTTCTTCGTCATTTGGAACTAATTCTATCCTTTGCTCATTAGGAGAGAATTATATCCTTCGCCCATGACCAGTTTTCCTTAGAGCATACCTTTCCTGATACTTTTGAGAGAGTTATTAGAGCCCCCGCCCATCGGGGCTTGAAGAAATATATGGGCTGCATGATGCTTCCACGCAGAGCTGAAACCGACCCGCACACTACTACTGGTAAACCGCTAAGAGGATCTAAGCCTGCCCAGGCAATGCGGTGCGAGTCGGACCGTCCTTGTTTATAAACCCTATTGGTTTTATTGGGCGGCAGGGCTTGAGATGTCATTTCAACTCAATGTCGGATAAAAGTCCCACAAATTTGGAAGCAACATCTCCAAAATGACCTAAAAAGTGTTGACGAGGAAGTGAAACCTCAAATCAAAAACCAAATTGAGAAAGTTATCTCTCCTGAAAGCGAATGCATTTCGTCCACATCCCATATGAATAAATAAATGAGCCGTGCGACGAGAGAAAGTCCGTCTTTGAAAATGTACGCCAAGCGAAGACGCAGATCAGACTGCGCATTTGCGTAGTCTGATCAGGGTCTTCGCTGCGCGATAGATGGATAGCTGTGGCGTGCATACAGCAAAAGTTTTATTCTGAATAAGTGAGTATGCAGGGTGATTTCGTTTTTCAAATGCACACACGCTCGAGGCTTTCTCCGGTAGCAAACATCGGTAGAGACATGTCACGTCGGACATAAAGCGGCGCATAAAATATGGGTTAGCAGAGCGCTCTAATCATCCTTTTTTTTTTTTTTTTTTGTCTCATTTGAATTGCATATATGTTCTTGAATGACCCACTAAACTTACAGAGCGAAAGACGGAGTAAATTTTATTCTTTGGTCGTTAAAAGTGTATTAACATCTATTTTCTGGTCAAAAACATATTTAACAAGTCATTACATTTGTCAAATACGATCCTAAAAAGGATTTTATGAAGTTGTTGCTCTCAAACAAGCCAGAAGCTATAGGTCGATCAATCCTTAATTAGCTTAATTGTATGTATCTAGCTTTTTTTATCTCGTGAAAGTATGCTGTATGCATGGCTTTAATCCGATGAATGTTCATACCTACATAATTTTGACTCCCTTTAACCCCAATGGTAAAACTGGGGTTTGTAGGGGTAAACTTGTTTTCTTATTTCTGCTCATAAACATAGATTGTGAGTACACGTTAGAACTGCCTCACCGAGGCGAATCTAACGAGTTCCACCAATCTATGTTTCGAGCAGAAATTTGATAAATATGAAAAAATTTCACCTGAAAAAATATGAGTAGTGCTTCGTACAAAGATGCAGTGAAAACCTCGAATAGCCTAATACATCTAATGCCAACTGTGTTGACACTTCAGTGTTTTAACTCTTATCCTGCTGTTCACAACAACCCCTATCTTTGGAAACAGTGTAGATCCAGATCAGATGGCTTCTGAAGAAGCCATCTGATCAGGATCTACACTGTTTTACATTCAATTTATGATTTTGTACGAAAAAAATACATCAAGTAATCTAATTGATTCAAAGTCAGAAATGGGTGTGGCTAAACTGAATATTCAGCAAGAGAAGGGTTAATGCATTAAATGCAGAATCCTATTGCAGTCATCGCTCTCTCTACCAGCGCCCAGGCAAACATAGTGCGCAACTGGTTGGGATAAGGCTGTATAAGAATCTTATATGGGTGTGAGGGGTGGCTGGAAAAATCCGTCCCGATGGGTCACTGTCCGGCATCACGAGGCTTACCGAGTGATGCCGGACAGTGGTCCCGAAGGACGGATTTTTCTATCGGCAATGATGGCTCATTTTGACATCTGTCCGGCAGTCAATGTTTTAAACAACAAGTTAGAGTAAAGACTGCATAAAGGAGACTTGGTGCTAACAAGTTTAAATGGTTGCCTAAATTTAGAAACAATTACAGGTTTTTAGGTCTGTTTTATATGCCCTTGTAAACTTTTAAATGGATTGATTTGAACTGTTGAGTTTCAAATGTGTCTTTTTATGGCGATATTTTGAATCTGGGTCGCCAGTAGTGCGCATTTGGTGATGAGCGAAAGCAGACCTCGACGCAGCAGTACAAAATTTCCACGGGCCCCGCCCATCGGGGCTTGAAGAAATATATGGGCTGCATGATGCTTCCACGCAGAGCTGAAACCGACCCGCACATGAATACTGGTAAACCGCTCAGAGGATCTAAGCCTGCCCAGGCAAAGCGGTGCGAGTCGGCCCGTTCATGCTTATAAACCCTATTTGTTTCATTGGGCAGCAGGGCTTGAGATGTCATTTCATCTCAGTGTCGGGTAAAAGTCCCACAAAATTGGAAGCAATGTCTCCAAAATGACCTTTACAGTTTTGACGGGGACATTAAACCTCAACTCAAACAAACAAACAAACAAACAACATTTCCAGCGAGTGTGAACTTGACCGTACAGCTGGTACCGTACAGCTGGTACCACATGGCTGTTTTTGCTTTATCGATACTACTATCCATGAGCATACCTAGATCAGAAAGCGAGTGCGTATTGGTGGCACTCAATTTTGACTGGTCCAACATTATGCTGGCTCATAGACTAAATGTTTGGATTTTTAACGAGGATTATTATAACTCACGCCTACGGAACGATAGAATGCGTAACCATTGGTTAAGAACGTGAAGCAATTAGAGCGACATCCGGTTAGGAATTAGATCGCTAAAAAAGGTAAAGAAACTGTGCAGTTTCTGTGTTTCATAAGTTATATAATTTTTACGAGGAAGTTATTTAAAAAACGGGGAATTACATTCAGGAGCCCATTGATATCGGCATCTTTGGAGTAAATACCAAATCCCGTACTTCACACATTTTGGCTAAATTTAGTTTCTCCTGCTGAAGGTGAACTCAAGCCTTAGAAAACGAGTGGTTTTTCGAGGTGTTTGTTGCCTTTTATTTATTACTGCGCTTTGCTACAAGTTCAGCGTATTAACATGCACACACAATAAACATATATGGTTATATGTGTTGTGGATATTTTGCTTGCCAATGCAGCACTAGCGAGAAATCACCACGGAAAAGGTCGAAAATGGTTGGTTACGCATTAGATCTATAGAAATGATAACAAAACTTGCATCTATAAAGCGGATCTGTTTTCATCTCCACGGCCCCAGAATCACCCGCACCTTGTTCTACGGAACCATTTTTAGCCGACCTGATAAGCAGTGCGCTATTGATTCGATAATGACATAGTATTTTATGGAAACATTTTCAGTCTCCAGAATCATAGTACCGAATGATTTTCACTGACTTTTACGCTGTGTTTGTTTTATCAATGGTCCGGTAATTGCCTGAAATGAAATTAAACGGGTTTTGGAGTTTTAATTTCTGCGAAGAACTCCTCATCTGCCAAAATTTGCTGGTTAAGCATTAGATCGTCTGGTTAAGCATTCGATAGCCAGAGAGGAGAAAATCTCACCTGTTGCTGCCTAAGTAAATGCCAGCAGCTTACTACAATAAAAGGTGGTCTACATATGATTTCTAAATTATGTTAAAATCACCAGAGAAAGAAAGCCGTGATGAAAAATACTTTTCTTGACAAGACCATTAAATGTCTGGGTATCATGCTTATCTGACCGAATGACGCACAGATTCATAAATAAGAGGTCATTACTTGCTTTTGTAGAAAACAAAATGGCCAGCTTACGCTTTTTAATGGCGATTAAATCTATATCGTGTTTCTATGGTCAAGCATTAGAGAGCCAGGTTGAGCATAAGACACCCATGATTATAAACTTGGTGCTTATAAAAAATAGAAGTAAAGCAATGATCAGGAATCAATACCAGCTGGCTATCCAAAATGCGATACATACAATCAGTGACAAACAATAACATAAATAAACCGCCAAAGAAGAACCGCCTTGTAACAGTCAGTGAAAAGAATTCCACTGGGAATTGTTTGTCAATCGACCCAAAGGTGCTCAGAAGAAAAGCTGTTCTATGCTTAAGTGCACGTGAATATCACTGACTTGTCGGGAAAACTATTAGAATGAAAATAGTCGCAGTGAGGTCAGACTGTTGTGAAAAACTAAAGATGGTTATCTTGGAAACATAGGATGGGCTTGGCAAAGAGTGTAGACCCTGATCAGACACTGCAGAATCCGGCGTCTGGTGAAGATGTACACTA
Organism: Lucinisca nassula; assembly: GCA_963580285.1. NCBI lineage: Eukaryota > Metazoa > Mollusca > Bivalvia > Lucinida > Lucinidae > Lucinisca > Lucinisca nassula. Next base: position 73,054,193 of record OY757016.1, read on the forward strand.
TTTGATTGGACACTGGAATTTAAGAGATTAATGAAACAGTTTAAGACTATTTCTCCTACCTACACTCGGAGGCAATAGACCCACCAGTCCTTTGTTGTTGTTTTTTTAAATCACATTATATTTTGTGCAGAAATGAGAAAAATATCACAATTTTTCATCTTAAAATTTTCGGGGTTTTTTTGGCGATAAAGGTTACATTGTATTTGTATAAGCGTTTTTTGTAATGATTTTTCAAAGAAACAAAATGATGTGGAGAAAACAAATGTCTACAACCTTTTTAGTACTAAATACAATATTATCAATAGTCGGTCGATAGTGAACAAAAAACTGGACTTTTGGCTTAATGTAAACTGCCTAATCACTGCCTAGATACATCCGTGAGAAAAAATTGCTCCATATTCAAAACGGTTTCAAAAGTTCCTCATATCTAAACATGATGCTGCAGAAGGAAGAAAATATTATAACTTGTATGTTCTATCAATTTATTATATCTATATTTTTCCTCATACCTAAAAATGACACTGCCGACGAAACAAAATGTTATAGCGTGTATGTTTTATTAAGAAGGAAGATTTGATCATGGAAGATTAGCTGAGGGCCTCGTGGAAGATTAGCTATTACATGTATTTTTGTATGTGCTAAATGTTGCTACCCTCACTAAATAAAGTCCTTACTTACTTACTGACTGACTGACTGACTTACTTACTTACTTCTCTCAATTTATTTAATGAACGCACCTGTCCTCCTGTTTACTCAAAATTTATAAATTTTACAAATGGATTCTAGTTCGTCTTGATTAACATGATTAAGAATACATGGTGTGTCATTCTTGCGCTGTTTGTATTAATAAGAAGTTGGTTTTAGACAATATCTTTATCTTATCGTTTTGACAGTTAGCATCGAACTCACGGGATCTCCGATCTGGGTTATCGATCATGATACAGACATATATTTTGGGGGCATGGGCAGTCCCAGGAGTAGGATATTCCGGCTACCTATTTGCTTTGCAGAGGCGAGCTAAAACAAATACGCCTTTCTTTTGCGTTACTATGCCTTTTTTCGCATTACTACGCCTTTTGATTCGCGTAAAAACGCCTTTGATTCGCATCACTGCGCCTTTCTTTTGCGTTACTACGTCTTTCTTTTGCATTAGTATGCACTTTTTCGCGTTACTACGCCTTGTTTTTGCGTTACTACGCCCTTTTTTGCGTAGCTTCGACTTCTGATTGGCGTTACTGCGTCTTTTGTTTTGCGTTTCTACGCCTTTGTTGCGTTATTACGTCTTTTGTGTCGCGTTACTACGCCTTTACGGTATTTTATTTTCTCCTACATAAGCCAAATAGGCTTTCGTATCTACAGTGTTAACGATCTTACCCTTAGCCTTTCACGCCTGAGTTTCTTAAACGGGTTCTCTCCATTTTTTTTTTATTTTGGGCGATTCTTGTTAATAGGGGATTTAGTCAAATTCATTTACAGGATGGCGACCAGCTTTGATTCTCGGATGAGACGGTTCATTAATGGCCGTCCCATCCGGATATAGATTTAATCGCCATTACAAAGCGTAAGCTGGCCATTTTGTTTTCTACAAAAGCAAGTAATGACCTCTTATTTATGAATCGGCGCGTCATTCGGTCAGATAAGCATGATACCCAGACATTTAATGGTCTTGTCCAGAAAAGTATTTTTCATCACAGCTTTCTTTCTCTCGTGATTTTAACACAATTCAGAAATCATATGTAGACCACCTTTTATTTTAGTAAGCTGCTGGCATTTACTTAGGCAGCAACTGGTTTGATTTTCTCCTCTGGTTATCGAATGCTTAACTAGACGATCTAATGCTTAACCAGCAAATTTTGGCAGCTGAGGAGTTCTTCGCAGAAATTAAAACTCCAAAACCTGTTTTATATCATTTCAGTCAATTACCGGACCATTGATAAAACAAACACAGCGTAAAAGTCAGTGAAAATCATTCGGTACTATGATTCTGGAGACTGAAAATGTTTCCATAAAATACTATGTCATTATCGAATCAATAGCGCACTGAGTATCAAGTTGGCTAAAAATGGTTCCGTAGAACAAGGTGCGGGTGATTCTGGGGCCGTGGAGATGAAAACAGATCCGCTTTATAGTTGCAAGTTCTGTTATCATTTCTATAGATCTAATGCGTAACCAACCATTTTCGACCTTTTCCGTGGTGATTTCTCGCTAGTGCTGCATTGACAAGCAAAATATCCACAACACATTTAACCATATATGTTTATTGTGTGTGCATGTTAATACGCTGAACTTGTAGCAAAGCGCAGTAATAAATAAAAGGCAACAAACACCTCGAAAAACCACTCGTTTTCTAAGGCTTGAGTTCACCTTCAGCAGGAGAAACTAAATTTAGCCAAAATGTGTGAAGTACGGGATTTGGTATTTACTCCAAAGATGCCGATATCAATGGGCTCCTGAATGTAATTCCCCGTTTTTTAAATAACTTCCTCGTAAAAATTATATATCTTATGAAACACAGAAACTGCACAGTTTCTTTACCTTTTTTAGCGATCTAATTCCTAACCGGATGTCGCTCTAATTGCTTCACGTTCTTAACCAATGGTTACGCATTCTATCGTTCCGTAGGCGTGATAACTACCATTTTACGGATATGTTTCTTCTCTGTTGTCTCTTTTTATGCAATTTGGTATTATATGTTTACCTCAAATTTATTTATTTATTTATTTATTTATTTAAATGATTGAATAAATGTGAGATAAACAGAGTTAGATTAGAATTTCTAACATTATCTGGTATGCAAGAAAACACTACATATATGAATATGTTCTAGAAAGGGTTATCCTTTGGAACCAAGGAATACACTACAGAACGGGAAAATATGGGGTTGACATGTTTTCTGGGCCAGACTAGCTAGTTACGGCCATTTAGGCCTCATCAGTGACCCTCAAATATTTTCAAAATTCCACAATGGAATCAATGATCCCAAAGGACAAGAAAATATAAACTGAATATAAACTGAAGACTGTTTTCGAAAGAAAATTGGTCATGGAAATTTTCCTAACTTATGCTTAACCCATTTTGTACCGGAACCCCCCAAACGGGTACCCTAGCAAACAGTGCAGGTCCAGATCAGACGCCGCAGAACGCGGCGTCTGATCAGGGCCTACATTTTTTGCCAAAAAAAAAACATCTACTTTCCGAAAAAAATTTAAAGATAAGACAACCTGTCACCCCTAAATTTCGAAATGGACTCCTGCAATATATAAGGAGGAAGACCAAACAAAATGGGTTAAACATAGATTGTGGTGCTCGTAAGAACCCCGCTTCAAAATAATCAGTAAAACCCCAAGACTTCTAGAACCGTTCCCTGCGGTATAATGTATACACCTCAACGTGTAAAATGGGGAAGCAAACGAAAAACGCATCCATTTCACTGTCTGTCGTCTTGAGTAATTAAAATTCTTTACTTTGACATTAGATTTAGCAGATGGTTAACTTGTGAATACTTTTCTATCTATTTTAAACTGAAATGTGATTCAAAAACTAGGTCTCCGATATAAGGAACTCGTAACTTGATTAATGATTTTGTTTGATTTGAGGTTTAACGTCCCCGTCAACGCTGTAAAGGTCATTTTGGAGACGATGCTTCCAATTTTGTGGGACTTTTACCCGACATTGAGATTAAATGACATCTCAAGCCCTGTCGCCCAATGAAACTAATAGGGTTTATTAGCATGGACGGTCCGCCTCGCACCGCGGTTCCTGGACAGGCTTAGATCCTCTAAGCGGTTTACCAGTACTAGTGTGCGGGCCGGATTCAGCTCTGCGTGGAAGCATCATGCAGCCCATATATTTCTTCAAGCCCCTGGACAGGGGACATAACTTGATTAATGAACTAATTGTTTGCCTATCCACACGCTATAGTGCATATTATATTTTCTGGTCCTTTGGGAACACCAAGGCCATTTAGAATCATTTTGAAAAACAGAGTTCTTCTTAAGCCGATGCTGGAGGGCGTGACTGGCTTTGCACATTTCAGTACTGGTCATGAAAAGGCTCAATAAAACCGAGTCTGTTATTTTCCTTTATTTGGTGTATTCTTTGCTTCCAAAGGATCCATCTTTTCAGAACTTATTTGCTGAGTATACGAGAGCGGTTAACCAGTACAGTGCACATTCTTTCGCCAGAAAACGACAACTGTCCTTCTTGAATCAGCGGAAGTTAGAGAATCAATCTCCATGAATGTTGCCGAACCAGGCAGGTATCGAACAATCAGTCAGACTGAAATTATTTTATTATTTCGTTTTGCGTTGTATGATTATGTTAGGTTTTGTGCATGGCACAGCCTACAATAAGAATTATGGGCGGTTTGGTGTGGCAAAGGTGATATATATCTTGCATCACTGGGGCGCCAAACTAATATTGGCTTACAGTTGGACAGGGCCTGCTGTCCTTGAAGGAGGTGGATGGGGAGTGTTATTACTACTTCTGTTTATATACTTCCATTCATTTTCCTCTTTCTCGTCCATCCCTCACTTCCATCTCCTCTACTATTTCTTCTGTCTCTTTCCTCCCTTTCTCTGGATGATCCCATTACGAAAACACACCTATACAAATACATTGCCATTTTTTGGCCAAAAATTAGAAGTTTTAAGATGAAAAATTGTGATATTTTTCTTATTTCTGCTCAAAACATAGATTGCGGGGACTCGATAGAACCGCCTCGACGAGGCGGTTCTATCGAGTACCCACAATCTATGTTTTTGAGCAGAAATAAGAAAAATAATGTATACCCCCTAAAACCCCAGTTTTACTGTATAAAATGGGGTCAAATTTATATAGGCGTGTTTTCGTGATGCACTGGAGGTGACGTGTCGTTTAACTCAAAACAAAAATCTTTCCTAAATTTCTGTTAATCTGTTAAAGTTGAAATGTTGTTTTTTTTAATTATAATTATTATTTCCGTACACGTGAATCATTGCGCTGGGGAATCTTGGGGACAGGAAATAACAAATATCAGACAAAAAAAAAGGAAAGAAAGAAAAATAATGCAGGACATGATTAGTCTTACAGTTTCATAACTGTGTCTTTGCACGCAAGATGAATTACTCAGTTTGCACCCGTTTTCGGTTTAATATATTGTCATTAAGCAAAAAAAAAAAAAAAAAAATGGGATGCATTCACAATACATTATACACTAATATATACAGTAAAATTCCTATATTAACCCTTCTCTTGCTGAATATTTAGTTTAGCCACACCCATTTCTGACTTTGAACCAATCAGATTACTTGATCTTATTTATTCTTACAAAGCCATAAACTTAATGGCAAACAGTGTAGATCCTGATCAGATGGCTTCTTCAGAAGCCATCTGATCTGGATCTACACTGTTTCCATAGATAGGGGTTGTTGTGAACAGCATGATAAGAGTTGAACCACCTTTGGGGTTGTTCAAAACTGGTCTTTAGACCACTTTTGAACAGTCCCAAAGGTGGTCTCTTATAAGGAGAAAAGGTGGTAGAAAACACAACGAATGAATACATGAAATGAATAAGCTTTTAAAAGCAGATTCAATTAAGGATCTAACATGAGACGAATTGAGCAAATGGTACAAAATGTGAGGCTTCGCCGAGCATTTCATCCCTTTTCCCCAACGAGTTTAATAAATCCAATAATACATGAACACGAATGCAAGATTCTATCATACGACATTGAAAACGCGTTTTATTTGCGATTTTTTAAACTAAAATGTCAATATTAACGCCACGTCTTTAAGGCGGTCGTACGTGTAACGTTAGTTACGCTACGGCGCGGTTCTAACTGATTTGCATATTTAATCCACTAGTGGATTACGGAAGGGGAAGGGTCGTAACTAATGTTGAGAGAACTTGTGACCCAACCCCATTGCACACATATATATGTAATAGTTGCAATAAAATATGTTTATACTAGTGGATTACGGAATTTATTACATGTACATGGCGTTATTACATTCTCAGACGTGGCGTCACATGATGTCTTAATTTTAGGTGGTCTTAATAGTGGATTTTACTGTTCATGTGTTATAAGAAACTACATTAGAAATCTGTACCAAGACTATACAGGCTAGCTGTATAGAACCGTGGAAGACACCACGTTTTGAAGAAAAGAGAAGAAGAAGAAAACGTGTTTATCATTTCTTATGTCGGTACAAGGCTATTGTTATCAAGCTTTTCTGGACATTTGGATTATGATAAGAACCAGCCCATTAGAAAAGAGGACTTATCACATATACGACCAGCATAGACATAGGCGAGTCTGCGCCTCAGCGCAGTCTCGCCTAAGCCTTTGCTGGCCGTAGTCATATTGAGCAAACTTTGAGGTAAGTTTATGCAAGAAGTAATGCGTGCGGCCCACTATTAGTTCGCATTGGCATTTTTCTGAACGACCCCCGCCGATCGGGGCTTAAAGAAATAGATGGGCTACATGATGCTTCCACGCAGAGCTGAGTCCGGCCGCACACAAGTACTGGTAAACCGCTACAAGAGGATCTAAGCCTGCCCAGACAAAGCGGTGCGAGTCGGGCCTTCCATGCTTATAAACCCTATTGGTTTCATTGGGCGACAGGGTTTGAGATGTCATTTCATCTCAATGTCGGGTAAAAGTCCCACAAAACTGGCAGCAACGTCTCCAAAATGACTTTTACAGTGTTGACGGGAACGTTAAACCTCAAATCAAACAAACAAACAAACATGTTTCTGAAAAGCATAAAATCGGAGGGTGCTAAGTGCTCCTTTCCCGTGTGTCGGCTAATAAGACGTCAACGTGACGCGTTTCGTAATTTTGCCACCAACTTTCCCATGGTCTAGCATAAGGATATATCTGACCGCATTAACCCTTTTTGCACCAAATAGAATCTTCCGCCCCATATATAGCAGGAGTCCATTTCAAAATTTAGGGGTGTCAGGTTGTGTTCAAATTTTATTTGGAAAGGAAAATGGCTTATTTTTGTGCAAACAGTGTAGGTCCTGATCAGACGCCGTGTTCTGTGGCGTCTGATTAGGGCTTGCACTGTTTGCCAGGGTACCTGTTTTCGGGTTTCCTGTACAAAATGGGTTAAGGAAATAAATATGTCTTCACGGGAGACAACTCTTCCGAGAAGCGTTTCGTCTCCCTTATCAGAAGGGCCCTTTCTTTCCTGGGTGTATTTTCATCACATCTGCAACTTTATGAGGCGATTCTAAAGAGTACACACAATATACCGTTATATTATTTCTAAATCATTCTGACTTAGCGTTCAGAATGGCCCTCCGTGGCTCGAACTACCTATGTCTTGCATAATTTTCGAGGTCCCAAAAGTGTTCGAGCTATTGCAGCCCGACTGTCTCAAAATTGTCTCCCTTGCATCAAAGATGGACATACGCCAGGCGTAAGCCCTGCAGATAAAACTGACCGGTGCATCTGCACTTTAAAATTCTAAACAAATCAAGCGATTGGTTAGTGTCAAGATAATATCAGCCAATGAAAACTAACTGTTATGTAACTAACAATGTCTCGCTTTGTCTACACAAGTACGCTCAATTTGGTTATTAACGCCACTTGAGATGCCGTAAGCGTCTTTTGTGCAAGATAAGTGTAATAGGGACTAATGGAGGATACCATATGGACAATTAAATGTTACTTATCTAATTATCACCCACACAAACCAAACTATTTGGATATGTAAACAAATCTGACCCAATGAACGTCCGTGACAATTGAAAGTTCGAATCGCTTTAAGGCATTGATGCGTATATCACGATTTCCGAAGCTGATGTGTTCAATAGCATTTATATAAAGATTCATTTAGTACATTTACTAAATGAATCTGTATATATAAATGTTCTTAAATACAGAGAGAGAGAGAGAGAGAGAGAGAGAGAGAGAGAGAGAGAGAGAGAGAGAGTCCTATTAACTGATCTTTCCAGATGGAAATGTGTAAAGTACTTCTTATCATAGATAATGGGTGCTCGTAAGAACCGCCTCGACGTGTCGGTTCCAACGAGTACCCACAATCTGTTAGTAGTGTGAGTCAGACCGTCCATTCATATAAACCCCCTTATAAGCTCCTATTGGTTCCATTGGGCGGCAGGGCCTGGGATGTCATTTCATCTCAATGTCGGGTAACAGTCCCACAATAGTGGAAGTAACGCCCTCCAAAAATGACCTAAATAGTGTTGACGGGCACGTTAAACCGCAAATCAAACAGAGACACAGTCCAGATTTCCGCTCAAGGCATATCGTGATATTTGTTCTACATAAAAAGACATCCATTCTCAACGTGGTCATCTGGCCTGAAGTTGTGACAGATTTTATCGGCTTGACCCAAGCGAAAGTATCATTTGTGAACAGTATGCTCGATTTGCCTTTCTTTTTGGCTACGTTGAGAGGCATCACACCGAATGTGCTGACACTGGCGTTACTTTCCCTATTGTGGATATGGAAGCGAGGCGATTTCCAGCTCTTTGAAGATTCAAATACAGTAGAATTCCGCTGTTAAGACAAATATTTTGCTTTTAAAAGCATATTTAGAAGATTTAAGGTATATTTCCTTTGTGTTTTCCACATCCAGCGTGCTCTTGTAGGAGACCACCTTTGGACCACTTAAAGACCACTGTCAGTATTATTATCATTATTATTATTATAAGTAGTAGTAGTTATTATTATTATTATAAGTAGTAGTAGTAGCAGTAGTAGTGGTAGTAGTAGTGGTGGTGGTATTTAAGACTATAAAGACGACAATAAAGACGTTTTATTTAACTTCGCATATTATCCTGCAGAATAATTAATTTAGCCATTCCTATTTTGGACTCTGAACCAATCAGATTGCTTGATGTAATGTATTCCTGCAAACTGACAAACTGAATGCCAAACAGTGTAGATCCGGATGTTTGCCAAGGGTGTGGTTGTCGTGAACAGCAGGATAAGGGTTAAAAAATACTTGGCTGATATTACTTATCTTCCTACCCTTTACGATGCGAGGGTCAGCCAAAGGAACTCCTAGCACATTTTGTATGTCACGGCCGAGAACCGAATGCGTGACCTCCTCTGATCCTTTAGTGGACGCTCTACCAATGGGCTATATATATAGCAGAACGTTCCCAAGTATACCTTTTCATCCTTTACTTTTCAGTAGTTTTGAAGCCAGATGGATGGATGGATGGATGGATGGATGGATGGATGGATGGATGGATGGATGTGGATGGATGGATGGATGGATGGATGGATGGATGGATGGATGGATGGATGGCTGGCTGGCTGGCTGGCTGGCTGGCTGGCTGGCTGGGTGGCTGGCTGGCTGGCTGGTTGGCTGGCTGGCTGGCTGGCTGGCTGGCTGGCTGGCTGGCTGGCTGGATGGCTTGCTGGATGGATAGATATTGATGGATGGATGAATGGATGGATGGATGGATGGATGGATGGACGGACGGACGGACGGACGGACGGACGGACGGACGGACGGACGGACGGACGGACGGACGGACGGACGGACTGACTGACTGACTGACTGATTGATTGATTGATTGATTGATTGATTGATTGATTATGTAAGGTGTGTTAAACAATTAAGATGTCCCCGCCATTGAAGCTTGGAGAAATAGATTGGGCTGCATGATGCATCCACGCAGAGCTGAAACCGACCGCACATGACTACTGGTAAACCGTTTAGAAGGTCCAGGTGCGAGTCGGACCGTCCATGCATATAAACCCTATTGGTTTCATTGTGCGGCCAGGACTGGAAAATGATTTCATCTCAGTGTTGGGTAAAAGTCCCTCAAAATCGGAAGCAACGTCTCCAAAATGACCTAAATAATATTGACGGGGACATAAAACCTCAAATCAAACAAACAACAAAATCATTAGTTAAGATGGCAGATCCATTTCTCAAGCAAAGGTGACGTCCCAGCAGGCACTCAACGTTGAACTGACGTTGAAACAACGTTGAAAACGTTGTTTCAACGTTAGTTCAACGTTGAGTCAACGTTTTGTGCCTGCTGGGGTGTATGCGACCGATGCTCGGGTGGTCTCACCAACTACATGGCACCTACAAGTGGCTACTTCTACTTGATGTAAGTTCACGCGGCGTCATTTCCGTATCAAAGCTCAAAAGGCAGTCACACATCTATTGTTGTTAAAAATCTGGGTCTGTTGACTTTGGACGGGTCATGTTTGAACGAATAATTTTCATACTTTGATTATCTGTCATATGCACACTTTAATAAATAAATATAGATAAACATTTCTGTTGCTACGTTTACCCTTTCTACCCTGAAGACTGGTACAAACTTTTGCAAACAGCGTAGATCCAGACGAGACGGCTCATTCTTGCACACCGGATAAGGAAATCCATTGTTTTAGCTTGTGTTAGATTTCTGTTCTAACCCTGGTGCTCTTACCCTAAACGGAATATTCTCGCGTGTACGATAAATGTACTGGTTGAATACGACCTCATATACGCCGTCGTTGAAATTGACGTCACAGCACGTTACGTGACGTCACTAAACATTCCTGTAGTATCATTCCTGTATGGCGGACGTCGATAATCGAAGTGACTGCAGTATTGAAAATCCGCGCTAAGAAAGGGGGATGTGAGGGGTGGATAGAAAAATCCGTCCCTCGGGATCACTGTCCGGCATCACTCGGCAAGCCTCATGATGCTGGGCAGTGACCCTCGGGACGGATTCACCATCCTCCCCTCAAACCCATATAAGATTCTTATATTATGAGCCGTCTCATCTGGATTTACGCTGTCTTCAAAAGAGCCCCGCCCAGCGAATTTGTGTCTTCGAGCATTCCGTCATTACAAATTTTAACTGCGCATGCCCAGCCATTCAGAGGGGCCAGGGATATGACTTTCTGTCTGAAGGTTCCTCTTGATTCACTGCTTGTATGAGCGAGCAGCGAAGGTTCTGGCGAGACTGCGCGGATGCGCAGGCTCGCCTGAACCTTCGCAACTCGCATAGGCGATAAGTACCAAAATCGCTTGACGGGGCCCAAAAGGTATAACGCTGCTAGTTGGGATTATTGTCGGTATTCACAACTATAGGGGGAGATACTTCAGTGGTTAGTGCACTTGCCTCTGATGGACCCCGGTTCGATCCCCGGCAGCGGAGATAAAATTTCGAATATGCTCCAGGGATGAACATCCTTTGCATGGATGAATGTCCAAAAGAGCACCGCCCTTCGGATCGGGATATTAACTGGAGCCACCATCCCCACCTGTGCAGGAAGCTATACCTTACTTACACGATAACTGCCTTGTAAACTAGGGGTCGCAGAATCGATCCCGGGCTTCTCCAGACTTTCGGATGAGTCTTTGAACCGAGGTCCCGTCTCCCTATGACCTTAGCTGTTGGTGGGACGTAAAACTCAAACACTCACTCCCTCACTAACACGATAACTGTGTTGCAAGTCTAGAGTGTATATAATGTACACTGTCTTTGTCCCCTCCTGGGGTTGGATTGGTTTTACGGTCTTTTCAGTATCAAGATTATTTCATTTATTTCGAGCCGGTCGTTAATCAGAGTTAAGTGGAAACCGGAGTATCCGGAGAAAAAAACCTTTGCGTCTCACATGTGACCCCGAAGCGAGGCTAGAACCACAAAATGACTAAGAGTCCGCGAACATACCCACAGAGGCTCAGGGGTGAAAGGGTAAATGGTCGGTACTAAAGTGACCTAAACTGTTTACTTAAATTCCTTTGCTTTGTAAAAATTCTGCCATGAGGTTAAATATAAGACAAACAATTGCATAAACGACAATCGATTTGTCCCACAAATACGCAAGATTTAGGTCCGAAAATAAGTTTTCTAAAGATCTTGTGACGTCAAAACAGGTATCATGTCCCGTCGCGGGCAAAATATAGTTCTAACAAGGCAGGTACATATGGACACCCTTGTCAAACAATTTAATACAATAGCTATCTCTACAAATACGTAATTACTATAGAATTTGAATGAATGAATTGATCAAACAATATTTTGATAGTGAAAACGGTCTTGTTACCTGCGTTCGTCACTGAAACGGTGAACAGAGCCGCAGAGATGTGGAACCAGTCGGTCCCATTCCAGACTGGTTCCACATCTCTGTGTCCTGTGGCCGTGATAGGTCACGATGTTACTTTAAATATTGACACTTCCTTCCACTTGACCAGTGCAAACAGAAGAACCACAAAAAAGCACAGCGCTACCATACCTAGGGGAAGACTCGGGACAGACTGCATATCGTCTAAGGCGTAGTTCTCACAAGACTATGAGAGGAAGTTTCAGGCAATGTGCGCTTGGTAATTTGAGTGATCACGTGACATGTGTAATCTAAGGACCATTTTTGTGCGTTGCGGCTTATTCTGATTGTAAGCGAACAAATTTTTTCTAGGGCTTAATTTCAAATGACATCTCACAAGACACATTCTTGTGGCATATTTCGGAGTTCCATCCTGGGTCAGACAAATTCCTCAAACAAAATGCTCTTCTTACGGCCCCCGCCCATCGGGACTTGAAGAAATAGATGGGCTGCATGATACTTCCACGTAGAGCTGAAACCGACCCGCACACGAGTACTGGTAAACCGCTTAGAGGATCTAAGCCTGCCCAGGCAAAGCGGTGCAAGTCTCGGACCGTCCATGCTTATAAACCCTATTGGTTTCATTGGACGACAGGGCTTATAGTGCAGTTTATATTTTACTTTTGGTCCTTTGAGATCAGCGGGAATATTCTGAGAAATCGGAAATAAATTATTGGTTTAGACTCATATTCTAGACAGATTTTTAATTATTTGGACCCCATTTTGATTTATATCAGTCTTTGAATCGACTGCCTATTCGAAATTCGCAAAATTGCAGTATGTTTCCTCTGGCTTTCTTTCCCGGATCATTCCAGGGTCACTGATGAGGCTTTATTAGCCGAAACTACGTAGTATGACCCATCTTCCTTCTTATGAATGTTTTCATTGCTCTTAAAGGAACTTATTTTTGATTTTTATTTGAGATGTCAGTTCATGTCAGTTCATGTCAATGTCGGGAAAAAGTCCCACAAAATTGGAAGCAACGTCTCCAAAATGACCTTTACAGTGTTGAAGGGTGCGTTAAACCTCAAATTAAACAAACAAAAACAAAATGATCTTCAGTCATTTGGCTAATTCCGTTTGCAATTAACGAAAAGAGCCGCGCTAATCAAAGAAGACCTTGCATGAAATTGACAAACATGTGTACCCATAGCAACACATGTACCCATAGCAACAGATAAGTATTTTGTGATAACTGAATGATAGTTTTCCTTATTTCTTAATATAAACCTATGTTGTGGGTAGTCATTAGAACCGCCTCGGCGAGGCGGTTCTAATGAATACCCACAACATAGGTTTTTATGGAGAATTGACAAAAAAACTATCCTTCACTTATCACAAAATACTTACCTTATCAGCTGCTGTGTGTGTACCTCAACATCTGGGGATAAAGGCCCACTGTTGAAATTCAGTTTGGTTTGAGAACAAAGTGCGATACTTTTGCATTGACCGAAAAAAATATTGACGCCATTTAGGGGTGGGGAGAAACGCTGCCCAGAATATAATCCACCTTTTTAAACATGGGGCAGATAAAGACCTCGGGAACATTTGACCCGGTTTGTGACATTGTAAACAAAGAAACGTTTGCTATAATCCCCATATACCACCACGCCCCATATATACCACTGGCCTACATATTATGGCGATTTTAGGGCCAACTTCGGTCATTTACGTAACCAGTGAATAGTGATAACACTGGACAAATAACATATGTCCACCTATCAGATTTAGGCCAAAGGGTTAGAACACCTGGCACATTCTGACCCTTTTCACAAAGGAAGCAATTGTAGAAACTTCTCCAATACTTACACCCAAATTAGGCCATTCCTAAAAAGGAGCACTTATGACCCACAAAGAGGGTTGACACGTCATTAAACAAGAAATCATCATCATCCTAAAAAGGGGTAATATACCCTTAAAATGAGAGAATTTGGTCCTTTTCCTTCCAAGAGAAGACCCCTTTTGCTAGGTGACTAAAATATGCAAAATACTTCCTATGGAATCTGGACTGTAACCATGAGATGGGTTTGGCAAACAATATAAACTTAGATCACAAGTCTGATCAGGATCTACACTGTTTGCGTACAGTACAAGAATTTAATGGTTAAACGAAACAGTCTAAGTCCCCATTCAGAACTACAGTAAAATTCCTATATTAAGACCACCTTTGGGATTGTTCAAAAGTGGTCTTTAGACCACTTTTGAACAGTCCCAAAGGTGGTCTCCCGCAAGAGCAAATTTGATGTGGAAAACACAAAGAAAATGTACCTAAAACCTATATAATTATGCTTTAAGAAGTGTAATTTGTATTAATTTTAGGTGGTCTTAATAGCGGAATTTCACTGTATGTCTCCAACCCACACTCAAGACAATCGACCCACCAGTGCTGTCAGCGCTTTGATTTTATTACACTTAAAAGTTAAAGACGATCGAGAGGATCGAAAAACCTGTGAAAATGCGGAGTTTCTGTTTTCTGTGAGGCGGCCCAAACTTAATCGCCACATTAGCCCATTTATGACGCAAAGCATCTTCCAACCATTAGCCCGTTACTTCTTGGTAGATTTTCAAAACATTCCAGGTCTAAAGCAAACAGTGTAAACCCTAATCAGACGCCGCGGAATGTGGCGTCTGATCTGGGTCTACACTGATTTCTAGTTTCTTAATTTTGGGACTCTGGGCTTAGATGGGTAATTATATATCTCGTGCTTTAGTACAACTAGTTCAAAGGCACTTTAGTTGTGCAGTAAAAATCTAAAATGGCGGAACTCTGTGGCACTGTTGTTACCTTAATTCTAACTTATATGTCCTCGCCGCTGTTTGTTTGTTTGATTGGAGGATTAACGTCCCCATCAACACTTTTTGGGTGATTTTGGAGACATTGCTTCCTATTTCGTGAGACTTTTACTCGACATTGAGATGATGACTGTCTCAAGCCCTGTCGCCGAATGAAACCAATTGGGTTTATAAGCATGGACGGTCCAACTCGCACCGATTTGCCTGTGCAGGTTTAGATCCCCTAAGCGGTTTACCAGTACTCATGTGCGGTTGGTTTCAGCATCATGCAGCCCAATCTATTTCTCCATGCCCCGATCGGTGGAGGCCGCCCTCGCCGCTGTATGTGGGTTTGAGCCTCTCTCTCTTCAGAGAAGCAGCAGCAGCAGCAGCTGAAGAAGAAGAAGAAAAGAAGAAGAAGAAGAAGAACAACAACAACAACAACAGCAGCACAACAATAACGATAGCAATAAGAAAGTTTGAAAGTGATTGCCTTAACAAATCTGGCATCTCTAAAAAGATTTTTTTTATCGAGGAAAGATCGAAAAAATAAACTAAGACTATACAGTCAAGAATATAACCCCACTGAAATGAACAAAGTTTGTTCAGTACCTTATCTCTGATGTCAATCATTTACAGCTCAAGCATCTGCAATAAAATCCATTAAATCAGCAGGCAAGCTGCTCAAAAAAGTTAGCAGGATGGCAGGACAGCAGGATGAAACATGTTAAGTTTGCAGGATGGCAGGACAGCAGGATGAAACATTAAGTTAACAGGATGGCAGGACAGCAGATTGAATCATAATAAGTGAACAGGGTGGCAGGACGGCAGGATGAAATATTAAGTCAGCAGGATGGCAGGACAGCAGGATGAAACTAATAATTTAGGAGGATAGAAGAACAGCAGGATGAGGACTTGTTCTGAATTTCAAAATATAACATAAATAACAACCATGTTATTGGCACCTATAGCTATGTGAGAAACTACTACTACTACTAATAATAATAATAATAATGTCTTTATTTATAGAGGATAACATATTAAGCATGTAAATTTAGTTCCTTCCCGTGTTTAAAGCGTACGGCCGCGAAAACCCAATTTTCGTCCTGCCACAAATTCACCCAGATGAAAAATTGTTTCAAATCACAAAACTTTTACCATCATGTTGTAGGCAACAAAAATCTATGTAAGAAAGTGGAAATTAAATTTTGCTCCTACCAGCGTTCAAAGCGTACGGCTGTGAAAACTCAATTTTCATCCTGCTGGAAATGCAACATCAATTTTCATCCTGCTTAACCTGTCAAGTTAGCAGGATGGCGGCACAGCAGGATGAGAAATTCTTCTGAATTTCAAAATATTTACCACCATATTGTAGACACCTAAAAACAATGTAAGAAACTAGAAATCAAATTTAGCTCTTTCCCGTCTATAAAGCGTACGGCCGCGAAAACCCAATTTTCGTCCTGCCAAAAATACAACCAGATGAAAAATTGTTTCAAATCACAAAACTTTAACCATCATGTTGTAGGCAACTAAAAACTATGTAAGAAAGTGGAAATTAAATTTGGCTCCTATCAGCGCTTAAAGCGTACGACTGTGAAAACTCAATTTTCATCCTGCTGGAAATGCAACATCAATTTTCATCCTGCTAGCAGGATGGCAGCACAGCAGGATGAGAAATTCTTCTGAATTTCAAAATATTTACCAACATGCTGTATGCACCTAAATACTATGTAAGAAACTAGAAATTAAATTAAGCTCTTTCCCGTCTTTAAAGCGTACGGCCGCGAAAACCCAATTTTCGACATGCCACAAATTCGCCCAGATGAAAAATTGTTTCAAATCACAAAACATTTACCATCATGTTGTAGGCAACAAAAATCTATGTAAGAAAGTGGAAATTACATTTGGCTCCTATCAGCGTTTAAGGCGTACGGCCGTGAAAACTCAATTTTCATCCTACTGGAAATGCAACACCAATTTTCATCCTGCTGAACCTGTCAAGTTAGCAGGATGGCAGCACAGCAGGATGAGAAATTCTTCTCAATCTCAAAATATTTACCACCATGTTGTAGGCACCTAAAAACTATATAAGAAACTAGAAATCAAATTTAGCCCTTTCCCATCTTTAAAGCGTACGGCCGCGAAAACCCAATTTTCGTCCTGCCACAAATACACCCATATGAAAAATTCTTTCAAAACTTAAAACTTTTACCCTCATAATGTAGGCAACAAGAATCTATGTAAGAAAGTGGAAATTAAATTTGGCTCCTATCAGGGTTTAAAGCGTGCGGCCTTGAAAACTCAATTTTCATCCTGCTGGAAATGCAACACCAATTTTCATCCCGCTGAACCTGTCAAGTTAGCAGGATGGCAGCACAGCAGGATGAGAAATCCTTCTGAATTTCAAAATATTAACTACCATGTTGTGGGCACCTAAAAACTATGTAAGAAACTAGAAATCAAATTTAGCCCTTTTCCGTCTTTAAATCGTACGGCCGCGAAAACCCATTTTTCGTCCTGCCACAAATTCACCCAGATGAAAAATTGTTTAAAATCACAAAACATTTACCATCATGTTGTAGGCAACAAAAATCTATGTAAGAAAGTGGAAATTAAATTTTGCTCCTACCAGCGTTTAAAGCGTACGGCCGTGAAAACTCAATTTTCATCCTGCTGGAAATGCAACATCAATTTTCATCCTGCTGAACCTGTCAAGTTAGCAGGATGGCAGCACAGCAGGATGAGAAATTCTTCTGAATTTCAAAAATATTTACCACCATGTTGTAGACCCCTAAAAACTATATATGAAACTAGAAATCAAATTCAGCCCTTTCCCGTCTTTAAAACGTACGGCCGCGAAAACCCATTTTTCGTCCTGCCACAAATACACCCAGACGAAAAATTGTTTCAAATCACAAAACTTTTACCATAATGTTGTAGGCAACAAAAATCTATGTAAGAAAGTGGCAATTAAATTTGGCTCCTACCAGCGTTTAAAGCATGCGGCCTTGAAAACTCAATTTTCATCCTGCTGGAAATGCAACACCAATTTTCATCCTGCTGAACCTGTCAAGTTAGCAGGATGGCAGCATAGCAGTATGAGAAATTCTTCTGAATTTTAAAATATTAACCACCATGTTGTAGGCATCTAAAAACTATGTAGGAAACTAGAAATCAAATTTAGCCCTTTCCCGTCTTTAAAGCGAACGGCCGCGAAAACCCTTTTTTCGTCCTGCCACAAATACACCCAGATGAAAACTTTTACCATCATGTTGTAGGCAAACAAAATCTATGTAAAAAAGTGGCAATTTAATTTTGCTCCTACCAGCGTTTAAAGCGTACGGCCTTGAAAACTCAATTTTCATCCTGCTGGAAATGCAACTCCAATTTTCATCCTACTGAACCTGTCAAGTTAGCAGGGTCGCAGCACAGCAGGATGAGAAATTCTTCTGAATTTCAAAGTATTTATCACCATGTTGTAGGCATCTAAAAACTATGTAAGAAACTAGGAATCAAATTTAGCCATTCTCCGTCTTTAAAATGTACGGCCTCGAAAACACATTTTTCGTCCTGCCACAAATACACCCAGATGAAAAATTGTTTCAAATCACAAAACATTTACCATCATGTTGTAGGCAACAAAAATCTATGTAAGAAAGTGGAAATTAATTTTTGCTCCTACCAGCGTTTAAAGCGTATGGCCTTGAAAACTCAATTTTCATCCTGCTGGAAATGCAACACCAATTTTCATCCTGCTGAACCTGTCAAGTTAGCAGGATGGCAGCACAGCAGGATGAGAATTTTTTCTGAATTTCAAAATATTTACCACCATGTTGCAGGCACCTAAAAACTATATAAGAAACTAGAAACCAAATTAAGTCCTTTCCCGTCTTTAAAGCGTACGGCCGCTTAAACCCAATTTTTGTCCTGCCACAAATACACCCATATGAAAAATTCTTTCAAAACTTAAAACTTTTACCATCATGTTGTAGGCAACAAAAATCTCTGTAAGAAAGTGGAAATTAAATTTTGCTCCTACCAGCGTTTAAAGCGTATGGCCTTGAAAACTCAATTTTCATCCTGCTGGAAATGCAACACCAATTTTCATCCTGCTGAACCTGTCAAGTTAGCAGGATGGCAGCACAGCAGGATGAGAAATTTTTCTGAATTTCAAAATATTTACCACCATGTTGCAGGCACCTAAAAACTATATAAGAAACTAGAAATCAAATTAAGTCCTTTCCCGTCTTTAAAGCGTACGGCCGCGAAAACCCAATTTTTGTCCTGCCACAAATACACCCATATGAAAAATTCTTTCAAAACTTAAAACTTTTACCATCATGTTGTAGGCAACATAAACCTATGTAAGAAAGTGGAAATTAAATTTTGCTCCTACCAGCGTTTAAAGCGTACGGCCTTGAAAACTCAATTTTCATCCTGCTGGAAATGCAACACCAATTAACATCCTGCTGAACCTGTCAAGTTAGCAGGATGGCAGCACAGCAGGATGAGAAATTCTTCTGAATTTCAAAGTATTTATCACCATGTTGTAGGCATCTAAAACTATGTAAGAAACTAGAAATCAAATTTAGCCCTTTCCCATCTTTAAAGCGTACGGCCGCGAAAACCCATTTTTCGTCCTGCCACAAATACACCCAGATGAAAAATTGTTTCAAAACACATAACATTTACCATCATGTTTTTGGCAACAAAAATCTATGTAAGAAAGTGGCAATTAAAGTTTGCTCCTACCAGCGTTTAAAGCGTACGGCCTTGAAAACTCAATTTTCATCCTGCTGGAAATGCAACACCAATTTTCATCCTGCTGAACCTGTCAAGTTAGCAGGATGGCAGCACAGCAGGATGAGAAATTCTTCTGAATTTCAAAGTATTTATCACCATGTTGTAGGCATCTAAAAACCAAGTAAGAAAATAGAAATCAAATATAGCCCTTTCCCGTCTTTAAAGCGTACGGCCGCGAAAACCCTTTTTTCGTCCTGCCACAAATTCACCCAGATGAAAAATTGTTTCAAATCACAAAACATTTACCATCATGTTGTAGGCAACAAAAATCTATGTAAGAAAGTGGAAATTAAATTTGGCTCCTATCAGCGTTTAAAGCGTACGGCCGTGAAAACTCAATTTTCATCCTGCTGGAAATGCAACATCAATTTTCATCCTGCTGAACCTGTCAAGTTAGCAGGATGGCAGCACAGCAGGATAAGAAATTATTCTGAATTTCAACGTCCGTCCTTGCGACCGTGCTTGCGTCCGTCCGTAAACAATTTCTTCAAACGACATCTCCTCCTAAGCCACTGATCGGATTTTAACCAAACTTCACAGGAATGATCCTTAGGTGGTTCCATTTCATTACGCCATTACGCAAACACGCCTATACAAATACATTGCCACCTTTATCGCCGAAAAAAATGAACTTTTTATGATGAAAAAATTTGATATTTTTCTTATTTCTGCTCAAAATATAGATTGTGGGCACTCGTTAGAACCGCCTCATCGAGGCGGTTCTAACGAGCACCGAGGCGGTTCTAACGAGTACTCACAATCTATATTTTAGAGCAGAAATAAGAAAAATAAGGTTGACCCCCGGAAACTCCAGTTTTACTATATGAAAGTGGGCTTCAAGGGGGTCAAAATAACATAGGCGTGTTTTCATTATGTCAAAGTTGTTCAAATGTTTCCGGGCCGTTGCACATCTAGGTCACAGGAGCCAAAAATATTTTATTTTCACCAAACACTTAAAAAATCTTCTTCTCTGAAACCACAAGGCCCAGGTCTTTTATATTTGGTTTGAAGCTTCATCTAGTGGACCCCTACCAAGATTGTTCAAATTATAGTGCTGGATCTCAAATCCGATGCATTTCCACTGCACCACATCGCAAATCGGCCATTGCCTGGGGATAATAAGGAAGAAGCGGGCGTATATGCCTAGTAACGCGACATGGAAAATGCCATAACCATTTTTTCATTAAAGTGTGTTTCATGCCACGTTACAGGGCATATCGGTCCGTGAAGCTCCATATTGACACAAGAGCATTTAGGCCGGTAAACAAATATGACGCTGAGAGGGGGGGGGGGGGGGGGCGTGGGGGGACGAAATGTTTAGTGACGGCAAATCTGACAGAGCATTACGTATTTATTAGCTCACGAAGTGATCTTCGGGATCGCTTTTTGTCCGTCGTCCGTCGGCCCGTCCGTGCGTATGTCCGTCCGTAAACAATTTCTTCAAACGACATCTCCTCCTAAACCACTGATCGGACTTTGATCAAACTTCACAGGAATGATCCTTAGGTGGTCCCCTTTCAAAGTTGTTCAAATGGTTACAGCCCATTACACATCTAGGTAACAGGGGCCGAAAATAGATTTTTTTTCACCGAAAACTTTAAAAATCTTCTTCTCTGAAACCACAAGGCCCAGGTCTTTGATATTTGGTATGAAGCTTCATCTAGTGGACCCCTACCAAGATTGTTCAAAATTATAGTTCTGGGGCCGAAAATTCCCCCGCCCGGGTCCCTTTTGTTTTACATAGGATTATATAGGGAGCAATTTTAAAAAGCTTCTTCTCTGAAACCGCAAGGCCCAGGTCTTTAATATTTGGTATGAAGCTCCATCTAGTGGACCCCTAACAACATTGTTCAAATTATAATGCTGGGGCCAGAAATGCCCCCCGCCCCGGAGCCCTTTGGTTTTACACGGGCTTATATAGGGAAAATCTTTAAAAATATTCTTCTCTGAAACCGCAAGACCCAGGTCTTTGATATTTGGTATGAAGCTTCATCTAGTGGACCCCTACCAAACTTTTTCAAATTATAGTGCTGGGACCAAAAATGCCCCATCCCCGGGGCGCTTTGGTTTTCATTGGCTTATATAGTGATAATCTTTGAAAATCTTCTTCTCTGAAACCACGAGGCCTAGTTCTTTGATATTTGGTATAAAGCTACATCTAGTGGGCCTCTACCAAAATTATTCAAATTATAGCCCTGAGACCAAAAAGCACCCGCCTCGGGCCCTTTGGTTTTACATAGACTTATATAGTAAAAATCTTTAAAAAATCTTCTTCTGTGAAACCACAAGGCCTAGGTCTTTGATATTTGGTGTGAAATTACATCTAGTGGACCTCTATCAAGATTGTTCAAGTTATAGCCATGGTGCAAAAAAATGCCCCCGCCCCGAGACCCTTTGTTTTCACATAGACTTATATAGGGAAATATTTAAAAATCTTCTTCTCTGAAACTGCAAGGCCCATGTCTTTGATATTTGATATTGAGCTTTTTCTAGTGGACCTCTATCAAGATTGTTCATATTATAGCCCTCGGGCCACAAATGGCCCAGCCCCGCGGCCCTTTGATTTTACATAGAGTTATATAGAGATAATCTTTGAAAATCTTCTTCTCTGAAACAGCAGCGCTAGGTCTTTGATATTTAGTGTGAAGCTTTATCTAGTGGACATCTATCAAGATTGTTTAAATGATGGCCCTGAAGAAAACATTGCCATTTGGTTTTATATAGCCTGATGTAGGGAATATTTAAAAAAAATCTTCTTTTCTGAAACGCAAGGCCCAGGTCTTTGATATTTGGTGTGTAGCTTCATCTAGTGGACCCTTGCCAAGACTGTTCAAACTATAGCCTTTGTTAATATTAGGTATGAAGCTTCACCTTTTTAGACCTCCCTCAACATTATGCACATTATAGCCCTGTGTCAATAATGGTCCACCCCGGGGCATACTTGTTACTCTATGGATCAGGTGAGCGATCCAGGGCTTTTTCTTTTAAATCGTTTAATATATTGAATAATTTATCTAAAAAAATGATAATAATAATTGAAAATTTTCAGGTCCAAGTTTCTGATATTTTTCATATTTCACCTTGAGACACAAATTGTGGATTCTCGTTAGAACCGCCTCGTTGAAGTGGTTTGTTTGTTTAGAGGTTTAACATTCCCGTCGACACCATTTAGGTAATTTTGGACACTTTGCTTCCAATTATGTAGGACTTTTACCAGACATTGAGATAAAATGACACCTCAAGCCCTGTCGCTCAATAAAACCAATTGGGTTTATATGTATGGACGGTCCGACTCGCTCCATCTTGCCTTGGCAGGCTTACAAGTGGTTCTAACTAGTACTCAAAATCTGTGTTTCTGACCAGGAATAAGGAAAATAATACAGTCCAACCTGTGTTAAGCAAGCACCCCAGGGATAATGAAAATGTGCTTGCTTAAGACAGGTGCTTGCTTAATACAGGTGAATTTTAATGCATTTGCCTTATTCGGGAACTAAATGCCCGCTTGCTTAAGACAGGTTGCTTGCTTAATAGAGGTGGCCACTAAGACAGGTTTGACTGTATATACCAATGTAAACCATTTCCCAAAATAAAATTGGGCTAATGGGTTCAAAACTTTCTTAACAATGGCATGTTTTTGTTTGTTTTTAATTTTGTGTGTGTGTGGGGGGGGGAGGGGGGGGGGGTATTATGCAAAAGATAACTGATGATTAAATATAGGCATATATCTTTTCTTAATATACTATTTCATGAAGCGGCCTCCGCTCATCGGGACTTGAAGAAATAGATGGTTTGCGTGATGCTTCTACGCAGAGCTGAAACAGACCGCACACGCGTAGGTCTACTGGTAAACCTGCCCAGGAAAAGCGGTGGTAATCGGACCATCCAATGCATATAAACCCTATTGGTTTCATTAGGCGGCAGGGCTTGAGATGCCATTTCATCTCAATGTCGGGTAAAAGTCCGTCAAAATGGGAAGCAACGTCTCCAAAATAACCATTACAGTGTCGAATCCGTCTGGACTTGGAAGTTAAACCCCAAATAAAACAAACAAAACAAATTAACAATCACGACAGACATTTTGATTACACGACGTTATCCACTGCTTATCAACGACGTCATATGATTAAAAAACGTTTAATAATGTTGTATTGCGAGCAGGATGAAAATTGAGTTTTCACGGCCGTACGCTTTAAACGCTGATAGGAGCCAAATTTAATTTCCACTTTCTTACATAGATTCTTGTTGCCTACAACATGATGGTAAATGTTTTGTGGTTTTAAATAATTTTTCATCTGGGTGAATTTGTGGCAGGACGAAAAATGGGTTTTTGTGTTCGTACGTTCTAAAGACGGGAAAGGGCTAAATTTGATTTCTAGTTTCTTACATAGATTTTAGGTGCCTACAACATGATGGTAAATATTTTGAAATTCAGAAGAATTTCTCATCCTGCTGTGCTGCCATCCTGCTTACTTGACAGGTTCAGCAGGATGAAAATTGGTGTTGCATTTCCAGCAGGATGAAAATTGAGTTTTCAAGGCCGTACGCTTTAAACGCTGGTATGAGCAAAATTTAATTTCCACTTTCTTACATAGATGGTAAAAGTTTTCACACATGATGGTAAAAGTTTTGTGATTTGAAAGAATTTTTCATCTGGGTGTATTTGTGGCAGGACGAAAATGGGGGTTTCGCGGCCGTACGCTTTAAAGACGGGAAAGGGCTAAATTTGATTTCTAGTTTCTTATATAGTTTTTAGGTGCCTACAACATGGTGGTAAATATTTTGAAATTCAGAAGAATTTCTCATCCTGCTGTGGTGCCATCCTGCTAACTTGACAGGTTCAGCAGGATGAAAATTGGTGTTGCATTTCCAGCAGGATGAAAATTGAGTTTTCACGGCCGTACGCTTTAAACGCTGATAGGAGCCAAATTTAATTTCCACTTTCTTACATAGATTTTTGTTGCCTACAACATGATGGTAAATGTTTTGTGATTTGAAACAATTTTTCATCTGGGTGAATTTGTGGCAGGACGAAAAATGGGTTTTCGCGGCCGTACGCTTTAAAGACGGGAAAGGGCTCAATTTGATTTCTAGTTTCTTACAAAGATTTAAGGTGCCTACAACATGATGGTAAATATTTTGAAATTCAGAAGAATTTCTCATCCTGCTGTGCTGCCATCCTGCTTACTTGACAGGTTCAGCAGGATGAAAATTGATGTTGCATTTCCAGCAGGATGAAAATTGAGTTTTCAAGGCCCTACGCTTTAAACGCTGATAGGAGCCAAATTTAATTTCCACTTTCTTACATAGATTTTTGTTGCCTACAACATGATGGTAAATGTTTTGTGATTTGAAACAATTTTTCATCTGGGTGTATTTGTGGCAGGACGAAAATTGGGTTTTCGCGGTCGTACGCTTTAAAGACGGGAAAGGGCTAAATTTGATTTCTAGTTTCTTATATAGTTTTTAGGTGCCTACAACATGGTGGTAAATATTTTGAAATTCAGAAGAATTTCTCATCCTGTTGTGCTGCCATCCTGCTAACTTGACAGGTTCAGTAGGATGAAAATTGATGTATCATTTCCAGCAGGATGAAAATTGAGTTTTCAAGGCCTTACGCTTTGAACGCTGGCAGGAGCAAAATTAAATTTCCACTTTCTTACATAGATTTTTGTTGCCTACAACATGATGGTAAATGTTTTGTGATTTGAAACAATTTTTCATCTGGGTGAATTTGTGGCAGGACGAAAATTGGGTTTTCGCGGCCATACGCTTTAAAGACGGGAAAGGGCTAAATTTGATTTCTAGTTTCTTATATAGTTTTTAGGTGCCTACAACATGGTGGTAAATATTTTGAAATTCAGAAGAATTTCTCATCCTGCTGTGCTGCCATCCTGCTAACTTGACAGGTTCAGCAGGATGAAAATTGATGTTGCATTTCCAGCAGGATGAAAATTGAGTTTTCACGGCCGTACGCTTAAATCGCTGATAGGAGCCAAATTTAATTTCTACTCTCTTACATAGATTTTTGTTGCCTACAACATGATGGTAAACGTTTTGTGATTTGAAAGAATTTTTCATCTGGGTGTATTTGTGGCAGGACGAAATTGGGGGATTCGCGGCCGTACTCTTTAAAGACGGGAAAGGGCTAAATTTGATTTCTAGTTTCTTATATAGTTTTTAGGTGCCTACAACATGGTGGTAAATATTTTGAAATTCAGAAGAATTTCTCATCCTGCTGTGCTGCCATCCTGCTAACTTGACAGGTTCAGCAGGATGAAAATTGGTGTTGCATTTTCAGCAGGATGAAAATTGAGTTTTCACGGCCGTACGCTTTAAACGCTGATAGGAGCCAAATTTAATTTCCGCTTTCTTACATAGATTTTGTTGCCTACAACATGATGGTAAATGTTTTGTGATTTGAAACAATTTTTCATCTGGGTGAATTTGTGGCAGGACGAAAAATGGGTTTTCGCGGCCGTACGCTTTAAAGACGAGAAAGGGCTAAATTTGATTTCTAGTTTCTTACAAAGATTTAAGGTGCCTACAACATGATGGTAAATATTTTGAAATTCAGAAGAATTTCTCATCCTGCTGTGCTACCATCCTGCTTACTTGACAGGTTCAGCAGGATGAAAATTGATGTTGCATTTCCAGCAGGATGAAAATTGAGTTTTCAAGGCCGTACGCTTTAACCGCTGGTATGAGCAAAATTTAATTTCCACTTTCTTACATAGATTTTTGTTGCCTACAACATGATGGTAAACGTTTTGTGATTTGAAAGAATTTTTCATCTGGGTGTATTTGTGGCAGGACGAAAATTGGGTTTTCGCGGCCGTACGCTTTAAAGACGGAAAAGGGCTAAATTTGACTTCTAGTTTCTTATATAGTTTTTAGGTGCCTACAACATGGTGGTAAATATTTTGAAATTCAGAAGAATTTCTCATCCTGCTGTGCTGCCATCCTGCTGACTTGACAGGTTCAGCAGGATGAAAATTGATTTTGCATTTCCAGCAGGATGAAAATTGAATTTTCACGGCCGTACGCTTTAAACGCTTATAGGAGCCAAATTTAATTTCCACTTTCTTACATAGATTTTTGTTGCCTACAACATGATGGTAAATGTTTTGTGATTTGAAACAATTTTTCATCTGGGTGAATTTGTGGCAGGACGAAAAATGGGTTTTCGCGGCCGTACGCTTTAAAGACGGGAAAGGGCTAAATTTGATTTCTAGTTTCTTACAGAGATTTAAGGTGCCTACAACATGATTGTAAATATTTTGAAATTCAGAAGAATTTCTCATCCTGCTGTGCTGCCATCCTGCTTACTTGACAGGTTCAGCAGGATGAAAATTGATGTTGCATTTCCAGCAGGATGAAAATTGAGTTTTCAAGGCCGTACGCTTTAACCGCTGGTATGAGCAAAATTTAATTTCCACTTTCTTACATAGATTTTTGTTGCCTACAACATGATGGTAAAAGTTTTGTGATTTGAAACAATTTTTCATCAGGGTGTATTTGTGGCAGGACGAAAATTGGGTTTTCGCGGCCGTACGCTTTAAAGACGGAAAAGGGCTTAATTTGATTTCTAGTTTCTTATATAGTTTTTAGGTGCCTACAACATGGTGGTAAATATTTTGAAATTCAGAAGAATTTCTCATCCTGTTGTGCTGCCATCCTGCTAACTTGACAGGTTCAGTAGGATGAAAATTGATGTTGCATTTCCAGCAGGATGAAAATTGAGTTTTCAGGCCTTACGCTTTGAACGCTGGTAGGAGCAAAATTAAATTTCCACTTTCTTACATAGATTTTTGTTGCCTACAACATGATGGTAAATGTTTTGTGATTTGAAACAATTTTTCATCTGGGTGAATTTGTGGCAGGACGAAAATTGGGTTTTCGCGGCCGTACGCTTTAAAGACGGGAAAGGGCTAAATTTGATTTCTAGTTTCTTATATAGTTTTTAGGTGCCTACAACATGATGGTAAATATTTTGAAATTCAGAAGAATTTCTCATCCTGCTGTGCTGCCATCCTGCTAACTTGACAGGTTCAGCAGGATGAAAATTGATGTTGTATTTCCAGCAGGATGAAAATTGAGTTTTCAAGGCCGTACGCTTAAATCGCTGATAGGAGCCAAATTTAATTTCTACTCTCTTACATAGATTTTTGTTGCCTACAACATGATGGTAAAAGTTTTGTGATTTGAAACATTTTTTTTTATCTGGGTGAATTTGTGGCAGGAATAAAATTCGGTTTTCGGCGGCCGTACGCTTTAAAGACGGGAAGGGGCTAAATTTGATTTCTAGTTTCTAACATAGCTATAGGTGCCAATAACATGGTTGTATATATTTTGAAATTCAGAACAAGTTCTCATCCTGCTGTTCTTCCATCCTCCCAAATTATTAGTTTCATCCTGCTGTCCTGCCATCCTGCTGACTTTATATTTCATCCTGCTGTCCTGCCATCCTGTTCACTTATCATGTTTCATCCTGCTGTCCTGCCATCCTGCTAACTTAATGTTTCATCCTGCTGTTCTGCTATCCTGCTAACTTAACATGTTTCATCCTGCTGTCCTGCCATCCTGCTAACTTTTTCGAGCCCTAATGTTTACACTTTCCCCCAATTTGTTTTAGTTTCTATCTTGTACTGTATATACTGACCTCACTAGAATCTGGAAACATTTTCTTACAGTGCTGTGTAGTTGAAACAAAGAGTTAATTATAAAATATTTTTCTATTGTAACCATCCTTTAACATCATTATTGTGTATAAGAAATGCCATGTATGATTGGAACTTGACAGAAAATGACAATGCCCATGCGACAGTGTAAAAGTATGGATCAAGGGTAAAAGAAATATGGTAAGTTATTTTTACACACTTTATTTTTTGTGATATGGACCTATGGTCACATCTTGAAAACACACCTATAAAATTTTGACCCCATTGAACCCCACTTTTATATAGTAAATCTGGAGTTTACAGGGGTAAACCTTATTTTCATTATTTCTACTCTAAAATATAGATTGTGGGTACTCGTTAGAGCCGCCTTGATGAGGCGGTTCTAACGAATACCCACAATCTATATTTTGAGTAGAAATAAGAAAATATTACTTTTTTTTCCATTTGCGATTTTCTGCGATAAAATTCACAGAGTAATTGTATAGCATGTAAATATTTAATTAGTTGCCTACCCAAGAACAAGTGAAAGAAGTATTTATTCTTGTTCAAAACTTAACCTCGGTCAAAACTTCAAAATTATTTGCCCTAGTGCATCACAACATGCATATTCTGACAACGGGCCATAACTATATCGCTTTTCACTTAACCAAAAAACTTAACCTTGGTCATAACTTCAAAAGTATTGCCATACTCTCACATGAAACTTCACTCATTTTCTTACAATCACAAGACCTAGTTTCTGAAAATGTGTCAGAGCTAAAATGAAATACCACTATTCAGACAATCTAAAACTAAGACTAATTCTGCTTTTAAAAGCTTATGTAGTATGCTGAAGTTATTCCTTCTTTGGGTTTTCTGCAAACAGTTTCCTCTGGTCAGAGACCACCTTTGAGACTGTTCAAAAGTGGTCTTTAACTTTTGAACAGTCCAAAAGGTGGTCTTAATATAGGAATTTTACTGTATATTGCTTTTGTCCGTGTGTTTGGCACGCCTAAACCATGATTGAACCATGCTCATTACAACATCCTCATCGCCTCATTTGTTTTACCCAAAGTAGAAGTAAAACAAAGATCAGGATGCCTATGTTTAAGAGCCTATGTTTAAGAGCAGAAATAAGAGCCAGAGGCTCAGTGAGCCTGTATTGCAGGTTTGAAGATGATCTGTAAAACAGTTAAGTTTCTATCGTTCACCCAAACATGCACCCTTTTGGACCCCTTTTAACCGCATTTTTTAAAGAAAAACTGGGGTTTACAGGGGTATATATTGTTTTTCTTATTTCTGCTCAAAAACATAGATTGTGGGTAATCGTAAGAACCGCCTCGACAACATGGTGGTTCTAACGAGCACCCACAATTTATGTTTTGAGCAGAAATAATTTTTACATTTTTAGTGGTAAAATTTTACCATTATATTTGTTTGTTTGTACAGGAGTTTAATGGCCCAGTCAACACTGTTTTAGGTCATTTTTGAGCTGGTCAGTTCACCTATCCACACTTTACCTGGGCAGGCTTATACGTAAGCAGTTAATCAGTACAGTGCACATTCTTGCGCCACATACTGACAACTGCCCTTCTTGAATGGCCTTAGAAAAGATTTCATGATCAATCTCTACGAAAGAATGTTGCACCAATATATTTGAATAGGCGTGTTTACGTTATGTAATGAGTCAATAGAAATTATTTGTCACTATGTTAACCACAAATATTATAATAATACACAAACTAATCATGTAACAATAATGATTATACTAACCAGTGCTTCAGCTGAAGTGCACGACCCGCCGGATGCTTTTAGCTTTACGAGTATTACCATATATGGGTATGGCGGCCATTTTGGTCATGTGACCTGGACCTAAAACGGTTCCCCCAATAAATGCGCCTTATCGTAAGGAGCGAAAATATATCTTACTGTATTCTGAATCGTTTGCAGGATAAAATGCATTCTCACTTTTCCAATACAAAAGCATATGTGTCAAAGTTTGACCTAGTCACAAAGAAGGTCAAGGTCAACCCAGGGTCACCATTTTAGCAATTTATGATGGGCCTACGTCCCAGATGCTATTTATTGCAAACTTGATATGGTTTCATTGGGCTTTTGACTGTTTATGCCAGGGCAACAAGTCTAACAGGATACTCTAATAGACATGTGTTCTCAGAAAAAGTCAAGAAAAAGTCAAGAATATGTCCGTTGCAGAAAAGAATAAGCAACATAGTTTGCACTTACAGAGTCAGGAATCAGAACACTCTAGAATTTATCCCTTATCATGCTGAGTAAAATTACTTTAGCCACACCCATTTCTGGACATCCACCAATCAAATTACTGAACATACACGTATAGTACTTCAGACATGCAAAATACACGACAAACAGTGTAGATCCAAATCCGATGGCATCTTCCACTTATCTAGATCTACACTATTTGCCAAAGTAGGGGTTTTGTGTTCAGCAGGATATGGGTTAATCATCAGGAAAACCTAGATGTTATTTTTCACTCAATATTAAGATGCTTTCATTTTCCAGACGACCTGTCAAGTGTCATGGAAGACAACATCGAATTTCAGGACGGATCAGTTACACTGCCAACTGAACAAGCAGAATCTGCAGAGAAAGAGGTATGCATGTATATAGATTTATGTGTGCTGTTTATCGTTGTTATCCTACATGCCGCTGCCAACAAAAAGAAGTAGATCTTTCGCTACTTTGCAAGATTCAGAGCCTGAATTCTAGTGGAAAACAAAGTGGGTTTGTGGGTGCTGTGGGTTGATTGTATCGATTCCTGATCATTGCCTCCGCTTCTACTTTGGTACCTCTCCAACAATGGCCACTGCCCATCGGGGCTTTGAGAAACAGATCGGGCTGCATGATGCTTCCATGCAGAGCTTGGACCGACCGCACATGAGTACTGGTAAACTGCTTAGAAAGTCTAAGCCTGTTGCGTATCTGATGAAAATGTTTTATCATACTCTGTTCCAAACTGAAAGAAAATAAGGTAAACGCTTTTTTGCATTATAAACAAACCTGTGATGATTTTTAAACTACATGAGGGAGATTTGCCATTGTGATGAGGGAGATGTAAAGAATATATAGTGAAATTCTAAGATCAAATGAGGTAGACTCCGAAATTTTACTAAAATTAAGCATAAATTGGGCAAAAAGTAGCATCAAGGTGAAGAAGACTCCCTCCTGATGAGGGAGGTATCACAGGCATGGATTAAAAATATTTTCTGTGCCATGAATGCTTTCTTCGGTTCTTCTGTCGTGATTTAGTTTTGATATAGTTTTGTCATTTGTCTTTGATTTTTTTGTTTTAGACAGGCCCTTGGGCATTTTGTTAGAGAGTAAATATCCTTTTGGATTTCTGCATGTGATGTTTTCATTAGGGTTTGATGATTTCATGTTTGTATTTCTTTTACTTTGGTGTCTCAGATGGGAGGTTTTGCGTAGTTGTAATGATTCCTGATTGTTGCCTTCACTTCGATTTTTCAGGCTGGCAGACTAGCAGAAGATGACAATGCTGATGATGAAGAGGAAGGCTTTCGTGAACTTCTACAAATAGTCGATGTACAACAATTAGAAGAGACAGATGAACAGTATAATATTGATTTGGCAGATATAGTTGAAACAGCATTTGCAGAGGAAGAGTCTGATTCTGAGGACACTATCCTTCAGGAACCAATGGGATATATAGACAAATTAGTGACTGCTGATACAGTGAAAGACTTGGAACTGTCAAAAGAACACAGCAACACTGCACAAGTAACAGACTTGGAACAGTCTTTCTTAAACATGTCGTTTGTTGAAGAAAGTGTTAGTACTAATGACATGAAAACCCTTGACCTGAACAGCAATCCTGAAGAAATATGTGAATTAGAAGGATCTTTCATCAACTTGTCAGTAGTTGAAGAACAAGATACTGCAGGGCAAAATATTGTTGAGTCTTTTGGGTTTTCCAAGTTCAGTGTGCCACCATTATTAACTCGCCATCCACCCCCTGCAGTCGGCCGGGATGATGACATATCAAAAATAAGGGAAATTTTAGATGATGTTCTCTTGAAAATGGGTTATTTAACAAATGCTGAATGTCACAATAACAGAATTCTCTGTGGTCCTGATCATAAAGTTGGCAACTGTCTGCTAAAGCTCATGTCTTTAAACGAGAAATATAGTTTATTTTTACCCGAGTTTCCATTGCTGCACTTGCGTAAGTCTATGATTACAATCTTGTTCAGTGCCTATAATGACGCTGGTCTGTTTCATATTCTCAGATATATGCGGGATGATGATAAGCAAGAATGGTCCAGTTTAGTTTCAGTGCACCATATTGACATGGCTACTAGGAATGTCAGAAAACTCAGCATAGCTTTGCATCTGGCTTTCCTCATAACATTTGCAAAGAATTTGCCGGAGTCGGAATGTGAAGAGTTTCTGTATGATGCAAGGCATAGTCAACCTGTGGAGGTATCCACAAAATGGTCAGAAAAGTTAGACAGGTTCATGGATGAAGGTACTGCTAGCAATGCAACTTTTGCACTGCACCGGGACATGATGAACCATTGCGACAAGGTAGTAGCAGTGGCTTTAGCAGAGCGACTTGGAGGGAAACAGGGGTATGAACTCCTGCTTGCTACAGTAAAACATGTTTGGCTTTCTCCTTTATCAATGGTGCAAGTTCTTATGGCCCATACTGTGTGCAGTTGCTCTTTCACCACTATAGTGCTGGATATTTTCATTCAAGACTGAAAGAAAGTCTTTTTACCACACCCATTGGCCAGAGCAAAAAGAACTTTGCCTGTGACACTAAGAGAGAAATGGACCATCTAGAGGCTGTAAAAGGTTTCCGGTCTGGGTCAACATTATCTGCAGTAACAGCTAGAATGTCTCTTATTGACTCTTTGAATGAGGCGAGCAAATCAAGAAACGAAAGTGCAGTAGCAGAGTCTGAAGACGAAGACAGCTTGGGATGGTCAGTGACAGAGGTAGACCTTAGTCATATTTACCCAACTGCATTACTTATACTACGAAGGTGTGGTTTATCCTTAAGGGAAAATCCAATCCCTTTCAATGTATATTCATCAACACCAAAAGCTCTTCCGTCATCCGTTTTAGATGACAACAGCTCTTGTGTTGGAGAATATCTCATTAAGAAATATCTGGTAAAAGAAAAACTTTTCCAGCTTCAACATGCAGATTTGGAAAAAGAACAAATAACTGGGTCTGCAGAGTTGGTAAACCGAGCCAAGCGAGCAAAAGGTAACACTTTAAAAAGGATGTTAAAATCAAAGATTGTTACTGTTAAGACCAACAGTGAAATTAGAGAAGAAGCGAGACAGAAAATGGTAGAAAAAAAATCCAAAGAGTTGGATTGCTTCACATCAAAAGCAAACGCTTGTCAGGCCTTACTTAAGCCAGATCTGTCTAAGCCAAAGGTGTATAAAGCATTAGGTATGTCTCGTGCAATAAATGATCAAGTGGACAACTGCATTAAAGTGGTAAATAGCAAGAGCTGTGGCACCGGACATACCAGTATTCAGAAAGATGAGTGTATGTTACTGGGTTCTTTAGAGATTCCCCAAGCTTTTACAAGCAATGTAAAATTTGCTACAATGGAATTTGCTGGCATCAAATTTCGGACCGGGTACTGCACATCTGGCAAACAGTACCTTGAATATACAGAATCTGTCATCAGGAAAACTTTGAAACAGTTTCCACAGGTTTCAAAAATTGTTATCTGTGAGGAGAAGTATTCCCATACCCCTGATGATTTTAAGTGTGCCACCCGGTTGCAGAGACAATCAAATACAAAAGTCTCAATCGAGCATTTGAAAGATGCGCAATCCGTTTTAAGTGACGGCAAGTTCAACAAGGATGTTCTGACAAAAACTCCTGAAGGAAAGGCGTTGATCAGTAAATATCTTGCAGAAAACCTTGATAAGCTTTCCTTCAACAAGGAATTATGCCTTGTGGTTGACAGTGAGCAAGTTATAGGGAAATGCCAGTGCACAGTATCTTGTACTTGTAATCCACCAGCAATACCTATTTTCAAGACATTCCATGAGTCTGTTCCAGCAGAGAAAGCATTAAAGCTTTCAAGTATTCAGCAATGCAAGGGTGAAGCTGAAATGTCTCAAGTTGATTGGCTTATCCAAGAAGGAAAAAAACTTAAACCAGGTGAAGCTGCTGCATGTATTGTTACATCTGGTGACATTGATTCCATTTACATTCATTTGTTTGCACTTTCCTTGCATTGGCCAAGGGACTCGCAGAACAAATTCCGCAATCCTGTGTATGTAATTCTGCAAAAATCTGATTCAAAAAATGATATCTACAATGTGACGCTCATGCTGGAACTCTTTGAATCTGCTTTCGAAGACAAAATGATTGGGGTTAAGTTGGCTGTGGCATTATGTATTGGTGGGAATGATTACATTCCAAAATTCCAGCAGATTTCCCACAAAACAGTGGTTCAACAATCACTGATGTCCACCTACAGGAATCTGCTTTACAGTTCTCTATCAGCCAGCAGTATTGTTCTTGATGTAAACTATTTTGTGCTTTTTGTTAAGGAATTGTACTGTCCTAAAAATTCAGGGACACTGCAGAAAGCATCAGCTATGACACCGTTCGTGCCATATCCATTGGGAAAAAAGTGGCCAACTCTCCTACTGGATACGTCACCAGAGATTCAAAACTCTGGCTGCCACCTGAATCTGCTGTTATACGACTAGCAGAACTGATTCAGCTTCAGATTGACTACCTTTTGACTGTTGGCGCTCATGCAAAGCAAAAGCCTGATTTTCTCAGAGGTAACTGTTTAAAGAAAATTGATAGCAAAGTGACATATGACTTTGGACCAGATGCACATTTCGTCTCTTTTGACAGTCTACCAGTTGTGAAGAAAGCATCAAATGCACGAAAACGTACACAGAATGTCACACCACAGAAAGGTGCAAGGAGAAAGCAACCAAAAACATCCACACCTGTTAAACACGCTGGTGTACCACAATAAATTTTAAAAAGATAAACACCTCAATGTGAATTTAATTGTTGCATTCAATAGTGCTGTAGCACACTTTTGTGATCTATGACAATTTCTGTACCCTTATACCTTGAATCATTACACTGCCTTTTAAGCTTGCCTATGATAGTAAACAAAGTATATCAGCAAGCACATTCAGCAAATATTCGGCCCCCGCCCATCGGGGCTTGAAGAAATAGATGGGCTGAAAGATGCTTCCACGCAGAGCTGAAACCGACCCGCACACAAGTACATGTACTGGTAAACAGCTTAAGAGGATCTAAGCCTGCCCAGGCAATGCGGTTCGAGTCGGCCCGTCCATGCTTATAAACCCTATTGGTTTCATTAGGCGGCAGGGCTTGAGATGTCATTTCATCTCAATGTCGGGTAAAAGTCCTACAAAATTGGAAGCAGCGTCTTCAAAATGACCTTTACAGTGTTGACGGGGACGTTAAACCTCAAATCAAACAAACAAATCAGCAAATATACATATTAGGCGATGGGCTTCATGCCGCTTCATTTAAGTTCAGGAACTTGTGTTTTAGGAACACAAATCCCTTTCCTTTTTAAAGCGAAAGAGAAACAGGGAACTATTTTGAATCCCACCAAAATATATGTATAATGTCAATTCAAAGCAGGTTTGGTGCAAAATGGATAATTTTGGCCAACAAACTGACATTGGAAAACTCAGTGATGAAAACATTGTAATAATACTCTAAAAGATGTCCATGAGCTCTAGAAAACATCACTATGTCACGGATATTAATCATATTTGTTTTTTGTGTGGAGTTTTACATCACTATCAACACTATTCAGATCATTTTGGAGAACTTGGATCCCATTTATGGGATTTTTACCAAACATTGAGATAAAATAAAATCTCAAGCCCAACGGCCCAAAGAAATCTCATGCATTTCAGAAGCCCTCAGACTTGAACGACTTTTCTTTGGCAGGAATAAGCAGTGTCACAGTACTCAAGTTTGGTCGGTTCAGCTCAGCGAGAAAGCACCATGCAGACCAATCTATTTTCCAACGCCCATGAGGGTAGGGGCTCGGGTGTTAAGTTATAAAATGCTGTCAGCGTTTTTGGTAAAACCCATTCATTTGCCATAGAGATTGCCCATCGTTTGGGTCACCGGAATATATAGGGGTTGGCAGCAATCAAAAACAAGGAATACGATCAATGATCAAGTTTAATAATAAAAAAAACCTGTATTCAATCGCCGCCCCAGCCCATCGGGGCTTAGAGAAATAGATTGGGCTGCACGATGCTTCCATGAAGAGCTGATACCGACCGCATATGACACCAGGTAATCCTCTTAGGTCTAAGCCTACCCAGGAAAATTACTGCGAGTCGACCCGTCCATGCTTATAAACCATATTGGTTTCACTGGGCGGCAGGGATTGAGATGTCATTTCCTCTCAATGTCGGGTAAAAGTCCCACAAAATTGGAAGCAACATCTCCAAAATGACCTTCATTGTGTTGATGGGGATGTTAAACCTCAAATCAAACAAAACAAAACAAAATCTTTGGCACTCAAAACTGACAAATTTGCGATAAAAATTTATTAGACACAAAAGTCCAACTTATATAAGACAAATCTGTGATCGTCAATGCCGAAATGAAAATTTATCTGTATTCGTCAATTGTACGCTCGTAATTGTGCATTCACAATTGCTGCCTACTGGGACTGCTGAATGACCATCAGGTTAACAAGTCCATGAAATCACGAAAACACGCCTATATAATTTTTGACCCCTTTAAACCCCATATTTTATGATAAAACTTTGGTTTGCAGATGTAAACCTTATTTTTCTTATTTCTGTTCTAAGATATAGATTGTTGGTACTCGTTATAACAACCTCGATGAGACGGTTCTAACGAGTTCCCACAATCTATATTTCGAGCAGAAATAAGAAAAATAGCACAATTTTTCCGCTTAAAATCTTCTTTTTTTTCGGCGATAAAGGTTACAATGTACTTGTATAGGCGTGTTTTCATAATGCTCCGATGGCTAAACTCATGCCATACAGAGCAAACTGGGGTTTACAGTGGTTTACATTATTTTGCTCTTTTTTCTACTCCAAGAAGCAGGTTGTGGGCAATCGTTAGAACAACCTCAGTGAAGTGGGTGAGCGGTGCACATGACATTATCCTGCCAATGCCTACAGTATGATCTTATGGCGGCAAATAAGTCATTTTTAGGTGTTTCCTTTTTTCTAACCCAAAAGAAGTATAATTATTAAAATGCCAAGACAAACTGCATCTAAAATGTCTCTGTGTATGTCATCTGCTGCAGCTTCTTGTCAACTTTTTTTTTATCGCGAACAGGCAAAATGTGTGGACCCTGATCAGACAGCACCTAGAGCAGCAATCTGATCTGGGTCCACACTATTTGCAACAATGACTTTTAAAAGTAGACTACAAAGCAGACAACAATTGTTGTGACTGGCAACTTATGGGTTAATTACTCTGATGAGTCTCAGTTACATTTCAATTTTTTTAACATGTTTCAGTTATATTTATCCAAAATCCACTTTAGCCCATATGTGCCTATTGTCACTTTTTGGACACCAAAGACTCTGATCAGATGCGAGAATAGGCTGTGTACACGAACATTTTTTGCTTATTTTTTTTTTTTTTTTTTTCAAAGAATGATCATAAAGATGTGCTGGCTGATTTACTATAATAGGTGCGGCTGCTATGCTGTTTGACCTGGCCAGTAGTGCTAATAATTTATCTTCTTTACCATCTTGTTACCAAGTATAAATGACCCCGCTGAGCATAAATTGCTTGTCTGCCACTCTCCCAGAATTTAACTACAAGAAATATTTACACTGCAATTATATTACCGTTAAGAAAATAATCATTTAAGATTGGCTAGTATTCCCAATTTTCATGAAAATCTGGGGTTATATTCCTGACTGTATAGTTGTTTCGGTCAAGCAAGGTTGCAAAGGTCTCACGGTCAGGATAGGCTCATGATTTAATCTTGGCCATGGTAAAGAAAATAATTCTTTCCCACGTCTTAACAAGATAAATGAAAAGCGGACGGTAAAATCTACAATCAGGCCGGCAAAGACTCCGATCAGGCTGCATGGTAAGCGATTTCGAGTATCTCTCTTTTGTATATATTCTGGGGGCTTAAGAATGCTCGTGCGGCCAGCGAAGACTCTGATCAGACTGCGCGCATGCGCAGTCTGATCAGAGTCTTCGCTGGCCGAAAAGGTTTTAATGTTAGTTTTGTCTTGCGCTGTCTCAAATCGTAGATAAATGGGGATTATAACCCTTAAGGAGGATCTGTTCAATCCGTTCCCTGCGCCATGCCAAGGGTTTCCGTTGTCATCGCTTTGTATCCATTTAAAGACACATTTTTTTCCTTATATAAAAGGGGTGGCCTGTCTAATGATCTTCAATAAACATTTCCTTCGGACCATAGTGCACATCAAAGGCTTATCTTATCTAAGTGATTATGAGGTGATTATGAGCAGCTTTCTTGTTTAATAGGGGGCTCAATAAGGGTACTTGAGTGATAGTATAATTTATTGAGATTGTTTCCAACAACATATTGTTTAAATAACTTCTTTTTTATCTTAAAATCAAGTAAAGAAAAACACTGATATTCATTGTTTCCTTTACTCAAAAGTGCAAAGAAGTAAACAAACAAGGTGAATGAATTGATTAACAACAAAATTTAATCAATCAATTTACCTTTATTTATTTATATTTATTAATTTATTTATTTATTTATACTGGTTGAAAGTATGTGAAACACAAATCATATAATGTCTAAAACATTAGCATTTTATAGTTTCAGTCAAGATGGAACTATAAAATGTTCTTTGTTTTAGACACAATCATATCAGAAAAGAGAAAAAAAAAAGATTTTTTTTTTAAGATTTTATTTTTCACCTTTTCAACTTTAAAACTAGAATAACAAACACAATAAAATTTATTTTTCTTATTAATATTGCAAACTTTGGTTGTGGGTGCGCGTTATAGCCGCCTCATTGAGGCGGTTCAAACGAGTACCCACAACCTATGACTCAATGAGACGATTCTAACGAGCACCTGCAACCTATGACTTGGGGCAGAAATAAGGAACATAATGTATACCCCCTTAAACCCCAATTTTATCTACAGAAAGTGGGGTTTAGGGGATGTTCCTTTTTCCTAAAAAACATATCTTGTGTGTCCTCGTTAGAACCGCCTTATGGAAGCAGTTCTAACAAGCAGTCACATTGTAAAAACAAATAGTGGGTACTCGTCTGAACCGCTTCGCCGAGGGGGTTCTAATGAGTAACCACAATATATGTTGAGAGCAGAAATAATAAAGTTATCAGATATTTATCTGAAAAAAAAAATCATTTTTGGTGGAAAAAAATTACCAGTATAAATGAATTGGCATTTTCTGTAATGTTTATAAATAATGGCTTCTAAATATAAAATCGGAAAAAAGTGCTGTTGTTTCTTCCATGCAAATCAAAATAAGGACTTAGGTGTAAATGAATAGATGTCATTTGTCAAAGTCATATCCCTAGGTAATTTATTACCCTCTCTTGGTCCCCTACCTGTATGACAGCCTGAATACCCCTAGTGTATTTTATCTCAATGCTGGATTCTTTAATAAACGGTCATTAGGATGTTATGTAATCGAAAAATGTGTCTTTAAAGCTTACATACACAAGACGATTTTGATAATAAATTTATCTGCGCTAAAGTGGTTTTCATTCTTTTCGGACCACACCGTGTCCTGCGGGAGGTCCAGCCATTTCCGTTTCCATAGTCATTATAGATATGACGATTGTACCCAGTTTTAATCACAGAACAGCCCAGGCCCATAAGAGACAAGCGAAGTTCCAAATCGAGAATTCGACGTTAATCATTACCAAAGCACTACCTTAGCCTCCCTGCAGTCGGCAAATGGCCAATGCACTTTGATTTTGTTTGATTTGATGTTTTACGTCCCCGTCAACACTATATAGGTCATTTTGGAGACGTTGCTTCCAAGTTTGTCGGACTTTTACACGACATTGAGTTGAAATGACGCCTCAAGTCCTGACGCCCAATGAAACCAATACAGTACTCGCATCGCTTTGCCTGGGCAGGCTTAGAACCTCTAAGCGGTTTACCAGTACTCGTGTGCCGTCGGATTCAGCTCTGCGTGGAAGCATCATGCAGCCCATTTATTTCTTCAAGCCCACGATGGGCGGGGGCCGGCCAATGCACTTATTGGAGAACCATTTAACGACATCGTTTCTATACCATGTCATGCAAAGGCTCTGGCGAGATTGCACTTATAGGCAGGCTCCCATGAGTTTTTTTTTTTCTGGTCCGTACGCAAAGCTGAAGACTAATTTATTTATTTACTTATTTATTTATTTACATTTATTTATTTATTGAACATATGGCCGAAAGTATTTGCACTTGAACTAACACTGAGACAAAAGTTCTGCTATAAGTCACTTGGACAAAAGCCCCAATGCCCTCTTCTGCTCTAGAGAAAGAATGAGACAGAATGGGATGGAACGGATAGAAGAAACGGAACGGACCTCAACAAAACGGAACCGGCTTAAGATTGCCTCTGATCCCGAGGTATGATAAAAAATATATCCCAAGGTTATACAGCAAAATTCCTATATTAAGACCACTTTTGAACAGTCCCGAAGGTCGTCTCTGACACAACGAGGGCTTGAATCATGAAAAAATGAAAAAGAAAAATCATTTTTTTTTTTTTTTTTTTTTTTTTTATGATTCAAGCCCCTATGGCCTAAATAAGCTTTCTAAACCAGGATTAGTCTTAATTTTTGATGGAATTCCACTCACAACACAAACGTAATTTTCTGTGCATGCGTAAATTCACCTTTTTGCATTATCTGCTGGTTGCTAGTCTAAAGATTATAATTGTTGGAAAAACAGGTAACCAGGCCCCCCTGACCTTAAAAGGTCAGGAGGTCTGGTTACCTGTTTTTCCAATATTGACAATGTGCAAGCTGGGAGCCAGCAAATAATGCAAATATAGTGAATAGGGTTTTACGTTAACATGAATTGCGTCATCACTTGAGCGTATTTGTTATTTACGTAAATTTGTAGACAACCAATAAAAAAATGGACCCAATAATACATGTAGTTAGAAACGCAAAGAAGAGCGTCAATTAGCAATGTAATACTAACCGTTTGACCAATGAGGTCTCAGGAAGGCAAACCTGTGAGTTCAGTCGGACACTTTTATTTATATATACAATTGATAAAAATCTGTTTATTTCGATACAATGACAATAGCCAGAAGCTAGCTTTTGGAAGTGAAACTATGTGATGGTTTCGTGTCACCTATAAAAATCAGATAGTTCAATAATGATATACAAACAAAGGACAAGGAAATAAAAGTGCCCATGTACTCTTCAGAACACGAAACCCATTTTGGTCCAAAATATCTAATCTTCCGGCTGATACATAGCAGGGTCCATTTTTTTTTTTTTTAACTTTAGGGTGTCAGATTGTTTATTTTAGACATTTATTTCCAAAGATGGCTGAGCTTTTTAGTGTTGCAGACAGGAAATGAATAAAACAGTGTCGGTAAGCTCCCGTCCATCGGGGCTTGAAGAATAGATGGGCTGCATGATGCTTCCACGCAGAGCTGAAACCGACCCTCACACGAGTACTGGTAAACCGCTTAGAGAATCTATTAAGCCTGCCCAGGCAATGAAAATTGTCTCTGTTTTATTTATTTATTTAGTTAGTTAGTTATTGATACAATATACACTTTCGCGTTCGCAAATCTATGCACGGTAAATTCCATTAAATTTTAATACTGGGGTTTGCAGGGTATAGGCCTATATTTCATTTATTTACTTATTTCCTCAAAAACAAAATAAATAAAAAAAAAACATTCATTACGAAAACACGCCTATACATATACATCGTCAAGTTTACAGCCTAAAAAACGAACATGTTAAGCTGAAAAATTGTGATATTTTTCTTATTTCTGCTCAAAATATAGATTTTTGGTACTCGTTAGAACCGCCTCATGTTGTTTTCAAAAACGGGTTTAACAAGGCTGCTCACAATACGCGGACCTATTAAATTGTTCAACATATAATCTGATCAGGGTCTATGCTGTGTAA
The DNA here is from genome assembly GCA_963580285.1 of Lucinisca nassula. Classification (NCBI taxonomy): domain Eukaryota; kingdom Metazoa; phylum Mollusca; class Bivalvia; order Lucinida; family Lucinidae; genus Lucinisca; species Lucinisca nassula. Next base: position 73,096,667 of record OY757016.1, read on the forward strand.
CCAAGGGAACGCTTGGCTTCATTTAGCGCCAGATTAGACCCCTATTTCTGTATCGGTTCCGGGTGTTTGTTTGCACCCACGCGATAAATGATGAGGTCACACAAAGACTTAGGTGTTAAATTCCTTTTCAAGTAAACAAAGAAAAACCGGGATTTTCGTTTCCTTATACTTTGTATACAAACAAAAACGACGGATTAAGTAAAAGGTCCAATCCTTTTCTTTTCATAAATCGGAGATCTCGATTTAAAATTGAGATAATATTACGTTCAAGAGTAATTGATATCATTTAATTTCATTGGACAAGCGGAATAAGTGTGTAATATTGCGCGGTTCAAATCGGATTTGTAGACGCGTGACGTCTGAAATATTAAGTTTGACGTCTGAACCGTTCTTTTTTTTCATTGGCTCCCATCACTGCATCACGAAAACACGCCTATATACTTTTGAGCCCCTTGAACCCCACTTTAATACAGTAAATCTAGGGTTTACAGGGGTAGACCTTATTTTTCTTATTTCTGCTCTAAAACATAGATTGAGGATACTCGTTAGAACCGCCTCATCGAGGCGGTTCTAACAAGTACCCACAATCTATGTTGTGAGCAGAAATAAGAAAAACGTCACTTTTCAACTTATTTTTTTTTCTGCGGTAAAGTTTGCAATGTCTATTTGTATAGGCGTGTTTTCGTAATTTCACGTGCAATGAGCGCATGTAACTATCGCTTTTTAAGAGAAATGTTGGGTTTACAGTGGGATGTAGTATTTGTCTTATTGCCTCAAAACACAGATTGCGGGTACTCTTTAGAACCGCCTCATCGAGGCGATGAGGCGGTTCTAATGAGTACCCACAGTCTATGTTTTCAGCATAAATAAGAAAAAATATCACATTTATATTAGGAATTGCCATTCCAACGACATAGAAGAAAACATATTAAGGCTGCAGTCCCAAGGTACCTCTTCTCTTTGGCCGCCTGTATTCGATCCCATACGGTCACGTGAGAGAAAGCCAACTTTTGCTTACAACTGTTTTTTTCTCCGGGTCACTCCAATTTTCCCAATCCGACCGATGAACATTTCAGTATATAGAGACTTGATCCTGTCTTGAACGAATAATCATCAGCAAAACGATTCGAACCCGGTCCACTAGCTTGGCCGGCGGTTTTGCTTTACCTACTGCTTAGCAGCAGCAAGGGTGATAAGGAGCAGACGTTTTTCTCTACTGGTCAGCAAAACTAATCCCATTTAAATGTTTGTCAATCACCCAATATGTTAAACTTGTATTTTCTCTTTATCGCTCTAATACGATTAGTCAATCTACAAAGCCATGATTAAAAATACCTTCCAAGATTAGTTGATTATCCATTTTTTTCTTTCTTTCTTTTTAATCTTTTTTTGGTTTAACTACTTAGTGCTGTCTGATTTCTGATTTAAGCTGAGGATTGGAACCACCTGCATGGTCGTGTTAGCATTATTAAACCCATTGCATACTAGTGGACTCTTCATTATTATTTATTATATATTATAGTTAAGATGGCGGACAGTACACAATGGGTTTACAGTCAGTGCGAATTTTAATACTTATACTGCCGGTAGTGGGATCTATAGTCAATATTTCTGTGTGCGGGACATCATGGAAAGGTCAAAGATTCTTGAGATCCTGTAAAAACTTTGATAAAATGGCTAGTTCGATGGAATATAGCGTGACAACTGAAAATGGATTTGGCGCGCTGGGTTCTTCAAGCGAAGATGGTGAGGTGGGGTACGACGGATATTTTGGAAGTGGTGAGGGTGAATTTGAAATGGCAAAACGGAAACGAAAGCGTAGGGATACGGGAGGTGCAAGGACCAATGTTAAACAGTTTGATAGTGCTTCACTGGATACTAAACTTTCTTTAATATTTGAGGATTTGCAGATTTTGAAGTCGGGGCAAAAGGACATAAACAAAGGTATGTCAACCTTCAAAAACACAATAGACACGACATGTAAAAAGGTCGATGAGATTATCAGTGTCACAAATAGTAATGTGAACCTCCTAAAACTGTTGTCATATAAGTCAATTGATGTTGAGGCTAGATCCCGTAGAAACAACTTGATAATACGAGGAGTCCCAGAAGAACGGGATGAAAACTGTTTTCATAGCGTAAGACGCTTTATTTGTGATCACATAGGCCTCGACGCAGATAGTATGTTCCTTATACGTGCACATCGTTTAGGGGCTCGTAGGAGGGGTTTGCGTTCATCTGAACCACAGAAACGCCCATTGATAGTAGCTTTCAGAGACTACACAGACACAGTTGAAATACTGAGTTGCACTAGGCGTTTAAAGGGTACTTCGTATTCTGTGGATAGAGATTACCCCCGTGAGATATATGATGCTAGGAAGAGGCTTTGGCCAATTCTCAAAGAGAAGCGAAGGCAGCATCCTAAAACGGTTGTCCAAATTCAGTATCCTGCGCGGCTAATGATTGACAAAGAGGTAGTACAGGATGAATTTCCGGATTGGTTTACAGTTCTAAATGGAGCGCGTGAAGTGACAGTAAGCAGTGTCGAGCCGTTACGTAAACAATTCCAGTCATGCCCTGTTTTCCCAAAAGTGCCTCTGAGTATGTCCGATAAACTCTCCCAAAATGCAACTCGGGTGAGCGAAGATATTAATGAAAGTAACGTTCTTAGTGATCCGGTGTCACGTGATTTGACTATTACTAATGTTACAAATGTGTCATGGTCAAACAAGTCAGAAAAGTTGCCCTCAGTGTTAGGCAGTGTGTCTGAATCAAGGCCGAGTTTGGGGCAGTTGTCAAATTCAGCATCCACGTTATCGGCGTCAGCGCCAGTACAGAAAAGTTCTGTGCTCAAAACAGCGACATTTGTTACATCAGCACCAGTTAAGTCATCGCAGTTGGCTGCGTCCGCGTCAGTATCAACCTTAACATCAAATTCAGTGCCACAGACACAGACAATGACGTCAACTTCGGTATCAGCGTCGTTATTAATGTCGTCATCAGTATCGCAGTCAGTTGAATTGACGTCAACGTCGGAATCAGTGTTACAGCCAGTAGTACTGACGTCGACGTTGGCATCAGCGTCAATGTCAACATCAACGTCGGTGTCACAGCCTATGACGTTAACGTCAACAGCTACGTCAAAAACACCGTCAACGCTTTCATCGGAATCCCAGTCAACGTCAATATTGAAAACGTCTTTTGGTACTCCTGTCTCTGTTAACGGTGGGGAAAACAGTGACATACAGTCGTCCTTGTCTCCATATGCATCCAGTTTAAGACCGTATCAGTTGGTACATAGAAATGCTGATTTCGGTAGTGATCTCACAACTGGCCGCTCTTCCTCGGTGCCACCGTACGTAAATGAAACGGCTGGAACATTACCTTTAAGTCAGGTATTGAACTCTCAAGATATTATGGATACCTGTGAAAGTAATAGGAAATCCGGAGAACAGACAAGTGTATTTAAGCTTCCTCCCCAAATTGATCAGTCCATTTTTCGTTCAAATGCACCGGCGAATACTCCCAGCTCGTCAAGATGTAACAGTCAAACTCGTGATGATTGTAGTACTACACTTATGAATGACTTAAATGCGAGTGGTAGTAAACAAGATGTGTGTGTTCTGTGTGTCTCAACATTGTAGATTATTTGTGATAAAACATCGAATAAGGTAGGATCTTTCCATTTTATTAAAATCACGTTTAAACCGTACCATCTAATAGCCATCTAGGTATGACTCAAGCACAGCTAATTGGGGCCAGCATGCCGATGCCAAGGGCTGAAATTGAGAATGAGCAAGAATCAGTGACAAGCATACAAAGTCCCAAGGTCACTGAGGTCTCACAGACATCCCACTCAGGGAGTAGTTCCGCAGAGGAATCTACTCCTCAATCATTCAATGTTGGGACTAAACAAAATGATCAGTCTCAAACAGAAAGGGATAGTAGTAAGGTTCTAGACACGCAAGTCTATCAGGAAATGACACGTTCTCCTGCAAAAGCAGTAACTGCAAAAAAAATTGAAATGACGGAAACAGGAGCTAGAGCTTTGTTTAAGGCCACCTCAACCAAATTTGCAAAAGCAGGGAACGGGGAAATTTTAAATCCAATTACAGGGTCTTGTAAGAGACATTATAATATTGAAACAAGCAGTAGGTACAGTCCCTTAAGTGAAATTGATGATGAACCTCAAGCCAAGAAATTTAAGGAAACCAGAAAGTCTCTAGGGGATACATTTGAGCAGGGTCAAAACACAAACCAAATCAATGATTTTGAATTTATAGATGATCAGGATGATCAGGACAGCATGGATTGGGAGTCAGTCAGGTCCCGGAAACCAGCATTTGCTGACAACTTTTCTGAATCAAAAAATCAGACAACCATTGGTAATGGTTATGTCTATGTAGTTTTTACCCTGCTATCTAATCAGCTCTTCAAAGCTGACTATGCTAGCATATTAGCAGCTAGCTTTCGGAAACACATCGGGGAGCACTTCACAATGGACCTGACCAACAAACTTTCTTTCAAAATAAGAATAGGGCTGGCTAATAAAGCCAAATCTTTTAATTTTGAGAATTTAAAATTACCAGCAATGAACATGGAGGTTCAAAATCTGTCACCAAGGCTACAAAAACGTAACCAGAGCAAAACAGCGCAAAAAAGCAGACCAATTCAAAGCAATGGAAACCAATACCAGGCAAACTCAATTAAAATGAGTAAGGGAATTGTAACAATACCTTTGGACCTCAGTCTAGATCAACTAAAAGCCTGGCTTCATGCAGGCTCCAATAAAATAGTAGGAATTAAAAAACTATTCAACAGGTTTGGTAAAGCAACTGGAAAAGCAATATTACACTTTAGTACAGAACTCGCTCCTTTAGAGATTAACTGTGGCACTCATAATGTATCAGTGAATCCACTTCTATATAACATTATCAGATGCGCTTGCTGCCAGAAATTTGGACACTATGCCAGTATTTGTAGATCTAATTTCATTGCCTGTGCTCATTGTGGAGGCTGGTACCACAGTGTAGCTGATTGTAAAGTAAGACATATTGCTGCCGCTAGAAATTGTGCCAATTGTAATGGAAGCCACTCCGCAGACTATAGGTTTTGCCCAGTTTATTTGAAATATAAAACTAACATTGACGGAAAAAATAAGGTCATTAAGCAGGAATGGGAACAAAGAAGAACGAAAACTATCCATCAAGCAGAACTTGACCAAAATATGTCAGCCAACAGTATTAAGGAAGTAAAAGAACAGGGACTGAATGAAACTCATTTGGGGCCGCTAAGAGAAAATCAATGCAAAGAAAACAATAATAAAGCTGAACAAATATCAATGGGCAATTTTCAAATTAATCGAGTACCTAAGGGAAATGGGACAATTGGCAATCTAGTCATGAAACAGCAACTGCGAACTATCCTCAAGGTCATACTGGATCCAGAGAATTTGAACAAAATTGCTAAAATATCAAACAATAAGGAACGCAATGCTTTCATTGATGTACTTGTAGACCAGCCTGAATTGTTTGAACAAACCAGCCAATCCAGTGAACCTATCGAAATTTCAAACCCTGCCGAGAAAAAAATAGGTCCTAAGCCTGAGGCGAAAAACCTAACTAATGAGGCTGAAGAGGAAAATAATTTATCTCAGTCTAACGAGGGCAATAAAAAAGAAACCAAAGGCAGTGCTGATGTCATTAACAAACAGTCTGAAATCCTTTTAAGGCAGGAAAAATCATATGCAGATGTAACTGTGACTAAAACCATTAAGGCTTCAGTAGCAGGAAAACCACTCAGAAAAATAGAAAATAAGATAAAAAAAGGTTCAACACCACTATCTCAACGTAAGTTTAGGGCAAGAAAACCAGCCAAAACTTTAGAGAACAAAAAACTGAATGGGCACGGATCAGACGTAAATGTAGGGATAGTAAGAGCCACATTAGGTAAAACTGCTCAAACTAAGTCAAAAAGAATCTAAATAACCTGCAATGAGTTCAGACAGTTTAAGGCAGAAACTAACCATTGTACAATGGAATGCCCGCAGTCTCTGTGGGTTTTCCATGCAACACAAAAAGGCAGAATTTTACAATTTTCTTCTTTCTTTTGAAGAACTCCCAGAGATTATATGTATTCAAGAAACTTGGAACAAATCAAACCAAAATCTTTTTTCATTAAATGGGTACAAGGTACCAATATCATATAGACGCAAGGACAACCAAAGTGGGGGTGGGGTAGCAATTTTTGTGAAGGAGGGCTTAGATTCTGAAGAAATTAAATACCAGCAACAAAATGACAATGTAGAGGCAGCATTTGTAAGAATCTTCGGTACTAATTCTCAGCTTGATATAATTAATGTCTATACTAATGGAAAAAAGTTCATACCTAAACAAGATTATGAACACTTAATCGGACATGTCAGCAAAAATTTCATAATGGTAGGGGATTTTAACTTAAGGGATAGCCTCTGGGATGACGCATACACTGGGCCTGAAAACTGCAAAAGTAGGGAAATATTAAACTTTATGGATGACAACAATTTAATAATTCTAAACAGTGGTGAAGCAACTCACATTGATGATTCAACGGGGCACACTTCTGCCCTTGATCTTACTTTAGCTACTAAAAGCGCATGCCAGGGCCATCAGTGGTATGTACATGATGACCTATTAAGTAGTGACCACCTTCCTGTTGTCACAATACTTAATAAAAACTATAAGAGCATTTCGCAACATTCTTTACCCCGTTGGAAATTATCGCAAGCTGACTGGAATATTTTTCGTGAACTAACAAAAAAAATCAACATAAGCTATGATGAACTGACCATAAATGAATCAAATGAAAATTTCATATGTGAACTTTTAGCTATTTGTAACGATACAATACCAAAAACAGATCAAAATCAGAAGAAAAAACACCGACAGTTGCCCTGGTGGACCCCGGAATGCACACAAGTTGTTAAGGCTAAACATAAGGCATACAAAAAATGGAGGAAATACGGTACTTATCAACTCAAAGAAATCTACAAAACAGCAAGGGCTGAATGTACTAAATTGCTTGATAGAACTAGAACAACTAAATGGCAAGAATACATTTCTGAATTGAATCATGAGGTAAACAGTAAGCATATATGGCATGTTATAGCCAAGTTCAATGGAAAACCATTTAAGCCAGTTGAAGTGCTTAAGCAACCCAATGGTAGGAGCCATGAAAATAAAGATAAAGCCAACACGCTAGCTGACCACTATCAAAACATAAGCAGCAATGAACAACTGAACCCAAATTTTAGGGCTAGAAGATTTAGAGTTGAGCCAAAAATCATTAATTCTGTGAAAGAAAATATTGATGCTGTCAATAATGAAGCTTATAATGAACTTTTCTCAATTAAAGAACTCCAAACGGCCCTAAACAAGAAAAAGAGTACATCTCCAGGGGCAGACACAGTACATTATGATATGCTGAAAAACCTGTCTGAGAAAGCAAAATGGCAATTATTAAATCTTATAAATAAATCCTGGACAGAAGGTAAACTTCCAGATGAATGGAAGCTAGGGACCATTATTCCCCTTTTAAAACCAAATAAACCACCGAACGAAGCAGGATCTTATAGACCGATTTCTCTAACGTCAACAATTTGCAAAATCATGGAAACAATGATTACAAACAGGCTAACCTCCTATTTAGAAAACAATAATCTTTTAGCACCAACTCAGTCTGGATACAGGAAAAATCGATCAACTTTAGACCAAATTATGAGACTGCAATCCTCTATACTAAAAGCTAAAATGCAAAACAGGTCTCTTATGTGCATATTCCTAGATCTTGAAAAGGCCTTCGATTTGATGTGGACTAATGGGGTTCTCTCTCAACTAGTAAAATTTAATATTAAAGGTAGAATGTTAGCATGGATTAAGGATTTTTTAAGTGACAGGCGAATACAGGTAAGGGTAGGTCAAGACATTTCTGAAATCAAAACTTTAGATAATGGGTCCCCACAAGGTAGCGTACTAAGCCCAATTCTTTTCAATTTACTGATGAACACTCAATATGATGCACTTAAGGACTTAGATGCAGATCTAATACAATATGTTGATGATTCCGCAACATGGAGAACAGCTAAAAGTCTCACACACTTAGCTATTCTGTGCCAAAGAATTCTAGATCAGATTGAACCATGGGCAGAGGAATGGGGGATAAGGATATCTGCAGGAAAAACTGAGTGTGTAGTCTTTAACTATGGAAAATTACCATCCGAAGACATTCCTAAATTGAAAATTGGGAACAAAACCATTGAATACAAAAAACAGGCCAAATTATTAGGGATAACCTTTGATAACAACCTAAACTGGAATTCTCATTTTGATACGCTCTTAGAAAGGTGCAAAAAAGATCTGAATCTAATGCGCTACATTTCTGGAACCAAATATGGTGCGGATAAGAAAACACTACTGATGTTATACAAAACCTTAATTAGAAGCAAATTAGACTATGGTTGTCAAGCCTATGCAACAACAGCAAGTCAAACTCAGCTGAACAGGTTGAACCGAATACAATCTGCAGCTCTAAGAATTGTAACTGGCGCATACAAATCAACATCAAATGTGTCTGTTGAAGCTGAATGTAATGTCTTACCGCTAAACCTCAGAAGAGAAGAGATGATACTTAAATATTGGGCTAGGTCAATTCCTCATGGCAACAAATTACCACTTAACGAGCTTTTTGGTCATTCTGTCTATGAAACTGAATTAAAGCGAATAAACAAAAAGATACCATACGTCATCGCTGTGGAGGACCTTAAAAAAGAATACAATATGCCAGACATCCAAATACAAGAGCCAACCTATAGAAATAAATTTGCTCTCAAGTCAATCATACCAAATGCTACACTGTCAGGTGTAATTAATAAAAAAACAGATAATATTAAGGTTATTGAGTGCAAGGCTAAAACACATATTCGAGAAAAGTATAATTCTGTTTTGCAAATCTATTCAGATGGAAGTAAAGATGAAGAAAATTCTCTCACAGGATGTGCTTTCACTATACCGGAGCTAAGGATAACTAAACACTATAAATTAAATGGAAATCTCACAGTCTTCACTGCAGAATTAATTGCAATAAGGGAAGCCCTTAAATGGGTTGAAGAGAACCAACCACAAAAGTCAGTAATACTGACAGACTCCTTAAGTGCAATACAGACCCTTACTTCTGGAACATGTAATTCTAGACCAGATATCCTCTTAGAAATTGAAGACCTTATTGATAAAATAATAAATAAAAATCTCAACATTATATTAGAATGGTGCCCATCACATTGCAATATTGAGGGGAATGAATTAGCCGATAAAGCAGCTAAGTTAGGGTCTAAAACAGGTAAACCTCTAGATATAAAGCTCAGTAAAAATGAGACATATTCAATTATTAAACGTCAAGTAAGGAAGAAATGGGCATCACAATGGGAACAATATGGGCATGGTCAGCGTTGGGAACTTGACAGCATGCTTCCAACGAAGATCACCCAGTACTCAAATAGTAGGCAAATGGATAGAGCATATACCCGTTTAAGGCTAGGGCACAATGGACTCAAAGCAAATAACCAATATCATAATGAGATGGACCCTCTATGTCCTCATTGTGGGGATATAGAGGACACAGCTCATTATTTTCTCCACTGCTCCCAACATAATGAACACAGGGAAATACTTCATGAAACTATCAATAGTATACAGGGGTTAGCAGATTCCAATCTAAGTATAAAACTGCTACTTAACCCAAACAAAAAATATTCAGTTGAAATAAGGGAAGCAGTTTTCACATACATTAAAAATACAAACTACCAATCTATTATTTAAACCAAGAAGCAGGGATGACAGTGATAAAACTTTCTTTTTACGATTGGTTACTGACCTCCCCCGCTTTCTGCGGGGCGAGCTTGAATCGCGCATCACTGTCATCGTAAAAGTAGGAAAACAAATCAAAAGGAACCTTTATTTTACCATATTCATAATATCTATACCAAGAAGCCAGGATGATAGTGGGCAAAACTTTCAAATTTCGATTGGTTACTGACCTCCCCCGCTTCCCAGCGGGGCGAGCTTGAATCGCGTACCACTATCATCATAAAAATGGGAAAGTAAATCAGCAGAATAGGACATTTAGGAATTATAATTATAAATTGCTTAACTTAAGGGTATACGAAGCTGTAGTACAGTGAAATAATGAAGAGAGGGGCAATCACTAAAACCTGCAGGCCAATCCTCTAAATAAACAGTGACTGTATATATGTACAAAAAAATATCAATATTTGATGTCATTGAATGAATCTATATTTGTTTGTTTGATGGTCAGTGCGGCTAGTATGATAGCTTAATTGGTGTGAAAGTTATAACTTACCACTTTTTTGTGTGTGAGTGTGTTGGTTTTTTGTCTGTTTTCTTTTATTTATTTAATTATTATTATTATTTTTTTTTTTTTTTTTTTTTTTAATTTATTTTTTTTTTTTTTATTTTATTTTTTTCTTTCCATTTTTCTATTTTTTCTGTTTCTTTTCTTCTCATGAAAACCAGGGACCAATTAGCAAAAGGGTGTTAAAAGCAATTAAGATATTAACAGTTCTGTCTCACACCAGAGGCAATCAGTCATGTTTCCATAATTACCTATCCAAACTTTTATGCACCCCTTTGTATTTAAGAACTATTGTTTGCACATTTCAATAACTTTATTAATTAGCCACTTGCATAAACAACTTGTTTGTCAGCTTTGTTTACAAATCATTTTAGGATCTTTTGTCCAACCAAACATATTAACCATCTGTCAACGCATGATATTAATAACAATTGGTATGATCAGCCTAACTTCAAACCAGTTTTGTATTCAACAAAAGAAAAGTCTTTCAAAGAATCAACAGTTTTCACATCAATTGTTACAGCTGGCCAAAGACAACACCTTTATACATGAGTAACAATATATTGTTTGCTTGTTTGTTTGTTTAATAAGAAATTCGGTCCCTGGTTCCAAAACTAAATCAAACCATTTTAGCCACATGTTTGATCTTATTTTTTGTATCTATTGTATTAACAAATGTTTACCTTCGGCAATGCCCACAAAAAAAAAAAAATATCTGAAAAAAAAAAAAAAAAAAAACACGTCAAAGCTGGATTTGAAGCAGAAGAAAGCATATTAAGGGTCTATTCTCTCCCTTTCCATATAATCTTCCCTTCAGATCTATCTTCTGACACTGTACATAAAACCTGTTTTGTCTTTGTATAATCTTCACCTTCCTTTTCAGCATGTAAATAGTATGTCAAGAATCAGCTTGTTAACTTCTATGAAAAACTATGTTCTCCTTTAGTTTTCATTACGACTATAATAATCATATTTATGTATCTTTTTCATTCTATTTATTCCATTTTAATACATTGTACTCAAATTTGAAGAGTCTAAAAACAGCACTGCATGTTGTAGCTATACCAATTGATGCACAATGTTTCTGTTTAGCTTCAATTATCATTATTATTATGATTGTCATTTCTCACTGTTATTATTATTATTATTATTATCATTACCATTATAATCTTATATCATATGCTGTCTCATTGTTGAAAGTAAGACTGGCGACCAGTCTTCTTCCTCTGAACCTTGAGCCGCGTGTGTTCCTGCATGGAAACCTGCATAGGCATGCTCCATTTGCAGCCTTAGTCAAATGGCCATTATCAAGCGGCAAAAAGAAAGAGCACTATTGAATCACTTATCGCTCTTGAGCATAGTATAGAAATCATGATTTGCAGTCGTATTGGCACTGATTTCTATACATTTTCAGCTCATTTTTCGAACAGCCTTTTAAATTTCAAAAACAGGCAGTGCTTCATTTTCTACGGTGGGGCACCGGCAGTCCAACTCCATTTGCTTTTGTTGGACAAACTGCCACGATTTGCAGCCCAGAAGCACTTAACCTATGTCTTGTTGTGGAGCTATGGAGTTCTGTCCGCTTGACCATGGCAGACATAAAAAGCCTTAACCTTAACGAACGAACGAACGGTAGTAAACAAGGTCACGTGTCACGATCGCGGTCAGTGACTCGTAAATCGCCAGGTAACAGACGAAGGCCATCCAATAGTATCGCGCGTAAGAAAGCGCAGAAGCCTGTAGCGGTGAACTGTGACAATAGAAAACAAGATTAAGACGCAATGCTAGGCCAGACAGGAGAAAGGGACCTTACGTTTTTCTCTTCTTAATATTCAAGGTCTGTCTACTAAAAGAGTAAATAAATTAAAAAGTAGAGAATTGCATGAGGTTTTCACAAACAGTGACATTGTCCTTCTTACAGAAGTTTGGACAAATGAGTTTTCTGACGTCCAATTTCCTGGCTTTCAGTCATATGTTTTACATAGAAAACTTAAGAAACGTCATGCGAAAAGAGACTCTGGTGGCATTGCTGTGTTTATAAGAGAACAATTTATTTCCTCTGACACATTACACTGTAAAAATAGTGTTTACAGATTAAACACTTTCTGAGACGCATTTCTTGTCCCATTTTTTTTATGCGTTTAACGCTTTGATATGTCTCGTTTCTAAACACGTCTAGGAAGGTGTTAAGATATTAAACATGTATAGGACAGTGACATGTTTAATACATGCACATGTTTAGCTCAGAAACATGTTGAAAATCTAAATATGCCAAGAGGTAAAATCATCATTATTCATGTTGTGTTTTTCTATTACGTTTTGTTTCATTGATCCTGGAATAGTAGAAGATATGGTACGTCCTTCAAACATATTTTTCTTTCAAGGATGAGTGGAATATTGGTGTTTAGTTCTTAATGTAATTAGTTTTCACGACTCATATTTTCTTTCTAGATCCAAGTTGTGTTCAGTAGACTTACTAATGCCATTTGATAGAAGATTGTGATTGGTAAATGAAACCTGCATATATTCTTCCTTGAATATATTTATATAAAATGCCTAAAACTGCAAAAAAAGGTGAGGAATTGTTGGGGAAAATGCCACAACATGGTCTAAACACGTTTAGCGCAAACATGTTCAAAACCTAAACATGTAAAATTTATTTATGCTTTTAAGTGTAGTGTTCTTCTTTTCTTGCAAAGACATCTTATCCTCCAACATGAACTCACAGATAGTGCACACTGTATGATTGTACTCTAGTTTCGCATAATGAAGGGGAGCCTCTGCGAAACTAGAGTACTATCATACAGTAGGCAATATTTGTTAGTTGATGTTGGAGGTTAAATGTCTTTGGTAGAAAAGAAGAACACTACACCTTAAAGCATAATTAAATTTTACATGCTTAGGTTTTAAACATGTTTACGCTAAACGTGTTTAGACCATGTTGTGGCATTTTCCCCAACAATTCCTAACCTTTTTTGCAGTTTTAGGCAGTTTATATAAATATATTCAAGAAAGAATATATGCAGGTTTCATTTACCAATCACAATCTTCTATCACATGGCATTAGTAAGTCTGCTGAACACATCTTGGATCTAGAAAGAAAATATGAGTCGCGAAAACTAATTACATTAAGAACTAAACACCAATATTCCACTCATCCTTGAAAGAAAAATATGTTTGAAGGACGTACCATATCTTCTACTATTCCAGGATCAAAGAAACAAAACCTAATAGACAAATACAACATGAATAATTATGATTTTACCTCTATTTTATGTCTATGCAGCTCTGCAACTTTCAGCGTCCGTTCAGCGTTCGTCTACGCGGGAAACAGATCGTATCGATTTCAGCCGAGACGTGTTTAGACTTTTGACATGTTTATACTCACAAATACGGCAAAACGAATTACATGTTTAGAAACAACACACTTTTCTAATCATGTTTAGATCTAAACATGTATAAAACACGTTTAATTTCTATACGCTATTTTTACAGTGTAGTTTTTCAAGATGAGGATGATATACTGTGGGTAAAATTGCATGGTCAGATTTTCAATTTAGAAAAAGATTTATATATCTGTTTAACATATGTACTTCCTGATGGCTCTAGCAGACAGTCAATGGTTGAAACCAATATATTTGATCGTTTAATGGAATCTTTATTATATGTCAACAATATTGCCAATGATAACGCTTATTTGCTTATGTTCGGTGACTACAATGCTCGCACATCTAATTATCCTGATTTTGTTGTTGATGATACATCTCGACATGTACATGTACTTCCCGACGATTATACGGTAGATTCTAACGTCACTCCGCGTATCTCACAAGATACTGTACGTCCGGATTCTAATGGACTGTTATTACTTGAATTATGTCGCCAGACAGGAATGCGTATCTTGAATGGCAGAGTGGGAAATGATGCAAATGTCGGTAAATACACGTACATGGGATCAAACGGTAGCAGCATAATTGATTATGTATTATCCTCTCAAGATGTTTTTGAATTTATTCAGTCATTTGAGGTTCATGACCCTAATATTTTGTCTGACCACTGTTGTGTATCACTAGTCCTACAGTTTCCGAGTAATACCTTTTCGGAAGATACGAAAGATACTTTTGAATATGTAAATGGTAAATATTTGTGGGATGAGGCTTTATTAGATGAATACAATTGCACTCTTAATTCTGACCTAGTCCAAAGTCAGTTTCAATGTTTAAATGCTAAAATAATTTCTTGTGTTGATGAAAATTCAATTGATTCATATTTGTCAGATTTTAATGAAATTTTGTCAGATGTTTGTATCCCCTTTTTCAAAACTTGCAACACTAGTGTAAACCATACGTTCAACGAAAAACGAGAAAACCCTTGGTTTAATGAGGATTGTGAAGAAAAACGGTACATTTTTCAGCAAAAACTTAATTATTTTCGTTCAAACAAAAATGCCGAGTCACAGGCTCTAATGGCAAGGGCAAGGTCGGATTATAAGAAAACCATACGCAAGGCTAGGTTTGAGTTTGACAAGCAAAAAACGCATCGTCTGGAACAAGCAAAGTTTACTAATGCCAAATTATATTGGAAAATGTTGAAAGACTGTGCCAATATAAAATCGCCCGCCAATGTGTCTCTAAACAATTTTGAACGCTAGCAATTAATAACCCATCAGATCCTTATTTTACACCTGACGAAGATATTCTATTTTTTAACGAGCGATACGTAAATAGCGAAATGCAAGAGATGTTCAGTGAACTTAATTTAGAAATTTCCTTATCCGAAATTAGGAAGGCAGTTGGTCAGTTGAAGCTCGGTCGGAGCAGCGGTTCTGATATGTTCATAAATGAGTTTTTGTATTATGGAAACAATGCATTGTTTAATACATTATATAATATGTTCAATAATATTTTTAAGATAGGATATTTTCCTTCATCATGGTCAGAGGGTTTGGTCGTCCCATTACATAAAAAAGGCAGTATGAATGATGAAAATAACTATAGAGGCATAACATTATTAAGCTGTGTAGGAAAATTGTTTACACGTATTTTAAACAATAGACTTTATGAATGGGGTGAAAATTATAACGTCTTCATTGAAGCACAGGCCGGTTTTCGGAAAGAAATGAGCACAGTTGACAATGTTTTTGTGCTACATGGTTTAATTTCGCATATGCTGAATCAAGGCAAGAAACTTTTTTGTGCCTTTGTTGATTTTACTAAGGCTTTTGACTACGTTGTAAGAGACAATCTGTGGTTTAAACTCATTAAATTAGGAATTCGTGGAAATATATTGAACATCATAAAGTCTATGTATGAAAATGTTAAATCTAGAGTAAGATTTCAAAACCAGCTAAGCGGTGAATTTTCATGTATGTTGGGTGTTAGACAAGGGGAGTGCTTATCTCCCTTTCTATTCTCTATGTTTTTAAATGATTTGGAAGAGGAATTTATTGTAAATGGAATTGAGGGAATAGATATCGGACTGCTCAAACTTTTTATTTTACTATATGCGGATGATATCGTTATTTTTTCAAGTTCTTCTGACGGATTGCAAAGCGGCCTAAATCATCTAGAATCATACTGTTCCCGGTGGAAGCTAAAAGTTAATACATCAAAAACAAAGGTGATGGTATTTCGGAAAGGGGGTATGCTACCAGGGAATATAAATTTTACTTTTGATAACGCAATCATAGAAATTGTTAGTAAGTTTACATATCTAGGGGTTGTGTTCACGTCTGGGGGTTCCTTCACAGAAACGCAAAATATGTTGGCAGGACAGGCTAGGAAAGCACTTTTTACGCTAGAAAAATATGTCTATAAGTTTACTTCATTGACAGTCGATCACATGACCGATCTTTTTGATAAACTGATTATGCCTATTTTGAATTACTGTTCAGAGGTTTGGGGATTTATCCATGCAAATGCCATTGAGCGAGTACACCTTCAATTCTGCAAGAAAATGCTTGGTGTGAAAAAGAGCACACAAAATGATTTCATTTTGGGAGAATTTGGTCGCACTTCGTTACTAGTAAAAAGGCTTTATACAATAATCAAATACTGGTTTAAAATTTTAAACTGTCCGGAAGGTAAATATATCAGCTATATCTATAAAATGATGCTAACGGATCTAGATGATTACCCGAATAAAGTAAACTGGGCTTATTTAGTAAGAGATTTATTATCACGTATGGGCTTTTATGAAGTTTGGTTACATCAGGGCGTTGGTAACATAGAACTATTTTTGAATCTGTTTAAGCAAAGATTAACCGACAATTTCACTCAAAACTGGCAAGAACGATTAAATAATTCCAGTAGGGCGAAATTCTATGTAACAATTGCAGATTTCAAACCTCATTTATATCTTAATGTTGTAAAAGTTCGCAAATTTCGTAATGCACTAGCCAGGTTCCGTGTTTCTTCACACAGATTAGAAATTGAGGCTGGACGATGGGCTGGGCCATATAAACCTATACCTGAAAGGTTATGCAAAATATGTAATAGGCTTGAGGACGAATTTCATTTTGTCATTGAATGTACTTTATATACCTGTTTAAGACGTAAATATACTGAGTCAAAAAAGTAACTATACCAACTTCCGGGTGAAACTTACAAAATATCAGACAGCAAATGAGTTAAATATGGGTGTATGCATGGGAATCGGACGTTTAGCTAGAGAATGCTCAAACTTGTATTTGCCCAGACCTTTCTACCCAAGAGTTGTCTTGCAATATGTGCCTAGAATGATTTTGGAAGAAATGGGCGTTGCGCATGCGCAGATAATCACTTTTGTGTCTATGATGGAAGACGTTATCCTCTGAACATTGGATAACACTTAAATTTAAAAATATTTCGTGATCTAGCATTATAAGCAAGGTTTTAATTTGTGAAATTCTCAGATTACCTCCCTTGCAATTAAAAATATAGCAATTTTCGAACTGTTGTTATTCTTATATCTGCCAATCAATTTTTGCCATTTGTAGATAAAACGCCTTGTTTCCACCATCGCTGTTCATCGAGATGGTAAATTATGCAGAAAATTCATGTAGCATGTAGCACTACCGATTGCGATTTTCTATGGAGTTTCCAATGAAAGTAGCATTTGACACAACTTCTAACAATCGGAGGTCAATACGTGATTGCCTGTTTCTCATAGCCGATGCAACTAAAGTTCCTAATCTTTTGTGAATCGATGCA
The DNA here is from genome assembly GCA_963580285.1 of Lucinisca nassula. Classification (NCBI taxonomy): domain Eukaryota; kingdom Metazoa; phylum Mollusca; class Bivalvia; order Lucinida; family Lucinidae; genus Lucinisca; species Lucinisca nassula. The sequence continues at coordinate 73,114,261 of OY757016.1, forward strand.
AAGGGTATCTAATGAAATGTAACATGTATCAAATTTTAGAAATCTGGGGTAAGGTGAATTTTTTATGATGTTAAATCATAGCACTTTTCATGATTTTCTCTGCGAAAATGACATAGTGACCCCTTGGGTGTTTAGAGCAATACTTTACGATAATGGGTTGAAGTAAACAAAAACAAATGGAGCTTTTGCACAGAAAAATGTGTCCTATTACCAAAACATAACAAACTTTGTGTTGTTTTCATCTGTAGTAACTATGGCAACAGAAGCAATTTTAGGTATAGGAACTTTTTTGACTGAGTATATATTGATAGTATCTATTGGAATAGGCCTAGTATGCATAAATTTATACAGCTTATTCAGTCAAATGATCCTAGAATTATTACAAATCTGGCAATTTATATTTATAAAGCTTTCGAAGTAAGAAATGCCGAAATGTATTCTGAAAATAATGTGTGAGGAATTCGTTGATCTGCAAATTATTTGTTACGAAAACTTATGCACAGTCACCAGTGGTCACCCTTGGTGAGGGTTGTGAAACCGGTTGACAAGCTTCAGACTCTCGAGTGCAGTAGGATTTCAAATCTCTCAAACCTGATATCAAATCTCCTACTGCTGATATTAAAATATAGCATGTGACATGTTCACAAGTTACTTTACTAGGAACGGACGTCGCACTGGCGTCAATCCAACGTCCCGATGTTGGATCGACGATGATGCGACGTTGTGTGCGCATTATGTGTTATTGTACACGGATGTCGATCAAAGACACAGTTCTGTCGTGCAGTAAAAGACAACTATGTTTTGTTCTATTGTTATTATTATTATTATTATTATTATTATTATTATTATTATGGATGTTGTTATGCCATTCTCTTCTCCCTTGTACTTTCGTTTTCGCAATTCGAGGGAGAAGGGTTAAATTGGCATGTATATTTGCTTCTCTCTCGGTTCCTCTCTCTAAGTACATATACAGCCGAACTTCAAAGGCTCGAACACCTTTGGGACCACGAAAATCTGTTCGAGACAGGAGAGTTCGAGCCACTGAGAGCTTCTTCCAGGAGGCGTAAAGGGGATTCTCTTAAGACTTCTTTTCGGTGCTCTATAATATAAATGTTTGTTGTGTGTACTCGTTAGAATCGCCTCATTGAGGCGATTCTAATGAGTACACACAGCGTTCATATGCAAGATAAAAGACGAAAATATCCAAACTTTTCACCACACTATTTCTTAAGTATAGACATTTCATGGGGACTCGGGAGCGGGCTCGGCTCGGCTACTGTGGACGGGCCATTAGTGTTCGAGCCGTCGAGGTGCTGCTGTAAACATATGTGTGAAGCCAGTGAAGCTTACTAGTTCACATGCGTCGCTCGTGTGTGCTACAAGATTCCTTAAAACCGTTTTAAATCTTAACAAAACTCGATATTCTAATCTGCTCCTGCTGTCAACAGCGATGAAGAAAAATGTTAACCTAACTAGGCAAATGACGTGGAGATAACGTCGCACCGGCGCCGATTCAACGTCCTGACGACTTAACGCCCCGACGTTGTTTCGATGTTGATCACTGCGGCGTTGTATATGAGATTTTTGAGAAAATGTCGTGTTTCCGGTCATGTACATGAATATCGAGCGAAGACACATTTTTGTCGTCGTTGTTAGGTACAGTTTTGGCATCTTGACATTCCCTGCTCCCTTGCACTTTCTGGGAGAGAGGGGAATGATGGCATGCATATTTGCATACTTCTCTTTCTATGAATAAATAAAAACACTATACCTGGAATAGTCACCAAGTCGTAAAATATCCTAAACATTTGTTATAATATTTTCTGAATGGCTGACACGGTAACCCACTAACATCCGCACGGGTTGCACGTGCTTTGTGTTACGAACTGAGTATTTGTATACATATATTAAAGGTGTATCATTTACCGTATTAACCTATGTATGACAATGAAATATTCCACTTGATGGCTTTGGAGTGATCGGTTTGGAATTGTGGGGGTGTCAGATTTATTATGTTTGTGTGTAGTGTTATAATAATGCACATACCGTTGGCAAAGGTGTAGACTCAGATCAGACGCCGCGTTGTGTGGCGTCTGATCTGGGTCTGTACTATTTGCCAAAGTCACCAAAATCGGTCACCGGGCATACATGGTTAATGCCGTATTTCTCTCTCAATTTAAAAGTTTGGTTTCTCTGTCTCTCTCTGGTTGTTTGTACCTATGTTATATGGACGAAGGCACCTTATAACGTTGATGCGACGTTGCATAAGACCAGAGTGTAAATAAAGAGTATGTTATGCTATGTTACGTTATGTAAATGCATGTGAGCTATCCTCTTTCTCCGACGTTCTTAAACTTTCTTTACATCTCTATCCATTACCAATGCTCTTCTGTCGTTTGCATAATCAACAAAGTATAAGATACTTAACGTGAAAGGATGCTATATTGTATACTCAGTGAGGCAAGTTATGCATTACGATTATTCCAGAATATGGTTCTACATATTCATTGTATCTCGATTATGTGATTTGTGTTTGCAATGCACTGTATTGTAATACTCTGTACTGTCTGTCACTTATATATGATGTATATCCTCAAAGCCCAACAGGGCTACTGGAATTGAATAAACTTACTTACTTACTTACTTCATTTGCTTTATGCTGTACAAGTCCATTTGTAATATAAAGGGTGGTGGGCTTATTTGGACGGAAAAGTCTGTAAGCAAATAGTGCAGGCCCTGATCAGACGCCGCGTTCTGCGGCGTCTGATCTGGGCCTGCACTATTTGCCAAGGTACCCCTTATGGGGTTTCCCGCACACAATGGGCTATAGTTGTAGTAGTAAGTTTATTTCAAATTCCAAAATGCAATGAAGCCCATGAGGATTTGTTTGTTTGTATTGGAGTTTAATGGCCCAGTCAACACTATTAGGTCCTTTTTGAGCCGGTCAGTTTACCTATCCACACTTTCCTGGGCTAGCTTATACGTAAGCGTGCACATTCTTTCGTCAGAAAGTGACAACTGCCCTTCTTGAATCAGCGGAAGGGAGAGAGTGACCGTAGAAAAGATTTCATGATCAATCTACACGAAAGAATGTTGCCGACCCCGGCGGGAGTCGAACCCGCGTCCTCTTGATCACCAGTCAGACGCGCATCCGACTGAGCTACCGAGGCCGGCCAAAAAAAGCCCACGAGGATACAATAATACAACACACAATGGCAAAAAGACAAGATAGCATAAACTCTACATAAACCACAAATACAAAGTATCAAAATGTGGAGATTTTGTTTTGTTTGCTTTGAGGTTTAACGTCCCCGTCAACACTATTTAGGTCATTTTGGAGACGTTGCTTATAATTTTGGCGGACTTTTACACGACATTGAGATGAAATGACATCTCAATTCCTGCCGCCCAATGAAACCAATAGGGTTTATAAGCATGGACTCGCAGCAATTTTCCTGGGTAGGCTTATATAGGCGTTCTAGGCGGATTACCAGTACTCATGTGCGGTTGGTATCAGCTCTGCGTGGAAGCATCGTGCAGCCCAATCTATTCCTCCAAGCCCCGATGGGCGGGGGCGGAGTGGACGACTTAGTATCTTTAAATAAAATCGTATTCTGTATTAAGTACATCGGGGTTGCGCCCTTCTACTAGGTTGGAAGGGAACACGCAGTTGCTGGATGCATATAATCCATTTCACAGATGGTACTATCACCCTCGAAAGAGAAAGGTTTAAGACATGGCTCTGATATGTCAGATATTATAACAATATGTGCATAATATTTGCAATCAGATGCAAACCCAACAGCGAACACCCTCCCCTAGGCCACACGATTTATAGCTTATGTGAGAATCAGAGAGAGAGAGAGAGAGAGAGAGAGAGAGAGAGAGAGAGAGAGAGAGAGAGGGGGGAGGGGCTGTCGAGGATGCGCCATAGACGCCTTAGGGATTTTTTTTTTTCTGGCAACGAACAATTTAATGTTCTGATTTTTTTTATCAAGTTCAAAACAGCAATAAAACTATCTGGGCTATAAAGCTTAACTGGCAATTTTATCTCTGTAAACAAATTTTCACCTATTTTGGCGGTTTGCATATATCAAAATGCGCTTTCGTTAAGCATTCCAAAAGTAACAATAGCTTTATTTGACAGATTAAGCCTAAAATAAATAGGCTATTTACGGTTTAGAATTTACTTATCTCGGAATTAAATTGTAAATGATTTTACTGAACTGAGAGTATTGCCCAGTTAAGATATTTCCTATCAGAAGTTTTTCAGTCGCAAATTGATTTATTCAAAGTTTGAAATTTAGTACCCTGACCAGACAGCCCAAAAGCGCCCGCATTATCGCCTTTCTTTCATTAATTTAATTTATTGTTTATTTGGGTAAATAAGTACTTAGATACCTTCGACCCCTCGACATAGTTTAGTATGGCTTATCAGAGAAATTTACCAGTTTGTACCTCGTCCGTATTTGGTTATCAAGTTTTAACTCATATGAACCGAGTTGGTTCATTTTAATCAGCAAAATGGGCGTGACCTCCTTTTGACAGGAAACATTTGTTTATTTCCATTTTCCCCTATTTTCACTGATATTTTTCCGTTTGATTGTTCGTTTGACTTGAGGTTTAACGTCCCCGTCAACACAGTAAAGGTCATTTTGGAGACGTTGCTTCCAATTTTGTGGGAATTTAGCCCGGCATTGAGATGAAAAGACATCTCAAGCCCTGCCGCCCAATGAAACCAATACGGTTTGTAAGCATGGACGGGCCTACTCGCACCGCTTTGCCTGGGCAGGCTTAGATCCTCTCAGGCTAAGCGGTTTACCAGTACTCGTGTTCGGGTCAGTTTCAGCTCTGCGTGGAAGCATCATGCAGCCCATATATTTCTTCAAGCCCCGATGGGCGGGGCCGTTATATTTTTCCGTAAACCGCCCCCCCACCCACACCCCGCAAAAAATGCATTCTTGGGAGGCGCTCAGTGCATAGACGGTGCCGTTTCAACGTCGATGCAACGTTATGACCTGGTGTCGACATTGAAGGTTCTAAAGTCGCTCATCGGAAGCGCGTCTGACTGGCAATCATGAAGATTGATCAGGATACACAGTCGAACCTCGTGGCTCGAACACCGATGGCTCGTTTACTATGGATTTGTCGAACCCATTCTTGAGCCCCTAGCGACATCCTCTACATGAGAAATAGTGGGGGATAATTAAGGAGATTTTATTCTTTTATCCTACAAATGTATGCTGTGTGTACTCATTAGAATCGCCTCGATGAGGCGATTCTAATGAGTACACACAGCATATATATTCATTATAGAACACCGAAAAGAAGTCTAAAAGTATCTCGTTATGCCTCCTGACAGTAACCTCAGTAGCTCGAACTACCCCTTGTCTCGAACATATTTTCGAGGTCCCAAAGGTGTTCGAGCCATTGAAATTCGACTGTATTTTCCTTTCTCTGCTTCAGAATGGGCAGTTTCTTAGTATGCTGGTTCAATCAACGTCTATGGAAGATGTGTGGTGGGGTGAGAAGGAGGACGACGAAAGTGTGTGTATTTTGGGCTGGGGTGGGCGGGTAAGGTGGGGGACGAGGTTTTTCGGGATCAAGAGTCTATAGGACAGAACAGGATGAGTTCACGTGTCAAGAACACTCGTCACAAAAATGTGAATGAAACTGACTAGTACCAGGATACGGTTGTTTATATGATAACAGTCATAACACTTTATCTTAAAAATCTTGACAATGAAAATAATGGGGAAAATGCATAAACATAGTGAGTTGGCCGGATATCAACGATCCTCTCTGCGATTTGGCATCGTTCGCATTCACCAGTCTGGTCAACAACTGAAAATGACGTCGCGACAGTGTGACGTTACAAGCGTTTGTATTTCCGCAACATTTGAATCATTAGAAAAAGTCCCTCGTCAGAAAGAAAATCAGACACACTCATTGTCATTTTATATGAAATGTATGAAACTCGCCAATTTGTTTGATTTGAGGTTTAACGTCCCCGTCAACACTGTAAAGGTCATTTTGGAGACGTTGCTTCCAATTTTGTGGGACTTTTACCCGGCATTGAGATGAAATGACATCTCAAGCCCTGTCGCCCAATGAAACCAATAGGGTTTATTAGCATGGGCGGTCCGCCTCGCACCGCGGTTCCTGGACAGGCTTAGATACTCCAAGCGGTTTACCAGTACTAGTGTGCGGGACGGATTCAGCTCTACGTGGAAGCATCATGCAGCCCATATATTTCTTCAAGCCCCTATTTCATAAATTTAATATGAAATGACCACTCGTGTGAGATCCTCTATATCCTTTATGGTTCTGAAAAACAAATTATATTTAAGAAATAGATCAGCTCTAGCTGTGATTTGTTGAGTAATAAATCACAGTTTGGAGGTCAGTTGTAAAGTAGATCAAATCACGAGCGCGTAGCGCGCGTGATTTGTCTATACTTACAACTGACCGACAAACTGTGATGTATTACTCCACAAATCACAGACAAGAGCTGATCTATTTCGATTCTAACACGCTGAAAATCAACAATAATGTTGTTGTTTCCTTCAAAATCTCACACATTTTCGCCATTGTTAGAAGAAATCCCGCTAAAATTATCGACTGAAACACATGCATTTTTATCCTTTTCTAACGTTTTCGATGCGAGAATATGACGTTACATCGTCTAACGTCAAGGAAATCGACTAGTGACGTCATAAATTGGGAGTGTTTAATGACGTCACTCGTCACGCTCTCCCATGCCGTGATTTGTTGCAGAATAAAACAGTTATTTTCCATTGCCTATATAGGCGCGCTGTGTTAGAATTTCCGACATTTTAGGTCGATTGTTTATCAGTCGACCCAAAGTTACTAAGTACAGAAGCTTCCCATCTGTTATTGTTCATGTGACTATCGATCACCATGTACAAAACCAGGTATCGGTTGTTTACAGCAGAGCTAGTCTCTGTGATGTCAAGCAAAGGGTTGGTTAACTGTGAAATCTAGACTGGGCTCGTGTACTGGTATATTGGCAATCAGCGTAGACTGAGAACGCGGCGTCTGATCAGGAACTACACTGTTTGCTTAATACTGTTTAAGGTTTAAACGAAACGGTCTGCGTCTTTGTACAGGATTACAGTGGAATTCCGCTATTAAGACCACCTAAAATTAAGACCAATTCTCATTTAAAAAGCATATTCAAAAGGTTTCAGTCACTCTTTCCGTGTGTTCTCTTCTAGAAGGAGGCCACCTTTGAGACTGTTCAAAAGTGGTCTGTTGTGGTCTTAAAGACCACTTTTGAACAGTTCCAAAGGCTGTCTTATGGTAGGATTGGTGCTGAATTTCCATAGCCTTCACTTAAAGACAATCAGTTTTGTCAGTATAAGGTATCCAAACATAACTAACGTGAACCCAGAAGAAATGTATACCTCTGTAAATTCCACTTCTCTTTAGATTAACGTTTGGGGTGTGGGGATATATCATTAGTGAGCGAAACCCGAAATACCCGCAGAAAAACAATACGATTGTGCGTTTATGCGATGATATGAACATGTTATTCATTTGTTGGATTACGGGGGTAGCATTCGGTATGTCAAATTATTAAATTGCCAAATGCTGACCAATGTTGCTCTTTGAGCTCAAATTAGCAGATTCAGTTGAGCATTGAAAATGTTTAATATGACAGCGGGGACAAACAAATGAATTATTTCCTTTCTCAATTTGGTAAAAACTTTGCTTGCTACTTTTGGTTAGGGCGATTTTTTTCATTTAAACTTATTAAACTTATGAAAGCGCAAACGAAATTCCGGGAACACTATGGGTTTATTTTTCGAGGTGTTAAGTATACGTTGATTAGGGTGAGGACAGTTTACTGCACAAACATATCATGTTTACATATTTCAAAGGAAATATGTCATTATCTACGCAAATATGGAAAAACAAACTTTCTAAGCTTTTAAGATAAAACACTTGCATTTTGTGAAATGCATCACTCCTACGCCCGGCCAAACTTGTTTACTCTTTTCTTTTGAAAAGTCATCAAACAGGTTTATGTGAAGTGAGAAGTCCTCACCACACGATTTGATAGCGCTTTTACTTTTCTTTTACCTACAACTCTGAGTGTCACAAGCTGTATTTACCCTAAATATACATTAAGAACAGCTGAAATTAAGACTAAACATATTTAAAAGTTTCAGTTTTCTTTTTTTTCTACCCGTGTTTTGGACTAGCAAAAGACCACCTTTGGAACTGTTCAAAAGTGGTCTAAAGACCACTTTTGAACAGTCCTAAAGGTGGTCATATTATAGGGATTTTACTGTAGACTTATTTGATCCTTATAGACTTGCAAGTCATTGATTACATTTTTTGATCGCAAAGAATTTTACTCAGTGGCAAGATAAGTCTTGGAGTAATCTGTTCTTGGTCTACATTGTTGGCTTAGGCCGACTGCTATGATATTTTTTGTGTGCCTGGACATCACCAAGGTGTACGCCTGTTCCCAATGCCATTTATCGCTCAATCAACAATCTGTTTTTAGCTCACCTGTCACGTAGTGACAAGGTGGGCTTTTGTGATCACTTTTCGTCCGTCGTCCGTCGTCAGTGCGTGCGTGTGTGCGTGCGTGTGTGTGTGTGTGTGTGTGTGTGTGTGTGCGTAAACTTTTTCTTCAAATGACATCTCCTCCTAAACCACTGATCAGATTTTGACCAAACTTCACAGCAATGATCCTTATGTGGTCCCCTTTCAAAATTGTTCAAATGGTTCCGGTCCATTGCACATCTGGGTCACAGGAGCTAAAAATAGATTTTTTTACTGAAAATCTTTAAAAATCTTCTTCTCTGAAACCGCAAGGCCCAGGTCTTTGATATTTGGTATGAAGCTTCAGCTAGTGGACCACTACCAAGATTGTTCAAATTATAGCCCTGGGGCCAAAATTGCCCTCGCCCCGGGGGCCTTTGGTTTTACATAGGCTTATATAGGGAAAATCTTTAAAAATCTTCTTCTCTGAAACCGCAAGGCCCAAGTCTTTGATATTTGGTATGAAGCTTCATCTAGTGGACCTCTGTCAAAATTGTTCAAATTATAGCCCTGGGGCCAAAAATGCCCCTGCCCCGAGGGCCTTTGGTTTTACATGGGCTTATATAAGGAAAATCTTTAAAAATCTTCTTCTCTGAAACCACAAGGCCCAGGTCTTTGATATTTGGTATGAAGCTTCATCTAGTGGACCTCTACCAAGATTGTTCAAATTATAGCCCTGGGGCCAAAAATGGCCCCGCCCCGGGGGTCTTTGGTTTTACATTGGCTTATATAGGGAAAATCTTTAAAAATCTTCTTCTCTGAAACCGCAAGGCCCAAGTCTTTGATATTTGGTGTGAAGCTTCATCTAGTGGACCTCTATCAAGATTGTTCAAATTATAGCCCTAGGGCCAAAAATGCCCCCGCCCCGGGGCCCTTTGGTTTTACATAGGCTTATATAGGGAAAATATTTAAAAAATCTTCTTCTCTGAAACCACAAGGCCCAGGTCTTTGATATTTGGTATGAAGCTTTATCTAGTGGACCTCTACCAAGATTGTTCAAATTATAGCCCTGGGGCCAAAAATGGCCCCGCCCCGGGGGTCTTTGGTTTTACATAGGCTTATATAGGGAAAATCTTTAAAAATCTTCTTCTCTGAAACCGCAAGGCCCAAGTCTTTGATATTTGGTGTGAAGCTTCATCTGATGGACCTCTATCAAGATTGTTCAAATTATAGCCCTAGGGCCAAAAATGCCCCCGCCCTGGGGCCCTTTGGTTTTACATAGGCTTATATAGGGAAAATATTTAAAAAATCTTCTTCTCTGAAACCACAAGGCCCAGGTCTTTGATATTTGGTATGAAGCTTCATCTAGTGGACCTCTACCAAGATTGTTCAAATTATAGCCCTGGGGCCAAAAATGCCCCTGCCCCGGGGCCTTTGGTTTTACATAGGCTTATATAGTGAAAATCTTTAAAAATCTTCTTCTCTGAAACTGCAAGGCCCAAGTGTTTGTTATTTGGTGTAATGCTTCATCTAGTGGACCTCTATGAAGATTGGTCAAATTATAGCCCTGGGGCCAAAAATGCCCCTTCCCCGAGGGCATTTGGTTTTACATAGGCTTATATAGGGAAAATCTTTAAAAATCTTCTTCTCTGAAACCACAACGCCCAGGTCTTTGATATTTGGTATGAAGCTTCATCTAGTGGACCTCTACCAAGATTGTCCAAATTAAAGCCCTGGGGCCAAAAATGTCCCCACCCCATGGGGCCTTTGGTTTTACATAGGCTTATATAGGGAAAATCTTTAAAAATCTTCTTCTCTGAAACCACAAAGCCCAGGTCTTTGATATTTTGTATGAAGCTTCTTCTAGTGGACCTCTACCAAGATTGTTCAAATTATAGCCCTAGGGCAAAAAATGGTCCCGCCCCGGGGGTCTTTGGTTTTACATAGGCTAATGAAGGGAAAATCTTTAAAAATCTTCTTCTCTGAAACCACAAGGCTCAAGTCTTTGATATTTGGTATGAAGCTTCATCTAGTGGACCTCTATCAAGATTGTTCAAATTATAGTCCTAGGGCCAAAAATGCCCCCACCCCGTGGCCCTTTGGTTTTACATAGACTTATATAGGGAAAATCTTTAAAAATCTTCTTCTATGAAACCCCAAAGTCCAGGTCTTCAATATTTACTAGGAAGCTACATCCAGCAGAATTCTACCAAGAGTGTTCAAATTTTTAGCCCTGGAGCCATAATTTGCCATGCCCCCAGGCCCACATGATTTACATAGACTTACATAGGGAAACCTATAAAATCTTTTTCCCCGACTACCTAGGCCTAGGTGTTTGATTTGAGGCTTCATCTGATGGACATCTACTAAGATTGTTCAGATTATAGCCCTAATGGGAAGAAACTGGTCCTGCCCTGGGGCCCACATGTTTTACATAGACTTCTGTTAGAAATACCTTTAAAATTCTTCTTAGAAATCACAGGGCTCAGGTCTTTGATATTTGGTGTGAAGCTTCATCTTGTGGACCTCTACCAAGGTTGTTCAAATTAAAGCCCAGGGGCTAAAATGGTCCTGCCTGAGGCCCACTTGTTACACTATGGATCAGGTGAGCGAACCCAGGGCCCTCTGGGCCCTCTTGTTATTAAGCCATATTTAGTGTTGGGCGGATTTTAAAATTCTCTATTATTAAAAAATGCGAAACTAATACATTGAAATTAAGCACTCCTAGTCGCCAGCTATTTTTTAGCCACCATGACCGAAGTGTTGAACTGGACAATCCGCCATGAATGAAGAATGACCACAGGAATTTGTCCTTGACATCAAGGTCATAGTATATACTATTATATATACTATCGTGATCACGCGCTCAGTCAGTGATAGCATTACTGTGATTTGTGACTGTGGCGCTAAAATACTGCAGAAAGAACTGGACCATTCCAGTATAAATTACAGTAAAATTCCTATATTAAGACCACCTTTGGGACTGTTCAAAAGTGGTCTTTAAGGCCACTTTTGAACAGTCCCAAAGGTGGTCCATGACTGGAGAACATTGTAGGCAGAATACACATGGAGAAAAATTATGTACCCTTCAATATAAGCTTTTTATAGCAGAATTAGTCTTAATTTTAGGTGGTCTTAACGGAATTTCACTGTATATAGTTAAGTAATGCAAACACTCCACACCAATACGTTAGAAACGGAGAAAAGGAAAAATATGCGAAAAGAAATACGATCATAGATTGGCAAAATCTACAACTGCGTAGTAGACTTATGTATATGTAACCTATAGTATCGTAGGTCAGTTTATAAATATTGAACGTATACAGCTAGGTCAGTCAGTGGGCAGTTATGCAAGTACTAAGCATATTCATGGCCAAAACAATAATCTACATATACAGCAACGGGTCAAGAAATACCAGAGTATCAGGCGCCGGCTTGGCGAACATGGTGCATCGATTTAAATTCTGTGATTTGGCCGATCAGGAGATGTGAAGAAAAATTGTCAAGGTGTGTGTGTGTGTGTGTGTGTGTGTGTGTGTGTGTGTGTGTGTGTGTGTTTTAAGTCCTACCAACGGCTAAGGTCATACGGAGATAGGAGCTTGGTTTAAAGACTCATCCGAAAGTCTGGAGAAGCCCGGAATCGAACCCACGGCGAGTAGCTTTATCACAACACCACGGGGGCTTCTCAAGGAGTGGGATTTCTTAGTTATAATTAAAACTCATAGTCGGGGAGCCAAGCTATGTGTTTCCATGCTGAGCTGAAACCGACCGACCTTAAGTGCTGGTAAACCGTTTAGGTCTAAATCTGCTCAGGAAAAGTGGCGCGAGCCGGACCGCTCCTAAAAAACCACAACACAAACAAACAAACCCAGAGTATCAGATGTACCGAGCCTTAGCAAATCTAGATAGAGGAGATTTACGTCAATTAGAAACGTCGATTGATCCTTTTCCCCAGCCAACAACGAATACAGACCGACGAAGGGCAGACTTTCGATATTACGTGGTATCGTCGTATCGAAGTTGATCCGACATCGGGTCGATGTGTCATTTCGAATACTCTATGCATGAGACGTATACATGTCCGCATGAAATCGGATAGAGCAAATTGACAAATTTCGCACAAGACAAGTTCAGTACATGACGCACGTGCTATAAAAGTAAGCTACCGGTGGAGTGAAAATAGAGTCGCGCGTAAGCTACCGGAGAAAATCCGCTATTATGAACATTAATCATATCTGAAAGGCTTCAGTTACTCGTTCCCTTTTTTTTTTTTTGTTCGATACTCGTTGACTCTAGTCATCACGAAAACACGCCTATACAAATACAGTGTAAATTTTACCGCCGAAAAAAAACGAAAATTTTCAGATGAAAAATTGTGATATTTTTCTTATTTCTGCTCAAAATATAGATTGTATGTACACGTTAGAACCGCCTCGTCGAGGCGGTTCTAACGAGTATCCACAATCTATATTTTTGAGCAGAAATAAGAAAAATAAAGTTTACCCCCATTAACCCCCAGTTTTCTATGTAAAAGTGGGGTACAAGAGGGTCTGAATAATATAGGGATGTTTTCGTGATGATGGACCATCTTAGGGACTTTTGAATAGTCCCAAATATGGTCTGATCATACGTGTAGGTTACAGTATAACTTGAATCACTTTTTAACAATGATTCGACAGACCACAGAGCTTCTTTCTTGTTTTAATAGTTTAAACTGCAATTTATTGCCTTTCTGAACATTAAATCCACGAGCATTAATAACGACCCTTTCCCAACAGTTTTGAAACTTTACTTCACTTCGGTTCGCCCCCGCCCATCGGGGCTTGGAGAAATAGATTGGGTTGCATGATGCTTCCTCTGACCACACACGAGTACTGGTAAACTCTTAGAAGGACTAAGCCTGTCCAGGCAAAGAGGTGTGAGTCAGATCGTCCAATGCATATAAGCCTTCTGGTTTCATTTGGTGACAGGGCTTGAGATGTCATTTCATCTCAATGTCGGGTAAAAGTCCCACAAAATTGGAAGCAACGTCTCCAAAATGACCTAAATAGTGTCGACGGGGACGTTAAACACCAATTCAAACAAACAAAACTTCACTTCGGTTACACAGAAGGCTCGTGAAAACTTATCTAAGCGTTCGATATTGGCGTGTTTTGGTCTTATGCGGTGAAGTAAACTAGAGTATCCAGAGAAAATACGGACTTTGGAAGTTCGAACCATTCCTTTGCAGACGCAAACAAGGAGAAATGAACCCAGATCGCAGCGGAAACAAACGAGAGGCATACGCTTACGCTGCCCTAGTTTTTCGTCTTAAGTATGTCCGGCTGTTGGGTTAACGTCACCGTCAACACACTGTAGGTCATTTTGGAGACGTCGCTTCCAATTTTGTGGGACTGACATGACATCTCAAGTCCAGCCGCCCAATGAAACCAATAGGGCTTATATGCTTTGGACGGTCCGACTACACGTACTTATCCAAATCTGTTTTTGCACGCGATTTCTTCATATTGCAGCTCCGAGAAAGCCGCAAGTTCTTAAAGATTTCACTATGTCACGCATACTTTAAAATGTCCGATATAATTTCAACTTCCATCAGTACAACATACTACTTTTATTGGACCTTTTTACCTACAAGTGGATTACGGGAAAAAGTTACACATGGTATATTCTTCCGCTTTGAATTCTGTACCTGTCTGCTTTCCTGTTAAATGACTCCCTCTGTAACAGGGGTCTACTCTTAAAGGAAAGAATTTGCTCCGTGGGAGCAAATTCTTTCCTTTAAGAGCAGACTTCTACAGATAAGGGAGATACATGCAAGAATAATTTATCAATGCAAGAGTTTTACTCTCTGAAGGTGTACCAATGCCCCTTAAACCAAGGCCTCGTGAAGAAAAAAGTTAACCGGCGCATGCGCAAGAAAAGACACAAGCGTGACTTTGCAATTTAAGAAGGCAAAACTCTTTAGCGACGTTTGACCCTCAGCTGACACCTATCTATACAGCTTCTTTGGTTAAAATGCCTAGCAGAGAATACTTTTTGATGGTAATTTTGATATCATTCAAAAAAGTGTTCCTTTGCAGCGATTTTAGGCAAGATAACATTTTTTAAAGAGACTGAAGTGAAGAGTACGTCCAGCACAAAAGAACACAAACTATTTTAACTTTATTCTCTAAGCAGATTCCATCTGTTTGTTGTGTTGTCAAGTTTCTTGCAAAATAATGTGCACTGCCATGGCTTACGCTTATCATCGCACTATTTACTAACACCCATGTTCACCAAAACTGGTATTTTGACTCGTGGCTCTTCCACTCGTGAAAAAAACGTGTTTTGGTGTTCAATTGGATGAAATAAATTTCGATCTTACACTGACGTGTTTAGTGATTGAAAAATCACTTTTCTCCAACAGCAGAACTGGCCCGCACACTAGTACTGGTAAACCGCTTAGAGGATCTAAGCCTGTAGTGTCCAGGAACCGCGGTGCGAAGCGAACCGTCCATGTTTATAAACCCTATTGGTTTCATTGGGCGTCAGGGCTTGAGATGTCATTTCATCTCAATGTCGGGTAAAAGTCCCACAAAATTGGAAGCAACGTCTCCAAAATGACCTTTACAGTGTTGACGGGGACGTTCAACGTCAAATCAAACAAACAAAACCAACAGCAGAAAATTTTGTATGAAATGCATAGCTCATTACATGATGCGCTTTTTTTTCATCCGAAAAGTACTAATTTTTTTTAACTTCTTGCAAGAAAGCATAAGTAGCCACAACATATGTTTTCGTGCAGAAATAAGAAAAACAATTTGTGTATACTCCCTCTCATTACTTGCTGTTTGTATTGGAATTTAACGGCCCATTCAACACTATTTATGTCATTTCTGCGCCGGTCAGTTTATCCACGCTTTTCATGGACAGGCTTATACCGTTATACGTAAGCGGATCACCACTACGGTACACATTCTTTCGCCAGAAACTGACAACTGCCCTTCTTGGATCAGCAGAAGGGAGAGGACCGTAGAAAAGATTTCATGATCAGTCTCCGGGAAAGAATGTTGCCGACACCGGTCTGTGTCCTGCTGATTGCCAGACGCGTATCCGACCAAGCTACTGAGGCCGACATTAGTTGCTATGGCAAACATTTTTTTACATAAGTTTTTGTGTAAAATCAATTTATCATGCATGTAAACACCAATAAACCCTACTTTTGTCTTTTCAAGTGGAGTTTAACCCATTTCAGACTGGAAACACCTAAACGGGTACCATGGCAAACAGTGCAGGCCCAGATCAGACGCCGCAGAACGCTGCGTCTGATCAGGGCCTACAATGTTTGCAAAAGGTTCGGCATTTTTCCAAACTAAGTTTTTAGAAAACACAACCTGACACCCCTAAATTTCGAAATGGACTCCTGGAGGAAGATTCCATTTGGTACAAAGAAGAATATATTACAATGGATAGTGTGGTGCTGTCTTCTTTTCTTTGACTGATCAGGCAGTCGTGGGTTTGATACCCACCAAGTCGACATTCATTCTTTCCTAGAGAATGATTTGTCATTCTCTCTCCCGCTGATTCAAGAAGGCAGTAGTCAGCGTTCAATGAAATATTGTGTACTGCACTGGGTAACTGCTTATGACTTTAAATATAGAGTTGACTTGGCTTGTAAACTCCAAAGAGGCCATTTTGGGCAGTAACATGGCAATGCCCAGCATAGTAGCAGGCATAGAGGAGAATAATTTTGGGATATTTTTCCCCCATCCATAAAAACGTGTTGTTAATTGTTAGGAATCGCCTCATTATTTTGTATCAAGCCCATATCTTAAGGGCTATAAACCTGAAGGCCTGCATGGCACTCAGTGAGTTTCAGCTTTAGGTCATATGGAGATGAGACCTCGTTTAAAGTCTCGTCCGAAAGTCTGGTGAAGCCCGGGATCGATCCTGCAATTCCTTGTTTAATCAGGCGAGTAGCATAACCACTACGTCATAGAGGCTTCTCGACACTCAGTATGGAGAAGTGACCTGGATGATTCTGATATTTATTTCTTCTTTCTCTATTAAACCACATGTTGCGGGTACTTCCTTGAATTGCCTTGCTGAGGCAATTCTAACAGGCACCCACATATATCTTTCCTGGTCATTCCCCCATATGTAGCCATAGCAACAGGTAAGGTTTAGTATTTTCTGATATCTGAAGGAAAGGTCTATGTTGTGGGGTATTCATTAGAACCACCTCGCAGAGGCGGTTCTAATGAATACCCACAACATAGGTCTACATGGTGAAATAAGGGAAACTATCCTTAGCTGTTGCTACGGTAGAGCTATGCAGTTGAAACCGCATTCTTTGTATTAAAGCAAGGCCTTAGTCCTGGAAAATCAACAAGTAAGAACTGGGTTATATTTTAAAGATTTTTAATCATTGAATTTTTTTCTCTTTTCTGTTTTCCATATAAAAATAATTTATGGTATATACAATACAAACACAAAAAGCAGATCTCTCTGCAAAAATAAATAAAGAGGTCAAGCAACAAACTTGGCCCATTTATCTTTCAATCCGACCAAGAAATACAACTCATAACTTGCTGTATGGAGTAATTAACAATTTCCTCTATTCTTTGAAATAAACTATGATGTGGGTACTTGTTAGAATCGCCTCATCGAGGCGATTCTAACAAGTACCCACATCATATTGTTGAATGCAGAAACAGTTTTACCTAAATAATCACCCCTTATCCGAAGCCATGAATATGTAGGCCAATAGGAAAGATGTCAAAATAAAGGTTCGATACCCAATAAACCTGGATACCAAATTTTATTTCAATTGACAGCTAACATATTGGGCTACATAGTATATTGCTAGAAATGAGCTGTGCTGATGAGTCAAAAGTTGGTCCTATGTATGCTGTAACTGTAGAACTCATAATACTCAACTTCGATTGCAGTTTCTGAATTCGAGAGATTTGAGCTTCTAGCAAATTTCTTTGGTACAAAACCTCATGTTATTGACATATATGTACTCGCGACACAAAAAATTTACCTCTGAACTGATCTTGTCTCAATGGTGTAAAATGAGTTTAAAATTGACTTTTGACCTACAAATCAAATTTTTGACTTATAAATTGAATGTGAAAGCCAAAACATGCCAATTTTGGCACAAATCTTGAAAACTTTGCTTCAAAATGAAATAATACCATTTTCTTTCAGAAATTTTACCAGCCAAACTACTACACAGCACATATCCATTTTTGCATTGTGCCACCCATTTTCGACAATATTTAATCTTGATCAGATTCAAAGACACAAGTGTGAATTAAATAAATAATGATTATATGTACAGATGAATATATGAATAATTATGAATCAAAGTTACACTTGAATATTAGCGCTAAGTTCCAGTGAGGTTTATTTCGTTAACTGATGTGAAATTAGTGAATTTCACACCCCTTGGAGAGGTGCAGGTTTTTGTGCGTAATGTTTCTTTCAACCAATTCTTACAGAATTGTCATCGTCGAAATCATTACAGATGTTATTTAAGTATAAGATTACGAACTGTTGGGCAATCAAACATCAGATGCCCCTGGTTGAGTTATTAAAATAAGTGTAGAGCTAAAAATGTTGTGAGCAAATCGCAGTTTAAATATGACAAAACGTTGACAAGATGATTTTTGGCAGGTATGAAGTCCTTAGACCTTACAAATTACTTGGCATTAGCACCGAACAATCTTCGAGTAAATGGACACGTAAAAAATTTCCAAAGAGAGACAACTCCCAAGAAGTCCCACAGGACCCACATCGGGAACTTTTTTGGGAGCCCTTCCAAATTTTGGGCTTCTCTTAAAGGAAAGAATTTGCTCCCCCTATCCAGGGGGAGCAAATTCTTTCCTTCAAGACAAAAGCCAACCAAGCGGGAGAAAGGCAAATACTTCCAGGTAAGGAGTTATTGCCCTTGGAAAAATCGTGTCCACACTCAGTAATGTATGAACCTCAGTTTTCGCAAAATCAGGAATGATTTCAAAGTAGGATTCATCCTTAAATAAATACAATTTTAAATGATGCATTGAAATGGCAGTGACACGACTGCTGCTACCAGTCCACCCACCCCAAACAACACTTTCACAATATTAATTTAAGCATTCAAACGCAACATAAATGCAACATGTATACCAAGACATGCTCAACATATAATCAATGCTTTCAGTACTTTGATAAAGCAGTTCTGAAATTTCAAATTTCACCAAATCTTTTTTATTTTAGAGTCTGAACTAAATTTCCACCAATTTTGTACTAAAAAGTTGTCCGTTCTGAATTTTGGCATTAAACGTTGCCCAAACCGTCATTTGTTAAATTTAATACTTGGAAAGTCTGAATCCTGGAGAATTTTACAAGTGTAATAATCCATTTAGCTGATTCGCTATTAAAGATGGTACGTTTTAAAGTACAGTACAGTTTCACCGACAAATGTTCGTCCTTGTATTCAATGTTCAAATCCAACGACCAAACACGATGAAAAATGAAGTCCCACTGAAAAAAACGTTCAATCAATCCCATTTACGCAAATAAATAATTCCATTCGTAAGAATTCCACATTTACGCAGCATGTCAAATGTTATTTTAGCGATACTTGGTATCCAGCGTGTGGCTAACTGTTTGTCTCTCAGCAAACTTTTTACCCTAATTCATCACATGCAAAAGTCTCTGCTTGGCAGAAAGGACTTTTTTCTTCTTAGCAACCGATATGGTTAAGTATTTTGTGACAACTGAAGAGTATATGTTTTTGACAAAAAAAAATATGTTGTGGGTATTCATTAGAACCGCCTCGCAGAGGCGGTTCTAATGAGTACCCACAACATAGAATTATAGGGAGAAATGAGGAAAGCTATCCTTCAACCATCACAAAATACTTGTTAATCGGTTACTAGGTTCTTAAATTCCACATTTTCACTGGAATATTATAAGAGGCTTGAGAAATGCATAGATGCTCCCTGAGTGAAGTAGTAGTGTCTTGTGGACTTAGATAATTGCACAGTTCCTTGGAAAATGAATTTTAATTTGTCTAAACGTCCAACTGTCGTCAAATGCTCTCTTGACTGCTCATTGACTGTCCATCGATAGAATCGACGTCACTACTGTTATTTCGCACCATCATTTTCTCTAACTGACTAGATTTAATCGGACAAGTAGAGTCTCTGAGCCACGGATGCTCGAGGATTTCTTCCACTGTTGGACGGTCAGATGGACGAATGGACAGACATTTCTGGATCAAGTCCTGTGCTTCTGAAAAATAGAATTGAACACAAGATTTAGTTTAGGAGTCTCGAAAAATATATACAACGTTATCATATATAATGACAATCTTTACAGTGATAAAATTGTGTGTGTGTGCGTGTGTTTTGCAAAGGCGTGCACATGTCTGTGTTTGCCAACTTAACTTTAGAACTCTGATCTAGAAAATTAGTGGAAATAAAATCATATGTTTATTGAAAACCGGAAATTCCAATTTCTATCTTTATCTAAAAACTTGTTTAAAGTTCTAAAACAATACTTGAAACTGATGACAAATCCGTAGCCGAAATGGAAAGTTGAACCCCCTGATGGTCTCGTACGAGACCATCAGGGAATTCGACTTTCCATTTTGACAACCGACTCCAAACTTTCAAAAACAAAAAAATCTAATTACCTAATGAGATTTTCCCCTTGCAGCCTTTGAACTCGACTTCGGCCTTGACTATTTGTTCGTCTTGTTCAAATGGAATGTCGCCGCAGACCATGTCGTACAGGAGGATGCCGAGGGACCACACTGTCGCAGACCTGCCGTGGTATCGGTGATACAAGATCCATTCGGGTGGACTGTAGACTCTTGTACCTGGAAAATACAATGTGAACCAAACATAAGACAAATTTCAATGACCTAAAATTTCCATACTACTTAAATATAACCCCCAGTATTTTATTCCCCATCTAGGCCTACCATTATAAAGCCGTAAAGATACACCCTTGGTCGTTTAAAAGTCAAAACACTGGTTAGTTATGCTTCGAGGATTTTGACAGTTCATGCATCAAACTGGGAGATCAAGTTTCGACTCCACAAAAAGCTTGCCCTTCAGAGGGCAGTGGGGACATCCTATATGACTTTGCTGAAAGGCACTGACCGCATTTATGTAATAAAATTTAAAAGCCCTGTACTCATTTCTAAACAATGTTCTCAAGTTGCTAAAACAGATTTTGGACACCAGTTTGAAGATTTAGAACGATTTTGATGACCATGTCATTTATACTGTCATATTATTACCCAGACCCCCATTATAATAGATTTTCGTCTCGAGTATTATGCCAGTAGTATTACATTACGACATTATTTTGCCAAAATATAACTATTGTATATTAACACTGACTTTCCCTAAGATCCTTAGTACAGTGTGATAATGCACTATCGATAAACTCCTAATGGCCTTATCCTGCTGAATAAATTAACTTAGCCATTGCTGACTGTTAAGCAATAAATATACTTGATACAAAGGTATTTCTTCATCTCTCAGTTTTCAAGACAGTGTAGATCCTGATCAGAGAAGCCTTCTGATCAGGATCTACACTGTTTGCCAAGCAAGTTGTTGTTTCAGCAGGATAAGGTTAAAGTTATGTAAATCCATGACACTCACCATCAAAAGAGAGGTAGACAGTGTCTTTAAGGAATGCACCAGAACCAAAGTCTATGAGTTTTAATTCTCCTGTTTTCAGATCCACGAGAATGTTTTCATCCTTGATGTCTCTATGAACTACACCGTTTCGATGAACATTTATCACAGTCTCGATAATTTGACGGAAAAAGTTTTTAGATGTGTTTTCATCTAGAGCACCTTTCTCTGTAATGTAATCAAAGAGGTCTTTCACAGGCTCTGGTCTCTCCATCACAATTATATATCCATTTTTCATCTCGAACCAGTCCAACATTTTGATCACACCTTGCAAATGAGCAACTTTTTTCAATAGACATATTTCCATTGGAACATTGTGACCGTTGAGCTGTCCCCATTCTGTGACTTTTTCTTTGTAAATATGTTTAATAGCAACCTGAAGATAGAAAATGAAACATACATAAGAATGTGTAACAACTCTGGCATTTTGCATATTCTCATGTATGTTTCAATGATAGACAATGAAACATACGTGAGAATATGTTACAACTCTGTTACTTTACAATTAAAGTTTTTAAGTGTACAGTAAATTACTTCTTATTCTTAAGTCAACTTAGACGTGTTAGAGAAGCCATCTGATCGGGATCTACATTGCAGATCTGGCTTTTCATTAAAATTAAGCAACAACTCTATTTCTGATATAATTAAACATTCAGTAAAATAAATATTACAGTTTAAATAAGTTTTATTTTAAACAACAAAAAATGTCTTAATCTAAAATGATATTAAATTAGAGTTTAAAATTCGTTGTCTGACAATTCGCGGGAAATGTTCACAAAGTTGACTTACCGGTAAATTATCTTTTCGGCGAATTCCACTGTAAACTGTACCAAATCCCCCGCTGCCCAGCACCTGGCCAACACTGTAATTCTTCGTTAAATATTCTTTGGGGTCTTTGCCTGAAAATACAAGTAAGAAAACTGGTAAAAACTAAGTTAAAATGCACATAAAAATTCACAATTTCAACACTAAATTCCGCAAAAACTTAACGCATTATTCCGCTATTCCGAATAAAAGCACATGCTTACATGTTTGTTTATCCTTTTCTTGATGATGATGAGTTGAACTACAATTAAATATCTGAAGTTTTCTTCCCAACATAATGGTACTGTTATAAACTAATTCATTTACACAACACAGTGAGCGAAGTATAGATCCACGTCTGTCCGCCACTGCGATAAATTTTGGTCTGAAGAGATTCAAAACATTGCGCTGTACTATGCCTGTGAACGTTGAACCCTTGCCGTGTGTGTAGCTCAAAACTGGAACACGATTACTGCGCAGAGCTGGCGGCGTTCCAATTTTATCAAACTTGAACAAAACCCCAAAGTTTCTTTCAGTATTCTTTAAGACAGTCCTCTAGACAAATTTCAGTAGTATTCTGAGAATATTGTAGTTTAACTTTCGAATTTTATTATTCCAGACATGGAACTATTTATTTTCATGAAAGCGTCCGTCTAGCTAAGTAAAGCGGTTTGGCTATTTGCCAGTATCACCTCGTGCGACTTGGTTTACTACATTCGTGGCATTCCTCAGGTGATTTTAGCCAATCATGGACGTTCCCGCTTATATCGCTGGTAAAGTCACAACCAATCAATGAATCATGAATTAGTTTCCCACCCAGTATGAGTAGGACGCGATAGTTTCGAGTAGCTTTGGTACAAATTTTGAGTTACTCAGGAAATTAAAAGAAAAACTCCCGGAAGGGACGGGAATTGTGTTTGTTTTGACAATAAATATTTATAGAAGTATTGTTTTTCTTTTCTTAATTGCTTAAAAAATATATTCGTTATAATTCCGGTTCGGGGACTTGTTTACATTAATTTAAGCAAGCCGGACTTTTGTGTTTCGCAAGAGATTTCCAAACAGATAACAAAAATAATAACCAAAAAATCTTTTTGGAGATCTTGATAAATATTTATTGACAGATATTAGACATGTCGTTATTACGTAACTTTATTGGTTTAATTTAATTGCGAAATGAGGGTGATTTTAATCTTGACATTTTCAGATTAATGCCGCTAACCTTAGTTTGAATTTTAAATATTTTCCATGTCTTAAGACTAAGAAAATATGAATATAGGTAAAGTTCGCGAAGCAATCAGCCTGATAATTTCCCTCCCCTCAGTTCAGCCTCTCTCTCTCATTTTTACATGGCCATGATATTTTATTATAATTTTAGCATAAAGGTCCATATTTATGTTCAAACATTAACCTTTTTTCTCGTGCACATCACGGAAACATGCCTATATAATTTTGACCCCCTTGAACCCCAGTTTTATATAGTAAAACTGGGGTTTGCAAGGGTAAACCTTATTTTTCTTATTTTTACTCTAAACTATAGATTGTGGGTACTCGACAAAACCGCCTCGGTGAGGCGGTTCTAACGAGTACCCACAATCTATACTTTGAACAGAAATAAGAAAAATATCGCAATTTTTCATCTTAAAAATATCATTTTTTCGGCGATAAATGTTACAATGTATTGTTGTGTTTAAGACCACTTTTGAACAGTCCCAAAGGTGGTCTTAATATTGGAATTTTACTTATTGTACATACGACCCAACAGGGTTCTCTCTCTCTCTCTCTTAGCGCACCAACAATAAGCGAGCGCAGGCAAATGTAAATTACAGTTTGTCGTTAAATGACGCTACGTCAACCGACATGTAGCGTGTCAACAACGTCGTGTCTACATCAAACCAACTTCAAAGCGATGCATTGAATTTGACATTGCAACGTCGATGAAACGTCATAACGTTTCGTTGGCGATAATACGACGTTGCTTAATAAAATGTCATTTGCCCAGTGCTCGGACCCATCAAGACTCAGTGGGATTTGAACATTAAATTCCAAACAAACGTAGAACACCCTTTCAGAGCATAAGATGTTTAACACTCCTTCGCAAGTGCAAGAATTTACAGTAAAATCTGATAGATTTGTAGATTGGTTTAACCTTTCCAGCCCTAAGGTCTGCATTAACCCATTTGGTACCGGAAACCCCAAAAGGGGTAAGTGACAACCAGTGCAGGCCCAGATCAGACGCCGCAGAACGCGGCGTCTGATCAGGGCCTACACTGTTTGCAAAAAGTTCGGCCATTTTCCAAATAAATTTTGAAGAAAACACAACCTGACACCCCTAAATTTTGAAAATGACTCCTGCTATATATAAGGAGGAAGATTCCATTTGGTGCAAAACGGGTTATGGGCTTCTTGGATACAGGGATCAGTCAAACCATCTCAACGGTCACGTGTCATTGAAGTGAGTTCGAGTGGTTGTCGACGGCATGACGTCGAGCCAACGTTGACTCGACGCCCGTCTGTAAGTCCACTCATTGGTTGTTTTTTTTTTTTTTTTCGACTATCAGTATGTTTACTTGTCTGCCTAACAGCCCGTCCTTTCGTCTGTTAGTCAGTCATCCAGTCAGTCGGTCTGTGTGTCGTCTGTCTGTCTACTGTCAGTTTGTCAGTCAAACCCCTCTCTCTCTCTCTCTCTCTCTCCCTCTCTCATGCCAACGGTCATGTGACAATGAAGTGAGTTGGAGTGGGTGTCGACGGCATGACGTCGAACCAACATTGACTCAACGCCCCTCCGTCAGTCCACTCATTAGTTTATTTCGACTGTCAGTATGGACCAGATAGATAGATAGATAGATAGATAGATAGATAGATAGATAGCGAATAAAACGAAAGTTACGTAAAAACTTATTTCGTGAATAACGGTATCTCAAGCCATTGGGTCATTCACGAAAAGATTTTCGTCAATTAAAAACGGATTTAGGATAAATGAATCTCGGTAATGAAAGTAAAATATCATTCTTTCCTTCTCGAGGCATTATTTCAATGAAAACGGGTATATTTTCTCTCAAAATGTCTGAATATTGTTAGCATTTTAAGTTCCGCCAATACATTTGAATAGCGATGGCCGTTTCAATTGACGGCCAGTACTTTGCGCATGCGCAAGAATGACGTCATAAACGGAATTCCTAAAACCTCCTATGGGGTTAGACAAGCTAGTAGAAAAAGAAGCCACGTGCGGGACACTTATCACTGATAAGTCCTTCGTTGGGGGCCCCCTGCTTTATTATGTGTCAATCCCTTTAAGTACCCGTTTATTATCTAATAAGATGCCACTGGTTTGAGCAGGTTTTGTCTGTCAAGTTAAATAATTCAGTTGCAGGCGATTGACGTGTAGAATGTAAATATATTAGAAATATTTAATGACCCTTCCCACTTCCACAGAAAAGGAATAACACACTCGTGGCTTCCTTCCATATTTTTCTTCCCTTTTTAGGCGGTTCTAACGAGTATCCACAATCTCCATAATCTATGTTTTGAGGAGAAAAATGAAAAATTTCAGAAATTTTTATCTGAAAATTTTCAATTTTTGATGGCAAAATTCTCAATATGTTTGAATAGGCGTGGTTTTGTAATGGATTTGACAAGCTGGCAGAAAAAGAAGCCATATATAGGACACTTATCACTGATAAGTCCTTCGATGGGGGTCCCCTGTTTTATTACGTGTCAATCCCTTTAAGTACCTGTTTATTATCTAATAAGTAGTATCTACCTTATGCCACTGGTTTGAGCGTCTGTCCAAACATGTTTTCGCTGTCACAAGTGAAATAATTCAGTTACAAGTGATTGACATGTGCAAAGTATAAGGATATTAGAAATTTTTAATGACCCTTCCCACTACACGTGTGAAGAATAACAAAATCGTGGCTTCCTTCCATTTTTTTTTTTTTTTTTTTTTTTTTTCTTATTGAAAATTTGTGACAATTTTCTAATTTGTATACTTTAAACATAGCTTGTATTATTGTCCCCTTTAGAATGGTTCTAACGACTACCAGCAATCTATGTTTTCATTATGAAAACACGCTTATACAAATACATTGCCATTTTTTGGGCCCAAAAAATAGAAATTTTAAGATGAAAAGATGTGATATTTTTCTTATTTCTGCTCAAAAACATAGATTGCGGGGACTCGATAGAACCGCCTCGACGAGGCGGAAAACATAGATTGCGGGGACTCGATAGAACCGCCTCAACAAGGCGGTTCTATCGAGTACCCACAATCTATGTTTTTAGCAGAAATAAGAAAAATAATGTATACCCCCTTAAACCCCAGTTTTACTGTATAAAAGTGGGGTATGAGGAGGTCAAAATTATAAAGGCGCGTTTTCGTGATGTGGAGGAAATAATGTTGGAGTTTCAGAGGAGAATTCAGCTTATAAGACCAGCAAGACCAGCTAAAATTAAGACAGATTCTGCCTTTTAAGCATATTTAGATGATTTCAGGTGTTCTTTATCGACACCCAGAATCCTCTAGTGTCGGACCAGCTTTGGGACTGTTCAAAAGTGGTCTTAATACCACTTTTGAAAAGTCCCAAAGGTGGTCTTAATATAGGAACTTAACTGTATGTTGTAATGTCTACTCGTTCAAAGTGCATCAAAGAGTACGCAAAAAAATATATTTGGAATACATAAATAAAAAGTTTTCATTTTTAAGACAGGAAATTTGAGTTTTCATATGGTAGACATAAACACAGGATGAACAGCATTCTTTAAAGCAGCCCCCCCCCCCCCCCCCCCCCACACACACACACCTCTCCCCCTCCCCCTCCCCCTCCCCACCCCACCCCACCACTCTCTCTCTCTCTCTCTCTCTCTCTCTCTCTCTCTCTCTCTCTCTCTCTCTCTCTCTCTCTCTCTTTTCCCAGGCCACGGATAGATAGCGTCAGTGTTGACGTTCGAAATTGAAGACGCGCTGCTGTCATTCGATGACCCATATTTGAGATTGATTTATGGCCACTAGACATAATGAGAAACCTAACATCATTAGGTTGTGTTACCTATCATAAAATTAGGCTATTTAAGGAAGAAACTACCTCGGGGCGGTTGATTCGGGACACTTGACAATAGTGCACGCAATCTCTTGTTTAAATCATCCATTATTTAAACAAAAGTTATGTCCAGAAGACAATTGTTTTGAGGAAATTAGTCATCGATTATTATATATCATAATGGCTATTGTCGAGGCTATTTCCCTAGAAAGTAGAAACAAAACTTTTTTTTATTGCCTCGGCCCCCGCCCATCGGGGCTTGAAGAAATAGATGGGCTGCATGATGCTTCCACGCAGAGCTGAAACCGACTGCACACGAGTACTGGTAAACCGCTTAGAGGATCGAAGCTTGCCCAGGCAAAGCGGTGCGAGTCGGACCGTACATGCTTAGAAACCCTATTGGTTTCATTGGGCGACAGGGCTTGAGAAGTCATTTCATCTCAATGTCAAGTAAAAGTCCCACAAAATTGGAAGCAACGTCTCCAAAATGACCTATACAGTATTGTCGGGGACGTTAAACCGCAGTCAAATAAAATCAAACAAATCTTTTATTGCCTGTTTGAAAATTTTGAATCCGTAGAAATAAAATCAAGAGATTTTTATCTTGATTTTGGTTTTACGGCCCTGTGAGTATTATTTCACATATTGAGTTGACAGTTAAATAGAGATAGGCGAAAACCGGTGTACCCGGTGAAAACCCATCTGACCTGATGCTGAACTAGAGAACCGCGTGGTATTTTCTAAATCAAACAAATCCAGAGATTTATTTAATTTTTATTTATTGATCTATTTATTTATTATTTTATTTTATGTTTATCCAGCTCCCTAGCGTGAATTTTTTTAACATTACGCAAACACGCCTATACAAATACATTGCCACCTTTATCGCCGAAAAAATGAAACTTTTAGGATGAAAAATTGTGATAGTTTTCTAATTTCTGCTCAAAATATAGATTGTGGGCACTCGTTAGAACCGCCTCATCGAGTCGGTTCTAACGAGTTCCCACAATCTATATTTTAGAGCAGAAATAAAGAAAAATAAGGTATACCCCCGGAAACCCCAGTTTTACTATATAAAAGTGGGGTTCAAGGGGTCAAAGTAATATAGGTGTGTTTTCGTGATGAATGCTTTACAGCTGTCCAGCTCAAATAGAGGCTTATCAAATTGTTGGAATTTTAATATTCATGCGCAGAACAAAATTTGATCTGGCTGTGTATAAAAAAAGTGTTTAGTTCGCTTAGGATCACTTTAGTGCATTCAATTGGTCAAAGGGAGAGAATTTTGCCGTGTACTTTAATTAAATCGCTTTGTGGTCTAAGGGAAAGAATTTTGCGGTGACGAAAACCAGCGTATTGGTCGAAGGGAAAGAACTCAGTCTTACCAATTACCTGGTGTAAAAACCGGTATTATGCCGTGCCCGAAGTTTCTTCTGCTACATTTATAACAAGATAATCATCTAAGTATTCCAATCTAAAAATCATCAAGACAAACCCGCTTAATAATTGTCATGTACGGAAAAAGTATGACGGGATTCGCGCGATACCAGTCTTTCTGTTCTCATCCAAACAGATTTTTTGGTAAGCTTTTTGTAAATCACATACAAACAAGTACAAAGGAATTGCGCTTCTAAGACCACCTAAAATTAAGACTAATTCTGCTATAAAAAGCGTATTTTGAAGGCTACACTTTAATTTTCCTACAATGTTCTCTGGTCAGAGACCACCTTTGAGACTGTTCAAAAGTGGACTTAAAGACCACTTTTGAACAGTCCCAAAGCTGGTCTTAACCCTTATCTTGCTGAATATTCATTTAAGCCACACCCATTTCTGTCTATCAACCAATCAAATTACTTGATGTAATTTATTGCTACAAATTCATAAACTGAATGCCAAACAGTGTAGATCCTGATCAGATGGCTTCTTCACTGTTTGCAAAGATAGGGGTTGTCGTGAACAGCAAGATAACGGTTAATATAGGAATTTTACTGGAATAAATATCTTTGTAGACTCCACTATATATAAAGTGGGGGTTACTAGGGTATACATACGGACCGAGGTATGCACGATTCAAGCTTATTCGTAAATTATGTTAATAAATCCGCGAAAATAATCCTTGCAGACCCGACTTTATATAGATAAAGGTGGGGTTAACAAGGGTAAACATTATTTCATGTATTTTTGCTCAAACACATAGATTGTGGGTACTCGTTATGACGATTCTAAAAACACGCGATCTACGTGCCTAGCAGAAATGAGAAGAAAAAGGTTGGTTGGTCAGGCCACACGCGCTGAAAACACGACGACTGATTATGCTGACTTTGACGTCTCTCTCTCTCTCTCTCTCTCTCTCTCTCTCTCTCTCTCTGATCAGCCCTCTTGTGTAGGATGTGATCAGCCATTCACTGTTAAACATATCATAATTGAATGTGTAGACTTTTCACAGTCCCGTGACTTATACTTCAAAGCTGACACTTTGCAACATCTGTTTCAAGATGTACCTGTTGATAATATTATTTTATTCTTAAAAAAAAAAAAAAACAAGAAATTGGACTTTTTCATTAAATTTTATTTTGTTTCAGATTTTTACAAATTATCATTCTGACTTTTTTAACTTTTAACATCCTCATAATTCTACATAGTTTTTTATCATTAACCGATTGACGCTTATGGCCCTCAAAGAGGGTTGGCACGTCAAACTCGAAATCATCATCATCATCATCATCATCATCTCTCTCTCTCTCTCTCTCTCTCTCTCTCTCTCTCTCTCTCTCTCTCTCTCTCTCTCTCTCTCTCTCTGCACAATACGCACACGCTAAAAGACAAATAAGCGTTTAACATCACGCTAACACACCCGGACCCGTGTGACAGAGTGCATTCTTTCAAATCTCCAAAATATTGACTTCTAATGAAAATTTTTAAATATTTTTGTTATCTGTACTCCAAACATATGATGTTGGTGCTCGATAGAACCGCATCACTGAGGCGGTTCTAACGAGTACCCACAACCTATGCCTTGGAGCAAAAAAAAAAAAAAATATTGTATATCCCAGCAAACCCATTTTCTCTATATAAAGATAAAGTGGGGTTTAGAGGGTATCCGTTGCAAGGGCTTGTTAACATTATCATCAGTGCAGTGCACGTACTTTCGCTGCCCTTCTTGACTCAGCGGAAGAGATCAGTCTCTTCCGCTGAGAAGCATTGAACCAATATCATTGGGCAGGCATTGAACCCGCGAC
Organism: Lucinisca nassula; assembly: GCA_963580285.1. Classification (NCBI taxonomy): domain Eukaryota; kingdom Metazoa; phylum Mollusca; class Bivalvia; order Lucinida; family Lucinidae; genus Lucinisca; species Lucinisca nassula. Next base: position 73,144,537 of record OY757016.1, read on the forward strand.
CTCCTGATTACTCAATGAGCAAATGAGCAAGGAGATGAGTAAACGAAAAAGACAAAGAAATTAATGAGTAAGAAAAAGAACTCACTTGCACGCACAACATGAGCCTCCATCCTGACTGTTGGAACTTTTGTACCGAATACTCAGCTATGTGTGATAGTTAAACAATGGATGACGTGGTTTAGCAGCGAAAAAGTCGTGATTTCACTTTGATTGTGACATGATTTCGTGTTCAACGTTCATATATAAGGCTCAACACACATTGGACAGGTATAGCACGACTCAAGCTTGCCCAGTGAGTACTTCGAATTGCACTGAGTGATCTCAAATTATGTAATTTTCTCCTTTGTTAAGCGTTGTTTGTCACTTGTGCAAAATGCATTTGGAATAGTAATCCGATCAAAGGAAATGGTCCAGTGATCTCAATAATGGAAGAAATGATTGCTCTCCTACAAATTAATGCACGTAGTTTAAAGCAGTTAATAATTCCCTTATTGCTCAATAATTGTTTGACACGAAAAACAACTGACAAATTAATACTGATAATTGGTTTGTCATAGGTTCTGGAACTAAAGCGAATGAAGTCAGAGAGTGCTGCTTGCCAGAGGTTTCTTTATTGATTTGAAATAAATAAATAAATTGAAAATTTTAACACACAAAAAAAGAAAATATTCAGATAATTTAATTTGATAGCTTTCATATTTGTGTTTCAAACATAAATTATGGGAACTCGAATACCCAAAGTTTATAGAAGCAGATATAAGAAAAATAATGTATACCCCTCTAAATGACTTGTCTTAATAAATAAAATTGGGGTCTGACTGATTGTTGTTTTTCAGGTAACCGGGCGCCAAGAGCACATCGGGGCTACCCCCAGTTCGCCGACTGGGATTAGTTTTAGGTACTGCTCTTTTTTCCCTAGGTTGCCAATATGCTGACTCCTGTCAGTTTGACAGTTACCAGCCAGCCGATTTGGAGTGAGGTGACTTCTTTCGCGGAGGATGTAAGAAGTAGGTCAATCCCACCCCTCACATTCCCCGCTCAAGATGCCATGTAGGCACAGAACGCACCCAATGTCAAGCGTTTGTCCTGTAAAATGAGTAGTCCTCTGGCGGAGTTTGAATTTTGAATGCAGATGCAGACCAGTGGTCGGGCTCTAGAATGTGGTGACACGTTGCCAATTCCGGCTGCAAAATGTGTCAGTACACAGCCCTTTGTCTGACCGAGGAAAAAAGCTTCTCAAGCATTATCGGGTTTTGGCTTCCATTAGACTCTACCCCCAACCCTATCATGGTAGAGAAAATGCCTACGGGCACGGTGCTTGTTAAAGGGTGATAATGCATGTAATTTTATTTTTTTTTAAATTGCGGTTTAAGCGGGTCGAAATTATATAGTCGTGGTTTCGATGCGCAAGATCTCTCCTATATTCACCTTACATTATCTGCTGGTTCCTAGTCTGAAGGTTATCAGTGTTGGGAAAACAGGTATCCAGACCCCCCTGACCTTTCAAGGTCAGGGGGGTCTGGTTACCTGCTTTTCCAATATTGACAATGTGCAGGCTGGGAGCCAGCAAATAATGCAAATATGGTGAATGTCTGTGGTTCGTGTGCTTTGTTTGTTTGTATTGAAGTTTAACGGCCGAGTCAACACTATTTTAGGGAATTTTTGAGCCGGTCAGTTTACCTATCCACACTTTTCATGGACAGGCTTAAACGTAAGCGGTTAACATTACATGTTGTGAGTGAGTGAGTGAGTTTTAGTTTTACGTCCCACCAACAGCTAAGGTCATACGGAGACGGGACCTCGGTTTAAAGACTCATCCGAAAGTCTGGAGAAGCCCGGGATCGATCCTGCGATCCCTGGTTTACAAGGCGAGTAGCGTAACCACTGCACCACGGAGGCTTCTATTACATGTTGTATTTCGCCAGAAACGACAACTGCCCTTCTTGAATCAACGGAAGGGAGAGAATGATTTCATGGTCAATCTCCACGAAAGAATGTTGCCGATCCCGCGGCAGGTATCGAACCCGCGTCCTCCTGATCACCAGTCAGACGCGCACCCGACTGAGCTACCGAGGCCGGTATTCTCATGTGCTGGCTGAAATAAATAAATATTTTTTTTTTGTATTGGAGTTTAACGGCCCAGCCAACACTATTTTAGGTCATTTTTGAGCGGGTCAGTTTACCTATCCACACTTTTCCTGGGCATGCTTATACAAAAGCGGTAACCAGTAAAGTGCACATTCTTTCGCCAGAAAGTGACAACTGCCCTTCTTGAATCAGCGGAAGGGTAAATAAATAAATAGTTTGGAAGTGGGTGGGTGCTGATGAAAACACAAACGGTAACAGCCCAACCAGCAAGAAGGGTCAGGCTAATGTCGGACCGACATCGATACGGCGTTCTCACGCTGGAATGTCGGACCAATGTCGGACCGACATCGATACGGCGTTCTCACGCTAGAATGTCGGACCAATGTCGGGCCGACATTAATAGGACTTTCTCACGCTGGAATGTCGGGCCAGTGTTGGGCCGACACATCGATACGACGTATCGATGTGTCGGCCCGACATTGGCCCGACATTCCTTGCTGGCTGAAAACGTCGTATCGATGTCGGGTCGACGTTGGCCTGCTGTTTTGTGCTGGCTGGGAGGTAGGTACCATCCTTAATAATATTAATAATAATAATAATAATAGAAAGAAAGAAAGAAATCAAAGCACTGATCACACTGGAGGCTCAATTGTCTTTGATTGTGAGTGAGTAAGTGTTTTGAGTTTTACGTCCCACCAATAGCTAAGGTCATACGGAGACGGGACCTCGGTTAGTCTGGAGAAGCCCGGGATCGATCCTGCGACCCCTGGTTAAGGCGAGTAGCGTAACCACTACACCACGGAGGATTCTGTCTTTGATTGTAATTTGGGAACATGGGTCTGAACGGGGGACTTAGACCGTTTCGTTTAACCTTGAATGCCTGTTCTTTCAACAACAGACTCTGATTAGATGCCGCGTTCTGAGGCGTCATATAGGGGTCTACACTGTTTGCTCAGTCCAGAGTCCAGTCCAGAGTTTGTTTTCTACACAGCCCTTTGGCGTCTCCAGGAAAGACCAGCGCGGCTATAAATAAACGCATGTAGCACCATGATGGGGTCTAATCTGCACTTGATAATCGGTACTTGGTCAGCGATAGTCACGTGGACAAAAGCAGGCGAGGAGCTTCTGTAATTAGTAAGCTTAGATCGACTAATAAACAATCGGCCCAAAAATGCCATGATAGAAGGTCAAACAGCTCCAAAATCAGAACATCTGAACAAAATTGTTGTTTCCAGTTTCCTCGTATCGCGGGCCGTCGGCTGGTGGAGGTCCCGGGAAACTTATCCATGCTGACACGTATCTGAACGGAATACTGAGAACAGGGTCATAATTTGTGCCAACTCAAGACAAAACCCGCGTTTTCGACAAGCGAACCCTCAGATCAGCCTGGGCATTCGCGCAGTCTGATCAGTCTTCACTTGTCGCATGAGCCTAATCATTTTTTGTTTGTTTTGGTTTTACGGCCCTTTTAAGATTATTTCACTCATATCGAGCCGATCGTTAATCAGGTGGGCGAAAACCGGAGTACACGGAGAAAAACCACCTGACCTTCCGTTGCAGAACTTGGCGTCTCACATGTGACCCGAGCCAGGCTCGAACCATAGTGGTGAGAGACCTAATGATTAAGAGTCAGCGCTCTTAACCACTAGGCCACGGAGGCCCGTTATGAGCCTAATCATCCTCCAGACTAGCCAAAAACAAAAACTTTTATATTGTTTGATTTGAGTTGAGGTTTAACGTCCCCGTCAATACTAAACATTTTGGAGACGTTGCTTCCAATGCTTCCAATTTTGTGGGACTTTTACCAGACACTGAGATGAGATGACATCTAAAGCCTCGCCTCCCAATGAAACCAACAGGGTTTATATGCATGGACGGCCCGAGTACCACCACTTTGGCTGGTCATGCATAGATCCTCTTAGCGCTTTACCAGGGTCGGCTTCAGCTCTGCGCGGAAGAATCACGCAGCCCATCTATTTCTTCAAGCCCCGATGAGCGGGGGCCGGCGAAAACACTTACCATACTGCACGGTTGTGCAGGATCACCTTCGTTGGTCGCATAGCTCTTACGTATAGTTTTTGTTCTACGCTGTCTCATTTTCTTTGTGGTATATATAGGTGCCTGTTATACATAAAAAATCAAAGCACTAGGAGTACTGGTAGGTCGATTGTGTCTGAGTGTAGGCTGGGACAATTCTCTTGAACTGAGACATTTAACCCTATCTATCTATCTATCTATCTATCTATCTATCTATCTATCTGCCTGCCTGCCTGCCTGCCTGCCTGCCTGCCTGCCTGCCTGCCTGCCTGCCTGCCTGCCTGCCTGCACGCCTGCCTGCACGCCCGCCCACCCGCCCGCTCGCCCGCCTGCCTGCCTGCCTATCGTACGTACGTACGTTCGTTCGTTATTTGGCCATTGCCTCAGTCCTGATTTTATACATAACCCTCTCACGCAACACTCTCACACTGGGCACACAACCTGAATACAACGTCATATCAAGTCGATGCAACGTCATGACGTCGATGCAACGTTGCTTAGACGTCATGTGCCCGCTGGGTCTGACCACATAGCGATATGATTACAGCAAATAACCGTTACCTGAACTTCCTATAAGCCAGTGATAGTCACGTGGACTTAAGCGATAAAAGCGCTGCCCGAGCTTAGCAATTTTGGATCGATTGACAAACAACTTGCTAAAACCCCAAGAAAATGCCACTGGTTGATTAAATACTAAATAGATCAGCCCTAACTGTGATTTGGTGAGTAGTAAATCACAGTTGTAGGTCAGTTGTAAACACGAGCGCGTAGCGCGCGTGAATTGTCTACTTACAACTGACCGACACATTGTGATTTATTACTCAACAAATCACAAACTAGAGCTGATCTATTTCGATTCTAACAGGCTGAAAATCAGCAACAGTGCTGCTGTTTTCTTCAAAATCTCACAACTTTTCGCCATTGTTAGAAGAAATCCCGCTAAACTTATCGACTGAAACACATCCATTTATATCCTTTTCTAACGTTTTCGATGCGAGAATATGACGTTACACCGTCTAACGTCAAGGAAATCGACTAGTGACGTCATAAATTGACAGTACTAGTCTTTAATTACGACACTCGTCACGAAAACAGAGTTATTTTCCATTGCCTATATATAGGCGCGCTGTGTTAGAATATTTAATTAATGCGAATGGATGCAGCTGTTTTTTTTTTGTTTTTTTTTTTTAAGGTTTTTCGTTTCACTCCAGTGAGCACCCGGTCCATCTGGGTTTGGAGAAATAGACTGGATGCATGTTCCTTCCACACAGAGCTGAAACCGATCGAACCTAAGTAGTGCTAAACCGCTAAGAATGTCTAAGCAGGGTTACTAGTGGTGCGAGTCGGACCGCTCCTTAAACCCTAGCGGTTTCTTTGGGCAGTAGGATTTGAGATGTCATTATGAAGGAAGTATTTTAATTTTTTATCATTCATGAGAACCCAGAATTGCACTGAATTAATTATCATAATTTAACAATTCCAGTTCATGAGCGGCGAAGTATTTTCCATCACCGAGGGTTTATACTGAATTGATCATCCTTTGCAATTCCGGTTCATGAATGGAGAGGCGATTATTCTACTGCAGGATTACCGAGGAAATGTACCGAATTTATTATTCCAGTTCATGAGCGGCGAAGTATTTTCCATTCCTCTAATAGGCGAAATTCTTTATCAGAACCGAGGAATTTGCACTGAATTTATCATCATAATTCATGAGCGGCGTGGCATTTTTCTTCCGCAGATGTGTGCAATACTCTACGAGAACTGAGGACTTTGCATCCTAGTTTCACAATACATCTTATTCCATTTCATAAGCGGCGTAGTATTTTTCATTCTTCTAAATATGTGGGTGCAATACTCCATCAGAACCCAAGAGTTTGCACTGAATTTATTATTCTAATTTTGCAATTCCATTTCACTATCGGCGAAGTATGTCCCATTCCCCTTTAGGTGCAATACTCGCGAGAACCGAGAGTTTGCCCTGATATTATTAATATTTTCCTAATTTTACAATTCCAGTACAGAAGCGAAATATTTTCCATTCATCTACTTCATGAGGACCGAGAAATTCGAACTGAAATAATTATCCTAATTTTACAATTCCAGTTCATGGGCGGCGAAGTATTTTCCATTTCTCTAATAGATGAGAAATGATGACTTTGCACTGAATTCATTATTTCAATTGTATAATTCCAGTTCATGAGTGTTTTAAGTATTTTCCATTCCCATTCTTCTTGAAATCCCGGTTTAATTTGCACTGAATTTATTCTAATTTCACAAATCCAGCTCATGAGTGGCTAAGTATCATGTTCTCATTCCTCTACTTCATTAGAACTGAGGAATTCACAGAATTTATTGTCTTAATCTTACAATCCCAGTTAATGAGTGGCGAAGTATCATTTTTTCCATTCCTCTACTTCATGAGAACCGAGAAATTCACAGAATTTATTGTCTTAATTTTACAATCCCAGATAATGAGTGGCGAAGTATCATTTTCCCCATTCCTCTACTTCATGAGAACCGAGCAAGCCGCACTGAATTTTTACAATTCCAGTTCATGAGCGTCGAAGTATTTTCCATTCCTCTGATGGATGAGAACTGTGGCCTTTGCAATAAATTTATTATTTCAATTTTATCATTCGAGTTCATGAGTGGTCCACTCCTCCACTTAATGAGAACCCGATGGAATCTGCACTGAATTTATTATCCTAAACTCACAATTCTAATTCAAGGCGGCAATTTTCAACACATCATTTTGGCCCATATTTCAGATAGAAGAGGGGTTTGGGCTAGATCCGGCCTGAATCAATCGGCTCAGTCGTGCCAAGCTCTAGAATCGCACAGCTTGTCCTTATCTTCCTTCTTTCTTTTTTACGTATCTTTATGGTACAAACCGGGTGTAATTTTGTCTTATTCCTCTATCTTTGAGTGTTATTTGATGGGCGGCGGCTGATGGATCAATCGGTGGGCTTGTACTGGGGAAATTCGGCAGAAACTTCTGTGAGGGAGAGAATATGGGTGGGGATGGGTCCCAACTGTTCCTCATTTTTCTTTGAAATCTGGGTGCATAGTTGGGAATCATAAAACAGAAGTGGAGCGGAAGGACTCTGGTCCTGTCATCGAGTATAATAGCAATGTAGCCTTGGCGTTGGAAATAAGAGATCCATTTCCATTAAACGTCCCCTTGTAGGGCTCCAAGGAGGGTGGGGCGCATAGCTATCGAATCATAAATTTTCACCATGGGATCCAACACTAGGAAAAGAGCATTTTTAGATTTATCAGATGACGACCCGGAACCGACTACTTTCAATTTCAAAGCAAATGACAATTTCGCTCGATTTTTAGTGATTTCGAGCAAGGAAGATAAGGCCGTTACAACTCTTTCTCCGTTCGTTATTGAAAAGCAAATAGAATCATTGATTGGCACACCAAAAAACGTCAAAAAACTAAAAAATGGCACACTTTTAATAGAAACAAACAGAAAATCACAAACCGAAAACCTTCTAAAAGTAAACACATTCTTTAATATGAACGTCTCTGTCACGGAACTTAAAACACTCAACTCTTGTAAAGGAATTATCCGTGACAGAATGCTAAAGCACGAATCGGAAGCCAGCATAATTGAATATCTAAAAGAACAAGGTGTAACGGCATGTAAAAGATTTAAAGTAAAAAAAGACGGAAATCTGATTGATACAAATACACTTCTACTCACTTTCAACTCTACTTCCTTGCCGAAATCGCTGAAGATCTTCTACAGGATAATACCGGTCGAAATCTACGTGCCCAATCCTCTGCGTTGTTTCAATTGTCAGAGGTTTGGGCACCATGAAAATGATTGTACTGTCCCTGACGGATCTGTTTGTGAGAAGTGTGGTGGTACTGACCATCATACTACCAACTGCAAGTGTGAACTGCGGAAAAGATCATTTGTCTAAATCCAATGTCTGTGAAGTTTGGAAAACGGAAAAAGAAATCATGAAAATTAAAGTTACACAAAACGTCACCTATTTGGAAGCAAAGAAAATACAACAAAATAAACCAGAAAACACATTCGCAAAAGTTGTCCAATCCCTTGCCAGCAAACCTGAAACAAAAGAAACCTCCACTCAATTTAACGAAAAAGATTTTGAAATAAAACCCCATTCTAAAGTAATTACCTCTACTGTTAAACCAAAACCCACATCATCACAACCTACATCGTCACAACCTACATCTACTCATCATTCTAGATCAGAATCTAGACAAACTTCACAGACCAGTTCACAATCTAACGGCAAACATTCTAGCAGATCACACTCCCGATCCACGTCAGGGACAGCGGATCAAAAAGAAAAAAACGGCAAAGAAAAGCATAAAGGATCAAACCCAAACAGTAAAGGGGCGTCTGCTGATCCAGTAAAACTGGCTAATCAGTACGTCGCCCTTGAGGACATGGAGTTGGACGTTGATCCCTCCACGTTCTCAAAGCATAATAAAAGATAAAGGATTAAATTCCTTGTTTTAATCTTCTCTCCATTCAACCATGGATAAGAAGTCAATAATTCAATGGAATTGTTGAGGACTGAAAGCCAATTTTAACGAACTTTTAATTTTAACTACACTTTTTTCTCCTAATGTCATTTGTCTCCAAGAAACTTTTTTGAAAACTACAGATTATATTAATTTCAAAGGTTTCAGTATGTACAATCATATCACAACGGATAATCAGAAGGCTTCAGGAGGTACATCAATCCTTGTAAAAGCTGATGTTCCTCATAGGAAAATAGATGTAAACACTAATTTACAAGCTGTTGCTGTAAACGTCACTTTATCCAAATCCATAACGATTTGTTCTGTCTACCTTCCACCACACTATAATTTTTCTAAACAAGAATTAGAAAATTTAACAAATCAATTACCTAGTCCTTATATATTATTAGGAGATTTTAATAGTCACAGCAAATTATGGAGTTGCTCGGATACAAATGACAAAGGAGAAATCATAGAAAATTTTATTGCTGAAACTGATTTATGTTTATTTAACGATAAACAACCAACATATCTTCATTCTCCCACAAGAAATTATTTTGCTTTAGATCTTTCAATTTGCTCTCCAAATATTTATCTAGATTTTGATTGGTCTGTTGTGGACGATCTCCATGGGAGCGATCATTTTCCGATAGTAATTGAAGAAATTGCATCGACCATGAGGATCGTCACCCCAGATGGAATTTGAATAAAGCAAATTGGGAAAAGTTTAATCAATTATGTAATGAAAAACTCGACCCTGAACTTTTTAAAACTGCAAGTGATATACAAGATTTTACTGATGAATTGATTGATATTGCTGAAAAATGTATTCCTAAATCCTCGACTTTTTCAAAAAGAAACAGACATTGGTTTAATGATGAAGTTAAAACTTCAATCAATAAAAGAAAATCTGCATTACGGAAATTCAATAAACAACCAACAAAAGAAAATCTTATCCATGCCAAACATATGCGAGCTAAAGCTCGCAAAACAATAAAATCGGCCAAAAAAGCATCTTGGCAGCAATACGTCTCCAAACTGAATACCAGAACACCAACTAAGAAAATATGGGACATGATTAGAAAAATTAGTGGCAAAAATAAATCAAATAAACATGTCCATATCAAATCGAACGGAAATATATGTTCAACGGCTAAAGACATTTCCAATGCCTTGGGGGAAATTTTTCAGAAAAACACCTCTAGCTCAAATTATTCAGAAAGTTTCCAAAATATTAAACAAGAACAAGAGAAAAAGAATTTAAATGTTTCCTCATTAAATCACGAAAAATATAATTTACCTTTCACTACTAAAGAATTATTAGATGCTCTCCATAAATCTCATGATACTGCTGTTGGCCCTGATAACATACACTATCAAATTTTGACATTTACCCAACAAGGCATTGGAAACATTATTAAATATTTTGAATGATATTTGGATCACTGGAAAGTTTCCTGAACACTGGAGAAAAGCTACCATTATTCCTATTCCGAAACCTAATAAAGATCATACTGAAGCCACTAATTACAGACCTATTGCTTTGACAAGTTGCTTATGTAAAACAATGGAGTGAATGATTAATGATAGGCTGGTTTGGTTCTTGGAATCGAATCAGCTTATCACTAAATTTCAAGCTGGATTTAGAAAAAAACAGCTCTACTAACGATCATTTGATTCGCTTAGAATCATTTATACGTGATGCCTTTATTAAAAAAGAACATGTCGTAGCTGTATTCTTTGACCTAGAAAAGGCCTATGATACGACTTGGAAATATGGCATCATGAAAGATTTACACAACTTGGGCCTTAAAGGCCGATTGCCACTTTTTGTTCAAAATTTCTTGTCCGATCGAACATTTAATGTTCGCATAGGAAATACATTATCGGACACATTTGATCAAGAACAAGGTGTACCACAAGGTAGTATTTTATCACCAACCTTGTTCAGCATAAAAATTAATAATATAGTTAAATGTGTAAAAGACCCAGATTGTTCGCTTTTTGTTGACGATTTTGGAATTTTTTATCGTTCCAAAAATATGGAAACCATTGAATTTAAACTGCAAAGGTGTTTGAATAATATAGAAACTTGGGCGACAGAAAATGGTTTTTTAATTTTCTAAAACAAAAACTCAGTGTGTTCATTTCTGTCAAATACGAAAATTACATTTAGATCCTGTTCTAACTATTTACGGCAGTCCAATTCCAGTCGTCACTGAAGCGAAGTTTTTGGGTCTTTTGTTCGATAACAAATTGTCATTTATTCCCCATATCAAAGCTTTAAAAGCTAAATGTTTAAAAGCTCTTGATATTCTTAAAGTCCTGTCCAGTTCCGACTGGGGAGGAGATCGCACTGTTCTTTTAAATCTTTATAGATCATTAATTCGTTCCAAATTGGACTATGGCTCTATAGTCTATGGATCTGCTAGGAAATCTTATTTAAAATCTTTGGACACTATACATCATCAAGGTTTACGTCTAGCACTAGGTGCATTTCGAACTTCACCTATTGAAAGTCTTTATGCTGAATCAAATGAACCATCACTCTATATAAGAAGAGAGAAATTGTCTCTACAATATTCTACTAAGTTAGCCGCCAATCCACGAAATTCAGCATATAATACCGTTTTTAATCATAATTACGAAAGATTTTACAACAACAAACCATCGGCTATTAAACCGCTTGGTCTCCGAATCAAACCATTGTTTGAGGAGGCCAATATAAACATTAACAATATTCAACCTTTTTCCCTTCCATCAAAAGAGCCATGGACGTTAAGTGATCCGAAGATTATTTTAGATTTAAATAAAAATAAGAAATCCGAAGAAGAATCACATATTTTTAAGAACGAATTTTTAGAAATCAAATCCAATTTTAAACGTCACATTTCCATTTACACTGACGGTTCGAAACAAGACGAGAAAGTTGCTTGTTCTGTCATTAGTCCGAATTTTACTGACAGCATTAGATTACCGGATAATAGCTCTATTTTTACCGCTGAAGCGAAAGCAATTGATATAGCACTATATCATATACGAGATCAATCTGAAAAACAATTTGTCATTTATTCCGATTCCCTTTCTGTTTTAAAAGCTCTGAAAGACCAACAGCACAGGAACCCCTTGATTCAACAAATTTTACGAAAATATCACTACCTTTCTGTCTGCAAGGAGATTATATTCTGCTGGCTTCCAAGTCATGTTAATATTCGTGGAAATGAATTGGCTGACTTGGAAGCCAAGTCGGCATTATCTTTAACAGTTACAAACTTAAAAATTCCTTTCTCCGATTTCAAATCAAACATCAATAAATATATAAAGAAAAAATGTCAATCTATTTGGGACAATGAAACTAATAATAAATTAAATAGAATTCAACCTAATTTTTTACAGTAAATGCTCATTTTTGAACTACAGCCGAAAAGACCAGACAAAAATTACGAGATGCCGTATTGGACACACAAGACTCACTCATTCCTACATTTTAAAAAAACGAACAAGCACCTTTCTGCATATCCTGTAACGAACCGTTCACAGTTAAACACTTCCTCATCTCATGTATTGAATTTAACCATGTACGTTCTAAATATTTTAATATTACTACGATGAAAGATCTTTTTAATAATGTACCTTTTTATCAATTAATCAATTTTCTTAAAGAAATCGGTCTTTTTAACAAATTGTAATTATTAAAATTTTAATTGTTTAATCTTGCACAATTTTATATACAATATTTGACTGTTTTAGACGCTATATGCCCGGTTAGGGTTGAGCGTCTTTAAATAAATCATCCATCCATCCATCAAGGCGGCAAGGTATTTTCCATTCTCTAAAAAGTGAAACACTTCATGAGAACCTAGGAATGTATAATTCTTCTTTTACAATTCGAAGTTCAAGGGTGACGAGGTATTTCCTATTCCTCTTTTAGGTGCAGTACTTCAAGAGAACCGAGAATTTGCACTGAATTTGTTATCCTTATTTTAAAATGTTCAGTTCATAAGCGGTGTATTGCATTAAATATGTTATTCTAATCTCACAATTCCAATTCATGAGCGGCGAAGAATTTTCCATTCCTCTAGTTGATGTACGCCTGGTACCATCTTCGCAAGCCATGGGCACTAAGCCCACTACGTTCCTTAAGGAACGTAGTGGACTTAGTATCCTTGGCTTGCGAAGATGACCTGGTACTTGTAATATTAGGAAACGAGGAATTTGCAACTTTGTGCAAACTCTGAACCACGCCATGCAGTTCATGGATAAATAAGATCATCGCAGGCAGCCATTCAGGCTTTCAGACATTTCTAGAGTAGATTATGTTACAGATTGGGCACCCAGGACACAATCTAAGACAAAAGCATATACGAGGACTGTTCAAATATGAATGTAACTAAGCACATAAAAATGATACCGTGATAGATTTCGATAAAACATTTATTTTGTCCCCTCAAAGTATTCCCCTTTAACAGATATACAAACTTTCAGTCGTCTGATCCAATCATTGAATGCATTTTAGTAGTCTTTTCGAGGTATACTATGAAGGCACTGGAATATTGCAGAACCGAGGTGTTTGCGCTGTACAAATTTTCGACCAGAAAGGTATTTATTCAGCCGCGGGAACAAACAAAAAAAGTCACACGGGGCATGGTCAGGGGAATACGGGGGGGGGGGGGGGTGGTGAGGGAGTTCAACAACCTTTTCCTGCTTCAGATAGTCTTGCACAATGAACGCCTTGTGCGATGACGCATTGTCATGTAGCAATCTGACATTGGCCAAACCAGTTGCGGGTCTTCGTTCTTTGAAATATTTCTTCAATTTTCGTAGAACTTTATTCTTGTAAAACTTCGCATTTACAGATTTGCCTTTAGGCACAGCAACCTGAATAGCAGGGCCCTGATTTAAAAAGAATATGGCATACATTACCTTCTTGCCGCTCATGGTCCGCTTTGCAGTGCATGGTCTTTTGCAATACTTTGTTGCCCATATTTTGTTCTGAATCTTTCGTTTTGGCTCAAAAAAGTGAACCCATGTCTCGTCCATTGTGACATTAGCGAAAGACCGTGCATTGTAATTTGGAAACTTTTTAAGCAACTTCTTGGCGCACTGAATGCGTGTCTTTTTCTGCTCATCTGCCAACAGATGGGGAATTCATCTAGCACAGATTTTTCTCATTTTCAAATCCCGTTTCAGAATTGTATGAGCTGCTCCTAATGAGATGCCAACCATACTAGCTATTTGCCTAGTGGTGTATCGTGCATCGGTAGCAACGATTTCTTTCACTCTAGCAACCATCTTGGCAGATGTTGCTCTCTTCGGCCGACGATCATGTGGTGCATCTTCTGTTAAGCCTAGCCCACAGCTGAATTTCTTACACCAACGAAAAACGATTGGAAAAGACATTTCATTATGCCCATAAACCGAACATATTTAATCAAAAATGTCTTTGCACCGTATACCAAGAATACAACGATTCTTAATATAGGACCGTATTTCAACGGCGTACTCTGACCCTCTGCCAACCATGTTTTGTATCAGTATACAAGAGTAGACAGTGTTTATCGAACGATATACATGGCTAAAGTGGACGGATTTTAACAGGTTTGGTATCAATGTATAGGTGAAATGTTTTTCTACGCTGTGATATTTATTTCCAGGTGATTTTCGCATTAGTGCATGAGAAAACGTTCTACTTGCATTCGTATTTGATCAGTCCTTGTATATTGACCACTGAATATAGCATATTGTGGAATGGAGAGTGTAATGGCCCTTCATCACGAAAACACACCTATATAATTTTGACCCCCTTGAACCCAACTTTTATATAGTAAAAGTAGGGTTTACATGCAGGGGTAACCCTTATTTATCTTATTTCTGCTCTAAAATATAGATTGTGGGTACTCGTTAGAACCGCCTCGATGAGTCGGTTCTAACGAATATCCACAATCTATATTTTGAGCAGAAATACGAAAAATATCACAATTTTTCATCTTAAAATTTTCATATTTTCGGTGATAAAAGGTTACAATGTATTTCTATAGGCATGTTTTCGTAATGCTTCCGAGGTCCCGTCTCCGTATGACCTTAGCTGTTGGTGAGACGTAAAACCCAAACACTCACTCACTCACATTTCGCTCTTCTAGAATGAAATATACGCGTATATACACCACTATATGTACTAGTACGCTTATATTTCATTCTAGAAGAGCAAAAACAATATGAACCGTATCCCTGTGGCTACAGTTATAGTTCGAACAAATTGACCTGAGTCCGATGAACTCTTTTAACATAATTTCACACCCGACTGAATGCATGCATTTATCTTCGCCGTCTTCCGAAAATGGCGATATTGTTATTCAATACATAGAGGTCGGTAAATGGGTCACAATTCACGAGATGCCGAAAATTCACGAGAAGTTTACGAAAGCCGTCGTATTAGGCGATAACATTGACTAATTTATTCCTTGCATAAAGGTCAGTCTCATGTCAAATTGTTCGAACTATACTGGACTAGAAACTTCTAGAAAAGGAATAACATACTAAACACCGTTTATCGAGAACTAATTAGAAAGGGCCATAACTCTGTCAAATGTCAGCAGATTTGTTTTCCATTAATAATCCCAAATCACTCAGCATTTGTATAATAAATATGTTTGTAAATGTGAATGAAATTTGTTAAAACCTATTCAAGGTTAGAGATCGGAAATGGGGCGCTTAGGGACGGGCGGATGGAAGACACTTGGCTTGAAAAACTTGGCATGACCTTTAAAAAACCGTATGAAACCAGAACGCCAAGGACTTAGGTCTTTGATATTTGGTATGTAGATTTACCTAATGGGCCTCTACCAAAGATATTCAAATTATAGTCCAGGAGTCAAAATTGGCCCCGTCCTAGACATCCGACTACACGGTAGTGGCGAAGTGTAACAAATACATCGGATTATACGCAACGTGACGTTTTATTGACCAAACTAGCTTGTTTCGGCCAGTTGGGCTGCACCAGTGTCTCCCGTATTATTTATTGTTACGGGTCGCATTGCCTCCCTTCAGCTATCTACATGCATAGCTTATAGGTTTATGACCACTCTCTGACAACTGCGTCCCCGTCGACTCTTTGGCTCAGCGGCTAGAGCACTGGACTATCACCCGAGCGGCCCGGGTTCGAATCCCACCATAGGCGGGGATTTTTTCAGGCTACGCTTCTTTCCTTTGTTACGGCCAATGGTCAATGGTCTTTTTCCTATATATGTAGCCTGGCATATCGGCGAGTTGGCCATGACTACGGTTTTGCGGAAAACAGTGTTTTCGCAAACAGTGTAGACCCAGATCAGACGCCTCAGAACGCGCTGTCCGATCAGGGTCTATACTATTTGTTTATCGTACAGGAATTTTGTTTGTTTGATTTGAGGTTAAAAGTCTCCGTCAACACTGTAAAGGTCATTTTGGGGACGTTGCTTCCAATTTTGTGGCACTTTTACCCTAGACTGAGATGAAATAACATCTCAAGCCCTGTCGCCCGCTGAAACCAATAGGGTTTATAAGCATGGACGGCCTGACTCGCACCGTTTTGCCTGGACAGGCTTGGATCCTCTAATCGGTTTACCAGTAGGACTACTCGTGTGTGGGTCAGTTTCAGATCTACTTGAAAGCATCATGCAGCCTATCTATTTCGTCAAGCCCCGATGGGCGGGAGCCGACAGGAATTTTTAAACGATGAAACTCAAATCGGATCCGAACGTGGTAATACACTGCTCAAAATAATTAAAGGAACACTTACGTTTTGTGCATGCAGAAATAAATACGGAATTGATACAGACAAACTTTTTATGGTATTTCATGATAGTTCATCAGGTAAGCATCATTGGAAAATGACCAGTGTGCATGTGTCCCTAAAACTTTGGGGAAAAAAACAACAGAAAAATAACTGTTTTCGGCACTATTCAAAATTTCATAAATCCTGTTCAATTTCAACAATTTTCTTCAAGTTCATCAAGCTAATAGTGTGTATGGCCACCGCGGGCATTAAGACATTCTCTGCATCGATTTGGCATTCTTTGCACCAAAGTTTGAATCTGTTGCTGGGGTACATTAGCCCAAGCCTACACAACTGCTATTTCCAGTTCTTGCACAGTACCAGGAGGGTTAGCGCTGCCCGAAACCTATCGATAAACAATGTCCCACATGTGTTCAATACAGTTCAGGTCCGGTGACCTGGCTGGCCAGTCAATTATCTCTATAGACTCTTGTTCAAGGTAGTCCTGCACCACATGAGCAGTGTGAGGTCTGGCATTATCCTACACAAGAACCGCATTGTTACCCATGGCACCCAGAAACGGCCTGACAATGGGATCTAAGATCTCACCCCTATACCTCGAAGCCGTCAAACTTCCTCCGCCAACCCTGTACAACTCCGTTTGTCCGTCGTAACAAATCCCTCCCCGCAACATGACTGAGCCACCACCGAACCGGTCGTGTTCGACAATATTACAGTCCATGTATCGTTCACCATCACGTCTCCATACACGAACACGTCTGTCACAAGTGCAAACATGAAATCTACTCTCGTCCGAAAACAATACTGAACGCCATTGATCCAGTTGCCACCCGACGTGATTTTGGGCAAATGTCCTTCGCTACGGTCAAAATCGGGACTGCGGCAGGGCGTCTGGCTTGTAATTCATGATCATGAAGCCTGTTTCTAATTGTCTGATCCGACAGATGGACTCCTGTTGCGTGCTGGAAGTCGTTTCGTAGGCCTCTAGCTGTTGAGTGACGGTGACGTAAAGCTAAAGTCCGCAAATATCGATCCTGAACGGCAGTTGTCGCCCTTGACCGACCCTGCCCCGGCCTTCTGATGTAATCACCAGTCTCCTGGTAGCGAGCTCAAAGTCTGTTCACAACACTGGGGGACACACCAAGGTAACGTGCCACTTGACGTTGCGAGAGTCCATCTTCGATCATTTACACAACCCTGGCTGTTTCAATACTGTTCAAATGGTGTCTAACAGTAACTGATAATGCGTAGTAATAGAAAAGAATCCACACAATTCCGAAAACATGCATTTTAAAGCATTAAATTGAGGAAACAGTGACCACGTACATGTACTGACACTATGGCTAAACACGTGTTGCCCGGTTCAGCGGTTTGCAGGCTTTCCATGATGACAGGTAGACACATGTCGAACTACTTGTATAAACTTGAAGTAATAAACTTTGATATTAAGTAATCGTTGTTCGAAAAAATAAGTAGCAAAATACCGAAATTTTCAAAGAAATATGTGTTCCTTTAATTATTTTAGCAGTGTAATTTCTAAAACTTTTCGGATGCCCATACACACTGGGGGCTTGTTTCATAAATTTCTAATGGAATGACCACGAGTGTAAGATCATCTATTTATCACATGGCGTCACGCCAGAGAGTGTAATAACGCCATTTATTACATTTCTAACAATGCATTACCTATTTTTCTCGGTGAAAGAAAACCCGATAATCATTCAACAGTGAATTATTTCATTTCTTCGTTTCGAACGTTTTGGCGTCATAATTGCTAGGCGACGTTGCTGACGTCGTTGGTCACAACAATAACAATAGCTGGCGTTTGGCGGAAAATCTGATAAAATCATAGAAATCAGACTTTAATTTTCGCGTCCATTTGGCGTTTTATAGTAGAGAGACTTGCAACACGATGATGAAGTAATGTTCTTGAAAATACAGTTCTAATTTCATGACATATGTTGGCCCTGCCCATAGGGGCTTGAAGAAATATATGGGCTGCATGATGCTTCCACGCAGAGCGGAATCCGGCCCGCACACCAGTTCTGGTAAACCGCTTAGAGGATCTAAGCATGTCCAGGAACCGCGGTGCGAGGCGGACCGTCCATGCTAATAAACCCTAATGGTTTCATTAGGCGACAGGGCTTGAGATGTCATTTCATCTCAATGACGGGTAAAAGTCCCACAAAATTGGAAGCAACGACTCCAAAATGACATTTACGGTGTTGACGGGGACGTTAACCCTCAATTCAAAAAAACAATCATGACATATGTGCATCTGTATGTCAAGGACAGGATGATTTTTTAATTGAAATGAGAACAAGATGGCGACTGATTTTCAAATTAAACCACGCCTCCAGAAATCCATACCCTGACTGGTTGAATTTGAAAATTCAAAGGTAAAATAATAAATAGTTTATTTGTTGTTTTGATTAATTACGGAGAAATAATTCACTCGTGGTCTAAGGTTTTCGTGTAACAAAAAAAAATCGTTCGCTATCGCTCACTCGTTTTTACTCGGACGCCTTAGAACACGTGTGAATTATTTCACCGTAATCGATCAAAAAATAAATAAAAATAAACTCTATGTAATATATGTAATAAATTCGATACTCCACTCGTGGATTAAATATGCAAATTACGAGTCGTTAGATACGTTCCGTAACGCTACATTTACGACGCCCTTAACGTTTACGAATGGCGGAATATTGACATTTTTGTAAAAAAACTGGTGAATAAATGTCATATGATAAATAATCTTGCATTCGTGCTCATATGCATGTATTATTTAATTTATTAAACTCGTTTAGGAAAAGGGATAAAATGCTCGGCGAAGCCTCGCATTTTATCTCTTTTCCTCCACTCGTTTAATAAATTCAATATGACATGAACACTCATGTAAGATCCTCTATATATCATAGGCCTATAACAGCGGGCCAACGTTTCTGTGTTTCTTTGGTATTTAAATATCATATTCTCGCTTGTCATAGGACACGGACGCTACGCACCGCGATGTTTCAAAGACCCACCAGGAGGGGTCATTTCATTTAACTAAAGTTAGAAAATAAAAATCGCACACTTGGCTTCATTTAAAATTAATAACTATGGAAGCTATGAAACTCGCCGAAGGCTCGTTCTACAATTCACTGATGAAAGGTTGCGCCCTTCTTGCGATATTTAAAATAAAATGCACGTGTTTTTACTGTGAAAATAAAAAAGAAAAAAAAAGTAAAAAAGAAAAGAAAAGTAAAGGAAAGAAATTTAAAAAGAAAATTTTCCTTTCTAAAATGTTAAAAGCTTACCTCTGTTATCCTACCCCAGTCGTTACTGACGAAACAGTGGCAGAATCGGTGAATAAATCCGGCTGACTCATACCGGGTTTCCAGAAATTTCTTCTCAAAGTAACTGATGTAATATCCTATCGATTTTATAAATACATGTAGTTTTAAACGAAACTGATACTCAGTGTTGAACTAACGTTTTGAACGTTGTTTCAAGGTTAGTTCAACGTTGAGTGCCTGCTGGGAAATGATTCCGCACTAGGGGGACAACCTATGCTTAATTAGGGGTGCTGGGACAAGACGTTTAAGCAATGTCGCGTCAACGTTGTTGCAACTTTACGGCGTTGTATCGACGTTGATACGACGTTGCCTATACATTGTTGAATAAAGAAAAATCGTCATAGTGAAAAATTGAAACAAAGTAGAAATTTCCCAAACTCCCACTGCAAGAACTGGCATTTTAGTTCCATAAGAGTCTGGAATACCCTTGGAGATCGTGTAGGGCTTGGGGCTAATTTTCATAGATCCCGGTGAATGGCAGTCGCTGGACGTTTCACTTTTGGGGTCGATTGTTTGCCGGTCGACCCAAGTAATAGGTTTTCACAGCTAAAGTTCACGTGACTATCATAGTAACGGTTATTTATAGAAATTAGCCGGGTTGAGGCCAGTGTTGTGTAAGAGGATTATCTATGGAATCTGGACTGGTTCAGCAACCAGTGTTGACCTAGATAATACGCCGTCTGATCAGTATGTGCAGAGTTTATAGTTCAGGAAGTCAATAGTCAGAATGAGTGTGTGATCAGGGTCTACACTGTATGCTTACTATTTTTAGTTCGGTTCGGTTTGCTCTTCTGTCCAAATTCCTATGCACATGCGCAGGCCATTTCCTGTCTGTCCAGTAAAATGGCGGACAAAATGAGTGATCATGAACTTGCTAGCGAATTAAAGCGATTTGGCGAGGAAATAAAGATTCCAATAGACGCAAAGAAACGCCCTATCTTGATAAAGAAATTAAATCATTACAAGGCCAAAGAGAATCCGCCATTAAAACGATCAAGAAGCGGAGGGCGCCAGCCAAAACGTTCCGTGGCGCCGCCGGCTCCTGAATTCAGCGATGACAGTCAAGATGATACCGACATGGAGCCGGTGTCATTTTCAAAGAGAATTTTACCTAGAAAGAAACAGAACAGTTCTTCTTTTCCTGTTGATGAACCAGAGAGACGCAGTCTGAGAAATCGCAGCACTGATTCAACAAATCTGACATCGCTAAATATTCCTAAATCCGCGCGTGGAAAGGGACTGTTGGATGTAAACAAAAGAGCTACAGCAGGGAAACAGATGGAAATTTACCCAAATGAGTTTTCCGATGCTGATGACACAGCTGATGAAAGTGTTTATGAGGTAGAAAATAAGTCAATAAACACTACATTTAATTTTGATAGTGTTGAAAATGAAGATGAGGAAGATATAAGTCCATCTCCGAAATGGAGCCGCACAGGACAGTATTCGCCACGAAGAATAAATACAAATCTAAGTAATGAAAAGAACACACTCTCAAACTACAGTAATCATAATCCTCCAAGTGCTTTAGGAAAAGGAATGAAAATCAGTCATGATGAAACAAGTGAGAGTAGAGAATACACAGTTTCCTCTACAATTCTTACTGTGGTTGCAGTATTTTTCATTATATTGGCAGTGAGTTATGCCTATATTAGAAGAGACATTTTTCTGCCACATATGGCAGCCACGTTACAGTCAGGTAATGTTGCAAGTTAACTATTATTATATGTAAGATTATTTTAGGGAACAGGAGATTTCCCTGACAAGACAGTTCCCCAACAAGGCTGTTCCCAGGCACACGTTTTGGAGTTCGATCCCCAACAGATTTGAAGACAGTTCTGAACCTCTCCGACACTTTAGTTCAAAGTCAAATCACTTGTAACTAATTTTTATAATTGGTAATTAAGAATAATTAATTATTATGGAAAAATCATGTTTTCGGGATAATTTACTGAACAATTCTCTACAATATACAACCACACAGCCAGCAGTTTAGCAATATTAAAGACTTCTCCCTATTGCATATATGATGCTATTTGCAATGAAAATCAAAGACGCCCCAAAAATTCCGTTGCCCCCATGTTACCCTCTCTAGTAGATGTCCACAGAGGTGTTAGCGAGTATTCCATTGAAGTTTAACTTTCCATCATGTGCTTCTGAACAGGTTTTTTAGAGATGTCATGTTGCTGGTCAGGAAAAAGGACACTCAACAGGCGAAAATATGTAAAAAAAACAAACAAGCCTATACAAATACATTGCCATGTTTATCGTCGAAAAAATGAAAATTTTATGATGGAAAATTGTGATATTATTTCTGCTCCAAGTAGAGATTGTGGGCACTCGTTAGAACTGCCTCATCGAGGCGGTTCTAACGAGTACCCACAATCTATATTTTAGAGCAGAAATAAGAAAAATAAGGTATAACCCCGGACACCCCAGTTTTACTATATAAAAGTGGGGTTCAAGGGGGTCAAAATAATATAGGCATGTTTTTGTGATGAAACAGTCAATTGAAATATGCACTTTTATGTAAACAGGGCACATTGACATGAAAAAACTTGCTAAATGACCACATCTCTCAACTTGGAAGTAAAAAGATCTTTCTCTTACCCTTTGTCTTCATTGCCTGTTTTTATGCTAAGAGAAGAGATACATGATACATTCACCATTGGTCACTAATGGTGACAAGAATTTTTGTAAGGAAGCTGATCGCTGATACAAAACAAGATAAGCTTGGTACTGTGTCCGTACATGCTTGGGCCATAGCTCACATTCTCTAATAAACACAAACACTGGTGACATAAGACTGGTCAGGCACACTTTCACACTTAATTTGTTTATTGGTATCACTTACACACTGTAATGACTGAGTGAGTTAATTAAGTACAATAAACAGAGGGATTAGCAGTCAACCATAAATGGGACTGTCAACAACAATTTATTGCTAAAAAAGTGTCTGAATTAGTCCTTATTTAAACAGGCAGAACTTTGTTATTTTTGGTCAATTTCCGTGATTTTTGTACCAACATTTACTCCATCTGAAAAAGGGCTGGAGAAAGGAGGCATGGCATCGCATCATGCTAAAAAGGGCTTGGAAAACTAATCTTAATCTAGGCCACGCTATCACATTACAACTTTACATTCATAAAACTATTAGATATAGTCAAGTGTACAAAAAGTAAACAACAACCTTTCGCACTTCTGCTAAGAACTTAATTTTGTTAAAGAGCAAAAATGAGCAGCCCAGACTTTTAAATGTGGTATCGTTATTAGACATACAGCGTAGACCAAAATCGGATAGACATTACATTCCTTTTGATCAGGGTTGACGCCGTTCGCCATATATACAGCAACAATTTCGAACATGATTCCGACTGTACGCAGACCCTGAAAAAGGGCGTAGGGGTGCGAATTTCAGGTATTTTGCAGAGGGTGAAAAACTGCATGAGTTTAATAAAAAAGTGGGGATGGGGGTGCGTTTACACCCCTCCCCACTCTGTGTGTAGGCCTGCATCAACAGATAGAATGAACTTTTTTGTTGACACATCACTGAAGGGGCTCTTGTTTCTGATCACTGTTATTCAGGAGCTCGGATGCAGTGATGGGACTGAGCGAGAAGAAGAGAGGGAGTTGAAACTGACAAACATTGTAGGTTCTGATCAGAAGACAACAATGGATCTGCACTGTCTGCAGCTGGATCATAAAATGTTAAACATGTAATAACTTTTCCAGCACAGATTGTGTTGCATTTATATGAGGTTAAGAAAATTAGGAAGTGTCTGCTGACAGCCGGCTGGCACCAGACTTTTAGGTCGTGACAGCTGGCTGTCACCAGACCTAAAAGTCTGCTGACAGCCGGCTATACTATTTGTTCAATAATAAGCATACTCTTTTTCACTGTTAAACATATCCTTTTTCATGAGATACTATACTTCTTCCATATTTTTTTGAAAGTGAAGAATGCAATATTTTCTTAGGTAGACTTGTTTGTTTGTTTGATTTGAGGTTTAACGTCCCCGTCAACACTGTAAAGGTCATTTTGGAGACGTTGCTTCCAATTTTGTGGGACTTTTACCTGACACTGAGATGAAATGACATCTCAAGCCCTGTCGCCCAATGAAACCAATAGGGTTTATTAGCATGGACGGTCCACCTCGCACCGCGGTTCCTGGACAGGCTTAGATCCTCTAAGCGGTTTACCAGTACTAGTGTGCGGGCCGGATTCAGCTCTGCATGGAAGCATCATGCAGCCCATATATTTCTTCAAGCCCCTATGGGCGGGGGCGATTAGGTAGACTTGTATTTTTGGTAAAATTATGTGTATTATGTGGTATTATTGCAACTTATAAATCATAATCAGTACATGTATAAAGAGCAAGAAGGATATTTCTGGGCATACTACCAGCAGAACTTACATGTTCAAACTGTAGATAAGGCATAACTTAGGTGTTAATCCCAACACTGGTTGTTTTTGCATGTGCAAAGTAGGGGGAAGAGTGTTAGGCACACACTTCATCTGGGTTTGAACAACACTGACATGGAACTAGAACATCTGAGATATGGCACAAATGCTTTTATACATGGATATTTGACAGATGCTGCAATTGTAATATTGTGATCTCAACTTGTGATTCACTGAATGCAAGTCTGCTGAAGAATAAATACAGGGCCAATGTTTTTTTTTTCAGCTAACGAAGAAGAAAATCTATCTGGTTTCGAATAATTGTTTTCATAAGAAAAATAGGCCCCCACTGTAAATAAGATCCCAAAAGCTGTTTGGTTTGAAAAAGAGATCAGAGTTATCGAGGCAGAATCAGTTGCCATGATAAACTGTATCAAGATGGGCCTCCCTGGCCTATTTATTGTGAACTCGGGTCCCCCACCTCTGATTAATGATTGGCTCAAAATAAGAGAAATAATCTTGAAAGGGCCATAAAATGAAGAAAACAAAAAAAACCTGTACCAAGTTTGACCAGATTTGTGTCACCCCCCGCCCCCCCCCCCAAAAAAGAAAATAGACTTGGTCTAAAGAGCATGGGCTCACACTGCAGCGGTTCAGCAAGGGAAGGTCATATGGGTTTTCTCCGGGTAATCTGATTTTGCCCACTTCTGAATAACAATAGGTTTGAAATAAGTGAAATAATCTTGAAAGGGTTGTAGAATGAACCAAAAAAGAAAAAAAACAAAGCAAAAAAAAAAAAACAGGAACTGTCAGAATATCTGACTATACCCCCACTTAAGTGCATTTTTGCAGAAACACACAACCTCTTGATCACCAGTCAGAAATCCCAGTGTTTTCTGCATGATATCAGTAATCATTCATTACTGCACTGCATACTATGTTGTTGGTGTCTAGAACATATAAAAAGCCCATCACCTTTACCACGATATAAGATATCATTATTGCATTGTATACCAAGTTTGAGGCTTCCAGCTTTAGTATTTCGTGAGATATCTCTGACAAAATATTAAACATTGGCCTATATGGGGAGAAGGAAGGATCAAAGAAGTACAATTGTACAAATTAGCCGAGAAAGCCCAATGACTCTTTTACAATATAGATCATTATCGCAATTTGCAAACCAAGTTTGAGGCAGCAAATTCTAGAAATCTTTGAAAGAAAAAATAGCATCAGCCTACACGGAGAAAAAGAAAAATGAACAAATAAGCTGAGAAAGCCCATTGTCTATATATGTACACGATCTAAGGCATCATTATTGCATTGCATACAGAGTCTGAGGCTACTAGCTTTTGTAGTTCCTGTGAAATCTTTGACAAAAAACTTAACATTGGCCTATATGTTCATGTACATTGTATATAGAGAGAAAGAATAATGAAAGGACAAATGAACAAATAAACTGAGAAAGCCAATTGTCTATACATGTACATGATCTAAGTAATCATTATTGCATTGCATACAGAGTCTGAGGCTACTAGCTTTTGTAGTTCTTGAGAATTCTTTGACAAAAACTTAACCTTGGTCTACATGTCCATGTATATAGAGAGAAATGAAGAATGAAAGGACAAGTGAACAAATAAGCCAAGAAAACCCATTGTTTCAATCTTACATGATATATGCAATCATTATTGCATTGCACACCAAGTCTGAGGCTTCTAGCTTTTGTAATTCCTGAGAAATCTTTGGAGAAAAATTAAATATTGGCCTATATGGAGAGAAGGAAGAAGGAAAGAACAAATTAGCTGAAAAAGCCCATCGTCTCTTACACAATATAAGTCATCATAATGGCATAGTATACCAAGTTTGAAGCTTCTAGCTTTTGTAGTTCCTGAGAAATCTTTGACAAAAGATTTTACATTGGCCAAAATGGAGAGAAAGAAGAATGAAAGATCAGATGAACAAATAAGCCAAGGAAGCAGTTCCTGAGAAATCTTTGAGGATAAATTTAACATTGACCTATATTGAGAGAAAGAAGAATGAAAGAACAGATGAAGAAATAAGCAGAGAAAGACCATTGTCGCTTACACGACACAAGTCAACATCATTGCACAGTATACCATGTTTGAGGCTTCTAGCTGCAGTTCCTGATAAATCTTTGCCCCAAAAAATTAGCACTGGCCTTTGTAATGAGAAAAAGAAGAATGAAAGAAAAGATGAACAAATAAGCCTATAATGCCCATTGTCTCTTTTGACTGCATAGTTAATAGTATATCAGGTTTGATGATTCTAGCTTCTATGGTTCTTGAGTAATCTTTGACAAAAATTTTCAAACTGGCCTGTAGGGAGAGAAAGAAGAAAACGAGAACAAATGAACAAATTTATGCCAAGAAAGCCAATTGTCTCTTACATGATTTAAGTTATCATTATTACATTTCATACAAAATTTGAGGCTTCTAGCTTCCAAAGTTCCTAAGAAGTATTTGGTGAAAAATTTAACATGAGCCTATATGGAGAGAAAGAAGAATAAAAGAACAGACGAACAAATAAGCCCGGAAAGCCCATTGTCTCTTAAAATTACACAATACAAGTCATTATCATTGCATTTGAGTCTTCTAGCTTTTACAGTTCCTGAGAAATCTTTGACACTGGCCTAGATATGGAGAGAAAGAAGAATGAATAATATATGAACAAATAAGCAGATAATGCCTATCTGCTCTTACAATATACAAGTACCCCAATGCGCATTTGACTGGTGATGAGGACACGGGTTCGATATCTGCCGGGGTTGGCAACATTCTTTCATGGAGATTGATCATGAATCTTTCCTTAACCTTTAACCTGCTGAATATTCAATTAAGCCACACCCATTTCTGTCTATCAACCAATCAAATTACTTGATGTAATTTACTGCTACAAATTCATAAACTAAATGCCAAACAGTGTAGATCCAGATCAGATGGCTTCTTCAGAAGCCATCTGATCTGGATCTATACTGTTTGCAAAGAAAGGGCTTGTCGCCAACAGCAGGCTAAAGGTTAAAGGTTATTCTCTCCCTTCCGCTGATTCAAGATGGGCAGTTGTCAGTTTCTGGCAAAAGAATGTGCACTGTACTGGTTATCCGCTTATGTATAAGCCTGCCCAGGGTATTTGGGAAAACCGAAAACAAACTTTTACCGGAAATAACCGAAAACAAATTCTCATAACCGAAAACAAACTATATCACCAATTATACCATGACTATTGTACATTTAAACACATACATGTTCAAATGCTATGTAAACAGATAATATGGCCAAGTTTGTGAGAATAATTTGAAATAATAACAATTTTATTGCATTTTATTATAAAAATTTCATAGACGGACCGGGATCTACACTGCTTGTACTAACTGTTTGCCTTGTTGTTTGTGATCAAAATGAATACATTAATCTTAGTAACTTTATTGTTTGAAAGTCAGAAATGTTTGTTACTAAAACCGTTTATTTAACAGGATTCTGATTAAGAAATTTAGTCAAAAATGGTTAAACTGGCTTGTCATCAGGAGGTCCCAGGTTAGGTAAAATTAATTGCCAAGCCAGTAACCTCAGGATCTACACTGACTGTACTTACTGCTTGCCATGCTGTTTTTGATTTAAATGAATACATTATGTCTTGTACTTTGATAGTCAGGAATGGGTGTGACTAAATTAATTTATTCAGCAGGATACGGCTTTAGAAAATTTGTAGATAAAAAAATACGTCGAGTATATCCTTAGGATGCGCGTCTCACCGGTCATCAGGAGGTCAATGGTTTGATAACGGCCTTGTTAGGAACATCTTTTCATGAAGATTGCTTGCTAGGAACATCTTTTCATGAAGATTGATCATTAAATCCTTTCAAGTGTGACACTTCCTTCTGCTCATCCAAGAAGGGCAGTTATCAGTTTTATAACGAAAGAATCTGCACTGGACTAGTTAACAGTATAGGTGGCTAAGCCTATCCAGAAAAAAAGTGATTAAGTAATTGACTCCCTTGATATGACCTAAATAGTGTTTACAGGCCTTTTAACTTTAATTAATAATAAGTAACACATTAGTTGAACGGAGTGCATACTTTCATATCTCCAAACAATCATTTTTATTGGCTATTGTTTGTTTGATTTGAGGCTTAACATCCCCATCAACACCGAAGAGGTCATTTTGGAGACGTTGCTTCCAGTTTTGTAGGACCTTTACCCGACATTGAGATGAAATGACATCTCAAGCCCTGTCGCCCAATGAAACCAATAGGGTTTATAAGTATGGACCGGCCGACACGCACCGCTGCTTAGATCATCTTAGTGGTTTTCTAGTACTCGTGTGCGGGTCGATTTCAGCTCTGCGTGGAAGCATCATGCAGCCCATCTTTTTCTTCAAGCCCCGATGGGCGGGGGCTACTACTTTTTTTATTGGTTATAATATATGATTTTTCCTGCTGATCCTGATGTTACTGGTTGGGCAGTTAGCTAACCTGGGACCTCCTGATGACCAGCCAGTCAAACCATTTTTGACTAAATTTCTTCAGCAGAATCCTTCTTAATAAATTGTTTTAGTCTCAAACATTTCTGACTTTCAAACAATCAAGTTACTAAGTATCATGTATTCATTCAGATCACAAACAACAAGGCAAACAGTTAGTACAACTAGTGTAGATCCCGGTCCATCTATGAAAATTGTATATAAAAAGGCAATAAAATCGTTATTATTTCAAATTATTCTCACAAACTTGGCCATATTATCTGTCTACATAGCATTTGAACTTGTATATGTTTAAATGTACAATATCCATGGTATAATTGGTGATATAGTTTGTTTTCGGTTATGAGAATTTGTTTTCGGTTATTTCCGGTAAAAGTTTGTTTTCGGTTTTCCCAAATACCGGCCTGCCCAGGAAAAATGTGGATAGATAAACTGACTGGCTCAAAATTACCTAAATAATATTGACTGGGCCGTTAAACTCCAATACAAACAAACAAGATATAAGTCATCATGATTGCATAGTATGGCAAGTTTGAGGTTTCTAGCTTTTATGGTAGCAATCCTTGTCGAAAATTATAGTCATACATGGACGGATGGACGGATGGATGATCAGGTGGATGGAAGGACAGATGTAAACCAGTATACCCCCAACTCACCCTTTTCACAGAGCTTTTACAGAAAATGCCCCCTTAATTATGCACAAGATGACAGAGCTTTTACAGACCCCACCACCACCACCACCACCACCACCCTTAATTGTGCACAAAATCAGAGCTTTTACAGAAAATCCCCCCTTAATAATGATAGTTTGGCCGCAAGGTTTCCAAACCTTACCAGTTATATGCCTCAACCTCTAGTTAAACATGGATCGCCAGTTAATTCCTTCAGGTCTAGACACCCACTCAGGCCTCCCCATGAAATATTAACTAAATTATTTATATCTAATAATAATTACTTTTCAACTTCCATTTTCACTAATAGAAGTAGTATAGTATCTCATAAAAAGAACATTAAAAGTGAAAAGATACATAGATGTACATGTACTTATTATTGAACAAATATTATTGCCGGCTGTCAGCAGACTTTTAGGTCTGGTGACAGCCGGCTGTCACTAGACCTAAAAGTCTGGTGCCAGCCGGCTGTCAGCAGACCTCACCTAAGAATTATCATTGAAATATTGTTAATTCACAAAGATGAATCTGTTGTGCTGGTTGAATATACGTGTACACAGAAGGGAAATAATTAAACACATTTACAAATAACAAGTAAATAATTTGGAAAACTTTGATGGAAAATGCTAGCTACCACAAAAATTGTACCGAATAATTTTCTTATAATGAAGCGAACGAGTACCCACAGTCTTCTTATAAAGCTTGCTATTGTCCGCGTGTCTATCACTGACCATCTGACTGCCACCGACCCTGAACAAAATCCAGTTTATAGTGTTGATACTCGATAGTGGCCCCCAAGACGTCAGAGCGCCATGTAAAAAGTAAATTCTGGACTGTGCTCGTGCACTGGAGCATTGGAAAACAGTGTATTCCTAATCAGACGCCACATAACTGTCTGATCAGGGCTACTGTGCTTGCTTAAAATACTGGAATTTAAATGTTAAACGAACAGTTCGATTCTCAGTTCTAAGTTCAGGACTATTTTCCCAACCTACACTCAGATACAATCAACCCACTAGTACTCTCAGTGCTTTGATTGAATATTTTGTTTGTTTGATTTGATGTTTAGCATCCCCGTCAACACTATAAAGGTCATTTTCATTTTGGAGACGTTGCTTCCAATTTTGCGAGACTTTTACCCGACATTGAGATAATATGACATCTCAAGCCCTGTCGCCCAATGAAACCAATAGGGTTTATAAGCATGGACGGTCCGACTCGCACCGCTTTGCCTGGGCAGGCTTAGATCCTCTAAGCAGTATACCAGTACTCGTGTGCGGTCGGATTCAGCTCTGCGTGGAAGCATCATGCAGCCCATTTATTTTTTCAAGCCCCAATGGGCTGGGGCCGTTGATTGAATATGCACTGCAAATCTGAGGAAGGTGGGTTTCAGGGGTAAAAATTTTTTGACAATTGCTAAGCTCCGTCCCTACTTTACAAATATATATGTAAATTCAATTCAATGTGCAAAATAGGGATTACGGTTTCTTTGCACGTTGACAAAAATGTCACTTTGTCACACAGATTCCTGTTCAGCATGCCATTGTTTTTTTGGCGTATTTGCTCTTTAATGAACCGATGACATGTCATATTGCTAAATTGCTAGTTGAGAGGTTGTAAGATACTAGAATTTTAATTTAAAGTCAGACATATTACAATACATGTAGTTCTATGACTACAGTAGAACTTCGATGGCTCGAACACCGATGGCTCGTTTACCATGGCTGGGTCGAACCCGTTCTTGAGTCCCTAGGGATTTGCTCTACATAAGAAATAGGGAGGGTAATATTTAGGATATTTTCGTGTTTTATCATGAAAATGTATGCTGTGTGTACTCATTAGAATCACCTCGATGAGGCGATTCTAATGAGTACACACAGCATACACTTTTCAATACAGAACACCGAAAAGATGTCCAAAAGTATCTCGTTATGCCCCCTGGCAGTAGCCCTCAGTGGCTCGAACTACCGCTGTCTCGAACAGATTTTCATGGTCCCAAAGGTGTTCGAGCCATTGAAGTTAGACTGTATATATATTGATGACTGAACCGTAAAACTGAAACTGAAACATCTTGCAACTCTTTTTGTACCAAATGGAATCTTCCTCCTTATATATGGCTGGAGTCCATTTCAAAATTTAGGGGTGTCCGGTTGTGTTTTCATCAAAATTGATTTGGAAAATGACAGAACTTTTAGCAAACAGTGGAGGCCCAGATCAGATGCTGCGTTTTGCGGCATCTGATCTGGGCCTCCATTGTTTGCCCTGGTACCCGTTTTGAGGTGTCTGGTACAAAATGGGTTATGACACTCCGTTTTGTCTCTTGTCGACTCTGTACACTGTCTCAAAGTTTAGGCCAATGAAGACACATTGTGAACATTCATTCAGGCTGTTATTGTTGCTAAAATTAAAGCTGACACGATTAATCAAAAAATCGATTAATTGATCGATATGTTCCTCACAAATTGTTATTTTTATTGATTTGTTTGTAATTGATTATTTGATAAGTACAATTTCCTACCAAAAGCGATGCTTAAAATAGCTGGATGTGTGGCAAACAGTGCAGACCCCGATGAGACGCCGCATTCTGCGGCGTCTCATCGGGGTCTGCACTGTTTGCTCATAGCTGTCTGTTCAAATATACATATGGTAAGAGTCATGCTCAGGCAGAAAGCCAAACAGGTAAAATTATGACAAAATCTTAAGTGATTACTAATCGATTATCGATCGCAATGACATGACTGATAATCGATTATCTTTTCAGCTCCGATTAGCCAGCCCTAATAAATACTCAGTTTCATCAATCTAGTTGGCTGGCTGTCAATACCGGTTGTAATTATCAGTCACAAGTCATTGGACTTGGAACAAAAGTGTCGGGGAATGGTCTTCAAAATTGTCAGGGAAGCTATCTCCAAAAAGCTTGTCGGCAAAACTGTCTTGTCAGGGAACTGTCTGGATTCCTTATTTCTGACCATAGCTCCAGATAAACCTGCATATTTTAACCCTTGTCCTGCTGAATATTTTAATCTGCTACACCCACTACCAACTACCAACCAATCAGATTACTTGATTCAAATTATTGCAACAAATGAACTGAGCTACCAAGACCGGCTAGCATGTTTGTAGAGAATGTTATGTACAGAGCCAGTGAATGGAAAGTCTTTTACTACTGAGGAAGAATCAGATCAGTCTGTGCATTTTGATATTATGGCCGAAGTCTTCGCTTGTTGTTCGTTGGAAAGCAGTGGCCATGCCAAGATCACTCGTACGAACAACATAGCAACAGACAAGGTAAGTATTTTGTATAATTGAAGGATAGTTTTTGTAAATTCTCCATAAAAACATGTGTTGTGGGCACTTGTTGTGGGTAATCATTAGAATCGCCTCGCCAAGGCGGTTCTAATGAGTACCCCCAACATAGACCGGCCCCGATAGCTCAGTTGGTAGAGTGTCCGCTCCGGGGAACGGGAGGTCTCGGGTTCGATCCCGGGCCGCGACATACCAAAGTCGTTAAAAATGGTACTAGCTGCTCCTCGCTTGGCACTCAGATTTACGGGGTAGAGCTAGGACTGGTCGATCCAGTGTCAGGATAATGTGACTGGGTGTGGTATCATGTAATGTGTCTGGGACATGATACTTCAGTGAGGCAGCACTATAAACGTGAGCATTGAGCTCCCTGTCGCAACCAGACACCGTCGTGATATGACTGAAAAATTGTTGAAAGCGACGTTAAACCCGAATTCACACACACACACACACACCCAACATAGGTTTATATGGAGTAATAAGGAAAACTATCCTTCAATTATCACAAAATACGGACCTTACCCGTTGCTATGTGAATGCCTTGGTAGAGGCCCAGGAAAACTGCTGCGAGTCGGCCTGTCATTTCATCTCAATGTCGGGTAAAAGTCCCACAAAATTGGAAGCAACGTCTCCAAAATGACCTTTACAGTGTTGACGGGGACGTTAAACCTCAAATCAACCAACCAACTGTCCATGTTTATAAACCCTATTGGTTTCATTGGGCGGCAGGGATTGAGATGTCATTTCATCTCAATGTCGGTTAAAAGTCCCACAAAATTGGAAGCAACATCTCCAAAATGACCTACCGTATTCGACCTATTTACCGCACATGCTCCTATAAGCGCACACCCACGCTTTTTCTTGAAAAAATACACAAGCACACACTTTACAGTAACCTCCCAAGAAATTCATATTGAGTTTTGCGGCATCTTTGACCCGGACAATCATATGTTTATGTGGTGAACCCTTATGCTGAAATTCAGCTCTATGAAATAATCATATCGGAAGCTTTTTTTCGTTTTTGAGTGTGTGCTTATTAGGTAGATTTTTCACCACAATATTTTCATACAATTTTGAAAAAACTAAGTGCACGGTGCAGTAAATAGGTCGAATACGGTAAATAGTGTTGGCGGGGACTTTAAACCTCAATTCAAACAAACAAACAAGACTTGGTAGAATATGCTTGCTGGTTGTTATGTATGTGATCAATGAATCATTGTTTGTTTGTTTGTTTGTTTGAGTTGAGGTTTTACATCCCCACCAACACTATTTAGGTCATTTTGGAGACGTTGCTTCCAGTTTTGTGGGACTTTTACCTGACACTGAGATGACATCTCAAGCCCTACCGCCCATAGAAACCGCTAGGGTTTAGGGATCAGTCCGACTCGCATCACTTTTCCTGGGCAGGCTTAGACCTAAGCGGTTTTGCAGTATTCAAGATTGATCGGTGTAAGCTCTGCGTGGACACACCGCGCAGCCCATCTATTTCTCCACGCCCCGCATAACCGATCATAACCGGTTGTAAATTGGGAGATGAGAAAAATACTTAAAATGGCATACACAACAACAAATTAACTCTTATCATGCTGTTCACAACCCCTATCTTTGGAAACAGTGAAGAAGCCATCTGATCAGGATCTCCACTGTTTGACATTAAGTTTATAGATTTGTAAGAATAAATTACATCAAGTTATTTGATTGGTTCAAAGTCAGAAATGGGTGTGGCTAAATTGAATATTCAGCAAGAGAAGGGTTAAAATGATACTGAAATTGATGAAGGAAACTTCTGAAATACCCATTACACTATCGAAATTCATGGATACCCAATAGAAACTGCCAAAATACCCAATTTAAAAAAAGCAAATCCCAAATATATGGAAAGAGGCTGGGTAAAAAACCGTCTGCCAGCTCGTTTACATTACAATTTCTACATACATGTACATGCTGCAAACAATTTCGGCCAATTGTTGTACTTCCGAGTTGGTTCAAACTTCTTTATAAGTCAAGAATCAAAATCATTACTGGTGGCATGCCAGATGACAATCATTTGGGGATTATAGGGGTCCCAGAGAAGGTACATACATCTACAGGTACATTGAATATGCAACTTCATTAGGGAGTCCCAGGGGGTGGTTGGGTGGGTCCAAAGTGTCAGACAACTATGTTGCTTCACTGGGGTGGCTTACAGTTGGGCAAGGCCTGCTATTTTTGCAGCAGGTAAGGGTAGAGGTTAAAGCTGGCACAATTAATCAGATAATCGATTATTCAGTCGATAAATTCCACAAAAATTATTATCATTGCTGATTTGCTTGCAATCGATTATTTAATAAGTACAATTTACTAGCCAAAGTTGTGCCTAAAATAGCTGTATGGGTGGCAAACAGTGCAGGCCCAGATGAGACGCCGCAGGACGCGGCGTCTCATCTGGGTCTACACTGTTTGCTCAGATCTGTCTGTTCAAATACATATGGAAAAGTAAAGCATATGGTAGGAGTCATGCTCAGACAAAAAGCCAGACGGGTAAAATTATTACCAAATCTTCAGTGATTACTAATCGATTATAGATCACAATGATATGAATGATAATCGATTATCTTTTCAGCTCCGATTAGCCAGCCCTAGTAGAGGTGAATGTTGTTATTTCTATTCATTTCCCTCTTTCTCCCCTGTCCATCACTTCCATCTCTACTGTCTCTTCAATCTCTTACCCCATCTCTCTGGGAGAGGACACAAATTGTCACAAAATGACCGGCAAGGGTTGGCGTGTCATTAAACCATTACACAATCAATTAACCCTTATCTTGCTGAATATTCATTTAAGCCACACCCATTTCTGTCTATCAACCAATCAAGTTACTTGATGTAATTTATTGTTACAAATTCATAAACTGAATGCCAAACAGTGTAGATCCTGATCAGATGGCTTCTTCAGTTCAGAAGCCATCTGATCTGGATCTACACTGTTTGCAAAGATAGGGGTTGTGAACAGCAAGATAACGGTTAATGGGAGTCCCAGACAAGATAGATATCAGGTAAAACCCTAACTGTTGGTAAAAAATAGTATAAAGTTACTTTTTAACACATCAGTAGAAGTCATTCTTGAGTGTTAACTTCCTGCCTTTCATGAATATTTGAGGGGTGTTCTGAGAAAAGCTGCGTTCGTCTTTTACAAACAACAAAAGTGCAGGTCAGCCTGTGCATCCGCAGTCTGATCGGCAACTTTGTGTCCACATCTTGGGGAGTACATTACCTATAGTTGTTTAGAAGCCTCCATGGTGTAGTGGCTATGCTACTCGCCTTGAAAACCAGGGTTCGCAGGATTGATCCCGGGATTCTCCAGACTTTTGGATGAGTCTTTAAACTGAGGTCCCATCTCTGGCCATAGCTGTTGGTGAAAGGTAAAATTTAAACACTCACCTGCATTTTTTTCTGTATCTGTAATTTCAAGTCTTGCTAGGCTGCAGCTGAACAGAGCAGTTTGTGCCTTTACCCTGAAGGTAGAATTTCTCGCCACATGGCCCTTTCGCTTTCATAAGGCTTATAAGCTGATTCAGATTGCACACTTTCAAAGTGTTAGAAATTAACCCTTGTCCTGCTGTTCACCACAACCCTTACTTTTACCAAACAGTTTAGATCCTCTTCAGATGGAGAATCCATCTGATCAGTATCTACACGGTCTGACATTCAGTTTGTGAATTTGTTGCAATAAATTACATCCAGTAATCTGATTGGTTCAAATGCTGAAACAGGTCTGGCTAAATTAATTATTCAGCAGGGTAAGGGTTATCTTTTTTGCGAGTGGCAATTTGTTGCTACCTGGACTGAAAGTTGGTAGCAAAAAGCTTCATTCCAGTAGGAGGCCTACTTTCCATACACTAACCCTCCAAGGCTTCCAAGCACCAAGCAATTTTAGCTGGTGGCATTTTCGAAGTATTTTGTCTTACTTTTCAGCAAAAACAAGGCTTGACAGTACATGTGAATCGTCTGTCCAGCAAGCCTTATTTTCCTGCAGATGATTCAAATGAAGTGTCAAGCCTTATTTTTGCTGATAAACACAGAGTAATTGATAAGGGTCGTATCGTCGTAAATACGACTCTAAAATCGAGCAAATACGACTAGAAATGAAGAAACAGTCGTACCAAATACGACTGTCAAATTGGCGATACGCCAAGGTCGTTCCATTGCAGTCGTATCGGCAATGGAAAAACAAAAACAAAAAATAAACGTGACGCCTGACAAAAAGCAATCGAAATCGCGGTAATTTTCGCCACATCATAGTCTTCAACAAAAACTGTTCCAATCTTCAAGAACGATTCGAAATTCATCCATTCAAAAATTAATTACGCTGAAACACTTCAACCTTACCTTTTGGCGATCATATATTGAGCTTATATTCAATCAGCCTCAAGTTATGACAACTATCAACATGATTAGGAAACCGATTATTGATGCGTGATTACATAACGGTATTTATTATCCAAGAGAAAGCCGCCCGCATTATTAACTTTATTAACAACGCCTGAAGCATGAACAGTAACTTTATGGCAAGCGTGCATAAAAATACGATCCTGAACATTGTTAGGCAATCACATTGGCTTCTACGGAGTGTCATCTTCGAAAAAAAAATTGGTTCGACAGATCTACAGATTCACATTGTCATGTACTTAGGAATTAAATATCAAAACAGACGCGCAGATGATAAAAAGTTAAGTTTGTGGAGAGCCTGTCAAAGTTTCTCCGGATAAACGCAAGAAAAAAATCAAATACATAGCTATTTCTCCCAAATCAAAGAAATTCACCCTAAAATGGATTACTCTGTATTTTGTGGAAAAACAACAGAAGCAACAACAACTGGGCTAGGATGTAACAGCGAATATATATCCGACCAGGCAGCGTAAGCGCTAGCTCTTTCTGCTTAGCGTCCGCAAGCCGCAGATGCAAGAAAATTTGCCTCCATGACTCATTGTTTTCGCGTCCTTTGGCCATTGGCGGAAACTCTTAACCGGAGGCTTAAAAATCTTGTTTATTGCAGTTTTCCGACACGTGTATGTCGGTGCCTTTGATTATTGCATCATGGTGGTTGTTTACTTTTGACTCCACTTCTATTTTTCATACTTTTATCATCCCGACGTACTTTTTTCTCGCAACATTGTCGCCAATGCACGTCTGAGATAGAACCACCGCTGCACAAACTGATCTCTTTGTCCGTCGTGTTCCGTATACATTTGACCAAAATTATATTTATTGAGTCACAATGGCAGGATTAACCTGTAATACTTGGGTACTCATATATCTAATTGTGAATCACAGGTGGTCAGGTCAGCATGCAGTGCATGCTTATTTACCGCTATGTATCAAGTAGCCGATTAAATTAACACGCTAAGATGTCTCGCCGGTGTCTTTGAACATTAAGCAGAATGACTGGCAGCGCATCATAAAATAACGCAAACACAGCAACCGGGACAGACTGATTAGCTTTCACAGATACGCTTGCTGATCTGAGTCTTTACTGGTCGCACGTTTTATTATATTTTTGCTGAGCGCTGAATTTCTCGCCTTTTACCAATCGCATGCAGTTGCTACAATTAGTGGAGATTTTCCCCCGCCTTTGAACGCGTAGCACGTAAGGCCGCTGCAGACACAAAACATGGGTTTGAAAACGTTTTGATGACAGTATGATACGTGTGACCGCTGAAGACTCCGACCAGCCTGCACAGTCTGATCAAAACGAGCCTTCAATAGCGTCTGGTGAAGATACGACCCTAGTTTTGAATTAAGGAGTACCGATACTCTCAAAGAATCACAGGATACGCCTATAGTCTTTGGTTGAAGGAGTAACAGTACTCCTCGGGCAAAAGCTTATCAATAACACTGTAAACATTTTAACAACAACATTTGCTCACAATACTTCAAGTTAGTGATAAGGCTGGCTAATCGGAGCTGAAAAGATAATCAATTATCAGTCCTGTCATTGCGATCGATAATCGATTAGTAATGGCTATGGTTTTTGTCACTTTTACCTCTCTGAGCATGTCTCTTACCATATGTTGGTCTTTGATATATGTATATTTGAACAATCAGGCCTGAGCAAAAATGTAGACCCGTATGAGACGCCGCAGAATGCGGCATCTCATCAGGGTCTGCACTGTTTGCCAATCATCCAGCTATTTTAGGCATAACTTTGGATAGTAAATTGTACCTGTCAAGTAATTGATTACAAGCAAATCAGAAATAATAATCATTTTTTTGAAATTTATCGATGGATTAATCGATTATACGATTAATCGTGTCAACCTTACTAACTATCATGACAATACCATGTTGCATCTTTTTGCTACCAATTGTTTTGACCAGGTAGCAAGCTGAATTTTCAGGAAGCAAATTTGCTACCAGCGACTTTTAAACCCTGCTTCCTTCGCCCCCGCCCATAGGGGCTTGAAGAAATATATGGGCTGCATGATGCTTCCACGCAGAGCTGAATCCGGCCCGCACACTAGTACTGGTAAACCGCTTGGAGGATCTAAGCCTGTCCAGGAACCGCAGTGCGAGGCGGACCGTCCATGCTAATAAACCCTATTGGTTTCATTGGGCGACAGAGCTTGAGATGTCATTTCATCTCAATGTTTGGTAAAAGTCCCACAAAATGGAAGCAACATCTCCAAAATGACCTTAACAGTGTTAACGTGGACGTTAAACCTCAAATCAAACAAACAAACAAAACCCTGCTTCCAAATTAATGTTCTCGTAAACTAACCTAGTCTTGTCCATAAATGTAGTTGAGAAAAATCTACTCTAGTATGTTTTTCATAATCTGTTTATTTAACCCATTTTGTACCGGGAACCGCAAAAGGGGTAATTGGCAAACAGTGCAGGCCTAGATCAGACGCCACAGAATGTGGCGTCTGATCAGGGCCTACACTGTTGCAAAAGATCAACCATTTTCCAAATAAGATTTGAAGATAGCACAACCAGACACCCCTAAATTTTGAAATGGGTTTGTGCTATACATAAAGTGGAAGATTCCATTTGGTACAAAAAGCATTAAAATCATGCTATTTGTTTTGTCTTCTTCAGATCTCAAAGGTTCAGAGTTGGAATTTTGTGAAAACCAGGTATGTTAGTGATGAGAAACAGAATAGGTCCCGGAAAGATTCTATCTGTCACGCATTTTGCGAAAATAATTAATCCTTTTGAGATCTACATGTATTTTGTGAATAGTATCAGGGATTTTCCTACCCTTCATAATCAGGGTCCAGGGGCCATTGGGTTTGGAAAAAACATATCACTAATATGTAAAGTTGGGTATTTATACCCCCACATATGAAATTTGGGGGGGTATATAGGAGTGAGCTTGTCGGTCGGTCGGTCGGTCTGTTGACTTGATTTCCAGATGATACACATGTAACTCAAAAAGCGCTTCACCGATTTTTATAATTTTTGGTACACTGATGTAACATCATAAAATACAGGTCACGTTCAATTTCCACTACAATTCATCAATTTTCGACATACATGTTGTTATGGCCCCTTTCAAGTGAAAAAATTGCAAAATGGCACTGTTGTACTATCAAGGCAGTTTTTGTGGGGGTATTCATCACATTTAGTGATAGCTCTAGTCATATCAGTTGTAACTTTGTCAATTTTGGTTCAATTTTTCATGAAATTTTCATCAAAATGTAGCACAAAATCCGAAATTGGGAAATTTGTTGTAAAATTTGGGAATATCTGTCTCTAAATTGGGAAAAATAGGGGCCGAACCGACCCCAAATTTGCACTAGGAAAATCCCTGAGTATGCACGGGATATGCAAGTTTCTGGCATTAGAGTCTCATGAATTACGTAGGATTTTGCAAATATCACTCACATGTGACCAGTCTCAGACTAGGTCAGTATCAGCTGCGAGACCAAACTCTCCTGACATTTCTTGGCTTTCTCAACCCATTACCACTCAGGGATTTCGTGAATTTCGCTGATTTTCACAGTGTTGCACCTGACAGCAACTTCAACTAGCAATTGTTTCATAATGGATGGTCTGTTTTACACCAAACTCGGCATGAATGTTCATTGGGCAGTAGCCTTTCAAATGCAAC
Source organism: Lucinisca nassula (assembly GCA_963580285.1). Classification (NCBI taxonomy): domain Eukaryota; kingdom Metazoa; phylum Mollusca; class Bivalvia; order Lucinida; family Lucinidae; genus Lucinisca; species Lucinisca nassula. Next base: position 73,185,245 of record OY757016.1, read on the forward strand.
CTTTCATGACTTGATCATTGTTGTCATGGTAAAGAGGGGTATCTCAAAGTTGGCAAAATGTGTGTTTTCACATGAATTTTTGACCACATTTTAATCTTCACACAGCTGTCAAGGCAACAATTAAGGTGTTTGGCACTGGTCATTTTCACTGTTTGCAGCATGTTTTATCAGCATCAATTTTCAGGCAGTTTTGACCCCAGACACCCTCAGATATAAATTTTAGTGACTGGTTGGGTCATACACCCAAAATTTTTCGGGATGTGAGGGGGTGGGGGTTGCCCCCCTTTCAATCCCCCCCAGAATATTTTAGTGGGGAGGCGCGCGAAAAAGCAGGTCACTTTTTTGCCCAACAAGTCCTGAAGCAAACATAACTATCCAGGGGTAGAAATGCAGATTTTCGGTGCTTCTGGGGCTTAAAATGGGGGGGGGGGGGGTGCAGACAGGTAAAAACACGTATCTGAGTGGGAAAGGGTTAAAGGGAAGTGCCCAAAGAGAAACTTTCACTTGAGAAGAAAGTACCATAATGATCCTAAGTATTGGGACAGCCAGGCCTTACCAAACAATGCAGACCCAGATGAGACTGCTCCTGAAGGAGCAGTCTGATCAGGGTCTACACTGTTTGCTATTGCGTCTGCACCTTTTGGACCTCTTGCTGGGTCAGCAAACAGATTTGTTAAAATTTTAGGAAAATTACAGCAAGTCCTCAAGGTGTCCCAGTTTTAAGATTTTTACGGTATTTGGAGGGATGAACTGCGATAAGGAGTCCAGACTGATTAAGCTGGTTCAATTGGTCCATTGTGCCACGCAAAAATCCCGTCAGGTGTGGTTGCTATCCGCCTCACATTATTGCGAGTTTATTACGAGGGACTTGCGACCAACTCGCGAGTGTCTTCTATGGGTTTTGCAAACAAAATTGTCACACATTTTGCATATGCACAAACACTCAGATCTTCCTGGGACGTCCTGTATAATATGTGGTTTCACTTCAGTAAACTAGAACTGCCTTTAACCCAATTGACTGTACAGATAGCTATGCCGGCCCCGCCCATCAGGGCTTAAAGAAATAGATTGCTTGGGCTCCATGATGCTTCCACGCAGAGCTTAAACTGACACCACATGGGTACTGGTAAACAGCTTAATAGAAGGTCTAAGCCTGCCTAGGCAAAGTGGTACAAGTCGGACCTTTCATGCTTATAAACCCTGTTGGTTTCATTGGGTGGCAGGGCTTGAGATGTCATTTCATCTCAATCTCGGGGTAAAAGTCCCACAAAATTGGAAGCAATGTCTCCAAAATGACCTATATAGTGTTGAAGAGGACGTTAAACCACAAATCAGACAAACAGACAGCTATGCAATCAGTGTACATGTAGATCCAGGTGCAGTGATATATCTGCATGCAATTTATCTCCATTGTCCCCCGCTCATCGGGGCTGGAAGAAATAGATGGGCTGCATGATGATTCCATGCAGAGCTGTAACCAGCCGCACACGAGTACTGGTAAACCACTTAGAGGATCTAAGCCTGCCCAGGCAAAGTCAGACAGTCCATGCTTATTAACCCTATTGGTTTCATTGGGTGGCAGGGCTTGAGATGTCATTTCATCTCAATCTCAGGTAAAAGTCCCACAAAATTTGAAGCAATGTTTCCAAAATGACCTATACAGCGTTGACGAGGACGTTAAACCACAAATCAGACAAACAAACAGATAGCGATGCAATCAGTGTACATGTAGATCCGGATGCATTGATATATCTGCATGCAATTCATCTCCAGTCAAACAAGCAACTAAAGTTTGTTAACTGCGGCGTAAGATGAGGGTGAAGTTTAGGGCGCCATAAAACTGGTTTTAACTCCCTAATAATTATAACTAGCTATCCCAAGGCGGTACTTCTGTTGTGGTTTCATTTGCTATCCACATAGAACACTGTGTCCATAGCAACAGATATGGTGGGTATTTGATGATAATTGAAGGATAATTTTCCTTATCTCTCCATTTAAACCTATGTTCAGAGTTCTCGTTAACTCCAAATTTGGAGTAATTTACTCCAACCTTTTCATTTCTGACTCCAACTTTTTGGAAAGTCTCGATAGAAAAGTATGGTAAAACTCCAACTTTTTCTGGAGGACTGCATTTTTACTCCAATTTTCAAAATCCTAATGAGAACCCTGAATGTTGTGGGTATTTATTAGAAGCGCCTCACAGGATTCGCGAAAATTATCCTTCAGTTATCACAAAATACCTACCTAATGTCTGTTTGTACATGTATGTGTGTCACTTGTGCTGGCTGGTCTGGGTTTTCAGTGGACACACATGGTCAAAGGTCCCCTTTTCTCTTGGCATGACCCAGATGAGCTGATACATCAGAGAAGGGCCACAAACATTATCTGATTTATATTCTTACAAATGCATGTGTGCAACTAACTAATTATAATAGAGCTGAACTTAAGACTTCTCGCATAAAACTACACCTCGATGCCTCATTTATCAGTTACCCCCTATATTAATTGCATTGTAACACATTGACTGATAAAGATATGCTACGGGAGCTTTATCAGTTCAACATGACATTGCACTTTTATGAATGTTCTGGACTACTGGAAAAAAATGGCAGAAATGTTATTACTATTGAAAAAAAATTGAAAAATTACTTTTTGAAAAAATATCGTAGAAAAAATGACGGTCAGCTGATACCTAATATATGGACTGATTTAAGGCACCTGGATGTTGGGACACACTGAGGACAATCAAATACTGCTCGTAAATTGCCAATTTAAGAGTGTACAAGGGGATAAACTGATAAATAGGGTACCAGATTCTTTTCATTTGATATCATGTTTATCAAGCTTGGCTTCGAGAACGCAGGTAGAATCACTGGGCAAGGCTCATGATTTGACACCTGTTCTCGAAGTTTGCCTGGTAAACTTGATATCAAAAGACATGAATCTGGTATTCTCTACAGTAGAACTTCGATGGCTTGAACACCGATGGCTCGTTTACCATGGATGAGTCGAACCCATTCTTGAGCCCCTAGCGAAATCCTCTACATAAAAATTGTGGGGGATAATTAAGGAGATTTTAGTCTTTTATCTTGCAAATGTATGCTGTGTGTACTCATTAGACTCGCCTCAATGAGGCGATTCTAATGAGTACACACAGCATACATTTTCATTATAGGAGGCCGAAAAGATGTCTAAAAGTATCTCGTTATGCCTCCTGGCAGTAACCATCAGTGGCTCGAACTACGCCTGTCTCGAACAGATTTTCGTGGTCCCAAAGGTTTTCGAGCCATTGAAGTTTGACTGTATTTACATGTTTGCAGGCAGTAGAGACTCTACTTAGACTGCAAGGCTCACCAGTTGATCACCTATCAGATCATAACATGGCTTGACCAGGACTCGAACCAAGGGCCTCTCATTATACTATGCAAACATTTTTCTTGTGAGCTAACACCGGCCCCGATAGCTCAGTTGGTAGAGTGTCCGCTCCGGGGAACGGGAGGTCACGGGTTCGATCCCGGGTCATGACATACCAAAGTCATTAAAAATGGTACTAGCTGCTCTTCGCTTGGCACTCAGATTTACTGGGAAGAGCTAGGACTGGTCGACACAGTGTCAGGATGATGTGACTGGGTGTGGTATCATGTAATGTGTCTGGGACATGATACTTCAGTGAGGCAGCACTATAAAAGTGAGCATTGAGCTCCCTGTCGCAACCAGACACCGTCGTGATATGACTGAAAAATTGTTAAAAGCGACGTTAAACCTGAATTCACACACACACACCCTCTCTTGTGAGCTAACTTAAATGTGTCACATTACAGGTATTGGAGTGTTTTAGAACTTTTCTTATTCATTTTTCAGAGTTGTACGAATTATACAGATAAAGAGGTCAAAAAGTCTCTTCAGATTATTAACAACCTCCATGATGATCTTGCTTCTTTGAAAGGTATTCTTCCGGGCACTAGTCATTTTGACACCTAAAACATGGATAAACCAGTAATGCTAGCACGAATAATCGGATAATCGATTAAGAGATCGATAAATTCAACAAAAAAGATTATCATTTCTGATTTGCTTTTAATCGATTTCTTGATAGGTACAATTTACTACCCAAAGTTATGCCTAAAATAGCTGGATGAGTGGCAAACAGTGCAGACCCTGATGAGACGCCGCATTCTGCGGCGTCTCATCTGGGTCTACACTGTTTGCTCAGGCCTCTCTGTTCAAATATACATATGGTAAAGTGCAACATATGGTAAGAGTTGTGCTCAGAAGAAAGCCAGACAGGTAAAATTATGACAAAACCTTAGCGATTACTAATCGATTATCGATTGCAATGACAGGACTGATAATCGATTGTATTTTCAGTTCCGATTAGCCAGGCCTATAAACCAGTAGACAAAAGTCCTTTAGATTATGGGCTAGGCCTCAAAACTTTTCAAGAAAATTCCCATTCTTTTAATGTTAACCCTTAAGATGCCGAGGAAACTTACATCTGAAAATGCCGTCTGCTTTTGTCATCTGCTGATATTTTTGCAAACTTTTTAAAAATATTTTTGCATACATGAAAACATTGTGGGCCCAGATCAGGAGCAGTTTGATCCAGTTCCACTCTGCCAAAAAATTACTTTTAAGGTAACCGGCAGATGGCAAAACAGACGACAGTTGTCATGATTGGCATTTTATGGGTTAACATGTGTTTGATAGAAGTCTGGGACAGACTCTGGGCCCCTAGGCCAAACAGGTAAACGGGGAATGGATATAAATGGCATATTCCCCACCCTTTTTGGTTTACCTGCATAGTATGCATGGCGGAAATATACATGTAGAAGTCTGATTTTCCGTCTGTTGTTAATTTGTCAAGCCCTTAACATTTGCGATCACCGTCACTTTAACCCTAATAGTAAAGACTTTTAGCCCTAATAGTAAAGGGATTTCTCAAGACCTTGGCCTAAATTTTAAAGTTTCTGACGTGTCAACCCTAGCTTTCACTCAAATGTTAGAGTGGATTTCTCAAGACATATAAGAGCTTTATTAATGATACTTGGTATAAATTTGCTCCTACCGGCCCCGATAGCTCAGTTGGTAGAGTGTCTGCTCCAGGGAACGGGAGGTCACGGGTTCGATCCCGGGCCGCGACATACCAAAGCCGTTAAGAATGGTACTAGCTGCTCCTCTCTTGGCACTCAGATTTACGGGGTAGAGCTAGGACTGGTCGACCCAGTGTTAGGATAATGTGACTTGGTGTGGTAGCATGTAAAGTGTCTGGGACATGATACTTAGTGAGGCAGCACTATAAAAGTGAGCATTGAGCTCACTGTCGCAACCAGACACCATCGTGATATGACTGAAAAATTGTTGAAAGTGACGTTAAACCCGACTTCACACACACACACACACACATAAATTTGCATCTGGGGATGATGCATATAGATATTTGTCTTTTACCGACATTTCATGGTTCACAGACTTTGTGAACTATTGCGTCAACCCTAGCATCCAACTTTATGTTGAAATCTATTTCTCAAGAACTATATTTAGAACTCCATCAATGATACTTCCTACAAACTTGCACATAGGGATGGCAGCTTTAATGCAAGCATCCATATCTGAACTTGTCCGATATTTCCTGTTTCGCTGACTTTGTGAACTACATATGTATAAGAGTCTAGGAATGGCATCTTTTATACAAGCATACATATTTGACCTTGACCTACATTTTATAGTTTGGGGACTTAGCGCTCCCACATGCACTTCATACATTTAAATTCCGCTGTTAAGATCACCTAAAATTAAGACTAGATTTGCTTTCAAAAGCTTATTTAGTAGGTTCCAGTTATTCCTTCTTTGCCTTTTCTGCTTAGACTGTCCTCTGGTCAGAGACCACCTTTGGGACTGTTCAAAAGTGGTCTTAAAGACCACTTTTAAACAGTCCCAAAGGTTGTCTTAATATAGGAATTTTACTGTAGTCTGTGAACATGCATTCAAGTAATAAAAAAGCCCTTTGCAGTTGCCGAGTGGTTATAGAAAAATAGTGGCCAACAAAACAAGTTTGATCCAAGGCACCTGATGATCCCAAATCAAATCTTTTTGAATTCAGGGTCTGTAAACCAAGACTTCGTTGTCCAAGAGCCATACCTTCACATGATGTTGCTGTTCAAAAATCTCTCTCTCTCTCAGTTATTCTTTCTTTGTCTTTTCTGCTTAGACTGTCCTCTGGTCAGAGACCACCTTTGGGACTGTTCAAAAGTGGTCATAAAGACCACTTTTAAACAGTCCCAAAGGTTGTCTTATTAATATAGGAATTTTACTGTATTCTGTGAACATGCATTCGAGTAATAAAGAAGCATTTTGCAGTTGCCGAGTGGTTATAGAAAAATAGTGGCCAACAAAACAAGTTTGATCTCTCTCTCTCTCTCTCTCTCTCTCTCTCTCTCTCTCTCTCTCTCTCTCTCTCTCTCTCTGAGGCAAATACATTTTTGAAACAACAATTGCTACCTAGCCGGCCTAGGTAGCTCAGTCGGATGCGTGTCTGACTGTACATCAGAAGGTGCCATGGTCGGCAACATTCTTTCATGGAGATTGATTATGAAATCTTTTCTATAGTCATTCTCTCCCTTTCGCTTAAGAAGGGCAGTTGTCAGTTTCTGGTGAAAGAATGCGCACTTTACTGCCGGGGGTAGTTAACCGCTTATGTATAAACCTGCCCAGGAAAAGTGTGGATAGTTAAACTGACCGGCTCAAAAATGACCTAAATAGTGTTGACTGGGCTGTTAAACTCCAGTACAAACAAACAAAACAATGGCCACCTCTAAAAGTGACTCCATTCCCTTTAATTTTGTCTTTCAGGGAAACATGAACTTGGAGAAATAAGTGAAGAGAAAATACGACTTAAAAGAGCGGCTGTGGAGAAGGCTGTGACTAAACTTGACAAAGTAAGTTTCTACATACCTGGATCCAGTTGTTCAAAGCACCGTTAGCTTAACAAACTCGTTAGTGGAGAAATCGTTAACTGTTCTAGCTAGTACAATACCTAAAATTCTGGTATTTTTGCAGAAAAAATGTGAGTAGCTAGCTACTCACATTTTTTCAACAAAAATATTTAGTATATTTGCCATATCAAATGATCAAAGTTTTAACAATTTGTTGACTAACGATGTCATAAGTTTTGAACAATGGGACCCTCCGAATAGAATTTGTTTTGTTTGATTTCAGTTTTAACGTCCCCGTCTCTATTTAGGTCATTTTGGAGAAATTGCTTCCAATTTTGTGGGACTTTTACCCGACATTGAGTGAAATGACATCCCAAGCCCTGTCACCCAATGAAACCAATAGGAGCGATAAGCATGGACGGTCTGACTCGCACCGCTTTGACTTGGCAGGCTAAGATCCTCTAAGTTGTTTACCAGTTCTCGTGTGCAGTGGGTTTCAGCTCCGCGTGTAAGCACCATGCAGCCCATATATTTCTTCAAGCCCGGATGGGCAGTGTCCACGACTTCCAAAGAGAAAGAGATGAGACGAGATTAAACAGTATGAGTCCTGTCTTAAGAAATCATGTATTTCGGCTTTGCGACTGGGTAAGACATGAACCAACATGCTCAGCACAACTGGAAACAAGCTAGAGTCTTGAAACTTTAGACATACCATAAAAATTCTAAAAGTTCGGAGACCTTAAGAACTCGCTGTAAGTCTCGGAAAATTTTAGATTTGTTTCACGATATAGCAAGGAGTGCAAAAGGTGCAGACAGAATGGTAAACACTGTAGACCCTGATGAGACTGCTGTTCATACCTATGCATCAGGCTGCAGGTCATACCTATGCATAGGCCTGTCTGTCAGACTGTTTATCATATGTTTGCATAGGCCTATCCGTCCCAATACTTAGGATCATTACGGTAGATACTAGAGCTTTCTTACTGTCCCAGCAGCTAACGCTAAGGTGCTGATCAGACTGCCCGGATGTGCAGACTGATTTGCACTTTTGTTGTCTGCAAATGGTAAAGCATAGTTCAGTGTTTCTCTTTTCTGTCTCTTCTTTCTTTCTTTCTCTGGGAAATGATGTGAAATGACATTCAAGGGTTAATATATCATTATACATCAGGGGCCAGTTGTTCTAAGCATTGTTAGCTTAACGAGTTCGTTAGTGGTCAAATTGTTAACTGTTCTAGCAAGAACAATATCGAAAATTTTGGTATTTTTGCTGAAAAAATGTGAGCAGCTTTTGCATCCCTGCTCACATTTTTTCAGCAAAAATTTTAGCTTATTTGACATATATTTAATGATCAAAGTTTTAACAATACGTTAACTAACGACGTCATTAGTTTTGAACAACTGGCCCCAGCTCAGTAACATTATTCTGTCTTTGTAGGATGCTGATAAGTCGCGGCTGACTAGTCTGACTTGTCTTCTCATATTGCAACACCCAGAATGGGATATCAAGTAAGTAAACTTGAGTGAGTGGGTGAGAGTTTTTAGTTTTACGTCTCGCCAACATTTAAGGTCATACGGAGACTGGACTTCGATTTAAGGACTCATCCGAAAGTCTTGAGAAGCCCAGGATCGATACTGAGACCCCTGATTTACAAGACAAGTCCAATATCCACTACACCATGGAGGCTTCTAAGTAAATATGAACATTATCCTTGTGAATGTCATAGCAACAGATAAGGTTCGTGTTTTGTGATAATTGAAGTATAGTTTTTGTCAGTTCTCAATAAAAACCTATGTTGTGGGTATTCATTAGAACCGCCTCTGCGAGGCGGTTCTAATAAATACCCACAACATAGGTTTATATGGAGAAATAAGGAAAACTATCCTTCATTTATCACAAAATACGCACCTTATCTGTTGCTATGGAATGTGTAAGCAGGTTATTGAAATGAACATTGTGCTACACACCAGGGCTACAGCGATACAATTTCTTCACAATACGATACATATTGCGATATCTGTGTCACAATGCAATAGGTATTGCAATACACTTCCTGGCATTAAGAAGAAATTTTAAGTTAAAAAATCCCTTTAAATCAGCAATAGGCAATCCTCAAATATTTATGTACATGTATTTAGTAATTAACCGTAATATACATTAACAATGGAAATAAAAGTGAAAATGGTAACATATTTGTAATGTGATGTCAGTAATTTATGTTCATCATCATCATCAACGGATTTTTGATTAACATGCAGGTACAGGGGCAATGTCCACATAAGTGGGCCCCCTTCCAGGTAGCTGGCTTGCTGCACGCATGGCAGATCTTACACCAGATCTCCAGGCTTTTCTATCATGAGGATCGATAGCAGAGAGCTTCCATTCTCTGCAACCTCTTTCTGTTAGCTGCTTCCAGGTCATCTTGGGCCTTCCTGGCCTCCGCTTTCCACTTACCTGTATGTCACAGGCAGTCTTGACTGCACCGTTGGAGCGTTCCACATGTCCATACCAGCGAAGTCTTCTCTCTTTCAGGATGAGGTCCAGGTCCTCAATGCCATGAGGCTCAAGTAACTCACTGGACCTGATGGTGACAGTGTCCTGTGGCTTGACATTGCAGATCTGTCTGATCATTGCCCTGTCATTTCGCTGTAGACGTTGGAGGTTTGGCTTTGTCAATGGCCATGTCTCACTGGCATGGAGCATTGCGCTCCGCACACAAGAGCTATACACACGGCCACGTGTCTTGAACGAGAGGTGGCGGGAAGAGAGAACTGGTAGCAACTCCTTGAATTTCTTCCAGGCTGTTTTCACACGTGTTGTAGTTGAAAGGTCGCAACCACCCGCTGCTGAGAGCATATCACCTAGGTAGCAGAAGGAAGCTACAACCTCCAGCTTGTCGGATCAGACTTGGACTTCCCTCTGTGGTCTGCCATCTAAGGGGCGTGCAGTTCCTTCGCACCGTGTACACCTGTAATCAGGGTCCTCTATCAAGCGTTTGAGCCCACTGCATTTCTTGTGCACCCAGAACTTGCAGCCATTACAAAAGATACTGTTGCTGCCCACTCCAGTGCGACATACAGCGCATGGGAACTGGCCTGTACTCTGCAAGAGGTCCAGACCTGTACCACAGATCATGTTAAACCAGCAAAAGTTTACATCTCATCTCTATCAAATTACACTGTTTGCTGTATCGTTATGGTATCGTCAAACTACTTCACAGTACAATACACATATTGTTGGGAGATGTATTGCGACATGATTCAGTGAATTATTGCACCTCTACTAGACTATGTTCAACATAGGCATCTGAAGTTCATGTGAAATAAATGCAAATCTGGAAAAATGGCTAGAATCACAAATATTTAAGGAGCTCACTGTAATTTTGAAAAATGGCTAGAATCTCAAATATTTAAGGAGCTCACTGTAATTTTGAAAACTGGCTTGAATCTCAAATATTCAAGCAGTTCACTATCTTGAAAAATGGCTGGAATCTCAAATATTCAAGGAGCTCACCATCTTGAAAAAAATGGCTAGAATCTCAAATAGTCAAGGAGCTCAATGTAATTTTGAAAAATGGCTAGAATCTCATATATTCAAGGAGCCATTTTTCCATAGTGAGCACCTTAAATATTTGAGTTTATAGCCATTTTTCCATTGTAAGCCCATTTACTATTCGAGATGTTAGCCATTTTTCAAGGCTCTGAATTTGTTTCATGGTTATGTATAAACTATAAAGGATCTGCTAGTTTGAACATGTCCTACATGGCAACAAACCCCAGAGATAGGTTTCAGGTGTGGGGCTCATGGTTTTATATAAATTTGCAACACAATAAGAAAGAGACATACATGTACTACCAGGTATGTAGAAACTTTATTTGTCAACTTGGCCACAACCTTCTCCTCAGCCCCTCTATTAAGTGTATATTATAGATTCACTTATTTCTCCAAGTTCATGTTTTCCTGAAGGACTAAATTTAAGTGCACAGTGTCAAACTATTAACAAAAGTATTTCATACACCAACATAACACTGTTATTGGGGTGCAATCCCGAAACCTTGTTGGTTAAACAACTGTGTTACGTATATCCAAAAAAGAAAAAAAAGAATATGCAAAAATTGTATAGAAAAATTAACATTTTTGGGATCCATCCATAAATTGTTATATCCCAATTTAGACTGTTTTGGTAAACCAGTCTGCCCAGGAATGGTGTGTTAGGTTTTTTCCCACAAAGTTTTCAATGTCGGGTAAAAGTCCTACAAAATTGGAAGCAACGTCTCCAAAATGACCTGTACAGTGTTGACGGTAGGAGTGCGCGGTAAAACCGGTGCACCGGTAAACCGCGGTATTTTCTTCCGGCGGTACGTACCGCGGTACTTTTTGGCCGTACCGGTACTTTCGGCAAGTTCCGGATTTTATCGGAAGTTTTATATAATTTAATTCAATGTTTGTGAAAGAACAAAAATATGTTTGCGAAACGATTTCACTAGCGTCGGCCGCGAAAAATACCTCGCAGGGACGCAAAGTATCTTTTATAATGCGCCGCTAGTCATGCTGAGCACTGTTAAGTTCAAAGACGCCGACGCGACCGATAGGGCGCGAAAATTATCGGAAACTTGAGATGAATAGCGGTAATAACTAATAGAGCATGCTCCGCATGCACGCCACTTCGGATTAACATAGATAAATAGGTAATAAAATTATAACCAAGGCGTAACAGTTTAATCCTGCAAATTGGGGCTCAAAGTAATCTTGCGTGAAAATGTTGTAACATATATATGAACTGCTTGTCGGAACACGACTGACAAAGATAACACGTTGATCAGTCTGTGCAGCAATGGAGAGGAGGAAACGGTTCCGTTTACAAATATATGTATGCGAAACGATTTCACTAGCGTCGGCCGCGAAAAAATATGTCGCAGTGACACAAGGTATCTTTTAAAATGCGCCGCTAGTCATGCTGAGGATTGTTAAGTTCAAAGACGCAGACGCGACCGATAGGGCGCGAAAATTATCGGATACTCGAGATGAATAGCTGTAATAACTAATAGAGCATGCACCGCATGCAGGCTACTTCGGATTAAGATAGATAAATAGGTAATAAATTTATAACCAAAGCGTAACAGTTTAATCCTGCTAATTGGGGCTCAAAGTAATCTTGCGTGAAAACTTTGTAACATATATATGCACTGCTTGTCAGAACACGACTGACAAAGATGACATTGCAAGACAGCATGTTGTGTGTTGATCAGTCTGTGCAGCAATGGAGGGGAAGAAACTGTTCCGTTTGCAATAATATAATAATGACATGTAGTTCTTGCTTTAGCTATGTATTGACATAAATGTCTGGAGTAAAAATACGTCGGGCACATAGTATCAACACTTTTTTAGCTCACCTGGGCCGAAGGCTCCAGGGGAGCTTATAGTATAGTGGGTCCTCCGTCGTCCGTCGTCCGTCCGTCGTCCGTCCACACTTTTGAGCAGCTATATCTCTGTATCCTGCAGGCTGATCTCAATCATTTCTCACCTGTAGTATGCCTCTGGTGGGGCATTGATGACATAAACTTTTTTTTGAAATCGCTCTAAAACTTTGGTTCCTATGGCAACCACAAGGTCCCATAGACTTACTATGGGAAAATGCTTGTCATCACCGTAGCGCCTTCAGTTTTGATCGGATCTTTCTGAAACTTATATGTAAGGTGACTGGGGATAAAAACTCGGATGAGTTCGAAAACCGGCCAAGTCGGCCCATTTATCGTAGAGTTACGTCCCTTTGATGGCTGAAAATGCCCATTTTCGACCTTGTCATCACCGTAGCCCCTTCAGTTTTGATCGGATCTTTCTGAAACTTATATGTTATGTGGCTGGGGATAAAACCTCAGATGAGTTCGAAAACCGGCCTAGTCCGCTGGTTTATCATAGAGTTACGTCCCTTTGATTGCTGAAAATGCCGATTTTTGACCTTGTCATCACTGTAGCCGCTTCAGTTTTGATCGGATCTTTCTGAAACTTATATGTAAGGTGGCTGTGGATAAAATCTCGGATGAGTGCGAAAACCGACCAAGTCGGCCCTTTTATCGTAGAGTAACGTCCCTTTGATTGCTGAAAATGCTGATTTTTGACCTTGTCATCACTAGCCCTTTCAGATTTGATCGAATCTTTCTAAAACTTATATGTAAAGTGGCTGGGGATAAAATCTCGTTTGAGTTCGAAAACCAGCCAAGTTGGTCCATTTATCACAGAGTAACGTCCCTTTGATTGCTGAAAATGCTGATTTTTGATCTTGTCATCACTGTAGCCCTTTGAGTTTTTATCGGATCTTTCTGAAACTTATATGCAAGGTGGCTGGGGATAAAGTCTCGGATGAGTTCGCATACCGGCAAAGGTGGCCTATTTATCATAGAGTTAGGTCCCTTTGATTGCTGAAAATGTTGATTTTTGACCTTGTCAACACTGCAGCCCCTTCAGTTTTGATCGGATCTTTCTGAAACTTATATGTAAGGTGGCTGGGGATAAAACCGCGGATGCGTTCGAAAGTTGCCCCATTAACTATATAGTTATGTCCCTTTGATGGCTGAAAATGTCGATTTTTTACCTTGTCATCACCGTAGCCCCTTCAGTTTTGATCGAATCTTTCTGAAACCTATATGTAAGGTGACTTGAGATAAAACCTAGGATGAGTTTGAATACCGGCCAAGTTGGCCCATTTATCATTGATTTACGTCCCTTTGATTGCTGAAAATGCTGATTTTTGACCTTGTCATCACCATAGCCCCTTCAGTTTTGATCGGATCTTTCTGAAACTTATATGTAAGGTGGCTGGGGATAAAATCTTGGATGAGTTCGAAAACAGGCCAAGTCAGCCCATTTATCGTAGAGTTCTGTCCCTTTGATGGCTGAAAATGTTGATTTTTGACCTTGTCATTACCGTAGCCCCTTCAGTTTTGATCGGATTTTTCTGAAACTTATATGTAAGGTGGCTGGGGATGAAAACTCGGATGAGTTCAAAAACTGGCCAAGTCGGCTCATTTATTTTAGAGTAACATCCCTTTGATTGCTAAAAATGCCAAATTTTGACCTTGTCATCACCGTAGCCCCTTCAGTTTTGATCAGATCTTTCTGAAACTTATATGTGAGGTGGCTGGGAATAAAATCTTGGATGAGTTTGAATACTGGCCAAGTCTGATCAGATCTTTCTGAAACTTACATGTAAGGTGGCTGGGAATAAAACCTCAGGTGAGTTAGAATACCGGCCAAGTCGGCACATTTATCAAAGAGTGACGTGCCTTTGATTGCTGAAAATGCCTATTTTCGACATTGTTATCACTGCTGCCCCTTTAGTTTTGAACGGATCTTCATGAAACTTACAAACAAGGAAGTCAGGCAGAAAGCTTGGAGGAGTTTGAAAACTCTTGTTTTTGAACTTGTCATCACCATAGCCACTTCAGTTTAGATCGGATCTTCTTAGCAAGTCAGGAATAAAAGCTTTCAAGAATGAGTTTGAAAACCGGTGAGGTCAGCCTGTTTATCATAGAGTTAAATTCTACTTGATTTTCAGAAAATGCTTACCCTGTCATCACCATGTCCTCCCATAAAGCCTTCAGTAAAGGTTGGCACTTCCTTAAACTTTGAATCTGTTAGCTCAGGTGAGCGATACAGGACCAAGCTAGCTTGGTCCTCTTGTTTTACTTATATATTTCGTTTGTTTCTGGATAAAAATGTTTTAAAAGATGAATAAATTTTACCGTTCCCTTTTATAAAACCATTATGCTGACGATACATATACCATTTTATTGCTCTGTGTCGGATTGAGAACAAATAATTTTATCACGAATTGCCCAGAGACAGTTCAAATGGATAATGCAGGGAGATAGCATGTGGCAACTTCTGAAGAACCCGACGTCTTTAATCCTGTTAATGTTGTCAATAATTATAAAATATGCTCAATGCTTAGCCAACTAAAGCCATTCACGCAATATCAAAAGAACCGCTATATCGGCGGGTTGAACATCAGGCGTGGTCGTGTTCTGAACCAGCAGGTATCGATATTAAGTGACACATGAAAAGAATGACTTGCAATCTCGGCTTACTTTACGCTCATTATCACATGGCAATTTGGAAAAAAACGGGTCTTATTTGATAATAGGATCGGCCTTTACGAAGTACAAACACCTGGTGTTTGAAACCTGTGGTATACCACGGTACGTACCGCGGTACATGGGTGTATACCGCGGTACAATTTCCAAAGGCGGTACCCAGCCCTAGTTGACGGGGACGTTAAACCTCAAATCAAACAAAACAAAACAAAGCTTTCATTTTGTTTCAGGGTTTTTGACAACGATGGTTCCTTGGCTGAGCAGGTGTCAGAGGTTCAGCTGTTTGAGGCTGTCTATGGTGACCTGCCTCTGCCAACAAGGCTCTTACTGGCTTTCTACAAAGTCTTCTATGGACTGATTGTATTTTGTATAGGTTAGTATAGTTTACCTCTTTGATGGGTCAAAATTATAGCCTTTTTCAATGATGCTTGAGGTGTGGGACTCCGATTTTGTTTCATTGTTCCTGCATTTAGCATGATATGATATAGGGAACCCATTTTCTGTCTGTTTGTTCATTCATTTGTCCAGCTGCCAACATTTGCGTAAACCCTAGGTTTGACTATTATGTTCAAGTCAGATTTGGACCCTAAAGGTGTGACATAGCCTTCTGTTTTATTGTATAGGTAAAAGCCTGACATGTACAACCAGTGATAGCTTAGAGTAGCCTGTATATAATAGCCTGTTCACATAGATGCTCTATTGATATTATATATGGAGCAACAAAGAAAAAAATGAATGTGTTATAAAAATTGTAACCAAGTGTTTTGTATAATGTGTTTCCATGTGATTTTGTTTCGTAATTTTGATGATGTTAATCATATGACAAAATATTAAAATAAGAACTTGATGAAATATGATTTACAAACCTTGCAAATAAGACTACCTGTGGGAGAAGTTATGGTTGTTTTGGTAGAGATGATGTACATGTAATATGTAAGGCTAGCACGATTAATCCGATATTAATCAATAAATTTCACTTAAAAATGATTATTGCTACTGATTTGATAATTATCATTTATTTGATAAGTTTAATTTGTATAATTTACTACCCTATGTTGTGTCTTAAATAGCTGGATGAGGTACAAACAGTGCAGACCCTGATGAAATGCGCAGCATCTCATCTGGGTCTACACTGTTTGCTCAAGTCTGTCCTAATACATACGATAATGTATTGTTATGCATAAGAATTTATTTTTCTGATTCCCACTTTCACCCCACTGTTGACCTAATAGTGCTATAAATATTTTGTTAATCTTCTTCTAGAAGATTCTAGAAAACTGAGTCAGAGATTAATTTCATTTTTGTAAACAACATGTTTACAAGGAAAAGTACTTCAGAACCTTCCAGAAAGTTCTGGGTTGCATAATTTTTAGAAAATTACCTCATCTTATTCCACAGCCCTCTGGAATGTTCTAGAGAAATCTTAGGGTCTATAAAAGAGCTTGATTTTTCTCATTGAGTCAGACTTTGGAGTTTGATGTTTGGGCTTATAAGGAAAGTTATTTCTAAATTCTGTGTTGGATTGTTAAAGGATATTACTTTTCATTTTGGACTGTGAATTCTGTGGGATCAAGGAAAATAGATTCATTCAGGATATTTCATTCAGAGATATGTACATTTAGTTTTCTTACATTTACAGGTTAAGTTAACTTGTAAATAAATTTTGTTAAATTTTTCCAAAAGGCTTGTTTGCTTTTTCTTTCTGCTACGCCTGGCTCGTAACAGAAATTGGGGGCTCGTCCGGGATAAAAACATCTTGAGCATTTTAGGACTGACATTTCATTTGTAGGCAAGTAATTGTCATTTCTTATCGAATATAGACTTGGCAGTTGCTTCAAAAGATAGGTATTTCCCCACAGGCATATAGGGGATTGTCATTTCATGTGAATTGTCATTTCAGGTGAAATAGTACTTGTCATTTCATGTGAAATTCTCGTTGGGCTTGTCATTTCGAAAAAAAAAAACTTTGTCAAATTAACCTCAATCTGTATTTCCATAAATACTTTATAAAACAAACAAAAAGCAAACATGTCGTTTGATCTGAGAAGCTTTTTGTCTCAGCCTACTCAGGAGTTGTTTAATCTGGCCAAAAGGACATATTTGCTATATATTGAAATGTATCAGCCCCAAGTCATTCTTGCTTGAGTGTTTGGGATGGGAACATTTGGTTCCCTATCTTTTGACACATAGGATATTTATTTACACCCAGGTACAAGCTAAAATGCTGACTTTATACTGGCGAAGTGTGTCACACATTCTGTGTTATTGGCCGATGGATAGAAGGGGCTGACATCTTCGTCGAACGTACAGAATGTACAATAAATGTAATTACTTCCGCATTCCACGGAATCTGTCGCCCGTTTATTTTCATGTTGCGACCTGTTTTGGTGACGATTTACTACGGTAAATCGTGATCTCCGGCAGGGAAAGCCGATAGAGACATACAGCTGAATATGTCGGCTAAATTCTTCAACCGATAATTACCTGTGGTTAGTTGTTTTAAAGGTTTATTTTATCTTTGTTTTTGCCCTGACATTTCTCAAACATTTCGATCTCCCAGCCGCCATTATTAAATTGAAACCCGATCGCTGATTGGTGTATCCTTACAAATCTTGTAATTATTAGCCAATCAGACGAGCCGGAAGGAAATTGCCCGAGCTCACGTGGTTCTGTAACTAGGAGTAACGAATGAGTATAAATACAGCTGTTCTGGGGAGCGTCTCAGTGTTGTAGCGTTAGCTCGAAAGCAACAGAACCTCAGAAAACCTTGTGAAAGACAATGAGAGAGGTAGTTATTCGATAAAGTAAAAGGGTTAAACCACCCCGGAACTGTCTGGAAACTCGCATTGACTTTTAGGCTGTTCTTGCATCGAATTTTGGCTTTTTAGCCTCATTTCGAATTTTGACAGTTCTTGTTGCGAGTTTCGGCACCCGAGACTCGTTCCGAATTTCGGCCTTCAAATTCCACAAGAAATAGCCTCATTCCGAATTTTGAGCGTTTGTTGCTTCGAATTATTAAGCTGAAGCCTCGTTGCGAATTTTGAGCATTCTGTTGCGAATTTTGCACCTCATTTGCATCCAATTTTGAAGCTTATTATACCCCCGACATACGAAGTATGTCAGGGGGTATATAGTTTTCGTCTGTTCGTCCGTTCGTTCGTATGTTCGTTTATTCGTTCGTACGTTCGTTCGGTCGTTCGTCAACCTTTACGTCAAAGTTTTGCGTTAAACCTTTTGGATTGCTCATATCTCTGTAACCACAGGTTGGATTCTCTTCATATTTGGTACAGGATATCTCTATAGCATTACCTTTCATATGGAATATCTAAACCCCTGGGTCAAGCCCCTGGGTGGGTTGTCTGTCTGTCCGTCTGTCTGTTCATCTACTTTTACGTCAAAGTTTTTTGTTAAACCTCTTTCATTATTGATATCTCTGTAACCACATGTTAGATTCTCTTCATATTTGGTAAGGGATATCTCTATAGCATTACCTTTCATATGGAATATCTAAGCCCCTGGGTCAAGCCCCTGGGTGGGCTGTCTGTCCGTCTGTCTGTTCATCTACTTGTACGTCAAAGTTTTGTGTTAAACCTTTTTCATTGCTGATATCTCTGTAACCACATGTTAGATTCTCTTCATGTTTGGTAAAGTATATCTCTATACCATTACCTTTCATTTGGAATATCTAAGCCCCTGGGTCAAGCCACTGGGTGGGCCGTCTGTCTGTTCATCTACTTGTACATCAAAGTTTTGTGTTAAACCTTTTTATGTCCCCGGTAGCGATAGCGGGGACATATTGTTTTGCCCTGTCTGTTTGTTGGTTTGTACGTGGACAACTTTAACGTTGGCCATAACTTTTGAACCGTTTGAGATAGAGCTTTCATATTTGGCCTGAAGGTTCCTTGTGACAAGACCTTCACATTCATGCAAAAAAAATTGACCTGTGACCTTGACCTTGACCTTGGACCTACTTAAAAGAAAAAAATAACATTGGTCATAACTTTTGAACCACAGCCTCTATATTTAGCATGTATGTTCCTTGTGACAAAAGCTTTACATTCATGCAAAAAATTTTGACCCTTGACCTTGACCTTTGACCTACTTAAAATATAAAAATAACATTTTGGCCAGTACTTTTGAACGGTTTGAGATAGAGCCTTCATATTTTGCGTGTAGGTTCCTTGTGACAAAAGCTTTACATTCACGCAAACAATTTTGACCTGTGACCTTGACCTTGACCTTTGACTTACATACAAGAAAAAGTCAACATTGGTCATAACTTTTGAACAGTTTGAGATACAGCCTTCATATTTAGCATGTATGTTCCCTGTGATAAAAGCTTTACAGTCATGCCAAAAAATTTGACCTGTGACCTTGACCTTTGACCTACATAAAAGAAAAAGTTAACATTGGTCATAACTTTTGAACCGTTTGAGATACAGCCTTCATATTTAGCATGTATGTTCCCTGTGATAAAAGCTTTACATTCATGCAAAAAATTTGACCTTTGACTTTGACCTTTGACCTACTTAAAATAAAAAAATAACATTTTGGTCATAACTTTTGAACGGTTTGAGATAGAGCCTTCATATCTTGCATGTAGGTTCCTTGTGACAAGAGCTTTACATTCACATGAAAAATTTTGACCTGTGACCTTGACCTACATATAAGAAAAAGTTAATATTGGTCATAACTTTTGAACCGTTTGAGATACAGCCTTCATATTTAGCATGTAGGTTCCTTGTTACAAACGCTTTACATTCATGCAAAAATTTTGACCTGTGACCTTGACCTTTGACCTACTTAAAAAATAAACATTTTTGGTCATAACTTTCAAACCGTTTGTGATAGAGCTTTCATATTTGGCATGTAGGATCCCTGTGTTTAGAGATTTTCATTCATGCAAAATGTTTGGACCATGACCTTGACCTTCGACATACTTAAAAAAAAAAAAAAAAATTGTTCATAACTTTTGAACCATTTAAGATAGAGCCTTAATATTTGGCATGTAGGTTTCTTGTGACAAGAGCTTTACATTCATGTAAATATTTTTCACCCGTGACCTTGACCTACTTTAAAGAAAAAATATTATTATACCCCCGGCATACGAAGTCTTTCCGTCCGTTCGTTGGTTCGTTCGTATGTTCGTTTGTTCGTTCGTACGTTCGTTCGGTCGTTCGTCAACCTTTACGTCAAGGTTTTGCGTTAAACCTTTTTGATTGCTCATATCTCTGTAACCACAGGTTGGATTCTCTTCATATTTGGTACAGAATATCTCTATAGCATTACCTTAAATATGGAATATCCAAGCCCCTGGGTGGGTTGTCTGTCTGTCCGTCTGTCTGTCTGTTCATCTACTTTTACGTCATAGTTTTGTGTTAAACCTTTTTCATTGCTAATATCTCTGCAACTGCATGTTAGATTCTCTTCATGTTTGGTAATGGAAATCTCTATAGCATTACTTTTCATACGGAATATCTAAGCCCCTGGGTCAAGCCCCTGGGTGGGCTGTCTGTCTGTCTGTTCATCTAATTTTACGTCAAAGTTTTGTGTTAACCTTTTTCATTGCTGATATCTCTTTAACCACATGTTAGATTCTCTTCATGTTTGGTAAAGGATATCTCTATTGCATTACCTTTCATATGGAATATCTAAGCCCCTGGGTCAAGCCCCTGGGTGGTTTGTCTGTCTGTCTGTTCATCTAATTTTACGTCAAAGTTTTGTGTTAAACCTTTTTCATTGCTGATATCTCTGCAACCACATGTAAGATTCTCTTCATGTTTGGTAAAGGATATCTCTATAGGATTACCTTTCATATGGAATATCTAAGCCTCTGGGTCAAGCCCCTGGGTGGGCTGTCTGTCTGTCTTTTCATCTTCTTTTACGTCAAAGTTTTGTGTTAAACCTTTTTCATGGCTGATATCTCTGTAACCACATGTTAGATTCTCTTCATGTTTGATAAATGATTTCATGATGCATGCCCCTTCCCCCACCCACGGTGACCTTGACCTCAAGGTCACGGACTTAGAAATTTTACATTTGGTTAAAGTTTTATGTCAAAGTTTATAGATGCCTGTATGTTCTATTTGATGCCCTCACTCCCTTGGTCCATTTAGAAATTTTATGTTTGGTTTAGCTTTTACAAGCACATTTATAGATTCTTATAGCTTCTTGACTTCATTCATATTACATACAAGCTCGAAAGATATATCAGAGGGTGGCACTGGCCGGGGGTATACGTGACCCACTGGTCACTTTCTCTAGTTGTTCATAACTTTTGAACCGTTTAAGATAAAGCTTTCATATTTGGCATGTAAGTTTCTTGTGTCAAGGGCTTCCCACACAAACAAAAATCTTGAACTGTGAGCAACTTTGAATGAAAAATGACCATGCCCGGGGACATGTTCGTGTTTCACAAACACATCTTGTTCATTGCTGATATCTCTGTAACCACATGTTAGATTCTCTTCATGTTTGGTAAAGTATATCTCTGTACCATTACCTTTCATATGGAATATCTAAGCCCCTGGGTGGGCTGTCTGTCCATCTGTCTGTTCATCTACTTGTATGTCAAAGTTTTGTGTTGAACCTTTTTCATTGCTGATATCTCTGTAACCACATGTTAGATTCTCCTCATGTTTGATAAACGATTTCGTGATGCATGTCCCTGCCCCCCACCCATGGTGACCTTGACCTCAAGGTCACGGGCTTAGAAATTTAACGTTTGGTTAAAGTTTTATGACAAAGTTTATAGATGCCTGTATGTCTTAAACTCTAAGAAAAATCAATTGATACTTGCATCAATGTTGCATACCAGTCCAAAGAGTTCATTGATGCATACCCCACCCTGCTGCTTCATTAACTTTGATCCCTCACTCCCTTGGTCCATTTAGAAATTTTATGTTTGGTTTAGCTTTTAGAAATACATTATAGATTCTTATAGCTTCTTGACTTCAATCATATTACATACAACCTCGAAAGATATATCAGTGGGTGGCACTGGCCGGGGGTATACGTGACCCACTGGTCACCTTCTCTAGTTACCACCTTACCCTCTCTCCTCTTACACCGCTAAATTCGCAACTCTAGTCAAAGACACTGCAAGAGGCTATTGAACTATTTTGTAAGAGGCTCTTCTATCTCGATAGAAGTAACTTAAGCCAGATAGAAGCACATCAAGACTAGTCGATTTGAGAAATGTTAGGTTCCATTTTTACTGTCCTTAAGCCTCTAATTTATTCTTGAATAATAGTGCTGTTGCACCATTAAGCAGAGGCTATTCTTCCAAGTGTATTTCATGATTATTATGAGTATTAATTAGAGAATGTCATTTTTTTATCAATAATCATTTAAATTAAAATACTTAAGAGTTGAAATAACTCTTCTTTGTTCTTTACCCCAATACAGATACCGGTATTTTTCCAAAAGAACCCACTTGTAATGTGGTGACTCCTTTGTCACGGCCCTTATAAATCCTGACAACTGTAAAGATAATTTCAAGGGAGTCTGGACGTTACAATATTGCTTCCCACTATGGGGTCACTGCTGTCAAAACAAGCATGAAGAAGCATGAAATTAAGAATATTTTGGTACAGTTTTTATACCCCGCCACACGATAGTGGCGGGGTATTATGTTATACCCTCCAGTGTCCGTCCGTATGTCTGTCCCTCAGTCCGTCCGCACTTTGTTTCCGATCGATAACTTGAGTATTTTTTCACGGATTTTGTTCAAATTTTGCATACATATTGGTATCGGGGATGAGTGGTTTGGGATTGTTAATGGGCAAGATCCGTTAATTTTCAGCAGAGTTATTGCCCTTTTCAGTATCTGAAAAATTGTTTTTAGCCTCTAATTCCCTTACTATATGGATTATCTGGATGAAACTTCACAGATATATAGAGGACTAAACGGTTCATATTGTGGCCAAGGACTGCTACTCTGGCTGTTCCAGTTCTTGAGTTATCTGCCCTTGACGTATTTAAAAAATGCATTTTAGACTGTAGTTTGTTTATCATTTACAATATCTTGCTGAAACTTCATAGATATGTAGTAGATGAATTGTTATATACTGTGGCAAAGGAACATGACTCTGGCTTTCCCAGCGATTGAGTTATCTGCCTTTGAAATATCTGAAAAATGGTTTTTGGCCTCTAGTTTTTTTACTATATGGAATATCTCGATGAAACTTCACAGATATATAGAGGACTTAATGGTTCATATCGTGGCCAAGGACCGCTACTCTGGCTATACCAGTTCTTGAGTTATCTGCCCTTGAAGTATTTAAAATGCATTTTAGACTGTAGTTCCTTTATTATTTACAATATCTTGCTGAAACTTCATAGATATGTAGTAGATTAAATGTTACATACTGTGGCAAAGGAACATGACTCTGGCTTTCCCAGCAATTGAGTTAGTTATCTGCCCTTGAAATATATAAAAAAAGGGATTTTGGCCTATAGTTCATTTATTATTTGAAATATATGGATAAAACTTCTACACCCTCTGCTGTCTGTCTGTCTGTCCATCCATTTGAAAGTCTGTCCATCTTGATTTTTATCAATATCCCAGAGGACATACCTGTGCAAGTTGGAACCTTGCCAGTTTACTACTCTGATCACATGATTATCTGGGCTGCTATCTAATAGTGAAAAAGGTGAGATAGTACATCTACCCATGCTAGAATTAATTTGCGGATTTTGTCCCTGTGAGAATGCCAAAAGATCACCCACAAACATCTTAATTTATGATTGGTTGCCATTTATGCTTAATCCTTTTGATTGAAGCCTAATCAACCTCACCCTTGGAATGTGCAGTAAAAGCCTAACCAAATAGGTGCCTAAAATAAAGGCCCTTCTAAGTGGTTAACCAGCACTTAGTGCACATACTTCATGCCTGCCCTTCTTGAATCAGTGGAAGGAGCACAATGACCGTAGAAATTACTTCATGATCAGTCTTCACGAAAGAATATAGTCAGACAGGCAGTACATCAAAAAACATGAAATTCTTACATGTACCACATAAAGATACATGTTCCACAGCAATTTAAGGTAAATACTTGCCTCCATAATTTTCTAATAATGTCAACTTATTGAGTTGCCTTCCAATCAAATGTCTGAAAAATGGATTTTTACATATGCTTCCTACATCTTCTAACAACTTCATCCACTCACATTAAGACATTACACTTGCGGATCATATCTCTGCTATCCCCTTTCTAGTTATTTAGCCTTGATATATTTTCAAATAAGTTACATTGCTTAGCAGTGGCGGGGTATTATGCAGTGTCTGCGGTGCTTTTATTTGTTGATGAAGAACTTTTCGATCCATCTGCTTTGTCTCTCATTATGGTTTCACATACTGAATTGCAAATGAGACAAATTGAAATAGGAAGGCAAATTGAATTAGAAAACTTACGATTAGAGATGGAAGAACGTGTACAGAAAGAAAAAAATGAAAAGGAAGAAAAAGAAAGAGAAATCTAGAGACAAATGCAGATGGAAAGATTAGAAATGGAAGAAAGAGAGAGGGAAAAACAAAGAGAAATGGAGGAACGCATTCAGAAAGAAAAATTAGAAAATGAAGTGCGACTTGAAATAGACAGAGAAAAATGGCATTTTCAATTAAAGATGAAGGAACTGGAACTCCAGGGTTAAGATAGGGTGAAACCTACCCCTGTTTTTGACTCTGGTAGTTACTTTGATGCCGCAAAGCATATCAGATTAGTCCCGCCATTTCAGGAAAGAGAGGTAGATAAGTATTTTTTGCATTTTGAAAAAGTTGCAGAAAATTTAAAATGGCCAAAAGAGCATTGGACCTTACTTTTGCAAAGCGTTGTTGTCGGAAAGGCTCCAGACATTTACATTCAGCTGACTGTCGAGCAAAGCTCAGACTATGATTTGGTTAAGGAGCTTATTCTTAAGGCATATGAGTTGGTCCCTGAGGCTTACAGGCAGAAATTTAGGAACTGTAAAAAGGAAATTACCCAGACCCATGTAGAATTTGCTCGAACCAAAGAACAGTTATTTGATAGGTGGTGTTCTTCTAAAAAAGTAGGCTCTGATCATGACAAACTTAGACAGCTTGGCCTTGTTGAAGAGTTCAAACGGTGCATAAATTCAGACATTAAAACCGGCCCCGATAGCTCAGTTGGTAGAGTTTCCGCTCCGGGGAATGGGAGGTCACGGGTTCGATCCCGGGCCGCGACATACCAAAGTCGTTAAGAATGGTACTAGCTGCTCCTCGCTTGGCACTCAGATTTACGGGGTAGAGCTAGGACTGGTCGACCCAGTGTCAGGATAATGTGACTGGGTGTGGTATCGTGTAATGTGTCTGGGACATGATATTTCAGTGAGGCAGCACTATAAAAGTGAGCATTGAGCTCCCTGTCGCAACCAGACACCGTCGTGATATGACTGAAAAATTGTTGAAAGCGACGTTAAACCCGAATTCACACACACACACTCAGACATTAAATCTTTTCTCGATGAGAGACAGGTTGAAACTTTCAGTTTGGAGGAAGCTTCTCGTTTGGCAGATGATTATGCTTTGACTCATAAAGTCTCATTTGTGAACAGGCCTTATCCTCGAAAACCTTATAATCCACAGACAGGTCCAAGATTCTATCCCAGTAATCCTTCTGGTAGTTATAGCCATACATCTAGTACTATGCCCAAACTTTCTGGTGAAAATAAAAGCCAGAATCCTTCCAAACCTTCTGGTGAAAACAGAAGCCAGAATTTTTCCAAACCTTCTGGTGAAAACAAAGACCAGAATCCCTTATCTCAATCTCAAGTAGTTTGTTGTTATTGAAAAATACAGGTCATTTGATCTCTGAGTGTTTAAAATTAAAGCGACGGAAAGAAAGAGAAAGACAAGAGGAACTTAAGCCTACAGGCTTGACTTCTATAAGGTCAAAACCACAGTCTTGTGTAAGGGAGGAAACTCTTTCTGATATCAAATTATCTGAGTCTGATTCAGTTATGGAGATATATGAACCATTCTTATCAGATGGTTTTGTGTCACTAAATGGTGACAGTTATGCCCATCCTACCCTTATTAAAATCTTACGAGATACTGGAGCTTCTCAATCTCTTATTCTCACAGATACTCTGCCTTTTTCTGAGAAGATTTCTTTGGGCCAAAGTGTCCTTATTCAGGGTGTGGAATGTGGATTTGTTAATGTTCCGCTTCATAACGTTTATTTGTCATCAGACTTGGTATCCGGTTCAGTGGCTGTTGGTATTAGACCTTCTTTACCTTTTAAAGGTGTTCATTTGTTGCTAGGCAATGACTTGGCTGGAGATAAGGTTGTGGTTAACCCACTTTTGACTTTTAATCCTTGCACTGATCAACCACCTTATCCCATTGAGCAGGAAATTCCTGATCTTTATCCGTCCTGTGCAGTCACAAGGGCTATGGCACATAAGGCCAAGCAAACTGATGGGAAACAGGATTTTGATCTAACTGATACCTTTTTGGGTCAGTCTTTTAATGACGAGATAACAAGGTCTCTGTCTTCAAGCCTGCCTGATAAGCAGGCAGATTTTCATGAGAATAACTTATCTTTCGATCTAGGCCATGACAAAATGTCCGGGTCTCAACTAGCTATAGAACAGCACAAGGATCCTGAAATTTTGCCTTTGTTTGAAAGGGCTCTAGATGAGCAGGAAGTATCTCAGACCCCAGTCTGTTATTATGTCAAAAATGGCATTCTTATGAGAAAATGGCGTCCACCAGACGTCTCAGCAGAAGACGAGTGGACTGTCAACCATCAGATAGTGGTTCCACGGATTTACCGTCCTGAAATATCAAACTTGGCACATGAAACTCCCATGTCAGGACATTTAGGTGTCAATAAAACCTATCACAAGATTCTTAATCATTTTTACTTGCCTGGGTTAAAATCAGATGTTTCTCAGCATTGTAGGTCCTGCCATACATGCCAAATGGCAGGAAAACCCAATCAGGCTCATTTGCAGCCTATACCTGCTTTTGATGAACCTTTCAGTCGAATAATTATAGACTGTGTGGGTCCCTTGCCCAGAACTAAGTCTGGCTGTGAATATCTTTTGACTATTATGTGTGCTTCCACACGTTTTCCTGAAGCCATTCCACTGAGAAATATCAAAACAAAGACAATCGTCAAGGCCTTAGTGAAGTTTTTCACCTTTGTTGGTCTTCCTAAATCTATTCAGTCAGACCAAGGTTCAAATTTCATGTCTGGAATTTTTCAACAGGTAATGCATGAACTAGGCATTGTACAGTATAAGTCATCGGCCTATCATCCTGAAAGTCAAGGCGCCCTTGAAAGATTCCATCAAACATTGAAAAACATGATAAGATCATATTGCTTTGACACAGAGAAGGATTGGGATGAAGGCATACATTTGCTTTTATTTGCTGTTAGAGAATCTGTGCAAGAATCTCTTGGCTTCTGTCCATTTGAATTAGTATTTGGCCATACTATTCGTGGTCCTTTGAAACTTCTCAAAGAGAAATTTCTCTCCAATGATGACACCTCCCTGAATTTACTTCAGTATGTGTCTGATTTCAAAACTAGACTTTCAAAAGCTTGTGAGGCTGCTCGGACCAATCTTCAGTCAGCCCAAAGGAAAATGAAACAGCTATATGACATAGGGACAAAAGAAAGGCATTTTAAACCAGGTGATAAGGTACTAGCTCTTTTGCCTATTCCAGGAAAATCGTTGCAGGCCAGGTATTATTGTCCATACACTGTAGACAAAAAAGATCAGTGACGTAAATTACATAATAAACACTCCTGGGAGGCGCAAGCTAAAGCAGCTATGTCATATTAACATGCTTAAGGAATACATAGATAGGGACAATACATCTTTAACATCAGTCAATCTAGTAAGCTCTGTTCCACTTAATTCATGTGACAATGACTGTGAGGATATTAATTCAGTGAAGTCGGATCCCACATCATCATCAAAACTTCAGAATTCTGACATTCTACGGAATCTTGACCAGAAACTGTCACATCTAGAGCCAAATCAGCGGAATGAACTGAAACAGCTGATTTTTGAATATGAACACTTATTTCCTGACATTCCAACATGGACAGACAAAATATTTCATGATGTGGACATAAATGGTTCTAAACCTGTTAAACAACACCCATACAGGATGAATCCTGTGAAACAAAAATATCTTAAAGAAAAAGTTCAGTATCTATTAGACAATGACTTTATTGAACCAAGCCAAAGTGTGTGGAGTTCTCCTTGTATTCTTGTACCAAAATCTGATGGGACATATCGTATGTGTACAGATTTTAGGAAAGTTAATTCCTTAAGTAAAACAGATAGCTTTCCTATTCCAAGAATGGATGACTGCATTGGTAACATCGGGAAAGCCAAATACTAAACGAAATTCGACCTTCTGAAAGGATTTTGGCAAATTCCACTTACAGATAGAGCAAAGGAGGTTTTGGCATTCACAACACAAGAATGATTATTTAACTATACAGTCATGCCATTTGGAACGAAAAACTCTCCGGCAACATTTCAGCGCTTAATAAACACAGTAATTGCAGGACTGGAATGCTGCAGTGCTTATATCGATGACGCTATCATATACAATGACGCTATCATATACAATGACTAGTGGAATCAACATCTTGGGACTATTTGAGCATTCTTTGATAGACTGAGTCACGCAAAATTGACAATAAATCTTGCTAAAAGTGAATTCTGCCATGCAAGTTTGACATTTCTAGGTCATGTTGTAGGTCAAGGTCATGTGAAACCCATTGATGCTAAAGTTGAGGCTATCTCAAATTTTCCCATATCCACGTGCAAAAGACAGCTGATGCGATTTCTTGGTATTAAAGTTCTGTAATAATTTCTCTGTCATTGCTGAGCCTTTGACAAATTTGCTCAGCAAAAGAACAAAATTCCATTGGAATGATTATGCAATATGCCAAAATGCTTTTGATAAGCCATACTCAAGAATGAACCAGTTCTCTTAGCACCAAACTTTGAAAAGGAGTTTAAGCTACCTGCAGATGCTAGTGACGTAGGTGCAGGTAGTGTTTTGTTGCAGGAAGATGAAAATGGTGTGGATCATCAAGTTTTCTACTTTTCCAAAAAGTTTAATAAGCATCAGAGAAATTACTCTACCATAGAGAAAGAGTGCTTGTCTCTGATTCTTGCTCTGCAACATTTCGAAGTTTATCTTACCCCTACTACTGCACCGATTGTTGTTTTCATTGATCACAATCCACTGACTTTCATACATAAAATGAAAAACAAAAATCAGCGGTTGCTCAGGTGGAGTCTTATGCTACAAGAGTATAATTTAGACATAAGACATATCAGAGGGAGAGATAACATTATCCCTGATGCCCTTTCAAGAGTTTGAGCAGTGTCAGGAGTTGTGTTTTTCTTTCCTACTAAAGTGGATTGTAGATACATGTAATTTTATATGCTATGCTCAATATTTTATTATTCTTAAAGCAAAAGAAAGCTTTATTACATAAATCTTTCTTTTCCTCGAAGAGGGGGGGGTGTTATGCATAAGAATTTATTTTTCTGATTCCCACTTTCACCCCACTGTTGACCTAATAGTGCTATAAATATTTTGTTAATCTTCTTCTAGAAGATTCTAGAAAACTGAGTCACAGATTAATTTCATTTTTGTAAACAACATGTTTACAAGGAAAAGTACTTCAGAACCTTCCAGAAAGTTCTGGGTTGCATTATTTTTAGAAAATTACCTCATCTTATTCCACAGCCCTCTGGAATGTTCTAGAGAAATCTTAGGGTCTATAAAAGAGCTTGATTTTTCTCATTGAGTCAGACTTTGGGGTTTGATGTTTGGGCTTATAAGGAAGGTTATTTCTAAATTCTGTGTTGGATTGTTAAAGGATATTACTTTTCATTTTGGACTGTGAATTCTGTGGGATCAAGGAAAATAGATTCATTCAGGATATTTCATTCAGAGATAAGTACATTTAGTTTTCTTACATTTACAGGTTAAGTTAACGTGTAAATAAATTTTGTTAAATTTTTCCAAAAGGCTTGTTTGCTTTTTCTTTCTGCTACGCCTGGCTCGTAACAGTATATGTATAACATGGTAAGAGTGAAAGCCAGAAAGGTAAAATTATGATTCAATCTTCAGTGATTACTAATTGGTTATCAATCACAATGACAGGACTGATAATTGATTATCATTTCAGCTCTAATTAGCCAGCTCTAGTAATATGTCATTGTGAGGCACCAAGTCCTGCCTTGGAAGCCCAGGTGGTTTTTCTGCACGTACTCTGGTATGCTTCCACCTCTGATTAATTATCAGCTCACTACAAGTGAAATAATTTAAAAGTACCATAAAACATTCATAATTTAAGTACATGAAATCCACAGACATTTTAGAACAGACTGGTTTATTTTTTAATTTTTTTTTTTTCAGAGAAAATAATGCAAGTTCATGTGAATGACCTGCAATTTCAAGCCTTATTTTCTCTGAAAAATGAGACATAATTGTTCGAAAACAACATCTGCAATTGTTGTGGACTGGCTGAAACTGGTCTCAATTATAAAATGGTCTACTAGCAGGATATTACTGCAGTCGGCCCTCTTTATACCGACATTTGACAAAACGACAAAACTTGTTATAATGACATTTTTCAATGGAACGAATCAGCTCAGAATGAGATGGATTAATGGTGATATTCAAGAATATTGTAATTATCTAATACTCCAAGAAGCAAATGTCGTGGATATTTGTTAGAATCACCTCGTCGAGGTGATTCTAACAAATGTCCACAACATTTGTTTCTTGGAGATACTGAGGGAAAAGGTCCTTTATTGCCTATAATACTCATCCTTATTGGGATTCTTTGTAGCGGCCAAAGTCGTTAAAGTAGCAGATTGTTAGAGAACAAATGCTGTCGTTATAGCGAGGGTCCTCTGTATTTCTATTATATTTTCAGTGGTGCTAGTTGGTGTTCTTGGAATATTTTTCCTGAGGTGGCAGAACAGCCGAAAAGAAAGAGAGCAGAAAAAAGTCTATGAGCTAGTGGAGAAAATAATAGGTGTGTATATGAAGGGTTACGCTTAGCTTCAGATAGGGTAGGGTAACAGGGATAATTTAGGGATAATATCCCTTCTTTCTCAGAAGCCTCCCTGGTGTAGTGGTTACGCTGTTCGCCTTGTAAACCAGGGATCGCAGGATCGATCCCGGGCTTCTCCAGACTTTCGGATGAGTCTTTAAGCCGAGGTCCCGTCTCCGTATGACCTTAGCTGTTGGTGGGACGTAAAACTAACAACACTCACTCTCCCTTCTTTCTACATAAAAACATGTTTCCAACACATTGCAACAGATAAGGTTGGTATTTTGTTATAATTGAAAGATAGTTTTTTTTATTTCTCCATAAAAACCTGTTATGGGTATTCATTAGAACCGCCTCGCTGAGGCGGTTCTAATGAATACCCACAACATAGGTTTTTATGGAGAAATAAGGAAAACTATCCTTCAATGATAAAAAAATACCAGCCTTATTTGTTGCTATGGCAACAAGAAATAAAAAAAAATATTTCTTAATTATCTTCACTACTCCTCATTTGGTCCAGATAAGAGGGAATTACAAGGATCTAAGGGATAATTCTCCGTTAAAACGTGTATACTTGTAAACATTGCTTCATTAAAAATATGTTGTCAAGCATATGCTTTTTAACTCACCTGAGCACGAAGTGCTCAAGGTGAGCTTTTGGGATCAGTCTTTGTCCGTCGTCCGTGCTTGCGTGCGTCCGTCCGTCGTCAACTTTTGCTTTAAACAACTTCTCCTCCAAAACTGCTGGACAGATTTTGATCTTATTTCACAGGAATGCTCCTTGGGTGATCCTCTACCAAAATTGCTCAAACTGTTCCGCTCGGGTGAACCAGATGGCCGCCAGAGCTAAAAATAGAAAATTCTTTAAACGACTTCTCCTGCTTAACAAGTGGATGGATTTTGAAATTGTTTCACAGGAATGTTCCTTGGATGACCCTCTACCAAAATTGCTCAAACCATTCAGCTCTGGTGAACAAAATGGCCGCCAGAGCTAAAAATAGAAAAACCTTTAAACAACTTCTTCTCCTTAACCAGTGGATGGATTTTGAAATTATTGCACAGGAAGGTTTCTTGGGTGCCCCTCTACTAAAATTGCTCAAACCATTCCGCTCAGGTGAACAAAATGGCCACCAGAGCTAAAAATAGAAAAACCTTTAAAGGACTTCTCCTTAACCAGTGGATGGATTTCAAAATTACTTGACAGGAATGTTCCTTGGGTGACCCTCTACCAAAATTGCTCAAACCGTTCTGCTCGGGTGAACAAAATGGCCACCAGAGCTAAAAATAGAAAAAGCTTTAAACGACTTTTTCTCCTTAACTAGTGGATGGATTTTGAAATTACTTCACAGGAATGTTCCTTCGGTGACCCTCTACCAAAATTGCCCAAACCGTTCCGCTCGGGTGAACAAAATGGCCACCAGAGCTTAAAATAGAAAAAGCTTTAAACGACTTTTTCTCCTTAACCAGTGGATGGATTTTAAAATTATTTCACTGGAAGGTTCCTTGGGGGATCCTCTACCAAAATTGCTCAAACTGTTCAGTTTTAAACCCCATTGGTTTCATTGGGCGGCAGGGCTTGAGATGTCATTTCATCAAAAATGACTTCTACTTCTCAAAATGACTTCTACTCCTAAACAGGCAGACTGATTTTGAATTAATTTCACAGAAATGGTCTTTGGGTCCAACCAAAATTGCTCAAACCCTCCACTCCACCATATATTACCCACAATTCCGTTTGTACAATAGGATCAGGTGAGCGATCCAGGGCCATCATGGCCCTCTTGTTTCATGGTTTTTGCTCACCTGATTAACAGTCAGCTCATTGCAAGTGAAGGGCCATAAAACAGAAGCTATAAACACACTAAAAATACAAACAGTCAGATTTCAATCACTCTCATGCATTTGGGACCATGTAAATCCGTTTGAGATAGGGGTAGTTCAGAGTTAATCAAATTGCCAGGTCATGAGGCTAGTGGGGATGACTGACAGATAAATATATACTTTTTTTATCTTCTAGAAAATTTTTCACTGTTGTGTGTACTCATTAGAATCACCTAAATGAGGAGATTCTAATGAGTACACACACATAGCAATTAGGATAAAATTGGGCACAATTCCATACAGTCGAACTTCAATGGCTCGAACACCTTTGGGACCATCATGAAAATCTGTTCGAGACAGGGGTAGTTCGAGCCACTGAGGGCTAATGCTGGGAGGCATAACGACATTCTTAAGGACATCTTTTTCTGTGTTCTATAATGAAAACTGTATGCTGTGTGTACTCATTAGAATCGCCTCATCGAGGCGATTTCTAATGAGTACACACAGCATACATATGCAAAGACTAAAATCTCCTTTATTATCCCCCACTATTTCTTATGCAGAGGATTTCGCTAGGTGCTCAAGAATGGGTTCGACATATCCATGGTAAACGAGCCATCGGTGTTCGAGCCATCGAAGTTCTACTGTATTATTCTAATGTATACTGTTATCTGGAGCTATTTGTTTTTAGCTCACTGTCACGTAGTGACGAGGTGAGCTTTTGGGATCACTTTTTGTCCGTCGTGCGTGCGTCCGTCCGTCCGTGCGTAAACAATTTCTTTAAACGACATCTCCTCCTAAACCACTGAGCGGATTTTGACCAAACTTCACAGGAATGATCCTTAGGTGGTCCCCTTTCAAAGTTGTTCAAATGGTTCCGGTCCGTTGCACATATAGGTCACAGGAGCCAAAAATAGATTTTTTTCACCGAAAACTTAAAAAATCTTCTTCTCTGAAACTGCAAGGCCCAGGTCATTGATATTTGGTATGAAGCTTCATCTAGTGGACCCCTACCAAGATTGTTCAAATTAAAGTGCTCGGGCCAAAAATGCCCCCGCCCCGGGGCCCTTTGGTTTTACATGGGCTTATATAGGGAAAATCTTTAAAAATCTTCTTCTCTGAAACCGCAAGGCCCAGGTCTTTGATATTTGGTATGAAGCTTCATCTAGTGGACCCCTACCAAGATTGTTCAAATTATAGTGCTGGGGCCAAAAATGCCCCCGCCCCAGGGCCCTTTGGTTTTACATGGGCTTATATAGGGAAAATCTTTAAAAATCTTCTTCTCTGAAACTGCAAGCCCCAGGTCTTTGATACTTGGTATGAAACTTCATCTGGTGGACCCCTACCAAGATTGTTCAAATTATAGTGCTTGGGCCAAAGATGCCCCCGCCCCCGTGCCCTTTGGTTTTACATAGGCTTATATAGGGAAAATCTTTTAAAATTTTCTTCTCTGAAACCGAAAGGCCCAGGTCTTTGATATTTGGTATGAAGCTTCATCTAGTGGACCCCTACCAAGATTGTTCAAATAATAGTGCTGGGGCCAAAAATCGCCCCGCCCCGGGGACCTTTGGTTTTACATTGGCTTATATAGGGAAAATCTTTAAAAAATCTTCTTCTCTGAAACTGCAGCGCCCAGGTCTTTGCTATTAGGTATGAAGCTTCATCTAGTGGACCCCTACCAAGACTGTTCAAATTATAGTGCTGGGGCCAAAAATGCCCCCGCCCCGGGGCCCTTTGGTTTTACATAGGCTTATATGGGGAAAATCTTTAAAAATCTTTTTCTCTGAAACTGCAAGGCCCAGGTCTTTGATATTTGGTATGAAGCTTCATCTTGTGGACCTCTATCAAGATTGTTCAAATTATAGCCCTGGGGCCAAAAATGCCCCCGCTCCTGGGCCCTTTGGTTTTTCATAGACCTATATAGGGAAAATCTTGAAAAATCTTCTACTCTGAAACCACAATGCCTAGGTCTTTGACATTTGGTATGAAGCTTCAGCTAGTAGACCTCTACCAAGATTGTTCAAATTATAGCCCTGAGGCTACAATTTCCCCCGCCCCAGGGCCCTTTGGTTTTACATAGACTTATAATAGAGATAATCTTTGAAAATCTTCTTCTCTGAAACAACAAGGCCCAGGTCTTTGATATTTGGTGTGAAGCTTCATCTAGTGGACCTCTATCAAGATTGTTTAAATTATAGCCCTGAGGCCAAAAATGCCCCTGCCCTGGGGCCATTTGGTTTTACATAGGCTTATGTAAGGAAAATCTTAAAAAAAAAATCTTCTTCTCTGAAACCGCAAGGCCCAGGTGTTTGATATTTGTTGTGTACCTTCATCTAGTGGACCTTTGCCAAGATTGTTCAAATTATAGCCTTTGTTGATATTTGGTATGAAGCTTCACCTTTTTAGACCTCCCTCAACATTATGCCAATTATAACCCTGGGGTCAATAATGGCCCTCCACGGGGCCCACTTGTTACTCTATGGATCAGGTGAGCGATCCAGGGCCATCATGGTCCTCTTGTTAGCTCACCGTCACGTAGTGACGAGGTGAGCTTTTGGGATCACTTTTTGTCCGTCGTGCGTGCGTCCGTGCGTCTGTGCGTCCGTGCGTAAACAATTTCTTTAAACGACATCTCCTCCTAAACCACTGATCGGATTTTGACCAAACTTCACAGGAATGATCCTTAGGTGGTCCCCTTTCAAAGTTGTTCAAATGGTTCCGGTCCGTTGCACATATAGGTTTTTGGGGCCAAAAATAGATTTTTTTCACCAAAAACTTAAAAAATCTTCTTCTCTGAAACCACAAGGCCCAGGTCTTTGATATTTGGTCTGAAGCTTCATCTAGTGGACCCCTACCAAGATTGTTCAAATTATAGTGCTGGGGCCAAAAATGCCCCCGCTCCGGGGCCCTTTGGTTTTACATGGGCTTATATAGGGAAAATCTTTAAAAATCTTCTTCTCTGAAACCGTAAGGCCCAGGTCTTTGATATTTGGTCTGAAGCTTCATCTAGTGGACCCCTACCAAGATTGTTCAAATAATAGTGCTGGGGCCAAAAATGCCCCCGCTCCGGGCCCTTTGGTTTTACATGGGCTTATATAGGGAAAGTCTTTAAAAATCTTCTTCTCTGAAACCGTAAGGCCCAGGTCTTTGATATTTGGTCTGAAGCTACATCTAGTGGACCCCTACCAAGATTGTTCAAATTATAGTGCTGGGGCCAAAAATGCCCCCGCCCCGGGCCCCTTTGGTTTTACATGGGCTAATATAGGGAAAATCTTTAAAAATCTTCTTCTCTGAAACTGCAAGGCCCAGGTCTTTGATATTTGGTATGAAGCTTCAACTAGTGGACCCCTACCAAGATTGTTCAAATTATAGTGCTGGGACAAAAAATGCCCCCGCCACGGGGCCCTTTGATTTTACATGGGCTTATATAGGGAAAATCTTTAAAAATCTTCTTCTCTGAAACCGTAAGGCCCAGGTCTTTGATATTTGGTCTGAAGCTACATCTAGTGGACCCCTACCAAGATTGTTCAAATTATAGTGCTGGGGCCAAAAATGCCCCCGCCCCGGGCCCCTTTGGTTTTACATGGGCTAATATAGGGAAAATCTTTAAAAATCTTCTTCTCTGAAACTGCAAGGCCCAGGTCTTTGATATTTGGTATGAAGCTTCAACTAGTGGACCCCTACCAAGATTGTTCAAATTATAGTGCTGGGACAAAAAATGCCCCCGCCACGGGGCCCTTTGATTTTACATGGGCTTATATAGGGAAAATCTTTAAAAATCTTCTTCTCTGAAACCACAAGGCCCAGGTCTTTGATATTTGGTATGAAGCTTCATCTAGTGGACCCCTACCAAGATTGTTCAAATTATAGTGCTGGGGCCAAAAATGCCCCTGCCCCGGGGCCCTTTGGTTTTACATAGACTTATATAGGGAAAATCTTTAAAAATCTTCTTCTCTGAAACCACAAGGCCCAGGACTTTGATATTTCGTATGAAGCTTCATCTAGTGGACCCCTACCAAGATTGTTCAAATTATAGTACTTGGGCAAAAAATGCCCCAGTCCTGGGGCCCTTTGGTATTACATAGGCTTATATAGGGAAAATCTTTAAAAATATTCTTCTCTGAAACTGCAAGGCCCAGGACTTTGATATTTAGAATGAAGCTTCATCTAATGGACCTCTACCAAGATTGTTCAAATTATAGCCCTTGGGCCAAAAATGCCCCCGCCCCGGGCCCTTTGGTTTTACATAGACTTATATAGGGAAAATCTTTAAAAATCTTCTTCTCTGAAACCACAAGGCCTAGGTCTTTTATATTTGGTGTGAAGCTTCATCTAAAGGACCCCTAACAAGATTATTCAAATTATAGTGCTGAGGCCAAAAATGTCCCTGCCCTGGGGCCCTTTGGTTTTACATAGGCTTATAAAGGGAAAATCTTTAAAAATCTTCTTCTCTGAAACCGCAAGGCCCAGGACTTTGATATTTGGTATGAAGCTTCATCTAGTGGACCCCTACCAAGATTTTCAATTTATAGTGGTGGGGCAAAAAATGCCCCCGTCCCCGGGCCTTTTGGCCTTTTGGTTTTACATAGGCTTATTGCCATATTTTGGTTTTACATAGGCTTATTGCCATATGGCCATTTTGTGGGAAAGTAACTGTCCTTATGGCCTTCCTTTGTTTAGGTTTCCATTATGGTCTGGTCGCTTAATGTTTGTATTTCTTTCCCTTTGGTGTCTTTTATGGGTGGAGTAAGTTAATTGTATCAATTCCTGATCTTTGTTTTACTTCTACTTTTTATATAAGGAAAAGTATTAAAAATCTTCTTTTCTGAAACCGCAAGGCCCAGGACTTTGATATTTGGTATGAAGCTTCATCTAGTGGACCCCTACCAAGATTGTTCAAATTATAGTGCTGGGACAAAAAATGCCCCCCCCCCCCCCATGGGGCCCTTTGGTTTTACATAGACTTATATAGGGAAAATCTTTAAAAATCTTCTTCTCTGAAACCACAAGGCCCAGGTCTTTGATATTTGGTATGAAGCTTCATCTAGTGGACCCCTACCAAGATTGTTCAAATTTTAGTGCTGGGACAAAAAATGCCCCGTCCCGGGGCCTTTTGGTTTTACATAGGCTTATATAGGGAAAATCTTTAAAAATTTTCTTCTCTTAAACCACAGGGCCCAGGACTTTGATATTTGGTATGAAGCTTCATCTAGTGGACCCCTACCAAGATTGTTCAAATTTTAGTGCTGGGACAAAAAATGCCCCTGCCACGAGGCCCTTTGGTTTTACATTGGCTTATATAGGGAAAATCTTTAAAAATCTTCTTCTCTGAAACCACAAGGCCCAGGTCTTTGATATTTTGGTATGAATCTTCATCTAGTGGACCCCTACCAAGATTGTTCAAATTAAAGTGCTGGGGCCAAAAATGCCCCCGCCCCGGGGCCCTTTGGTTTTACATAGGCTTATATAGGGAAAATCTTTAAAAATCTTCTTCTCTGAAACCACAAGGCCCAGGACTTTGATATTTGGTATGAATCTTCATCTAGTGGACCCCTACCAAGATTGTTCAAATTAAAGTGCTGGGGCCAAAAATGCCCCCGCCCCGGGGCCCTTTGGTTTTACATAGGCTTATATAGGGAAAATCTTTAAAAATCTTCTTCTTTGAAACCACAAGGCCTAGGACTTTGATATTTGGTATGAAGCTTCATCTAGTGGACCCCTACCAAGATTGTTCAAATTATAGTGCTGGGGCAAAAAATGCCCCCGTCCCGGGGCCCTTTGGTTTTACATAAGCTTATATAGGCAAAATCTTTAAGAATCTTCTTCTCTGAAACTGCTAGGCCCAGGTCTTTGATATTTGATGTGTAGCTTCATCTAGTGGACCTTTGCCAAGTGGACCTTTGCCAAGATTGTTCAAATTATAGCCTTTGTTGATGTTTGGTATGAAGCTTCACCTTTAAGACCTCCCTCAACATTATGCAATCAAAGCCCTGGGGGCCAATAATGGCCCTCTCTGGGGCCCACTTGTTACACTATGGATAAGGTGAGCGATCCAGGGCCATCATGGCCCTCTTGTGTTTTATATTAGGATCACTTTTTGTCTGTCATCCGTGCGTAAACAATTCCTTCAAACGACATCTCCTCCTAAAACACTAATTGGATTTTGACCAAACTTCACAAGAATGATCCTTAGGTGGTCCCCTTTCAAAATTGTTCAAATGGTTCCAGTCCGTTGCACATCTAGGTCACAGGAGCCAAAAATAGATTTTTTCACCAAAAACTTAAAAAATCTTCTTCTCTGAAACCACAAGGCCCAGGTCTTTGATATTTGGTATGAAGCTTCATCAAGTGGACCCCTACCAAGATTGTTCAAATTATAGCGCTGGGGCCAAAAATGCCCCCGCCCCAGGGCCCTTTGGTTTTACATGGGCTTAAATAGGCAAAATCTTGAAAAATCTTCTTCTCTGAAACCGCAAGACCCAGGTCTTTGATATTTGGTATGAAGCTTCATCTAGTGGACCCCTACCAAGATTGTTCAAATTATAGTGCTGGGACCAAAAATGCCCCTGCCCCGGGGCCCTTTGGTTTTACATGGGCGTATATAAGAAAAATCTTGAAAAATCTTCTTCTCTGAAACCGCAAGGCCCAGGTCTTCGATATTTGGTATGAAGCTTCATCTAGTGGACCCTTACCAAGATTGTTCCAATTATAGTGCTGGGGCCAAAAATGCCCCCGCCCCAGGGCCCTTTGGTTTTACATGGGCTTATATAGGGAAAATCTTTTAAAAATCTTCTTCTCTGAAACCGCAAGGCCCAGGTCTATGCTATTTGGAATGAAGCTTCATCTAGTGGACCCCTACCAAGATTGTTCAAATTATAGTGCTAGGGCCAAAAATGCCCCCGCCCTGGGACCCTTTGGTTTTGCATAGGCTTATATAGGGAAAATCTTTAAACATCTTCTTCTCTGAAACCGCAAGGCCCAGGTCTTTGCTATTTGGTATGAAGCTTCATCTTGTGGACCCCTACCAAGATTGTTCAAATTATAGATCTGGGGCCAAAAATGCCCCCTCTCTGGGACCCTTTGGTTTTACATAGACTTCTATAGGGAAAATCTTTAAAAATCTTCTTCTCTGAAACCACAAGGCCTAGGTCTTTGATATTTGGTATGAAGCTTCATCTAGTGGACCTCTACAAAGATTGTTCAAATCATTGCCCTGAGACGAAAAATGCCCCCGCCTCGGGGCCCTTTGGTTTTACATAGACTTATATACCGTAGGGAAACGCTTTAAAAATTTTCTTCTGTGAAACTACAAGGCCTAGGTCTTTGATATTTGGTGTGACATTTCATCTAGTGGACCTGTATCAAGATTGTTCAAATTATAGCCCTGGGGCCAAAAATGGACCCGCCCCTAGACCCTTTGGTTTTACATAGACTGATATAGGGAAATCTTAAAAAAAATCTTCTCTGAAACTGCAAGGCCCATGTCTTTGATATTTTGGTATGGAGCTTCGTCTAGTGGACCTCTACCAAGATTGTTCAAATTATAGCCTTGGGCCACAAATGCCCCTGCCCCAGGGCCCTTTGGTTTTACATAGACTTATATAGAGATAATCTTTGAAAAATCTTCTTCTCTGAAACAGCAATGCCCAGGTCTTGGATATTTGGTGTGAAGCTTCATCTAGTGGACCTCTATCAAGATTGGTTAAATTATAGCCCTGAGGCCAAAAATGCCCATGCCCCGGGGCCATTTGGTTTTACATAGGCTTATGTAGGGAATATCTTTAAAAAAAATCTTCTTCTCTGAAACTGCCAGGCCAAGGTCTTTGATATTTGGTGTGTAGCTTCATCTATTGGACCTTTGCAAAGATTGTTCAAATTATAGCCTTTGTTGATATTTGGTATGAACCTTCACCTATTTAGACATCCCTCAGCATTATGCACATTATAGCCCTGGTGTCAATAATGGCCCTCGGCGGGGCCCACTTATTACTCTATGGATCAGGTGAGCGATCCAGGGCCATCATGGCCCTCTTGTGTTTTATATTAGGATTACTTTTTGTCTGTCATCCGTGCGTAAACAATTTCTTCAAACGACATCTCCTCCTAAACCACTGATCGGATTTTGACCAAACTTCACAGGAATGATCCTTAGGTGGTCCCCTTTCAAAGTTGTTCAAATGGTTTCGGTCCATTGCACATATAGGTCACAGGAGCCAAAAATAGATTTTTTTCACCGAAAACTTAAAAAATCTTCTTCTCTGAAACCGCAAGGCCCAGGTCTTTGATTTCTGGTATGAAGTTCCATCTAGTGGACCCCTACCAAGATTGTTCAAATTATAGTGCTGGGGCCAAAAATGCCCCCGCCCCGGGGCCTTTTGGTTTTACATGGGCTTATATAGGGAAAATCTTTAAAAATCTTCTTCTCTGAAACGGCAAGGCCCAGGTCTTTGATATTTGGTATGAAGCTTCATCTAGTGGACCCCTACCAAGATTGTTCAAATTATAGTGCTGGGGCCAAAAATGCCCCCGCCCCGGGGCCCTTT
This sequence comes from Lucinisca nassula, assembly GCA_963580285.1. NCBI lineage: Eukaryota > Metazoa > Mollusca > Bivalvia > Lucinida > Lucinidae > Lucinisca > Lucinisca nassula. Next base: position 73,226,702 of record OY757016.1, read on the forward strand.
GGTTTTACATAGACTTATATAGGGAAAATCTAAAATCTTCTTCTCTGAAACTGCAAGGCCCAGGTCTTTGATATTTGGTATGAAGCTTCATCTTGTGGACCTCTACCAAGATTGTTCAAATTATAGCCCAGGGGCCAAAAATGCCCCCGCTCCAGGGCCCTTTGGTTTTACATAGACTTATATAGGGAAAATCTTGAAAAATCTTCTGCTCTAAAACCACAAGGCCTAGGTCTTTCATATTTGGTATGAAGCTTCAGCTAGTGGACCTCTACCAAGATTGTTCAAATTATAGCCATGAGACCAAAAATGCCCCCGCCTAGTGGCCCTTTGGTTTTACATAGACTTATATAGGGAAAATCTTGAAAAATCTTCTTCTGTGAAACCACAAGGCCTAGGTCTTTGATATTTGGCGTGAAATTTCTTCTAGTGGACCTCTATCAAGATTTTTCAAATTATAGCCCTGGGGCCGAAAATGCCCCCGCCCCTAGACCCTTTGGTTTTATATAGACTTATATAGGAAAATCTTTAAAAATCTTCTTCTCTGAAACTGCAAGGCCATTGTCTTTGATATTTAGTATGGAGCTTCATCTAGTGGACCTCTGCCAAGATTGTTCAAATTATAGCCCTTGGGCCACAAATGTCCCCGGCCCGGGGCCTTTTGGTTTTACATAGACTTATAATAGAGATAATCTTTGAAAATCTTCTTCTCTGAAACAGCAAGGCCCAGGTCTTTGATATTTGGTGTGAAGCTTCATCTAGTGGACCTCTATCAAGATTGTGTAAATTATAGCCCTGCGGCCAAAAATGTCCCTGCCCCGGGGCCATTTGGTTTTACATAGGTTTATGTAGGGAATATCTTTTAAAAAATCTTCTTCTCTGAAACTGCAAGAGGTCTTTGATATTTGGTGAGTAGCTTCATCTAGTGGACCTTTTGCCAAGATTGTTCAAATTATAGCCTTTGTTGATATTTGGTATGAAGCTTCACCTTTTTAGACCTCCCTCAACATCATGCACATTATAACCCTGGGGTCAATTATGGCCCTCGGCGGGGCCCACTTGTTACTCTATGGATCAGGTGAGCGATCCAGGGCCATCATGGCCTTCTTGTGTTTTATATTAGGATCACTTTTTGTCTGTAGTCCGTGCGTAAACAATTTCTTCAAACAACATCTCCTCCTAAACCACTGATCGGATTTTGACCAACTTTCACAGGAATGATTCTTAGGTGGTCCCCTTTAAAAGTTGTTCAAATGGTTCCGGTCTGTTGCACATCTAGGTCACAGGAGCCAAACATAGATTTTTTTCACCGAAAACTTAAAAAATCTTCTTCTCTGAAACCACAAGGCCCAGGTCTTTGATATTTGGTATGAAGCTTCATCTAGTGGACCCCTACCAAGATTGTTCAAATTATAGTGCTGGGGCCAAAAATGCCCCAGCCTGGGGGCCCTTTGGTTTTACATGGGCTTATATACTGGAAATCTTTAAAAATCTTCTTCTCTGAAACCGCAAGGCCCAGGTCTTTGATATTTGGTGTGTAGCTTCATCTAGTGAACCAGTGTTGTGCCTAGGCCGCGCCATTGCGCCATTCCCGCGATTTCTGCAGCAATGGCCCTCTAAAAATAAACCAGTGCGGGCCGATTGGCGCGCCCGAAAAAAATCGACAGTTTTTAAATTCGATCCATTTCAGTCCATTAGTCACTTCTCCGTCCATTCGGAACGTATAGGGGAGATAACTGAAACGAGTCGGGTTTACCGCAGAATTCTATTTTTTCCGATAAATAAGCGTATCAATGACCGTGAACAATTATTTAAAGCAGTCTAAAGCGTCAAGTAGCGAAGAGGCAGCTGCAGAGCTGCGAATAACTCAATTTGTGGCTGTAGCCGCTAAGATTTCGAATCCCGAGACTGCCGTGAGTATTTCCGCGGCTGCATCTTCGCCAGCCAACGTTGCACAACCTGAAAGTAGCGTAACTGAGTCATTGATTGAGTCTTTACTGTCCCCTCTATGAAGTGCATAACATGCACACAAGTCTTATGTGAAAAGTAGAGACTCTGATGGTGGCGGATGGACCTGTGTTGTTTAAAATTTACATGGGCTAGAACCTTGTTTCAGTCAAATGTTGCTGTTTTGATTTGTTGTTATATTTTAAATTTCTTTTTAAATCTGGTTATATAATAAGAAACACAGCATGTACAATAATTTTATTTCTGATGCCTAGTTTCAATGACAGAACAGTTATATGTCGCTTTTCAGCCGTCGTCTGTCAGTGTCCCTTAAAATTTCTAAATGACCCCCTGAAAAGAAGGCTGGGGGCCACAGGTGTCCCTTGCAATTTCAGGCCCAGGCACAACACTGGTGAACCCCTACCAAGATTGTTCAAATTATAGTGCTGGGGCCAAAAATGCCCCACCCCGGAGCCCTTTGGTTTTACATGGGCTTATATAGGGAAAATCTTTAAAAATCTTCTTTTCTGAAACCACTAGGCCCAGGTCTTTGATATTTGGTATGAATCTTCATCTAGTGGACCCCTACCAAGATTGTTCAAATTATAGTGCTGGGGCCAAAAATGCTCCTGCCCCGGGGCCCTTTGGTTTTACATGGGCTTATATAGGGAAAATCTTTAAAAATCTTCTCTGAAACCACAAGGCCCAGGTCTTTGATATTTGGTATGAAGCTTCATCTTGTGGACCCCTACCAAGATTGTTCAAATTATAGTGCTGGGGCCAAAAATGCCCCTGGCCCGGGGCCCTTTGGTTTTACATGGGCTTATATAGGGAAAATCTTTAAAAATCTTCTCTGAAACTGCAAGGCCTAGGTCTTTGATATTTGGTATGAAGCTTCATCTAGTGGACCCCTAGCAAGATTGTTCAAATTATAGTGCTTGGGCCAAAAATGCCCACGCCCCGGAGCCCATTGGTTTTACATGGGCTTATATAGGGAAAATCTTTAAAAATCTTCTTCTCTGAAACCGCAAGGCCCAGGTCTTTGATATTTGGTATGAAGCTTCATCTAGTGGACCCCTACCAAGATTGTTCAAATTATAGTGCTGGGGCCAAAAATGCCCCCGCCCCGTGGCCTTTTGGTTTTACAGGGGCTTTATATAGTGAAAATCTTTAAAAATCTTCTTCTCTGAAACTGCAAGGCCCAGGTCTTTGATATTTGGTATGAAGCTTCATCTTGTGGACCTCTACCAAGATTGTTCAAATTATAGCCCTGAGACCAAAAATGCCCCCGCCTCGTGGCCCTTTGGCTTTACATAGACTTATATAGGGAAAATCTTTAAAAATCTTCTATGAAACCACAAGGCCTAGGTCTTTGATATTTGGTGTGAAGTTTCATCTAGTGGACCTCTATCAAGATTGTTCAAATTATAGCCCTGGGGCCAAAAATCCCCCTGCCCAGAGACCCTTTGATTTTACATAGACTTATATAGGGAAATCTTTAAAAATCTTCTACTCTGAAAATGCAAGGCCCATGTCTTTGAGATTTGGTATGGAGCTTCATCTTGTGGACCTCTACCAAGATTGTTCAAATTATAGCCCTCAGGCCACAAATGCCCCAGCCCTGGGGCCCTTTGCTTTTACATAGACTTAGATGGAGATAATCTTTGAAAATCTTCTTCTCTGAAACAGCAAGGCCCAGGTCTTGGAAATTTGGTGTGAAGCTTCATAACATTATTTAAATTATAGCCCTGAGGCCAAAAATGCCCCCGCCCCGGGGCCATTTGGTTTTACATAGGCTTATGTAGGAATATCTTTAAAAAAATCTTCTTCTCTGAAACCGCAAGGCCCAAGTCTTTGATATTTGGTGTGTAGCTTCATCTAGTGGACCTTTGCCAAGATTGTTCAAATTATAGCCTTTGTTGATATTTGGTATGAAGCTTCACCTTTTTAGACCTCCCTCAACATTATGCACATTATAACCCTGGGGTCAATAATGGCCCTCCCCAGGGCCACATTGTTACTCTATGGATCAGGTGAGCGATCCAGGGCCATCATGGCCCTCTTGTGATTAATATTAGGATCACTTTTTGTCTGTCATTCGTGCGTAAACAATTTCTTCAAACGACAACTCCTTTTTAACCACTGATCGGATTTTGACCAAACTTCACAGGAATGATCCTTATGTGGACCCCTTTCAAAGTTGTTCAATTGGATCCAGTTCGTTGCACATATAGGTCACAGGAGTCAAAAATAGATTTTTTCACCCAAAACTTAAAAAATCTTCTTCTCTGAAACCAAAAGGCCCAGGTCTTTGATATTTGGTATGAAGCTTCATCTAGTGGACCCCTACCAAGATTGTTCAAATTATAGTGCTGGGGCCAAAAATGCCACCGCGCCGGGGCTCTTTGGTTTTACATGGGCTTACCTAGTGAAAATATTTAAAAATCTTCTTCTCTGAAACAGCAAGGCCCAGGTCTTTGATATTTTTTATGAAGCTTCATCTAGTGGACCCCTACCAAGATTGTTCAAATTAAAGTGCTGGGGCCAAAAATTCCCCCGCCACGGGGCCCTTTGGTTTTACATGGGCTTATATAGGGAAAATCTTTAAAAATCTTCTTCTCTGAAACCACAAGGCCCAGGTCTTTGATATTTGGTATGTAGCTTCATCAAGTGGACCCCTACCAAGATTGTTCAAATTAAAGTGCTGGGGCCAAAAATTCCCCCGCCACGGGGCCCTTTGGTTTTACATAGGCTTATATAGGGAAAATCTTTAAAAATCTTCTTCTCTGAAACCACAAGGCCCAGGTCTTTGATATTTGGTATGTAGCTTCATCAAGTGGACCCCTACCAAGGTTGTTCAAATTATAGTGCTGGGGCCAAAAATGCCCCCGCACCTGGACCCTTTGGTTTTACATGGGCTTATATAGGGAAAATCTTTAAAAATCTTCTTCTCTGAAACTGCAAGGCCCAGGTCTTTGCTATTTATTATGAAGCTTCATCTAGTGGACCCCTACCAAGATTGTTCAAATTATAGTGCTGGGGCCAAAAATGCCCCCGCCCACGGGCCCTTTGGTTTTTCATACATGTAGGTTATATTGGGAAAATCTTTAAAAATCTTCTATGAAACCACATGGCCTAGGTCTTTGATATTTGGTGTGAAATTTCATCTAGCGGACCTCCATCAAGATTGTTCAAATTACAGCCTTGGGGCAAAAAATGCCCCCGCCCTGAGACCCTTTGGTTTTACATAGACTTATATAGGGAAATCTTTAAAAATCTTCTTCTCTGAAACTGCAAGGCCCATGTCTTTGATATTTGGTATGGAGCTTCATGTAGTAGACCTCTACCAAGGTTGTTCAAATTATAGCCCTCGGGCAACAAATGCCCCAGCCCCGGGGCCCTTTTGTTTTACATAGACTTATATATAGAGATCATCTTTGAAAATCTTCTTCTCTGAAACAGCAAGGCCCAGGTCTTTGATATTAAGTGTGAATCTTCATCTAGGGGACCTCTATCAAGATTGTTTAAATTATAGCCCGGAGGCCAAAAATGTCCCTGCCCCGGGGCCATTTGGTTTTACATTGGCTTATGTAGGGCTGGGGTCAAAAATGGTAGATAGATAGATAGTTTTACATAGGCTTATATAGGGAAAATCTTAAAAAAAATCTTCTTCTCTGAAACCGCAAGGCCAAGGTCTTTGATATTTGGTGTGTAGCTTCATCTAGTGGACCTTTGCGAAGATTGTTCAAATTATAGCCTTTGTTGATATTTGGTATGAAGCTTCACCTTTTAGACCTCCCCCAACATTATGCTCAGTATAACCCTGGGGTGAATAATGGCCTCCCCGGGGCCCACTTGTTACTCAATGGACCAGGTGAGCGATCCAGGGCCATCATGGCCCTCTTGTTTTTGTTTGATTTTAGGTTTAACATCCCCTTCAACACTGTAAAGGTCATTTTGGAGATGTTGCTTCCAGTTTTGTGGGACTTTTACCCGGCATTGATATGAAATGACATCTGAGCAAGCCCTGCCACCCAATGAAACCAATAGGGTTTTTAAGCATGGACGGTCTGACTCGCACCGCTTTGCCTGGGCAGGCTTAGATCCTCTAAACGGTTTACCAGTACATGTACTCATGTGCGGGTCGGTTTCAGCTCTGCTTGGAAGCATCATGCAGCCCATCTATTTCTTCAAGCCACTGTGGGCGGGGGCTGATGGAGCTATTTGAAGAATTCTCTAGGGGCTCCAGAATGAGTTTGAATTAGAGTCATTTGTGTTTGAAGTACCGAAATTTTCCTGTTTACAGATTTGTGCATGTTTTGATCTGTCAACTATTTCCTGTTTTAGACATTTTGAAGGACAATTGTGAGTTGGCAGAGAGAAAGGATGATCCAAAGAATTACCCAGCCTACATGGCTGTTCAACATATCAGAGATCAGCTAATACCTGTAGCAAGGAGGTATGGTTTTGTTTGTTTTATCTGAGATTTAAAGTCCCCATCAACACTATATAGGTCATTTTGTAGATGCTGCTTAAATATTGTGGGACTTTTACCCGATATTGAGATGAAATGACATCTCAAGCCCTGTCACCCAATGAAACCAATAGAGTATATATGCATTGATGGTCTGTCATGCACCACATTTTCTTGGCAGGCTTACTGTGCGTGGAAGCACCATGCAGCCCAATCTATTTCTCCAATCCCTGATGGGCGGGGGGCCTTATGAGGTGTGGTTATGATTTGGACAATTTAACCCTTTGCCTCCCCTGAAGATGACTCCATTCAAACCACTTTAGCACACTCTAGGCTAAATCAGCAGATGACAAATTGTTGGTATTTTTCTTGTGTTTCTCAGAAAACAGGACTTGACATCACATGCAAATTGTCTCCAATGGAGACAATTTGCATGAGATGTCAAGTCCTGTTTTCTGGGAAAATTAGGAACATTTTTAACATGTCGTCTGCTTCAGAAAAATACCCAGCATGCAGAGCGTTAATTACTGCACAACCTCACTGTAACAGTATTGTATGGGTTCAAAGCAGAAACTGAGTGTGTTATTCACGGTCCGTTTTGAGATGTTTTTGGGTAACTGATCATCTTCATAATGCACAGAAAAGACTCTGATCAGACTGTGTGGGTGCACACTCAGGCATGAGTCTTTGCTGGGTGTGTCCAAAACGGTATATGAAAATTAGGCTGATTTAGCACTAAATAGAGCAAACCTTGATCAACTTGTGATAACTCCAGGTGAGGCGGCGCAATTAAAATAATTAAAAATCATAAAAATTCGGACACTGATAACTATCTGTAATTCTCCTAAAATATTAACAGATTTGTTTCATGATCCAGCAAGGAGTGCAAAAGGTACAGACGGAATGGCAAACAGTGTAGACCTTAATCAGACTGCTCCTCATACAAATTGCAGAGGCCTCTGTGGTTACGCTAACCACCTTGTAAACCAGTGGCCGCCGGTTTGATTCCGGCTTCTCCAGACTTTCGGATGAGTTTTTAAACCCAGGTCCCATCTCCGTATGACCTTAGTTGTTGATGGGACATAAAAACACACACACTTGCAAATTGTTATAGTAATGTTGTACAACACCTCTGGTTAACAATTTATTTGAAATAGATGAAATAATCTTGAAAAGGTCATAAAATCACCCCCCTCCGAAAAAAAAAAACAACAACACAAAATAATAAGATATATACATACTGCATTACATTATTGTTTCCTGTAAATTGATTTACACAAATATTTTCAGTCATTCTCTTTCTTGACCTGATTCAAACGAAGAGCAGTTGTCAGTTTCTGGCAAAAGAATGTGCACGCTTAGTCTAAACCTGCCCAGGAAAAGTGTGGTTAGGTCAGCTGACTGGCTCAGTGTCACTGAAATAGTGTTTACTTGGCCATTGATTTCCAAAAACATTCCTTAATTCTGTAGCATAAATCTTTAAGATATTTGAGTTTCAATCCCGTATTCAGACCTACGCTTTTTCAGAAAGCAGATGCAGGCCCTGTGGGATGAAGCCGTGCGTTTTATTGAAGCCAACGAGTCCCGTATACGTGTTGAGACACAAATCATACAGGGAGAAGAATTCACCGTCTGGAGATGGTTACAGGTACTACCCTTATTTTGCTTTATACAAACGAAGTAGAAGCCCCTGCAGTGCAGTGATTAAAGCTACTCATCTCGTAAACCAGGGGTCCCTGGATTGATTCCAGGCTTCTTCAGACTTGGATGAGTCTTAAAACTGTTCTCTGGGCATTCTGTTTTTGCCCACCTCTGATTCATGATGGGCTCCATATGAGTCAAATAATCTTGAAAGAGCCGTAAACACACCCCACCCGCCTCCCCTTCCAAAAAAAAGTCCCATCATTCCAAGACTTTAGTTGTTGGTAGGGTGTAAAACTCAAATAACACAAATTCAAAAAAGGAAAATTGAAAAAAAATGTGACTTAGTTTGTTTGATTTAAATTTTAACGTCCCCATCAACACTGTATAGGTCATTTTGGAGACGATGCTTCCAATTTTGTGGGACTTTTACCCGACATTCAGATGAAATGACATCTCAAGCCCTGTCACCCAATGAAACCAATAGGGTTTATTAGCATGGACGGTCCAACTCACACCCCTTAGCATTGGCAGGCTTAGATCCTCTAAGCGGTTTACCAGTACTCGTGTGTAGATGGATTCAGCTCTGCGTGGAAGCATCATGCAGCCTATCTACATCTTCAAGCCCCGATGGGTGGGGGCCGGAAAAAATATGACACTGGTTCTTGCATAGCTTAAGAGAACAAAGAGTAATGGAGACAGTTTTAAGCTAATTTTCCTTATTTCTTGTTTAAATAAGAAATATGGGGAATCTTTTCTTATTTTTGCATTAAAACACATACTGTGGGTACTTGTTAGAATCGCCTCATTGAGGCGATTCTAACAAGTTCCCACAGCATATGTTTTAATGGAGAAATAAGAATATGAGGTGATTCTAACAAGTTCCCACAGCATATGTTTAAATGGAGAAATAAGAAAATGAGGCAATTCTAACAAGTTCCCACAGCATATGTTTTGATGGAGAAATAAGAAAATGAGGCAATTCTAACAAGTTCCCACAGCATATGTTTAAATGGAGAAATAAGAATATGAGGCGATTCTAGCAAGTTCCCACAGCATATGTTTTAATGGAGAAATAAGATATGAGGCGATTCTAGCAAGTTCCCACAGCATATGTTTTAATGGAGAAATAAGAATATGAGGCGATTTCTAGTAAGTTCCCACAGCATATGTTTTAATGGAGAAATAAGAAAATCAGGCGATTCTAACAAGTTCCCACAGCATATGTTTTAATGGAGAAATGAGAATATGAGGCGATTCTAGCAAGTTCCCACAGCATATGTTTAAATGGAGAAATAAGAATATGAGGCAATTCTAGCAAGTTCCCACAGCATATGTTTAAATGGAGAAATAAGAATATGAGGCGATTCTAGCAAGTTCCCACAGCATATGTTTTAATGGAGAAATAAGAATATGATATAATGGAGAAATCAGAATATTATCCTTTTCTGAAGCTACTTAACTGTGTGTGTATTTTGAGGTTCAAGTCCCACCAACAGCTAAGGTCATACAGAGACAGGACCTCTGTTTAAAGACCCACCTGAATATCTGGAGAAGCCCGGAATAGAATCCATTAACCACTGTACCACATTGGCTTCTATTCATGTGCAGTAGAATTTCTATATTTGGGTCACCTTAAGGACTGTTCATAAATGGGCCTCTGTCCATCAGGGCTTTGATAAATATATTGGACTGCATGGTGCTTGCACGCAGAGCTGAAACTGATCACACACAAGTACTGGTAAACCACTTACAGGATCTAAGCCTGCCCAGGCAAAGCGGTGCGAGTTGGACCATCCATGCTTATAAACCCTATTGGTTTCATTGGGCGACAGGGCTTGACATGTCATTTAATCTCAATGTCATGTAAAAGTCCCACAAAATTGGAACCAATGTCTCCAAAATGACCTTGACTGTGTTGACAGGGACGTCAAACCTCAAATCAAACAAACAAACAAACAAACTTGAAAGCAACATCTCCAAAATGACCTATATAGTGTTGATTGGGGTTAAACATAAACTTACAAACAAACCGTTAATGGACATAAACAGTTGATGTACTTGTCTTAGGACAGGTAAACTGAACTGAGTGAAATTTGACAAACAGGACAAGTAAATCATGGCATTTCCACAAGCCTACGTGTCATATAAAGCATATTTTCTACAGATTCAGCTCATTTTTATGTCGGCAAATACAGAAAATTGCACTTCTCCTTATAAATGAAATATTTTCATATTGAATTATTAGGCTACTTATGACATTTATAATACCACGTTACCTTAGATCCACTCTTGGGCTTGTTGCATTGACACCAGCTGTGGTTTGTCAGTCACATGGCCAGCAACTTTACCGGTTGTATATCGAGAGTGCTTGAGTCATTGGCGTGGTAAAGTATTATACCTCAGTCAGGATGATATGGGGCTTGGCTGCTCTAGCTTTGCCCAATTCATTTTGCTGGGACATTGTTTCTTAACCCATTGCATGCGGAAAGCCCCTAAAGAGGTACCTTGGCAAATAGTACAAGCCCAGATCAGATGCCGCAGAATGTGGTGTCTGATCAGGGTCTGCACTATTTGCTAACGGAATGGAATAAAAGTGAAAAAAATAGGCCTGGCACCCCTTTTATGACAAATGGACTTGTCCAACATATAGCAGTGGATTAAAGTTTTGAAAACCTGTTGCATATTTTGATTGTCATCAGCAATTACTTATTGTGAACTCGCATCTTCTAGGCCTGCACATTCAATATTGATCAATATGCATATTATCATGTTCATACTAGGTGCTTTGTTACTTGTAACAAATACAGTTCTATATTCAGACCACCTTTGGGGCTTATACCACTTTTGAACAGCCCCAAAGGTGGTCTCTTACTGGGGGGACATTGGATGAGGAAAATACAAAGAAAGAACTATTGAAACAGTCTGAAGAAGCTTTTAAAAGCAAAATAAGTCTTAATTTTAGATGTTCCTGACAGTGGAATTTCCATCTATGTGGACAACATTGGGTTATCCCGAGATTTCAGAGCAACACACCTGCACAATCTTGCCAGAACCTTCACTTGTTCATACACAGCTAGCCACATGTAACATTAATCTACACAAAGCTTCAGAGCCAAAATTTTTTCCAAAGTCACTAGAAAAGGTTAAAAAAAAAAAAAAACTGTGGTAGATGAGTCACAAGTGTTAGAACCATTGAGGTTTCACAGTTTATTAATTTACATGTATTTTCCACGATTTCAGACTTTTCCAAATGGCGGAAGAATGTGGCAGGGGCAAGGTAATACTTTATACTTTAGTCCAAAGTGGGATTTTGTTTGCACTTGCCTAACTATCTACTTACACAACAAAATCCTACCCTAACCAAATACTGTTTGGCCACTCAGGACAGCATTTTATTTTTCACTAAAAAGGCTAAATTGACTATGATCACCACATTAGTTGGACAAACAGGCCTGACCAGAAAGTGAAGACCAAGATCAGACTGCTTCAAGGAGCAGTTTGTCTGGTCTGCACTGTGGCATTACCACTCGCACATTTTGGGTACACCATTTTTGTGTTAAATATAGTAAAATTCCTATATTAAGACCATCTTTGGGACTTTCAGAAGGGGTCTGAAAAAGACCATCTTTGGGACTTTCAAAAGGGGTCTTTCAGACCACTTTTGAACAGCACCAAAGGTGGTCTCTTATTAGGGGGCACTGGGGCGACCGGGCTTGAGATGTCATTTCCTTTCCGTGTCGGGTAAATGTCCCACAAAATTGGAAGCAACGTCTCCAAAATGACCTTTACAGTGTTGACGGGGACATTAAACCTCAAATCAAACAAAAAAAAACTGGGTGTAGTAAACTCAATGAAAGAATAATGGAAACCCCTTCAATAAGCATTTAAAAGCAGATTTAGTCTTAATTTTAGGTGGTCTTAGTAGCGGAATTTTACTGTATATGCAGTTAATTTGCTATGAAGACCACCTAAAATTAAGATTAATTCTACTTTAAAAAGCTTATTCAGAAGGGTGCAGTTATTCTTTCTTTATGTTTTCTGCACACAATGTCCTCTGGGCAGGGAGGACCTTTGGAACTGTTCAAAAGTGGTCTTAAAGACCACTTTTGAACAGTCCCAAAGGTGGTCTTAATACAGGAATTTTACTAAATATTCAAATTGTAGTTCCCTCAGTACTATGTGTAATCTTCATAACAGTGTTAGTATTTGAGCTATTTTTTTTTTTAAAATATGCGGACCTACCTATCATTAGAAAAATTCTTTGGTCGGCAGCTGCAAACAAAATATTTTTATGCTTGGCTGTACATTCCTAAATAAAGACTGAATACAAATTCATATGCTTAAAATACAGGTCATGTTTGATAATTATAATAATACACCACATTAACATTAAAAATGTTCCTGCTTTTTATGTCCCCGGTAGGGATAGTGGGGACATATTGTTTTTGCCCTGTCTGTTTGTTGGTTTGTATGTGGACAACTTTAACATTGATCATAACTTTTGAACCGTTGGAGATAGAGTATTCATATTTGGCATGAACGTTCCTTGTGACAAGAGCTTCACATTCATGCAAATAATTTGACCTTGACCTTTGACCTACTTAAAAGAAAAAAATAACATTGGTTATAACTTTTGAACTGCTTGAGATACAGCCTTCATATTTGGCATGTACAGTCGAACTTCGATGGGTCGAACTCGGTAGGCTCGAACACCACGTTTGGGTCGAACTGACTTTTCAGTCCCGGCAAAATCCCTATTCATTTTAACTAAACATGCCACCCTTGGCTCGAACCACGATGGCTCGAACCCTCGAACTCTAAGCCTGGTCCCTAGAGTGCATTTTCTATGTAAAATCCCACCGATGGCTCGCACTAATTACCTTTTTAAAAATTCCAATTTTATCGATCAAGTCACGCAGGCGCGTGATCAGTATAATAATACGGACCAAAAATACGGCTCTTCATCCACTATTTAAATTATGGCAGATAAATGTACCGGAAGTCACCAAAATCGCCGCAGCTATGATAAAAAATCATAGTACACAAAGATGGATCTTGCCGAGTTGGACTCCAATGGCTCGAACTACCGATGGCTCGAACTTTTTTCGGCGGTCCCGGCGAGTTCGAGCCATCGAAGTTCGACTGTATGTTCCTTGTGACAAAAGCTTTACATTCATGCAAAAAATTTTGACCTGTGACCTTGACCTTTGACCTACTTAAAATAAAAAAATAACATTTTGGTCATAACTTTTGAACCATTTAAGATACAGCCTTAACATTTTGCATGTAGGTTCCGTGTGACAATAGCTTTACATTCACACAAAAATTTTTGACCTATGACCTTGACCTTTGACCTACATAAAAGAAAAAGTTAACATTGGTCATAACTTTTGAACAGTTTGAGATACAGCCTTCATATTTGGCATGTAGGTTCCTTGTAACAAGAGCTTTACATTCATGCAAAACTTTACGACCTGTGACCTTGACCTTTGACCTACTTAAAAGAAAAAATAACATTTTGGTCATAACTTTCGAACCGTTTGGGATAGAGCCATTATATTTGGCATGTAGATTCCTTGTGATAAGAGCTTTACATTTATGCAAAAAAATTTTACCATGGCCTTGACCTACTTAAAAGAACAAATAAAATTGATCATAACTTTTGAATCATTTAAGATAGAGCCTTCATATTTGGCATGTACGTTCCTTGTGACAAGAGCTTTACATTCATGCAAAATTTTTTGACCTATGACCTTGACCTTTGACCTACATAAAAGAAAAAGTTAACATTGGTCATAACTTTTTTGAACAGTTTGAGATACAGCCTTTATATTTGGCATGTAGGTTCCTTGTAACAAGAGCTTTACATTCATGCAAAACTTTACGACCTGTGACCTTGACCTTTGACCTACTTAAAAGAAAAAATAACATTTTGGTCATAACTTTCGAACAGTTTGGGATAGAGCCTTCATATTTGGCATGTAGATTCCTTGTGATAAGAGCTTTACATTCATGCAAAAAATTTTTTACCATGGCCTTGACCTACTTAAAAGAACAAATAAAATTGATCATAACCTTTGAATCATTTAAGATAGAGCCTTCATATTTGGCATGTACGTTCCTTGTGACAAGAGCTTTACATTCATGCAAAATTTTTTGTCCTGCGACCTTGACCTACTTTAAAGAAAAAAATATTATTGTTCATAACTTTCGAACCATTTAAGATAGAGCCTTCATATTTGGCATGTAAGTTCCATGTGCAAATGGCTTCCCACTCAAACCAAAAATCTGGACCTGTGACCTTGACTTTGAACTGTGACCAACTTTGAAAAAAAATGACCATGCCCAGGGACATGTTCGTGTTTTACAAACACATCTTTTTATTTTTGAAAATTCCAACAAAATACGGTATCATCTTAAAGTTGAGTTTCAATGGCGCCAACACTTTTGGGCCCATGAAAATTAGCCTGAACTACTAAGGGTTGCTCTGACATAGTGCATGGCCACAAGTATGTTTATGTTTGACAGGCCTGAGAAAACAGTATAGACCCAGATGAGATGTGGCAGAATGTGGCATCTCATCAGAGTTTACACTGTTTATTCTGCAGTGTCACATCATGGTCTACACAGTTTGCCACTCATCCAGATATTTTAAAAACAATGCTGTGTTGTAAATTGTACTTTGCAATTTTCACTCTTAGCCTGCTGTTCACGACAACCCCTGTCTTGGCAAACAGTGTAGATCCAGATCAGATGGCTTCTGAAGAAGCCATCTGAACAGGATCTACACTGTTTGACATTCAGTGTATGAATTTGTAGGAATAAATTACATCAAGTAATCTGATTGGTTCAAAGTCAGAGATGGGTGTGGCTTAAATGAATATTCAGCAAGAGAAGGGTTAGAACAAATGTATTGTAAGGAGTTGAGCTGTCCAAATATTTAGGGTAAATACAGTAGACAGGAATGGAACACTTCTCCAGACAGTCTCTATTAATTCACAGACAGACCCAAGATATTGTTGAAGTGTCATGTAGTGGTTAAGCTACTCACTGCATAAACTGTGGGTTCGATTTCAGGCTTCTCAAGACTTTAGGATGAGTCTGTAAACCAAGGACCCATCTCCATATGACTTTAGTTGTTGATGGGATGTAAAACCCAAAACACAACCAAATTAGTTATTTTGTTTGTTTATTTAGAGTTTAATGGCCAAGTTAAAACTGTTGAGGTCATACATCTATTGAGCAGGTTAGTATACCTAACCACACTATCTGGGCAGTCTTGTACATAAGAGATTAAGCAGTACAGTGCACATCATTTTGCCGGATCTGACTGCTGCCCTTCCTGAATGAACAGAAGGAAGAGAATGACTACCGGTACTGTTAAAATCCTAAAAATTCGGACATCTTGAGGACTTGCTGTAATTCTCCTAATATTTTAACAAATTTGTTTCACGATCCTGCATGGACTCCCAAAAGGTGTAGACTGGATTGCAAACAGTGTAGACCCAGATAGGACTGCTCCCTCAGGAGCAGTTTGATCTGGATCTGCACTGTTTGCTTTGGCCTACCTGTCCCTTTCATATACTTAGCAAGGAGTCCAAAAGGTGTAGACGGGATGGCAAACAGTGTAGACCCTGATCAGACTGCTCCTTCAGGAGCAGTCTGATCTGGGTCTGCACTGTTTGCTTCAAATGGCCTATCTGTCCCAAAAGCCGGGGTTGGCAACATTCTTTTGTGGAGATTGATCATGAAATCTTTTCTACGGTCATTCTCTCCCTTCCGCTGATTCAAGAAGGGCAGTTGTCAGTTTCTGGAGAAAGAATGTGCACTGTACTGGTTAACCGCTTACGTATAAGCCTGCTCAGGAAAGTGTTGATAGGTAAACTGACCGGCTCAAAAATGACCTAAATAGAATTGACTGCGCCGTTAAACTCCAATACAAACAAACAAACAAACGAATCTGTCCCAATACTTAGGATCAAGATTTCAAGATGGCCACAAAAGAATGATGCTGACCAGGCTGGTATCAAAACCGTTACCTTCTGATAACCACTCAGACCCGCATCCGACAGAGGCTGGCTGAGTTGTTGCTGAGTGAACATGTACCTGTCATTTGAGTGCAACATTTATTCATTATCAGTGATTTTGTTACAGCTTTTGGAGAATCAAGTCGTCAGAACAGTGTTAATCTGCTATATGGTCCAACACCTTGCCTTAAAGTTAGAAACATGTTTGATTCAAATATGTAAGTACAAGCCTAAAACTTGGTTGTAATTGATCATAGTATTTCATTGCTTTAGATAAGGAGGATTTACAAGGATAAATATTCTTGACCCTAATCCTGCTGTTCATGACAACCGCTACCTTTGTAAGGAGTGTATATCCAGATCAGATGGCTTCTGAAGAAGCCATCTGATCTGGATCTACACTGTCATTCAGTTTGCAAATTTATATGACTATAATAAATCAAGTAATTTGATTGGTTGATAGTCAGAGATGGGTGTTACAAAATTAAATATTCAGCAGGATAGGGCTTAAGCGTGCTGTAGGTGCATGTACTGTAAAGACCTTTTGGCATACTGCTCTAGATTCTTCATGAATGCACCCAATAAATTTCCTATTGTTTCCCACTGTAGATGCATTCACTTGCAGAGATTTACCGACATGAACTTATGTCAAATAAATTTCATAGTCTCAAAGCTTTTTAAGCTATTGACGTTCAACTATTGTATATGTTACTCAGAATATATTGGGATTACTTGTATGCCGACCTCAATAGCTCAGCATCTGACTGGTGATCAGAAGATAGCGGGTTTGTTTCCTGCCGGGGCCGGCAACATTCTTTCCTGGAGTTTGATCATGAAATCTTTACTAGGATCATTCTCTCAAGAAGGGAAGTTGTTAGTTTCTGATGAAACAGTGAGCACAGTACTGGTTAACTGCGTATGTATAAGCCTGTCCAGCAAAAGTGTTGTTAGGTAAACTGACTGGCTTTACATGACCTGATTAGCATTGACAAGACTGTTAAACTCCTAACAGACAAGAAACAAACTTACTTGTATACGTGTACAATGTAAGTGTATTTGTATGTATCAAAAATGTTTTAACCCTTGTCCTGCTGAGCCCGGATATGCCTTGTCTTTCAAACAATGTAGATCCAGATCAGATGGCTTCTGAAGAAGCCATCTGATCAGGATCTACATTGTTTGCCATTCAGATTGTGAATTTGTTGCAATAATTTGCATCAAGTAATCTAATTGGCTGATAATCAGTAGTGGGTGTGGCTTATTTAGATATTCAGCAGGACAAGGGTTAACAATGTGCATATGATGCTTGCATGAAGAGAAGCGCCCATTTTAAAAGGGATTCACATACCATAAAAGCTTCTTTAATTTTTGCCGTTGTGCCTGCTTAAAGCATGGTGAGATGTAGGAGTCTGGTTTCCTGTTCGTTCCTTTGTCAAGCCGCCAACATTTGCGACAACCCTAGCGTTCACCCAAATGTTCAATTTTATACAGGGCATGAGATAGTCTTCTGCTAAATTCTTGCTCTAAATATTGTCCTTTGTTGAAAACGGGCAGATAATTTATTTAATCCTTAAGATGCCATGAAAAACTGCATCTGAAAATGTTGTCTGTTTATGTTGTCTGCTGCATCTTCTTGGTAAACTTTTCAAATGTATTTTTGCAAACGGGCAAGGCTTCTGAAGAAGTCATCTCATGAGAAAGATCCAGATCAGATGGCATCTGATCAGGATCTACACTGTTTGTCATGCAGTTTGTGAATTGAACAAAAATATTACATCAAGTAATTTATTGGTTGATAATCAGCAATGGGAGTGGCTTGATTAAATTATGCAGCGTGTTAAGGGTTAAAGGTTATTGTTTCCCCACATAGAGATAAATGGAAGCCAAAAACCGTTAATGCATATAAAGCTTTTTTCCTTGATCAGACATTGTGTAGGCAAACGAGCAGGGTCACAAGTAGGTCAAAACTGACAGGGTGTCCCTGTGTCCTAAAGCTGAAAACCTTTAGACCAAGTACAACCAAAAACACCACTTTCCATTTCAATGCAAAAATCCAAGGCGTGAGGGCACACCGGAATTGGTATAGACCTCCATGCGAAAGCAATGACAGAAAGTGATGAAACTAATCCCGCACTCATCCCGGGGTAGCACCAATGTGCTTCTAGTGCCTGGTTACCTTAAAAAAACAAGATCATTCATTCATTCATAGGGAGCAGAATACAGATGACTGGCATATCGACATAGAAGATGCTATACTGGAAAAGTGTAAGAATAACAACGGAATACTGCATATATTTGTAGACAGATCATCAAGAGAGGTGAGTGAACCCTTTTTCACCCATTTTGTGAAACCCCAAAACGGGTAATTGGCAAACAGTGCAGGATGCGGCATCTGATCATGGCCTACACTGTTTGCAGAAAGTTCAGCCATTTTCCGAATAAATTTTGAAGAAAACACAACCTGACATCCCTTAATTTTGAAATGGACTCCTCCTATATATACAAGGAAGAAGATTGCATTTGATACAAAATGGGTTAACCTGTTGCCCGGTTTAGGTACTTATGGAAACAATGTAGATCCAGAGAGTTTACAGTGGAGATCACAGGTTCGATACCTACAGAAGCCAATAGGCCTCCTTGGCCTAGGGGTCACATGTGAGTCATCAGGTTCTGCAAGGGAAGCCAGGTGGTTTTTCTCGGTACTCCAGTTTTCGCCTGACTCTAATTGAACAATGGAAGATAGAAACAATCTTGAAAGGGCCATGAAACCAACCCCACACCAAAAAACTAAAATAAAAACAACCAAATCTGGCAACATTCTTTCTTGAGCATGAAATATTTTCCTTGGTTGTTCTCTCCCTTCCACTGATTCAACTAGTTGCACTTTTCTGGTTAAATGAATATTTAAATTGCCCCCACCCATTGGTGCTTGGAGAAATAGATTGGGCTGCATGGTGCTTCCACGCAGAGCTGAAACTGACCACATGAGTACTGGTAAAGCACTTAGGACTAAGCCTGCCCAAGGCAAAGTGATGGAGTCAGACCGGCTAATGAATATAATCTTTTGGTTTCATTGGGCGGAAGGGCTTGAGATGTCATTTCATCTCAGTGTCGGGTAAAAGTCCCACAAAGTTGGAAGCAGCGTCTCCAAAATTATCTTAAAAGCGTTGACAGGGAAGTTAAACCTCAATTCAAACAAATAAAACATAACAGATTATGTATAAGCCTGCCCAGGAAAATTGTAGTTAGGTAAACTGACTGCCTTGATATGACCAAAGTAGTGCGACCAAACAAACAGGTGAGGTGGCTCATAATGAGAATGGCTCTTAATGAGCTGTTTCATCATGATTTACACTGCTTGCCATCCTGCATATGATCATTGACTAAAGCCCCTCATTACAAGAATAGACGTGTCTGACTGCAGTGCTGCAAGAGTGCATCTCAGAAACTCGGGGTTGAAAGGGTTAAAGAAGTTTATTTATAGCTACAAAAATACATGGTCTTCTAACAGATATGCCACACAAAAATACCAAAATCCTGTATCACCCTACTACCATTTGCCAATTCTGTATTACTGTCCATTGAAACAAGGCTACAGCTAAGCTCCAGCATTTGCTGAAATGTTAGAACATGCCAACATGATGTTATACAGAGGAGTCAGGAGTCAAGACCCTCGTTATAACGACAGTATTTGTTCCCATTATTGTGTCATTAAAAAGAATTCACTGTTATAAAGAATCCCAGTTAGGAGTATGATAGGTAATAAAAGGCCTTTCCTCCATCACTACTCGAAGAAACAAATGTTACAGACATTTGTTAGAATCCCCTCAGTGAGGCGATTCTAACAAATATCTATAACATTTTTTTAGCTCATGGTGAGCCGAAGGCTCCGGGGCAGCTTATAGTATAGGTATTGGTCTGTCGTCTTCGTCTGCGTTGTCAACATTTTCAAGCAACATCTCCTCTGAAACTACTTGGCCAATTGAAACCAAATTACATGTGGAGCCTCTATGGGAAGAGGGAACGAAAGTTTGTTCGTGAAGACTGGGTCACATGACCAATATGGCCCCCATGCCCATATATGGTAAAAACCTTTAAAAATCTTCTTCTCAAGAACCAAACAGCCGATGATCTTGAAACTTGGTATGCAGCATCGGGGACCCGGGCCCTACCAAGTTTGTTCAAAATATGACCTTTAGTTGACCTTGACCTATTTTACGTCAAGGTCAAATTTGGTCACTTAGACATTTGTATGGAAAAAAGCCAAAACTGTGTATTTTTCTGATTGCATGGTAGCTAGTGGCATCAGAAATAGTATTTGCAATCAGCTGAATGGAAGTTTATAAGTTCCAAAGGTCATGGTCATTTCCCGAACTTTGTCCAGGATGGCTCAGATTCAGTATTTTCATCTTCTTCTTCACTTAAACTACTTGGCGAATTGAAACCAAATTACATGTAGAGCCTCTATGGAATGGGGGAACGAAAGTTTGTTCGCGAGGACTGGGTCACGTTACCAATATGGCCACCATGTCCATATATGGTAAAAACCTTTAAAAATCTTCTTCTCAAGAACCGAACAGCCGATGATCTTGAAACTTGGTATGCAGCATTAGGGACTCGGGCCCAACCAAGTTTGTTCAAATTCTGACCTTTGGTTGACCTTGACCTGTTTTACGTCAAGGTCAAATTTGGTCACTTAGACATTTGTATGGAAAAAGGCAAAACAGTGGATTTTTTCTGATTGCATGGTAGCTAGTGGCATCAGAAATTGTATATGCAATTAGCTGAATGGAAGTTTATAAGTTCCAAAGATCAAGGTCATTTCCCGATCTTTGTCAAGGATGGCTCAGATTCAGTATTTTCATCTGCTTCTTCACTTAAACTACTTGGCGAATTGAAACCAAATTACATGTGGAGCCTCTATGGAATGGGGGAACGAAAGTTTGTTTGTGAGGACTGGGTCACATGACCAATATGGCCGCCATGCCCATATATGGTAAAACCCTTTGAATATCTTCTTCTCAAAAACTGAATGGTCGATGATCTTGAAACTTGGTATGCAGCATCGGGGACTCTGGCCCTACTTAGTTTGTTCAAATGATGACTTTTGTTTGACCTTCACCTATTTTATGTCAAGGTCAAATTTGGTCACTTAGACATTTGTATGGAAAAAAAGGCAAAATAGTGGATATTTCTGATTGCCTGGTAGGCTGTGACATCAAAAATGATATTTGCAGTTAGCTGAATGGAAGTTTATCAATTCCAAAGGTCACGGTCATTTACTGACCTTTATCCTGGATGCCTCAGATTCAGTTATCTTTTTATCTTCTTCTCCACTTAAACTGGTGGGATTGTTGAAACCAAATTACATTTGGAGCCTCTATGGGTAGGGGGAATGAAATTTGTTTGTAAGGACTGGGTCACATGACCAATATGGCCGCCATGCTCATATTTGGTAAAATTTTTAAGAATTTTCTTCTCAGAAACCAAATAGCCGATGCCCTTGAAATTTGGTATGTAGCATGGGGACTCAGGCCCTACCAAATTTATTCAACTGATGACATGTAGCTGACCTTGACCTGTTTTACGTCAAGGTCAAATTTGGTCACTTAGACATTTGTATCAAAAAAGAGCAAGACAGTGGATTTTACTGATTGCATGGCAGCCGGTCCCTTCATAAATATTATTTACAATCAGATGAATGGAAGTTAATCAATTCCAAAGGTCAAGGTCATTACTGACCTTTGTCTTGGATGGCTCAGATTCAGTAGTTTTATCTTCTTCTCCAGTTAAAGAGCTGTGCTGATTAGAACCAAAGTACATTAAAAGCCTCTATGGGGATGTGGCAATTAAACGTTATTCGTGGTATTGTTGTCACATGACCAAGATGGGCACCTTGCCTGTATATGGTATAAACTACATGACCTCTGGTGAGCGTAGTGGCCCATGGGCCTCTTGTTCTTGGATTATTACTGGAAGGTTAGAAGAATCTTTCATGACTATGTTTTCGATTTTGGCATTTCCAACCCGAGGGAAGCCCACGCCACCTGGAACCAAGGCTAAGCCTACAGCTAAGAATTCATTCCATTGAAATTGTCGTTATAACGAGCTTTGCCGTTATAATGAATGTCAGTAAAAAGAGGGTTTACCGTACACTAGGTATATTGTCACATTTTCCTATTGGTATACGTTTGAAAAATTATTTCATTGGAAGAGAAAAGTCATATAATAGACATGTTACCACAAAAAAAACATTATCTGCTACATACGGTAGTATTACCGGCCCCGATAGCTCAGTTGGTAGAGTGTCCGCTCCGGGGAACGGGAGGTCTCGGGTTCGATCCCGGGCCGCGACATACCAAAGTCGTTAAAAATGGTACTAGCTGCTCCTCGCTTGGCACTCAGATTTACGGTGTAGAGCTAGGACTGGACGATCCAGTGTCAGGATAATGTGACTGGGTGTGGTATCATGTAATGTGTCTGGGACATGATACTTCAGTGAGGCAGCACTATAAACGTGAGCATTGAGCTCCCTGTCGCAACCAGACACCGTCGTGATATGACTGAAAAATTGTTGAAAGCGACGTTAAACCCGAGTTCACACACACACACACACACACACACATACGGTAGTATCATACCTCCCCTGAATGTTCCCAGATCATGTGCATCACGCTTGACGCTCTACATCTCGTGTCATACTTGTATTTTGAAACCGCCTTTTAATGTGAAACAAAGCGGCACATCATGTTACAATACATGTAGTGAAGCAAAATTCCTAAATTAGGACAACCATTGAGACTTTCAAAAGTGGTCTTTAAGACCACTGTTTAAAGACCACTGTTTCAAAGTGATCTATAAGACCACACTTTTGAAAGTCCTAATGGTCGGGTCTTACTAGAGGACATTGGGTGTAGAAAACCCATAGAATCACTGAAACCTGTTTAATATGGTTCTTGGTGGAGTAGTGTGAATTTTACCTGGTCTTTATAGTGAAATTTTACTATGATAATGTGGATGTACTTACACGTGCCACAGACTTAATGTTCTTCAAACCCTGATTGACGCCATTTGATCATGTAATGTTATGATTAAGAAAAGTCAGGAAATATTTTAAGACACTTACATGGGCATAAGGGGCAGATAGAAAATCCATCACTAGAATCTCTGTCGGGCATCTCAAGGATTGTCGAGCAGACATCTGCCCAACAAAGTTTAAGCGTCAAGGTCAAAGTTTAAGTGAACCCTGGAGTTCACCTAAACTTTTCTTGGAACCCAATGTTGTTCTTACTTCTGCGAACATTAAAAAATTACCTTCATTTCTTAATTGAATCTGTTTCAGGGGTGTGTTTATATCAAGTGCAGCACCTGTGAAAAAGCCTTCTCGGCTTATCAGTCCCTTCATGGATGGTGGTTTGATGGTAAGTGACAGAATTATCACTTAAATTAATGGATACAGTAGATGTTGCTAAATTAGCCACTTTTTTCTCAGAGAAAAACTACTTTTGTGAACAATGTACCGTATTGATCCTTAGTATTGGTACAGATAGGCCTAAGCAAACAGTGCAGACCCTGATCAGATGGCTTCTTCAGGAGCAGTCTGATCAGGGTGTTCACTGTTTGCCATTCTGTCCCCCCCACCCCCCCCCCCACCATCAGGGCTTTAAGAAATAGATGGGCTGCATGATGCTTCCACAAAGAGCTGCAACCGACCACACACGAGTACTGTTAATCCACTAAGAGGATCTAAGCCTGCCCAGGCAAAGCGGTGCGAGTTGGATTGTCCATGCTTATAAACCCTATTGGTTTCATTGAGTGAATAGCCCCCGCCCATAGGGTCTTGAAGAAATATATGGGCTGCATGATGCTTCCAAGCAGAGCTGAATCCGGCCTGCACACTAGTACTGGTAAACCGCTTAGAGGATCTAAGCCTGTCCAGGAACGCGGTGCGTGTCGGACTGTCCATGCTAATAAACCTTATTGGTTTCATTGGGCGACAGGGCTTGAGTTGTCATTTCATCTCAATGTTGGGTAAAAGTCCCACAAAATTGGAAGCAACGTCTCCAAAATGACCTTTACAGTGTTGACAGGGACATTAAACCTCAAATCAAACAAACAAATTCATTGAGCGAAAGGGCTTGAGATGTCATTTCATCTCAATGTCGGGTAAAAGTCCCAAAAAATTGGAAGTAATGTCTCGAAAATGACCTATACAGTTTTAACAGGGACATTAAACCTCAGATCAAACGAAAATTAAAAGACTTTCACTCATTTCTTAATGAATAACTGGCTCACACAGACACACTCAGAGAGAGATTGATTGATTGATTAATCAGTCTAATTTCAGATAATAATTACTTCTTTTGTTCTCTGTTTACAGGGCGGTTGGTAACGGTGAAATACCTTCGCCTTGAGCACTACCACGACAGATTTCCCGACTCCCGAAACAGGAAGTACCCGCTGAGGCCGTCAAACAATGATATGCAATCAGTATCGAGACCTTATCATAGATCAGCCTTAGAAATGACCTAAAACGGATTCGAATAAATACTGTGTAAAAAGATTGTTGCTGTACAAAGTTTACGGTATCATTTATCTAGTGGCCATTTGAATAGAAGAGATATACATACTGTTTACTTACAAATCAGGTCTTGGTACAGTGTCATCTAAAGGAGCCCCAGTTGACTAAAGTTCATGGAAGAACAGGGCCCAGTTGTTCAAAGCATTGTTAGCTTAACAAGCTTGTTAAGGGGAATGGGAACACCTAGCAGATTTTTCCGCCATTTTTCAAAGGGAGACAACTTTCGGGACTTTCTATTCTCTTTTCAATAAGCCGTGTCCCCACTGGAAAGGGGTCTACTCTTAAAGGAAAGAATTTGCTCCTCAGGAGCAAGAGCAAATTCTTTCCTTTAAGAGTTGACCCCTATTGACATGGGAGACAACACTAGAAAAGGGGTCTTCTCTTAAATGAAAGAATTCCTTTAAGAGTTGACTTCTTTTGACAAGGGAGACAAAATACTTTTGCAGGAGTTGGCTCCCCTGACGGTGTTCCCATTCCCCTTAAGTGTCTTTGTCAAAATTTTAACTGTTCTTTTAAGTACAGTGTCTAATAAATGTACATGGATATTTTTGCTGAAAAAATGTGAGTAGATTTTTGCATTTGCAAAAGCTACTCACATGTTTTCAACAAAAATAATATTATATTTGCCATATTAAATGATGAAGTACTCATAATATGTTAACTAACGACATCTTTAGTTTTGAACAACAGGGGCCAGTTGTTCAAAGCATTGTTGGCTTAACGAGCTCCTTAGTAGTCATATTGTTAGTTGTCCTAGCAAGTTTAATATTTAAATTTTTGGTATTTTTGCTGAAAAATGAATGCAAAAGCTGCTCACATTTTTTCAGCAAAAATATTAGCATATTTGCCATATTAAATGATCAAAGTTTTATTGATACGTTAATTAACGACGTTAATTTTGAACAACTGGCCTCTGTTTTTCCCCTAAAGAGGATCAGATATGTTTTCAGAGGATGCATCTTGTTCAGAAATATTTTTGTTTGTCTTATCTCACCCATTAGACAGGGTTTGTTCTATTTTCAGCAGTACAGGAAAATTCTGTCTCACTCATGGGCTGAGATAGGTCACAATCTACGTTTATAATGATGTCATTATTCCTATTTTCATAAATGATGTCACTTA
This sequence comes from Lucinisca nassula, assembly GCA_963580285.1. Taxonomy (NCBI): domain Eukaryota; kingdom Metazoa; phylum Mollusca; class Bivalvia; order Lucinida; family Lucinidae; genus Lucinisca; species Lucinisca nassula. The sequence goes on from OY757016.1 coordinate 73,252,494, forward strand.
CAAGCCTGCATGTTCATGTAATCTCAGAATAACTTTCAGAGAAGGTTGTTACACTACGTAAAATCAGAGAAAATAAAAAAGACAACAAATGATCAAACACTTTCCTATGCTATGGGTAATAAAAATAAAAAATAATAATCAAACATCCATCAACATTGCACACTGAGACGCCTAAAACCCAGAGGTTAATGGATAAAGAAAGAAACTTTGTAAATTATTTGGTGAACCCACAGGGTTCAAATTTCTCTCTCTGCATCAGAGATAGATATAAGATTCCATTTATCAATGTGGTTTACTTTTAAAGGAAAGAATTTGCTCCTAAGGAGGAGAGGTAGAAAATAATGCAAATTGAATCCATACCCCTTATTAACGAAGTATTTAACCCTTGTCCTGCTGAATATTTAAATATGCCACACCCACTACCGATTATCAACCAATCAGATTACTTAAATTCATAAATTGAATGGCAAACAATGAAGATCCTGATCAGATGGCTTCTTTAGAAGCCATCTGATCTGGATCTACATTGTTTGAAAGATAAGACACATTGGGGCTCAGCAGGACAAGGGTTAATTGGAATAGGCTTGGCAAGATGTTAGCCAGTAAGGCAGCAGAAGGTGTGATATGTCAATCATGTCAGGGTGCTGATTAATGTATTCATACCATTTAATCCATTATGCCTGCCATTTCATTAAAATTGACTTTGGCATGCAGGGAAGAGTGTAACTAGGTGAAATGCAGCAGCTATGGCTTCTGGTCAGGATCTACAGTTTGTAGATGTAGAGTGAAACTTACCCAGGAAAAGTGACACAAGTCAGACTGCTCCTTAAGATCTAGCAGTTTCTATTGGCGACTGAGATGTCATTTAATCTCAGTGTCGGGTATAAGTCCCACAAAATTGGAAGTAAAATCTCCAAAATGACCTAAATAGTGTTGACTGTAATGTAAAACCTCAATACAAACAAACAGTGAAACTTCAATGACTCAAACCCCGATGGCCCATTTAACGTCGCTGATTTAAGGGGAATAGATACACATTCAGGGGAGGCAACACCTGCAAAGTATTTTTGTCTCCTTTGTCAATAGGGGTCAACTTTTAAAGGAAAGAATTTGCTCATGAGGAAAATAATCCCAAAAGTATCATGACTAGGGCTGGCTAATTGGAGCTGAAAAGATACTCAGTTATCAGTCATGTCATTGCGATCGATAATCGATTAGTAATCGCTAAGGTTTTTGTCATAATTTTACCTGTCTGGCTTTCTGTCTGAGCATGACTCTTACCAAATGTTGCGCTTTACCATATGCATATTTGAACAGACAGGCCTGAGCAAACAGTGTAGACCCAGATGAGACGCCGCAGAATGCGGCGTCTCATCAGGGTCTGCACTGTTTGCTACTCAGCCAGCTATTTTAGGCATAACTTTGGGTAGTAAATTGTACCTATCAAGTAATCGATTAAAAGCAAATCAGAAATGATAATAATTTTTGTGGAATTTATCGATCTATTATACGATTAATCGTGTCAGCATTAATCATGACAGTACTCTTCCTTATCTGAAGTTATGAGAATTTATATATGATTGCAAATGAAGACTGTTAACCCTTATCCCACTGAATAAAGTAACTTAATCACACCCATTTCTCGTTATCATCCGATCAAATTACTTGATATAATGTATTGGTTCAATTCACAAACTGTATGACTGACAAACAGTGCAGATCAAGATCAGATGGTTTCTGCTGATCTGGATTTACAGTGTTTGCAAGCCGGCCTCGGTAGCTCAGTCTGATGTGCGACTGACTGGTGATCAGGAGGATGCGGGTTCAATTCCTGCAGGGGTCGGCAACATTCTTACATGGAGATTGATCATGAAATCTTTTCTATGGCCCTTCTCTCCCTTCCGCTGATTCAAGAAGGGCAGTTGTCAGTTTCTGGCCAAAGAATGTGCACTGTACTGGTTAACAGCTTACATAAAGGCCTGCCCAGGAGTGTTGATAGGTAAACTGACCGGCTAAAAAATGACCTAAAATAGTGTTGAATGGGCCGTTAAACTCCAATACAAACAGTGTTTGCAAAAGGTTGGGGTTATCGTGTTCAGCAGGATAAGGGTTAAGTTTTGTGCCTTGGGATTTGGTATGAATGTTTTTCATTGAAGATACCAGAATCAGCTTGGTTTGAAAAGTTATTATATGAGCATGTTTCGGCCCCCGCCCATAGGGGCTTGAAGAAATATATGGGCTGCATGATGCTTCCACGCAGAGCTGAATCCGGCCCGCACACTAGTACTGGCAAACCGCTTAGAGGATCTAAGCCTGTCCAGGAACCGCCGTGCGAGGCGGACGGTCCATGCTAATAAACCCTATTGGTTTCATCGGGCACAGGGCTTGAGATGTCATTTCATCTCAATGTCGGGTAAAAGTCCCACAAAATTGGAAGCAACATCTCCAAAATGACCTTTACAGTGTTGACGGGGATGTTAAACCTCAAATCAAACAAAACAAAACAAAATATGAGCATGTTTATGCAAAAAGGTTAGTTTGATTGGCGTTTTATGGCCTAGTCAACACTATTAAGGCTATCTAGAGCTGGTCAGTTTATCTAACCGCACTTTTCCTAGGCAGGCTTATATATATAAAGTTAACCAGTATACAGTGCACATTCTTTTGCCAGAAACAGACAACTGTCCTTCTTGAATCAGCGGGAGTGAATGACTGTAAAAAGATTTTATGATCTGCTCACAATCAAAGAATGTTGCTGACCCAGCAGGTATCGAACCCACAACCTGATCACCAGACTGGCATCGGACAGCTACCAAGGATGGCAATTTGTGTATATAACCATTGAAAATTGAAATCAGCAAATGCACCCAAGTGACCAAACCTGCCTGTTCACTTTCAGTGCATGCGCAAGGATCCACAGATGGTCCTTGGCACTTGCATATACAGTGAAATTCCGCTATTAAGACCACCTAAAATTATGACTAATTCTGCTATAAAAAGCTTATTTTGAAGGGTACACTTAATTTTTCTTAGTGTTTTCTGCCTACAATGTCCTCTGGTCAGGGACCACCTTTGGGACTGTTCAAAAGTGGTATTTAAAACCACCTTTGAACAGTCCCAAAGGTTGTCTTAATATAGGAATTTTACCGTATTCTGGTCAGACACATTGGATATGCAGGCTGATCAGAGTAAGTGTTCATTGTAGACCTGATCACATACCAAATTGGACCATTCCATGTGCATAGGCTCTTGGAAATAGTTGAGGCCTAAATAAAAGTTTCTTTATACAGAATAGGTCATTTTGCTCTGGAGACAGCCTAGCAGTTTAACCCTTTTTGTACCAAATGGAATCTTCCTCCTTATATATAGCAGGAGTTCATTTCAAAATTTAGGGGTGATAGGTTGTGTTTTCATCGAAATTTATTTCGAAAATGGCTGAACTGTAAGCAAACAGTGGAGGCCCTGATCTGGGCTTGCACTGTTTTCCAAGGTACCCGTTTTGGGGTTTCTGTTACTAAATGGGTTAAATTTGATAGTTCAAAGGTCTTAACCCTTGTCCTGCTGAACTGGATATGTCTTAGCTTTCAAACAATGTAGATCGAGAGCAGATTGCTTCTGAAGAAGCCATCTGATCAGGATCTTCATTGTTTGTCAATCAGTTCATGAATTTGTTGCAATGATTTGTATCAATAAATCTGATTGGTTGATAATCAGCGGTGGGTGTGGCATATTAAAATATTCAGCAGGTCAAGGGTTAAACTTCTGAATTGTTATATAAGAGTTCTTACATTCGTATTTGTTAGCGCATTTGACCTGTAATAAATTAATACAAATGAAGTAAAGAAGAAAACAAGGAGTAAATTTTAGCTGTAAGAGATTTGAACCTGCTACCCTTAATGAGGTTAACCAAGGCCTAAAAGGAGTTGGTCTGAATTCACAGGAGTTTCGTCAATGTAAGGCATGATTTAGGTACATGTACATTCATTGTATAAACCATATTAACTTTTAAAAGATTCACCAAAAAATTGCATAGGTGGCATTCTGAAATTTTTTCTTATTTGTCAGAGAAAATCAGGCTTGGCATTCCATGTAAATCGTCTGTCTCACAGACAATTCACATGAACCAAGCCCAATTTTCTCTGACAGATAGGAAAAATATATGATGCATTAAAGTGTAATCATTGATCATAGCTGTATGTGTGTGAATTGAGAGAAACAGTTATTAAAGAATGTATGTCTTAAAGTACCGGTATTTGTGTTTCTATTCATCACTTGGTGATCCACTGCCAAACGGTGTTTTGTTTACCGTAGTACAGAGGACCCTCGTTATAATGACAGTATTTGTTCCCTATCATTGTGTGTTATAAAGAATTTGCCCTTATAAAGAATCCCAGTTAGGAGTATGATAGGTGATAAAAGGCCGTTTCCCCATTATTACTCCAAGAAAAAAATGTTATAGACATTTGTTAGAATCACCTCGGTGAGGCAATTACATTTATATATAATTATAGCCCCGCTTTGAAAAAGTGGGGGCTATATTGGATTTGGCTTGTCCGGAATTCCGTCTGTCTGTAATATTTTGGCTTGTCCGGAATTCCGTCTGTCTGTCTGTAATATTTGATAGTGGGTACCTTGTTACCGCAACTCCTCTTACAGTTCTAGGTCAATCCTTTTGAAACTTTACAGGTGTTTTCATATAGGTCTGAAGATGTGCATATTCTTTTTTCATTATCCTTAAATAATTTTTTTCACTTATTTCACCTTTTTTAACTTTAGACAATTTTTGAGATCTACTAATGTTAAAATTTATAGGGAGTAGCTACCTTGTTACCGCAACTCCTCTTACAGTTCTATTTCAATCCTTTTGAAACTTTACAGGTGTTTTCATATAGGTCTGAAGATGTGCATATTCTTTTTTCATTATCCTTAAATAATTTTTTTCACTTATTTCACCTTTTTAACTTAGACAATTTTTGAGATCTACTAATGTTAAAATGTATAGGGAGTAGCTACCTTGTTACCACAACTCCTCTTACAGTTCTTGGTCAATCCTTTTGAAACTTTACAGTTTGAAGATGTGCATATTCTTTTTTCATTATCCTTAAATAATTTTTTTCACTTATTTCACCTTTTTTAACTTAGACAATTTTTTGAGATCTACTAATGTTAAAATGTATAGGGAGTAGCTGCCTTGTTACCGCAACTCCTCTTACAGTTCTAGGTCAATCCTTTTGAAACTTTATAGGTGTTTTCATATAGGTCTGAAGATGTGCATATTCTTTTTAGCTCACCTGACCGAAGGTCATGGTGAGCTTTTGTGACTGTAAGATGTCCGGCGTCGTCGTGCGTCGTCCGTCGTCCGTCGTGCGTAAACTTTTTCTTGTGAACAAACTAGAGGCCACAGTTTTGGTCCAATCATCATCAAACTTGCTCAGAATGATCATCATGACAATATCTCGGTCAAGTTCGAATATGGGTCATGTCGGGTGAAAAAGTAGGTCAGTAGGTCAAATCATAGAAAAACCTTGTGAACACTCTAGAGGGCACAGTTTTGGTCCAATCATCATCAAACTTGCTCAGAATAATTATCATGACAATATCTCGGTCAGGTTCGAATATGGATCATGTAGGGTCAAAAAGTAGGTCAGTAGGTCAAACCATAGATAGTCCTTGTGAACACTCTAGAGGGCACAGTTATGGTTCAATTATCATCAAACTTGCTCAGAATGATCATTGTGACAATATCTCGGTCAAGTTTGAATATGGGTCATGTCGGGTCAAAAAGTAGGTCAGTAGGTCAATTCATAGAAAAACCTTGTGAACACTCTAGAGGGCACAGTTATGGTCCAATCATCATCAAACTTGCTCAGAATAATCATCCTGACAATATCTCAGTCAAGTTTGAATATGGGTCATGTTGGGTCAAAAAGTAGGTCAGTAGGTCAAATCATAGAAAAACCTTGTGAACACCCTAGGGGCCACAATTTTGGTCCAATCATAATCAAACTTGCTCAGAATGATCATCATGACAATATCTCGGTCAAGTTTGAATATGGGTCATGTCCGGTTGAAAAGTAGGTCAGTAGGTCAAATCATAGAAAAACCTTGTGAATACTCAGGAGGCCACAAGTTTGGTTAAATCATTAATCTTGCTCAGAATGGTCATTGTGACAATATCTTGGCTAAGTTTGAATAAAGGTCTTTTCGGGTCAAAAAGTAGGTCAGTAGGTCAAATTAAAGAAAAAACTTGTGAACACTCTAGTTTTACATAGACTTATATAGGGAAAATCTTTAAAAATCCTTTTCTCTGAAACCACAAGGCCTAGGTCTTTTATATTTGGTATGAAGCTTCATCTAAAAGACCCCTAACAAGATTATTCAAATGATAGTGCTGAGGCCAAAAATGTCCCCGCCCCCGGGCCCTTTGGTTTTACATAGGCTTATATAGGGAAAATCTTTAAAAATCTTCTGCTCTGAAGCTGCAAGGCCCAGGACTTTGATATTTGGTATTAAGCTTTATCTAGTGGACCCCTACCAAGATTGTTCAAATTATAGTGCTGGGGCAAAAAATGCCCCCGTTCCGGGGCCCTTTGGTTTTACATGGCCTTATATAGGGAAAATCTTTAAAAATCTTCTTCTCTGAAACCGCAAGGTCCAGGACTTTGATATTTAGAATGAAGCTTCATCCATTGGACCTCTACCAAGATTGTTCAAATTATCGCCCTTGGGCCAAAAATGCCCCCGCTCAGGGGCCCTTTGTTTTTACATAGACTTATATAGGGAAAATCTTTAAAAATCCTTTTCTCTGAAACCACAAGGCCTAGGTCTTTTATATTTGGTATGAAGCTTCATCTAAAAGACCCCTAACAAGATTATTCAAATGATAGTGCTGAGGCCAAAAATGTCCCCACCCCCGGGCCCTTTGGTTTTACATAGGCTTATATAGGGAAAATCTTTAAAAATCTTCTGCTCTGAAACTGCAAGGCCCAGGACTTTGATATTTGGTATTAAGCTTTATCTAGTGGACCCCTACCAAGATTGTTCAAATTATAGTGCTGGGGCAAAAAAAGCCTCCACCTGGGGCCCTTTGGTTTTACATAGGCTTATATAGGGAAAATCTTTAAAAATCTTCTTCTCTGAAACCGCAAGGCCCAGGACTTTGATATTTTGTATGAAGCTTCATTTAGTGGACCCCTACCAAGATTGTTCAAATTATAGCCCTTGGGCCAAAAATCCCCCTGCTCAGGGGCCCTTTGGTTTTACATAGACTTATATAGGGAAAATCTTTAAAAATCTTCTTCTCTGAAACCGCAAGGTCCAGGACTTTGATATTTAGAATGAAGCTTCATCCAATGGACCTCTACCAAGATTGTTCAAACTATCGTCCTTGGGCCAAAAATGCCCCCGCTCAGGGGCCCTTTGTTTTTACATAGACTTATATAGGGAAAATCTTTAAAAATCCTTTTCTCTGAAACCACAAGGCCTAGGTCTTTTATATTTGGTATGAAGCTTCATCTAAAAGACCCCTAACAAGATTATTCAAATGATAGTGCTGAGGCCAAAAATGTCCCCGCCGCCGGGCCCTTTGGTTTTACATAGGCTTATATAGGGAAAATCTTTAAAAATCTTCTGCTCTGAAACTGCAAGGCCCAGGACTTTGATATTTGGAATTAAGCTTTATCTAGTGGACCCCTACCAAGATTGTTCAAATTATAGTGCTGGGGCAAAAAAAGCCTCCGACTGGGACCCTTTGGTTTTACATGGCCTTATATAGGGAAAATCTTTAAAAATCTTCTTCTCTGAAACCGCAAGGCCCAGGACTTTGATATTTTGTATGAAGCTTCATCTAGTGGACCCCTACCAAGATTGTTCAAATTATAGCCCTTGGGCCAAAAATGCCCCCGCTCAGGGGCCCTTTGGTTTTACATAGACTTATATAGGGAAAATCTTTAAAAATCTTCTTCTCTGAAACCACAAGGCCTAGGTCTTTTATATTTGGTATGAAGCTTCTTCTAAAGGACCCCTACCAAGATGATTCAAATTATAGTGCTGGGGCCAAAAGTGGCCCCGTCCCGGGGCCCTTTGGTTTTACATAGACTTATATAGGGATAATCTTTAAAAATCTTCTCTGAAACCACAAGGCCCAGGACTTTGAAATTTGGTATGAAGTTGCATCTAATGGACCTCTACCAAGATTGTTAAAATTATAGCCCTGGGGCCAAAAATGCCCCCACTCTGGGGCCCTATGGTTTTACATAGACTTACATGGGGAAAATCTTCAAAAATCTTCTTCTCTGAAACCACAAGGCCTGGGTCTTTGATATTTGGTATGAAGCTGCATCTAGTGGACCTCTATCAAAATTATTCAAATTATAGCCCTGGTACCAAAAATGTCCCCGCTCCGGGGCCCTTTGGTTTTGCATAGACTTATATAGGGAAATCTTTAAAAATCTTCTCTGAAACTGCAAGGCCAAGGCCTTTGATATTTAGTATGGAGCTTTATCTAGTGGACCTCTACCAAGATTGTTCAAATTATAGCCCTGGGGCCACAAATGCCCCCACCCCGGGCCGGGGCCCTTTGTTTTTACATAGATTTATATAGCCCTGGGGCCATTTGGTTTTGCATAGGCTTATGTAGGGAATATCTTTAAAAAAAATCTTCTTCTCTGAAACTGCAAGGCCCAGGTCTTTGAAATTTGATGTGTAGCTTTATCTAGTGGACCTTTGCCAAGATTGTTCTAATTATAGCCTTTGTTGATGTTTGGTATGAAGCTTCACCTTTAAGACCTCCCTCAACATTATGCACATTAAAACCCTGGGGCCAATAATGGCCCTCTCTGGGGCCCACTTGTTACACTATGGATCAGGTGAGCGATCCAGGGCCATCATGGCCCTCTTGTTTCATTATCCTTAAATAATTTTTTTCACTTATTTCACCTTTTTTAACTTAGACAATTTTTGAGATCTACTAATGTTAAAATGTATAGGGAGTAGCTACATTGTGATTGCAACTCCACTTACAGTTCTAGGTCAATCCTTTTGAAACTTAAAAGGTGTTTTCATATAGGTCTGAAGATGTGCATGTGCTTTTTTCATTATCCAAAACTTATTTTTTAACTTAGACAATATTTTGGCTTGTCCGGAATTCCGTCTGTCTGTCTGTCTGCAATATTTGATAGTGGGTACCTTGTTATCGCAACTCCTCTTACAGTTCTAGGTCTAGGTGTTTTCATATAGGTCTGAAGATGTGCATATTCTTTTTTTATTATCCTTAAATAATTTTTTTCACTTATTTCACCTTTTTTAACTTAGACAATTTTTGAGATCTACTAATGTTAAAATGTATAGGGAGTAGCTACCTTGTTACCGCAACTCCTCTTACAGTTCTAGGTCAATCCTTTTGAAACTTTATAGGTGTTTTCATATAGGTCTGAAGATGTGCATATTCTTTTTTCATTATCCTTAAGTAATTTTTTCACTTATTTCACCTTTTTTAACTTAGACAATTTTTGAGATCTACTAATGTTATAATGTATAGGGAGTAGCTACCTTGTGATCGCAACTCCACTTACAGTTCTAGGTCAATCTTTTTGAAACTTAACAGGTGTTTTCATATAGGTCTGAAGATGTGCATGTGCTTTTTTCATTATCCAAAACTTATTTTTTAACTTAGACAAGGCGTAGGTACCTTGTTAGGGATTTAACCCTCTCACAAGTCTTTACCTTTAATTCATGAGTCTTTCTCCTCTGACAGGGCTATAGCGGGGCTATAGTCAGATCCTCTGACAGTTCTAGTTTATATATATAATTAATATCTATAACATTTGTTTCTTGGAGTATTAGATTACAAGATCCTTTCAGGACTATGGACTCGATTTGTGCATTTCAAACCAGAGGGAAGCCTACGCCGCTCTTAACCGAGGCTAAGCCTTTAGCTAAGTAGTTATTCCATTCAAATTGCCATTAAACAAGTTTGCCGTTATATCGAATGTCGTTTTGGCCCCCGCCCATAGGGGCTTGAAGAAATATATGGGCTGCATGATACTTCCACGCAGAGCTGAATCCGGCCCGCACACTAGTACTGGTAAACCGTTTAGAGGATCTAAGCCTGTCCAGGAACCACGGTGCGTGGCGGACCGTCCATGCTAATAAACCCTATTGGTTTAATTGGGCGACAGGGCTTGAGATGTCATTTCATCTCAATGTCGGGTAAAAGTCCCACAAAATTGGAAGCAACGTCTCCAAAATGACCTTTACAGTTTTGACGAGGAGGTTAAACCTCAAATCAAACAAAACAAACAAACAAAATATCTAATGTCGGTATAAAGAGGGTTGAATGTATTTCATAACAGGTCTCACATAACGCTTCATACACAAGTTAGGTTGTGCATCTTTAGGCATCTGGATGTCCAACAGGTATGGGCTTACATTTGGGCAAGGTCAAGATAAAAGGTTGAGTGGAGATGCTTATTATAGCCCCGCTTTGAAAAAGTGGGGGCTATATTGGATTTGCCTTGTCCTTCTGTGATTCTGTAATTCTGTTATTCATCGTAACTCAAAAACCATTCGAGGTATTTCCATGAAACTTCACACAAATGTAAAGCACTATGAGACGATGCGCAGAGCGCATGAACCATAACTTTGGATTGTCTACTTTTGGAGTTATTGCCCTTTGATCATTGAAAAAAGTTCGTTATTATGATAACTCGAAAACCATTTGAGGTATTTTCATGAAACTTCACACAAATGTAAAGCACTATGAGACGATTTGCAGAGGGCATGAACCATAACTTTGTATTGCCTACTTTTAGAGCTATTGCCCTTTGAACATTAAAAAACGGCAAATTTAACCTTGTCCGCTCCATAACTCGACAAGAGGACCAAGATGGTCCTGTATCGCTCATCTGAGCTAACAGTTTCAAAGTTTCAGGAATTGACAACCTTTCGAACTTATCCAAGCTTTTTTACACCAAGTATGTAAGTTTCAGGAAGATCTGATCAAAACTGAAGGGGCTCGTTGATGACAAGGTCAAAAATGGGCCAGCTTGGCATGTTTTCCAAATCATCCAAGTTTTTTATCCCCAGCCACATCACATATAAGTTTCAGAAAGATCCGATCAATACTAAAGGGGCTACAGTGATGAAAAGGCCAAAAATAGACATTTTCAACAATCACAGGGACATAACTCTATGATAAATGGGCCAACGTGGTCAGTTTTCGAACTCATCTGAGTTATTATCTCCAGCCACCTTACATATAAGTTTCAAAAAGATCCGATCAAAACTGAAGGGGCTACGTTGATGACAAGGTCAAAAATCGGCATTTTCAGCAATCAAAGGCACATAACTCTGAAATAAATGTGCAGACTTGGCCTGTATTCGAAGTCATCCAAGGTTTTATTCCCAGCCACCTTACATATAAGTTTCAGAAAGATCCGATCAAAGCTGAAGGGACTACGTTGATGACAAGGTAAAAAATCGGCATTTTCAGCAACCAAAGGCAGTAACTCTGAAATTAATGTGTAGACTTGGCCAGTATTCGAACTCATCCAAGGTTTTATTCCCAGCCACCTTTCATATAAGTTTCAGAAAGATCCAATTAAAACTGAAGGGGCTACGGTGATGACAAGGTAAAAAATCGGCATTTTCAGCAATCAAAGGGACGTAACTCTATGATAAATGGGATTACTTGACCCGTATTCGAACCCAGTTTTTAAACTCATCTGAGGTTTTATCCCCAGTCCCCTGACATATAAGTTTCAGAAAGATCCGATCAAAACTGTAGGGGATACGGTGATGACAAGGTCAAAATCCGGCATTTTCAGCAATCAAAGGGACGTAACCCTATGATAAATGGGCGGACTTGGTTGGTTTTCTAACTCATCCGAAGTTTATCCCCAGCCACCTTACATATAAGTTTCAGAAAGATCCGATCAAAACTCAAGGGGCTACGTTGATGACAAGGTAAAAAATCAGCATTTTCAGCAATCAAGGGACGTAACTACGATAAATGGGCAGACTTGGCCCGTTTTGAACTCATCCGACGTTTATTTCCAGCCACCTAACATATCCAATCAAAACTGAAATCGCATGTTGATGACAAGGTCAAAAATTGACATTTTCAGCCATCAAAGGGACATTACTCTATGATAAATGGGCTGACTTGCCTGGTTTTCGAACTCATCCGAGGTTTTGTCCCCAGCAACCTTACATATAAGTTTCAGAAAGATCGGATCAAAACAGAAGGGGCTATGGTGATGACAAGGTCAAAAATCGGCATTTTCAGCAATTAAAGGGATGTAACTCTATGATAAATGGGCCGACTTGGCTGGTTTTCGAACTCATCCGAGATTTCATCCCCAGCCACCTTACATATAAGTTTCAGAAAGATCCGATCAAAACTGAAGGCGCTACGGTGATGACAAGCATTTTCCCATTGTAAGTCTATGGGACCGTGTGGTTGCCATTGCAACCAAAGTTTTCTTGCGATTTCAAAATAAAGTTCATGTCATCAATGCCCCACCAGAGGCATGCTACAGATGAGAAATGATTGAGATCAGGCTGCAGAGATATAGCTGCTCAAAAGTGTGGACGGACGGACGACGGAGGACCCACTATACTATAAGCTCCCCTGGAGCCTTCGGCCCAGGTGAGCTAAAAACCGTTTGAGGTATTTTCATGAAACTTCACTCAAATGTAAAGCACTATTAGACGATGTGCAGAGCGCATGAACCATAACTCTGGATTGCCTACTTTTGGAGTTATTGCCCTTTGAACATTGAAAAATTTAATTAAAGACTGAAAGCTGAAAACATTTTTATGCCCCGCCATTCAAAAAAAGGCAGGGTATTTTGCTATACCCTCCAAAAATTTGAGTGTCCATCCGTACGTCCATCAGCACCCCATAGTCCAGTGTCCGCTCCATAACTCTGATACTGTTTGAGATATTTTCACGAAACTTCACAGATATGTAAAGCACTATCAGACGACATGCAGAACATATAAACTGTTACCCGGTTTTGCTACTTTTGGAGTTGTTGAACATTGAGCACAGGCATTTCTATCATAGTTTCGTGTCCGCTCCAAAACTTCGATACCAGTTGAGTTATTTCCATGAAACTTCACAGGTATGTAGAGCACGATGAGACGACGTGCAGAACATATGAACTGTAACTCTGAGTTTTCCTACTTTTGGAGTTATTGCCCTTTGAACTTCGAATATAACTGTTGCTATCAATTTCATGTCCGCTCCATAACTCTGATACCATTTAAGATATTTTCACGAAACTTCACAGATATGTAGAGCACTATCAGATGACGTGCAGAACATATGAACCGTAACTCTGATTTTCCTACTTTTGGAGTTATTTGCCTTTGAACATTTGAAATAGTTCCCGGGCTTCTCCAGACTTTCGGATGAGTCTTTAAACCGAGGTCCTGTCTCCGTATGACCTTAGCTGTTGGTGGGACGTAAAACTAAAACTCACTCACTCACATTTGAAATAGCCATTTCTATCATTTCGTGTCTGCTCCACAACTTCAATACCATTTGAGATATTTCCGTGAAACTTCATAGATATGTAGAGCACCATGAGATGACAAGCAGAACATATGAACCATAACTCTAATTTTCCTACTTTTGGAGTTATTGCTCTTTGAACTTTGAATCTAGCAGTTGCTATCAGTTTCGAGTTCGCTCCATAATGCTGATACCATTTGAGATATTTTCATGAAACTTCACAGCCCGAGACAACATGCAGAACATCAACCATAACTCTGATTTTCCTACTGTTGGAGTAAAGCATTGAACATAGCCATTTTTGTCATGTAGTCTGTTTGAAGCACTCTATCTCCTGAACTTAATGATTGATTCTGACCAAACTTGCATGGTTACATCACTGGGATGGGGGAAAACAGCCATTCGGTTTTGTTTCACTCTGATATGGCACTTTGGTGACTTGCTTGATGTAATTGTAGTGGCGGGGCATCATGCAGTGCTTGCAGTTTTATTTTTCTTGTATTTTTCTTTTCTGATAGCGCTATTTCTTGTATTTTTCTTTTCTGATTGCACTGTAGCAGGGCTAGAGTCAGATCCTCTGACAGTTGCAATTTCTTCATTTTCTCTGTTTTCATCCCTCTTTCTACACTTGCTCTCCCATCCTCTACTGTTTTGTCTACACTAAAAACAACAACAACAGATGCTTCTCTTAAACATCTGCTCAGCAGCCGCCTCTCCGAACCAGCCATATTACTAAATCTGAATTCCCTCTATTAAAACAGCCAGAATAAACTCAACTGCCAACACATGGAATTAAATATAGAAGTAATTTTATTTCTGATCTGTTTGTTTATTCAGTAGTTAAATGAAAAGAAAATTAAGGGGAATGGGAACACCTAGAAGATTTTTCAAAGGGAGACAACTTTCAGAATTTTTTTTTTTTGCTTTTTACTTTTCCATAAGCTCTTTCCCATGGAAAAAGGGGTCAACTCTTAAAGGAAAGAATTTGCTCCTCAGAAGCAAATTCTTTCCTTTAAGAGTTGACCCCTATTGACATGGGAGACAAAAATAGTTTTGCAGAAATTCCCTCCCCTGAAGGTGTTCCCATTCTCCTTGAATGGAGTTGTCAGATGACCTTTCCAACATTTTTATTTCTTTAACATCCATATTGAGCTGTGTTCAGTTGTATGCCTTTATCAACATCATCTTAAGACATTTTCCTCTGGTGAACAGTCACCCCCTTTAAGCAGTCAGTTTTTTTTTCGCCATGGCTGCTTAATAGAGGTTACACTGTATTTTCCCCTTTCTCTGGGAGACCAGGTAAAAGGTTGACGATATTAACAGGTCTAAGAAAGTTGTTTTATTTAAAGACAGTCTATAAATTTAAAGATTGTCTGTCAATTTAAAGACTTTTTAGTCTGCGGATTTAAAAACAAGAAAATGATGAAATACGAAAAAATCACATTCTCATATGCTGCCTCAGTCTTCATCTCATTGAAAAACGTGAGTTGTTAAAGACTGCATGTACTTTGTCTCTGAATATGGTTTTAATGATAGAAATAATTAAGAAATAATACAACACAGTTCCTTCCCTTAGACCACAAATGCCATGAAACTCCGCAGAAAACGAGGAAATATCTGTCAAAGGTCGAACATAAGATGAGTTCCGCACTGACGTCATTTCTTTTTCGAAGATTTTTCTGTTGAAGGCAGTCTGAAACTTTCATCAGTTTTAGTTGTAAGAAAAACTGTCGAAGCGAGTGGTTGGTATGTTGACAAAATGATAAAAGCATCACACAAATTCATTCCTTAGCTCATACATATGCACCTTATTACAAACCGGTTTTTCTGAGAGCTCTCCAATTATGGTTGAAGGAAAGACCACTATATAATTTGGAGTTACACATATGAATTAAATATTCCACAGATAACGACCAAATTACTATAAATAGCAAAGTTTGATTTTTCCGTTTTACAATATTTTCATGATTTTATTTGTGTCAGTCTTTGAATTTACAGACAGTCTTTAAATTTATAGACTGTCTTTAAATAAAACAACTCTCTTAGACCTGATTAAATAGAGGATCTTACTTGAGTGTTCATGTATTATTGGAATTTATTAGACAAGTTGAGGAAAAGAATAAAATGTGAGGCTTTGCCAAGCAGTTTATGCCTTATCCTCAATGAGTTAAATAAATTCAATAATACATGAGCACGAATGCAAGCTTCTATTTATCCCCTCGCAACAACGTTGTGTCGGGGATATAGCATTGGTGCCATGCTTGAACTTGATGTTAAAAACATTGTCAACAGGTTAGAAGACACAGTTATCCATGTAGAAGGTTCAAACCTTCCACAAATGTTCCCCATGGAAAGACAATGAACCCTATTGATTTTCAAGGTCAAAGGTTAAGGTCACAATGAACTTGATCTTAAAAACCTTGTGAACAGGATAGAAGACACAGTTGTCATTGTAGAAGCTTCAAACCTTCCACAAATGTTCCCCATCGAGAGATGATGAACCCTATTGACTTCCAAGGTCAGGGTTCAGAGGTCAAGGTCACAATGGGCTTGACCTTAAAAACCTTTGGAACAGGATAGAATACACAGTTATCATCGTAGAAGCTTCAAACCTTCATGTTGATAAATGGTATGCAGTTGCGAGGGGATGCTACCCTTGTGTTGCTTTGTTATCAAATGACATTTAAAACATTCAATTCACAATTTTTGAACAATAATGTTGATATTCTTCAATTAGTAAATGTGACCTTAAGGACGTCATACATGTAATGTTACAGAACGTATCTAACTAATTTGCATATTTAATTCATTAGTGGATTATCAAATTTAATGCATGGCATTATTACATTATCAGACACCATAAATTATGATAAATTCCAGCACAAGCTAAGGAACAAGGAGAATATTTTGAGGATATAGTTGCTTATGCTTGTTAAAATCCATGTGTTAATGGTATTGCCTCATTCTGTTACCAACAACACATATGTTTTAATGGAGAACTACTGTAAAATCCTAAAACACCTTGAGGACTTGCTTTAATGCTCTAAAATTTTAACAAATTTGTCTCAAAATCCTGCAAGGCATCCAAAATATGCGGATGGAATGGCAAACAGTGTTGACCCAGATCAGACTGCTCATTCAGGAGCAGTCTGATCTGGGTCTACTGTTTGCTTAGGCCTATCAGTCCCAATACTTGTGGTCATTAGGGTAATTAAAATATCCTAATTGCTTCTCAATATCTGGAGCTGTTGGCCATCCTTTCCTTTCATAGGCCACGGCCCCCGCCCATAGGGGCTTTAAGAAATATATGGGCTGCATGATGCTTCCAAGCAGAGCTGAATCCGGCCGGCACACTAGTACTGGTAAACTAAGCCTGTCCAGGAACCAGTGGGAGGCGGACCGTCCATGCTAATAAACCCTATTTGTTTCATTGGGCGACAGGGCTTGAGATGCCATTTCATCTCAGTGTCGGGTAAAAGTCCCACAAAATTGGAAGCAACGTCTCCAAAATAACCTTTAAATTTGCATATGCAGTGCTCACTTGGTTTGTTTGATTTGAGGTTTAATGTCCCCGTCAACACTGTATAGATCATTTTGGAGACATTGCTTCCCATTCTGTGGGACTTTTACCAGATGTTGAGATGAAATGACATCTCAAGCCCTGTTGCCCAATGAAACCAATAGGGTTTATAAGCATGGCACCGCTTTGCCTGGAAAGGCTTAGATCCTTTAAGCGGTTTACCAGTACTTGTGTGCGGTCGGTTTCGGCACTGCATGAAGCATCATGCAGCCCATCTATTTCCTGAAGCCCGATGGGCGGGCCACATGCTCACTTGGACCCTTAGGCTTGTAAATATTAGATGCTATATACACATGTACCAATTTAGGGGTGTCTGTCTTCAATAAATCCATCCATCATGTAGGCTTTTTTTAGTTCATTTATAATCACTTTCATGCAAGAAAGCCGTTGTGGTACCTGTACAGAGGACCCTCGCTATAACAACTATCTGCTCCCCAACAATTTATAGCTTTAAAGAACCCAAATATGGTGTAGTATAATAGGTAATAAAGGGCTTATTTCCTTATTTACTCCAAGAAACAAATGTGGACATTTGTTAGAATTGCCTTGCTAAGAATAATGGAAAAAAGCTTCAAAAATCTTCTTCTCTGAAACCACAGGGCCCAGAGCCGAGGTATTTGGCATGTAGCAATGGCAAGTGGTCACCTACATAAATCCTGCCAATCATGCCCCTAAGGTCCAAATGGGCCATGCCCCGGGGCCCCTAAGCTCCCATAGACTCATAATGTGAAAAAAAGCTTCAAAAATCTTCTTCTCTGAAACCACAGGGCCCAGAGTTTAGATAATTAGCATGTAGCAACGGCAAGTGGTCACCTACATAATCCCTTCCAATCATGCCCCTGGGGTCCAAATGGGCCACGCGCCGGTTACAAAAGGGCCCTTTAGCTCCCATAGACTCATAATGGAAAAAAGCTTCATAAATCTTCTTCTCTGAAACACAGGGCCCAGAGTTTAGATATTTAGCATGTAGCAACGGCAATTGGTCACCTACATAATTCCTGCCAATCATGCCCCTGGGTTCCGAATGGGCCACGTGCTGGGGCCCCTATACTCCCAAAGACTCATAATGGAAAAAAGCTTCAAAAATCTTCTTCTCTGAAACCACAGGGCCCAGAGCTTAGATATTTAGTATGTAGCAACGGCAAGTGGTCACCTATATAATTCCTGCCAATCATGCCCCTGGGGTCCAAATGGGCCACGCCCCGGGGCCCCTTAGCTCCCATAGACTCATAATGGAAAAAAGATTCAAAAAATCTTCTTCTCTGAAACTACAGGGCCCAGAGCTTAGATATTTAGCATGTAGCAACAGCAAGTGGTCACCTACATAATTATTGCCAATCATGCCCCTGGGTTCCAAACAGGTCACGCCCCGGGGCCCTTTAGCTCCTTTAGACTCATAATGGAACTAGAAATGCTACCATAGGACACGGATGCCCCCGCCCGAAAATATGTCTATGTTCGTATTCATCCATAGAAAGTTATTGACAGTGTTTAAGTTTTGGACCCTTTTTATGCCATTTGACCTCCAAGTATGACCTTGGAGGTACGGATCTGGGTTTGCATGTGACACATTGTCTCATGATGGTTAACATTTTTTTAAATTTATTTCAAAATCCATCCAAAAATAAGTAAGTTATTGGCTGCGTTTAAGTTTCGGACCCATTTTTTGACCTTTGACCTCCAAGTATGACCTTGACCTTGGAGGTACGGACCTGGATTTTGCATGTGCCACATCGACTGATGATGGTTAACATTTCTACAAAGTAATTTCAAAATCCATCCAGAAATAAGAAAGTTATTGACTGCGTTTAAGTTTCGGACCCTTTTTTTTGACCTTTGACCTCCAAGTATGACCTTGACCTTGGAGGTACGGACCTGGGTTTTGCAGGTGACACATCGACTCATGATGGTTAACATTTCTCCAAAATAACTTCAAAATCCATCCAGAAATAAGAAAGTTATTGACTGCGTTTAAGTTTCGGACCCTTTTTTTGACCTTTGACCTCTAAGTATGACCTTGACCTTGGTGGTACGGACCTGGGTTTTGCACGTGACACGTCGTCTCATGATGGTTAACATGGATGCCGAGTAATTTTAAAATCCATCAAGAAATAAGGAAGTTATTGACTGCGTTTAAGTTTCGGACGCACGGACGGACAGACGCACGGACGAACAGACGCACGGACGGACGGACAGGGGCAACGCTATATGCCCTTTCCACCATTCTTCGAATGGCGGGGGCATAAAAAAGCTTAAAAAATCTTCTTCTCTGAAATCACAGCGCCCAGAGCTTAGATATTTAATACCTAGCAACGGCAAGTGGTCACCTATATAATTCCTGCCAATCATGCACCTGGGGTCCACGCCCCGGGGCCCCTTAGCTCCTATAGACTCATAATGGAAAAAAAAGCTTCAAAAATCTTCTTCTCTGAAACCACAGGGCCCAGAGCTTAGATATTTAGCATGTAGCAATGGCAAGTGGTCACCAACATAAATCCTGCCAATCATGCCCGTGGGGTCCAAATTGCCCAAGCTCTGGGGCCCCTTAGCTCCCATACTCATAATGGAAAAAAGATTCAAAAATCTTCTTCTCTGAAACCACAGGGCCCAGAGCTTAGATATTTAGCATGTAGCGACGGCAAGTGGTCACCTACATATTTCCTGCCAATCATGCCCCTGGGGTCCAAACAGGTGAGCGATATAGGGCCATTGGACCCTCTTGTTTGGAGTATTAAACAATTACAAAACATGTATTCTTAAATACCTCCTTTTATCCGTCTCATCTGGAGCTACTACAAATTTTGTTTTAGCAGCAACATTCTAATCAGATGGTTTCTTTTTTAAGTAAAAATCAAAAACATGAACCGAAATATTTTTCACCATTACAAGGTCCATCCAACTAGATAAAGAGCCCACCCACCCACTTGTCAGTGACAACCATTGATAAGTCAATGTACTGTGTCATGATGATACATGTTCAAATTTACATCATGCGCTCATCATCATCATCAACGGATTTTTGATTAACGTGCAGGTACAGGGGCAACGTCCACATAAGTGGGCCCCCTTCCAGGTAGCTGGCTTGCTGCACGCATAGCAGATCTTACACCAGATCTCCAGGCTGGTCTATCATGAGGATCGATAGCAGAGAGCTTCCATTCTCTGCAATCTCTTTCTGTCAGCTGCTTCCAGGTCATCTTGGGCCTTCCTGGCCCCCGCTTTCCACTTACCTGTATGTCACAGGCAGTTTTGACTGCACCGTTTGAGCCTTCCACGTCCATACCAGCGAAGTCTTCTCTCTTTCAGGATGAGGTCCAGGTCCTCAATGCCAAGACGCTCAAGTAACTCACTGGACCTGATGGTGACAGTGTCCTGTGGCTTGACATTGCAGATCTGTCCGATCATTGCTCTGTCATTTCGCTGTAGACGTTGGAGGTTTGGCTTTGTCAATGGCCATGTCTCACTGGCATGGAGCATTGCGCTCCGCACACAAGAGCTATACACACGGCCACGTGTCTTGAACGAGAGGTGGCGGGAAGAGAGAACTGGTAGCAACTCCCTGAATTTCTTCCAGGCTGTTTTCACACGTGATGTAGTTGAAAGGTCGCAACCACCCGCTGCAGAGAGCATATCACCTAGGTAGCAGAAGGAAGCTACAACCTCCAGCTTGTCGGATCCGACTTGGACTTCCCTCTGTGGTCTGCCATCTAAGGGGCGTGCAGTTCCTTGGCACCGTGTACACCTGTAATCAGGGTCCTCTATCAAGCGTTTGAGCCCACTGCATTTCTTGTGCACCCAGAACTTGCAGCCATTACAAAAGATACTGTTGCTGCCCACTCCAGTGCGACATACAGCGCATGGGAACTGGCCTGTACTCTGCAAGAGGTCCAGACCTGTACCACAGATCATGATCTTTGTCTTTCCTGCATTCACTCTCAGCCCTTTCGCCTCCATTGCGTCTTTCCAAGTCAAGAGCCCCTGACACATTCCTCAAGGGATTCAGCTATGATGACAAGGTCATCAGCATACAGGTCCTCCCAGGGGACTCCAGAGCGGAACTCCCATGACAAGGCTTCAAGCACAATGATGAAAAGCAGTGGGCTGAGAACAGAGCCTTGATGAACACCCACCTTCACCTTGAATTCTTCACTGTAACCATCACCAACGCGGACACAGCTCAGAGCATTAGCGTACATCCCTTGGACCCGTTTCACTGCACCGTTTTAAAGGTGCTTTATTGAGCTACCGGGTCTCAATTTTTTTTTCTGTTTTTTTTTTTTTTTTATCTTCAATTCATACTCCTTTGTCATGTGTACACTTTTGGAGCCAAATACAGCTTCAGAACTTTGCGAAAATGGTCCTTTTCATTCGTGTTTACCTTTCGCTCTGAATGTGTGTTCCGAATTTCTGTTGTAAAAATAAATCGGTCACTTTACACATACATGGCGACAGTATCGTCTCTGAGTGTCGTTACTTATGGCATGGTATTCAGTGTCATATTTTTTTCTGATTCAGGCATGGCCTAAGCAAACAAGGCCAAAAATGAATGTTGCATAATGTCATATATGGGGATTCTATTTTTGTCACGAACTAAAAATAGATCTAACTAGTGTTCGAAACCTAGTTAGGGAATCCCTCTCAAACTGGTTTACCTGTCATCATAATTGTTCGCATTTTTGCATAAAATGCATTCATTTTTAAATTCTTAAAAAATACCGGCTATATGTATTTTATTTTTGGAAGCATTTTTTACCGATAGCTCAATAATGCACCTTTAAGGTCATAAAGCAAAGTTGACATACTTGACTGTCAAATCTGACCGACTGGTCTTCACAGTGCTTTGTGGCAATCATTGTACATTCTTTCCATCAAAGATAGAGGTAAATCTTTTTGATCTGACAATTTTTTTCAGTTGAATGAAGAGAATGTTGCAGCTGAATCAGATTCATTCCACTTAAATTGTAGTTATGTTTTGTTGAAAACCTATCAAGGGGCATTAACTCTACACCTTCCTTACCTTAGAGACCAAGCGAAGTACATGAAAAGTAGGATCACAGTTATTAAGCAAAATGCGTTTTAATTTTGCAGAACAGAATCTGTCACGGAAGGACCTGGCAAGTCCAGTATAGCTCCAGTTTTTCAAAGCAGGGCTATAAATATTCAATGAACCATGACAAGAGCAGAGCATCTAGCATCAGCTTTTATGTACTCCGATTAGACCAGCATCGGCTACACTGTACTCTCTTCAGCGTGTTCCTGTTGGGTAGAATACCTCCAAAAGATAGGCTGAACAACTCCAGGATTTACCAAGGTTATTTGGATGCTTAGAACTGTCAGTAATGAATTCCTGCAGTTTTTAGCTCACCTGGGCCGAAGGCTCCAGGGGAGCTTATAGTATAGTGTGTCCTCCGTCCACACTTTTGAGCAGCTATGTCTCGGCAGCGTGCAGGCTGATCTCAATCATTTCTCATCTGTAGGATGCCTTTGGTGGGGCATTGATGACAAACTTTTTTTCGAAATCGCTCTAAAACTTTGGTTGTTATGGCAACCACAAGGTCCCATATACTATGGGAAAATGCTTGTCTGAAAACGTAGCGCCTTCAGTTTTGATCGGATCTTTCTGAAACTTGTATGTAAGGTGGCTGGGGATAAAACCTCGGATGAGTTCGAAAACCGGCCAAGTCCGCCCATTTATCGTAGAGTTACATCACTTTGATTGCTGAAAATGTCGATTTTTGACCTTGTCCTCACCGTAGCCCCTTCAGTTTTGATCAAACTTTCTGAAACTTATATGTAAGGTGGCTGGGGATAAAACCTCGGATGAGTTCGAAAACGGGCCAAGTCCGCCCATTTATCGTAGAGTTACATCACTTTGATTGCTGAAAATGTCGATTTTTGACCTTGTCCTCACCGTAGCCCCTTCAGTTTTGATCGAACTTTCTGAAACTTATATGTAAGGTGGCTGGGGATAAAACCTCGGATGAGTTCGAAAAACGGCCAAGTCGGCCCATTCATCATAGTTATATCCCTTTGATTGCTGAAAATGTTGATTTTTGACCTTGTCATCACCATAGCCCCTTCAGTTTTGATCAGATTTTTCTGAAACTTATATATAAGGTGGCTGGGAATGAAAATTCAGATGAGTTCGAAAACTGGCCGAGTTGGCCCATTTATCATAGTTACGTCCCTTTGATTGCTGAAAATGCCTATTTTTGACCTTGTCATCACCGTAGCTCCTTCAGTTTTGATCTGATCTTTCTGAAACATATGTGATGTGGCTGGGGATAAAAACTCGGAGTTCGAAAACCGGCTAAGTCGGCCCCTTTTTCATAGAGTTGCATCCCTTTAATTGCTGAAAATGCCGATTTTTTACCTTGTCATCACCGTAGCGTAGCCTCTTCAATTTTGATCGGATCTTCTTCAAACTTACGTTCAAATAAGTCTGATTTAAAAGCTCGGCCTCTTTTTCATGAGTTACATCCCTTTGATTGCTGAAAATGACTATTTTTGACCTTGTCATCACTGTAGCCCCTTCAGTTTTGATCAAATCATTCTGAAAACTGACATGTAATGTGGCTGGGTCTGAAAAATTACGTGGCTGGGGATAAAAACTCGGATGAGTTCGAAAACCGGCTAAGTTGGCCCCTTTTTCATAGAGTTACATCCCTTTGATTGCTGAAAATGCCGATTTTTTACCTTGTCATCACCGTAGCCCGTTCAGTTTTGATCGGGTCTTCTTGAAACTTACGTACAAAGTCCGATTTAAAAGCTTGGACGAGTTTGAAAACTAGCGATGTGGGTAAATTATTGATGGAGTTATGTCCCCTCCTTTGCTGAAAATGCTTATTTTTGACTTTTTTTTTTTACCATAACTTCTTCAATTTTCATCGGATCATCTTGAAATTTATATGTAAGTTAGAGATAAAAGCTCAGACAAGTTTAAAAACTAGCAATGCCAGTCAATCATGGAGTTATGTCCCCTGCTTGGCTGAAAATGTTTATTTTCCACCTTGTCATCACTGCTGCCCCTTCAGTTTTTATCGGATCTTCATGAAACAAATAAGTCAGGCAGAAAAGCTCTGAGGCGTTTGAAAACTGAGGTTTGCCTATTTATCTTAAGAGTTACTTCCCTTTGATTGCAGCAGTTAATTGCTTATTTTTGACCTGGTCATCACCATAGCCCCTTCAGTCTATATTGGATCTTCTTGAACGTTACAGATAAGCAAGTCAGGAATAAAAGCTTGAATGAGTTTAAAAACCAGTTAGTTTAGCCGATTTATCATAAGAGTTACATTCTACTTGATTGCAGAAAATGCTTACCATTTCATCACCTTGTCCTCCAATAAATCCTTCAGTAAAGGTTGGCACTTCCTTAAACTTTGAATCTGTTAGCTTAGGTGAGCGATACAGGACCATCTTGGTCCGCTTGTTTATTTTACTAGAAACATTGATCATGATCAAATGATCAAAATAATTAAATGTCAGTACTGGGTATTTTGTGTTGTTCATTTCAGCCTCTGCTTTTAACAGACACATAACTGTTTCACTAATTGCAATTTCCAGATCTTTTTTCCAGATCCTGTTTGTTATTGGATTTTAATGACCACAAATCTGCTAGACACCTTTTGTCATGATGTAACCCAGAAATTCAAAGTGTGGTGTCTGGACATGATAATGTCATTTTCATAACCTTCCTGTTATTCGCAACAGTTAACAGCTGTCGGAAGAGGGCTTATAAATTCAGCCAATCACAGTCAGCAGGATAACGCTGACGCTAAACCTAACAGCTCTAGTAGACCATGACCATTTCTTGTTTCTCGAGTAATGGAATCGCTCCTACTCTATATAGGGTTGATAAAAAACTGAGCATAAACAAGTTCTCATTATTTATTTCTGTAACAAATATGATCATCCAAACTCCGTCATTTACAGAGTTCTGCAAACTCTGGTGCCAAAAATATCTTTATTCATTACAATGTACACACCGGTTAACACTAGTACATATACATGGACTTTGGTACAGTACTTAGTATTGTTGACAAACAAAACTGTTAAAAGTGAGAGCAAAATAAGCATACTTTGTGTGTTACAGTTTACACGACAAGACACCCAAACCTCTCTGAAACTTGAAGTGCTAATTTACAGGCAATGTGTATGTTCTATTGTTCTACCCAAAACATTTTGTTGACACTGGTTAAACGCACTTACCACAGAATTTCTATTAAATTCTTCCCCATATTCTGCATGGGAAAAGTCAAAATCTAATCAGGTTTGACATACTAACATATGGTGCCAGTTACTCAAAGCTAACGAGGGTGACTTAATGTATTGTTTAAGTTTTCACCATTTATAATGGCAAATATGCTATATTTTTCCTGACAAATGCAAAAGCTGCTTGCATTTTTTCAGCAAAAATAACATATTAAATATTTTACTTGCCAGAACACTTAACAATCTGGGGCAAGTTGTTCAAAACTAATGACGCTGTTAGCTAACAAATCGTTAAAACTGATCATTCAATATGGCAAAAATAATAACATTTTTTGCTGAAAAAATACCAAAAAGTTAAATATTAAACTTGCTAGAACAGTTAACTAATGAGCTCGTTAAGCTAACTGTGCTTTGAACAACTGGCCCCTGACCACTAATGAGCTTGTTAAGCTAACTGTGCTTTGAACAACTGGCCCCTGACCACTAAAGAGCTTGTAAAGCTAACAATGCTTTGAGCAACTGGCCCCTGACCACTAATGAGCTTGTTAAGCTAACTGTGCTTTGAACAACTGGCCCCTGACCACAAAAGAGCTTGTAAAGCTAACAATGCTTTGAACAACTGGACCCTAATCACTCTGAACCCCAAAAAGAGAGTTATCACCAAGAGGTCCAGGTGAAAAAGACACAGTAAGTGATAGCAAAATACCCAATTGCCATTCTTGTTAGGGAATATAAAACTTACACATGTAGAAACAAACAATATAACAAAAAATTAAGCACTATAGTAAAGATACGGATATAAGAGTTTAGATCACATGACTGTATAAATTCAATCCCTTGAATGATGTCATATAAAGCAAATAAAAATTTGATAACTCAACTAAATAAGAGTAAGACAGACCAGAGCAAACAGTATAGACCCAAATCAAAAAGAGCTGTCTGAGGGTCTACACAAGTTCCCTTTCAGTCTGAGGCATTTAGAAGTTTCAAAAATGTTAATACATAGGATGATCACATTTTTTTTTATTTCTCCCGTGTTTTCAATAGGTGTTTTAACAGGCTGCATTACCACAAGTAGAAGTATGTTCCAATACACCCTTTGATATCTATTATGGCATCTATTAGCTGTCAGAGCACTCTGATTCAAATAAACAATTTTTTCTCCAAGATCTTTTCAGACCCTTATTCGGACAATTGTACTTACCATATTCAGAAATATTATTTATCACAACTGGCCTTCAAAGTATGGTTAACATTTGATATTTACCGTTATCTTGCTGAATATTCATTTAAGTCAAACCCATTTCGGTCTATCAACCAATCAAATTACTTTATGTAATTTATTGCTACAAAAAAATTCATAAACTGAATACCAAACAGTGTAAATCCTGATCAGATGTGATCTGGATCTACACTGTTTGCAAAGATAGGGGTTGTAGTGAACAGCAAGATAAGGGTTAAAAAATGAAATTTTACTTTTTGACATTTCTTACATCTTACTTGGCGAAATGAACACACATAATTTATACAGTAGATCCAGCTATTTAATGAGATTGTGTGCGCCAATTTCAATACTGTTTTCATAAACCGCCCAAAATGTTCGTTCAATAATAAATATTTCACACTTTTGTCTAATTCTAAAAAAAATGTCCTAATTGTTCAGCCATAATCAAACAATTCCCAATTTTGCTTTGAGACTTTCTGGCATTTCTGGAGGCGGGGGTCTTGGCAGTTTGAAGTAGACTTTCACTGAGTCGTAGATGAACCACTGTAAAGCTGTCAGGGTACCAATCATAATAATTCTTGGGAAGAGACCTTTCCACATTCCTGCAACGAAACAAAAAAATTTATTTATAAGTGCTGTAAATCACCTACTGTAATGATCCTAAGTATTTGGACAGACAGACAGACCTAAGCAAACAGTGCAGACCCAGATCAGACTGCTCCTACGGGAGCAGTCTGATCAGGGTCTACACTGTTTGCCATTCTGTCTGCATCTTTTGGTTTCATTGCTGGATTGTGAAACAAACCTGTCAAAATTTTCAGAGAATTACAGCAAGTCCTCAACGTGTCTGAATTTTTAGGAATTTTACGGAACATGTAATTTCACTTACCATTTTCGCCATAATAAAAGCACATGCTATATAACAAGTGCACACCAGTACTGTTCCGTAAGTAGATCTAGCACCAAATAAAAACACAATCATATGCAACCAGTTTTCCAAAACTTTTTTGTGTCCCAGCAAAATGAATTGGACTAAGCTAGAGCAACCAAGCCCCATATCATCCTGACTGAGGTATAAAACTTTCCCACGCCAATGACTCAAGCACTCTCGATATACAACCGGTAAAGTTGCTGGCCATGTGACTGACAAACCTGAGCTGGTGTCAATGAACAAGCCCAAGAGTGGATCTAAGGTAACGTGGTACAGTGGACCCTCGTTATAATGACATTATTTGTTCCCTATTATTGTGACGTTATAAAGAATTTGCCGTTATAAAGAATCCCAGTTAGGAGTATGATAGGTAATAAAAGACCCTTTTCCCATTATAGGCATTTGTTAGAATCCCCTCGTTAATATCTAAAACATTTGTTTCTTGGAGTATTAGATTACAAGACCCTTTCATGACTATGGACTCGATTTGTGCATTTCCAACCCAAGGGAAGCCCATGCCGCTCGGAACCCAGACTTAGCCTTTAACTCTTTTTATGACGACCAACTTGCACTAATTACCACAACAAACATCACCAAAGTCGAACCAAAATATGGTATAGTCAGCAGAGAAAACGGTGACAAAACTAAACAATCTGTCATGTTTCCGGAAATAAAACCTTTTTTAAGCCTAACTTGTGTTCCAGAGCCTCCGGGCTTGCTAAAGGAGAAACCTTGCCATACTCTGGGTAGCTGTGCAGGCTTATCAGAGTCTTTGCTGGTTACCTCATACTGTAGTCTGCTGCATCCTGTCTTGATTTAAAAAAAAATGTTTGCTTACCCAGAAGCCCTAATTTTTTGCCGGCATCAATAAAGTTGCCCCCTGGTTCCTGGTTCAGTTTGGATACAATAGTGTCTGCAGGATGTGATACCAAAGCACAGAATACACCAGCTGAAAAACAAAATATATAGTAAAACCTGTCTTAGTGGCCATCTTTAATAAGCAATCAACCTGTCTTAATGTATTTGGTTCCCAGAAAAGGAAAATGCATTAAAATCCCCCTGTATTAAGCAAGCACCTGCCTTAAGCAAGCACCTTTGATTATCCCTTTAATAGGTGCTTGCTCAATACAGGTTGTACTTTGTAGTCAAACTTCAATGGCTCGAACACCTCTGGGACAACATTCTGTTCGAGATAGGGATAGTTCGAGCCACTGAGGGCTACTGCCATGAGGCATATTGGGGTTCCTTTTGACTCATTTTTTTGGTATTATATAATAAAATGTATACTGTTTGTACTCATTAGAATCGCCTCAGAGAGGCGATTCTAATGAGTATACACAGCATACATTTGCAAGATAAAAATCAAAAATCTTAATTGTCAGACAACAGTTCTTATGTAGTGAAATTCCCTAGAGACTCTGGTTCGACTCAACCATAGTAAACGAGCAATCGGTGTTCGAGCCATCGAAGTTCTATTGTATATAATAGGGCTGTAACGATACAGTCACCCCACGATATGATATGTATCGCGATACTTGCCTCAAGATACGATACATATCATGATACTACTTTTTTGCTTATATCACAGCTCGAAAATTTTCAAACTGGCTCAAAACCATCTCAGAGTTCAATCTTGTGACCTCTGTTAGATGGCCATATTTGTCATAGAAGTGATCAATGTAACTCAGTAACAATTAAAGACCTTTGTAATTTGTTATGAAAATGGTCTTGAAATATGTTAAAGCTGCCATTTTCTTTTAAAATTGTACTTTTCAGCGTATCGTCAGGTATCGCGATATTAGCCCAACAATATGATATGTGTATCGTCAGCAAAAGTATCGCGATACGATACAATTTCAATGAATCCTTTCACCCCTTGTATATAACATATTTGACGGCGACGTTTTTCAACACAAACTAACAACTATGCTGATTGATGGAAGGTCTTTCTAGTTATGTTTGTTTGCGAGTTTAACTGCCCAGTCAACACTATTGGTCATTTCTGAGCCAGTCAGTTTACCTATCCACATTTTTCCTGAGCAGGCTTATACATAAGCTGTTAACCAGTATAGTGCACATTCTTTCGCCAGAAACTGACAACTGCCCTTCTTCAATCAGCAGAAGGGAGAGAATGACCTCAGAACAGATTTCATGATCAATCTCCATGAAAGAATGTTGCCCACCCTGGCAGGCATCAAACCCGCGTCCTGATCACCAGTCAGACGCACATCCCACTGAACTACCAAGGCCGGCACGGTCTTTCTAGTTGAAATACTGTGTTAATATCAAGATGGCTACAGGGATCATGTAGATGTATAGTGATAAACAGTGCACATCATGATTTTAACATTACTGATTACAGTGGAATCTTAAAGCTACAGGTAAGGTTGGTGAGTGAGTGTTTTGAGTTTTACATTCCACCTACAGCTAAGGTCATACGGAGACGTCACGGGACCTGGGTTTAAAGATTCAGTCATCAGAAAGTCTGCAGATAAGGTTGGTATTTTGTGATAAATGAAGGATAGCTTGCCTTATTTCTCTACATAAACCTATGTTGTGGGTATTCATTAGAACCGCCTCACTGAGGTGGTTCTAATGAATACCCACAACATAGCTTTTTATGTTAAATTGACAAAAACTATCATTCAGTTATCACAAAAAATCTTATCTATTCCTATGAGTCTGGTAACATTGTTTGGTCGTTTATTCTGCACACCCTACATTCACAACCTTAAGTTCTATATCTCTCATCAGTTTCATTAACCCATTGTATGCTTGTGGATTCTTCCATTGCTATATGTTAGACATGTCCAATTCTCATATAAGGGATGTCAGGCTTATTTTTTCGTTTTTATTCTATTTTTGACAGAAAATTCTGTTAGCAAACAGTGTAGGCTCTGTGGCGTCTGATCTGGGCCTACACTGTTTGCCAAGGTACCCCTTTTATGGCTGACACGATTAATCGTACAATCGATCAATCCATCGATTAATTCCACAATAATGATTATCATTTCTGATGTGCTTTTAATCGATTACTTGATAGGTACAATTTACTACCCAAAGTTATGCCTAAAATAGCTGGATGAGTGGCAAACAGTGCAGACCCTGATGAGACACCACATTCTGCGGCATCTCATCTGGGTCTACACTGTTTCCTCAGGCCTGTCTTCAAATATACATATGATAAAGTGCATGGTAAGAGTCATGCTCAGAAGAAAGCCAGACAGGTAAAATTATGACAAAATCCTTAGCGATTACTAATCGATTATCGATCGAACTAACAGGACTGATAATCGATTATCTTTTCAGCTCTGATTAGCCAGCCCTAACCCCTTTAAGGGGTTTCCCCCATACAATGGGTTAAGCTCAAAATTTTTTGTCTAGATTAGCTCAAAAGATGAGCTGGCACATGCAGATGTGTCAATTTCCTGGTATTTTCAAATACTGGCATTACATAATGCGGGAAAATCTGAAGATTTCCGAATTTTAGCACAAATTATTACTAGCCAAAGGAATCAAATGTTTTTATCAAAACTTACTGCGTCTGACAATACAGCAGTGGATCTACTCAGTAACTATTTGGGTCAACCTGTTTCACTTACCATGGACATTGTTGGACAAAGTAGCAGTTCATTTTCAATGGGATTTCCCTATTCAAATATACCGAATATGAGACAATTTCTTCTATTTTTGACAGAAAATTGTTAGCAAATAGTGCAGGCCCTAATCAGACGCCACGTTCTGGGGCGTCTGATCTGGACCTGTACTATTTGCCAACAAAGAGTGCAGGACCTTTTGGCGATCTGGGCCTGCAGTGTTTGCCAAGATACCCCTTTAGGGGTTTCCTGCATGCAGTGGGCTAATTGTCTCCAATGTATACTCACCAATATAACCAGCTACAAAAGTGATAAACAGCTGCTCTGCCTTGTTGCACTCAGATCTCGGTTTGGGTACCACATATTTGTACAAAGCTTCTACAGTTCTTTCAAAGCAAGCAAATTTCATCATTGTGTATGGAATCTGTCGGCTCCAGAGTGGAACAATGCCTTTGAAAAACCTGGAAACAGGACAACATATATAACCATATATGTTGTCCTGTATATTACATAGCCTGGAAAATTACATCTGACAAACTTTACATATTGAAATTCTCTACAGTGCGGTCTTTTCTGTCAAATCTCAGCCAGAAAACAGACATGTACAAATTATTTGAAATACAATGTAAATTTTAAGGCCAAAAATGAAAATTTTAAGATGAAAAATTTATATTTTTCTTATTTCTGCTCAAAATATAGACTGTGGGTACAAGTTAGAACCACCCCATAGAGACTAACAAGTACCCATAATCTACTTTAGAGCAGAAATAAGAAAAATACGGTTTACCCCTGTAAACCCCAGTTTTATTAGTGTTTCCCCCAGCCCTATTTAGCATGGCGCGGCGCCATGCCCTTTTTCTCTAGCGCCATGCCCTTTTTTCCAGCGCCATGCCCTTTCTCAGATAGAGTAAATGCTGCCCTACATTTTGGTACAAAAATCACTGAAATTGACCAAAAAATAAAGTTATGCCTGTTTAAATAAGGACTATTTTAGACTTTTTTTAGCAATAAAATGTTGCCTATTTAATAGTCCACCTGTATGGTTGACTGCTAATCCCCCTGTTTATTGTATTGTTGTTGTTTTCCAGTTTCCCCGTGTCGCGGGTCGTCAGCTGGTGGGGTCCCAGGGAACGAATCCATGCTGGCACTACACCGTAGCCGTTCGGTGGTACCCCCATTCCGCGTTGCCGGTGAACAGGGAGACCATCGCTCGGCTCCAGCCCCGTCCGTCTCATGTTTGTCGTCTCACGTCTCAGGTGTCTCCGAGCCCACGGGCATCCCCTTACCCTGTAGCCAATCGCCGAGCTCCGTCCTGAGAGGTTTGTGAAACGGTGCCGTGACCTTTCCAGGTCTCGGTGGGGCTTATATTTTGTCTTCCCGTTTGCTTCAGGAGTGCATGTGTCCTGTCGCTAAAGGGCATCTTATTGATTGGAGTTTCTGGGCTAGGCGTGCTTCATTTTTCAAGGGCTGTGGATGTGTTGCACAGTTCCAATGTGAGCCTTTGTTTTGGTGCAACATAGTTTAGTTGTAGTAATTTGGAACTCCATTCTAAAGGTTTGGCTACGTGATTGCCTGCGTTTAAGTTATAGCAGTGCTGTGCCTTGGGTTTTTGCGGTTTGCCGCAAAGGGGTGTGGGTTGTTTTGTGTAACAGGGTAGGCTCCGAGTTTGACCTTATCATAAAGGGGATCGTTTAGCAGTTAATTTTGTTTGAAAGTTTCATTGCGATTTGGAAGACGTTTCTAAAGATTGCTATACACGTTTCCATGCTACGTGTTATGCACCTTATACCCAATCAGGGGATTCGAGACAAAGTTTTAAGCCATTTTGTGGTGCTTATTTGCACCACAAAATTGTAGAGTCCATCTATTTCTTTCTTCTAGCTTGTAGCTTCAGCCGCATCTACACCCTCACGCCAGCACCATGTCTATGGATGTCGTCTACGCTTTTTGTATCAATTTTGATATTGGTATTTTGTTTTTTTATTTTTTTGTTTGATTTTTGCATATTTTTGTAACATATGTACATTTTTACATTATTTCGTCTGTGCCCCCAGCTTATTGAGTATATATGCGGGCGGATGTTCTCGCCCCGCCACGGACCTGTCATGTTTGTTTTTCTTGTGCTTTAAAGATGGTGTTGTCCGTTTTGGGGCAAGCCCACCCGCTCTCTATTGCTGGGTAGGACAGTTTTAGTACCTGCAAGGTTGTGCTTGTAGATTATATTTTGTGATTTTTGTTTATTCTGTACATACAACATATAGTATAGTGTGATGGCCTCCGCCGTCTCGGGCCCAAGTTTGTGTTTTTTTTTAGTTAGTGGGTGACCTCTTTCGCGGAGGATGTGGAAGTAGGTCAATCCCCTTTCTGCATTTTTTGTTAAAGTTAGGAAAATGTGGTGCCCCTAGCTAGGCCTCCACGTAGGATGTCATATTCTGTGGGGCCGTAAGTGGGTCATTCTGAGTCGCCATGTTTACATGTCATTATCGCAACCTACGTGAAGGAAGGCACCATAGGAGGAATTGTATTCCTACCTAGTCGTTTGAGGGCCCGAGATATCGTGTGCCGATCTCATTAGCAATGTAGTTAGTACAAATTCATATAATCATGTAGGTCGCTTACAAGCGTCCGCCTGCGCATGTGCGCAGTCGAGCACTCCTATGCGATCTTGTTTTTATGTGTCATATTTACAGTTAACAATGTTTGAAATCGCTTTTTGGGACTGTTTATTGTACTTAATTATGTCACTTTAAGAAGTCATAACTGTGATTTGATAACAAGACTGAGTCACACCAATTAAACTAGAAATGCGTCCATAGGACACGGATGCCCCCGCCCGAAAATATGTCTATGTTCGTATTCATCCATAGAAAGTTATTGACAGTGTTTAAGTTTTGGACCCTTTTTATGCCATTTGACCTCTAAGTATGACCTTGGAGGTACGGATCTGGGTTTGCACATGACACATTGTCTCATGATGGTTAACATTTCTTCAAAATAATTTCAAAATCCATCCAAAAATAAGTAAGTTATTGGCTGCGTTTAAGTTTCGGACCCTTTTTTTTACCTTTGACCTCCAAGTATGACCTTGACCTTGGAGGTACGGACCTGGATTTTGCATGTGACACATCGACTCATGATGGTTAACATTTCTACAAAATAATTTCAAAATCCATCCAAAAATAAGTAAGTTATTGGTTGCGTTTAAGTTTCGGACCCTTTTTTTTACCTTTGACCTCCAAGTATGACCTTGACCTTGGAGGTACGGACCTGGATTTTGCATGTGACACATCGACTCATGATGGTTAACATTTCTACAAAGTAATCTCAAAATCCATCCAGAAATAAGAAAGTTATTGACTGCGTTTAAGTTTCGGACCCTTTTTTTTACCTTTGACCTCCAAGTATGACCTTGACCTTGGCGGTACGGACCTGGGTTTTGCACATGACACATGATGGTTAACATTTCTCCAAAGTAATTTCAAAATCGATCCGGAAATAAGAAAGTTATTGACTGCGTTTAAGTTTCGGACCCTTTTTTTGACCTTTGACCTCTAAGTATGACCTTGACCTTTGAGGTAAGGACCTGGGTTTTGCACGTGACACGTCGTCTCATGATGGTTAATATTTCTGCCGAGTAATTTTAAAATCCATCAAGAAATAAGGAAGTTATTGACTCCGTTTAAGTTTCGGACGCACGGACGGACGGACAGACACACGGACGAACGGACGGACAGGGGCAACGCTATATGCCCTTTCCACCATTCTTCGAATGGCGGGGGCATAATAAACAAATGGAGTGTGAAAGTGTGCCTGACCAGTTTCATGTCAGTGTGTGTGTGTATTAGAGAATTGGAGCTGTGGCAAAAACATGTTCCAAACTTATCTTGTTTGTATCAGTGATCAACTTACTTACAAAACTTAAACTTCTTGTCACCAATGGTGAATATGACATATCACTTCACTTCATAACAAGAGCTGTCCCCGGACAGCATAGCTCGCCCGTTTCGCGCCTTCAACATAGAAGGTAAAATTACTGAACCATGAAATATAGGTCACACACACCTAGATACATTTTGAGGTCAGTGACCAGGTCGCATGGAACATATATGCCAAATATTACATTTCAGAATCACAATGTGTATGAATTATAAGGCAAAATCAATGAACCATGAAATAGGTCACCCTGACCTAGATATATTTCTATGTCAATCATCTCGTCACATGGAACTTATAATTCAGGACTGAAGTTTCTAAAAAAAAAAAAATAGTATTCAACTTTGCAGTCACTGAATCATGAAATTTAGGTCACACTGACCAAGATATAATTTCGAGGTCAATCATGGGGTCAGATGGAATAAATAATCCAGGCATGATGTTTCTTCATGAAAAATTATTAAAGATAATAGGCAAATCACTGAACCATGAAATATAGGTCACAGTGACCTAGATATATTTTGAGGTAAATCATGGGGTCACATGGACCTAATAACCCAGGTATGACATTTCTCCATCAAATAGTAATAAAGATAATAGGGAAAATCACTGAACCATGAAATATAGGTCACAATGACCTGGATTTATTTTGTGGTCAATAATCAGCTCACATGGAATAAATTATCCAGGTGTAACATTTCTTCATCAAAAAGTATTCAAGATAATAGACAAAATCACTGAACCATGAAATATAGGTCACAGTGACCTAGACATATTTTGAGGTCAAGCATGGGGTCACATGGGACTAATAACCCAGGTATGACATTTCTCCATCAAATAATATTCAAGATAATAGGCAAAATCACTGGACCATGAAATATCGGTCACACTGACCTAGCTATATTTTGAGGTCAATCATGGGGTTACATGGAACTAACAATCAAGGTATGACATCTCTCCATCAAAAAGTATTCGAGATAAAAGACAAAATCACTGAACCATGAAAAATAGGTCACACTGACCTAGTTATATTTTGGGGTCAATTATCTGGTCACATGGAACTCATAATCCAGGTATGACATTTCTGCATCAAATAGTATTCGAGATAATAGGCAAAATCATTGAGCCATGAAATATAGGTCACACTGACCTAGATATATTTTGCGGTCAATTATCAGGTCACATGGAACTAATCATCCAGGTATGACATTTCTCCATCAAATAGTATTTGAGATAATAGTCAAAATCACTGAACCATGAAATATAGGTCACAGTGACCTAGATATATTTTGAGGTAAATCATGGGTTCACATGGAACTAATAACCCAGGTATGACATTTCTCCATCAATTAGTAATAAAGATAATAGGGAAAATCACTGAACCATGAAATATAGGTCACAATGACCTGGATTTATTTTGTGGTCAATAATCAGCTCACATGGAATAAATTATCCAGGAGTAACATTTCTTCATCAAAAAGTATTCAAGATAATAGACAAAATCACTGAACCATGAAATATAGGTCACAGTGACCTAGACATATTTTGAGGTCAAGCATGGGGTCACATGGGACTAATAACCCAGGTATGACATTTCTCCATCAAATAATATTCAAGATAATAGGCAAAATCACTGGACCATGAAATATCGGTCACACTGACCTAGCTATATTTTGAGGTCAATCATGGGGTCACATGGAACTAACAATGAAGGTATGACATCTCTCCATCAAAAAGTATTCGAGATAAAAGACAAAATCACTGAACCATGAAATATAGGTCACACTGACCTAGTTATATTTTGGGGTCAATTATCTGGTCACATGGAACTCATAATCCAGGTATGACATTTCTGCATCAAATACTATTCGAGATAATAGGCAAAATCACTGAGCCATGAAATATAGGTCACACTGACCTAGATATATTTTGCGGTCAATTATCAGGTCACATGGAACTAATCATCCAGGTATGACATTTCTCCATCAAATGGTATTTGAGATAATAGTCAAAATCACTGAACCATGAAATATAGGTCACAGTGACCTAGATATATTTTGAGGTAAATCATGGGGTCACATGGAACTAATAACCCAGGTATGACATTTCTCCATCAAATAGTAATAAAGATAATAGGGAAAATCACTGAACCATGAAATATAGGTCACAATGACCTGGATTTATTTTGTGGTCAATAATCAGCTCACATGGAATAAATTATCCAGGTGTAACATTTCTTCATCAAAAAGTATTCAAGATAATAGACAAAATCACTGAACCATGAAATATAGGTCACAGTGACTTAGACATATTTTGAGGTCAAGCATGGGGTCACATGGGACTAATAACCCAGGTATGACATTTCTCCATCAAATAATATTCAAGATAATAGGCAAAATCACTGGACCATGACATATCGGTCACACTGACCTAGCTATATTCTGAGGTCAATCATGGGGTCACATGGAACTAACAATCAAGGTATGACATCTCTTCATCAAAAAGTATTCGAGATAAAAGACAAAATCACTGAACCATGAAATATAGGTCACACTGACCTAGTTATATTTTGGGGTCAATTATCTGGTCACATGGAACTCATAATCCAGGTATGACATTTCTGCATCAAATACTATTCGAGATAATAGGCAAAATCACTGAGCCATGAAATATAGGTCACACTGACCTAGATATATTTTGCGGTCAATTATCAGGTCACATGGAACTAATCATCCAGGTATGACATTTCTCCATCAAATAGTATTTGAGATAATAGTCAAAATCACTGAACCATGAAATATAGGTCACAGTGACCTAGATATATTTTGAGGTAAATCATGGGGTCACATGGAACTAATAACCCAGGTATGACATTTCTCCATCAAATAGTAATAAAGATAATAGGGAAAATCACTGAACCATGAAATATAGGTCACAATGACCTGGATTTATTTTGTGGTCAATAATCAGCCCACATGGAATAAATTATCCAGGTGTAACATTTCTTCATCAAAAAGTATTCAAGATAAAAGACAAAATCACTGAACCATGAAATATAGGTCACAGTGACCTAGACATATTTTGAGGTCAAGCATTGGGTCACATGGGACTAATAACGCAGGTATGACATTTCTCCATCAAATAATATTCAAGATAATAGGCAAAATCACTGGACCATGAAATATCGGTCACACTGACCTAGCTATATTTTGAGGTCAATCATGGGGTCACATGGAACTAACAATCAAGGTATGACATCTCTCCATCAAAAAGTATTCGAGATAAAAGACAAAATCACTTAACCATGAAAAATAGGTCACACTGACCTAGTTATATTTTGGGGTCAATTATCTGGTCACATGGAACTCATAATCCAGGTATGACATTTCTGCATCAAATAGTATTCGAGATAATAGGCAAAATCACTGAGCCATGAAATATAGGTCACACTGACCTAGATATATTTTGCGGTCAATTATCAGGTCACATGGAACTAATCATCCAGGTATGACATTTCTCCATCAAATAGTATTTGAGATAATAGTCAAAATCACTGAACCATGAAATATAGGTCACAGTGACCTAGATATATTTTTAGGTCAATCATGGGTTCACATGGAACTAATATCCCAGGTATGGCATTTCTCCAACAAATAGTCTTCAAGATAAAAGGCAAAATCACTGGACCGTGAAATATAGGTCACCATGACCTTCACCCTTTTACACTTGAACCAATGTCACTTGGTTGGCTGATGTATAACCAATTCTGTCTATAACTTGTTAGCATAAGGGAAAGGTATACAACAAATTACAAAGTTGTCCTAGATTTTGACCCCTAGCCCCACCCCATCCCAACTCCCAGGCACGAACCAAGGGGGTTGTTGTCTTGGAATCTCAGAAGACACTCCCAGGTATCCAAGTTGTAAATATGAATGCTTTGTGATAAGTGACTACTGAGATATAAGCATTTCAAAAACTTTAACACAGTATTACATAGGTGTTCTAGATTTTGACCCCTAGCCCCACCCCATCCCAACTCCCAGGCACGAACCAAGGGGGTTGTTGTCTTGGAATCTCAGAAGACACTCCCAGGTATCCAAGTTGTAAATATGAATGCTTTGTGATAAGTGACTGCTGAGATATAAGCATTTCAAAAACTTTAACACAGTATTACATAGGTGTTCTAGATTTTGACCCCAAGCCCCACCCCGGGGCATGACCCCAGGGGTCTGTTATCTCGGGGCATGACCCCAGGGGTCTGTTATCTTTGAACATCAGAAGACCCTCCCAGGTACTGAAGTTCAAAATATGAGTGCTCTGTGATGAGTGACTGTTGAGATATAAGCATTTGAAAAACTTTAACGCAGTGTGAAGCGCATGCGCACACGCACGCGCACGCCATCCGAGGTGACAACAATAGCTCTCCTTGTACTTCGTACAGGCGAGCTAAAAAAGGTAGTATAATTTAGCACTGAAGACAAAGGGTAAGAGAAGGAGCTTTTTATTTCAAGTGGAGAGATGTGCCCTTTTAGCAAGGTGCTGCATGTGAATGTGCCCTTTTTACACCGTTGTTTGTATTTTAAGTGCCCTTTTTGATATTTTCACGCGCTAAAAGTGCCCTTTTTTCCTGACCAGCACCATGCCCTTTTTAGGAGCTGGGGGAAACACTATTTATGATATAAAAGTGAGGTACAAGGGGGTCAGAACTATATTTCTTGCACACCAGACAAGGAAATCTGCGATTTTACCCTGGGATAGAAATTCATGTTCTGACCCTGGTGTTCTGACCCAAAATCGAATATAATTGGGTGCATGATAAATGCACTGGTTGATTACGACCGACGTTAAGGTTGACGTCACAGCACGTCACTAAACATTCCTGCAGTGTCAACACAATACGGCGGACGTTGGTAACCGAAGAGACTACAGCATTAAAAATCCGCGCTAAAAATGGAAGGTATGCAAGAAAAAGAATCCAATATGGGTGTGAGGGGTGGATAGAAAAATCCTTCCCTCGGAATCACTGTCCGGCATCACGAGGCAAGCCTCGTGATGCCGGACAGTGTCCCTTGGTACGGATTTTTCCATCCACCCCTCACACCCATACAAGATTCTTATAAGGCGTGTTTTCGTGATGGGTGCATTTCTTAGTAGTCAACCCTCTTTATACCGACACTCCTTTTGATGACAGATCTTGTTATAACATCATCAATGGAATGAATCCTCAGCTCAAGGCTTAGTCTGCAGGCCTCATACTGAACAAGCTTTTCCATGCCTGAAAGGCCCGATTTTACAGCTTCAACCCAAGACACAACTACATTACCTTTACAAACAGTGTAGATCCTGATCAGATGGCTTCTGAATGGCTTCTTCAGAAGCCATTTGATCAGGATCTACACTGTTTGTAATGGAGTTTGTGAAAATATAAAGTAATTTGGTTGACTTGTAGTCAGAAATAAGGGTTAAATAGTTTTTTAAACAGACTATATATGCAAAAATCAGAATCTAAAGGCCTGAAATCACGAAATAAATCAAGCTCTAAAAGCCTGAAATCCTGCAAATGCCTGAAAAATATGAGGCCTGAGTCTGGGATTTGATCGGCACAAGCATCCCTCTGGTTGGCAACGCCTATTTTGAACCCTTATTCATGAAAGGTTCTTTTAATCCAATACTCTAAAAATTAGTAAATCAGGAACAATAATCATTTTTGTGGAATTTATGAACTGATTATCCAATTAATCCCGTCAGCCTTATTAGACACCTAATGCTTCGGCTCAAATTTAATAGATTACGGTAATCAGACTTAACAAGATTTCAAACTTGTCCAAGTCATATGGAATTTTAAAGGTCATATTGAGTAGTCAGATTAAAACAGTTTTCTTTGGCAGGCTTATATCTTATAAGCGGTTATCCAGTAAAGTTCATTTTCAGTCGCAAACAAACCTAACTTCTGCCCATTCATGAATCAGAAAAACTGAGAAAGACCACTGAAAACTTTTCAAAATCAATCTCCATGACAGAATTTAGCCAGAAAGTCACACTCTGACTGAACCAACAAGTGCAGCCGACTTAAGGTGAATGGGAACACCAGGCAGATTTTTCCGCCATTTTTCAAAGGGAGACAACTTTCGGGACTTCCTGTTCGCTTTACCATAAGCGCTGTGCCACCGAAAAAGGGGTCTACTCTTAAACGAAAGAATTTGCTCCTCAGGAGCAAATTCTTTCCTTTAAGGGTTGACCCTTCTTGACATGGGAGACAAAAAAGGTTTTGCAGGAGTTGCCTCCCCTGAAAGTGTACTCATTCCCCTTAATATCTAATGCATGTCCATAATGGAAAGAGCAAATGACGTGTAAGACTCCCTTGTGCTCCCAGCACAAATGAGCTGAAAAAATAAATGAAGTATTCTTCTGTGCATGAGTAAGTGAGAGTTTTTAACATCTCACCAACAGCTAAGGTCATACGGAGATGGGACCTCGGTTTAAAGATTCATCCGAAGGTCTGGAGAAGCCCGGGATTGATCATTCGACCTCTGGTTTACAAGGCGAGTAGCATAACCACTGCACCACAGTGGCTTCTACTCTTCTGTGCATGTATGTCATAGATATTGAACACTTTACCCATTTAGTCCTTCGTTTTGATAGATGATGGGCGCCCCTTCTCGTAAAGTTGAACTGAATCCTGGACTTGTCTGTATTCTTACTTTAACAGATTCCATTGGACAAAGAGCTATGTCTGCAAAGAATTCTGCTGAGGCACTAGCTGCTAGGTACATAGATGTTCTCCAAAGGTAAGCATTTTCCTGCAAACAGTAAAGAAGCTTTATGTAAACACAGCTCCAGAAAAGACAAGTAACGAGGTAACTAAAGAAAAGTTTTTCTATGAAATTTTTCATGAAAGCATATATGCTATATGTGCTTGATATGGAAGCATACATGCTATATATTTACTTCATTGACAATGAGCATTCTCATACATACACACTCCTCAAGCCCCATGTAGCTCTGCTCATGTACCTGTATGTATATGAAATTCTAACAAGAGGGCCATGATGGCCCTGGATCGCTCACCTGATCCATAGTGTAACAAGTGGGCCCCAGAGAGGGCCATTATTGGCCCCAGGGTTTTAATGTGCATAATGTTGAGGGAGGTCTTAAAGGTGAAGCTTCATACCAAACATCAACCAGAGTTCTCACTAGGATTTTGAAAACAGGAGTTTAAGAATCCATCAATGGAAAAAGTTGGATTCAAATCTGAAAAGTTGGAGTCAAATTTTGAAAAGTTGGAGTTTGACCCTAAAAACGTGTGTCAATTATGGTTAAATGCGTATGGCTGTAGAGTGTGACTCCAAAAGACTTTGGGGCTTGAACCCTTGTTCTGCTTAACATGACAAACCCTTTTCTTGCAGTGGAGATCCAAATCAGATGGCTTCCATCGAATCAGGATTTACACTGTCACTCAGATTGTGAATTTGAATGGATAAATTACGTTAGGCTTTGAAAGTGGACTGGGTAAATTAATTTATTCATCAGGATATGGGTTTAAATTGAGGGTGAGCAGTTAACAGTAGTACAGGCTCTGATCAGGCTTCACCAACAGGACAAGTCCGTTCAGGCCATGCACTACATCCTAGTTCATAAAATGGCATATGAAACGTTTGGATTCTTTGATATGTTACACGACCATGTCCTGGAAATTTTGATTTTGACCCCCCGCGGGCCCTACCCCCCCCACCTGGGCCCACCCCTAGGGGCGTGATCAAAATTCCGAAAGTGTCTTGCACTCCCCGGACCAAAGATCTGTCAGTTCCGAAAGTTTCAAGTTTCTATCTATCACCGTCTAGGAGTTATCCGGTAAGACTGACGGACGTATGACGAAGGCCATTACAATAGCCCCACGTGGGGACAAAAAAAAACAACAAAAAAACACCAACAGTGCAGGCCCAGATCAGATGCCACAGGTGTCTGTTCCGGACCTCCAGTTCAACACTCGATAATTAATTTCTTTCATTCGAATAGGCCTAATCAAGGTAACTTGATAATGCGACAAACTCGAGTCATAATTTTCTTTAATCGTAATAAAGACGATTTATACACATAATTATCGCATCCTTTAATTATGCCTCCGACATTTTTTCAACAGTCAAATTACTGATAATCCAACTGAGTATACAAATATCCGGAAACAAAACAGTCAATTAATGTTAATCAGCCACGAGATTGCTGCATCTCGCAAACTGCAAGACTGACCTGCCAATCTTCTAGCCGTGACGCTCTGATTGGCCGAGAGAGTAATACAGACGACTGTCCTCGCGAGGTAATGCTTGAACAAGCAATGAATTAACGGTAAACTTTTGATCTGAAAGCGGTAGCTAAATTTGGAGATCAATTGGACACCTGCTGTCATCTTTTGATGTGACTGAGGTCATTTTTACACCGGATTACGGACGCGTCAGGCGAAAAAAAAAAAGTGGCGTAATTAAGAATCCACGACAGGACATTTTACGCGTACAAAAGCAAAAACTGGCGTAAAAATACGCCGGATTCGGCGTTTCCGAGAACTCTGTCAACAAAGGCTATAATTAGAACAATCTTGGCAAAGGTCCACTAGATAAAGCTACACATCAAATTTCAAAGA
This sequence comes from Lucinisca nassula, assembly GCA_963580285.1. Taxonomy (NCBI): domain Eukaryota; kingdom Metazoa; phylum Mollusca; class Bivalvia; order Lucinida; family Lucinidae; genus Lucinisca; species Lucinisca nassula. The sequence goes on from OY757016.1 coordinate 73,296,124, forward strand.
CCTGGGCCTTGCAGTTTCAGAGAAGAAGATTTTTTTTAAAGATATTCCCTACATAAGCCTATGCAAAACCAAATGGCCCCAGGGCTATATAAATCTATGTAAAAACAAAGGGCCCCGGCCCGGGGTGGGGGCATTTGTGGCCCCAGGGCTATAATTTGAACAATCTTGGTAGAGGTCCACTAGATAAAGCTCCATACTAAATATCAAAGGCCTTGGCCTTGCAGTTTCAGAGAAGATTTTTAAAGATTTCCCTATATAAGTCTATGCAAAACCAAAGGGCCCCGGAGCGGGGACATTTTTGGTACCAGGGCTATAATTTGAATAATTTTGATAGAGGTCCACTAGATGCAGCTTCATACCAAATATCAAAGACCCAGGCCTTGTGGTTTCAGAGAAGAAGATTTTTGAAGATTTTCCCCATGTAAGTCTATGTAAAACCATAGGGCCCCAGAGTGGGGGCATTTTTGGCCCCAGGGCTATAATTTTAACAATCTTGGTAGAGGTCCATTAGATGCAACTTCATACCAAATTTCAAAGTCCTGGGCCTTGTGGTTTCAGAGAAGATTTTTAAAGATTATCCCTATATAAGTCTATGTAAAACCAAAGGGCCCCGGGACGGGGCCACTTTTGGCCCCAGCACTATAATTTGAATCATCTTGGTAGGGGTCCTTTAGAAGAAGCTTCATACCAAATATAAAAGACCTAGGCCTTGTGGTTTCAGAGAAGAAGATTTTTAAAGATTTTCCCTATATAAGTCTATGTAAAACCAAAGGGCCCCTGAGCGGGGGCATTTTTGGCCCAAGGGCTATAATTTGAACAATCTTGGTAGGGGTCCACTAGATGAAGCTTCATACAAAATATCAAAGTCCTGGGCCTTGCGGTTTCAGAGAAGAAGATTTTTAAAGATTTTCCCTATATAAGGCCATGTAAAACCAAAGGGTCCCAGTCGGAGGCTTTTTTTGCCCCAGCACTATAATTTGAACAATCTTGGTAGGGGTCCACTAGATAAAGCTTAATTCCAAATATCAAAGTCCTGGGCCTTGCAGTTTCAGAGCAGAAGATTTTTAAAGATTTTCCCTATATAAGCCTATGTAAAACCAAAGGGCCCGGCGGCGGGGACATTTTTGGCCTCAGCACTATCATTTGAATAATCTTGTTAGGGGTCTTTTTGATGAAGCTTCATACCAAATATAAAAGACCTAGGCCTTGTGGTTTCAGAGAAAAGGATTTTTAAAGATTTTCCCTATATAAGTCTATGTAAAAACAAAGGGCCCCTGAGCGGGGGCATTTTTGGCCCAAGGGCGATAGTTTGAACAATCTTGGTAGAGGTCCATTGGATGAAGCTTCATTCTAAATATCAAAGTCCTGGACCTTGCGGTTTCAGAGAAGAAGATTTTTAAAGATTTTCCCTATATAAGTCTATGTAAAACCAAAGGGCCCCTGAGCAGGGGGATTTTTGGCCCAAGGGCTATAATTTGAACAATCTTGGTAGGGGTCCACTAGATGAAGCTTCATACAAAATATCAAAGTCCTGGGCCTTGCGGTTTCAGAGAAGAAGATTTTTAAAGATTTTCCCTATATAAGCCTATGTAAAACCAAAGGGCCCCAGGTGGAGGCTTTTTTTGCCCCAGCACTATAATTTGAACAATCTTGGTAGGGGTCCACTAGATAAAGCTTAATACCAAATATCAAAGTCCTGGGCCTTGCAGTTTCAGAGCAGAAGATTTTTAAAGATTTTCCCTATATAAGCCTATGTAAAACCAAAGGGCCCGGGGGTGGGGACATTTTTGGCCTCAGCACTATCATTTGAATAATCTTGTTAGGGGTCTTTTAGATGAAGCTTCATACCAAATATAAAAGACCTAGGCCTTGTGGTTTCAGAGAAAAGGATTTTTAAAGATTTTCCCTATATAAGTCTATGTAAAAACAAAGGGCCCCTGAGCGGGGGCATTTTTGGCCCAAGGGCGATAATTTGAACAATCTTGGTAGAGGTCCAATGGATGAAGCTTCATTCTAAATATCAAAGTCCTGGACCTTGCGGTTTCAGAGAAGAAGATTTTTAAAGATTTTCCCTATATAAGGCCATGTAAAACCAAAGGGCCCCGGAACGGGGGCATTTTTTGCCCCAGCACTATAATTTGAACAATCTTGGTAGGGGTCCACTAGATAAAGCTTAATACCAAATATCAAAGTCCTGGGCCTTGCAGCTTCAGAGCAGAAGATTTTTAAAGATTTTCCCTATATAAGCCTATGTAAAACCAAAGGGCCCGGGGGCGGGGACATTTTTGGCCTCAGCACTATCATTTGAATAATCTTGTTAGGGGTCTTTTAGATGAAGCTTCATACCAAATATAAAAGACCTAGGCCTTGTGGTTTCAGAGAAAAGGATTTTTAAAGATTTTCCCTATATAAGTCTATGTAAAACTAGAGTGTTCACAAGTTTTTTCTTTAATTTGACCTACTGACCTACTTTTTGACCCGAAAAGACCTTTATTCAAACTTAGCCAAGATATTGTCACAATGACCATTCTGAGCAAGATTAATGATTTAACCAAACTTGTGGCCTCCTGAGTATTCACAAGGTTTTTCTATGATTTGACCTACTGACCTACTTTTCAACCGGACATGACCCATATTCAAACTTGACCGAGATATTGTCATGATGATCATTCTGAGCAAGTTTGATTATGATTGGACCAAAATTGTGGCCCCTAGGGTGTTCACAAGGTTTTTATATGATTTGACCCGCTGACCTACTTTTTAACCCGATATGACCCATATTCGAACTGGACTGAAATATTGTCACAATGGTCATTCTGAGCAAGTTTCATGATAATTGGACCAAAACAGTGGCCTTCAGAGTGTTCACAAGGTTTTTCTATGATTTGACCTACTGACCTACTTTTTGACCGGACATGACCCATATTCGAACTTGACCAAGATATTGTCATGATGATCATTCTGAGCAAGTTTGATTATGATTGGACCAAAATTGTGGCCTCTAGGGTGTTCACAAGGTTTTTCTATGATTTGACCCGCTGACCTACTTTTTAAGCCGACATGATCCATATTCAAACTTCACTAAAATATTGTCACAATGATCATTCTGAGCAAGTTTGATGATGATTGGACCAAAATTGTGGCCTCTCGAGTGTTCACAAGGTTTTTCTATGATTTGACCTACTGACCTACTTTTTTACCCGACATGACCCAAATTCGAACTTGACCGAGATATTGTCATGATTATCATTCTGAGCAAGTTTGATGATAATTGGACCAAAACTGTGGCCTCTAGTGTGTTCACAAGAAAAAGTTTACGCACGACGGACGACGGACGACGGACATCTTACTGTCACAAAAGCTCACCATGACCTTCGGTCAGGTGAGCTAAAAATACATGTCAATGAATTTGAATGAAATGGTTGTAGCAAATTATCATGGTACTTAAAAAAAACAAGAGGCTTCAACCTTTCTTTTCGCATGTTTGTTTCAGAGTCCAATAGCCCAGCCAACACTTTAGGTCATGTTGAGCCAGTCACTCTGTTTACCCACCCCAACCACACTTTTCCTTGGCAGGCTTACAAATAAGGGGTTGCCAGCTCTTTTTAGCATGCAACATTCTCTAGTGCCTTGCCTTTTTCTATCAATGTGCCCATGTTCAGATAGAGTATATGTTGCCCTGTATTTTTGTGTGAAAATCACTGAAATTGACCAAAAATAACAAAGTTATGCCCTTTAAATAATGACAAGGTACATTAGACATTTTTAGCAATAAATTGTTGCCTATTTGACAGTCCCCATTTATGGTTGACTGCTAATACCTGTTTATTGTACTCAATTAACTCACTTTAAGAAGTCATAACAGTATTTATATAACAAATGTAAGCGACAAGTAATTAAACAAAGCCTGAAAGTGTGCCTGACCAGTTTTCATATCATGTCAGTGTTTGTATATTAGAGAATGGGAGCTGTGGCTCAAACATATAACACACTTATTTTGTTTTCATCAGTGATCAGCTTGCTATCAAATCTTAAACTTCTGGTCACCAATGATGACTTCGACATATCTCTTAACTTGACAATGAAACAGGTACTTTAATTTAGCAATGAAGACAAAGGATAAGAAAAGGATCTTTCAAGTTGAGAGATGTGCCCTTTAAGCAGGGTTGCGCATGTGTCCTTTTTACATGGCTGTGCATATATAAAGTGTCTTTCTTACATATTTTCGTGTGCTGAAAGTGCTTTTTTAAGGCCTTTTTTTTTGACCCAGCACCATGCCCTTTTTAGAAGCTGGGGGGAAACACTAATTCCAGTACATTGAATATCTGTTCACCAAAACCACTTGGCTTGAATCAGCTGCAGTTTTTCATGTTTATTTTTGTAATGGTTTGTCTTTGAGTGTTTGTATCGCTTATATTATTTTGTTTTGGATAGCCAATTGGCCATTTTGTGGTAAAGTAAGTGTCCTTTTGGCTGTCTGCTATTTATGTTTCCATTAGGATCTGTTGTTTCATGTTTGTGTTTCTTTACCTTAGGTGTCTCTGATGGGAGCTTTGGGTTAACTCTTATCCTGCTGTTCACGACAACCCCAATCTTTGCAAACAGCGTAGATCCAGATCAGGATCTACATGGTTTGACATTCAGTTTATGAAATTGGATGAATAAATTACATCAAGTAATCTGATTGGTTCAAATATAGAAATGGGTGTGGTTAAACTGAATATTCAGCAGGAGAATGGTTAATTGTATTGATTCGGGATCATTGCCTTCACTTCTATTTTTCAGGCCAATCTCCTTAAAGAATAATGCCAAGCCAGTAGGTATCGAACCTAAACCATCATCACTAGTCAATCTCGCATCTGACTGAGCTACCGAGGCCGTCGTTTCATCCTATGTGAGGTATAAGTCAGTCAAAATCAGAATCTGCGTCTCGAAAACCTCAAACAAATCCTTGAGTTTCTGACATGTACCCAGAGAAATATGCATTACTTTATTTCCTGTCTGCTCAGAAGCATAGAATGTGTGTACTTGTTAGAACCGTCCCATTGCAGCCTCGGTAGATCAGTTAGATGCGTGCGATGTCTGATTGGTGATCAGGACATGGATTCGATACCCACCAAATTTCCCAATTTCTGATTTTGTGCTACATTTTGATGAAAATTGAACCAAAATTGACAGTCACAACTGATATAAATTCCCAACTTTACATATAAGTGAGGTGTTTTTCCCAAACCCAATGGCCCCTGGGCCCTGATTATGAAGGGTAGGAAAATCCCTGAATGAGACATGAGAGATATGGAAGAAAGCATTACACAGCATAGCATGTTTTCCTACTGATGCCCACAATGGCACATTGAAGATGACAACGTTTATGGACACACCACTGGAGCCTTTAGATAACTTACTTCTCCTAAAAGATTAGAATACAAGCTCTTGAAAACTTCATAGAAGCCAAATTTACAAAGTCCTTGCATTGAATAACCGATTGCAGTAGGGGCCCAGCCCTTTCCAAGACCTCGCATTCCATCTTCAGCAATTGTGACTTTGAACCCCTTGAAAATGCCTCCATATTTAGCTGGATTCACTTGTATTCTACATTTCACCAGATCCAAGGGTACAATAGCCGTATGTGTTATACCGCAGCTAAGAATTCCACCAAAGCCACAAATAGCAAAGTATTTACCGGAGCCAAATTCACAACTGGTTTCCTCCTCTGCTGCAAAATGAAAAAAAAAATCACAATACATGTATTTGTATACAAAGGGTACAACTACCGGCCCCGATAGCGCAGTGGTAGAGCGGGATCGATCAAAGGCACGAAATATGGTACTAGGGGTTCCCTTGGCTGACGCTCGCATTATCAGGGTAGTCCCAGGAAGATAAATGAAGGCAGGTAAGTATTTGCTAAAGGATAATTTGTTAACCCATTTAGTACCAGAAACCCCTAAACGGGTACCATGACAAACAGTGCAGGCCCAGATCAGACGCCACATTGATGCGGCGTCTGATTAGGGCATACACTGCATAAAGTTCAGCCATTTTCCAACTTAAATTTCAAGAAGACACAACCTGACACCCCTAAATTTCGAAATGGACTCCTGCTGTATATAAGAAGGAAGAATCCTTTTGGTACAAAAAGGGTTAAAAAAGGATACTTAGTTTGTCGCAAAAAAACTCAACAGAGCTTATGTTAACCCTTATCTTGCTGTTCAACGACAACCCCTATCTTTGGAAACAGTGTAGATCCAGATCAGATGGCTTCTGAAGAAGCCATCTGATCAGGATCTACACTGTTTGACATTCAGTTTATGGATTTGTAAGAATAAATTACATCAAGTAATCTGATTGGTTCAGAGTCAGAAATGGGTGTGGCTAAATTGAATATTCAGCAAGAGAAGGGTTAATTGTCTCTAATATGCAATGTTAAATAAAGCTTCTTCATCTTTATCCTTATAAGGCAGGTTTTTTTTGACAATTACCGGTAAGGGGTAGTTTTTGTCAATTCTCGAAAAAAATCTATGGTGTGGGTATTCATTAGAACCGCCTCAGTATAATGAATACCCACAACATAGGGTTATATGGAGAAATAAGGAAAGCTATCCTTCAACTGTCACAAAATACCCACCTTATCTGTTCCTATGAATATACCACTTCTTTACAACACTGTTGTTGTGGTCAAAATAGAAACCATGTTACTCAACACAGTAAAGGCCATTTTGGAGACGGTGCTTCCAATTTTGTGGGACTTTTACGACTCTGAGATGAAATGACATCTCAAGCCCTGTGGCCCAATGAAACCAACAGGGTTTATTAGCGTGGACGGTCCGCCTCGCACCGCGGTTCCTGGACAGGCTTAGATCCTCTAAGCGGTTTACCAGTACTAGTGTGCGGGCCAGAATTATTACCAGAATCCTGAAGAGGGTATGCAAGAAAAAGATTCTTTCATTGTTTGGGGACTGGATAGAAAAAACATGTTCTGCAGTATCACTGTCCAGCATCACTGGAGATGTTGGACTGTAACGCTATTGACGGAATTCTCTGCGTGATATAATGGTACCTCTAATTGGCCCATAACTAACATTTTTCAGGCAAATATTTTTTTTTTGTCTGGATTTCTGCACCAAACAGGTAGTTGGTACTCCTTAGAACTGTCTCAGCAGATGCGGTAATAACAAATATCCACAGTCTATGTATTTATATGTGCTTTTCGGTAATTTGGTTGCTTTCCGGTAATTATATGCACCACAGGAGAACAGTAAGGTTTGCGGGGGTACACAAAGTTTTACCCTAGTGGCAGCGCTACTCGCCTTGTAAACCATGGATTGCAGGATCATCGGACTTCTCCAGACTTTCGGATGCGTCTTTAAACCGAGGTCCCGTCTCCGTATGACCTTAGCTATTGGTGGGACGTAAAACTGAAACACTCAAGGTCCGTTTCGGTTATTGGGTCCATTCTGGTACTATCAAGCTATCACCCTCCACCGATGTACCTAAATACAGTAATGATGCGTAATGTGGCGTAATGATGCGTAATGTGGCGTAATGATGCCTAAAATGGCGTAATGATGCCTGAAAAAGCATAATGATGCGTAATGTAGCCTATTTTATGAATTTATATTTACTCCAGAACAGATAAAGTTTTTTTTCCCGCATACTGATACCCACAGTCAATAGCCCAACTCCAAGTGAGGTTTTCACGATCCATGGTGGAGATAAACTAATAGAGTTTAGAATCGCCTCATTGAGATGGTTCTAACGAGTACCTACAACCTATATATTGGTATAAGTTGTGTGCGCTAATTAGAACCGCCTCGTTGAGGCGGTTCTAACGAGGACCCACAACCTATGTCTTTTCTCTCTGGCGAAAATCCGTTGAAGTTTTCTTATTAAAACTGCAAAACACAAAATCGTGGGCGCTCGTTAGAATCACCTCGTTGAGACGGTTCTAACCGAGTACTCACAACCTATGTCTTGGTATAAGTTGTGTGCGCTCATTAGAACCGCCTCGTTTTTGTGTTGTTGAAGTTTTTATATATCGTTGTTACTTCATAACACATAAAAGTGCTAAAATGGCCCACATTAACTTTTTTCGCCAAAATAATGAAAACCCCCGTAAACCCGTTTTTTGTCTGCATCAAGTGTGGTTTAGAGGAATGTTCATTACACGGACTTATTAATCCGATGTGATAACATTCCTATGTAATATATGAAAAGATTTCGTATTTCTATTCCAAACATAGATTGTAAATGCGAACTCGTATCATCGAGGCGGCTCAAGCTGTTTTGTTTGTTTGTTTGATTTGAGGTTTAACGTCCCCTTCAAAACTGTAAAGGTCATTTTGGAGACATTGCTTCCAATTTTGTGGGACTTTTACCCGACACTGAGATTAAATGACATCTCAAGCCCTGTCGCCCAATGAAACCAATAGGGTTTATAAGCATGGACGGTCCGACTCATGCACACCACTTTGCCTGGGCAGGCTTAGATCTTCTAAGCGGTTTACCAGGGTCGTGCTTGATTCGACCTCAGTGGAGAATTTTAAATCAAGTGGCGCCGAAGATTGTTCGGAATGCTCTTCCCAATCTGTATTTAAAAAGACGGGGTGAATGGGAGGATCACGTTATTCAATATGACGGGCATGAACAGAAGAGTCGCTAAATATATTAAATTTTGACAATGTTGACACATTAAATTCAAATGCACAAAGGGAATCATAAAAAAAAGATATACATCTGCAATTTTCTCGATTTTAAAATAAACCATCAGCTTTTATAATTGCGTTATTCACTATAAACTGTTTCGGCCCAAATAACTTCGCAGGCATGTTTTGCAAATGCAAGTACAATGCGTAGTTATATTTAGGGTCGACTTCGATTCAAACTAAAGTAGGTACTCGGGTAGCTACCAATGACACGCGTACCAGCATTACCAGAGGAACACCTACGGTTGCTACTTTAGTAGACTGCCATGAGAGCATAACTATAAGTAGGTCATAGGACCTTCGTTTAAACAAAAGCATCATATATTTATCAACAAAAAGCCTTTTGCAGCTTTTTGACAGTTATTTAGTTACCATGAAAACGACATTTCCGGCTAAGAACGAGACCTGCCCTAAAAAAAAGAAATAGTGACTAAACCCCAGTATTTAAACCCATTCATATTTATACATTCTGTTATCATCGAAACATAAAAAGAGTAATGTTTCTCATTTCAAAACACCTAGAAGAGACATCTGTGACTTGTACATTCGCAAGTCATGCGTTTCAGCCACGACCGCCATATTGAATTCTCTTCAGTACCATAGCAACTCAATCGCAGAATGGAATACCGATGACGTCACTTTTGTAGCTACCGTAGGTGTTCGGCTAGAGAATCAGAGCCTGTCCAAGAACCGCGGTGCGAGGCGGACCGTCCATGCATATAAACCCTATTGGTTTCATTGGACGTCAGGGCTTGAGATGTCATTTCATCTCAAGCCCTGCCGGGTAAAAGTCCCACAAAATTGGAAGCAACGTCTCCAAAATGACCTATACTGTGTTGACGGGGACGTTAAACCTCAAATCAAACAAACAAACAAACATATTTTTGGTTAGTTTAATGTAGCTACCTGAGTTGCAGGCGAAGTTGCTCTATATGCCCCGCTCAAAGTCATTTGATTTATCGGGAGCCTTCCGGATATCCTGGAAGACCCCGAAGACGGCGAATCAAGTACGACCCAGTACTCGTGTGCGGGTCGGATTCAGCTCTGCGTGGAAGCATCAAGCAGCCCATATATTTCTTCAAGCCCCGATGGGCGGGGGCCGGGCTCAAACTGTACCACAACGAATTTTTGGAGTATAACCATGAAAATAATGCATAGGGGACCTATTTAAACCCCACGTCTTATCAGGTTTAACACTTTAGCGATTATTGCCGATTAATATATTAGTTTTGGCTTATTATCAAGATCTATACTTGCAATGTAAGGGAAAGAACACAAAATATTGTTCAAAGAATACAATCATAAGTTATGTCATATTCATTCCAAAATGACGATAAGTCCAATTTATCTTTCAGTTCATTTTAATTTTCTTTTTTTTTTCTTTCCTTCTTTCTCTATTAAATGGTTTTCGCACCTTCTTTAATTGGGCGCACGATTAAAGGTGCTCGTGCTGATTTATATTAACATGCTTTTCACACCTGAAGTGAGACGGGCAGGTATCCATTGTTTAACAGAATGCCATTATGGATTAACGGCATATCAATTAAAGCAGACAAGACATACACTATTATCATTAAAGACACATGCCGAATTATAAAGTCATTAAAATTCACACGTTGAAGTCCGTTCATTTGTATTTATTTGGTTTGATTAATTTGGTTTGATTAAACTAAGAAGATCATATTTGAGCAGATCAGCCTAAGCAAACAGTGCAGACCCAGATCAGAATGCTCCTGAATGGGGAAGTCTGAACAGGGTCTACACTGTACAGGGCCATTCTATGTACCTTTGGGCTCCTTGCTGGATTGTGAAAGATTTGTTTTTAAATTTTGGATAATTACAGGAATTTCTCAGTGTCAGAGTTAAAAGATTTTTACGGTATCCCTATTGGCAAACAGTGCAGACCCAGAACACTGTCTGATCAGGGCCTCCACTGTTTGCTGGTATCCTTTAACCCCAAAACCTTTTGGCAAACAATGCATGCCCAGAACACTGTCTGATCAGGGCCTCCACTGTTTGCTGGTATCCTTTAACCCCAAAACCTTTTGGCAAACGTAGCAGGCTCAGAACACTGTCTGATCAGCGCCTCCACTGTTTGCTTAAAAGTCTTTTTTCAAATAAATTTTGAGAAAACAACCCGTCACCCCTAAATTTTGAAATGGGCCCCCTATAAGGAGGAAGATTCCATTTGGTACAAAAAGGGTTAAACCCTAGTTTTCTGCGTATGAAGTGGGGTTTACAGGGGTTTTCATTACATGAACTTGTAAATATGACATTTGAGGCGGTCATGTAAAAGCAGTGATTTCTCCAGTCACCTCGTTGACATCTCCAAACTGGCTACTTTTCTGATGAAGATCTGTTTTCTTTTTCATCCTGCAAAGATAGGTTGTGTGCGCTCGTTAGAACCACCTCAGTGAGGTGGTTCTGACGAGTACCCATAACCCATGTCTTGGAAAGGGGTTTAAAGGGGTGATCAAATCACGGAGTTGTTTACGTGAATTTCTTTCAATATTTCTTTCTTTCTTTCTTTGTCTCTTTCTTTAGAAGCCTCCATGGTGCAGTGGTTAAGCTACTCGCCTTGTAAACCAGGGATAGCAGGATCGATCCCGGGCTTCTCCAGACTTTCGGATGAGTCTTTAAACCGAGGTCCCGTCTCCGTATGACCTTAGCTGTTGGTGGGACGTAAAACTAAAACTCACTTGTCTCTTTCTTTCAATCTCATTAAGATAATGTACCCGTGCGAAATATAGATTTCTTTTTTACATCTCCCAACTCTACTTTTCTGCTGAAAATATAGTTTGTCTTGAGGCAAAAACATAATAATGTATACCTCCACCCCCATAAACCCAAGTTTTCTCTCTGATGAAAATCGGCCCCGCCCATCGGGGCTTGAAGAAATAGATTTGCTGCATAATGCTTCCATGCAGAGCTGAAACTGACCACACACGAGTACTGGTAAACTGCTAAGATGATCTAAGCCTGCCCAGGCAAAGCGAGCGGCTAAGAAATGGTCTGCTTCAGTTACAGCAACAAGACCTAGTCAGACCTCCACGCGACACAAGAGCGACGTCAGTCAAAATGAAGACTAAACTATTCATACTGGAGATAATCTTATGCATTTATCATGAACAAAACAAATACGTTCGCTCTTGTGCGGTGCCAGCTGGAAACTATGGATAATATATTATCTATAGGCTAACATAACAGGTCGCTTATTAATTGGGATGGTATCTCATTCGACATTAAATTATCTAAAAAAAACAAAACAACAAAAAACCTTTCCTATCGTAGCGAAAATCTTCCTTTCGCAGAACAATCTGTCTTCTTTTAGACATTTTGGAGTAACACGTCTGTAACAAAGATAGGTGGTCATTTTCAGGCATAAATTGTTCATCTTTACTCTACATTACGCATCATTACGCTACATTACGCATCATTACGCTACATTACGCATCATTACTGTTTTAAGGCAGACCCACCCTCCACTATTTGCTTCCAGGTCCGACATTGGCCTACTTTAAAAATGATTATTTTGCTTAAATTGCTTACAACAACGTCATTTGGACCTTAACGAAACGTGTACAGTACGAGAATTAGTGACTTCAGCACCAATTTCGACTTTGACCTTGAAAATCTTCGCTCTGCAAATGGCGATTTCGTAGCAATGACAGTCAAAATCAGGACAGTCAGGTTGATTTATGTCAGTTGCAATACGTTTTACAAAATCCTTCAATGTGTCAAGATAAATAAAACGAACAAACCGGCATTAGCGGCTCCGATTGTCCGAGTTGCATTCACTTTGGTTTCGCAATGGGCCCGGTCGAATGGACTGGAGAAAGGACTGTTTCTCGCCGCCGTAAATAATTTTTCAAACATCTTGCCCTGAAATGAAATGGAGATTTGGTTTTTAACTTAATGAAACAAAATGACCCAGTAACAGTTTCATCAGAGTGACAGGTTTCGAAATGATTTGCACATGTCGAACTCAACTTACCCTGATCGACAAGCAAAACCGGCAAATGGACGATCACGTGGCCGTAACATAGTAACAATCTGATTGGCTAATACGTCAAAACGTCACAGAAAGGGGAAGTAGGTCGAGTTATACACCGAACCGCACATCCCACCTGTAGATTGGTTCCCCTTCGTTATTACCTCCCCTTCGGTACGCACATATTGGTTTCATCGGGCGACAGGGCAGGCCTGAGATGTCATTTCATCTCAATGTCGGGTAAAAAAGTCCCACAGAATTGGAAGCAACATCCCCAGAATGACCTTTACAGCATTGACGGGGACGTTAAACCTCAAATCAAACAAACAAACACTCTCTCAGACCCTGTCACCCGATGAAACCAATAGGGTCTACAAGCATGGACCGTCCGACACTCACACCGCTTTGCCTGGGCAGCCTTAGATCCTCTAAGTGCTTTACCAGTACTCGTTTGTGGGTCGGATTCAACTCTGCGTGGAAGAATCATGCAGCCAATATATTTTTGTTCCAGCCCCGATAGGCGGGGCCTGTGGGGAGTGGAATGTGGTGGGTACCTCTGGTGTCTTTGAAAGACATTGCCAATGTTTGTGACGTCATGATGTCATGACGTCATGGAACTGATGTCTCAAACATTGGAAGGCCGTATTGGAAAGCCATGTAAAATGTAGAGTGCAGTGTCCATATAACCCTGATAAAGAGGGGAGACCCTCGAAAATTTGGTAAAGAGTTGAAGTAAAACAAGTGTTTGGGAAAATATTTCATCGGACATTCTAGTTCTCGGCCGGTACAAGAAAATTTCCATCTTATTACTTATTTTATACAGGAGGCATCAGATAAACACATCCCCTCAAAATTGAGCAAATCGAAACCTTCTGTCCCTTGGATCACACCTGGGATTAGGCGAAAAATTCACAAAAAACTAAGACTCACGCAAAGGCTAAAAAGACTGGCAGTAAGAAACTTTGGTCAAAGTTCCAGGATCTGAGACGGGAAATAAAGGCTGATATTAAGACTCAGCATGATTCGTAAGTGAATAACTTGGTTGGGGACATCAAGTCCAATCCTCGAGATTTTTATCGGTCATTAATGGCCCAAGGGTTTAGAAGGAGTTCGCATTTGAAGCAAATTTACAATGTTTTTTTTCTATTTTTAGCTCTTTTGACCATTTGTTAATCGTTTATGCTATTTTCCTAGAGGGTCACCTACACAACATTCCAAAAAAGTTTAGAAGCCTTCATGGTGAAGTGGTCATGCTACTTGCCTTGTAAACCAGGGGTAGCAGGATCGATCCCGGGCTTCTCCAGACTTTCAAACACACAAACAAACGGACAGTGCAAAAACTATATGCCCTCCTACGGGGGGCAGTAAATGACCTTGACCTTTGGAGTTGATAAACTTGGATTCAGCTGATTGCAACTATCATTTCTGATGCCACAAGCTGCCATGCATTTAAAAAATCGACTGTTTTACCTTTTTTTCCAAACAAATGTCTGAGTGACCAAATTTGACCTTGCCGAAAAGCAGGTCAAGGTCAACCAAAGATCATCACTTAAAAAAACTTGGAAGGGCCTCCAAGTCCCCGAGGCTGGACACCAAGTTCAAGGTCATTGGTCATTCGGTTCCTGAGAAGAAGATTTTTAAATGTTTTTACCAAATATGGGCAATGACCGGTCAGAGGTCAAAAATTTTGCATGGCTGAGAAGCCCTTGTCACAAGGTACCTACAAGCCAAATATGAAGGCTCTATCTTAAATGGTTCAAAAATTATGAGAAATAAGGTCAAAGGTCAAGGTCACAGGTCAAAATTATTTGTGCGGGTGGAAAGTCCTTGCAACAAGGAGCATACATGCCAAATATGAAGACTCTATCTCAAATAGTTCAAAGTTATGATAAAGTAGGTCACATGTCAAGGTCAAAGTCACAAACCAGTTTTGTATGAATAGGAAGCACTTTTTACAAGGAAACCGCATGCCAAATATGAAGGCCCTATCTCAAATGCTTCAAAATTATGACAAAGTATGTCAAAGGTCAAGTTTAAGACAAAATTTTTGTATGGGTGGGAATACCTTTTCACAAGGAACATACATGCCAAATATGAAGGCACTATCCCAAATGGTTCAAAGGTTATAATAAAATAGGTCAAATGTCAAGGTAAAGGTCACAGATCATTTTATGTATGAATAGGAAGCCCTTGTCGCAAGGAACCTACATGTCAAATATGAAGGCTGTTTCTCAAATGCTTCAAAAGTTATGACAAAGTAGGTTAAAGGTCAAGGTCATGGGTCAAAAGTTTTGAATGGTTGAGAAAACCTTGTCACAAGGAACATACATCCAAATATGAATGCTATATCTCATATGGTTCAAAAGTTATGATAAAGTACGTCACAGGTCAAGGTCAGAGGTCAAATCTTTATATGAGTGGGAAGCCCTTGTCACAAGGAACCTACATGCCAAATATGAGACTCTACCTCAAACGGTTCAAAAGTTATGACAAAATAACCTACTGATCTACTTTTTGATTTGTCAGCTTAACTGAGATATTGTCCAGATGATCATTCTGAACAAGTTTTATGATGATTTGACTAAAACTGTGGCTTCTTAGAGTGTTCAAAACGTTTTTCTATGATTTGACCTGCTGACCTACTTTATGACTCGACATGACGTATATTCAAACTTGACCCAGATATTATCAAGATGATCATTCTGAGCAAGTTTGATGATGATCGGACCAAAACTGGGGCCTCTAGTGTGTTCACAAGGTTTTTCAACAATCTGACCTACTGACCTACTTATTTCACAGACATGACCCATATTCAAAATTGACCGAGATATAGTCAAATGATCATTTTGAGCAAGTTTGATGCTGATCGGACCAAAACTGTGGCCTCTAGTGTGTTCAGAGGGTTTTTCTATGATTTGACCTACTGACCTGCTTTGTGACCCGACATGACTCATATTCGCACATGACTCAGATATTGTTAAGATGATCATTCTGGGCTAGCTTGATGATGATCGGACCAAAACTGAGGCCTCTAGGGTGTTCACAAGGTTTTTCTATTATTTGACCTACTGACCTCCTTTTCGACCCGACAAGACCCGTATTCAAACATGACCGAGATATTGTCAAGATGATCATTCTGGGCAAGTTTGATTATGATCGGACCTAAACTGTGGCATCTAGTGTTTTCAGAAGGTTTTTTCTATGATTTGACCTACTGAACTACTTTTTGACCCGGCATGACCCGTATTCGAACATGACCGAGATATTTTCAAGGCTATCATTCTGAGCAAGTTTGATGATGATCGGACCAAAACTGTGGCCTCTAGTGTGTCCACAAGATTTTTCTCTGATTTGACCTCTGGCCTACTTTTTGACCCAACATGACCCGTATTCGAACTTGACCGAGACATTGTCAAGATGACCATTCTGGGCAAGTTTGATGATGATTGGACCAAAACTGTGGCCTCTAGTGTGTTCAGATGGTTTTTCTATGATTTGACCTACTGACCTACTTTTTTACCCGACGT
This sequence comes from Lucinisca nassula, assembly GCA_963580285.1. NCBI lineage: Eukaryota > Metazoa > Mollusca > Bivalvia > Lucinida > Lucinidae > Lucinisca > Lucinisca nassula. Next base: position 73,312,344 of record OY757016.1, read on the forward strand.
GGCCCATATTCGAACCTGACCCAGATATTTTCAAGACGATCATTCTGAGCAATTTTGATGACGATCGGACCAATACGGTGGCCTCTAGAATGTTCACAAGGTTTTTCTATGATTTGACATACTGACCTACTTTTTGACCCAACATGACCTATAATCGAACTTGACCGAGATATCGTCAACACTATTATTCTGAGCAAGTTTGATGATGATCGGACCAAAACTGTGGCCTCCAGTGTGTTCACAAGGTTTTTCTCTGATTTGACCTCCTGACCTACTTTTTGACTCAACATGACCCATATTCGAACTTGACCGAGACATTGTCAAGATGATCATTCTGGGCAAGTTTGATGATGATTGGACCAAAACTGTGGCCTCTAGTGTATTCAACATATTTTTCTTGATTTGACCTACTGACCTACTTCGTGACCCGACATGAGCCATATTCGAACCTGACCCGGATATTGTCAAGACGATCATTCTGAGCAAGTTTAATGACGATCGGACCAAAACTGTGGCCTCTAGAATGTTCACAAGGTTTTCTATGATTTGACCTACTGACCTACTTTTTGACCCGACATGACCCATATTCCAAACTTGACCGAGATATTGTCAAGAGTATTATTCTGAGCAAGTTTGATGATGATCGGACCAAAACTGTGGCCTTTAATGTGTTCACAAGGTTTTTCTCTGATTTGACCTCCTGACCTACTTTTTGACCCAACATGACCCATATTCGAACTTCACCGAGACATTGTCAAGATAATCATTCTGGGCAAAGTAGAAGTAAAACAAAGATCAGGAATCGATACAATTAACTTACTCCACCCATCAAAGACACAAGTGGGAAAGAAACACAAACATGAAACGGCCAGACCATAATGGAAACCTAATCAAAGGAAGGCCATAATGACATTTACTTTCACACAAAATGGCCAAATGGCTGTCCAGAAAAAAAAGACACAAGTGATACACACAGTAAGTAACAAACAACAACATAAATAAACCGCAACAGAAGAACCATGATCGGACCAAAACTGTGGCCTCTAGTGTGTTCACAAGGTTTTTCACTGATTTGACCTCCTGACCTACTTTTTGATCCAACATGACCCATATTCGAACTTGACCGAGGTATTGTCAAGTTGATCGTTCTGGCCAAGTTTGATGATGATTGGACCAAAACTGTGGCCTCTAGTGTATTCACAAGGTTTTTCTATGATTTGACCTACTGACCTACTTTGTGACCCGACATGACCCATAATCGAACGAGACCAAGATATTATCAAGTTGATCATTCTGAGCAAGTTTGATGATGATCGGACTAAAACTAGGCCTTCTAGTGTGTTCAGAATGTTTTTCTATGATTTGACCTACTGACCTATTTTTTGATCCGACAACACCCATATTCAAACTTGACTGAGATCTTGTCAAGATGATCATTCTTGGCAAGTTTGATGATGATCGGACCAAAACTGTGGCCTCTAGTGTGTTCAGAGGGTTTTTCTATGATTTGACCTACTGACCTACTTTTTGACCCGACATGACCCATATTCGAACTTGACCGAGGTATTGTTAAGATAATCATTCTGAGCAAGTTTGATGACGATCGTAGCAAAACTGCAGTTATCATGCAGGCAAGACCAAAATACGCAATTTTTGCCCTTTCAGGGGCCGTAACTCTGTAACACATGATTGCATATGGCTGGTTCAAGAAAGGAACCCAGATCTCATGGTTGTACAAGTTGTTTGCAAGTCTGGTTAAAATAAAATCATAAATGAAGATGCTATCGTGCGGACAAGAAATTCTTTATGCACACACACATGGACGACGGACGAAATGTGATCACAAAAGCTCACCTTGTTACAAAGTGACAGGTGAGCTAAAAATGTTGCAATACGCTCTCACTTAATGCTTTTTTGATAACAAATTTCAATTTCTTCTTTTCCTGGGCAGAACCTTACATTACACATCAAAAGTTTGATCCTGAACATGTGGTTTCTATCCGTACTGGTGTGAAGGTGGTGCACAGGATCGACGTGGCCGGACTGGCAATCAGACGCCACGGTGGATTGATTTAACCTTTTGAGCTTAAGGGCATGGTGCCTAAGTGTGTTGTAATCATGCAATCGTTTGGTTTCAGAATTAAAGCACTGAGAGTGTGGGGTGTAGGTTGGAGTAATAGTTTTGGGCTGAGATTTAATCTATTTCATTTAACTCTGAAATTCCAAACAAATAGTGAAGATTTTGATAAGAAGACGCGTTCTGCAGCGTCTATTGTTTGCCAAGCTCATCCTATGATTTCAGGATAATCGTCTTCAGTCTTATGGAATACCCTGATCTCACTGTGGCTATTTTCTACAAAACAAAAGGTTAATCTGAAAAGTCAGTGATAGTCACACAGACGTTAGCACTGAAGCGCTTTTCTAATCAGCAACTTCGGGTCCAATGCCAAACAATCAACCCAAACATAGCCGCGTCATTTGTCAGTGTTGGGTACATGTAAGTGTTATCTGTAAAATCTGCACATGAATCAAATGTTGGGTCTGGCAAACAATGTAAACTCAGATCAAACGCCACAGAACACGGTGCTGATCTTGTTCTACACTTTTTTTGCATTAGTTACTAACATCTTAAGTTTAAACGAACCAGTCCAAGTCCCCGTTCATGACCAGCCTGCATTTAGAGACAATCGGCACTAGTGTTGTCAGTGCTTTGATTTATTTACTGCCTTGAGTTTCTGGAGTGCACTCTTCCATCACTGAAGCAGGGCTCGTCCATTTGCTAAATATGGCACCTAAAATCACAGGACCTACGCTAAGTATCTGTACCATATTCCAGGGTTGAAAGGGACAGCCTTTCCGCAAAGTCAATATACATCTAAGTTGTAACTGACCTAAACTTGACCTCGAAAATCAGAAAGAAAACCCATAAATATTCTTGTCTACAGCTGACCTGGTCCACCAGCAGGCTGGTCTTTAAGGATTAGATAGTGACAGCAGTGATAGAAAACAGTGTAAAATCTGAACAGACTGCTGAGCAGACGCCGCATTGATTTGGGTATACAGTCTTTCCCAATTCCGTCGCATGATGCAGCTGATTCATATGAAATGCTGAATCATAAGATAAAATCGTCAAGTCGTCTGCTTCAAAAGTTTGAATTACGCTTAAAGGATAACTAATACGCTTGTACAATTTTGATTACTGCGCCAAACCGGACTACATTTTCTGCGGACTCATATTTCTATGGCGGTCAAAGCCGAAAGAAAGCCTGAATTACTTTAAAACATGCAGGATAGCTAGAAATGACAGATTGAAACTGTCATTAAAAATCGGAAGATACAGTGCAACTTCAGTATGATAGTGACATTTTGGGTAGCTGGGCTAGGAAGTGGGGAATGTGTTTCCAAACCAGTAAATGTAACATGATGCAACTTACAAGAAAGCGGATCAAAAAGATCAATGATACCTATGCGTTGGCAGGAACTCCCCTTGAAAATGTAGAACACATTAAATACCTTGGTGTGACAATCACGAATGATTTAAGATGGAACACTCGCATAACCCTTGGCTTCTTGAGACGGAATCTGTCAGCATGCCCACAAGACATAAAGGAAATGACATACAAGGGACTGGTTCGTCCAGTCCTAGAATATGCAAGTACGTCTTGGGATCCACCTACTGTTACCCTCCAGGAGGAACTGGAGAAGGTCCAAAAGAGTGCGGCCCGTTTTGTAACTGGGAATTACTCTTTTGAAACTGGGAGTATGACTGGCATTATGGAACAGCTAAAGTGGGAATCTCTTAAAGAGCGGAGAAAACAAAGTAGGCTGATACTATTATATTAAGATCTAAAGGGTAAAGCCAGTATACCCATGGGTGACCTTGTTCCCCCTTCAAAGTCAACACTTCGAAAAAAACATTCATTAGCCCTCCAAAAATGGCACTACGACTGATATCTACAAATTTAGCTCCCTAGGACTAACTCAGATTGGAACGAGGTCCCCTCTTCTCTCTCGATGTCTGCAGAGGGTGCAGATGACTCCATCCCTAGATTCACCACACTTGTGAGGTCTAGGGACTAGTTCAGTCGGTCGAAGGTCCTGGTAGGACGAGTCAAAACAATTCTGATTCTGATCCTGTTGTTCCATTGAGCCAGTTCGATCATCGACCATACTATGGTAGCGAAAGTCAAACTGCGCATGTTCTTTCACCGGTGTGATCGAACGACCTCTGGTAGACCTTTGGTAGACAAACATGGCAGCCCCCATTTCACGATTGGAATTTTTGGACGACGAGGAAGATCACCATTTTGAACACTGCAGAAATAGCAGTGCCGATTCTATCTTTCATATTGTGCATATTTTACATCTTTTTAGGAATAAACATGCTTTAACAACACTTAAAATGTGTATTTTCCATTGGGCCAAAATATTGTCTCACTTTTCGCCGCCATCTTGTACACGGTTTACCAGAGAAACCAACGCTTTAGTCTGGTTGGACCAAACTGACGTCACGACTTTCCCACCATTCTACCAGACTGATGGTTAACCATTGATTAACCATGGTTAACCACGGTTCGTGATCCAACTACATCATGTCGTCGGGAGAGGTCAAAATAGAAGTGAAGGCAATGATCAAGTTGCTCAAAGGCTGGAATACTTATGAAGCTTTATGTTTTGAAGTATAAAATATTAAACGACAGACTGCATGCATGGTAGTTAACCCACTCACGGTTGATTGCTTTTCTCTGTAATTGCACGTCGGCGGGTCGGGCCTCAGACCCTAGTACTGCTCCGGCCACCTCATTATCTTATAAAAGAAAAACTTAATGATTTAATTGAATAGGCATTCCATAGAGAAGATTTCATGTACCTTGCTTGTAATGTAAGCAAGTGTGTGAAGCTCTAACCATTCTACTTGACAGTATTTATTTAGTACTAGGTTAATAAGGCAATTTGTGGCAATTCCGATGGGCACCAATTGCGCACTGTTTGTGGCTCATTTGTTCTTGTTCTGTTATAAAGAGACTTCATAGTGTAGATTATATTTTCAATTATCATCATAGTGCAGATGATATTTTCTGGTCCTTTGGGATAATTGAGTTCATTTTGAATCATTTTAAAATTGAGTTCTGCTTAAGCCGGCACTAGAGGGCTTCGCCGGTGTTGCACATTTCAGTACTGGTCATGAACAGACTAATTAAAACCGAATCTGCTATTTTCGTTTATTGCGTGTATTCTTTGCATCCAAAGGATCTAACTATTTAGAACTTAATCATGCTGTCCCTTTCTGTTGAAAAGCAAGTGTCACAGGGGTGGAAAAAGAACATGTTTCGACCGGAACTCGAACCCAGAGCCTTTCGCATACCGTGCGAACACTCTGCCGACTGAGCTACCGAGCCACACGGTCGACATATTACATTTTCCACCCTGCCTAATGAGATTCGTCCCGAATCTCTAAGTCCTATCCAGTCCGGCAACGAGATTTATTTTTCATAATCTTTCATGCCCTATGACGCGATGCCGGACCCTTCACTGGTCACCAAATGTCACAGGGGTGGTAAAAGAACATGGCTCGACGACTCGAACCCAGGGTTTCTAGCATACACAGCGAACACTCTACCGACTGGGCTTCCGAGCCACTCGGTCGACCTGTTACATTTCCCCCTGCCTAATGAGATTCTTCCCGAATCTCTAAAGTCATATCCAGTCCCGCTGCAAGACTTATTTTTCACACAGAGCCGGTCGAATCATGTTCTTTTTCCACCCCTGCTCTCAGACGCGGTGCTGGACCACCACACTGGCCACCAAATGACTGTTACATGTGGGTTTACGGCGTCCCGCAAACCCCCATGCTGACAAGACAACCGAACGTGATCTCTGACAGGTGTACGGGCAGCTGTGGGGTTAGGCACAAGAAAGATATCAAATGAATGGCATGAATTATTTACAGTATCTATATACAACAATACTAGCACAAAACATCACATTTATTTGCTTCTATAGCGCACTCACGACGTCCGTCCCGAAGGCAAAACAATGTTCTGTGCTCGGAACGGGGTGACGTGAGTGTCTACAGAAGCAAACAATTAAACAAAATAAGAAAAAAAAAAAACAACACAATACGCGACTGGCCAGATTATAAGTTCACTTAGGGTGAACCCCCCTCTCGCGCACTGGTGTGAACTAGTTTGTCGACCTTGTTGTCGACCACAGGTTGATATATATCATTTATCGATTGACGAACTTGAAGTCCCGGTAACTTCTTCGTTTGAATCGCTTAAAGCGTCTGCAGGTTGTTTTCTACGACCTGTTTAGAATGGTCTCAGGTTGCTTTCTACGACCTGTTTTTTTTTTTTTTTTTTTTGTTTTTTTTTTCGACGTCTGTTATTGGGTCTGTCCGCCCTTGCTCGACACTAACCGACAGCGTCGTACCAGTACCTGCTGCTATTTTGCAGGGAGCAGCAGGTCACCACACGTTGTTGTGCCTTTCAATATACTTTCATTGTCTCGTCACTATGTTTTGTGAATTCATTACAACTTCACCTGTTGCTGAATAGTGTTCGTTTTTCAGGGTTTTATATCTATGAATACTACCGGAAAATCATGCATACTCATATTAGCTTGCTAAAATCAAGGCGAGGTGAAGATACCGTCCACAATTAAAGCCAGATAGCAAAAATCGAGTAGATAATGGATTTGCGTTCAAATAGTATTTCCCATATGGAAAAAAATGATGAAACGACCCTATAAATCAATGGCATAACTCCCGTCAAAACGAACACACACACAAGACGTGATTGGAATGAAAATTATATATGGCACAATTTGGCGGTTGGCGATTTTTAGGCAAATTTTATAGAAATCAGCCTTATAGCGGCCCACTGTATTGTAAAAACAGATCTCCACAAACCACTCATGCATACATCGTATATGTGCATGACTTGTGCATGGAGCAGCACATTTTGCCTACCGTATTTCACCTAAAATATTTCACTCGCACCGCCTTACCATATACCTACTAAAATAATTTAGATGTGCATAAGCACCAGAGAGGTTTCCTATTCCAGCTCGTAACAATGACACAGGGGTGGAAAAAGAACAAGATTCGACTGGGACTTGGACCCAGAGCCTCTCGCATACCGCACGAACACACTACCGACTGAGCTACCGAGCCACGCGGTCGACATGTTACACAAGCTGAAGTTATTGAAGCCTTAAGCTCGACGACTAGATATTTGGATGATTTATTAAATATTGACAGTACCTACTTCGATGGTTTGATGAATCAGTTTACCCTGCAGAACTACAATTAAAGAAAGCAAAGTCTTCTAATACGGAAGCCTCGTTTCCGAATTTACATTTATCAAATTTAGCTGAGTTTGTTTCATGCAAAACTTATGATATACGCGATGAATTTTAATTGTAAGAGTGTAAATTTTCCTTTCTTGGATGGTGTAATTCCTCATGCGGCATCCTACGCAATTAATTCGGTTTACCAGAGTGTCTAGTCATATAACTGACTTCAACACTCGTTGTAGTAAATTATTAACTGTTTAACTTCTGAGTTAGGGTTATCGGTATCATAAACTTCCCAAAGCACCAAGCTTTTTCTAAGTTTTATAGACGCCAATTCGATTAAGTTTCAAAATTAAATGTTGGCCTTAAATCTCTTCTGCAACAATGCCTACAGGAGCCTGAATTTTATGAAGACCTAGAAGCGCGACGGAAGTAAGGGCGAGAATGGCGACCGCGTAAAATCGATTTTGGCCCCCCAGTGGAATTCGTTTCGCTGACCGTTCCAAGGCGGCTCTTCTGTCGCGGTTTATTTTTGTTATGGTTTGTCTTTGAGTGTGTGTATCGCTTATATTTTTTTTTTGGATAGCCAATTGGCCATTTTGTGGGAAAGTAACTGCCCTTTTGGCTTTCCGCTATTGATATGTTGGGAAGAGAGGGCTCATTGTTCCATTTCATAAACACTCGTAATTTTTCATGTTTTGTGTATGTTTCCTCTTCCTCTTCGTGTCGAGAGTGGGCTGCATCTTGTAATTGTGGCGCTCCCTGGGTTTTTCTTTTTAATTTTTCCCATTAGGGTCTAGTTACTTCATGTTTGTGTTTCTTTTCTTTTGGTGTCTCTGATGGGAGCTTTGGGGGTTAATTGTATCGATTCCTGACCATTGCCTTCACTTCTATTTAATATATAAAGTCAGAAAAATAAATACATGCAATGATTTCAAAACTCAATTTCGCAAAGTCATTCTCCGATATAAAAAATTGGGTATGATATAAATGTTTTACGACAGACAGTACACATGGTTGTTAACCCAATATAACGGCTGATAACTTTGTTTCTTTCTTTAACAGCACACCGGCATGTAGAACCTTAGACTCTATGGTCAAAGTCCGTTTCAAAACAGAACAAGAACTAATCAGCCATAAGGGGTGCACAATTCGCACTCATCCGAATTCCCACCATTTGTCCAAGTAACTTAGTATATAAACATGGTCAAGTAGTTTTTTTAAGGACTCAGTTCTGATTGTGATGTTCCCTTTTCACAAAATAGAAATAAGGTAATGATCAGTAATCAATACAATTACCTTAAATCAATGATTTTCCATCCAAGACACCAAAGGACAGAACCATCATAAAAAATAAAGTCATCACATCATCTTAACAAGTCCGTGAAATGAGACCCCCTTTTACCCTTCCTTATATAGAGAAAACTGTGGTTTACTGGGTAATACCTTATTACCCTTATTTTTGCTCCAAGACATAGGTTGTGGGTGCTCGTCAGAACCGCCTCATCGTTCTAACGAGTACCCACAACCTATGTTTGCAGTATTTATAAGAAAAAAATAACGGATTTTCATCAGAGAAGTAGCCATTTTGTCGCACGGGTGTGTTATCATAATGATACGTAATTAAAACAAAGACAGACAAGTCAAAGACAAAGTAGAAGTAAAACAAAGATCAGGAATCGATACAATTAACTTTCTCCACCCATCAAAGACACCAAAGGGAAAGAAACACAAACATTAAGCGACCAGACCATAATGGAAACCTAAACAAAGGAAGGCCATAAGGACAGTTACTTTCCCGCAAAATGGCCATATGGCCATCCAAAATAAAAAGACATAAGTGATACACACTGTAAGTAACAAACAACACCATAAAAGAACCGCCTTGGAACGGTCAGTGGAATGATTTCCACTAGGGGGCTTAAATCGATTTTACGTGGCTACAATCCTCGCCCTTACTTCTGTCGCGATGTAGACAAATAATTTGTTCAGTCCGCATGAAGCCTCCTAACTCATCAGTGCAACATCTCCGTGAACACAAAAAATCAAAGAACCACAGAGGTGAGACAACGGTGAGGACTCGAACGCAAGAAACCACTGAAATGCTGGAGCAAAAGAAAACCAACAGTTAGACTCCGATGGGCCCGACCAGAGACAGAGCATCAGGCAAAATTTATTTTGTAATATAGGCCTCCGGCCCTGTATACAATATTGTACCAATATTAACTGAAGTCGACTTCGTAATATTACCATTGACTACAACATCTGTTTGCCATCAGTAGGTGTGTATATACATGTATATGCAGTGCTGATTCATAAAACACGCGCTTAGCAACTAACCTCTGTTTGTCATTAACTCATCCCTCCTCAGAAATGCGAAAAATATCAATTTTATTATTTTAGAAACCATGTAATCATTTTTTTTTATTTCATCATTTCGTCAAATATGTCTAAATCTGGCCTACAATACTTATATTTATCCGGGTGATACTTCATTCTAATATCGTGATATACTGGACATACGAGAACAAAATGAAATTCATCTTCAATTTCATGCAATGTGCAAAGCATACATAAACGTTGTTGGCAAGGGACACCGGTATGTCGTCCTGTTTCAACAAAACGATTGTGCGAAGACCATCTAAATTTCGAAAATTTTTAATAAATTGATCAGGTATCCCAACAGTTAAGTTTGTTTCGATCTCTATTATAAACTTGAAATTTTTGTAATGGTATGCGTTACTAGACTCATTTAGCTCTGTATTCCATTCTTGTATCAAATTATCCCTTAACCTTTGTTTGAAAACCATAATAAAATTGTTTGCATCGTTTGCATCTCCGACTCCTTGTGAGATCCATACATGTCCAAATCCATATTTATTAAATAAATTTCTGACTTTTTTGCCCATGTGATTCTGTTACAACCATCTAACCGTTTCAACATCTGATAACACTGTCTGGGGTAGCTTTTATGTTCCATCCTTGTTAACTTTAACCAATATTTAATACACCTCGTAAAATATGTATAACATAATGGGTACATACCACATTCACATGTGGCGCAGATATTAATTATTAGTATATCTTGGTGTTTTCAGAATATACTTGCAAAATTTGTTTTGTACGTTCTCTATCTGATTAGCAATTTCAAATCCCCAGATCTCTGAGCCGTATGTAAGAATTGGCACTATCATTGTATCAAATAATGTAAAGCTATCTTTTATAGAAAGTGAGCCTAACTTATTTTGTAGAATTGTTGTTGTAACTATTGCCTTATTTGCTTCGTCAGCTAAGTTATCTTTTGCTTTAGTCCATACTAGTTTTGGCGTAAACAAAAGCCTCATATATATATAGCAGGCAGTTGTTTCCACTGGCTTATCTTGATAAAACCATTTTTCATTCCGTCTAAAAAAATGTTTCTAAATACAATATTTTTTGTTTTGTCAACATTCACAACCATTCCCGTATCTCTGCAAAATATTTTAACTGTATCAAGCTGCATTTGCAGGTTTCTTATTGTATTTGCACAATTAGCTCGCATAGAGAAGAGCAAATATGTCGGGTATATCTTGTGATATAAAAATCCATTCGGACAGTTGTTTCTTAGTTCTTGAACAATGTCATTTATAAATTGATTGAAAAGTATCGGGCTTAGTTTGCAACCCTGTCTAGTACCAACATTACAGTAAAAAAATACAAACGGTGAAACTACTATTTCCTTTAACACGTTATTTCAAATTCATGTACATTGAAAGTAGTACTTTAAAGATCCACCCCCACATGCCTTTCTTGTTTAGTGATACCATCAACTTATAGTGATAATTAAAACATAACACACAGAAAGACAAAATGACAGTTTCTTTCCAACAAAATGACCAAGTGGCCATCCTACAAAAAGTACATGTCGTAGTACATAAATGCAAACATTAGGAAAACACGCCTGTACAAATAAATTGTAAACTTAACCGTCGGAAACTGAAAATTGTAAGATGAAAAATTGTGATATTTTTCTTATTTCTGCTCAAAATATAGATTTTGGGTACTCGTTAGAACCGCCTCATCTTTTAGAGCTAAAATAAGAAAATAAGATATACCCCTGTAAACCCCAGTTTAACTATATAAAAGTGGGTTCAAGGGGGTCAAAATTATTTAGGCGTGTGTTCGTGATGAAGACAAACAATGGCAATAATAAATCAGGACATCTCAATTTGGAACTCTCAGTAAATAATTAGCTTTAGTGTATGTTTGTGTGTGTGTGTGGGGGGGGGGGGGGTATCAGATTTACCTGGCGCCAATTCTCGCCCTTGGTTCTGCCGTGGTTTAGACACATAATTTGTTTCAATACGAAAACACGCCTATACAAATGTATTGTAAACTTTTCCGCAAAAAAAAAAGAGAAAATTTTAAGATGAAAAATTGTGATATTTTTCTTATTTCTGCTCAAAATATATATTGTTGGTACTCGTTAGAACCGAATCATCAAGGCGGTTCTAATGAGTAACCACAATCAATATTTTAATGCAGAAATAAGAAAAATATGGTTTACCCCTGTAAATCCCAGTTTTACTTCGTAAAAGTGGGGTTCAAAATTATATGGGTGTGTTTTTGTGATGAGTCCGCGCGAAGGGTTACCACCTCGTCAGTGCAACATGTACAAAAAAATTTAAAATGAAACGAATACACTGGTGAAACAATGATAGTGATTCGACAGCATCAAATAACTGAAATGCTGAGACAAACGAATACCCACTGTTGGACTTAGACCGAGAGTCCTAGCTGTTTACTTTTCCGGGAGTTAAAATTCTCTAAAAGTTTGCGCTGTCAACTGTTCTAAGCACCTGCATCCAAGGAGGGTATATTGTGATTGTGGTATAAAGTACTTTGCACTAATCTTGGTTGAAATCCATGCCTCGGGTTCGTTCCCATTCTTGAAGAGTCATTCTGTTGGCCTTTCTGTCTTATTTTCAGTTATTTAGCTCCTATTCCGCTGAATAAATTAATTTAGCCATACATTGCTGACTAGCAACCGATCAAATTTCTTTATGTACTGTATTATTTCAATTCTGCACCAGCATATGGAGTTTACGTTTCACAGTTCATCCGTTATGCTAGATAGAAGTGGAGGCAATGATCAGGAATCGATACTATTAACCGATAGCTCCCATCAGAGACACCAAAGGGAAAGAAACACAAACATGAAACAACAGACCCTTATGGAAACACCAACAGCGGAAAGCCAAAATGACAGTTACTTTCCCACGAAATGACCAATAGGCTATCCAAAATAAAATAATATAAGCGACACAAACACCCTTTTCCAAGTATCAGGACTTTATGGAACGTGGGAAGATGCTCACTACCAGGTTTTTATGCCAGGGGTATCAAAAAACCAAACTGGTATGAACACTAAAGAAGTTCTATGGGAGGCATCATGATCTTGTTGATCCGTACAATGTGGCCATTTCCAGAATTATTTCTGATGTGTTTGCCAATGGAAAGCCATAGAAAGACTTACAAAATCTCGGACATACCCTCATCGGCATTTACTCCTTTTCTTCGTTCAGGTCGATAGGCATTGTGGTCGAAGCTTGCTTACCAAGTAATGCTTACTATCCTAGGACGCCTGATTACACTCTTCTGGAGTCCATGTCTGTTGGTCTGAACATTCATTTTTGCCATAATGATTTAGGATTAACGCTATGGTGTCTCTGATGGGAGCTGTGGGTTAATTGTATCGATTCCTGGTCATTGCCTTCTCATCTATTTTAGTACTACGACCTAAACTACTTCACAAACTGCATGACAAATGGTGAAATTCCTGTTCAGAAGGCATATGATCTGAATCTACACTGTTTGCAAATGCCAAAACTGGTTGACTTATATTTTCTATTAACACGTCAACAGTCTTATTAGTCACAGTGATTAAAATAGAAGTGAAGTTAATGATCAGGAATCGATACAATTAACCCACAGCTCCCATCAGAGACACCAGGGGAAACAAACACAAACATGAAACAACATTACGCTAATGGAAACATCACCAGCGGAAAGTCAAAAGGACAGTTACTTTCCCATAAACCGGCCAATTGGCTATCCAAAACAAAATAATATAAGCGATACACACACTCAAAGACAAGCCATAACAAAAATAAATAAATCACGACAATAGAACCGCCTTAATTGGAACGGTCAGTGAAACGAATTCTACTGGGGGGGGGGGGGGGGCGCTTAAATCGATTTTACGTGGCCACAATCCTCGTCCTTAGTTCCGTCGCGATTTAGACAAATAATTTGTTCAGTCCACATGAAGCCTCCTAACTCATCATCATCATCATCATCATCATCATCATCATCATCAAAGGATTTTTATTAACGTGCAGGTACAGGGGCAACGTCCACATAAGTGGCCCCCCTTCCAGGTAGCTGGCCTGCTGCACGCATGGCAGATCTTACTACAGATCTCCAGGCCTGTCTATCATGTGGATCGATAGCAGAGAGCTTCCATTCTCTGCAATCTCTTTCTGTCAGCTGCTCCCAGGTCATCATGGGCCTTCCAGGCCCCCGCTTTCCACCTACCGGCACAGGCAGTCTTGACTGCACCGTTGGAGCGTTCCTCACGTCCATACCAGCGGAGCCTTCTCACTTTCAGGATGAGGTCCAGGTCTTCAATGCCAAGGCGCTCAAGTATCTCACTGGACCTGATGGTGACAGTATCATGTGGCTTGACATTGCAGATCAAACGCATCAGTGCAACATCTCCGTGAACACAAAAAACCAATCAACCATAGAGATTAAACAACGGGGATTTAAAACACGGGATCTACCGGAAATCTCCCTTAAGTTTATCACAACGCTCTCGTGCTTTCAAAATAAATATGCATTCTGGGTTTACACGATTTCCCTCCCATAATACGGTATGTCTGTTTTACTATTTGTTTCCAATATTAAAAAATATTAGAAGATGGATGTCATTTTTTCCATAAGATTAATCTACATTGTGAAATGAAAGAAAACTAGGTAGGTGTAACCTGTTCTACTGATTTTATTTTTCGACTTGAATTTTGATGTCAGTCGTAATTTTTCATCTCAAGTTTTCAAATTTTGCCCGGCGTTTACCACTTCCCATCTTTTTTTTACGAAGCATAAATCCTATTTCTTCTGCGGATCTTTTTTCTTATCTCTGGTGTGATCCAAGGATTTACCTACTAGTTTTTAGGGGACATGATTTTCAGTCGAATTTTAAATGAAAGAAGTTATCAAATTAAAGTTCTCCTGGACAGACCGAGCATCCGAATGACCATTAAAGTATTTCTCCTTTGCAAATCTTAGAGCATCCTTCCTCATAGTTCCATGCTGGTCACCTTTTTTATGTGTACACTTTCCTCCAAGGCTTCTTTATAGGTGGACTGAAGAATTTGAAAAATCCGGAAACAATATCATGTTCACTTAGTTTGTCTGGAGACTGATACCGGAAACGTAAAAATCAAATTCAAAGAGCTAACGATTTGTTCTAAACCAGGATAATTCATAATGGCAATTAATATTTGTCCTTCGAACTGACAGCATCGTGCCTTGTTTACTGAGCCTGTCGGGCTAAACAATATCTCTAAGTTGAAGTCACCTAGAACATGTACTGCAGGAGACTTAATGCAATCAAGCCAATCTTTAAACAACTGGACGTTTTCGACCGTGCCATTTGGCGGTCGATACCGACTTGCTACAAGAGAATTTTGTTTGCAGATACCTTAACCCAGACCGATTCAGTGTCGTTTTCCAATTCCATGAATGTCATGTGAGAGATGCCGCTATGAATATATGAGTAAAATCACCCCACCGCTATGAGAGTATCTACCTTTTCTGTAGACACTGTACTGACAGGTTTTAGGTGTATAGTGGTGAACTGCCAATATTTTTTTCCTGAATGGTCACAATATGTGATTGATGAGTATCCAGGAAAGCTCGTATATACTACCGTTGTTTATACTGCCAAGTCTCAAACCTTACACAAAGTTGGCTTAGTTGTGTCAGTGGTCGGAGATTTAACCCCTTTATCCTTTGACGGAGGTTCAAATTTGTTTCCCTTGTTCAATCCTATAGATACATTCGTTGTCTGAAACTATCTGAAATACAACTGTAAGGATTTGAAGAAAATAAAAAATAAACTGTGCGCATGCACACACACACACACACACACACACACACACACACACACACACATTGAAAAGGGTCCCTGCCCATCTGGTCGGGGAAAGATAAATTGGACTGCATGTTGCTTCCACGCAGAGCTGAAACTGACTGCATATGAATATTGGTAAATTGAAATTGCTTAGAAGGTCTAAATAGAAGTGAAGGCAATGATCAGGATAAGATATAATTTACCCACAGCTCCCAGCAGTGACACCAAAGGGAAAGAAACACAAACTCATATGAAAAATAATTTAGACCCTAATGGAACATCAATAGCGGGAAGCCAAAAGGACAGTTACTTTCCCATAAAATGGCCAATTGGCTATCTAAAACAAAATAATAAAAGTGAAACACACACTTAAAGACAAACTATAACAAAAATAAACCGCGAAAGAAGAACCACATTGGAACGGTCAATGAAACGAATTCCACTGCGGGGCTTAAATCGATTTTTCGCAGCTGTAATATTCGCCCTTACTTCCGTCGCGATTTAACCAAATAATTTGTTCAGTCCGCATGAAGGCCTAACTCATCAATGCAACATCTCCGACAACACAAAAATCAAACATCCCCAAATCAAACCTATATATACATAGGTTTCTGTTCTCCTTCACTTAACTTCGGTCTTCCATGTGTGGCCACAAATTCGTGATTCAGATATCAGAATTATTACTGGTGACACGTCAAATGACGTTCATACACCAGGGCCTGTGATGGGAAGTTAGTCCCTAGCTCTCACCAAAGGGGTAAACTTAGCTACGCAATCCTCAGCACCGATCCATAGAAACACCCCAAACCACCCCAAAACACACCAAACCACACAAAATCACCCCTAAACCACCATTAAAATACCACAAACCACTTCCTTAGGGTTGGTTAGGGTCTACTAAGGAATGCTGGGGTTTGCTGAAGTTATAACTGTTAGGTTTGGGATTACTAGGGTTACTGTGTACAAAGCAGCTTCCCCACAAACCACCAAGCCAGCCATCCCGAACCACCCGTACCTGTCAACCAAACCACGTTCCTGCAACATGTTTAATCTTTAAGTATATAGTGGCATTGACGAAAGGAATGTGATCTGAAAATAAAAGTATCATTTTCTCAAATACCTTAGCACTCCGATGGCTCGAACACTGTTAGCTCGTTTATCATTACTTTTCAGACCCATAACAGAAACAAAGTCATAAAGAAAGAAGCCAGTGCTATATCAATATAGTTATATTAAAATCTATCAATAAATGTAGCCACTAGAGACAACATAAATGTAGCCACTAGAGACAACGTTTTTCTAAAAATAGCCACAGTGACCTTGACCTGAGGACCCTGAAAGTCAAACTCCCTTGAGATATTATCATACCCAACATGTGTATGAAGTTATAGAGTGATGATAATATTTTTCTTAAGTTAGCCACACTGTCCGTAACTTTGAGGTCATGACCTTGAAAGTTGAACTCGCTCGAGATCTTATCATGAGCAGCATTTGTGTAAAGTTATGGCAAAATTCATCAGCAAAAGTAGCCCATAGTTATTCGGAAAATAGCCAGTGACCGTGACCTGTACCTCAGGACCCTGAAAGACAAACCTGCTCAAGATACTATAATACCCAGCATTTGTGTCAAGTTATATTAAAATCTATCAATAATTTAAGGTGCTAGAGTGATGAGAAATTTTTTTTTTCTAAAAATAGCCAAAGTGGCCTTGACCCTGCGGTCATTGCCTTGAAAGTTGAAATCGCTTGAGATATTATCATGTGCAACATTTGTGCGAATTTATATTAAAATCCGTAAATAAATGTATACCCTGGAGCGATGACAGTTTTTCTAAAAATAGCCATAGTGACCTTGACCTTGAAGTCATGACCTTGAAAGTCAAACTTGCTGGAGATATTATCATAAGCAACATTTGTGTGAAGTTATATTAAAATCTGTCAATAAATGTAGGCGCAAGTTTTTCTTAAGATAGCCACAGTAACCTTGAAAGTCGAGCTCACTTGAGAAATTTAAAGCAGTATCTTTCACCAGTCCAAGTCTCAAGTAAATTCATCTGAAAGCAACCAAGTAATGATCTTAAATCTTCAGTGCAAAAACATAAAAGTCCTCAGTCTGTTACCTTCACCCAAAGGTCACGGTCATGTATGATGATGCTGATAAAAACGTTTGACTAGTACCTATCATCAGCCCAAGTATGAACTAAATCTATCAAAAGGTAAATACGTAATGAGCTCCTAAAAACTTTAACGCAAAAACTATAACATTAAAATTCTAAGTCTGTGAGCTTGACTTTAAGGCCACGGTCATGGGTGCTGATACTGCAGATAGAAACTTTAGCCCAGTATCTATCAAAATACGAAATGTGAACTGAATCCATGTCCACATAAAGAAGTTATGAGCAACTAAAAAACTTTAACGCAAAAACTTAAGCATTTGTGGACGCCGACGCCGGTGGTAGTAGAAGAGGTTACCGTAACTTCGTTCCGGTGAGCTAAAAATTGAAAGAGAGAGAGAGAGAGAGAGAGAGAGAGAGAGAGAGAGAGAGAGAGAGTTTTTACGTCTTTATGTAATCTTAAACTAGGTATTCAAGAATTTCATAAGAAGTTTGTTTTGGCCCCTGCAGACAAGGCCGCTAACAACGTCGTCGTTGTGTGACGTCTCCACTATGTTAACACGCTTAAGCAGGAGCTTGGTGGTACTAAGGCCTATGTACTTCAGCCTTTAGCTGAAGAGAGAGCTATAGTAGATAAACATGTTTGTCATTCAGCCACCAAGTTTGCTGTGTGTGTTACCGAAGGCCAAGACAAGCTTCCTACGCTATACTGGTTACCAAAACGTCATAAAAGACCTTACAAAGCACGGTTTATTGCAAATTCTAGCTCTTGCACTACCACTGAACTTTCTAAATTATTAACTTACTGTCTTACTGCTATTAAAACGCATGTGATTAAATATTGTGATAAAGTCTTTGAAAGATCAGGCAGAAATCTGTTTTGGTCTATAAAAAAATCGAATGAGGTTTTAAATAAATTGAAATCCAGACATTTTCGTGCTTCAAGTCTGTCTACTTACGATTTTTCCACTCTTTACACTACACTTCCTCATAATCTTATAAAAGAAAAGCTTAATGATTTAATTGAATGGGCTTTTCACAGAGAAGATTCTCTCTATCTTGCATGTAATGTCAGAAATGCATTTTTCACTTCTAAAGAGCACAAGAATTATACACTTTGGTCATGTCAGAAAGTGTGTGATGCCCTCACCTTTCTACTTGACAATATTTATATTAGATTCGGTACTAAGTTATTTAGACAAATTGTGGGTATTCCGATGGGTACGAATTGCGCACCTCTTGTGGCTGATCTGTTCTTGTATTGTTATGAAAGAGACTTCATGTTGTCGCTTACCATTGATAACCAATCTGAAATTATTGAAGCTTTTAGCTCCACTTCTAGATATTTAGATGATTTATTAAATATTGATAATACCTATTTCGATGGTTTGATCAGTCAGATTTACCCCCAGGAACTTCAGTTAAATAAAGCAAATTCTTCTGATACCGAGGCCCCGTTTTTGGATTTACATCTATCTATTGTAGATGGGTTTGTTTCGTACAAAATTTATGATAAACGCGATGACTTTGATTTTGAGATTGTAAATTTTCCTTTTTTGGATGGTGATGTTCCTCGTGCGCCATCCTATGGCGTTTATATTTCGCAATTAATTCTATTTGATAGAGTGTGTAGTCATGTAACTGACTTCAACACTCGTAATAAATTATTAACGGCTAAACTCCTTAATCAGGGTTATCGGTACCATAAACTACGCAAAGCCTTTTCAAAATTTTATAGACGCCATTCTGATTTAATTTCAAAATTCAATATTGGACTTAAATCTCTTCTGCAACAAGGTCTATCGGAACCCGAATTTTATGGTGACTTAGTATATAAATTCAGAAAAATATATAACCGCAATGACTTCAGCACCCAATTTCGTAAAATCATTCGATATAAAAAGATTGGGTACAACATGGATGTTATAAGACAGACTGCATGCATGGTAGCTAACCCAATCACGGTTGGCAACTTTGCTTCCCTCTTTAATTGCCCGCCGGTGGGTCGGGCCTCAGATTCTATGACGGCTCCAACGTAAAGGCTTATTGAGAATTAGAGAGATCTTATTCTTGGTAATGTTGGTTGGTGCCTGATGCTCTGTCTCTGGTCGGGCCCATCGGAGTCTAACTGTTGGTTTTCTTTTGCTCCAGCATATCAGTGGTTTCTTGCTGTCGAGTCCTCACCGTTGTCTCACCTCTGTGGTTCTTTGATTTTTTTGTGTTCACGGAGATGTTGCACTGATGTGTTAGGAGGCCTTCATGCGGACTGAATAAATTATTTGTCTAAATCGCGACGGAAGTAAGGGCGAGGATTGTGGCCACGTGAAATCGATTTAAGCCCCCCCCCCCCCCCCCAGTGGAAATCTTTCCACTGACCGTTCCAAGGCTGTTCTTCTGTGGCGGTTTATTTATGTTGTTGTTTGGTACTTACTGTGTGTATCACTTGTGTCTTTTTATTTTGGATGGCTATATAGCCATTTTGTGGGAAAGTAACTGTCCTTATGGCCCTCCTTTGTTTAGGTTTCCATTATGGTCTGGTCGCTTAATGTTTGTGTTTCTTTCCCTTTGGTGTCTTTGGTGGGTGGAGTAAGTTAATTGTATCGATTCCTGATCTTTGTTTTACTTCCACTTTATTCCAGTGCATAACTTACAGCATTTTACATGGGCGCACAGCATAGTGTCGATCAGACTGTGCAGCTGTGCAGTCTAGTCAGTCTTTACTGTATGTTTTACATATACCAGGCCTTTCCTTTTGAATTTCTGTTGAAAATATTTTTATTATACTGGAATCAGACGGGGATTGTTATTGAGCAATGCATTTGTTTTGCGTTTGAATATGTGTGACCAGCAAATATTGAACAGCAAATACTGAAATCATCTGATAGGAATATCAGTGTATCAGTGCAATATTTACTGGGCTTCACACGTAATATCGAAAATGATAACATTAAAATTATGAAGTAGTAGAAGTGGTAATAATAATAATAATAATAATAATAATAATAATTTTACCTTTAAAACATTATGATTGACTGCTTGTCAACAATGATCCCTGCATGTGTAATAATAAAAAATAATATATATAAGGCTGGTGAAAGGTTGCCATGACAAACTCAATGAAAAAGTTTATTTGCACAGATATAACTGGCAACAAGTCCTAGTCACACCACCATGTATCTCTACTCTATCCTACCATATAATACTCTGTACTGTCTTACATAGATCACATAGGGTTGTTTGGGATGTTTGGTTGTAATAAACAAATGATGCTGTGTGGTTTGGGGTGGTTTGCTTAATGGTTTGGTGTACGTGACTCTACCCAGTAATCCTAAACCTAACAGATATGACTTCAACAAACCCCAGCATTTCTTATAGTAGACCCTAATCAACCCAACGGAAGTGGTTTTGGGGGTATTTTATGGTGGTTTGGGTGTTTCTATGGACCCTCCTCAGCACCTATCTATCTATCTATCTATCTATCTATCTATCTATCTATCTATCTATCTATCTATCTATCTATCTATCTATCTATCTCTATCTTCTGACACTGCGTCGGTCACATTTGACCATTACCGCAGGTGTATATTACATACACTCCAGGATTTTGCAGGATGAAAGCCTACACAGTAATCATGTAATTACGGTAGGGATCTTTAACCTGCACATGGGATGGTTCTCCCTGCACAGGGGGCCTCCAGTTAACGTCCCGATCCGAAGGACGGTGCACTTTATGACATTCATCCCTGCAAATGATGCCAATGGAGCGTGTTCGGACACCGAAATTTTATCGCCGCTGCCGGGGATCGAACCCGGAACCTCTAGCAACAGAGGCAATTACACTAACCACTGAGCTATCACGCTCCTTCAGCCGTTGAAATAATCGTGAAGCGCTTTGGTGCAGTGGTAGCGCATCGGATTTGTGATCGAGAGGTTCGGGTTCGATCCTCACGCTGACCATAGTATTGTGCCTTGAGCAAAGCACTTCATCTACATTGCTTAAAAAAAGTACTGGTTACCACCCAGGAAATCCTGCTCGTAATGCTCAACAGTAATAGGAGAAAGAGAGAGAGAGAGAGAGAGAGAATCGGAAAGGGTATTCCAATCTCTAATGGTTCGAGGGAAGAATGATTCCTTAATCAGTGGTTCAGACTGGAATCGAGTTAGCTCGTTCACTGATATTTATCATGGATTAACGTCGTTCACGAATTGAAATAGAACAGGTTATTGAGGTCAAGGTCACTTCACCAATCCAAGATGGCAGCCACCAGTGTTACCGCACAATCCTTGGTAATTATCATCAATTTATGCATTCTCTGTGTACAAAGAAGTACAGTCAGTTTTAGAGATTAATAATCAAAACAAGATCTAACTAATCCTAAATAACTTCTGTTTCAGAGGCGGTCATGGACGCTGTTCTCAAGAAGTTTCAGTTGCTCAGCTGCAAGGGCAAAACAGGTAGGTATTCCAGGCTATGCTGTCAGCCACCGTGGACAGGCATGTTAGTGATATAGTGCAGTAAAATAGATACTGACTCCTCAAGAAGATACTCCTGACTGTGCTTAATGCACAAATACTTGGATAACTGGCTGCAGGGTTTTGGACTGTCTAAAAAAATTCAGAAAATGTGGAGTGTGGTAGCTCAGTGGTTAGTGCACGCCTATGATGCTAGAGGCCCCCAGTTGGATTCCTGCGGTGCACGTCATTTCGTCGAAAACCACTTGGTCGAACGTAGATTTCGGTCGAAGACAACGTTTGGTCGAAAAAATTATTAAAATGGGACAATTGGTCGAATTTTTTTTAAGAAATGCGACACTTTGTCGAATTGCATTAACCATGATGTGGCTAATAACCCCAGCTCATCGTGACTCTTTGTTGTTGGCTGGGCTCGATTATTTTTTGTGTTTTTTATAGCAATAGGTCGGTCATAATGTAGATGATCTTACACAAGTATATCAAATATTTGGGCCGAGCCTTTGGCGAGTTTCTAAGCTTTTTGAAGTGTATTCATAACTTTGAAATTGGTATTTTGAAACAGGAATATGGCAGAAAGTTCGCCAGTTCCAAAATTTTAGAGTTCGAGGTTAGTTAATTTTGTTACAGCTTCTTTCAGTTTTTCGAAGATTTTTCGACAAAATATCTATTCAACGATTTTTTTCGACGAAAATTCGACCAAACATAGGTTTGACGAAAAGTACCATTCGACGGAAAATACATTCCACCAAGTGGTTTTCGACGAAATGTCATGGAAGCGGATTCCTGGTAGTGGTAATAAAATTTTGGTGTCCAAACATAATGTTTCCCCTAGCTCCCAAAAAGTGCATGGTACTCGTCAGGAAAAAGGGCACTTTCACTGCTTAAAAATATTTAAAAAAAAAAAAAAAGGCACTTCATCATATGAACAAGTCTGTGAAATGAACACCCCCTTAAACCTCACTTTATAGGGTTCGCCGGTCATCCGGGTACTTTCGTTTGTCACGTGATAGCAACGAGCACGCGGGTGAATACAAACGCCATTTTGAATAAGCAAATAGTGTAAATAAAACCCAAGTCACTAGCATATTTCTTACAATTTTGATAAAACATGCCAAAAATCTGTAGTGCAGGTGGTTGTACAAATCATCATTTACAACTGGATAAAAAGCTATCGTTCTATCAGTTCCCAAGAAAAACATCCAGAGAGACGGTCTCGGTGGATAAGGGCCTGCAGTCGCAACATGCAAACACGCCTATACTAATACATTGCCACCTTTATCGCCGAAAAAAAAAGACAATTTTGTGATGAAACTAATAGGGCCGGAAAAAGGTTTGGGGGGGGGAACGACCATCATGCAGGCGAAACGTCTTGTTACCATTCTGATTATGATTGTACTGTCAGTCGAGGAATAGTTGGCAGTGACGTCACGACTTGTTTTTGTTCTGAAGAACTGGCTAGTACTGACATATGTGTACGTTCTTGTGCTATTCTGACAAATCTTGGAGATGGAATTGTATGAAATTGATTACTTGACAAATAAATATGTGTAGGCATTCTGACCATTCCCATCATATTTTTTTAAATAATAACCAGGGGCCAGTTGTTCAAAACTAACAGTCTACTTAGCTATATAACACTTCACTAATATTTCAACGTTAACTGGTCATATACACCAATATTTTTTGTTTACAAAATGCGGGAAGCTTCTCACATTTTTTCATAAAAAAATATCAGTTAATTTTGTTACCATAATACAATGATCAAAATTTAATCTCTTAACGACCTTGTTAGGCTAACAATGCTTTGAACAACTGGCCCTGGATAATTAAATAAGCAAGCTTAGCATTGATTTGAGTTTTTTACAGGCAAACAGTGTGGACTCAGATCAGAAAGCTCCACTGAGCAGTCTGATCTGTGTTTACACTATTTGCAAAAAAATGACATGCAAACAGTGTGGACCCAGATCAAATGAGCAGTCTGGTCTGGATCCACTCTGTTTTAAAGCTACCAGCAGGCAACAATTTTTTTAACAGGCAAACAGTGTGGACTTAGATCAGACACCTCCTCTTAGCAATCTGATCTGGGTTCACACTATTTGCAGAAATGACATGCAAACAGTGTGGACCCAGATCAAATGAGCAGTCTGATCTGGGTCCACACTGTTTGCAGAAATGACTTTTAAAGCTACCAGCAGGCAACAATTTTTTTAACAGGCAAACAGTGTGGAGAATTTGAGAATACTTCCCAAAACTGGAAGTCAGTGTTATTTTGACAATAAACAGAATATCAAACCTACCTTGACACTTGGATAGAGTATATTTCCCGAGTCCATGACACGTCCGTATACACAACACTTGACACTAGTCCGTAGACATCGGTTATCAGGCAGCTGTTATTTCACTAAATGGAAATTTCCCGCCTCGTTATTCTTTACTATTAATCATTTTTACTTACAGTAACATGCATTTTCAGGTTAAAAAAACGATTTTATTCAATGTAATTGATAGCGATCTAAAGGGTAATTGCCGGTCGCTCTGTTATTGTTTTCACCTCAAAAAATGGCGGCCTATCGGTTGCTACGGGCAGTGACGTCACGCCGGCGAACCCTATATATAGAGAAAGCTTGGGTTAACGGGGGTATACATTATTTTTATTATTTTTGCACCAAGACATAGGTTGTGGGTACTCGTTAGAAAAGCCTTGACAAGGCGGTTCTAACGAGCACCCACAACCAGTGTTTGCAGTGTAAATAAGACAAATATGAAAAATTTTCATCAGATAAGTAGCCATTTTGGAGATGTGAAAAAATGCACTGTCGCACTGGTATGCAACTTCTGTAAGTAGAATCTGTGATCTGTTATAGAATCTGTTATCGTAATGTTAAATATGCACAGCCATGTAAAATGGGCACATGCACTACCTTTCTAAAAGGGCAAATCTCCTAATTTGAAATAAAAGATCCTTCTCTTACCCTGTCTTCAATGCTAAATTATGCTGCTTGTTTATTTATGCTAAGTGAAGATGTATGTCATATTCAGCATTGTTAGCATGTTGATCACTGATGAAAACAAAATAAGTTTGGTAAATGCCACAGCTCCCATTCTCTAATACACACAAAACACTGACATGATAACACTGGTCAGACACACTTTCACACTTCAGTTGTTTAATTGGTGTCACTTGTTATCAAAACACTGATATGACTTTTGAAACTGAGTTAGTTAAGGGGGGATAACAGCCAACCATAAATGAGGATGTGAAATAGGCAACAATTTAAGTGCATTGAAAAAAGTCATAGGAGGTTTTAGGAATTCCTTTTATGACGTCATTCTTGCGCATGTGCAAAGCACTGGCCGTCAGTTGAAACGGCCATCGCTATTCAAATGTATTGGCGGAACTTAAAATGCTGACAATATTCAGACTTTTTGAGGGAAAATATACCCGTTTACATTGAAATAATGCCTCGAGAAGGAAAGAATGCTATTTTGCTTTTATTACTGAAATTCATATATCCTAAATCCGTTTTTAATGTACGAAAATCTCTCCGTGAATGACCCATGTCAACGGTTTGAGATACCGTTATTCACGAAAGCTTACTTACAAAATAAGTTTTACGTAACTTTTCGTTTTATTCGGTATCCAAGTATAGCTATCACATGCGGACATAACTTAGATCTATCTATCTGTTGAGAAAACTGTTCACCGGTCTGTCTACATGTAGAATTTAAAAATGAATGTCCAACGACCTGTCTAGAAGCGCAGTTAAAACGCCAGCGATCTGTCTACATGTGCAGTTTTAATAAATTGAAGATTCATATGGGCAGGCTACGTTTGTTTTGGTTTGAACACTATTTTATTTCTAGCAAACATCATGTACAATTAAATACATTGGAACTGACAAATACGATCTGACAGTAAGTCTGAGGCTTATAAATATCATCTCCTAAAACTGATTTTACATTTGAGTGATATGAACAAACAACCAGACAGACAGACGGACAGGCAAACAAATTGACTGACTAACAAACGGACGGACATTTAGACAGACAAATAAACATACTGACAGTCGAAATAAACTAATGGGTGGACTGACGGAGGGGCGTCGAGTCAACGTTGGTTCGACGTCATGCCGTCGACACCCACTCCAACGCACTTCAATACCACATGACTGTTGGGATGAGAGAGAGAGAGAGAGAGAGAGAGAGAGGTTTGACTGACAAACCGACAGCAGACGGACAGACCGACTGACTGACTGACTAACAAACGAACGGACGGACAGTTAGACTGACAAATAAACATACTGACAGTCGAAAAACACTAATGAGTGGACTGACAGACGGGTGTCGAGTCAACGTTGGCTCGAAGCCATGCCGTCGACAACCACTCCAACTCACCTCAATGTCACGTGACCCTTGAGATGAGAGAGAGGTTTGACAGATCCCTGTATCCAAGAAGCCCATAATCCTTTTTGTACCAAATGGAATATAGCAGGAGTCCATTTCAAAATTTAGGGGTGTCAGGTTATGTTTTCTTCAAAATTTATTTGGGAAATGGCCGAACTTTTTGCAAACAGTGTAGGCCCTGATCAGACTCCGCGTTCTGTGGTGTCTGATCTGGGCCTGCACTGTTTGCCACTTACCCCTTTTGGGGTTTCTGGTACCAAATGGGTTAATGTAGGCCATGGACAGGTTGAACCAATCTGCAAATCTACCAGATCTTGCCCTGGCGAAGGAGTGTTTCGTGCTCATGTTCTACGTTTGTTTTGAATTTAATGTTCCAATCCCAGTGAGTCTTGATGGGTCCGAGCACCGGGCAAATGACATTTTATTAAGCAACGCCGTATTATCGCCAACGCAACGTTCTGACGTTTCATCAACGTTGCAAAGTCAAATTCAGTGCATCGCTTTGAAGTTGGTTTGATGTAGACACGACGTTGTTGACACACTACATGTCGGTTGATGTGGCGTTTTTTAACGGAGAGAGAGAGAGAGAGAGAGGACCCTGTTGGGTTGTATGTACAATATATCGTTTTCGTAATGCGAAATTTCACATCTGGCAGCATATCGGTGATTTTCTTATTATCTTACATTATTATTAGCCAAAAGTTTAAAAGAATTCCATTGTTTTACGCTGTAATTAACACTTTATCTGTCGAACTACCTTTGAAGCAATACGACAGATGACGGCCAGGGCTTTTCCCGTTCTATTTTTAGAACCGGAAGTACGTCACGAAAAAAGCTCCTATAGGAAAAAAGTCACAAATAAAAAAAATACAGAAGCTAAAAAATTAACTTAAAAAAGGCTTTTGTTCATAAATCAATTTGTCTGATGCCATTTGTACCGGAAACCCCAGCAAACAGTACAGGCCCAGATCAGATGCTGCAGAATACAGCGTCTGATCAGGGCCTACACTGTTTGCAAAAAGTTAAGCCATTTTCTAAATAAAATTTGAAGAAAACACAACCTGACACCCCTAAATTTTGGAATGGACTCCTGGTATATATAAGGAGGAAGATTCCATTTGGTACAAAAAGGGTTAAAGCTGGTGAGGTATTAGTTTAGTACACATTTATATAACTTGCTCAAAGGTGTGAATATTAGTCATGTCTGCATACTTTATTGTGAATATTACCCCTGTAAGCCCCTCATTATGTTTATAGAAAAATGAGGTTTATGGGTTTTCTTCTTTTCAATCCTAATTTTTTGCTCAAAAATAAAGATTATGGGTACCTGTTAGAAGCGATTCCATGACATTTGCTCGCAAGACAATTGCCCACAAGACAGTTGGCCATGAGACAATTGCTCACAAGACAATTATCCACAACCTTAATGGAGAATAGGACAATTGCACACAACACATTTTTAGCTCACCGTCCCGTAGTGACGAGGTGAGCTTTTGGGATCACTTTTTGTCCGTCGTGCGTGCGTCCATCCGTGCGTGCGTAAATTTCTTCAAACGACATCTTCTCCGAAACCACTGATCGGATTTTGATCAAACTTCACAGGAATGATGCCTAGGTGGTCCCCTTTCAAAGTTGTTGAAATGGTTCCGGTCCTTTACACATCAAGGTCACAGGAGCCAAAAATAGATTTTTTTCACCGAAAACTTAAAAAATCTTCTTCTCTGAAACTGCAAGGCCCAGGTCTTTCATATTTGGTATGAAGCTTCATCTAGTGGACCCCTACCAAGATTGTTCAAATTATAGTGCTGGGGCCAAAAATGCCCCCGCCCCGGGGCCCTTTGGTTTTACATGGGCTTATATTGGGAAAATCTTTAAAAATCTTCTTCTCTGAAACCGCAAGGCCCAGGTCTTTCATATTTGGTATGAAGCTTCATCTAGTGGACCCCTACCAAGATTGTTCAAATTATAGTGCTGGGGCCAAAAATGCCCCCGCCCCGGGGCCCTTTGGTTTTACATGGGCTTATATAGGGAAAATCTTTAAAAATCTTCTTCTCTGAATCCACAAGGCCCAGGTCTTTGATATTTGGTATGAAGCTTCATCTAGTGGACCCCTACCAACATTGTCCAAATTATAGTGCTGGGGCCAAAAATGCCCCCGCCCCGGGGCCCTTTGGTTTTACATGGGCTTATATTGGGAAAATCTTTAAAAATCTTCTTCTCTGAAACCGCAAGACCCAGGTCTTTGATATTTGATATGAAGCTTCATCTAGTGGACCCCTACCAAGATTGTTCAAATTATAGTGCTGGGGCCAAAAATGTCCCCGCCCCGGGGCCCTTTGGTTTTAACATAGGCTTATATAGGGAAAATCTTGAAAAATCTTCTTCTCTGAAACCACAAGGCCGAGGTCTTTGACATTTGGTATGAACCTTCATCTAGTGGACCTCTACCAAGATTGTTCAAATTATAGCCCTGGGGCAAAAAAATGCCCCCGCTCCAGGGCCCTTTTGTTTAACATAGACTTATATAGGGAATATCTTGAAAAATCTTCTACTCTGAAACCACAAGGCCTAGGTCTTTGATATTTGGTGTGAAATTTCATCTAGTGGACCCCTACCAAGATTGTTCAAATTATAGCCCTGGGGCCAAAAATGCCCCCGCCTCGAGACCCTTTGGTTTTACATAGACTTATATAGGGAAATCTTTAAAAATCTTCATCTCTGAAACTACAAGGCCCATGTCTTTGATATTTGGTATGGAGCTTCATCTAGTGGACCTCTAAAAAAATCTTCTTCTCTGAAACCACAAGGCCCAGATCTTTGATATTTGGTGTGTAGCTTCATCTAGTGGACCTTTGCCAAGATTGTTAAAATTATAGCCTTTGTTGATATTTGGTATGAAGCTTCACCTTTTTAGACCTCCCTCAACATTATGTACATAATAGCCCTGGGGTCAATAATGGCCCTCCCCGGGGCCCACTTGTTACTCTATGGATCAGGTGAGCGATACAGGGCCATCATGGCCCTCTTGTTTCGTGATTTTATTCTTTATTTTGAAAGTCTTTTATTTATATTATCCATTGTTTATTGGAACTATTTCTTCCTCAAAGTATAATGCAACAGTTTATCAGCTGGATTTTAACTAATTTGCGATAATTAAAACATCAGTAGTTGAATGAATGCTAGTCAACCAATAATTTAACTGAACATTAGTCAGCTTAATTTATTGATGTTAATTGTACTTGAGCCGGCCTCGGTAGCTCAGTCGGATGCACAGCTGACTGATGATGAGGAGGATCCGGGTTTGATATCTGTAGGGGTCGGCAACATTCTTCAGTTGTCTGTTTCTGGCGAAAGAATGAGCATTGTACTGGTTAACCGCTTACGTATAAGCCTGCCCAGGAAAAGTGTGGATAGGTACACTGACCGGCTAGCAGCTAAAAATGACCTTAATACTGTTGACTAGGCAGTTAAACTCTAATACAAACAAACAAAATATACTAAGCTGCTTGATAAATATTATCATCATTAATTATAATTAACCATTTTGTTTCCAAAATTTCATGAGAATTCATAACATTTGAACTTGTGAGCTTTGAACATCAATAACCTTAGTTGGCTATCATTTTATCCAACTACTGATGTTTTAATTATCACTAATTGGTTGTAATCCAGCTGATCAACTGTTAATGTTACATAATACTTTTAGGAATAAATAGTTCCCTCAAACTACAGAATTTTTAAAAAATAAAATCATAAAAAATATGTTGTGAGCAATTGTCTTATTTTCCATTAAGGTTGTGGGCAATTGTCTTGTGAGCAATTGTCTTGTGAGCAACTGTCTTGTGAGCAATTGTCTACTGAGCAAATGTTTGTGCACCGTTAGAAGCATCTGGGGCGGTTCTATTAACCCTTATCTTGCTGAATATTCATTTAAGCCACACCCATTTCTGTCTATCAACCAATCAAATTACTTGATGTAATTTATTGCTACAAATTCATAAACAGAATGCCAAACAGTGTAGATCCTGATCAGATGGCTTCTTCAGAAGCCATCTGATCTGGATCTACACTGTTTGCAACGATAGGGGTTGTCGCGAACATCAAGATAAGGGTTAAGCACCCACAATCTATATTTGGGATAAGATTAGAAAAAAAAGGTACCAGTATTCATCTGAAAATTCTACTTCAAGTGAAGTCACCATTTAACCCCATGGGCGTGTCATAGTAATGTGAAAACTCTTACAGATCATAAAAGAAACTCAAGACGTTTCATTTGCTCAGAAACTCAGTAGTCTGTCCTCGTTAGTCATCTTTACTTACTCAAATTGAAATAACACTAATGAAAACATGATTAAAATCAATTCTGTGACTTTTTTTCTGTAACTTTTTTTCCTACCCAAAACTTTGACGATTTTTTTCCATGTCTTTTTTTTTCCTGTGACTTCCTTCCTAATCCTTCATTCACAATTGATTGCTTAAAATGTCTAAGATAATCATTATTTAAACAGGCATAACTTTGTTATTTTTCGGCCATTTTCAGTGATTTTTGTACCAAAATGTATGGCAACATTTACTCTACATCATGTGAACAAGTCTGTGAAATGAACACCCCCTTAAACCCCACTTTATATAGAGAAAAGTAGGGTTTATGGGTGTATACATTATTTTTCTTATTTCTGCTCCTAGACATAGGTTGTGGGTACTCGTTAGAACCACCTCAATGAGGCAGTTCTAACAAGTACTAACAACCTATGCTAGCACTGTAAATAAGAAAAATATCACAGATTTTCATTCGAAAAGTAGCCATTTTGGAGATGTGAAAAAATGCACTATGTTGCACAGGTGTGTTATAGTAATGATCTGATAAGGGGCATGGCACTAGAGAAAAGGGGCTGGGGAAAACACTAGAACATGCTCCATTGGTATCCTTTCAGGGATGAATGCCACAAAGTCTTTCAGATCAGAACGTTAATTGAAGGCCACTGTGCAGGGAGAATCATTCCCTGTGCAGGTTAAAGACGCCTACCGTAATTACACATCCTACAGATCTGGAGTGTATGTAATGTACACCTGCCCAGAATGTCCGCAAGGGTAGTTTATAGAGAAGAAAGAAAGAAGCCAGCGGGGCATCTGTTAAAATAAACAGACGAGGCAAAAACTTAGGAACCCTTATATGATGACCGGAATTTTTTCTACCGCTGGTTGAATTCATCTTGCCCTCTTTAAGTCTTAGCTTCATAATGCTCATAGTATTTCTCTTATGATTGACCATGTATGTGTGTCTTGTTCATTTGAGATTTGACAAATGACCTTTCAACGAGTTTTGTGAATTTCATGTGAAATAAGCATGAGTGCTGGAACTAGTGGTATACCATCCTGATAATGCTCTAAAGAGGGTAAACTCATACTTCAAACAGTGTGGACCCAGATCAGACTGCTCCTTTAGTCTGATCTTGGCCCACACTATTTGCCTGTATGCAAAAATATTTTGAAAAAAAAATTGAGCAGACGACATAAGCAGACAACATTTTCAGATGTAGTTTTTCTCGGCGTCTTAAGGGTTAAGGATTATGTAGAGATAGATAGATATACATTATCATATCAAGTGTTTCTCACCAAATGCTACATCGCATAGAAAACTGACAATTCTGCCCCAAAATTATTGCCATGAAATGAAGCCATAAAGGGCCCCACCCAAAGGGGCTTCGGGCTGCATGGTGCTTCGGCGCAGAGCTGAAATGGACCAAACTTTTTGAGTTCTAGTACACTGCTTGGAAAGTTGAAGCCTGTCCAGAAAAAGGTGGTGCGAGTTGGACCATCCAGCCTTAAACCCTAGCTGTTTGTTTGGGTGGTTTGGCTTGAGATTTCGTATCTATCTAGATCTATTGTGGCTGTGATGGGTCACAATTAATCATAATAAAGACATTACTTGCACTTTGCATACACTCAAGATTTCTTCTCAATGTCAGGAAAAAGTCCCACAAGACCGGAAGCAACAGCTCAACAATGGCCTAAATAGTTTTGA
This sequence comes from Lucinisca nassula, assembly GCA_963580285.1. Taxonomy (NCBI): domain Eukaryota; kingdom Metazoa; phylum Mollusca; class Bivalvia; order Lucinida; family Lucinidae; genus Lucinisca; species Lucinisca nassula. Next base: position 73,344,832 of record OY757016.1, read on the forward strand.
CGTGGAGAAATAAGAAAAATTATATGTGGATACCCCCTCTCTTTTGTTATGCTATGGACTGATAAGCACCTACCTTACCCTTCATGTACCTAATGATAAATCATAACAAGCAGACAGCATTTTCAAAACATACTTGTTCTCCAGAGAAAAGGCTTGAAATTACATGTGAATTGTCTGCTGAGCAGACAATTCACATGAAATTTTGATCCTTTTTCTCTTGTAAAATATATGCAATTGAGATGTTTTTCCGTTGCTGCAATTTTCACAGACCTTGACGGTGAGAGATGCCCTAAATGCAGCTATGGATGAAGAGATCGAGAGAGATCCAAGAGTGTTCCTGATGGGAGAAGAAGTGGCTATGTATGACGGTGCATACAAAGTGAGTCCTTACCCCATTGTATGCTGGTGGACTCTTCCATTGCTATATGTTGGACAAGTCCATTTGTCATATAAGGGGTGTCAGGCCTATTTTTTTCGGTTTTATTCTATTTTTGACGGAAAATTCTGTAAGCAAATAGTGCTGGCCCTGATCAGACGCCGCATTCTGCGGCGTCTGATCTGGGCCTGCACTGTTTGCCAAGGTACCCCTTTAGGGGTTTCCTGCATGCAATGGGTTAATGAGGATAATTTGGGTATAATTTTTGTCACACCTGTTTAAGCATGGCGCGATATAGGAGTCCGGTTTTCCACCCCTCCATTCGTCAAATCGTCAACATTTGCAACAACCGTACGTTCACCTTAAAGGTGCATTATTGAGCTACCGGGTCTCAAAATTTTTTTTCTGGTTTTTATCTTCAATGCATACTCCTTTGTCATGTGTACACTTTTGGAGCCAAATACAGCTTCAGAACTTTGTGAAAATGGTCGTTTTCGTTCGTGTTTACCCTTCGCTCTGAACATGTGTTCGGAATTTCTGTTCTAAAAATAAATCTGTCACTTTACACATACATGGCGACAGTATCGTCTCTGAGTGTCGTTACTTATGGCATGGTATTCAGCATCATATTTTTTTCCGATTCATGCATGGCCTTAGCAACAAGGCCAAAAATGAACGTCACATAACGTCATATATGGGGATTCTATTTTTGTCACGAACTACAAATAGATCTAACTAGTGTTCGAAGCCTAGTTAGGGAATTCCTCTCAAACTCGTTTACCTGTCATCATAATTGTTCGCATTTTTGCATAAAATGCATTCATTTGTATTGTTTTAAAGAAAAATACCGGCTATATGTATTTTATTTTTGGAAGCATTTTTTCCAGATAGCTCAATAATGCACCTTTAATCTAATATTCAAGTCCATTTCTCAAGAACTATAAGAGTTTCAATAATGATACTGGGACTGGGTACAGACTTGCATCTTGGGATGGCAACTTTAATGCAGGGATCCATATTTGACCTTGACCTATATTTCATATTTCACTGACTTTGTGAAGTGTTACATCAACTCAAGTGTTTACCCTAATGTTCAAGTCCATATTTTAACCCTTATCTTGCTGAATATTCATTTAAGCCACACCCATTTCTGTCTATCAGCCAATCAAATGACTTGATGTAATTTATTGCTACAAATTCATAAACTAAATGACAAACAGTGTAGATCCTGATCAGATGGCTTCTTCAGAAGCCATCTGATCTGGATCTACACTGTTTGCAAAGATAGGGGTTGTCGTGAACAGCAAGATAAGGGTTAAGAACTGTAAGAGCCTCATTAATGATACTTGGGTGCAGACTTGTAACTAGGGATTGAAACTTCCATATTTGACCTTGACCTACATTTCATGGTTTGGTGACTTTGTGAAATATTGTGCCAATCCTAGCCTTCATCCTAATGTTTGATTCCATTTCTCAACACTTACAAGAGTTTCATTAATGATACTAAAAATGTACAAACTCACACTCACAACTAGGGAATTGGATGGAAACTTTTATGCAAGCATCTATGTTTGACCTTGACCTAAATTTCATGGTTTGGTGACTTTGCTCCCTCAAAAGCATGACATTCATACAGCCCTTAAGCAGAAGTCTTGTTTTTATTTCTCCGTAAAACATATACTATGGATACTTGTTAGACTCACCTCGATGTGGCAATTCTAGCAAGTGCCCACAATAAACATGTATGTTTCTAACAAGAAAGTAAGAAAAATGATCTCTTAATAAGCCTCATTAGTCATCTCAACTAGACCTATGTCATGATCCTACTTTTTGGGTTATTGATTGTTCATTGACCCCATCACATGAGCAAGTCCACGGAATGAACACCCACTAAACCCACTTTATAGAGAAAACTGGGGTTAAGGGGGTATACATTATTTCTTACTCATTTTTAGCTCACCTGTCACGTAGTGACAAGGTGAGCTTTTGTGATCACTTTTTGTCCGTCGTGCGTGCGTGCGTCCGTGCGTCCCTAAACAATTTCAAATAAGTATATGTCTAATACCCCATGGTCAATCTTGATCAAATTTCATGAGAAGCATCATCAGGTAGGGGGAAAGGCTGCATAAGGTTTTTGGGCTGATCAGATTGGAATTCTGGTTGCCATGGCAACATATAGCTCCCATATACTTACAATGCAAAAAAATTAAAATATCTTCTTCTCTGAAACCACAGGGCCCAGAGCTTAGATATTTAGCATGTATTAACGGCCAGTGATCACCTACATAATTCCTGCCAATCATGCCCCTGGGGTCCAAATTGGCCACGCCCCAGGGCCCCTTCGCTCCCATAGACTCATAATGGAACAAAAAGCTTCAAAAATCTTCTTCTCGGAAACCACAGGGCCAAAAGCTTAGATATTTAGCATGTAGCAACGGCAAGTGCTCACCTACATAATTCCTGCCAATCATGCCCCTGGGGTCCAAACAGGCCACGCCCTGGGGACCTTTAGCTCCTATAGACTCATAATGGAAAAAGGCTTCAAAAATCTTCTTCTCTGAAACCACAAGGCCCAGAGCTGAGATATTTGGCATGTAGCAACTGCAAGTGGTCACCTACATAATTCCTGCCAATCATGCCCCTTGGGTCCAAAAGGGCCACGCCCCGGGACCCCTTAGCTCCTATAGCCTCATAATGGAAAAAAAGCTTCAAAAATCTTCTTCTCTGAAACCACAGGGCCCAGAGCTTAGATATTTAGCATGTAGCAACGACAAGTGGTCACCTACATAAATCCTGCCAATCATGCCCTTGAGGTCCAAATGGGCCACACCCCGGGGCCCCTTCGCTCCCATAGACTCATAATGGAAAAAAGCTTCAAAAATCTTCTTCTCTGAAACCACAGGGCCCACAGCTAAGATATTTAGCATGTAGCAACAGCCAGTGGTCACCTACATAATTCCTGCCAATCATGCCCCAGGGTTCCAAATGGGGGATGCCCGGGGGCCCCTTCGCTCCCATAGACTCATAATGGAACAAAAAGCTTCAAAAATCTTCTTCTCGGAAACCACAGGGCCCAGAGCTTAGATATCAAGTGGTCACCTACATAATTCCTGCCAATCATGCCCCTGGGGTCCAAACGGGCCACACCCCGGGGCCCTTTAGCTCCTATAGACTCATAATGGAAAAAAGCTTCAAAAATCTTCTTCTCTGAAACCACAGGGCCCAGAGCTGAGATATTTAGCATGTAGCAACGGCCAGTGGTCACCTACATAATTCCTGCCAATCATGCCCCTGGGTTCCAAATTGGCGATGCCCCGGGGCCCCTTAGCTCCTTTAGACTTATAATGGAAAAAAAGCTTAAAAAATCTTCTTCTCTGATACCACAGGGCCCAGAGCTTAGATATTTAGCATGTAGCAACGGCCAGTTGTCACCTACATAATTCCTGCCAATCATGCCCCTGGGTTCCAAATGGGCGATGCCCCGGGGCCCCTTCGCTCCCATAGACTCATAATGGTGCAAAAAGCTTCAAAAATCTTCTTCTCTGAAACCACAGTGCCCAGAGCTTAGATATTTAGCATGTAGCAACGGCAAGTGGACACCTACATAATTCCTGCCAATCATGCCCCTGGGTTCCAAACGAGCCACCCCCCGGGGCCCCTTAGCTCCTATAGACTCATAACGGGGAAAAAGCTTCTTCTCTGAAACCACAGGGCCCAGAGCTGAGATATTTAGCATGTAGCAATGGCAAGTGGTCACCTACATAAATCCTTCCCCTGGGGTCCAAATGGGCCAAGCCCCGGGGCCCCTTAGCCCCCATAGACTCATAATGGGAAAAAAGCTTCAAAAATCTTCTTTTCTGAAACCACAGGGCCCAGAGCTTAGATATTTAGCATGTAGCAACGGCGATTGGTCACCTACATAATTCCTGCCAATCATGCCCCTGGGTTCCAAATGGGCCACGCCCCAGGGCCCCTTTTGCTCCCATAGACTCATAATGGAAAAAAGCCTCAAAAATCTTCTTCTCTGAAACCACAGGACCCAGAGCTTAGATATTTAGCACGTAGCAACCGCAAGTGGTCACCTACATAATTCCTGCCAATCATACCTCTGGGGTCCAAATGGGCCACGCACCGGGGCCCCTTAGCTCCTTTAGACTTATAATGGAAAAAAAGCTTAAAAAATCTTCTTCTCTGATACCACAGGGCCCAGAGCTTAGATATTTAGCATGTAGCAACGGCAAGTGGTCACCTACATAATTCCTGCCAATCATGCCCCTGGGGTCCAAATGGGCTAGCTCCGGGGCCCCTTAGCTCCCATAGACTCATAATGGAAAAAAGCTTCAAAAATCTTCTTCTCTGAAACCACAGGGTCCAGAGCTTACATATTTAGCATGTAGCAACGGCAAGTGGTCACCTACACAATTCCTGCCAATCATGCCCCTGGGGTCCAAATGGGCCACACCCCGGGGCCCCTTAGCTCCCACAGACTCAAAATGGAAAAAAAGTTTCAAAAATCTTCTTCTCTGAAACCACAGGGCCCAGAGCTTAGATATTTAGCATGTAGCAACAGCAAGTGGTCACCTTCATAATTCCTGCCAATCATGCCCCTGGGTTTCAAATGGGCCACACCATGGGGCCCCTTTGCTCCCATAGACTCATAATGGAAAAAGCTTCAAAAATCTTCTTCTCTGAAACCACAGGGCCAAGAGCTTAGATATTTAGCATGTAGCAGTGGCAAGTGGTCACCTATATAATTCCTGCCAATCAGGCCCCTGGGGTCCAAACAGGTGAGCGATATAGGGCCATTGGGCCCTCTTGTTCTTACTTCTGCTCCAAGACAAAGGTTGTGGGTACTCATTAGAACTGCCTCAATGAGGTGGTTCTTACAAGCACCCACAACCTATGTTTCAGGTAGAAATAAGACAAAATATCACAAATTTTCTTCAGAAAATTAACCATTCTGGAGATATGAAAGAATGCACTGTGTCCCACAGTCGTATGTTATCGTAATGGAACGTTACTATATAAATCTTAAAATTGGTAATATCCACACGACTTTCACTGACCTCATAAATAACATTTGTCTGAATTCCAGGTGATGGTTGTAAAAAATATAGCTGTGCTATTCTTGTTTCTGTGACATCAGAGTGCTGTATAGAGCTGGTTATCTATAAAATCTGGACTGATGTACATGTGGCACTGGCAAACAATGTAATCCCAGATCAGACACCACAGAATGTGGTGTCTGATCAGGGTCAACATTGTTTGCTTAAGAGGATTTTGAGGGTAAAATGTAATTAATCTCATTGTTACTTCTGCTCAGGGTTTAAATGTTTGCTTTAAATACAGGGATTCTTATAAAACATGCTGTAAATAAACAAAACAGGCAATGTTTCAGTTGAAATGGGCCTGTCACAGACTATTTGTCCCAGTTAAACAGTGTACAGGATAACCGCTTAAAATGACTAATATATGTGATCTATAAAAAGGTTATCCTTTGAAAGTAAGAGATAAACCACACAGCCATTAGGGCTGGATAATCGGAGCTGAAAAGATAATCGATTATCAGTCCTGCCATTGCGATCGATAATCGATTAGTAATCGCTTAGATTTTTGTCACAATTTTACCTGTCTGGCTTTCTGTCTGAGCATGACTCTTACCATATGTTGCACTTTACCATACCGGTATGTATATTTGAACAGACAGGCCTGAGCAAACAGTGTAGACCCAGATGAGACGCCGCATTCTGCGACGTCTCATCAGTGTCTGCACTGTTTGCCACTCATCCCTCTATTTTAGACATAACTTTGGGGAGTAAATTGTACCTATCAAGTGATAGATTAAAAGCAAATCGGAAATGATAATCATTTTTGTGGAATTTATCGATCGATTGATCGATTACATGATTTATCGTGTCAGCCTTAACAGCCATTTGTGGACCAGACTAGATAGAGTTTGACAAGAAAAATTACAGACCAAAATCTGCCATGGAAAAGAGTATTTAGGTTAATCCAAAAGATGCCAATCACGACAATTGTCGTCTGCTTTGTCGTCTGCCGGTTACTTTCAAGTCATGTTTGCAAACAGTGTGGACCCAGATCAGGAGCAGTCTGATCTTGGTCCACACTTTTTGCCTGTTTGCAAAATTATTTTTCAAAAGTTTGCAAAAATATTCAGCATACAACATAAGCAGAGGACATTTTCAGGTGTCATGTTTCTCTTGATACTGATTTACTTTTAATCGATTACTTGATAGGTACAATTTACTACCCAAAGCCATGCCTAAAATAGCTGGATGAGTGGCAAACAGTGCAGACCCTGATGAGACGCCGCATTCTGCGGCGTCTCATCTGGGTCTACACTGTTTGCTCAGGCCTGTTTGTTCAAATCTACATATGGTAAAGTGCAACATATGGTAAGAGTCATGCTCAGACAGAAAGCCAGTTAGGTAAAATTATGACAAAAACCTCAGCGATTACTAATCGATTATCGATCGCAATGACATGACTGATAATCGAGTATCTTTTCAGCTCCGATTAGCCAGCTCTTCCCATGATGGACGTGAATCTCTCACTGAAGCAGGGCCGAAAAATTCTTCAATATTTCAGTAGGATTTCATTGGGACTAAACAAAATTTTTACTTGTCCTGCAAAATTTTAACTTGTCATTGCGAGCGGATGAGTAGAATTTTCCACGCCTGCTGAGTCAAGACGCATACCAGACTGCTCCTGATCTGGGTCGACACTTTTTGCCCGTTTGCAAAATTATTTTTTAAAAGTTTGCAAAAATATTCAGCATACAACATAAGCAGAGGACATTTTCAGGTGTCATGTTTCTCTTGATATTACCTTAAAAGTGTTAACCCTTGTCCTGCTGAATATTCATATATGCCACACCCACTACCGATTATCAACCAATCAGATTTCTTGATTCAAATTATTGCAACAAATTCACAATCTGAATGGCAAACAATGTAGATCCTGATCAGATGGCTTCGTCAGAAGCCATCTGATCTTGGTCTACATTGTTTCAAAGATAAGGCATATCCTTGATTAGCAGGACAAGGGTTAACTTGGCCGTTAAATTGTAAAATAAGCAAACGTTCCTCATAAAGAATACTGGAACATTTCTACCAGTTGCTGTAAGTTCTATGAAAATTTACAGGTTGATTTACTGATTGATGATGAGTCATAATAGAAAAACAGTGCAAGAAGCCTCCGTGGTGTAGTACATGTAGTTACGCTACTCGCCTTGTAAACCAGGGATCGCAGGATTGATCCCGGGCTTCTCCAGACTTTCGGATGAGTCTTTAAAACCGAGGTCCCATCTCCGTATGACCTTAGCTGTTGGTGGGATATAAAACTCAAACACTCACTCACTCACTCACTAGAAAAACAGTGCAAGGTTTTTTCTGGAAGTCCAGTTCCAGTTTTAAGGATAAGTATGCTCATTTGAAGAGTGATATGATTGCTTTTGTTTTCAGGTATCAAAGAATCTCTGGAAGAAATGGGGAGATGATAGAATCAAAGACACACCTATTACTGAGGTTAGGTATTAGAGACTGTTCACACAATAGCCAGTCTGATACGTTCAGATTCGAGATTTTTATTAAGGGTGCTTTGCTTTTTTTATGCCCCCGCCATTCGAAGAATGGTGGAAGCCGGAAGGGCATATAGCGTTGCCCCTGTCCATCCGTTTGTTCATCCGTCTGACAACGCAGTCAATAACTTTCTTATTTCTGGATGGATTTTTAAATTACTTTGTAGAAATGTTATCCATCATGAGATGATGTGTCATGTGCAAAACCCAGGTCCATACCGCCAAGGTCAAGGTCATACCGTACTTAGAGATCAAAGGTAAAAACAAGAATTCCGCCGAAGGCTATGTCGTGCCTGTGGGGGCGCAAAGTCACCAAACCATGACATCTAGGCCAAGATCAAACATAGATGCTTGAATAAAAGGCTTGTCCTAAGTATCATTAATGAAGTTCAACTAATTCTTGAGAAATGAACTTAACCTTTAGGGTGAACGCTAGGGTGGTAGCAATATTTTACAAAGTCAGTGAACCATGAAATGTATGTCAAGGTCAAATATGGATGCTTGCATTCAAGTTGCCATCCCGAGATATAAGTTTGTACCAAGTATCATTAATGAAGCTCTTATGGTTCTTGAGAAATTAACTTGACCTGTAGGATGAACGCTAGGGTGGTCGCAATATTTTACAAAGTCAGTGAACCATAAAATGTAGGTCAAGGTCAAATATGGATGCTTGCATTTAAGTTAACATCCCGAGATATAAGTTTGTTCCAAGTATCATTAATGAAGCTCTTTTGGTTCCTGAGAAATTAACTTGACCAGTAGGGTGAACGCTAGGGTGGTCACAATATTTTACAAAGTCAGTGAACCATGAAATTTAGGACAAGGACAAATATGGATGCTTGCATTGAAATTGCCATCGACAGATTCAAGTTTGTACCAAATATCATTAAAGAAGCTCTTATAGTTCTTGAGAAATAAACATGACCATTAGTTTGAACGCTAGGGTGGTCACAGTATTTTACAAAGTCAGTGAACCATGAAATGTAGGTCAAGGTCAAATATGGATGCTTGCATTTAAGTTACCATACCCAGATACAAGTTTGTACCATGTATCATGAATAAAGCTCTTATAGTTCTTGAGAAATAAACTTGTCCATTAGGGTGAACGCTAGGGTGGTCGCAATATTTTAGAAAGTCAGTGAACCATGAAATGTAGGTCAAGGTCAAATATGGATGCTTGCATTAAAATTGCCATCTGCAGATACAAGTTTGTACCACATATCATTAATGAAGCTCGTATAGTTCTTGAGAAATAAACTTGACCATTAGGGTGAAAGCTAGGGTGGTCGCAATATTTTACAAAGTCAGTGAACCATGAAATGTAGGTCAAGGTCAAATATGGATGCTTGCATGTAAGTTGTCAATCCCAGATGCAAGTTTGTACCAAGTATCATTAATGAAGCTCTTATAGTTCTTGAGAAATAAACTTGACCATTAGGGTGAACGCTAGGGTGGTCCCAAATGTTGACGCCTTGACGAACGAACGGACGGAAAACCGGGCGCCTATATCGCGCCATGCTTATAGTAGGCGCGACAAAAATAGTCTGAAACTTAACGCAGTCAACAACTTTCATATTTCTGGATGGATTTTGAAATAACTTTGTAGAAATGTTAACCATCATGAGACGATGTGTCACGTGCAAAACCTAGGACCGTACTGCCAAGGTCAAGGTCATACTCAGAGGACAAAGGCCAAAAAAAGGGTCCGAAACTTAACGCAGGCAATAACTTTCTTATTTCTGGATGGATTTTGAAATAACTTTGTCGAAATGTTAACCATCATGAGTCGATGTGTCACGTGCAAAACCTAGGTCCCTACCTCCAAGGTCAAGGTCATACTTAGAGGTCAAAAAAGGGTCCAAAACTTAAACACAGTCAATAACTTTGATTTTGAAATTACTTTGTAGAAATGTTAATCATGTATCGCATGCAAAACCCAGGTCTGTACCTCCAAAGTCATACTTAGAGATCAAAGGTCAAAAAAGGGTCCGAAACTTGAAACGAAGTCAATAACTTTCTTATTGCTGGATGGATTTTGAAATTACTTGGCAGAAATGTTGGCCATCATGAGACAATCTGCCTCACACAAAACCATGGTCCTTACCTCCAAGGTCAAGGTCATTTATTAGAGGTCAAATGTGAAAAAAAGGGTCCAAAACTTAAACACTGTCAGTAACTTTCTATGGATTAATATGAACACAGACATATTTTCAGGCGGGAGGCATCCGTGTCCTATGGGCGCATTTCTAGTTTTTTTTTTTTTTTTTTTTTTTGCTTTTTCAGAAAAAATGTGATTGTTTTGTCATGCTGTATATTTTAAAGTATTTTCAGGTGACTGATCTTGACATCAGATACCAGATGCAACCAGATGCAATTTACTTCTTTTTATACAGATTGTTATCTAAAAGTGTACCTGATTTTATATTCAGCAGTTTGGTTGGCTGATAAAACATAAGATTACTGATGCATTTATTTCAGTTTTCAGCTCATATTGAATATGTGCTGGCACACAGTACAGCTTTATGGTTGACCTGTGTGACCAGCGAAGAGTCGGATCAGACTGCATGTTAGTGCAGTCTGATCCAAGTCTTCTCTGGTCACATAAGCAGATGCTGGGCAATGCAGTGGTCAGAAAGAGAAGATTCTAAGCAGGCTGCATTGAGATGTAAGCTTTTACTCGACATGCATGTCAGCTTGTAGGTTTTGCCTTGCTCAGCTTATATGAAAGTGAAAGTTTACTGCTCATCATTAAAATGTGAATGGCTATAGATACTTGTGTAGATTTGAATACGGATGTTTTTAGATAATTTTCAGGCCCCCGCCATTCAAAGAATGGTGGAAGGGCATATAGCTTTGCCACTGTCCATCCGTTCGTTAGTTTGTTCGTCCATTCGTCTGTCCGGCAGTCAATCACTTTCTTATTTCTGGATGGATTTTGAAATTACTATGGAGAAATGTTAACCATCATAAGACGATGTGTCACATGCAAAACCCAGGTCCGTACCTCCAAGGTCAAAGTCATACTTAGAGGTCAAAGGTCAAAAAAGAGTCTGAAACTTAAACGCAGTCAATAACTTTCTTACTTCTAAATGGATTTTAAAATTACTTTGTAGAAATGTTAACCATCATGAGACAATCTCTCTCACACAAAACCAAGGTCCTTACCTCCAAGGTCAAGGTATTACTTAGAGTTCATATGTGAAAAAAAGGGTCCAAATCTTAAACACCGTCAATAACTTTCTATGGATTAATACGAACATAGACATAATTTCAGGCGGGGGCATCTATGTCCTATGGATGCATTTCTAGTTCTCTGATGATTTCTCTCGATGAGGCAATTCTAACAAGTACCCACAACATAACATATCCTGGGCCCAGTTGTTCAAAGCATCGTTAGCTTAACAAGCTCGTTAGTGGTCATATTGTTAACTGGTCCAGCAAGTTAAATATTTTAAATTTTGGTATTTTTGCTGAAAAAATGTGATTAGCAAAAGCTGCTCACATTTTTTTTCAGCAAAAATTTCAACATATTTGCCATATTTAATGATCATAATTCTAACGATATGTTAACTAACGACGTCGTTAGTTTTGAACAACTGGCCCCTGGAGTTGATTCTAACATGTACCCACAACATATGTCTCTTACAAGAAATGAGGAGCATTATCCCTTAATTATCCTGGTTACGCCTTCTAAAAATGAAAGATAATACAGATAAATATAGGACGCCACAGAAGATTGGACTGTGTTCAACTGGGCTATCTCGTTAAATAAAGTCATTATTATTGTCGCGCCTGCTATTAGCATGGCGCGTTTATGCGCCCTGTTTTCTGTCCGTTTGTCCGTTCGTTCGTCCATTCGTCGTCCATTTGTCAAGGCGTCAACACTAATTAACCTGTTATGTATAAGCCTGTCCAGGAAAAGCATCACAAAAACACACCTATATAATTTTGACCCCCTTTAACCCCAGTTTTATATATTAAAACTCGGGTTTACAGGGGTAAACCTTATTTTTGTCACACCTGCTATTAGCATGGCGCGATATAGGCGCCCGGTTTTTACGTCCGTTCGTTCGACCATTTGTTGAGGCATCAACATTTGCTACCACCCAGCGTTCACCCTAATGGTCAAGTTTATTTCTCAATAACTATAAGAGCTTCATTAATGATACTTGGTAAAAACTTGTATCTGGGGATGGTTACTTAAATGCAAGTATCCGTATTTGACCTTGACCTATATTTCATGGTTCACTGACTTTGTAAAATATTGCAACCACCCTAGCGTTCACCCTAATGGTCAAGTTTATTTCTCAAGAACTATAAGAGCTTCATTAATGATACTTGGTACAAACTTGTATCTGTGGATGGCAACTTAAATGCAAGCATCCATATTTGACCTTAACCTACATTTCATGGTTCACTGACTTTGTACCGGCCCCGATAGCTCAGTTGGTAGAGTGTCCGCTCCGGGAAACGGGAGGTCTCGGGTTCGATCCCGGGCCGCGACATACCAAAGTCGTTAAAAATGGTACTAGCTGCTCCTCGCTCGGCACTCAGATTTACGGGGTAGAGCTAGGACTGGTCGATCCAGTGTCAGGGTAATGTGACTGGGTGTGGTATCATGTAATGTGTCTGGGACATGATACTTCAGCACTATAAACGTGAGCATTGAGCTCCCTGTCGCAACCAGACACCGTCGTGATATGACTGAAAAATTGTTGAAAGCGACGTTAAACCCGAATTCACACACACACACATCACTGACTTTGTAAAATATTGCAACCACCCTAGCGTTCACCCTAATGGTCAAGTTTATTTCTCAAGAACTATAAGAGCTTTAGTAATGATACTTGGTACAAACTTGTATCTGGGGGTGGTAACTTAAATGCAAGCATCCATATTTGACCATCACCTATATTTCATGGTTCACTGACTTTGTAAAATATTGTGAGCACCCTAGCATTCACCCTAATGGTCAAGTTTATTTATCAAGAACTTTTAGAGCTTCATTAATGATATTTGGTTCAAACTTGAATCTGGGGATGGCAACTTAAATTCAAGCATCCATATTTGAACTTGACCAAAATTTCATGGTTCACTGACTTTGTAAAATATTGCGACCTCCCTAGCGTTCACCCTAATGGTTAAGTTCATTTCTCAAGAATTATTACAGCTTCATTAATGATACTTACCGGTAGTACAAGCTTGCATTTAAGAATGGAAACTTTTATGCAAGCATCTATGTTTGACCTTGACTACATATCATGGTTGGGTGACTTCGTGCCCCCACAGGGGCGACATAGCCTTCGGCGGAATTCTTGTTATTATATATGTGAGCCAGCATACAAAAGAATCTTAATAAGAGTTGTGTGACTGGTTCTGCTCCTTTGAACAAGACACTCGCCAGAGCTGACTGTTGAAAAATCTTTAAATGACATCAGCTCTGAAGCTGGAATAATCCCATAGAAATCTTCCTGCCATAGCCCTCCAAAATTGCTAAAATTATTCCACTCCATTGAACAAGGTGGCTACTAGGATGAAAAGAACAAAAATAATGCTTTAAAGGACATCTCTCAAGCAAATGGTTTGATTTCAAATTAATTTAACAGAAATTGCCATAGCCCTATAGCAAAATGGTTCCAGTCCATTGAGCTGAAAAATCTCCATGGTTATGCATCTTGGCTCAGCAGGCCAAGAAAATTCTACTCATCCGCTCGCCATTAGGAGTAAAAATTTTGGAGGACAAGTAAAAATTTTGTCTAGTCCCAATGAAATATTGAAGAATTTTCCAGCGCTGTTCTGGTGAGCGATTCAGGTCCATCATGGAACTCTTTGTTTTGTATTTTCAGATGGGGTTTGCTGGCATAGCAGTAGGAGCTGCTATGGTAAGTTCATCTCTCATCACATCTCATCAGTCTAATTGCTAAGTTCATATATACTATAATGTTATTAATTAGAAGCCTCCGTGGTGCAGTGGTTACGCTACTCGCCTGGTGATCCCGGGCTTCTCCAGACTTTCGGATGAGTCTTTAAACCGTGGTCCTGTCTCCGTATGACCTTAGCTGTTTGTGGGACGTAAAACTAAAACTCACTCACTCACTCATAATGTTATTAATCAAATAATTTCGTATTGGCCCAGTTACAGGTCCTCGGTCAGCTGTATTGGCCTCGGCCGTTACAGGTCCTAGGTCTGCTGTATTGGCACGAGGCCGAAGGCCGAGGCCAATACAGCTGACCGAGGACCTGTAACTGGGCCAATACGAAATTACTTGATTAATGACAATTTTATTAATTGACGCAATTAAAAACATGATTTATGATTTTTGAATATTGGTTGACCTTGTGTAATATAGGATAATCAATTAATAAAACAGAATAATTCTGTTACAGTACAACAGTATTGTAGGTTTGATCTCTGCCGGATCAGGAAATATTCTCTCATGGAGATAGATTGATTGATCCTGTTCAAAATACTTTCTGCGGTCATTCTCTCCCTTCCACTTATTCAAGAAGCTTGAAGGACAGTTTTAATTAAAGGCAAAAGAATGTGCACTCTAATGGTTGCCTGCTCAGCCTGTCCTGGAAAAGTGTTGTTTGGTCGACTGACGAGCTCTGCATGACCTTAGTGTTGACTGGGTCATTAACAACAGCAATAAAAAAGGTTTCATTTTGGGATTGTATTTGGAATAGATGTGGGTATGTGTTAAAGCTGCAGGAAGCAGTGACCTATGATATAAAATGCTATAATATAAAAAATGTCTTATCGGGGTGGAGGAAAATGTGAAGTTTTTCTGACACCCCTTAAATTGTCATTGGACCTGTCAGAAACTGAGAGATTAGAGCGTGTTTTCTGACAATAATACAATTTCCAGAAAGTTTAGTCTTGATAAAATTCAAACTATCAATTCTAACCACACAAAAAATTCAAGTCATTTTGAAGTTTTAGAACTGAAATGATCCTTAGTATTGGGACAGACACGGCTAAGCAAACAGTGCAGACCCAGATCAGACAGCTCGGAACAGTCTGATCAGGGTCTACACTGTTTGCAATTCCGATTATACCTTTTGACCTCCTTGCTGGATCATAAAATAAATTGCTGGATCGTGAAACATAGTTAAAATTTTAGAAGAATTACTGCAGAGCCTCAAGGTGTCAAAACTAAATACTCAAACACATAAGCCTCCTGATAACATTGTTCATTATAAGATGGTTTGGATATAAAACTGTATGAAGATGGATCCCTAAAATGTATAGATTATGTAGAAAAATGACTATAAATTGTCATTTTCCTGTATGTTTGGATGTTTAAGGGGAATGGGAACACATGGCCGATTTTTCTGCCATTTTTCAAAGGGAGATTTGTTTGTTTGTTTGTTATGAGGTTTAACATCCCCATCAGCACTGTAAAGGTCATTTTGGAGACGTTGCATCCCATTTTGTGGGAATTTTACCCAACATTGAGATGAAATGACATCTCAAGCCCTGCCGCCCAATGAAACCAATAGGGTTTTTAAGCATGGATGGGCCGACTCCCACCGCTTTGCCAGGGCAGGCTTAGATCTCTCAGTGGTTTACCAGTACTCGTGTGCAGGTCAGTTTCAGCTCTGCGTGGAAGTATAATGCAGCCCATATATTTCTTCAAGCCCTGATGGCCGGGGGCCGGATTCAAAGGGAGATAACTTTCAGGACTTCTGTTCGCTTTTCTATAAGCCCTGTCTGACAGAAAAAGGGGTCTACTCTTAAAGGAAAGCTTTAGGAGTTGACCCGTATTGTCATGGGAGACAAAAATACTTTTGAAGGAGTTTCCGCCCCTGAAAGTGTACCCATTCCCTTTAAAATAACATACTTTCTGCTTTGTACCTCAACAGTAATGTTATAAAGAGGCTGTGTAAAGCATTTGAACTCTGAGTGAAAAATTCTGTGTCTCAATAAGTTTTCAGTCCCAAGAAATTCGAATTTTCATGGTTTAACTGCAATTTGTTGATACTTGTAACTTTATCATAATCACCCTGCCTGCCTCGGTAACTCAGTGGGATCCGTGTCTGACTGGTGATCAGGAGGATGTGGGTTAGATACATTCTTTTGTGGCGATTGATCCTGAAATCTTTTCTATGGTCATTCTCTCCCTTATGCTGATTCAAGAAGGGCAGTTGTTAGTTTCAGGAAGAATGTGCACTGTACTGGTTAACTGCTTACGTATAAGCTTGCCCAGGAAAAGTGTGAATAGATAAACTGACCAGCTCAAAAATGACCTAAAATAGTGTTGACTGGGCCGTTAAATTCCAAAACAAACAAACAAACAAAACCATATTCACCCTTAATATTTGGATTGCAAAAAGACAAAAATATGTCTGTCTGGGCAAACATTGCAGGACTTGATCAGACTGCTCCCGCAGTCTGATCTAGGTCTACAGAGTTTGCTTGTAGACCCTGATCAGACTGTCTGATCAGGGTCTACAGTGTTTGCCAATATTACAGTTAAGGAAAGTCTTTGTGGCCAGATTATATAATGAATAAATTATGAAATTATAAGGCTTGCCAAAAATGTCCTAATATTTAAGGTCAGTATGGCACTTTCCCTATTTTCAGGCTGGACTGAGGCCTATCTGTGAATTTATGACCTTCAACTTCTCAATGCAAGCTATAGATCAAGTAAGTAGATGTACATGTTTAGAAGCTGATTGTCAGTAAGTAGTGATTATGTTTTAATGTTCTTGCTAATGATACCTGTACTAAGGTCGTTCTCCCCCTTCCACTGACTCAACTAGAAGCCTCCGTGGTGTAGTGGTTATGCTATTCGCCTGATAAACGGTCAACCAGGGATTGCAGGATTGATCCCGGGCTTCTCCAGACTTTCGGATGAGTCTTTAAACTGAGGTCCCATCTCCGTTTGACCTTAGCTGTTGGTGGAACGTCAAACTGAAACACTCACACTCAGCTGACTCAAGAAAGACAGTTGTTAGGGTCTGGCGAAACCATTTGCACTGTACTTGTTAACCACTTGTGGTAAAGCTGACAGGATTCTTCGACATTAGACGGTGAAACTATTTTCTAGAATCAAAACCATTGCAAAAGGACATGAATGTGTATTATGTTGGTGGTATTTCTTCTAAAATTACAAAAAGTACAGAGCATTTGAAGGGAACAACAAAATTATTGTCAATTCTTATAAAAACGATCATATTTTGGCGTGGCACAAACCGTCCGTCCATGTGTCCATAAACATTTTTGTATGCTCCATAACTCAGTAACTGTTATGGATATCTTAATGCAACTTTATAGGAATATGTATTTGGGCAATATGACCTGTCATGCACAAGAATGATTGTTCCCTCTTTCTTAGTTTCTGAGTTATGCCCCTTTAATTAATTTTTCATAAACATTCTTGTATGCCCCATTACTTGGTAACCATTAGAGATATCTTCATGCAACTTTATAAGAATATGTATTGTGCCTGGATGATAATTCATTCCTTATAATTCCAACATTGTCATAGAAATATTCAAAAATGCCACCAAAATGGTAAATTTTAGGAATTAAAAATGAACTTATCAACGGTCACAGTAGAATGATTATTCTATTAGAAGCTGCCATCTGTGAAAGAAAGCCCAGCGAAAAAAAACGGTTAAGTCTTTAAATTCATTTTGTTAGCTCGGCTGTTTTCGAAGAAAACGACAAGATATTGTCATAGCTCTGGCGTCGTCTGCATTGTCGTCATGCAAAAACTTGGACATTTTGTAATATCTCTGTCATTACTGAACATATTTACTTGAAACTCGGACTAGTTGTTCATTATGAAAAGGGGAACCCATACCAATAGGTGAGGTAACCCTCAAAATATTTTCGGCATAGTTATGCCCCTTTTTCGACTTAGAATTTTTTTTTTTTTTCTAAAAGAAACTGCAGCCGAGTGTTGGCACCCGCATGTGGTGCTCTTGTTTGTCTTCTAACATTTACGTTTTCAATTGGTCCCCATCTTTTAATTGAACTCTGTTGACGTTGCTTCATGTTCAGTGATGTAACGATGGGCTCTTAGCATGCTCTTTGACATCGCATTTTATTGCTACCTGTCACTGTTGGAAATAAATCTGCAATTCTTGCTCATTAAATTTATAAAACTTTTATTTCAACCAATCAAATCACTCGAAATGTACATGGTGAAGAATTATGTCTCCCCCCGAAAAAATTTTTTTCGGAGAGACATATTGTTTTTCCCCCCGGGCGTCTGTCTGTCCGTCTGTCCGTCTGTCACACATTCGTGTCCGCTCTGTAACTTGAAAACCGTTAGAGCTATCTTCACGAAACTTCGTATAAATATTAATCAGCATTAGACGACGTGCAGTGCGCAAGAACCATAACTCTCGCATGTATACTTTTTGAATTATCTCCCTTGGAAGTTTGTTGGTATGTATATATGTATGGGCAAATCGTGTCCGGTCAATAACTTTCTTATTTTTCGATGGATTTTAAAATTACTCGGCAGAAATATTAACAACCATAAGACGATGTGTGGTGCGCATGAGGCAGGTCGGTACCTCAAAGGTCAAGGTCATACTTAGAGGTCAAAGGTCAAAAAAGGGGCCTTTTTTTCTTATTTGGTCAATAACTTTCTTATTTTGAGATGGATTTTAAAATTACTTGGCATAATTATTAACAACCATAAGACGATGTGTGGTGCGCATGAGGCAGGTCGGTTCCTCAAAGGTCAAGGTCATACTTAGAGGTCAAAGGTAAAAAAAGGGGCCTTTTTTTCATATTTGGTCAATAACTTTCTAATTTCGAGATGGATTTTGAAATAACTTGGCATAGTTATTAACAATCATGAGACGATGTGTGGTGCACATGAGGCAGGTCGGTACCTCAAAGGTCAAGGTCATACTTAGAGGTCAAAGGTCAAAAAGTGGGCCTTTTTTTCGTATTTGGTCAATAACTTTCTTATTTTGAGATGGATTTTGAAATCACATGGCATAATTATTAACAACCATAAGACGATGTGTGGTGCGCATGAGGCAGGTCGGTTCCTCAAAGGTCAAGGTCATACTTAGAGGTCAAAGGTCAAAAAAGGGGCCTTATTTTCGTATTTGGTCAATAACTTTCTAATTTTGAGATGGATTTTAAAATAACTTGGCATAATTATTAACAATCATGAGACGATGTGTGGTGCACATGAGGCAGGTCGGTACCTCAAAGGTCAAGGTCATACTTAGAGGTCAAAGGTCAAAAAGTGGGCCTTTTTTCGTATTTGGTCAATAACTTTCTTATTTTGAGATGGATTTTGAAATCACATGGCAGAAATGTGAACCAATATAAGGCGATGTGTTGCGCGTATGACCCAGGTTGGTACCTCAAAGGTCAAGGTCATACTTAGAGGTCAAAGGTAAAAAAAGGCGCCTTTTTTCGGGTTTTGTCAATAAATTGCCTATCTTTAAATAGAATTTGAAGTTACTTGGCAAACATGTTAACTATCATGGGACGATGTGTTGCATGCATGATTCAGTTTGGTACCTAAAATGTCAAGGTCATACATAGAGGTCAAAGGTAAAAAAGGGGCCTTTTTTCGTGTTTGGTCAATAACTTTTTTATTTTTAGATGGATTTTGAAATTGCTAGGCAGAAATGTTAACCACCATGAGATGATGTGTTGCACGCATGACCCAGTTTAATACCTGGAAGGTCAAGGTCATACATAGAGGTTAAAGGTAAAAAAGGGCCTTTTTGTGTTCTGTCAATAACTTTCTTATTATGCCCCCAACTTTGAAAAGTTGGGGGGGCATATTGGTTCTGGTTCGTTTGTCCGTTCGTCCGTCCATTACGCTTTTGATGCATAGCATAACTTTAGAACCGTGTATGCTAGGGTTTTGAAATTTCATATATGGATTCCTCATGGAAAATTAGCTGACGCGTATTTTTTTTCTC
This sequence comes from Lucinisca nassula, assembly GCA_963580285.1. Lineage (NCBI taxonomy): Eukaryota > Metazoa > Mollusca > Bivalvia > Lucinida > Lucinidae > Lucinisca > Lucinisca nassula. The sequence continues at coordinate 73,364,721 of OY757016.1, forward strand.
GTCCGGATTATGCCCCCTTCAAGAGTTATTGCCCTTTGAATTTTTTTTTTAATAAAATCTTGTCAGCAAGATATCTCAAAAACTATTGGAGCTAGAGCCTTGAAAGTTGGTGAATATATTGATGGTGATGAGTAGATGAACTGATTAACTTTTGACAAAATTCCGAAAAATACTTTGTGAGTTTTGGCCCTTGGTCATTTTGGTAATTTGTGCCCATTGTAATGTATGCTAAAAGTGATGCATAGCATAACTTTAGAACCGTGTATGCTAGGGTTTTGAAATTTCATATATGGATTCCTCATGGAAAATTAGCTGACAAGTGTTTTTTTTCTTGTCCGGAATATGCCCCTTTCAAGAGTTATTGCCCTTTGAAATTTTTTTAATAAAATCTTGTCAGCAAGATATCTCAAAAACTATTGGAGCTAAAGCCTTGAAAGTTGGTGAATAGATTGTTGATGATGAGTAGATAAACTGATTAACTTATGACAAAATTCCGAAAAATACTTTGTGAGTTATGGCCCTTTTTCATTTTGGTAATTTGTGCCCATTGTAATGTATGCAAAAAGTGATGCATAGCATAACTTTAGAACCGTGTATGCTATAGTTTTGAAATTTCATATATGCATTTCTGATGGAAAATAAGCTGACGCGTATTTTTTTTTCTCGTCAGGATTATGCCCCTTTCAAGAGTTATTGCCCTTTTAAATTTTTTTAATAAAATCTTGTCAGCAAGATATCTCAAAAACTATTGGCGCTAGAGGCTTGAAAGTTGGTGAATATATTGGTGGTGATGAGTAGATGAAGTGATTAACTTTTGACAAAATTCCAAAAAATACTTTGTGAGTTATGGCCTTTTGTCATTTTGGTAATTTGTGCCCATTGTAATGTATGCTAAAAGTGATGCATAGCATAACTTTACAACCGTGTATGCTAGGGTTTTGAAATTTCATATATGGGTTCCTCATGAAAAATTAGCTGACACGAATTTTTTTTCTCGTCCGGATTATGCCCCTTTCAAGAGTTATTGCCCTTTGAAATTTTTTTAATAAAATCTTGTCAGCAAAATATCTCAAACACTATTGGAGCTAGAGCCTTGAAAGTTGTTGAGTATATTGGTGGTGATGAGTATATGAACAGATTAACTTTTGACAAAATTCCGAAAAATACTTTGTGAGTTATGGCCCTTTGTCATTTTGGTAATTTGTGCCCATTGTAATGAATGCTAAAAGTGATGCATAGCATAACTTTAGAACTGTGTATGCTATGGTTTTGAAATTTCATATATGCATTCCTAATGGAAAATAAGCTGACACATATTTTTTTTCTCATCCGGGTTATGCCCCTTTCAAGAGTTATTGCCCTTTGAATTTTTTTTAATAAAATCTTGTCAGCAAGATATCTCAAAAACTATTGGAGCTAGAGGCTTGAAAGTTGGACCATGAGTCATGTGCAAGACCAAGGTCCATACCTCCAATGTCAAGGTCATACCTAGAGGTCAAAGGTAAAAAAAAGGACAGTCAATAACTTCCTTATTCTTTGATGGATTATGAAATTACTTGGCAGAAATGTTAACCATCATGAGACGATGTGTTGTACCGCAAAGGTCAAGGCCATACTTAGAGGTCAAAGGTAAAAAAGTCCTTTTTTTGTTTACGGCCAATAACTTTTTTATTTTTCTATGAACATTTTTAAAGTTACTATGCAGAAATGTTCATCTTCATTAGATGATGTGTTGCACACAAGACCCAGCTCAATACCTCCAATGTCAAGGTTATACTTAGCAGTCAAAAACAGGGGAGACATCTGTGTTTTTGTAGAAAAACAAATTCTAGTTGGAATTATAAGGTAATAAAACAGAATTTAACACCAGTGGCCATTTCATATGAAATTAATGAAACTCGCCAGAGGCTCACTTCATAAAATCCGTATAAAATGACGACTTGTGTAAGCTCCTGTTTCTTTCCAATAAGGATGGGGGAATAATACTTGTAAGACAGAGGGAGCATAAAGGGATTCAGGCATACCAGTATTTATAAAACAGAAAAAAAAAAAAAAAAAAAAAAACTGTCATTTACTAAAACAGTCTCATCTATAATTGTAGCATAGAGGATATTTGATTGATCTTACACTGAAAAAATGGCCCCCATCCATCGGGGCTTGAAAAAATAGATGGGCTGCATGATGCTTCCATGCAGAGCTGAAACCGACCCGCACACAAGTACTGGTAAACCGCTTAGTGGATCTTAGCCTGCACAGGCAAAGCGGTGCGAGTCGTCCGTCCATGCTTATAAACCTTATTGGTTTCATTGGGCAACAGGGCTTGAGATGTCTTTTCATCTCAGTGTCGGTAAAAGTCCCTGAAAATTGGAAGCAACGTCTCCAAAATGACCTATACTGTGTTGACAGGGACGTTAAACCTCAAATCAAACACTGAAAAAAAATCAAATTTTCTGGGGGGGGGGGTTTCAGGCTTTAAATTGTAATTAGTAATACAATTTCAAAGCTTCAGCCATCATCACAGAGAAAAAACTTTTTTCCGGGGAGATTTCATTTTTTTAGAGGTGTTCAGCATGTTAAGTGGGTAAAATATTCCGTGTAAACTGAAAGTTTGCACCTGGAAAACAGCTTGGAATGTAACTTTATCAAATGGTTCTCTTGAAATTTGCATTCAAATAATGTCCACAGTTGCTATGCTTGTCTGGCGTTGCATGTAATATTTACGTCAAAATGTGACGTCATTAACATTAGAATGACATGAAAATGTTTGTGACATAATTTCTGTCGCACATTGATAATACTTACCAGTTGACTTTTCACAAACAGAGACTATATGTTATTTTTTAGGATACCTCAAATTCACAAACAGTGAAAAATAAAAATCATATTTTCACTATGTACAGTGAAGATATCGATTTAGATTTCACTGAGAAATCTCTTATCATTCATTGAAAAGCATATAAGTTTTGTTTGTTTGTTTGATTTGAAGTTTAACAGCTCCGTCAACACTGTAAAGGTCATTTTGGAGACATTGCTTCAAATTTTGTGGGACTTTTACCCGACATTGAGATGAAATGGCATCTCAAGCCCTGCCACCCAATGAAACCAATAGGGTTTATAAGCATGGACTGGCCGACTTGCACCGCATTGCCTGGGCAGGCTTAGATCCTCTAAGCGGTTTACCAGTATTCGTGTGCGGGTCGGTTTCAGCTCTGCGTGGAAGCATCATGCAGCCCATCTATTTCTTCAAGCCCCGATGGGTGGGGGCTAGAAAAGCGTGTAAGAAATATTGATTTTATGGATTTGTTTCTGTGATGATCATTATCAACTTTTTGTTGCTATTCCTGTATATTTTCAGGTCATTAACTCTGCAGCTAAAACATTCTACATGTCAGCTGGAACAGTAAGTTTTGTTTTGTTTGATTTGAGGTTTAAAATCCCCGTCAACACGTAAAGGTCATTTTGGAGACGTTGCTTCCAATTTTCTGGGACTTTTACCCAACATTGAGATGAAATGACATCTCAAGCCCTGTCGCCCAATGAAACCAATAGGGTTTATTAGCAAGGATGGTCCACCTCGCACCGCGGTTCCTGGACAGGCTTAGATCCTCTAAGCAGTTTACCAGTACTAGTGTGCGGGCCGGATTCAGCTCTGCGTGGCAGCATCATGCAGCCCATATATTTCTTCAAGCCCCTATGGGCAGGGGCGATGGAACAGTAAGTACTCTACACATTAGCCTCTTTGTAGCGCTTCATTTTTAAAAAGGTTTTGGTTAACAAAAAATCCTAAAAATTTGGACACCTTAAGGACTTGCAGTAATTCTCCTAAATTATTAACAAATTTTTTTCACTATCCAGTAAGGAGTCTGAAAAGTCCCGACGGAATGACAAACAGTGGAGACCCTGATCAGACAGTCTGATCTGGGTCTGCACTGTTTGCTTAGGCCTATCATTTCCAATACTTTGTATCATTATGGTATAACACAGTTTAAAGATGGATCCCTCAGTGAGGGACACTCCGCATTGTCACCTACTGTTAGGATTGATTGTTTATCAAACTACACAAAGTTGCTATTTGAATCCGAGTGGTATTGCTAATGTCCAGGGAACTGTCACTTACTACACAAAAAGTATTTGTAAAAAATCCAGGTAAAAGTTATTTATAGCCATGCTATTCTTGTCTCTATGATGTCAGAGTGCTATGTAAAAAGGTTTGTTATTTGTAAAATCTAAACAGGGTTCATGTTTGTTTGCTTGAACTGAAGTTTTACATCCCCATCAACACTGTTCAGATCATTTTGAAGATATTTCTTCCAGTTTTGTGGGACTTTTACCCGACATTGAGATGAAATGACATCTCAAGCCCTACCACACAAACAAACCAAAAGGGTCATATGCAGGGATGGTCTGACTCACACCACATTGCCTGGGCAGACTTAGACCTTCTAAGCAGTTTACCGATACATGCATGAGGTCGGTTTCAGCTCTGTGTGGAAGCAGTGTGCAGCCCAGTCTATTTCTCCATTTGTAGAAAAGGTTGTTATTTGTAAAATCTGAACTGTACCCATGTACTGGAACATTGACAAGTGGTGTAGACCCTGATCAGGCCCCTCAGAAGGTAGTGTCTACTCAGGGTCTACACCATTTGCTTTCTATACTGGAATTTATGGGTTAAACAAAACTGTCTAAAGTCTCAGTTCAGGAATATTTTTCCAGCCTACACTGAGAGAAGATCAACCTACCAGGTCTGTTTGTGCTTTGATTCTTCAGATGGGCTAATTGAAAAGCAAAGTAGGCTGAATCTCCCTTATAAAAAAATGGGGCAGAAAAAATTTCCAATGTGTCTCCATTCACCTAAAAACATCTCGATTTATCACAGGTTGTCATACGATGTCAAAGCTGAGAATGTAATAATGCCATGTATTAATTTCAGTAATCCACTAGCGGATTAAATATGCAAATTAATTAGATACTCCGCGTAACATTACACATATGACATCCTTAACGTCGCATTTACTTATGGCGGAATACTGACATTTTTGTCAAAAAAATCACGAATAAAATTTGTTTTAAATGTCATATGATAAATATCTTATTATAAATAGGATCTTGCATTCATGTTCATGTATTATTATATTGATTAAACTCATTGACGAAAAGGTCTAAAATGCTCGGCAAAGCCTCACATTTTATCCCTTTTCCTCAGCTTGTTTAATAAATTCAATAATACATGAACACTCATGTAAGATCCACTATTTTCTTAATCTTTCCAAATATTTGCTGCTCTGTTAATGATTTTGATGAATTCCCTTGTTTACAAGAATGGACAAGCCCAAAGTCGATGATGGAATAGTCCACTCCAGAACAAGTGAGAATACATGTATTTCTTTTTGATATAGGTGCCAGTTCCAATCACATTTCGAGGTCCAAATGGTGCTGCAGCAGGAGTCGGGGCCCAGCACTCTCAGTGCTTTGCATCCTGGTATAGCCATTGTCCAGGACTGAAAGTAGTCTCCCCTTACTCAGCCGAGGACTGCAAGGGTTTGTTAAAATCTGCAATAAGGGACCCAAATCCAGGTAATCTTATCTTTACCAATATTCATGAATTTAGTAAAGCCAATGAATTCTAAACCATTGCAAAATTTAAAAAGCATACATAGAATTGACAAAAGAAAATAGGACATATCATGAATTAGAAAACCACAAATATACACTGGAACCTCTTGCCCCCGCCCATCGTGGCTTGGAGAAATAGATTGAGCTGCATGATACTTCCATGCAGAGCTGAAACCGACTGCACACAAGTACTGATAAACCGCTTAGGTCTAAGCCTGCCCAGGCAAAGTGGTGCAAGTGGGCCAGTCCATGCATATAAACCATATTTGTTTCATTGGGCTGCAGGGATTGAGATGTCATTTCATCTCAGTGATGGGTAAAAGTCCCAAAAATTGGAAGAAACGTCTCCAGAATGACCCATACAGTGTTGACAGGGACGTTAAGCCTCAAATCAAACAAAAACATTGGAACCTCTATTATATTGTTCATGATAACAGAATTTTGGATATAACATGGTTAAAAGATGAGTTTCAAACATATATATAGATTTTGTAGAAAAATGACCATAAGTGGCCTTTTTAGCTCACCAGAGCCGAAGGCTCCGGGGGAGCTTATAGGATAGGCAGTTGTCCGTCGGCGTCTGCGTCTGTGTCGTCAAATCAAACAAAAACATTGGAACCTCTTTATTATATTGTTCATGATAACAGAATTTTGGATATAACATGGTTAAAAGATGAGTTTCAAACATATATATAGATTTTGTAGAAAAATGACCATAAATGGCCTTTTTAGCTCACCAGAGCCGAAGGCTCCGGGGGAGCTTATAGGATAGGCAGTTGTCCGTCGGCGTCTGTGTCTGCGTCTGTGTCGTCTGCGTCGTCGTGTGACGTCAACACTTTTAAACATCTTCTCCTCTGAAGCCACTGGGCCGATTGGGCCCAAATTTTATCTGTAGCATCCTTGGGCTGGGGGATTGAAAGTTTGTGTTTTTTATGAAAATCGGCTGATTAGTTTGGTTGCTATGGCAACTTAGAGTTTCCATAGACTTATAATGGGGAAAATTGAAAAATGGCATTTACTGCCAAATCATTGCAGATATTTTGACAAAACTTTTATAGAAATGTTTCTTGAGTAAACTTCTCTCAGCCGTATGCTTTTATGCCAACCTGAAGGTCCCCCAGGTTGTGCCGGGGCCATGCCCCACCCCCTCCACTTCATAAAAGGCCATATATCACAGAAACCATTCAGATCCCGACCCCTAAACCATATATATTCTTGTTCCTATTGATAAGATGCGTTCAGTGACACCAACCTAGGGGTCCTCAGGGATGTGCCTAGGCCATGCCCCACCCCCTCCACTTAATAAAAGGCCCAATATCTTGGAAACCATTCAGATCCCCACCCCTAAACCATATATATTCTTGTTCCTTATGATAAGACCCATTCAGTGACATCAACCTGGGAGTCCCCGGGATGCGCCGGGGCCATGCCCCACCCCCTCCATTTCATAAAAGGCCCAATATCTCAGAAACCTTACAGATCCCCGCCCCTAAACCATATATATTCTTGATCCTTATGATAAGACACATTCATTGACACCAACTTGGGGGTCCTCAGGGATCGGCCGGGGCCTTGCCCCACCCCTTCACTTCACAAAAGGCCATATATCTCAGAAACCGTTTAGATCCTCACCCCTAAACCATAATCTTGTTCATTATGATAAGACGCATTCAGTGATACCAACCTGGGGGTCACCAGGGATGTGCTGGGGCCATTCCCCACCTTCTCCATTTCATAATCTCACACTATCGCGGAAACCCTACAGATGGCTACCCCCTAAACCATATATATTCTTGTTTCTTATGATAAAATATACTCATTGAAACCAACCTGGGAGTCTCCTGGGGCCTTGCCCCACCCCTCCACTTCACAAAAGGCCTTATATCTCATAAACTGTTCTTAGCCCCACCCTAGACCATATATATTCATCTTCCTTATGATAAGACGCATTCAGTGACACCAGCTTGGGAGTCCCCGTGGCATGCCTAGGCCATGCCCCATCGCATTACTTCATTAAAAGCCATATATCTCAGAAATAGTTCAGATCCCCACCCCTAAACCATATACTTGTTCCTTATGATAAGACTCACTCAATCACACCAACCTGGGGGTCTCTTTGTGCTGAGGCAATGTGCCCTGCCCTTCCACATCATAAAAAGCTTTATATTTCAGAAGCCATTCAAATCCCCACCCCATAATCATATATGTTCCTGTTCCTTATTATTAGCACACCTAGTGTAGGTGGGGGGGGGGGGGGGGGGTCCTCAGGGCCATTCCTATCCCCCACTTCATAAAAGGGCCTCAAATTTCAGAAACCGTTCAGATTCCAACCCCTAAACCATATATATACTTGGTCCTTATGATAAGACACATTTAGGGACAACAATTTTGGGCTTTCCTGGGATCAACAGGGCATGCCCCAACCCCTCCACCACTTAAGAGGCCTTACAGATCCCCACTGCTAAACCATTGTTCCTTATGCTAAGATGCATTTAGTGATACCAACCAGGGCTCCATTGGGTCCATACCCCACCCCCTCTACTTCATAAAAGGTCTAATGTTACAGATACTGAGTCCACATGGGTGCTCATTTGGACATGGGAGTTCATTTGGTAGATTAAAATGATATCATGTTAAAATACATGGCTGCCATTGGTCAGTGCCCACCTGAGGTCTGGTGAGCATAGTGGCCCATGGGCCTCTTGTTTCCTATATAATCTATTCATTTTTGTTTGAATATACCATAGTTGTTTTACTAATAAGTTTTCTGCTTTGATCCTCTACAATAGTGTTATAAGGAAATTGTGGTGTAACCTGAATTAACTCTTTATTACAAATTAACTGCAAATACATGCTGGCATGAGAGGTTAAGTCGGACGCAGAGCTGATTGGTGATAGGAGGTTGCTCTGACATTTGATTGCTGCCAAGTGTGAAATATTTTCTTCACTCATTTTTCTCATCAAATGATTCTGGAAGGGCATTTGCCAGTTTCTGATGGAAGAATTTGCACTGTACTGGTTAACGGCTTATGTACAAGCCTGCCCAGGAAAAGCTAACTGTAGTAGTTAACTGACCAGCTCAACATTACCTAAATAGTGTTGACAAGGCTGTTTAACTCGAAACCGAAAACCAAAACAAAACTTGTAACAGAGTTTTTTCTTTGACAAGCACTATCTGTCACACGACACGTCTTGTTTCAAAACTTTCCTAGGTTCATGTGTTTTGAAAGCAACCAATCAATGGTCTTTGTTAGAAAAGAAAATGGTTCCTGATAAGCACATCAAAATGGCTGCCAGCTGTGGACTGAAAAATTTTTGCAAGAGACTCTTGTATGTTCAACTGGGGAAAGATTTTATTTCACCTGTTGACCGTCATCCATCCATCTGCCATTAGTTTTTCACATTTTAGACATCTCCAGAATCGTCAGTCAGATTGAGCTGATACTTGGTAGGAGGCATTGAGGCAACATGGAGTTTCAGAATTGCTTAAATTGTTGCATTCCAATATCCAAGATAGCCATCATGGCAGCCATCTTGAAATCCTTCAAATGACATCTCCCAACCTTAAAGTTAGCTTGAGCTGAAACTTGTCTTGGAGCATCAGGGCGATTCAGAATTGCTGAAATTGTTCTGTTCCAATATCCAAGATAGTGGCCATCTTGGAATTCTAGACGGGCCTCGGTGGCCTAGTGGATAAGAGCCCTGACTCTTAACCATTAGGTCTCTCACCGCTGTGGGTTCGAGCCTCGCTTGGGTCACATGTGAGACGCCAAGTTCTGCAACGGAAGGTCATGTGATTTTTCTCTGGGTACTCCAGTTTTCGCCCACTTCTGATTGATATGAGTGAAATAATCTTGAAAGGGCTGTAAAACCCAAACCAAAAAAATCAAAAAAATCTTGGAATCTAGAAATCTTGACTAGAACCAAACCAAAAGTTGTATTAAGTTGCAACTTGATAGGAGGCATTGTGGCGACATGTAGATTCAGAATTGCTAAAATAATTGCATCCCCATAGCCAAGATGGCCACCATGGCAGCCGTCTTGAAATCCTTCAAATGACATCTTATCCTGAATTGGAAGTTGGATTTAGCTGAAACTTGATGGGAGGCATCAGGGCATCATGGAGATCAGGGGCCAGTTGTTCAAAACTAACGACGTCGTTAGTTAACGTACCGTTAAATCTTTGATCATTAAATATGGCTAATATGCTATTATTTTTGCTGAAAAAATGTGAGCAGCTTTTGCGAATGCAAAAGCTGCTTACATTTTTTCAGCAAAAATACCAAAATTTTAAATATTAAACTTGCTAGAACAGCTAACAATATGACCACTAACGAGCTCGTTAAGCTAATGATGCTTTGAACAACTGGCCCCTGAATTGTGAAAATTGTTCCTGTCCAATATCCAAGTTAGCGGTCATGGCAGCCATCTTGAAATGCTTCAAATAACATCTGCCCCCAATCCAAAAGTCAGAATGAGCTTTTGATGGGAGGCATTGAAGTTACTTGGAAATTCAGAATTGCTAAAATTGTTCTGTTTCAATATCCAAGATGGCCACCATTTGGGCCAAGTTGTTCAAAGCATTGTTAGCTAAACAGGCTTGTTAGAGGTCAGAATCATTTAATCTAAACTGTTCTAGATAGTACAGCATCTAATAATGTTATTTTGCCGAAAAAAATGTGAGTAGTTTTAAAAGCTACTCTCATTTTTTCAGCAAAAATGTTAATGTGTATGCCATATTTTAATGATCAAACTTTTATGGATATATTTTACGAGTAAGTGTAAACTTTTCTAGCAAGTACAATACATGAGTATCTAATTCTGGTATTTTTTTTTCTGTTAAAGAATGTGAGTAGTCTTACGCATTGTATTGACTCTTCCATTGCTATATGTTCGACAAGTCAATTTGTCATATAAAGTGTGTTAACCCTATTTTTTCGTTTTTATTCTATTTTTGACAGAAAATTTTGTCAGCAAATAGTGCAGGCCCTGATCAGATGCCGCATTCTGTGGCGTCTGCTCTTGGCCTGCACCGTTTGCCAAGGTACCCCATTAGGGTTTTCCCTAATACAATCAAAGGGTTAATGATTGACCCTTATCATGCTGTTCAAGACAACCCCTATCTTTGCAAACAGTGTAGACCCAGATCAGATGGCTTCTGATCAGGATCTATACTGTTTGACATTCAATTTATGAATTTGTAGGAATAAATAACATCAAATAATCTGATTGGTTCAAAATCAGAAATAGGTGTGGCTAAATTTAGTATTCAGCAAGATAAGGGTTAAATGTTTAACAATACATTAACTAACAATGTCATTAGTTTTGAACAACTGGACCCAGGTATATACCATTAATGCTTAACCCTTATCCTGCTGAATAAATCTGTTTAGCCACACCCATTTCTGACTATCAACCAATCAAATTACTTGATACAATACATTTGTTCAAATTTTCAAACTGAATAGCAAACTGTATAGATCCTGATGAGAAGCCATCTGATCTGGTTCTTCACTGTTTGCAAATGTATAGGTTGCCTTGTCAGCACGTGAACAAGTCTGTGAAATGAGTACCTGTTTAAACCCCACTTTATGTAGAGAAAGCTGGGGTTTAAGAGGGTAAATATTATTTTTCTTGTTCTAACCACCGTTCTAACAAGCACCAACAACCTATGTCTGCAGTAAAAATCAGCAAAATATCACAGGGTTTTCATCAGAAAAGTAGCTATTTTGGGGCTGTGAAATAACACACTTTCTTGCACACCAGACAAGGAAATCCGTGATTTTACCCTGGGATAGAAATTTATGTTCTGACCCTGGTGTTCCAACCCCAAATCGAATATAATCGCGTGTTTGATAAATGCACTGGTTGATTACAACCTCGTGCGCGGCAGCGTCATGCGTGACGTCACTAAACATTCCTGTTGTGTCATCACAAATGGCGGACTTCGGTAACCGAAGTGACAGCAGCATTAAAAATTTGCAATAGAAATGGAAGGTATGCAAGAAAAAAGAATCCAGTATGGGTGTGAGGGGTGGATAGAAAAATCCGTCCCTTGGGTTCACTGTCCGGCATCACTCGGCAAGCCTCGTGATGCCGGACAGTGTCCCTCGGGACGGATTTTTTCGATCCACCCCTCACACCCATATAAGATTCTTATAATATTGCACGGTGTGTTATTGTAATGTTCAGCTAGATAAGGGTTAAAATCACTAATGTATTTCTGCTCGTTTTGCAGTTGTATGTCTAGAAAATGAGATTATGTACGGTCATGGGTTTGAAATGTCTGACGAAGCCATGTCCAAAGACTTCCTCATCCCGATCGGGAAAGCCAAAATAGAACAAGAAGGAAAACATGTGACACTAGTGTCACACTCCAGATTTGTAGGGGTGTGTTTAGATGCTGCCAAAGAACTTGCCGGCATAGGTGTGGAATGTGAGGTAAGAATTTCCAGCCCTTTTAACCCTTTTTGGTACCAAATGGAATCTTCCTCCTTATATAATCTTCCTTTAATATATACATATGGCAGATTTCACGAGTTTTAAAAAATGCTAGTGTTACTAAGACGGAAAGCATAAAATGCATTTTCTTTATATTTTACTATTTTTAGCTCACCTGTCACGTAGTGACAAGGTGAGCTTTTGTGATCACATTTTGTCCGTCGTCCGTGCGTCCGTCCGTAAACAATTTGTTGTCCGCACGATAGCATCTTCATTTATGATTTGATTTTAACCAGACTTGCACACAACTTGTACCCCCATGAGATCTAGGTTCCTTTCTTGAACCAGCCATATCCCATCATGTGTTACTGAGTTATGGCCCCTGAAAGAGCAAAAATTGCCTATTTTGGTCTTGTCCGCAGGATAGCATCTTCATTTATGATTTGATTTCAACCAGACTTGCACACAACTTGTACCACCATGAGATCTGGGTTCCTTTCTTGAACCAGCCATATCCCATCATGTGCTACAGAGTTACGGCCCTGAAAGGGCAAAAATTGCCTATTTTGGTCTTGTCCGCACGATAGCATCTTCATTTATGATTGGATTTTAACCAGACTTGCACACAACTTGTACCCCCATGAGATCTAGGTTCCTTTCTTGAACCAGCCATATCCCATCATGTGTTACGGAGTTACGGCCCCTGAAAGGGCAAAAATTGCCTATTTTGGTCTTGTCCGCACGATAGCATCTTCATTTATGATTTGATTTTAACCAGACTTGCACACAACTTGTACCCCCATGAGATCTGGGTTCCTTTCTTCAATCAGCCATATCCCATCATGTGCTTCGGAGTTACGGCCCCTGAAAGGGCAAAAATTGCCTATTTTGGTCTTGTCTGCACGATAGCATCTTCATTTATGATTTGATTTCAACCAGACTTGCACACAACTTGTACTACCATGGGATCTGGGTTCCTTTCTTGAATCAGCCTTATCCCATCATTTGCTTTGGAGTTACGGCACCTGAAAGGGCAAAAATTGCCTATTTTGGTCTTGTCCGCACGATAGCATCTTCATTTATAATTTGATTTTAACCAGACTTGCACACAACTTGTACCACCATGGGATCTGGGTTCCTTTCTTGAACCAGCCATACCCCATTATGTGTTACGGAGTTACGGCCCCTGAAAGGGCAAAAATTGTCTATTTTGGTCTTGTCTGCATGATAGCTGTTTCATTTATGATTTGATTTTAACTTAACTTGCACACATTTTGTACCACCACAAAATATCTCGGTCAAGATCGAATATGGGTCATGTTGGGTCAAAAAGTAGGTCAGTAGGTCAAATCAGGAAAAAAACCTTGTGAAGACACTAGAGGCCACAGTTTTGGTCCGATCATCATCAAACTAGCCCAGAATGATCATCTTGACAATATCTCAGTCACGTTCGAATATAGGTGTTGTCGGGTCAAAAAGTAGGTCATTAGGTCAAATCATAGAAAAACCTTCTGAACACACTAGAGGCCACAATTTATGTCCAATCATCATCAAACTTGCTCAGAATGATCATCATGATAATATCATAGTCACGTTCGAATATGAGTCATGTTGGTTCAAAAAGTAGGTCAGTAGGTCAAATCATAGAAAAACCTTGTGAACACACTAGAGGCCACAGTTTTGGTCCAATCATCATCAAACTTGCTCAGAATGATCATCTTGATAATATTTTGGTCACCTTCGAATATGGGTCACATGGCAGGTCAAAAAGTAGGTCAGTAGGTCAAATAAGAGAAAAACCTTGTGAACACACTAGAGGCCACATTTTTGCTCCAATCATCATCGAACTTGCTTGGAATGATAGTCTTGACAATAGTTGGTCAAATTCGAATATGGGTCATTTCAGGTCAAGAAGTAGGTCAGTAGGTCAAATCATAGAGAAACCTTGTGAACACACTAGAGGCCACAGATTAGGTCCGATCATCATCAAACATGCCCAGAATGATCATCTTGACAATATCTGAGTCATGTTCAAATATTGGTCATGTCGGTCCAAAAAGTAGGTCAGTAGATAAAATCATAGAAAAACCCTCTGAACACACTAGAGGCCACAGTTTTGGTCTGATCATCATCAAACTTGCTAAAAATGATCATTTGACAATATCTCAGTTAATTTTGAATGTGGGTCATATCTGGCCAGTAAGTAGGTCAGATTGCTGAAAAACCTTGTGTACACACTAGAGACCCCAGTTTTGGTCCGATCATCATCAAACTTGCTCAGAATGATCATCTTGACAATATCTGGGTCAAGTTTGAATATGGGTCATGTCGGGTCAAAAAGTAGGTCAGCAGGTCAAATCATAGAAAAAGTTTTGAACACTCTTAAAGGCCACAGTTTTAATCAAATCATCATAAAACTTGCTCAGAATGATCATCTGGACAATATCTCAGTTCAGTTCGAATATGGGTCATGTCAAATCAAAAAGTAGATCAGTAGGTTATTTTGTCATAACTTTCGAACTGTTTGAGATAGAGCCTTCATATTTGGCATGTAGGTACCTTGTGACAAGGGCTTCCCACTCATATAAAGATTTGACCTGTGACTTTGACCTGTGACCTACTTTATCATAACTTTTGAACCATATGAGATAGAGCCTTCATATTTGGCATGTATGTTCCCTGTGACAAAGTTTTCCCAATCATTCAAATTTTTTTAGCCATGACCTTGACCTTTGACCTACTTTGTCATAACTTTTGGAGCATTTAAGATACAGCCTTTATATTTGGCATAAAGGTTCCTTCATAGGAGTGAGTGTTTGAGTTGAAGTCTCACCGAAAGCTAAGGTCATACAGTGATGGGACCTCTGTTTAAAAACCAATCTGAAAGTCTGGAGAAGCTTGTGATCGATACTGCTACCCCTGGTTTACAAGGCAAGTAACATGACCACAGTACCATGAAGGCTTCTAAACTTCATTGGAATGTTGTGTAGATGACCCTCTAGGAAAATAGCATAACGATTAACAAATGGTCACAAGAGCTAAAAAGAGAAAAAACATTGTAAATTTGCTTCAAATGCGATCTCCTTCTAAACCTTTGGGCCAATTGGATTTTAAACTTCACCGGAATGTTGCCTAGGTGACTCCCTACCAAAATAGTTAAACCATATTCCACTCCAATGAACAAGATGGCTGCCAGAGCTAAAAATAAAAAAAATACACTGTAGCGTCGTTATAACGCTGTCATCGGGATCCATCGACGTCGACCGTGTTATATCTGATCCAGCACTATATTGATCCCGAAAATATAGCGTTATATTGTTATCCCACCCACTTTTTCTGCATGCATGGCTACTGTTTCTGCCAGTTTCTTATGAATATTACATACTGCATGTATTTTATAAATTATATAGTTACTAGATTAAATAATAATCTGATTCTATACTTCTAGTGGTCATTTAGCTTTTCATTCAAACCATTGCTGAATTTATTTATTATTGTACTTTCGTTTCTGTATCTCTTGCCGCCATATTTATTTACCTCTTCCGGTCTCAAGAAGGTATCACTAAATAGTGAAGTAAAATGCAACTTGACAATTCCGAAAGGTTAGCTTGAAAGAGGGGCTATTAATGTAAGCGAACCAAGTTTAACATGGTGATTATAAATGTTTATTGTTGTACCTTGCTTGATTTCCGTTTCTTTGTTTTTATCTAGTGAATAATAAATAAATATCCAAAAAACAACAAAAAAGACTCGTCTGCTATGCTCTGTTTTGGCGGGAAAAATATTTAGCGTCTGCAAGTGACAATTACAAAGGGATTAATTGAGACAAACAGGTACAACTACCTTGATTACCTAGTTTTCACACCTTACCACAAAGTTAATTGCCGTCTTATCAATAAGCCATAGGCGAGTATTCACAGTTTAATTGTGTTGACAACTTGAGTAAATAAGCGAGAATACAGGTATTGTCTTGGCTGATGGTATTTTGACTGCCGAGTTCGGCGGAAAAATGGGAAAAAAATTGACCAATTTCAAAACTGGCGGACAAAAGCAAAAAAAATGGAGCGACAGACCAACAGCGTTATAACAATTCCCCCCCCCCCCCCCCCCCCAACGAACGGCCCCACGGATTTACCGCATGCAGATGCACAGATGAAAACAGCGTCTGCATTGCTCTGTTTTGGCGCGAAAAATGTTTAGCATATACAGGTGTCAATTTAATTTCACACCTTTTCCAGCTTATTTTTAATGCCTTAGGCGAATATTCACAGTTTCATAAGTGTTGACAGCTTGAGTAAATCGGCGAGTATACACGTCTTATCATGGCCGACGATGTTTTGACTGCCCAGTTCCGCGAAAAAAGGGCACAATTTTCAGCCAAACTTTCAAAACTGAAAAAAAACGTAAAAAAAAACGGGAGCCACAGACCAACAGCGTTATAACGATTTCCGCGTTTTAAGCATCAGCGTTATAACGACTCTACAGTGTATCTTCAAATGACAATTCCTACTGTACTCTTGGGCCAATTTCATTCAAACTTTGAAGTAATGTTGCTTAGATGACCCTCTACCAAAAAGGCTAAAACAATCCCGCTCTGATGAAAAAAATGGCCACCGGAGCTAAAAATAGAAAAATATTGTAAATCTGATTCAAACGTGAACCCCTCCTAAACCCTAAGGCCAATTTGATTCAAACTTCACAGGAATGTTACCTAGGTTACTCCCTACCAAATAAGCTAAAATCACTGCTGATGGCCACCATAGCTAAAAATAGAATGTACTCGAGACAGTGACAGACAGGTGAGCGAACCAGGGCCCTGTGGGCCCTCTTGTTTTAGCTCACCTGAGCCGAAGGCTCATGTGAGGTATTAGTATACCACGAGCCGGCGTCCGGCGTCCGTCGTCGTCCACACTTTCAAAGAAGTATATCTCCGGAACCAGTGGGCCAATCTTGATCAAAGGGGGAAAGGCTGCATAGTATTTTTGGGCAGATCGGATTGGAACTCTGGTTGCCATGGCAACAAATAGCTCGCATAGACTTAACATAGGAAAAAGTTTGTCATCACTCTAGCTCCGTCAATTTTTTTCTGATCGTCTTCATTCTTGCAGATAACGAGGACAGGCATGAAATCTCGATCAAGTTCGATTTTGGGCTGAATCGGATTATTCACTCAGGAGTTACGTGCCCTTGAGCGTTCTTAACATAGGAAAAAGCTTGTCATCACTCTAGCTCCGTCAATTTTTTTCTGATGGACTTCATTCTTGCAGATAACGAGGACAGGCATGAAATCTCGATCACGTTCGATTTTGGGCTGAATCGGATTATTCACTCAGGAGTTACGTGCCCTTGAGCGTTGAAAAAAATGCCTATTGACTTAACATGGGGAGAATGTTGTCATCACCGTAGCTGCTTCAATTATTTTCAGATTGGCTTTATTCTTGCAGATAACCAGCACAGCCATGAAATCTCGGTCAAGTTCGATAACTGGCAGAATCGGATCATTCACTTAGGAGTTACCTGCCCTTGTGTGTTTTTGCATAAGGGTTAATGGGAATTTCAAAAATGTATATCTTAAAGACTACTTGGCCATCTTTGATCAAATTTCATTATTGGGCAAGTGGAAAGGCTTCATTAGGTTTTCAGGCAGATCTGAGTGGAACTCTGGTTGCCATGGCAACATCTAGCTCCCATAGACTTCACATAGGAAAAAGCTTGTCATCACTCTAGCTCCGTCAATTTTTTTCTGATCGACTTCATTCTTGCAGATAACCAGTACAGGCATAAAATCTCGGTCAAGTTCGATTTTGGGCGGAATCGAATTATTTGCCTTGGAGTTACCTGCCCTTGAGCATAAAAAAATACGTTGTGACCACGATAGCAACTGTATTTTTATTCAGATCAGCTTCAAACTTGCAGGTAACGTGGACAGGCATAAAATCTCACTTAAGTTCGAATTGGAATATTGACCTCGGAGTTACATGACCTTGAGCGACAAAAAATTTGCCCATAGACTTTACATAGGGAAAATGTTGTGACTACGATAGCGACTTGAATTTTTTTCAGATCAGCTTCAAACTTGCAGGTAACGAGGACAGACATAAAATCTCGGTTAAGTTCGATTTTGGGCCGAATTGGATTATTTGCCTTGGAGTTACCTGCCCTTGAGCATAAAAAAATACGTTGTGACCACGATAGCAACTTTATTTTTATTCATATCAGCTTCAAACTTGCAGGTAACAAGGACAGGCATAAAATCTCGGTTAAGTTCAATTTTGGGCCGAATCGGAATATTGACCTCGGAGTTACGTGACCTTGAGCGACAAAAAATTTGCCCATAGACTTAATTAGGGAAAATGTTGCGACTACGATAGCGACTTGAATTTTTTCAGATCAGCTTCAAACTTGCAGGTAACGAGGACAGACATAAAATCTCGGTTAAGTTCGATTTTGGGCCGAATCGGAATATTTGCCTTGGAGTTACCTGCCCTTGAGCATAAAAAAATATGTTGTGACCACGATAGCAACTTTATTTTTATTCATATCAGCTTCATACTTGCAGGTAACGAGGACAGGCATAAAATCTCGGTTAAGTTCGATTTTGGGCCGAATCGGAATATTGACCTCTGTGTTACGTGACCTTGAGAGACAAAAAAATTTGCCCATAGACTTAACGTAGGGAAAATGTTGTGACAGAAATAGCGACTTGAATTTTTAGCTCACCTGAGCCAAAGGCTCCAGTGAGCTGATAGTATACCAAGGCTCCGGAGTCCGTCGTCTGTCGTCCGTCCATCTGTCGTCCACACTTTCAATGAAGCATATCTCAGAAGGCAGTCGACCAATCTTGTTTAAATTTTATGTGTAGCACCATTGGGCAAGGGGAAAGGCTGCATTAGGTTTTGGAGCTAGTCTGGTTCATTTGTTCCTTCATTCTTCTTTCTCTCCATATAGAGATAATAGACCAATGTTAAATTTTTAATCAAAGATTTCTCAGGAACTATAAAAGCTAGAAGCATCAAATTTGGTATTCAATAGAATAATGATGACTTATTTTGTGTAAGAGACATTGGGCTTTCTCAGCTTATTTGTTCATCTGTTCTTTCATTCTTCTTTCTCTCCATTTTGACCAATGTTAAATTTTCGTCAAAGATTTCTCAGGAACTATAGAAGCTAGAAGTCTCAAACTTGGAATGCAATGCAATAATGATGACTTATATCCTGTAAGGGTCAATGGGCTGGATTCTATTAGCAGATTTAGTAGTCAAGTCTGTGAATTGTTAAAACTTAAGTTCCTCAGGTGAGCGGTTTAGGCTCATTGAGCCTCTTGTTCACTTTTGTTTTGTGAAAATATGATTCTTTGCTGAATATATTAAATTATAAAAAAAAAATTAATTGAATGTTCCATTTTGTGTCCTTGAGTTTTGTTGTTTTATGTAGTAGACGAGCCCAAAATTGGACAGAATTAACTCCCACCTAAATTAGGTACCCTTTTTATAACTGATGTGGAGATAATGCAGATTTGTAAAAAAGATCGATTTCTTTAGGATTTATGAAAACATAAATTTGAAATGACAAACACTGTGTTTTCATTCTCTTTCATTTATTTATTTTCCCGAAATTTCATTTTTTGGTCCAAGATGGTCAGGGCTACAATTTTCTGTCCATTGTCTTACGCATAACGTTTGCAAACACTATGGTCCTATTATTTGCTTTGCTTTGGGAAAGGATGACAGAATTGGGACGTAAACAGTGTAAGCTTGATAAAAGAAAGTGCAGTGTCTTATTCAAAAGTCATAATAATACAGATATCTGCGGATATGTGGGTGGTTTTTTTCCATGCTAGCGTTATGAACGTTACGGAATTTTTTTTCTGTCTTCAATTGCCGTAACGATTGCATGGAAATTTACTGGGATTGTCGGAAAACCGCACGAAATTACCCATAAAGCGCACGCATTCCAAAATGGTGACCCAGTAACGGTAAGAGTATTACGACTGAGGAAAAAAAGAGCATGTGTTTTGGTCTTGAAATTAGCCATTAAAATTTTCGGTCCTGGTTCGTAACGATTTCATAGTGTAACGATCGCATTTGTTGTTCTCTTTAAAATGCATAAATTAAAGGATTTTATTGAAGCCATTCTCAAAGTGTCGATCGGATCATACTGGAAACTCCATCCTGATGCAACGGAACACAAAACATTACTTTTCCTTTATTCGAACGAGGCATTTGTTCAGTTTCAATGTTCCATCAGAAAAAATCCAGAAAATGAGAAGTTTATTTTTCTAAAATCAGTGGGACATGAAATTACATTTTCCGTCCATGTAACACTAGCACCCGTGAAATCTGCCATATACTAGGAGTCCATTCCAAAATTAAGGGGTGTCGGTTTGTGTTTTCTTCAAAATTTATTTGGAAAATCGCTTAACTTTTTGCAAACAGTGTAGGCCTTGATCAGACACTGGGTTCTGCGGCGTCTGATCTTGGCCGGCACTGTTTGCCCGGGTACCCGTTTGGGGGGTTTCTGGTACAAAATGGGTTAAGTGGAAAGTCTGTGACAGCACTTTGTTTGATTGTTATAGGTGTCACGGAATATAGCAAACATGTTTTAGCATACTTTGTGGTGCAAGCTAGCTTTTATAGCGACATGGAAGTGTGTTTGCTTGTAACTCTGGCAACCTGGTTCAGTTCCAGCAAGAGTTGTTTAAGTTTTTCTGCACCTGAAGCATATATGGAACAGAATGTAAATAATCCACATGTGCATTGGAACTTCTTGAGTCTCATTTCGACAGGGTTCTCCAACTCCCAGAAATCTGAATACAACTTTAGGGGCTGGTTGGGTGAGGAAAAGGTGACATGTACCTTGTGTTACTGGGGCATCCAAATTATATACTGGCTTCCATTTGGACAAGGCCTGCTGTCCTTGTAGCAAGTGAGGGTAGAGGGGTAATGTTGTTATGACCCGCAAGAGTTGACATGTCGTTAAACCCAAAAATATTCAATCAGTCAGTCAATCAATCAATACAACTTGAATTGTGGAGAGGGTATGTAGCATGCTTGTACTGTCTTGCAGTACAAGACAGCTTTTATTGTGACATTGTTGAGTGTTTATCACTCTGGCAACCAGGATTCGATTCCGGCCAGTCATCTAAATTTTTCTGCATCTGTTACATAGGTTTGGAATGTAAGTAGTCTTCCTAGCCCAGTTGTGCCGTACAGTTGTTCAGGATCAAGTCTCTGACACCTCTTTGTTAAGCAATTTTAAAAGTCAAGTATAACAAAATCTACCGACATTTGCACAGTCTGATCAATGACTTTGCTGCTCATATGAACCTTATATAGCCCTAGGAGCTGTCTAGAGTGCATTTAGGATAGGCTGCAGAAACTGGGCACCTGAATCTTTGCTTCTCACATATTGTCCAGTTGTTCAAAACTAACACTGTTGTTAGACAACATACTGTTGAAACTGTGATCATTTCATACCGCATATAATACGCCATCAGCCTGTATATATGCTATTTATACACATTTTGCTGAAAAATATGTGAGTAGCTTTTGCATTTGCAAAAGCTACTCACATTTTTTTCAGCAAATGCAAAAGCTACTCACATTTTTCAGCAAAACTACCAGAGCAATACATATTGTACTTGTTAAAACAGTTAATAGTTTGACAACTTTCTCTCTCGTTAAGCTAAACATGCTTTGAACAACTGGCCCTGGGTGGGCCTAGGTGTTTTTGTAGGTTTTTATGTTCTGGCTAAATCATATTCAGTCCTTTTGAAGAGTATTTTATAATCCAGTATAAGAGTAACAAGGAAGCCTCAACAAGGGGATTCTAATGAAAACACACAATATACCTTTATAATAAAGAAAGTAAACTACACTTCCTGACCAGGTGCTATTGTTAATCTACAGTAGCTCAAACTAATCCGCTCAAACAAAGTTCATGGTCCCATAGGTGATCGAGCCATTGGAAGTTCCACTGTACGTACATGTTCTATTTATAGCCAATATATTGGTATGCATATTCATTCCACTAGTGGATGACCAAATTTAATCCTTTTTGTACCAAATGGAATCTTCCTCCTTATATATAGCAGGAGTCCAATTCAAAATTTAGGGGTGTCAGGTTGTGTTTTCTTCAAAATCTATTTGGAAACTGGCTGAACGTTTTGCAATGTAGGCCCTGATCAGACGCCATGTTCTGCGGCGTCTTATCTGGGCCTGCACTGTTTGCCAAGGTACCCCTTCAGGGGTTTCTGGTACTGAATTGGTTAATGCATGGCATTATTACAGCATCAGACACGACATACTTTTATTTTCTGTTTCAGGTTATTAATCTACGGACTTTACGACCTATTGATGATGAAAGTATAATCAAATCTGTGATGAAAACCCATCATCTTATAACAGTAGAGGGTGGGTGGCCACAGAATGGTATCGGGGCAGAGATCTGTGCAAGAATTATAGAAAGTAAGTGGTTGTGTTTAGGTCAGAATTTTGTCAGTCTGTTTCTTCTGCTGATTATAAATACTCCAATTGTTTGTGTCACATGCGAGACGCCAAGTTCTGTGATGGAAGGTCAGGTGGTCTAACTTCTGGTACTCTGGGTTTCACCCACCTCTGTTGTGAATCTGATTAACAATCTGCTCCAAATTAGTGAAATAACCTTAACAGGGCAGCATACAAAACAAAACAAAAAAAATAGACATTTGTCAAAATATCAGACATTCTTAGCTTTACCCATTCACCCCACTGGACTCGTTCTATTTTATAATGCTTTGTTTGTTTGATTTGAGGTTTAACGTCCCCGTCAACACTGTGTAGGTCATTTTGGAGACGTTGCTTCCAATTTTGTGGGACTTTTACCCGACATTGAGATGCAAAGGCATCTCAAGCCCAGTCGCCCAATGAAACCAATAGGTTTATAAGCATGGAGGGTCCAACTCGCACTGCTTTGCCTGGGCAGGCTTAGGTCCTCTAAGCTGTTTACCAGTACTCGTTTGCGGTCGAATTCAGCTCTGCGTGGCAGCATCCTGCAGCCCATCTATTTCTTCTAAACTCCGACTGGCGGGGGCTGTTTTTAATGTGGACATGTCGGTACTTGTGAATAGGGACCATTAGGGGCTTGTATTGAAAGTCATTAATAGGATGGCAAACAATGTTGATCCTGATGAGTTTGCTCATATAGAACAGTCTCATCTGGTTCTACACTGTTTGCATAATTATCTGTAGCAGTCTACAGGATTGAAAACGTTAACGGGAGATATTATATGGGCCCCGTCAAGCGTCTCGTAAGAACTTTCGCTGCTCGCTCATACAACATACATGTGATATCTCCCGATTTCGTCGGGATATCCCGATTTCGAATCCCATCTCCCGGTCTCCCGTCCGACGGCCCTAATCTCCCGACACGACAATTTTCCTATAGTAGTTTTCCGCCGACCGACCAATTTAGTGTTAACCACTGTAAAATACCTATGCGGTTAACTGTCAGTGTATTTACGCTAGGCGGTATGCAGGTAAATTGCAATACACACCTGCACAGGTATAATATCGCAATATGAAAAGAACGTACCGGTAAATACAATTATTAAAATGCAACCCGCAAACAAGCCGCAAACAATGTGATAAAAAGCGAGAAATTCAATACGGAAGAAATGTGATGTTTGCATACATTTATTACTGATCACCCTTTGCTCAAGTTGCCAACGCTATTAAACCGTTTACACCCGAGGCGGGCCTTACCGATAAGCCGACAATTAACAATGTGACAAGGTGTGAAAACTAGTCAATCAAGATATACCAGTTATATCTTATTTAATCCCTTTGTAATTGACACGTGTAGACGCTAAATATTATTCCCGCCAAAACAGAGCAAAGCAGACGCTGTTTTTTTTCCTACGCGTCTGTAAACCGTTATTCTTTTATTAATCATAGAACTGGGTAATTACTTAGTGACAGTTTCTATTTAAACCCGAGAAAAATATTTTTGCCGTTTTTAACGGAAGAAAGAAATATGCCCCACGTGACACCAATGAAAATTCGTGCATGCTTTTTGGCCTTTGACAGGTGAATGCGCTAAATATTTTTCCCGCAAAAACAGAGCAGAGCAGACGCTGGTATTTTCTAAGCATCTGTATGCAGTTTTTCATTTATTAATAAACATAGAACCGGAGTTTTGCAGGGTGAAATTTTCTATTCAAACCTGTTTCATTTTTAGCTTGCGAGAAAAAATATTTTTGCCGTGTTTTTAATGGATCTTTTATGAAAAAATATGCCCCCAAGTTAAATCAATAAAAATCATGCATGCTTATTAGTTCAGACTAAGTTCCAAGGCACGTTTTGGGGATGATAAGAGAAGGGGTGTAAGAGTATGAGTAGTTTTTTGCTATACAGGTATTCTGAACGTTGTTTTTTTTTTCTGCCAGGTGCTAGGTGGGTATTTAACACCGATCTATTGGTCAGTGCTTGTTCTTTGATCGTTCTTCCGAGAAATTGTCTGTCTATTAAAATACAAAATGGAAGTTTGTCGTCTGCTGCTTTCTTCTTCCAAGCTTTTATAACATATTTTTGCAGAAAGGCAAACAGTGTGGACCGTCATCAGAATGCTCTGCAGTCTGATCTGGGCCCACACTGTTTTCAAAAAAGATTTTTAATGCAGATGACAGACAACAAAGCAGACGACAATTGTCGTGTTGGAATTTTATGGGTAAAAAAGTGCTTCAGAGGTAAATTTTAACCAAAAATAACATCACTTTTTACCGCGGAAAAATCTCCCGATTTGGGACCCCAATCTCCCTATCTGAAAATCAAAATCTCCCTATTTGGGTCCAAGAAAATATCATATGTATGATACAAGCAGTGAATCAAGAGGAACCTTCAGACAGAAAGCCATATCCCTGCCCCTCTGAATGGCTGGGAATGTGCAGTTAAAATTTGTCATGACGGAATGCTCGAAGACACAAATTCGCTTGGCGGGGCTCATATGTTCCAGCAAGTACAGTATCTAATACAAGGGCCCTTTTTGCTGAAAAATAAAGTGTCTGCTACTCATATATTTTATTCAGCAAAAATATCTGGTGAATTTGCCATAAAGGATGGCTTCAGTTTTTAATCTTTGTCAAATACTGTAAAAGTCCTAAAAAATTGGACACTTTAAGGATTTGCTGTAATTCTCCTATAATTTTGACAGATTTGTTTCAAGTCTAAACGGTGCAGATGGATTGGCTAAACAGTGTAGACTCTGATCAGTCTGCTTCTTCAGGACTGCTTCAGGAGCAGTCTGATCTTGGTCTTCAATGTTTCCTTAGGCATATCTGTCCCAGTACTTAGCCCTTATCTTGCTGTTCACAACAACACCCTATATTTGCAAACAGTGTAGATCCAGATCAGGTGGCTTCTGATCAGGATCTACACTGTTTGGCATTCCATTTATGAATTTGTAGGAATAAATTGCATCAAGTAATTTGATTGGTTGATAGACAGAAATGGGTGTGGCTTAAATGAATATTCAGCAAGAGAAGGGTTAGGATCATTGTGGTATAATCTAGGCCCTCTTTGCTCTTTTATAATTACCATCAAAGCTGGGACCATTAACACAGATACTAGGACCATTTCCATGTCTGTCATTTCGTTGGCATTTGCATACTCATGATTATACTTGTGCTTTGAAAAATTGGGGGTATTCACTTTATTTGCATCATCTGCTGGTTCCTAGTCTTAAGTCTACCAGTGTTGGAAAAACAGGTAACCAGACCCCCCTGACCTTGAAAGGTCAGGGGGGTCTGGTTACCTGTTTTTCCAATATTGACAATGTGCAATCTGGGAGCCAGCAAATAATACAAATATGGTGAATAGTACTATACTGGTTTCCATCTATCTTTCCATCAGTCTGTCATCCTTCAGTCTGTCCCTCCATAAACCCATCATTTCTTGTCAATGATTTCTTAACCCTAAAAGCTAGAACCCTCAAACTTTGCAGAGTATGCAATCTTGATGACTTGGTGGTGTTTTCCTTAGTTCCAAAGGATGACCCTTTCTAGAACATATTTGACATCACCACAGCTGGTGTCTGGGAATGTGTGACGGCTGTAAAAAGTCGCCCTGCCCTACATCACAGTGTAGTTTATATTTTCTTGTCCTTTGGGATCATTGATTCCATTGCTGAATTTTGAAAATATTTGAAGGTCACTGATGAAGCCTAATTGGCTGAAACTAGCTAGTCTGGCCCAGAAAATGCATACACTCCATATTTTCCAGTTCTGTGGTGTATTCCTTGCTTCCAAAGGATAACCCTTTCTAGAACATAAGGTCAAACCTGTCATAGTGGTCACCTCTTTTAAGCAAGCAACCTGTCTTAAGCAAGCATGAATTTAGTTTCCAAAAAAGGCAAATGCATTAAAATTCACCTGTATTAAGCAAGCCCTGTCTTAAGCAAGCACATTTTGATTATCCCTTAGGTGCTTGCTTAATACAGGTGGGACTGCATTTGTATCATGTAAGAGACAATGGGCATCACCAGTTTATTTGTTTGTCTGTTCTTTCCTTTTTTTCTCCATATCTAGACCAGCATTAATTCCATCAACCATTATTTTTCTTAAAAGATTTCTCAAGAACCCTAAAAATCTAGAACCCTCAAACTTGGCAGAGTATGCAATTATGATGACTTGTATTGTGAAAGAGACAGTGGGCATTATTTGCTTATTTGTTCTTATGTTCTTTCATTCTTTATAGCTAGTAATATTTTGTATTTATTTTCAGGTCCAGCATTCAATTATCTGGATGCTCCAGTCCTCAGAGTAACAGGTGCAGATGTACCAATGCCGTACGCTAAAACATTAGAGGAGAACTCGTTACCACAGCCCATCAATGTTATACGATCTGTGAAAAAAGCTCTAAACATCAAGTGATAGATCTGTTCATAGGTTTTTAATGAAATGTGTTGATGAGATGAATACTCTAAATTGGGCTTTACTGTGGGTTTTGGTTTTTTGTTTTGACTGAAAAGATATGGGGTCTATTTGGGATAAAGTTTTCCAGTTTTACATGGCAAATCATTCGTTCTATTTTGTGTTACTTGATAAAATTGCCACAGCTGCAGATAAAGAAGGAGTACTGAAGATAGTTTGGGGATACATTTTCTTATTTTTCCGTTAAAACATATCTTGTGGGTACTTGTTAGAATCGTACTTGTTAGAATCGCCTCGTTAACGAGGCGATTCTAACATGTACCCACAAGATATGTTTCTTACAAGTAATAAAGAAAACTATGCCTTGAATATTCTTGGTACTTCTCCTTATCTGGAGCTATTTTAAAGTATCCATGGAAATAAATTCTAGCAAGTATCCACAGCATAGAAATATGAAAAAGGAGAAATATACAAAAATTATCCCAAAATTTTCTTTGTCTGACCTGCAGCTGTGAAATGAAAAAGAGTAGGAGATAAAAGCAAAAGAGTTTATGTGGATTAGAGCGCTGACTTTAATCATTGGTTCACTCACCTCTGTGGTTCGAGCCCCGGTCGGGCCACATGTGAGACGTCAAGTTCTACAACGGAAGGTCAAGTGGTTTTTCTCTGGGTACTCCGGTTTTCGCCCACCTCTGATTAATGATTGGCTGGAAATAAGTGAAATAAGTCTGAAAGGGTCGTAAAACCCGCCAAAAAATAAATGCAAACAAGAGTGAAAACATGTATAGCTAGAACCCATTTATTGTATTTGTTATTTTGTTATTGGTTGTAGAAGCAGACATGTATATTGTTGTTGGTTAAGTAGAAGGTTAGAAGTTTGAGATTTTTTAGTGGGAGGGCATAGGGGTGGGGAAAGAGATACAGAGTTTGGGATGGGTACTAGTAAGTTGATAGGGGGATCAAAGGGGATGGGGTAAGGATTTGGGGTTCAGGGTGGGTATCAGGAGGAAAAAAGCTCATGCGGTAGTGTGGCGTTTTTGTCGTTGTTAAATTTCTTATAAAGAACAGGAAAAAAGTGCTATATATTAAACTTTACAAATGTTATTTATGTGTTCCAATCTATGATCTAGTTATTCTGAGATACAGTTAAACTCCAGTGGCTATAACTGTTTGGGAACATTCCAAATTTGCCGGTTTTGTCCCAAAAAGCCATTATCTTATGTGAAAGTGCTAAACAGACTGCAGCAGTTGAAAGAGTACCAAAAGGTACCCCTAAGAACAAATGAACAAGAATTAAATCAAGTTTTCAAGCCTTTGCATAAAATAAACCGGAAGTTATATTTGAACTTGCAAGCAATAATAAATATGTTTTTTAAGTAAGAAGAAAAAAAAGAGAAAATTTACTCTACCAGGATTTGAACCCACGACCCTTTGGTTCAGAGTCTAGCACTCTATCCACTGCACTACCAAGCTTGCAAGGGAAATAAGGGAGGTAATATAGAGCAAACTTCTAGATAAATGTAAGTTCGAAAAATGGCAATTTTCACCAAAGCTTTGGTCCTTGGTGCCATTAATGGATTGTATTTGAAAGGGGTACCTCCAACAAAGCAACAGTCCTTATATGAAAGCAATTCACTGAAGAATAAAAGTAAAATAACACTTTGCAAAAATGGTTAGCTGATTGAAATCATGCAACACAAATTGCTTAAAATTAGGGGGAGTAATATACAGCATGGTGAGGGTTTAGATTTGAATATGGACATCAAAAGAATTAGAACAAATGATGTGGCTCATGGGCTGCCTGTATCACCAGAAAATGCAGTCAACCCTCCTTGAAACAACATTGATACAATGACAAAACCTGTGATGACAATTTCAGTGGAACGGATCCTTCGCTCAGGGTTAGACCTACTACGGTAACCCATTTAGTACCAGAAACCCCAAAATGGGTACCCTGGCAAACAGTGCAGGCCCAGAATGCGGCGTCTGATCAGGGCCTCCACTGTTTGCTGAAAGTTCAGTCATTTTCCAAATATATTTTGATGAAAACACAACCTGACACCCCTGAATTTTGAAATGAACTTTTTATTAGGAGGACAATTACATCTGGTATGAAAAGGGTTAATAAAGATATAGAAGAATATTAATGCATATAACAGTCCAATAAAGAAATTTTAAGAATACATGTTAGAATCGCCTCTTGAGGTGATTGTTACAAATATGAATAACATTTCTTTCACCGAGTTTTTTGGACTTATAATGGTTCAAGGCCTTTCATTACCTGTATACTACTCCTCTTTGGAAGTCCTTATAGTGGCAAATTCTTTATAACGGAAACTTGTTTAAAACAGCAAAATGACAGGGAAAAACTTCTGTAGTATCTTTTTCTGCATATTTCAGTGTAAGGTGTGGTCGCATTATACTAATATACGTACACATAATTCGGATATGCATAATCCGGTCTAAGAGATCTGCACCACCTATTTCTAACTCTGTTGTAGAGGTCCGAAGCAGACACGGTGTTCGTTAAATACCCATGTTTTATCCAAACAAAAATGTATAGATTATATTGAAAACTTGCCATTTATTAATATTTACATTTTTGGGACTCATCTTTAAAATGTGTTATATCCAAAATTCTAACACAGCACACCTATATGGGCAATGGAAAGGAACTGTGATTTATTCTGCAATAAATCACCTGGAAGAATAGTGTGATGCGAATAGCCTGTGTTTTATGATGTCACTCCTAGATTCTTTAACATTAGACTGTGAAGCCTCATTTTTTCGCATTGAACACGTTTGAAAAGGACATGAATGCGTCTGTTACAGTCAACAATTTTGGCGGGATTTCTTCTGACAATGGCGAACATTGGGAGACTAAATAAATCAGCTCTAGTGTGTGAATTGTTGAGTAAGAAATCCAAGTTTGTCTATCAGTTGTAAGTAGACAAATCATTTGCACTACACGCTCATGATTTGATCTACTTTACAACTGTCAGACTCCCAAACAGTGATTTATTACTCAACAATTCACTGCTAGAGCTGATCAATTTCTTAATCATATTATAATAAAAACTGTTATAAAGAGGTATTCTTGTATTTGCTTTCATTGGTTTGGTGGGTCATAACTTTGAGATTATATTTTGCATGCTTCATGTGATAAATACAATCAGTATGCTTTGAGTGATGAAGTAAAATCATTTTACAGTGCATAATATAAATTTGAGCCAGTCAAGGAGAAATGAGTATTGAAGGTAAAGGGGAATAGTAAAGTGAACAGTAAAGGATTATATGCATATCAATAATGTTAGCCAGTGCAGGGAAAAAGGTTCAGGTTGACTGCACACCAATTTTCACAAGTCGCAGAGATCCTGTGTGGACCCAGCTGGCCTCGGTAGTTTGGTAGAAGCCACCATGATGTAGTGAATAAGCTGCTCGCCTCATAAGCCATGGGTCATGGGTTCAATCCCGGTCTTCTCCAGACTTGGATGGGTCTTTAAACCGAGGTCCCGTCTCCATATGACCTTAGCTGTTTGTGGGATGTAAAACTCGGACACACTCACTCAGTAGTTTGGTCCTTATTACTCCTTATCATGAACAATGTTGAACCATTTAATGCTATTAAAATTCTTAAGAGATTGTCATCGGGGCACAAAAGGTCAGTAATGCCATATTCATGTATTTTCACTTTCTGCTGACTTTCCTTTGCTCTGTCTCTGGTCGGGCTCATCGGAGTCTAACTGTCGGTTTTCTTTTGCTCCAGCATTTCAGTGGTTTCTTGCTGTCGAGTCCTCACCGTTGTCTCACCTCTGTAAGTAAGTAAGTAAGTAAGTAACGACTTTATTTTAAGAGGGTAACTCAATTGGCGAACCAATTTTCATTGAGGCCCTCTAACAAATAACTACTACGTAAGAGACATCATAAACAACAATATAAAGTGCATTATGTCATTCACGCATCCACATATACATACATATTCATACACACTCTTAAAGATGCATTTTCAAGAGATAAAATTCAGCTAATGGCGGCGGAGGTCCAAATGTGAAAAGACCTTAATGTTTCAACCAAACAGTACATTTATTTACAAAAGAACTCAAGGTAGTAGCATTCTTTATTTCAAGTGGGATACTGTTCCAGATCAAAGCACCTGAGTAGGACATGCTGTTTTTAAACAAATCGATTTTAGGTTTGGGTATCAAAAAGTTCCTATTGCTTATGGAACGTAAATTCGATATGGTGTCATCCGTATTACATGACCTCATTTGAAACAAATCTGTCAGATATTCTGGTGCAATATTGTTAGCAACTTTATACATCACTTTGGCTTTTTGTAAAAATACACTTTCGGTAAAAGACAGGATTTTTAATCTATCTCGAGCCTCTTCAAGAGTTAGATATTCATTTCTTAATATTAACTTGCATGCCCGTCTTTGAAGTTTAGTAATTTTATTGATGTTAAAACAAGTAGAATTTCCCCAGATAACAGAACAGTAATCGAAGTGGGGTCGGATATATGCATTATAAAAAAGTAATCTGTGCTCTATTGTTAAATATGATGAAATCTGTGATAAAAGCCATAAGTGAGAGGATACTTTCTTCACAACCTGTTGGTATTGTGAATTCCAAATTAAATTTTCGTCTATATTGATCCCTAAAATTTTATCATTATTTACTACTTTAAGATCCAAGTCGTTATATTTTAACATGAGAGATTTATCCTTTAAATTAAGTCTTTTTCGCCGACTTGTAATGAGCATAACTTTAGTTTTATTAGTGTTTAAAAGCATTCCATTCTCTTTACACCATTGCTTAAGCAAATTTAAAGATTTTTGTAGATTATTTTCCAGTGTTTGTTTGTCAGACTGCACGTCATAAATGGTCGTATCGTCCGCATATAAGTCAGTGGCTGCGACTACATTTTGAAGTATCAGAGGCAAGTCATTGATGAAAATTAGGAAAAGAAGTGGACCTAGAATAGACCCCTGTGGGACACCACAAATGATGTCTTTACTGTCCGATTTAGTATTTTTAATTGACACTTGTTGTATTCGTTGTGTTAAGTATGATTTAAACCAAAGTAAACTATTTGAGTTACATTTATAAAGTGCAAGTTTTTGCAATAAAATGTCATGATCAACCAGATCAAAAGCCTTTCGGAAATCAACCATTACGCAACCTACTAGTTTTCCATCATTGACAGCTTTTAACCAAGAGTCAGTCATAAGAAGTAAAGCCGATTCAGTTGAATGTCCATTTCTAAAACCGCTTTGCGTTTGATGAAGTAGTCTATGGTTATTTAGAAATGTCATAAACTTTATATGTACCCATTTTTCTATTATTTTGGAAATAGTAGGAAGCACTGAAATTGGCCTGTAATTATTTACATCATCTTTTTGACCCGATTTATGAATTGGGCATATTTTTGCATTTTTCCAAACGGTCGGGAAGATGCTGTTTTGTAAGCTTTTATTTATTATATGAGTAATACTTGAACATATTATGTCATGTGCTATATTCAATACCCGAGGTCCAATGCAGTCGAGACCTGTAGATTTTGTTACATCTAAGTTGAATAAGTATTTTCTAACAAAGCTTTGGTTTATTTCTGGAATGCTGAATGAAATGCTCGACGACACTTTCGAATCAACATGGCTTTTAATTTGTTCAAAATTTGAGAACTGAATAGGTTCTTTTAGCTGTGAAGCAACACTAGCAAAATATTGGTTGAATTCATTTGCAACTTCAAAGTCACTAGATACAAATTCATTGTTTATAGTTAAGCCAAATATATTCTTTTTTGAGTCTGATTTTCCACCAGCACCTAGTTTCCAAATAGAACGTTGATCGTCTTTGCCCTCTTCAAGTTTAGCCTTATACATTTCCTTTTTTGCTGATTTAATCATTTCTGATACCTTGTTTCGAAAATATATATATTCATCTGTTTTACCATTAATTTTGTGTTTATTTCTTTCTTTAATGTTATCTAATATTTCTGGCGAAATCCAGTCAGGTTGACGCAATCTTTTAACTCTATGTTGCACAACCGGGGCGTGCTTGTTCAATACCTCTAAAAATAATGCGTTCCATACCTGAATCATTTCATTAACATCGTCAAAGTACTCAACAGTTTCCCATGGGACTTGAATTAACTCATTTCTAAATGCGTTAACGTCGAAATGTTTAAACGATCGATAAGAGATAGTATGATGAGAATTTTTATGGGTGGGATTATTCAATTTACGATTTCCGAAAACTGCATAATGGTCGCTTAAAGTTAGTTTCGAAACACTAACACTCGATATATGTTCTTCCCTGTTAGTATAAATATGTTCAATTAATGTACAAGTGCTGCTGGTTACTCTGGTGGGTTGAGATACCATCTGATTTAAACCCAAAGATAACGTAAAGTTTAACCATTCCCTGTCACACGTATTGGTAAGTAAATTTTTGTTAAAGTCGCCCATTAAAATAATCTCTTTTTCTTCATTTGAAACCTTATCCATGAACTCTTCAAATCTGTCATTAAACTCAATTTTGGAGTTGGGAGGACGATAGAGGTTTCCTATCAAAAATGATTTGCTTTTTTCCTGCATTATTTCCATCCAAATACATGAAATCTCGTTCGTTTCTAGATCTTCCCTACGCTTAACATTTATACCATTTTTAACGTAAACCATTAAACCTCCACCGCCATTAGTGAGGTTGTCTTTCCTAAAGGGTTCTTGGAAACCTTCAATGTTGAATGCTTTTGTATGCTTATGTTCTTTTAATTTAGTTTCACTGAGACCAAGTAAGTGTAAATTATTATTAACTGGACTAGAGATGAGTGTTTTTAATTCTTCAAATTTTGTCATATCTTTACCACAGATACCTTGGATATTCAAATGGCCAAAATTAAATCCTTTGTCAGATAAATTTAACGTTAATACATCATCAATACAACTGTGAATACTAGTCGTAGAAACATTATCTAGAACAGCATTGGATTTTGAAAAATTCTTAGAATTATCAATATTGTCAGTTCTTCCAGAAGCCACATTAAAGCTTTGTTCATGTTCTTTAGATTTTATTCCTTGCACACTTTCTTCCACACTATTATTGAATGTTTCTTCACAAGTTATAGACTGTCTAGTAACACAGGCGCATGAAAGACTATTGCATGTAGAACAAATGTTTTCTAGTATAGAAAATGAATTAAATTGATAAACGTTTGCGCCTTCCTCTATAGTGGCAGTAATGCCGAGTCCCTATTGGTTTAGATTCCAACAGTCAGCTATAAAATGCCCTGTCATGTGGCAGCCATGGCATCGTTTGTTTGTTCTGTTTCTCCCTGAGAAGTTTGACCCTGATCCGCGTTTATTCCCGTTACCACGATACGTGGGTTGAACTCGTCTGTTGTTCCCTCTCTTGTTCATGTATGGCCTCTGATTATATGTTCCTTGGTTCTGCCCGCCTCCGTTTCCCTGCGGAGCAACACGATTAAACGTGCACAATGCGTAGTTTGTGACAATTTTCACAGAGTCATCAATAGCATTCAAAAGTCGTTTTGTGCCGGAACTCGACATATGGATCCCGTCACTGCCGTAATATCTATAGGCCGGCATATTATTTTTCCCGTAAAAGTAATCGTGGCTTTCATGTATGCACCTAACATTTTGTTTTTCCCAGTACAAAGCGATCCTTTCGATGGAGTTGTTAAACGGCGTGACATCAATGTCTCCTCTAGGTGCGATTTTACATAGGAATATTCCACATTTATTATTACTGGCTTTTATTAAGCTCAACAACTCATCATACTTGTCTTCGAAGTCTGTCTGTTCGATATTCCGCGCGCAGTCGTTTCCGCCAACGTATATTATTACCTTGTTAAAGGCTTTGAAATCATACACAGAAATGTCCTGTATTAGTTCAGAGACTGTAGCACCCCTGCGTGAATGCTTTTGTATGCCATTGATAAGACCCTTTGTATTTATAGCATGAAAAATGGAATCGCCTATCAGAAGAATTTTTTTGTCCTTCACATCAGCTCCACTTGCTTTGTGGGGCACTGACTGATAGAGAATTTCATTTCTATTATTTTCCACAGAAATGTGTGGCACTGTATTTCTGTTTGTGGGTTGTCTACTCGTCGTTATGACTGTGGTTCTTTGATTTCTGTGTTCACGGAGATGTTGCACTGATGAGTTAGGAGGCCTTCATGCGGACTGAACAAATTATTTGTCTAAATCGCGACGGAAGTAGGGCGAGGATTGTGGCCACGTAAAATCGATTTAAGCCCCCCAGTGGAAATCTTCCACTGACCGTTCCAAGGCGGCTCTTCTGTGGCGATTTATTTATGTTGTTGTTTGTTACTTACTGTGTGTATCACTTGTGTCTTTTAATTTTG
Source organism: Lucinisca nassula (assembly GCA_963580285.1). NCBI lineage: Eukaryota > Metazoa > Mollusca > Bivalvia > Lucinida > Lucinidae > Lucinisca > Lucinisca nassula. The sequence continues at coordinate 73,400,072 of OY757016.1, forward strand.
GATGGCCATATGGCCATTTTGTGGGAAAGTAACTGTCCATATGGCCTTCCTTTGTTTAGGTTTCCATTATGGTCTGGTCGCTTAATGTTTGTATTTCTTTCCCTTTGGTGTCTTTTATGGATGGAGTAAGTTAATTGTATCAATTCCTGATCTTTGTTTTACTTCTACTTTACTCATTCTGATGAACGCGAAAAGCCGTAACCCTGCAAACAGTGTAGTATTAGATCAGATGGCTTAGTCATTTTTAACCTTCAATTGTTATATGTCATCACTTTTTGCACATTGTGAACTTAGCCATTTTTAAGCTTCAGTTGATATACGATAGGTACCTCTTGTCATCACAACTCCTCCTACAGTTTCATACCAATCATTTTGAAACTTTGTTTGTGTTTTTGCTATGGTATGAGGATGTGCATGTGGTTTGGACTTTATCTTCGAATAAATTTTTGTCATTTTTAACCTTCAATTGATATGATAGGTACCTCTTGTCATCACAACTCCTCTTGCAGTTTTATACCGATCATTTTGAAACTTTGCGTGTGCTTTCGCCATGGTATGAGGATGTGCATGTGGTTTCAACATAATTCTCAGAATATTTTTTTTTTTCACTTTCTGCACATTGTGAACTTAGCCATTTTTTTAGCTTCAGTTGATATACGATAGGTACCTCTTGTCATCACAACTCCTCTTACAGTTTTATATCAATCATTTTGAAACTTTGTGTGTGTTTTTGCTATGATATGAGGATGTGCATGTGGTTTGGACTTTTATCTTCGGATCAATTCTTATCACTTTTGACACATTGTGAACTTAGTCATGTTTAACCTTCAATTGATATATGATAGGTTCCTCTTGTCATTGCAACTCCTCTTACAGTTTTATACCAATCATTTTGAACTTTTGCATGCGCTTTTGCCATGGTATAAGGATGTGGATGTGGTTTTGACATAATTCTCAGAATATTTTTTTTCACTTTTTGCACATTGTGATCTTAGTCATTTTTAAGCTTAAATTGATATATACGATAGGTACCTCTTGTCATCGTAACTCCTCTTACAGTTTTAATTTTACGGATCATTTTGAAACTAAGCATGTATTTTCTCCATGATATGAGGATGTTCATGTGCTTTGGATATAATTCTTGGATCATTTTAGTTCATTTTATCACATGAACTTAGTCAGTTTTTACCTCACATATATAGGCTATGGATTCTTCTCAAAGCCCTATATTCATTTCTTCTGCTTTAAATAAACCTTTTTTTTCTGCGGGGCAGGTGGGGAGCAGGTGCGACATCAACTTCACCGAAGTTGAATCTCTGGTTTTATGACCTCGTAAGGCTTGACATTACATGTGAATCGTGTGCTGAGCAGTGTAATGTCAAGCCATATTTGCACTAAAAATAAAAAAAAATAACTTTTAAAAACCATCTGCTGGTTGTGATTAGCAGTCAGAGCCTCACCTATATTGGATACCGATGAGCTCATAGTTAGCCATCTCATCAGGCCCCCTACTGGCAGCAATGGAAGTGTCCAAATTCAAAGGGAAACAGTCCATCTCAGAAATTCAGGGGTAACCTAAAGGAGTTACTAACCTTTTATGCCACAGTTGCGGAATACATCATGCTAACAAGTCCGTGAAATGAACACCCCCTTACACCCCACTTTATATAGAGAAAACTGGGGTTCAGTGGGATATACATTATTTTTCTTATTTCTGCTCTGAGACATAGGTTGTGGGTACTCGTTAGAACCGCCTCAATGAGGCAGTTCTAAAGAGCACCCAAAACCTAAGTTTGCATATAAATAAGAAAAATATTACGGATTATCATCAGAAAAGCAGCGATTGGAGATGTGAAAAAAGGCACTGTCGCACGGATGTGTTATTCTAATGTACTTAAAATAGTGCAGTATTAGGTTCGTCTTCATAGCTTGTGTCACAGTGTGAGTCATATAATTAGCATAATATGACATGTAAATGTTTTCATAAAACTACTTAATATTGCTCATATTAAGTAGTTTAATGAAATGATTAGAAGCCCCTGTGGTGTAGTGGTTATGCTACTCGCCTCATAAATCAGGGGTTGTGGGATCGATCCCGGGCTTCTCCAGACTTTCGGATGAGTCTTTAAACCGAGGTCCCGTCTATGTATGACCTTAGCTGTTGGTTGGACATAAAACTCAAATACATACATACATACATACATACATTAATGAAATGATTTTAATGTAGCAGTTTCAGTATATATATTTATTTGAGGCTAACCAACTGTATAGACAAAACATGTAGTAGGTTCACTTGAATGCTTAGATATGTTTGTGAAATATGAACTTTTTATTATTATTTACTTTCTTTTAACATGTTTAATTGTTCCCAACATTCCCTTTTGTGTTCTGAAAACTATTCAGTATTTACAAGATTAATTTTCTCTAAGTACATGTACCGTATTTACCTATGCAGGCGGTTCTAACTAGCACCCACAACCTACGTGTATGTCTGTGGTGTTAATAAGAAAATATCACATATTTTCATCAGAAAAGTTGCCATTTAGGAGATATGAAAAATGCACTATGTCGAATGGGTGTGTTATTAGCTCGGCTGTTTTTTTTTCGAAGAAAACGACGAGGTATTGTCATAGCTCTGGCATCGTCATCGTCTTCTTGCAAAAACTTGGACATTTTGTAATATCTCTGTCATTGCTGAACATATTTACTTGAAACTTGGACTAGTTGTTCATTATGAAAAGGGGAACTCATACCAATAGGTGAGGTAACCCTCAAAATTTTTTGGCACAGTTATGCCCCTTTTTTGACTTAGAATTTTTGCAGCCGAGCATTGGCACCTGCATGCAGTGCTCTTGTTGTAATTCAGAGACACTTACTACCTGTAAATCTGCAAGCTTTGGTGGCTTGGCTAGATGTGTGTCTGATTGGTGATCAGGTCGGGTGTTTGATTCCTGTCAAGTCAGCAACATTCTATCATGGAAATTGATTATGAAATATTCCCCCCCCCCCCCCCGTTCATTCTCCCTCTTTGGCTGATTCAAGAAAGCCAGTTGCAGTTTGCACTGTACTGATTAACCACTTACATGTATGGGAAAAGTGTGTTTATGTAAACGGACTGGCTAAACATTGACTGGCCAAACCAAACCAAATACTACCTGTAAACGATCCTATCTCATGCCTGTATGACTAAATATTTGATGTCCGATTTCAGGAAAATAGAGAAGTTAGTAAGTGCATTGTATGTTATAATATTTTTCACTATGCTATGGGGCAGGGGTAAAGCATCGGACAGAAGGAGAGGTTGGATCCCTGCAAGCACCAAGTGTTGTATCCTTGAGCAAGATACTTTATCCACACTGGATAGTGCTGGTTTCTACCCACAGTACCCATGGTGTGTGGCAGTATCGTGAGAAAATTTTTAGTTTTTAGCTCGCCTTACGAAAGTAAGGGGGAGCTATTGCCATACCCCCGGGCGTCCGGCGTCGGCGTCGGCGTCCGCATTTGGTTAAAGTTTACCTGCAAGCTCTTATATGTGATGTTTCACAACTTTATTTTGAATATATAATTAATAATTGCTAAAAAAACAATATTTACATTATCATTAAACTTCATTTTACAGGTTTTTTGGCTTAAATTGGACTTTTTGAGAAGTTAATATTTTCCTCTGTATTACCTCCCTTACTTCTCTGTGTTAAAGTTTACCTGCAAGCTGCGTGAGTTCAAATCCCGGGGGAGGAATGTTTTTTTTTTTTTTTTTTTTCTTTTCTTTTTTCTGTTTTTTTTTTCTTTTTAAAAACATAGCGGGGTCTGGGGCTCAAGGTCAAGGTCACTGTGGCTATTTTTAGAAAAACATTGTCATTGCTCCAGCGCCTTCATTTATTGATGGATTTTAATATAACTTCACCCAAATGTTGGGTATAATGATATCTCCAGTGACTTTGACTTTCAGGGTCCGGGGCTTACGATCAAGGTCACTAATTTCAGGGTCATGGGGTCAAGGTCACTGTTTCTATTTTTAGCTCACCGTCACGTAGTGACGAGGTGAGCTTTTGGGATCACTTTTTGTCCGTCGTCCGTGCGTCCGTCCGTGCATAAACAATTTCTTTAAACGACATCTCCTCCTAAACCACTGATCGGATTTTGACCAAACTTCACAGGAATGATCCTTAGGTGGTCCCCTTTCAAAGTTGTTCAAATGGTTCCGGTCCGTTGCACATCTAGGTCACAGGAGCCAAAAATAGATTTTTTTCACAAAAAACTTAAAAAATCTTCTTCTCTGAAACCACAAGGCCCAGGTCTTTGATATTTGGTATGAAGCTTCATCTAGTGGATTCCTACCAAGATTGTTCAAATTATAGTGCTGGGGCCAAAAAAAACCCCGCCCTGGGGCCCTTTGGTTTTACATAGGCTTATTTAGGGAAAATCTTTGAAAATCTTCTTCTCTGAAACCACAAGGCCCAGGTCTTTGATATTTGGTATGAAGCTTCATCTAGTGGACCCCTTCCAAGATTGTTCAAATTATAGTGCTGGGGCAAAAAATGCCCCCGCCCCGGGGCCCTTTGGTTTTACATAGGCTTATATAGGGAAAATCTTTAAAAATTTTCTTCTCTGAAACCACAAGGCCCAGTACTTTGATATTTGGTATGAAGCTTCATCTAGTGGACCCCTACCAAGATTGTTCAAATTTTATTGCTGGGACAAAAAATGCCCCCGCCACGGGGCCCTTTGGTTTTACATTGGCTTATATAGGGGAAATCTTTAAAAATCTTCTTCTCTGAAACCACAAGGCCCAGGTCTTTGATATTTGGTATGAAGCTTCATCTAGTAGACCCCTACCAAGATTGTTCAAATTATAGTGCTGGGGCCAAAAATGCCCCCGCCCCGGGGCCCTTTGGTTTTACATAGGCTTATATAGGGAAAATCTTTAAAAATCTTCTTCTCTGAAACCACAAGGCCCAGGACTTTGATATTTGGTATGAAGCTTCATCTAGTGGACCCCTACCAAGATTGTTCAAAGTATAGTGCTGGGACAAAAAATGCCCCCGCCACAGGGCCCTTTGGTTTTACATTGGCTTATATTGGGAAAATCTTTATAAATCTTCTTCTCTGAAACCACAAGGCCCAGGTCTTTGATATTTGGTATGAAGCTTCATCTAGTGGACCCCTACCAAGATTGTTCAAATTATAGTGCTGGGGCCAAAAATGCCCCTGCCCCGGGGCCCTTTGGTTTTACATAGGCTTATATAGGGAAAATCTTTAAAAATCTTCTTCTCTGAACCACAAGGCCCAGGACTTTGATATTTGGTATGAAGCTTCATCTAGTGGACCCCTACCAAGATTGTTCAAATTATAGTGCTGGGACAAAAAATGCCCCCGCCATGGGGCCCTTTGGTTTTACATTGGCTTATATAGGGAAAATCTTTAAAAATCTTCTTCTCTGAAACCACAAGGCCCAGGTCTTTGATATTTGGTATGAAGCTTCATCTAGTGGACCCCAACCAAGATTGTTCAAATTATAGTGCTGGGGCTAAAAATGCCCCCGCCCTGGGGCCCTTTGGTTTTACATAGGCTTATATAGGGAAAATCTTTAAAAATCTTCTTCTCTGAAACCACAAGGCCCAGGACTTTGATATTTGGTATGAAGCTTCATCTAGTGGACCCCTACCAAGATTGTTCACATTTTAGTGCTGGGGCAAAAAATGCCCCCGTCCCGGGGCCCTTTGGTTTTACATAGGCTTATATAGGGAAAATCTTTAAAAATCTTCTTCTCTGAAACCGCTAGGCCCAGGTCTTTGATATTTGATGTGTACCTTCATCTAGTGGACCTTTGCCAAGATTGTTCAAATTATAGCCTTTGTTGATGTTTGGTATGAAGCATCACCTTTAAGACCTCCCTCAACATTATGCACATTAAAGCCCTGGGGCCAATAATGGCCCTCTCTGGGGCCCACTTGTTACACTATGGATCAGGTGAGTGATCCAGGGCCATCATGGCCTTCTTGTTAGAAAAAAACATTGTCATCGTTCTTGCACCTTATTTATTGATGGATTTTAATATAACTTCACACATATGTTGGGTATGATGATATCTCTAGCAAGTTCGACTTTCAGGTTCCGGGGCTGAAGGTCAAGGTCACTGTGGCTATTTTTAGAAAAACTTTGTGATTGCTCTAGTGCCTACATTTATGGATGGATTTCAATATAACTTCACAAAAATGTTGGCAATGATGATATTTTGAGCGAGTTCGACTTTCAGGGTCTAGGGCTGAAGGTCAAGGTCACTGTGGCTATTTTTAGAAAAACTTTGTCATCGCTCTTGCGCCTTCATTTATTGATGGATTTTGATATACCTTGACACAAATGTTTGGTATGATGATATCTAGAGTAACTTTGACTTTCCTGGTCAGGGGCTGAAGGTCAAGGTCACTGTGGCTATTTTTTGGAAAAACTTGATCATTGCTCTAGTGTCCAGATTTATTAATGGATTTTAAGATAACTTCATACAAATGTTGGGTATGAAATTCAACTTTCAGGGTCTGGGGCTCAAAGTCAAGGTCACTGTGGCTATTTTTCGAAAAACTTTGTCATCACTCTTAAGTACCAACATTTACTGATGGATATAATGTAATTTTACACAAATGCTAGGCTAGGCTTTTTTTTTTATTTTGCCTTGCTCGAGGGGATTTGTATCGTCTGTGATGCCTTGTTATTACTTGGTAGTTTGTAGAATTTTTTTTTATCAAATATAGATTTCTTTTTCATTTTTTTTGCAGTGGAAAGGCTTGAAAACAGGATGATTAAGGGTACATTTTGGTTCTCTTTCATTTGCTGCTGTCTATTGGGCTGTTTTACAGAAGAAAATTTTTTGATAACTTGCCCTCATCCATCTTAGGCCCCCCCAAAGGCGAGCTATGTTGTCTTCTGACAACTCTTGTTAATGTTTTGTGATTTTCCGTTGCTTTAAATGACCTCTAATTATCACCAGTATGTCATTAACCCATTTCGACTTTCGGATGAGTCTTTAAACCGAGGTCCTGTCTCCATATGACCTTAGCTGTTGGTGAGACGTAAAACTCAGACACACACATTTTTCGAAGATGTTAAAAAAGCAATATGTTGCATGGGTGTGTTATCGTAATGAGGAATATTGAGTATGATTTGAGGATATATTATAAGTTATTTTGATTCTTGATGGGGAACGTGGGATCACATTCCCCGCCTGAGAGCAATATTTGCCTGAGCGGATAGGCTGATCTGAGCCTGTGCTGTTTGCCAGGCTACCCTTTCAGGGCTTTCCTGCCTAGAATGGATTAAAGACATATCAAACTGCACATGTGTATTAATTCATTATCATTAATGGTCTGCGCTGCTAGCAATTCAGAAGAGAAGGGTACAATCAACATGTTGAGTATATACACTGGAGTAAAATAAACTCTTTACAAATAAATGTATGCTAAGGCCTTTTAATTTATTTGCCGTTCTCTGTGTTTTTCTGAGTTTCATGACCAAAAGTACAGAAACGAGTAAAGAAAAAACAAAACAAAGATGTTTAATTTTTTCTTGCCAGTCTTTAGCATGTACAGAGGACCTGTGTTATAACGGCAGTATTTGTTCCCTATTGTTGTGCCGTTCTAATGAATTTGTCATTATAAAAATCTGAGTTGGGAGTATGACAGGTTATAAAAAGGTCTTTTCCACATTATTACTCCAAGAAACAAATGCTATAGACATTTGTTAGAATCGCCGAGGCAATTCTAACAAATATCGATAACATTTGTTTCTTGGAGTATTAAGAATCTTTCATGTCTATGGATTCGATCTGAACATTTCCAACTGGAGGGAAGCAAACTTTGATCCGAATCGAAGCTAAGCCTTGAGCTAAGAATTTATTTCATTGAAATTGTCATTATAACGAGTTTTGCCATTATAACGAATGTCGGTATAAAGGGGGTTGACTGTACACATAAAACCTCTTTATAATGCTGTTCATTAATACATGGTTTCGGCTATAATACAGTTTAAAGAGAGATCCTAAAAATGTATAGATTTTATTGTTGTTTTCCAGTTTCCCCGTGTCGCAGGTTGTCAGCTGGTGGGGTCCCAGGGAACGAATCCATGCTGGCACTACACCGTAACCGTTCGGTAGTACCCCTATTCCCTGTTGCCGGTAACAGGGAGACCATTGCACGGCTCCAGCCCTATAGATTTTATAGAAAAATGACCATAAATGAATGGTCATTTTTCTATAAAATCTATAAATTTTTGTTTCAATAACACAGTTGTTTATCACAGTTTCTGATTTGAACACCAACAATAGTGTTATATATAAAGAGGCTTTGGTGTATATTCTCTTAGTTGTACAGGACTTGAACAAAATGGGATTTCCCCAGGTCCTGGATTAACGAGATTACATAATATATATGTAAACACAGACAGTAAGGCACCCATAACAGTAGTACTCATGTCAACAGTTCTTACATCATTAGTCTGATTTTAGTTAATTTTTTCCAGCCCACTTGGGGTCAGGGAGACTTAGTTGCCCATTTGGTGTTAATGTGTCCATCTGTCCATTAATCCATTTGTTAGTTCATTTATCCATCTGTCCATGTACTCATGCCCCTGACCATTGGGGCTTGGAGAAATAGATTGGGCTGCATGGTGCTTCCACGCAGAGCTGAAACCGACTGCCCATGAGTACTGATAAGCCACTTAACGGGTCTAAGTGGTGTGAGTAGGACCATCCATGCATATAAAGTCTATTTGTTTCATTGGGCAGCAAGGCTTAAGATGTCATTTTGTCTCATTGTCGGGTAAAAGTCCCTCAGAATCGGAAGCAAAGTCTCCAAACTGACCAATACAACATTTATGGGGATGTTATACCTCAAATCAAACAGTTATATTTCAGCTTTTATCTTGCATGACTAGGGTGTCCAACTGATATTGGCTAACAGTTGGACTAAGCCTGCTGTCTTTGCAGCAAGTAAGGATAGAGGGGGAATGTTGTAAATGTCTTCTGTTTCTACAATACCATTCAATTTCTTCTTTCTCCTCTGTCCCTTATTTTCATCTCCTATCTCTTTCCTCCCTTTCTCTGGGAGACAACACAAAATGACCCACAATGTATCTCAAAGTATTGGAGTTAAGGCCATCACAATGTTTAATTATAAGGGGAGATAACTGAAAAAACACATGGCACCCAGAGTCATGATTCTTGCAGATGACATGCCTGCTTAGTACTGGTTACCATCAAAGGGTATTGGAGATATGGCGATCAAAAGATAGTCATACTATTATATTGGAAGGGGAGATAACTCATAATATGGCACCCAGAGTTGTGGTTCTTGCGCATGACATGCCTTCTTAACCTTCTGTACAATTGTGCCAAGTACCATCACTATATCTCAAAGAGTATTTGGGGTTTGGCCATCACAAGGTTATATTGTCAGGGGAGATAATTAGGGCACCAAGAGTTGTTGTGCTGGCGCATGAAATGCCTGCTTAACCTTGTGTACAATGGTACTGCATCCAATGGGGCTTGGAGAAATAGATTGGTCTGCATGATGCTTCCAAACAGAGCTGAAACCGACCTCACATGATTACTGGTAAACCGCTTAGAAGGTCTAAGCCTGCCCAAGCAAAAATGGTGTGAGCCTGACCATCAATGCATATAACCTATTGGTTTCTTTGGGCGGCAGGGCTTGAGATGTAAGTTCATCTCAATGTTGGGTAAAAGTATCAAAAATAGGAAGCAACGTCTCCAAAATTACCTAAACAGCGTTGACGGGGACGTTAAACCTCAATTCAAACAAAAACCATCAATATGCATCAAAGGGTATTGGAGACGTAGCGATCACAAGGTATGTTGGAAGGGGAAGTAACTCAAATACCATTGTACCCAGCGCATGACACGCCTTCTCAACCTTGTGAACAAGTGTGCCAAGTACCATCAATATTATACCCAGATTCAATGAAAACGCACCTTTTTCTTTAGTTTAAGGTAAAAATGACTCACTTTCTTTAGTTTAAGGTAAAAATGACTAACTTTTTTCAACTTATAAGTACGGTATTGTAAAGTTGTCACCATTTGACACGAATGATGCATGATTTTCATGATGTACATGTGCAAAATGAAAAATTTTCGTAATCACGATATTTTGGCACTTTTTGTACGGTCATTATAAGGTCCGGATTCTTTACGTTAAAAAGCCAGCAAATCATTTCATAAGAACAAGCCAATGAGACGTCTAAGTAACGTCGATCGTCATCGTGCCCTCGGTATGGTTGAAGGTAGGCTTTCTTAACGCCAAGTTGCAGAGCGTATGGGTTGTTCGCGCACTACTATTGCTCAATTGGTTGAAAAGCAGAACGATACGGGGTCTGTGGACGATAGACAACGCCCTGAACGTGAACCTGTTACTACACGTCAGCAGGACCGGTACACTGTTTGGGGCCATTTACGCGACAGATTCAGGACGTCTGCGAAAACTGCCCTGGAGACAGTGGAAACCCATAATCCACGCGTAAGTACCTAAACTGTACGGCGGCGTCTCCAGGAACGCGGTATTTCTAGCCATAAGACGTATAGGGGGAACGTTTTGACGGCGGAACGTCGAATCAGTCGCTTTAATTGGTGTCGACAACGTATCCGATGGACACAACAGCGTTGGCGTGGTGTACTGTTCACGGACGAGTCCCGTTTTTGTGTTGAAATGTTTGAGTGGCGGCGTAAAGTATGGCTTCGACGTGTGGAGCGATTTCAAGACAGATTAAACAGGTGTCACGTTGGGGTGGTGGTAGCGTAGTGGTGTGTGGAGGGATCAAATGTCGCCACAAAACGCAACTCATCGTTGTTGATGGCAATTTGACGGTACATCGATGACTTATAGTCTGAGGCGGTACGTTTTCACGCAATAGAATAGAATAGAATTTATGGGACATTTTGGGACATTCCTGGCATACAATCAATGTGAAAAAAAATGACCTGATTAGAAAGAGAGTAAAACATGTGCGCAATAATCAAGACAGGTTAAACAGGTGTCACTTTGGAGGCGGGTGGGGTGGTAGCGTAATGGTGTGGGGAGGGATCCCATGTCGCCACAAAACGCAACTCTTCGTTGTTGATGGCAATTTGACGGCACGTGGGTAAATCGATGACATCTTATAGTCTGAGGCGGTACGTTTTTACGCAATAATGGTGACGTTACGCTTTTCCAACAGGACAATGCACGTGCTCATTCTGCGAGGCTAACCCTAGACTTTTTCAACCAAAACGGTGTGCAAGTTCTTCATTTGCCTGCGTTTTCACCGGATCTAAGCCCAATTGAGCACCTTTGGGACCAGCTAAAATGACCGGATAACTCCTACATTTTACACCATATGATGCTGAAACTACATACAGTAAGACCATGCTATGGGACAGTGCATATTATTTTGAGGCTACGGTCCGCAAAATATTACCAGAGTTATATCTTCCTTCCATAGATATTTATAAACATTCCGTTTCCGGATAACCCCTCCTATATTTTACATCTGATGAAGCTGAAACTTTACATATAGTAAGACCATGATGTGGAACAGCCCATATTATTTTGAGGTTAGAGTCCGCCAAATATTACCAGAGGTATTCCCCTTTCATAGATTTTTCTAAACATATTTGTTCCCGGATAACGCCTCCTACATTTTACATCTGATGAAGCTGAAACTTTACAAATAGTTAGACTATGATGTGGAGCAGCGCATATTATTTCAAGGTTACAGTCCACCACTTATTGCCAGAGTTATGCCTATATTATTTTGAGGTTATGGTCCACCAAATAGTACCGACCATGAAAATTTTTAGAGACAGGTAGTTTGAGCCATTGAGGGTTATTAATAGTGCCAGGTTAGAATATATGGAGCACATTTTGTTCCTTGGTTACATTCCACAAACCCAAACTTGTACAACAGGTAGTATATATATGCTCCATCTTGCTGATTGCCACGGGCGTATAATGTCCCGCTTGCGGAGCTCTTGTTCATTAAAGTAGATCACAGGTCAAGGTCACAGGTCATTTTTTTGTATGAGTGGGAAGCCCTTGTCACAAGGAACCTACAAGCCAAATATGGGGACTCTTATTTGAAACAGTTCAAAAGTTATGACCAATGTTGTTATTTTTAGCTCTCCGGGGCCGAAGCTTATAGTATAGTAGGTTGTTCATCCACCCGTCCGTCGTCTGTCCATCCGTCAACAACTTTGACCAGTTATATCTCCACAGCATGCAGGCTGATCTCAGTCATTTCTCATCTGTGGCATGCCTCTGGTGGGGCACTGATGACATAAGCTTTTTATCGAAATCAAATAAAAACTTTGGTTGCTATGGCAACCACAAGGTCCCATAGACTTATAATGGAAAAATATTTGTCATCACCGTAGCGCCTTCAGTTTTGATCTGATCTTTCTGAAACCTACATATAAATTGACTCGGGATAAAAGCTTGGATGAGTTCGAAAAACAGGCAGGTTGACCAATCTATCATAGAGTTACATCCCCTTGATTGCTGAAAATGCCTATTTTTGAAATTGTCATTTTCATAGCCCCTTCCGTTTTGATCGGATCTTCTTGAAACTTACACATAAGTCAGGGATAAAAGCTCGGATGAGTTCGAAACTGGCAAGGTCGGCCTATCAAAGAGTTACGCCCCCTTGATTGCTGAAAATGACTATTTTTGACCTGGTCTTCACCGTAGCCCCTTCAGTTTCTATCGGATCTTCTTGAAACTTACACGTAAGTCAGGGATAAAAGCTTGGATAAGTTCGAAAACGGGTGAGGTCTGCCTATCTGTCATAGAGTTACGTCCCCTTGATGACACAAAATGCCTATTTTTGACTTTGTCGTCACCGTAGCCCCTTCAGTTTTTATCGGATGTTCGTGAAACTTACATGTAAGTAAATCAGGGATAAAAGCTCGAATGAGTTCGAAATTGGCAATGTCTATCATAGATTTACATCCCCTTGATTGCTGAAATGCCTATTTTTTACCATGTCATTACCGTAGCCTCTTCAGTTTTTATTGGATCTTCTTGAAACTTACATTTAAGGGAAAACCTTAGATGAGTTCGAAAATTGGTGAGGTCGGCCTATATATTATAGAGTAACATCCCCTGTGATCGCAGAAAATGCCTACTTTTAGCCTTGTCATCACCAGAGCCCCTTTGCTTTTATCAGAACTTCTTGAAACTTACATATAAGTAGGTCAGGGATAAAATCTTAAATGTGTTTGAAAAACTGGTGATGTTGGCCTATTATTCCTAGAGATATGCACCATTCTTTGCTGAAAATGTCCATTTAAGACCCTTTCATCTCCGTAAGTCCTTCAGCTTTAATCAGATCTTCCTGAAACCAACCCATAACTGGTTTGGGATAATTTCGAAATTTTTCGAGATTGGCCAGTCAGTCGTAGAGTTATGACCCTTTGGTTGCTGAAAACGCCCATTTTTGACATTGTCATGGCCATAAGTCCCTACGTTTTTGAACGGATCTTCATGATACTTTCAGTTCAGTTCAGTTATAGGTAAAAGCATGAAGGAGTTTGAAAACTAACAATGTTGTCATATTACGCATAGAGTTATGTCCCCTTCTATGCTGAAACTACTTATTTTGGACATTGTCATCATAATATGGGCCCCGTCAAGCGATTTTGGTACTTATCGCCTATGCGAGCAGCGAAGGTTCAGGCGAACCTGCGCACCCGCGCAGTCTCGCCAGAACCTTCGCCGCTCGCTCATACAAGCAGTGAATCAAGAGGAACCTTCAGACAGAAAGCCATATCCCTGGCCCCTCTGAATGGCTGGGCATGCTCAGTTAAAATTTGTCATGACGGAATGCTCGAAGACACAAATCTTGGCGGGGCTCGTATGTCCTTTGTTTTGATTGGGTCTTCCTGCAACTAATACTGAGGATGAAAGTTCAGATGAATTCGAAAACTGGTGATGTCGGTCTATCTCTCACAGAATTAAGTCCCCATGATTGCTGAAAATGTCTGTTTTTGACCTTGTCATCGGCATAAATCCTTCAGTACCGAATGGAACTTCCTGAAACTTTGAATAAGTTAGCTCAGATGAGCGATATAGAACCATCATGGTCCTCTTTTTTCTTTAAAATAAGTCTCATGTCAAGGTTCTTTAAAGCAGGTCAAAGTTAAAGGTCAAAATTTTTACAGGAGTGAGGGGCCCTTTACCAAAGCCTGAGGAACATACATACCAAATATGAAGGCCCAAGCTCAAACGATTTCAAAGTTATAATCAAGTCACACGTCAAGGTCATACGGCAATTTTTAAATGAGTGCATGGGAAGCTATTGTCACAAGGAACCTACATGCCAAATATGAAGGCTCTTCCGCCAATGGTTCAAAAGTTTTTTTCTTTAAAGTAGATCACAGGTCAACGTCAAGATCAATATGTTTGCATGAGTGGGAAGCCCTTACAACAAGAATTCTATGTACCGAATATGAAGGTTCTATCTCAAGCGGTTCAGAAGCTATAACCAATGTTTTTTGTAGCTATTTTTCTTTAAAGTAGGTCAAGGTCACATATCAAAATTTATTGAATGAGTGGGAAGCCCTTGTCACAAGGAACCTACATGCCGAATATGAAGGTCCTATCGCCAATAGTTCAAAAGTCATGGCCAAAGTTGTTGTTTTTTTTCTTTTAAGTAGGTCACAGGTCAACGTCTGCATGAGTGGGAAGCCCTTGTAACAAGAAACCTATGTACCGATTATGAAGGCTCTATCTCAAGCGGTTCAGAAGTTATATCCAATGTGTGTGTGTGTGTGTGTGTGTGTGTGTGTGTGTGTGTGTGTGTGTGTGTGTGTGTGTGTGTGTGTGTGTGTGTGTGGGTGGGTGGGTGGGTGGTCGGGTGGATGTGTGTTTTCTTTAAAGTAGGCCAAGATCACATATCAAAATTTATTGAATGAGTGTGGGAAGCCCGTGTCACAAGAAACCTACACTCTTATTTAAAACGTTTCAAAATATATGTTCATTGTTAAAGTTGTCCAACAACCAACAAACAGACAGGGCAAATTGCTATCGCTACCGGGGCCATAAAAATGGACATTTTCAGCAATCAAAGGGTCATAAGTCTATGATAGACTGGCCTACCTCGTCTGAGATTTTATCCACAACCTACTTATGTGTAAGTTTCAGGAAGATCCTATTAAAGTTAAAAGGCGTATTTAAATGAAAGGGTCCAAAATGGACATTTTCAGCGAAGAATGGGCCATAAGGCCGATATCGCCAGTTTTGGAACTCATCCGAGGTTTTATCCCTGACTTACATGTAAGTTTCCGGCCCCCCGCAAATCGGGACTTGAAGAAATAGTTGGGCTGCATGATGCTTCCACGCAGAGCTGAAACTGACCACACACGAGTACTGGTAAATTGCTTAGAGGTTCTAAGCCTGCCCAGGCAAAGCGGTGCAAGTCAGATCGTCCATGCTTATAAACTCTATTGGTTTCATTGGCGACAGAGCTTGTGGTGACATTTCATCTCAATGTCGGGTAAAAGTCCCACAAAATTGGTAGCAACGTCTCCACAATGACCTATACAGTGATGACGGGGACAAACCTCAAATCAACCAACCAACATGTAAGTTTCAACAAGATCTGATAAAAACTGAAGTGGCTTTGGTGTTGATAAGGTCAAAATTACGCATTTTCTAAAATCAAAGGGGCGTAACTCTATTATAGGCCGACCTCAGCAGTTTTCGACCTCATCCGAGGTTTAATCCCTGACTTACTTATACATAAGTTTCAAGAAGATCCGATCAAAAACTGAAGGGGCTAAGGTGATGACAAGGTCAAAACTATTCATTTTCAGCAATCAAGGGGACGTGACTCTATGATTAATGGGCTGACTTAGCCAGTTTTCGAACTCATCCTAGTTTTTATCCCCGGTCACCTTACATAAAAGCTTCAGAAAGATCCGTTCAAAACTGAAGTTGATACGGTGATGACAAGCATTTTTCCATTGTAAGTCTATGGGGCCTAGTGTTTGCCTTAGGAACTTAAGTTTTTGATTTCGATAAAAAAAAGCTTATAGACATTTTCTGCAATCAAGGGGACGTAACTGTATGATAGATAGGCCGACCCCATCAGTTTTCGAACTCATCCGAGCTTTTATCCCTGGCTTACTTATATGTAAGTTTCAAACTGAAGGGGCTATGGTGATGACAAGGTACAAAAAAGGCATTTTCTGCAATAAGGGGGCGTAACTCTTTGACAGATTTACCGATCTCACTAGTTTTCGAACTCATCCGATGTAAGTTTCAAGAAAATTTGATACAAATTGAAGGGGCTATGGTGATGACAAGGTCGAATATAGGCATTTTCTATAATGAAAGGGACTCAACTATATTATAGACCGACCTCACCAGTTTTCGGATTCATCCGAGCTTTTATGCCTGACAAACTTGCATGTAAGTTTCAAGGAGGGGCTGGTCGAAAATAGTCATTTTTCTGCAAACAAGAGTCGTACTTCTATGACAGATAGGCAGGCCTCGCCAGTTTTTGAACTCATCCGATCTTTTATCCCCAGCCTACTTATGTGTAAGTTTCAGGGAGATCCGATAAAAACTGAAGCGACTATGGTGATGACAAAAAGGTAGAAAACGGGCATCTTCAGCAAAGATTACTCTATGACAAATAGGCCGACATCACCAGTTTTCGAACTCATCCGAGCTTTTACTTACTTATATGTAAGTTTCGGGAAGATCCGATCCAGACTGAAGGACTGTGGTGATGACAAGGTCAAAAATAGTCAATTTCAGCAATCAAGGGGACGTAGCTCTGATTAATGGGCTGACTTAGCCAGTTTAGAAATCATCCGAGTTTTTATCCCCAGCCACCTTACATAGGCCTAAACGTCTCGGAAAGATCCGATCAAATCTGAAGGCGCTACGGTGATGACAAGCATTTTCCCATTGTATGTCTATGGGACCTTGTGGTTGTCATAGCAACCAAAGTTTTCATTCAATTTCGCTAAAAAGCTTATGCCATCAATCCCCGACCAGAAGCATCGGCTACAATGCTAGATGCTGAGAAACGATTGTGATCAGCCTGCAGGCTGCAGAGATATAATTCGCCAAATGTGTGGACGGACGGAAAACCGACGGACTGCCATCATTTAAGCTTCCCTGAAGCCTTCGGTCCAGGTGAGCTAAAACAACAAGCTGTATTTTAGTTTAAGCTATCGTTAAATGTTACTTTCCAAAGGAAAAAAAGATAGGTGACCATATAGCCCAGAGCTGCACGACAAATCCGTAATTCCCTCTTTCTGTATTTCCGTAAATGATACAAGTAAATGTTAAGCGTATGACTAACATCCCATTGAAAATTCGCTGAGGCGGCGATGGGTTAATCCCCAAGGGGTGATGGTGGGGGTGAATTACTCTGAATTTTGCCTGCTACATAGGCTGGAACCCAGCATCTTGTGTTCGACCCCCAAAATACCAAGATTGACAGTGAACCCCCAAAAACAATTCCAGTATATCATCAACCCCCCCCCCCCCCACCCCCCAAAAAAATCTGCAAATTTTAGCACACCAAAAAAAGTATTCCAAAATTATACTGACTTGCCTTCTGAAAAGAAAACAAAATGTGTTTTCACTAATTTCTGCCTGTAATGATTGTATTTGGTAACAAAAGAGCTTTAAAGAGTTTCTAACAATTGAGTTGTTGTGCAGCAAGGGAGGGGGGGGGGGGGGGGGGGACAAAACAGCTTCTAACATGAGTGATATAATGTGTCAACAAAACGCATTAAGCATTTAAAGCCAAACCCCCCCCCCCCCCCCCCCCCCAAAAAAAAAAAAAAAAAATGCCAAAGAAATTTGATAGTCCCAAAATAAAATATTCAGGTTGAGAAGTGACCCCCAAAAAATATATGCTAAATGGCCAGACCCATAAAAAATACCAGCTTTTTCCTAAAACCCCCAAAAAACTAAAGTTTAAAATTTTGAACCCCCAATAAATTATTCCCAGCCTATGTGGCAGGCAAAGTTGTGGGTTAATCTAATAGGTACTTCCTTCTTTTGTCAAAGCTCTACCTTGTTTTCTGTGTTATTACAGCGTTATCGAACATGTGTTTATATTCACAACCACTTCCGCAAATAATTGGCGTGAAGGAATTTTATGTAAATTGACAGATAGAAGCAGGAAAAATGAGTAAGAAACAAGAAGTATGCGATGTTAATCTGTCCGACTGGATGGGTCAACTTCCAGAGACTCTTCGGGACATGCCGCTGAACAAAATAGCTATTCCAGGTACGTAAGCTGAAAACAAGTAGAGCTTATACAAAACAGGGATTGCATAGGTTTTGAATAGACTTGGTGAGTATATGGAAGATGATATCTGTGAGAAGTTGGATTTTAAAAATACTGATTGGGATCATTGGGAAAGTGTTTGCACAGATTCTATTGATGATTGGCTGGACAACAGAACGAATGACACAGATGTGAATGATGACTACAAAGACCTCATAGAGGCGATACATCAGAATGTGGAAGAGTATATTCCAAAGAAGAAAGTGTGTTGTCACAGTAAAGGGTGGTGGAACTCAACATTGAGCAAATTAGCAAAGGATTTCAAGAGGGCTAGAAGAATGTTTGCAAAACGCAAAGATGAAGCAAATGAGAATAGAGTGCAGGAAATATATAAATTATTCAAAGAGGAGGAAATCAAGGCTAGAGAAAATTATTTGACTGAGATGGTAGATATGATGGATCCTCATAAGCCTGATCAGTTTTGGAAAGTGATAAACGCAGTGAGAAAAGATAAGACTAAGTCAGTTGTGCAACCAATTGTTAGAGACGATGGTTCATTGGCTGTGTCAGATGAAGAGATTTTTGTAGAATTGAAAGGTAGGTATGGTAAGGAGACCTTAGATGTGAAGGATTTTGATGAAAAGTGGTTCAATTCAGTGGAAGAGGAGATGATGGATAGATTAAGGTTAGAGGAAACGGTGATTCAAGAGGAAAATTTCTCAGAAACATGTGGTCATGAAAATAGTGATATTCACATTGAAGAAGTGGAAGCAGCAATTTCTCAACTGCAAAATAATAGTGCACCTAGCCCTGAAGAAAAAGTGTTTAATATTTTATTGAAAAGGGGTGGTGAAGCCATTGTGAAAGGTTTACACTATTTAATACAGAAATGCTGGTCCAACGGTGTACTGCCTGATGATTTCAAGTTAGACCCAAAGGTAATGCTTCCCAAACCCGGAAAGACAAACTATAACAGTGTTAGATCGTATAGGCCAATTACTTTAGAAAGTGTGATAGGTAAGATTATGGAAAGAGTTATCAGCAAAAGACTGATTTGGAAGTTGGAAATTGAAGGTGGTATAGCAAGAACTCAGTATGCATATAGGAAGCAAAAGTCATGTGTTCAGTCTCTTTTAAGGCTGTGTAATTCAGTTTCAGAAGCAAGGAATAGGAAGGAAAGTACAGTGCTCGCAGTGATGGATTATGAGTCTTGCTATGAAAGAATATGGAGAGCAGGTTTATTGAAAAAGGCATTTGAAAGTGGGATTACTGGCAGATTATGGCTATACCTTAAGAACTTCCTTATAGACCGGAAGTACTTCCTGAAAGTGAACAATTTTACATCTCCTACATTCCGGTCTGCAGTAGGCATACCGCAAGGATCAGTTATCAGTCCAGTGCTTTGTAATCTGTATACAAGTGATTCAATGAAGGAAGTGGTAGGTAATCATGCAGAATTTGCAGATGATAGCTGTGTTTGGGAAAGTAATACATCAGTGGCGGAAAGTTGTGCTGCGTTGAATGATAAACTGGCATCTGTGGTAGATTGGTGTAGGAGATGGAATATGTTGATTGCACCGGATAAGACAGAGATAATGGTATTTAAACATAACGGCAGAGATTCAGAAGTGAAGGCAGAGGTGAAGTTAGGCGAGAGTGTTTTAAAAACAACCAATTCAAAGAAAATTCTGGGTGTCACAGTAGATGATAAATTAAACTTTCACGAACATATTCAACAGAAAACAAAGGCTGGTTTCAGTGCCTTGAAATGTCTTGATAATTTCGTTCAAGGACATAGAGGATGCAGCCAAACAGTGTATATGAGACTCTACAAATCCTTGGTTCTTCCGGTGATGGAGTATGGAGCAGCTGTGACAGTCGAGTCCCTTGAAGAAAGCAGTAAGGAGTTTGGAAAGGTTCAGAGGTCAGCGATGCTAAAGGCATCAGGTTGTTTGAACAGTACCAGCACAGAAGCTTTGGAAGTCTTGACAAACACCATGCCTATAGACCTACAGCTGAAGATAAGACAAGCACAAGAAGTCATCAGAATCAGTGCCAAGTATGAAGATGATCCTCTCAGGGAAGAGTTTGATGCATGGATAGAGGGGGATAAAACTGTGGGTAGAAGAGCTACTATTTTTCATTTATTGATGTCTAGGTTTAGGGAATTGAAGGGAATGTTAGAGTTTGAGAACATTGAGAAGGAATTCAGATATACCAAGGAATTGATGGGGCTCATCAAAGAGACAGGAAGTGTACACAAGGAAGAATTCACATTCTCCAAGGAAGAACAGAAAGAAAATATATTAGAGCTTCTTAGCAATTGTGATAAAAACGATGTATTAATGTTCACAGATGGATCAGCATTAGGTAATCCAGGTCCGACTGGAGCTGGTGCTGTGGTCTACCTTGAGGGTTACTCCAGCACACCAGTTTTGATGAACAAGGGAGTTTCTCCTATAGGTAACAATTATACTGGAGAATTGGTAGGTATACAGATCGGGCTAGAATTCTTGGCTGATCTAGACTTCAAAGGCAGAGTAGTTCATATTCTGACCGATTGTCAACCAGCTATTAAGACTGCTTTCAGTACTGAAATGCCAACTAACAAGATTGAAACAGTTCTCAGCATCAAGGAGAGTTTAGCAAAGGTAAGGTGTAGGGAGAATATTGTGAAAGTTCATTGGGTGCCCGGACACAAAGATATTGAGGGGAATGAGTTGGCAGATCAACAAGCAAAGGCGGCAGCATCAGAGATGATTAAAAATAATGAGGTAAAACCGACCCTGGACAAGAAAGAAGCCGTACGGGAGTGTAAATCACAGGGAAGGGAAAAATGGGAAAGAAGGTACAAGTGCTCAGACAAAGTGAATGTATTGCAGGATATAATTGGGGAAGTGGGAAAAAGGATCTGTCATGGAGATAGGGACAGAAGGACTTTCTCTGCAGTAAATCAGGTGCTGTGTGGACATTCAATCTTAAATGATCACCAGGCAAAAATTAACAAAGATCAGTCAAGTTTGTGCGAGACATGCAACATGAAAGAGAATGTGGATCATTTTCTTTTTCACTGTCAGAGATTTAAATCAGAAAGGGATACTTTAGAGTATAATGTAGAAGAGATTCTGGCCAGGGAGGAGGTGAAATTGGTAACAGGCATTAACTTGAAAGTGTTGACAGGCATGATTGAAGACATTAGTAAGCAAGGAAGGAAGGAACTGACAGATGCACTGATGGAATACATCAGGAGCACTAAAAGATTTTGAAGGTCATTGTATTATGAGCATCATGTGTTTTTCACATAGGGAAATGCACAAGTGACTTACTTAAGTACCATGAGTTTATAGGCAGCGAAAAAATGCCTTATAGATATACAACAACAACAACGACATAACGAATACATGATAGTGTCTAATGTAGGCCTGTTCTAACCATACTCGCAAGAGGGTTTATGATTATATAGCCGAGATATAGATATTGCGACCCCAGTCACCCCACTCCCACCCAGAATCTAAACAACAAAAGCAGGAGAACATGGATCCGTCCCTCGGATCGGGACGTTAACTGGAGGCCCCCTGTGCAGGGAGAACATCCCCTGTACAGGTTAAAGAACCCTACCGTAATTACATGATTACTGTGTAGGCTTTCATCCTGCAATACTGGATTGTATGTAACATACACTGTCTGTGTCCGGCGAAACCGGAAGAAAGAAAGAAATGACGAACTGTCCTTGTGACAGAAATTGTTCAAAATAAAAGTTACTGGTGACATGCTCAGAGACATTCATTAAACCAGGATGGTAGGCCCTACAGAGAGAGAGAAAGAGAGAGAGAAGGAGAGAGAGATTGGGTAGTATGTATTGAAAAAGATTGGATGCTAATCTTTCTTTCTCTCTTCTCATTTCACCTTAAACCCAGGCAGGGACACACAAACGGTGCAGTTGATAAAATAGTTAATACACTCCAAATTTTGGAGGATGAAACATGTAATTACAAAGAAATCCTGGCTGGAATACCACAAGGATCTGTATTAGGTCCACTAATTTTATTTTGTACATCAATGCCTGACCTAGACATCCTGGCTGGAATACCACAAGGATCTGTATTAGGTCCACTACTTTTATTTTGTACATCAATGACTGACCTAAGCTACCTCACTATATCAAACACTGCGTCCTAGAACTCTTTGCGGATGATGCAACAGTTCACACCCCAACCGCGTCAGTTCCCGTCGTATGTCACTTTCTCAATACCGACTTTCTAAATTTTCTCTCATAGTGTGAAGACATTCTCTCATAGTGTGAAGACAATGACATGAAAGCAAATATGATACCTCCCTCCACACCCCTCCCCCCCCCCCCACCACACACACACACACACACACACACACACACACAAAAGGCTCTTTTTATATCCTCGAAGCAGGACATCAGTGAACAGATCCACATCAGTCCTTGAAATTGGTGATGAACAAATAGAAATGTCTGAGAATGAAAAACTTCTAGGTATTCATGTCGACAATAGTGGAGACCGGGGACTTTTAAGTATATATCTCGTGATCTGTCTGGTCGATTTTGATAATCTTTGTATCTTCTTAAAGCTCTATCTTTTCTGCATTCAAAACTAGATAGTTATAATTTAATTTTGGTGTATTTACCTTTCTTTTAAGTATTTTTTCGCAAGGTCGAATCCATTGGTGGGATATGTTGATGCAACGTTTGTGGCAAATTGATACCGTAATTTATTTTTCGTCATTACAAAACATTTTTAAGCTGGAAAATATCTTTTTCATAGATGCCATACGGAATGTGCCGAGACAAAGCAATTCCTACAAGTGACAATTGATTCCACCGAAGACGCAGATTAGTCCGTGCATTCGCACAGCTCTGTGCATCAGTACAGCGTGGTCAGTGTCTTAGCTGGCCACCGGATTAAGCTATCAATCTTCAGCTATCCACAGAGCGCACAGCGAAGACGCTGATCAAACTGTGCAGGTGCGCAGTCTGAGCTGAGGCTTCGATGGGCGCACATTTAAATTGTAGAAATTGCAGTGTTCTGCCTTGAAGAACCGCATTGTAGCGGTCAGTAAAAAGTATTAAATTTCTTTTTTTTTTGATTAAAATACAATACTTCAAATTCAAAGATGCCCCATGACTACGAAAACCCCGCAGTGCTTTAACCGCTGCAGTCCTACACCGATAAAACCAACTTATTTAGAGATCGAGCCCATCCTTATATTGCGAACAACTCGTGCAGTCTAACTGAAACATAGGATCCTACTGTTATGCTACAAACAATTGCACACGCAACAGGATCTTCCGTGTGTTTTTTAAGCCATATTAAGCCGATTTAATCTTTTATTCTTATTATTTAATCATGATTATAAAAGTTAACGATTTTCTGCTCTCTATGCTAATTTAATCTTTTAAGTCCAATTAGTCACAAGTTACTTCAAGGTTTTAATTTTCTGTTGTGTTAAAATCAGATTAATAATTCAGGACTCTTAGTATGTTTGTTATTCATCTTTACATAATTACACCTGTGGACACAAAAGCGTTCAAACTCCAGTGAAATAACTTTCAATGAATCTCTTTGCATCAAGTTAGTTTGACAAGCAAATGTCATTCATCAAATAATTCTAAAACTAGATCAAGCAATTGATTGGTCTCATTTTGGCAAACACTTTCTGATTGCCTTTTGAGATGTATTTTGATTGGACAGTGCAGGAGTCAGCAATGAAATGTACACCACTTTGTGTTTTGAATTTATTTCTGTCCATAGGATGTTAGGATATATTGATTGATGTTTCAAGTCAAAATGAAATGAAGCTCATCAAAGTTTGAACGCTTTTGTGTCCACAGGTGTATGTGGGTTCGTTTCATTTTCTTTATACATTTGCTTATTAGTTGCATTTTATAATTTCCTTAACCCTTTTTACACCAAATGGAATCTTCCTTCTTACATATGGCAAGAGTCCATTTCAAAATTAAGGGCTGTCAGGTTGTGTTTTTCTCAAAATTTATTTGGAAAATGGCTGAACTTTTTACAAACAGTGTAGGCCCTGATCAGACGCCGCATTCTGCGGCGTCTGATCTGGGCCTGCACTGTTTGCCAGGGTACCCGTTTTGGGGTTTCTGTTGCAAGAAATATATGGGCTTGAAGAAATATATGGGCTGCACGATGCTTCCACGCAGAGATGAATCCGGCCCACACACTAGTACTGGTAAACCGCTTAGAGGGTCTAAGCCTGCCCAGTCAAAGTGGTGCGAGTCGGACAAACCCTCAATGTTGGCTTTTCTTTGGGCGGCAGGGCTTGAGATGCCTTTCACCTCAATGTCGGGTAAAATTGACCAAGCAACGTATCCAAAATTACCTATATGGCGTTGAAGGGAACGCTTAACCTCAAATCAAACAAACAAAACATAGGGAACACACAGTTTAATTCCAGAACAGACTCTGGCAAAAGAGATAACCTAATAGCAGGGCGATTATGAAGGGAGAGAATTCTTTCCTGTAAGGGTGGTGACTGGTCCCCCATTTTGTACGTGACGCTATTTGGCGTTTTTTTTTTTTTTTTTCTAGAATTTCCTTTCGTTTGCTTACTACATGTAGCTAGTTTCGGCCATCAGCCTCATCGACAACCCTCTGTATTCGATTTAACTTTAAAGGTGCACTATTGAGCTACCGGGTTTCAATTTTTTTCTGGTTTTTATCTTCAATGCATACTCCTTTGTCATGTGTAGACTTTTGGAGCCAAATACAGCTTCAGAACTATGTGAAAATGGTCGTTTTCATTCGTTTTTACCCTTCGCTCTTAACATGTGTTCGGAATTTCTGTTCTAAAAATAAATCTGTCACTTTACACATACATGGCGACAGTATTGTCTCTGAGTGTCGTTACTTATGGCATGGTATTCAGCGTCATATTTCTTCCGATTCAGGCATGGCCTAAGCAAACAAGGCCAAAAATGAACGTCGCATAACGTCATATATGGGGATTCTATTTTTGTCACGCACTAAAAATAGATCTAATTAGTGTGCGAAACCTAGTTAGGGAATCCCTCTCAAACTCGTTTACCTGTCATAATAATTGTTCGCATTTTTGCATAAAATGCATTCATTGTATTGTTTTAAAGAAAAATACCGGCTATATTTATTTTATTTTTGGAAGCATTTTTTCCAGATAGCTCAATAATGCACTTTTAACTGATAGCGATAGACGCATACCATCTACATGTACCAAATCCGACCCGCACACAAGTACTGGTAAACCGCTTAGAGGATCTAAGCCTGCCCAGGCAAAGCGGTGCGAGTCGGATCGTCCATGCTTATAAACCCTATTGGTTTCATTTGGCGACAGGGCTTGAGATGTCATTTCCTGTCAATGTTGGGTAAAAGTCCTACAAAATTGGAAGCAAAGTCTCCAAAATGACCTTTATATTGTTGACGGGGACGTTATACTTCAAATCAAACAAACAAAACAAAACCATCTACATACCATCTACAACCCCTTGAGGTCTAGTAACGGGACTCAGTGGCCTAGTGAGTATGAGCGTTGACTTAATTATTAGGTCTCTCACAGCTGTGGGTTCGAGCCTGGCTTGGGTCACATGTGAGACGCTAAGTTCTTCAACGGAAGGTCAGGTGGTATTTTCTCCGTGTACTCTGGTTTTCGGTCACCTCTAATTAACGGTCGGCTCGAAATAAATAAAACAAAGCATCGCAGGCGATACAAATCCCCTCGCACAAGACTACTTCATGTGTTGAAAACACTGAACTGGCAAAAGTCTAAATTGCTCGAGTTATTTTATTTGCAACTTTGTTTGAAGTTTTATTCAAATCCATGAATAAATGTAGGCTCTAGATCGATGACCGTGTGTTTCTAAAAATAGTCACAATGATCTTGACATTGAGCACATGACCCAAAAGTCGAACTCGCGCGAGATATTATCATTTCCAACATTTGCAAACTTCATGAATAAACGTAGGCACTTGAGCGATGGCAAAGTTTTTTTCTGAAAAGTAGCCAAACTGACCGTGACCTTAGGACCCTGAAAGTATAAAAATAGCTGTGTTTATACTGACGTGCTGAAAAAAATTTGGTCGGTAGGTTGGAGAAACATTTATTTTTTCTCCCGAAAAAATCAGGGTATTTTTTTTTTTTTGTTTGTTGTTGTTGTTTTTTTGTACGTACATGTGTTTTTTAATAAAACTGTCATGTTGAGACGACCGCCTATTCGAACTTCGCAAAATTGCAGTATGCTTCCTCTGGCTTTCTTTGCCGGATCCTTACAGGGTCACTGATGAGGCTTTATTAGCCGAAACTACGTAGTATGACCCATGTTTTATCTTATGAATGTTTTCATTGCTCTTAAAGGAACTCTTTTTTTATTTTTATTTGCACTGTTTATCATTATTCATTTAGATGCTCAAAAAAGTCAGATCTGTATTTTGGAAGGTACTAAATGCCAAAAAAACTACAAAAATGTACTTAAAACCCGAAAATAGGCTATGCGAAAATGCAATGACGACACTGGGTAGGGTCGGAAATTGAAAATGGTAGGGTCGGTGTTGTAATTTTTATTTTGTTCTGTCATTGATAAAAATATTAGAGTCGGGTGGGTGGTCTGAAGCAGGATCGGTTGGGTTAGCGGAAAATGTTTTATAGGCCTTAGCAACATTTGTGTGAAGTTACATTGAAATCTGTTAATAAATATAGGCGCTAGAGCGATGACTAGGTTTTTCTAAAATAGCCACTGTGACCTTGACCTTGAGGCCAAGACATTGAAAGTCGAACTCGCTCGAGATATTATCATAAGCAAGTTATATTAAAGTCCGTCAATAAATGTAGGCGCTATAGCGATGGCATTTTTAGCTCACCTGTCACGTAGTGACAAGGTGAGCTTTTGTGGTCACTTTTTGTCCGTCGTCCGTCGTGCGTGCGTGCGTCCGTGCATCCGTAAACAATTTCAAATAAGTATATCTCTAATTACCCATGGTCAATCTTGATCAAATTTCATGAGAAGCATCACCAGGTAGGGGGAAAGGCTGCATAAGGTTTTTGGGCTGATCAGATTGGAATTCTGGTTGCTATGGCAACATACAGCTCCCATAGACTTACAATGGGAAAAAATTAAAATATCTTATACTCTGAAACCACAGGGCCCAGAGCTAAAATATTTAGCATGTAGCAACGGCCAGTGGTCACCTACATAATTCCTGCCAATCATGCCCCTGGGGTCCACATTGGCCACGCCCCAAGGCCCCTTCGCTCCCATAGACTCACAATGGAACAAAAAGGTTCAAAAATCTTCTTCTCGGAAACCACAGGACCCAGAGCTTAGATATTTAGCATATAGCAAGGGCAAGTGGTCACCTACATAATTCCTGCCAATCATGCCCCTGGGTTCCAAACGGGCCACGCCCCGGGGCCCTTTAGCTCCTATAGACTCATAATGGAAAAAAGCTTCAAAAATCTTCTTCTCTGAAACCACATGGCCCAGAGCTGCGATATTTGGCATGTAGCAACGGCAAGTGGTCACCTAAATAATTCCTGCCAATCATGCCCCTGGGGTCCAAATTGGCCACACCCTTGGGCCCCTTAGCTCCCATAGACTCATAATGGAAAAAAAACTTCAAAAATCTTCTTCTCTGAAACCACAGGGCCCAGAGCTTAGATATTTAGAATGTAGCAACGGCCAGTGGCCACCTACATAATTCCTGCCAATCATGCCCCTGGGTTCCAAATGGGTGACGCCCTGGGGCCCCGTCGCTCCCATAGACTCATAATGGAACAAAAAGCTTCAAAAATCTTCTTCTCGGAAACCACACGGCCCAGAGCTAAGATACTTAGCATGTAGCAACGGCCAGTGGTCACCTACATAATTCCTGCCAATCATGCCCCTGGGGTCCACATTGGCCACGCCCCAGGGCCCCTTCGCTCCCATAGACTCACAATGGAAGAAAAAGCTTCAAAAATCTTCTTCTCCGAAACCACAGGACCCAGAGCTTAGATATTTAGCATATAGCAAGGGTAAGTGGTCACCTACATAATTCCTGCCAATCATGCCCCTGGGTTCCAAACGGGCCACGCCCCGGGTCCCTTTAGCTCCTATAGACTCATAATGGAAAACAGCTTCAAAAATCTTCTTCTCTGAAACCATAGGGCCCAGAGCTGCGATATTTGGAATGTAGCAACGGCAAGTGGTCGCCTACATAATTCCTGCCAATCATGCCCCTCGGGTCCAAATTGGCCACACCCCGGGGCCCCTTCGCTCCCATAGACTCATAATGGAACAAAAAGTTTCAAAAATCTTCTTCTCTGAAACCATAGGGCCCAGAGCTGCGATATTTGGCATGTAGCAACGGCAAGTGGTCGCCTACATAATTCCTGCCAATCATGCCTCTCGGGTCCAAATTGGCCACACCCCGGGGCCCCTTCGCTCCCATAGACTCATAATGGAACAAAAAGTTTCAAAAATCTTCTTCTCGGAAACCACAGGGCCCAGAGCTTAGATATTTAGCATGTAGCAACGGCAAGTGGTCACATACATAATTCCTGCCAATCATGCCCCTTGGGTCCAAATAGGCCACGCCCCTGGGCCCTTTAGCTCCTATAGACTCATAATGGAAAAAGCTTCAAAAATCTTCTTCTCTGAAACCACAGGGCCCAGAGCTAAGATATTTAGCATGTAGCAAGGGCAAGTGGTCACCTACATAAATCCTGCCAATCATGTTCCTAGGTTCCAAATGGGCCACGCCCCGGGGCCCTTTAGCTCCTATAGACTCATAGTGGTAAAAAAAGCTTCAAAAATCTTCTTCTCTGAAACCACAGGGCCCAGAGTTTAGATATTTAGCATGTAGGAACACCAATTGGTCACATACATAATTCCTGCCAATCGTGCCCCTGGGGTCCAAACGGGCCACGCCCCGGGGCCCTTTAGCTCCTATAGACTCATAATGGAAAAAAGCTTCAAAAATCTTCTTCTCTGAAACCACAGGGCCCAGACCTTAGATATTTAGCATGTAGCAATGACAAGTGGTCACCTACATAAATCCTGCCAATCATGCCCCTGGGGTCCAAATGGGCCACACCTTGGGACCCCCATAGCTCCCATAGAGGCATAATGAAAAAAAATCTTCAAAAATCTTCTCCTCTGAAAACACTGAGCCCAGAGCTTAGATATTTAGCATGTAGCAACTGCAAGTGGTCTCCTACATATTTCCGGCTAATCATGCCCCTGGGTTCCAAATGGGCCACGCCCCGGGGCCCCTTGGCTCCCATAGACTCATAATGGAAAAAAGCTTCAAAAATCTTCTCAGAAACTGTGAAGGACAGAACTTAGATATTTAGTGTCTAGCAACATAAAATAGCCAGCTACATAAATCTTCTTACCCTGCCCCTGGGGTCAAAATTGGCCACGCCCGAGCTCATCACCTCCAATAGACTTATAATGGAAAAAAACTTAATCTTCTTCTATGAAACCATAAGGCCCAGAGCTTAGATTTTTAGTATGTAGCAACGTCGAGTGGCCATCTACATAAATCCTGCCAGTTATGCCCCTGGGATCCAAATTGGCCACACCCCAGGGGTCTTTAGCTGCCATAGACTTACAATTGGAGAAACTTCAAAACTCTTCTCCTCTGAAACCACAGGGCCCTTATAATGAAAAAAGAAAAATAAAAAACTTAAAATGGGGGAAAAAAATCTTCAAAAATCTTCTTCTCTGAAACCATAAGTCCCAGAGCTTAGATATTTAGCATGTAGCAATGTCGAGTGGTCGCCTACATGAATCCTGCCAATCATGTCTGTGGGTCCAAATCCTGTGGCCCCTTAACTCCAACAAACTTATAATGGAAAAAAGCTTCAAAATTCTCTGAAACCATGAAGTACAGACCTTAGATATTTAGTATATAGCAACACAAAATGGTCGCCTACATAAATCCTGCCAACCGTGCTCTTTGGGTCAAAATTGGCCAAGCCTCAGGGCTCATTAGCTCCTATAGACTTATACTGGAAATAACTTAAAAAAAATCTTTTTCTCCAAAACCATAAGGCACAGATTTTGTTTGATTTGAGGTTTTACATCCCCGTCAACACTGTATAGGTCATTTTGGAGATGTCTCTTCCAATTTTGTGGGACTTTTACCCGACATTGAGATGAAATTACATCTCAAGCCCTGTTGCCCAATGAAACCAGTAGGGTTTATAAGCATGGACACCGCTTTGCCTGAGCTTAGATATTTAGTATATAGCAATGTCAAGTGGTCTCCTACTGTAATGATTTTCTGGTACACAGGTGAGCGATATAGGGCCATTGGGCCCTCTTGTTTTTTAAGAATAGGCACAGTGACCTTGACCTTGAGGCTATGACATTGAAAGTCGAACTCACTCGAGACATTATTATAAGCATGATTGAAGTTATATTAAAATCTGTCAATAAATGTTGGCGCTAGAACAATGACAAAAGTACGTTTGTTTGATTTGAGGTTTAACGTCCCCGTCAACATGTACAGTATAGGTCATTTCTGAAGGTTGCTTCCAATTTTGTGGGACTTTTACCCGAGGCATCTCAAGCCCTGCCGTCCAATGAAACCAATTGGGTTTATATGCATTGACGGTCCGACTCGCACCACTTTTACTTGCCAGGCTTAGAACCTCCAAGCAGTTTACCAGTAATCAAGTGCGGTCGTTTTCAGTTCTGCGTGGAAGCATCATGCAGCCCAGTCTATTTCTTCAAGCCCCGATGGGCGGAGGCCTAACAAAGAAACGTAGTACGTACGTAGTTAGTTTAGTTTATACTAATTATGCCCCCAACTTTGAAAAAGTTGGAGGGGCATATTGCTTCTGGCTCGTTCATCCGTTCGTCTGTTCGTCCGTTCGTCCGTCCGTTACGCTTTTGATGCATAGCATAACTAAAGAACCGTGTATGCTAGGGTTTTGAAATTTCATATATGGATTCCTCATGGATAATTAGCTGACGCGTATTTTTTTTTCTCGTCGGGATTATGCCCCCTTCAAGAGTTATTGCCCTTTGAAATTTTTTTTAATAAAATCTTGTCAGCAAGATATCTCAAAAACTATTGGAGCTAGAGCCTTGAAAGTTGTTGATTATATTGGTGGTGATGAGTAGATGAACTGATTAACTTTTGACAAAATTCCGAAAAATGCTTTGTGAGTTATGGCCCTTTGTCATTTTGGTAATTTGTGCCATTGTAATGTATGCTAAAAGTGATGCATAGCAATAACTTTAGAACCGTGTATGCTAGGGTTTTGAAATTTCATATATGGATTCCTCATGGAAAATTAGCTGACATGTATTTTTTTTCTTGTCCGGATTATGCCCCTTTTAAGAGTTAGTGCCCTTTGAATTTTTTTAATAAAATCTTGTCAGCAAGATATCTCAAAAACTATTGGAGCTAGAGCCTTGAAAGTTGATGAATAGATTGGTGGTGATGAGTAGATGAACTGATTAACTTTTGACAAAATTCCGAAAAATACTTTGTGAGTTATGGCCCTTTGTCATTTTGGTAATTTGTGCCCATTGTAATGTATGCTAAAAGTGATGCATAGCATAACTTTAGAACCGTGTATTCTAGGGTTTTGAAATTTCAAATATGGATTCCTCATGGAAAATTAGCTGACGCATATTTTTTTTCTCTTCCGGATTATGCCCCTTTTAAGAGTTATTGCCCTTTGAAATTTTATTAATAAAATCTTGTCAGCAAGATATCTCAAAAACTCTTGGAGCTAGAGCCTTGAAAGTTGGTGAATAGATTGGTGGTGATGAGTAGATGAACTGATTAACTTATGACAAAATTCCGAAAAATACTTTGTGAGTTATGGCCCTTTGTCATTTTGGTAATTTGTGAAAAACTTTGTCATCGTTCTAGCGCCTACATTTCTTCACCAATTTCAATATAACTTCACACAAATGTTCCTTATAAAAAAATCTAGAGCGAGTTCGACTTTCAAGGTCATGACCTCAAGGTCAAGGTCACTGTGGCTATTTTTAGAAAAACTTTGTCATCGCTCTAGCGCCTACATTTCTTCACCAATTTCAATATTACTTCACACAAATGTTCCTTATAAAAAAATCTCGAGCGAATTCGACTTCAAAGTCATGACCTCAAGGTCAAGGTCACTGTGACTATTTTTAGAAAAACTTTGTTATCACTCTAGCGCCTACATTTCTTCACCAATTTCAATATAACTTCACACAAATGTTTCTTATGACAATATCTCAGCGAGTTCGACTTTCAAGGTCATAACTTCAAGGTCAAGGTCACTGTGGCTATTTTTAGAAAAACTTTGTCATCGCTCTAGCGCCTACATTTCTTCACCAATTTCAATATTACTTCACACAAATGTTCCTTATAAAAAAATCTCGAGCGAATTCGACTTCAAAGTCATGACCTCAAGGTCAAGGTCACTGTGACTATTTTTAGAAAAACTTTGTTATCGCTCTAGCGCCTACATTTCTTCACCAATTTCAATATAACTTCACACAAATGTTTCTTATGACAATATCTCAGCGAGTTCGACTTTCAAGGTCATGAACTCAAGGTCAAGGTCACTGTGGCTATTTTAAGAAAAACTTTGTCATCACTCTACCGCCTACATTTCTTCACTGATTTCAATATAACTTCACACAAATGTGCCTTATGACAATATCTTGAGCGAGGTCGACTTTCAAGGTCATGACCTCAAGGTCAAGGTCACTGTGGCTATTTTTAGAAAAACTTTGTCGTTGCTCTAGCGCCTACATTTCTTCACTGATTTCAATAACTTCACACAAATGTTCCTTATGACAATATCTCGAGTGTGTTCGACTTTCAGGGTCATGACCTCAAGGTCAAGGTCACTGTAGCTATTTTTAGAAAAAATTGTCATTGCTCTATTGCCTACATTTCTTCACCGATTTCAATATAACTTCACACAAATGTTCCTTATGACAATATCTCTAGCGAGTTCCACTTTCAAGGTCAAGGTCACTAAGGCTATTTTTAGAAAAACTTTGTCAATGCTCTAGCGCTTACATTTCTTCACCGATTTCAATATAACTTCACACAAATGTTCCTTATGACAATATCTGTAGCGAGTTCCACTTTCAAGGTCAAGGTCACTGTGGCTATTTTTAGAAAAACTTTGTCAATTCTCTAGTGCTTACATTTCTTCACCAATTTCAATATAACTTCACACAAATGTTCCTTAAGACAATATCTCGAGCGATTTCGACTTTCAAGGTCAAGGTCACTGTGGCCTTTTTTTAGAAAAACTTTGTCATCGCCCTAGCGACTACATTTCTTCACTGATTTCAATATAACGTCACACAAATGTTCCTTATGACAATACCTCGAGTGAGTTTGACTTTCAAGGTCAAGATCACTGTGGCTATTTCCAGTAAAACTTTGACATGGCTCTAGCGCTTTCATTTCTTCACCGATTTCAGTATAACTTCACACAAATGTTCCTTATGACAATATCTCGAACTATTTCGACTTTCAAGGTCAAGGTCACTGTGGCTATTTTTAGAAAATCTTTGTCATCGCTCTAGTGCCTACATTTATTGATGGATGTTAATAGAACTTCAAACAAATGTTTCTTATGGTAATATCTCGAGCTGCTTTGACTTTCAAGGTCATGACCTCAAGGTCAAGGTCACTATGGCTATTTTTAGAAAAACTTTGTCATTGCTCTACCGCCTACATTTATGATTTTAATCTAACTTCACACAAAAGATGCTTATGATAATATCTTGAGCAAGATCTACTTCGCGGTCATGGCCTCAAGTCAAGGTCCCTATGACTATTTTTAGAGAAATATTGTTATCACTCTAGAACCTACATTTATGGATGGATTTTTAAACAAACTTTACACAAATGTTGCATATGATAATATCTCAAGCAAGTTGGACTTTTGCCATTTCAGTGTTTTCCACACACGAAGTTGTCTTGTGCGAGGGGATTTGTATCGCATGCGATGCCTTGTTTTTTTAATAAAATCTTGTCAGCAAGTCCATATCTTGAGAACTATTAGAGCTTCATTAATCATTCTTGGTACAAACTTGCATCCAGGCATTGCAACTTCAACGCAAGCATCCATGGTTCACTGACTTCGTGAATTATTGCGACCACCCTGACTTTCACCATTTCTCGAAAACTATTAAAGCTTTTTAAATTATAATTGATACAAACTTGCATCTAGGAATTGCAACTGCAACGCAAGCATCCATATTTGACTTTTACCCATATTTCATGGTTCACTGACTTTGTGAATTATTGCGACCACCCTGACTTTCTATCTAATGTAAGAGTCCATTTCTCAAGATCTATTAGAGCTTCATTAATTGTATTTGGTACAAGCTTGCATTTTGGAATTGAAACTTCAATGCAAGTATCCATTTCTGACCTTGACCTACATTTTATGGTTCACTGACTTTGTAAAATAGTGTGACAATCCCAACTTTCACCTTGATGTAAGAGTCTGCTTTTAAGAGTTTAATTGATGACACTTGGTACATGCTTGCACCTAGGAGTGAAATTTTTATGCAGGCATCCATGTTTGACCTTGACCTAGATTTCATTGTTTGGTGACTTTGCGCCCCCACAGGCGCGACATAGCCTTCGGGGGAATTCTTGTTGTATGTTTTTGAGTCTTGACAATATTTGTTGAATATTTTGCCATCTAAGGACAAGCAAAGGTTGGGGGCATTGTGTTTTACAAACACCATTTCTAGTTTATTTTAGTTCGATTGCGATGAAAGCTTCATGCTTATTGAATCGCTCTCGAACACTCATTCCGGGTGTTTTTTACGCGCGCGAGAGAGAGATGCAGTGGCTTTTACACCAAAGCTACCCATTTACACTTGGGTGGAGTGGGGCAGTGTTATTACGTGTCATGCCCAAGGACACACCTCGATACCGGTGGCCGAATTCGAAAGCACAACCTCTCGATCATAAGTCGAACGCGTTAACCACTGCGTTTCGAGGCGTACGTACTTGCAAAACTACGTACGCCTCGAAACGCAGTGGTTAACGCGTTCGACAAATGCCATATCCCCCCCACACACACACACACACACACACTCGCACAACTATTGCGCGAGGGGATAATAATCATGAAGGGTTTATGTTTGTTTGTTTGATTTGAGGTTTAACGTCCCCGTCAACACTGTAAAGGCCATTTTGGAGACGTTGCCGACACTGAGATGAAATGACCGCCCAATGAAACCAATAGGGTTTATTAGCATGGACGGTCCGCCTCGCACCGCGGTTCCTGAACAGGCTTTGATCCTCTAAGCGGTTTACCAGTACTAGTGTGTTGACCGGATTCAGCTCTGCG
The DNA here is from genome assembly GCA_963580285.1 of Lucinisca nassula. Lineage (NCBI taxonomy): Eukaryota > Metazoa > Mollusca > Bivalvia > Lucinida > Lucinidae > Lucinisca > Lucinisca nassula. The sequence continues at coordinate 73,435,709 of OY757016.1, forward strand.
TGGAAGCATCATGCAGCCCATATATTTCTTCAAGATAATCTTGAAGGGTCTAAAACAAAAGCAAAAAGAAGAAGAAGAAGAAGAAGAAGAAGAAGAAGAAGAAGAAGAAGAAGAAAAGGCTTGTGTGAGCCTGTACATAAGGCTTTGGCGAGACTGCGCTTCCGCGCAGGCTTGCCCAAGACTTTACTGGTCGTTATGTGGTGTGTCTTTTTCTCATGAGCTGACGCGGCGTTGCTTGACAACCATATGGCCAGCTGAACGGGTCTGCTTTGTGGGATGCAAAATTTATGCTGCGACAAGTTCTTATTTATTCAAACTTGTACAGGGTGAACGTCATATGAAATGCATGGAAATGATGTGAAGCATAATAGAACTGTGCACCGTTATCCATTTGCGAGCAAGTACGTACAGAAACGTCGCCAGTTTATTTACATGTATTTGGTGCTAGATAAATTTCTTACGAGGGAATGGCTGATACGCAGGTTTCGCTTTCCTGTAGGGGAAAGAGGTCTACCTTCAAAAGAAAGAATGTCGTCTTTTCTCAGAGCAAGTTAACCATTTTTGTACCAAATGAAATCTCTCTCCTTATATATTGCTGGAGTCCATTTTAAAATTTAGGGATGTCGGGTTGTGTTTTCTTCAAAATTTATTTGTATTAGCAAACAGTGGAGGCCCTGATCAGACGCTGCATTCTGCGGCTCTGATCTGGGCCTGGGCTGTTTGCCAACTACCCGTTTTGGGGTTTTTGGTACTACATGGGTTAAGATTAGAACACTTTTTTTAAGGGAGACGAAATAGCCTCATCAAAGGAGCTTAACACTTTTTGTGTGAGGGTTGAGTTTTACGTCCCACCAACAGCTAAGGTCACACGGAGACGGGACCTCGGTTTAAAGACTCGTCCGAAAGTCTGGAGAAGCCCGTGGTCGATCCTGCGATCCCTGGTTCACAAGGCGTGTAGCATCACCACTACACAACGGAGGCTTCTAAACCCTTTTTGTACCAAATGGAATTTTCCCCTTATATATGGCAGGAGTCCATTTCAAAATTATAAGGGGTGTCAGCTTGTATTTTCTTCAAATTTGTTTGGAAATTGGCTGAACTTTCTGCAAACAGTGTAGGCCCTGATCAGACGCCGCGTTTAATGGGTTAATACCTTTTCTTTCAGGTTCCCACACCAGTTTTACCTCCGAGCTTGACACCAGTTCTGGGATAGGAACAGACGTCCCCGCTGCAGTTAAAACATTCGGCACTATTTTCAAAGACGTTGTACACCGATATTCATCCACCCAGAAATATTCCCTGACAGAACAGCTCCATAATGGGATTAGATATTTTGACTTTCGGGTCTCCACAAAGCCCAGCACTAAAGATATTCATTTCATACACGCTTTTTATGGTGCACATGTTGAAAAAGGTCTGAAGGAAATCAAGGACTTTATTGTTTCACATCCTAAAGAAATTGTGCTACTTGATTTTAACCATTTTTATGACATGGACGAAAATCATCACAAACAGTTACTTGAATTGGTACAGAAAACTTTCCAAGAAAAGCTGTGTATGTTTATTGGCGCTGAAAACGCTACGCTTAATATGTTGTGGGAAAATAATCTCCAAGTCATTGTGTTTTATCAGGACAAGGTAAGTTCAACATATATGAGGCTCCGTCGAAAACTTGTCTCATTACGCAACACGCCTATACAAATACATTGCCACCTTTATCGCCGAAAAAAAATTATGATGCAAAAATTTTAATATTTTTCTTCTTTCTGCTCAAAATATAGATCGAGGTGGTTCTAACGAGTACCCACAATCTATATTTTAGAGCAGAAATAAGAAAAATAAGGTATACCCCCGGAAACCCCAGTTTTACTATATAAAAGTGGGGTTTAAGGGGGTCAAAATTATATATATGCGATTGGTATAATTAAGAAATGAAATTTATTTTTCTGCAGTTCATGGAAGTATGAACGCAGTGGGTCGGGTGCAAAGTAAATGAACCCCGATGGGGTTCATGTAAACTTTACTAGCGACACACTGTCGTTCATACTTTCATGAAAAGCAGAAAAATTAAGTTTATTTTTTATATTTACATTATTTGCCCCTCATCACTGGGCGAAAAAATGCTTGTAGGGCAAACTTTTAAAGCTGCAAAACTTTTACACGCTGTTTTTCTACAAAGAGCGGAGCAGCGTTGACGTCATCAACCACCGTAGAGTACAATGGTTTAGAATGACGTCACTGAAAATCATGTGATTCGATGCGTTCATGGAAGTATGAACGCAATTGTTTTCTATAGGTTTACATTAGACTTTACACTGGAAATGTAAATATAGTGATATGGCTTTCATATTTCACATGTGCATTCAATGTCACAAGAAGTTTCCAACGATTCCACAATTTTTGACCTTGTGACCTTGACCTACTTTTTAAGGCTTGAACATTGACCATACCTTTCGATTGCTTAGTGAAACTGCTTTAATATTTAACATGCGCTGTCCGGGTGCATCAGTGTTTCACAAACCTATCTTGTTTGTTTTTTAGCTCACCTGTCACGTAGTGACAAGGTGAGCTTTTGGGATCACTTTTTGTCCGTCGTGCGTCCGTGCGTCCGTGCGTGCGTGCGTGCGTGCGTCCGTGCGTGCGTCCGTAAACTTTTCTTCAAACGACATCTCCTCCTAAACCACTGATCGGATTTTGACCAAACTTCACAGGAATGATCCTTAGGTGGTCCCCTTTCAAAGTTGTTCAAATAGTTCCGGTCCATTGCACATATAGGTCACAGTAGCCAAAAATAGATTTTTTTCACCGAAAACTTAAAAAATCTTCTTCTCTGAAACCGCAAGGCCCAGGTCTTTGATATTTGGTATGAAGCTTCCTCTAGTGGACCCCTACCAAGATTGTTCAAATTATAGTGCTGGGGCCAAAAATGCCCCCGCACGGGGGCCCTTTGGTTTTACATGGGGTTATATAGGGAAAATCTTTAAAAATCTTCTTCTCTGAAACCGCAAGGCCCAGATCTTTGATATTTGGTATGAAGCTTCATCTAGTGGACCCCTACCAAGATTGTTCAAATTATAGTGCTGGAGCTAAAAATGCCCCCGCACGGGGGCCCTTTGGTTTTACATGGGCTTATATAGGGAAAATCTTGAAAAATCTTCTTCTCTGAAACCGCAAGGCCCAGGTCTTTGATATTTGGTATGAAGCTTCATCTAGTGGACCCCTACCAAGATTGTTCAAATTATAGTGCTGGGGCCAAAAATGCCCCCGCACGGGGGCCCTTTGGTTTTACATGGGCTTATATAGGGAAAATCTTTAAAAATCTTCTTCTCTGAAACCGCAAGGCCCAGATCTTTGATATTTGGTATGAAGCTTCATCTAGTGGACCCCTACCAAGATTGTTCAAATTATAGTGCTGGGACAAAAAATGCCCCCGCACGGGGGCCCTTTGGTTTTACATGGACTTATATAGGGAAAATCTTTAAAAATCTTCTTCTCTGAAACCGCAAGGCCCAGGTCTTTGAAATTTGGTATGAAGCTTCATCTAGTGGACCCCTACCAAAATTGTTCAAATTATAGTGCTGGGGCCAAAAATGCCCCCGCATGGGGGCCCTTTGGTTTTACATGGGCTTATATAGGGAAAATCTTTAAAAATCTTCTTCTCTGAAACCGCAAGGCCCAGGTCTTTGATAATAGGTATGAAGCTTTATCTAGTGGACCCCTACCAAGATTGTTCAAATTATAGTGCTGAAGCTAAAAATGCCCCCGCACGGGGGCCCTTTGGTTTTACATGGGCTTATATCTATAGGGAAAATCTTTAAAAATCTTCTTCTCTGAAACTGCTAGGCCCAGGTCTTTGATATTTGGTATGAAGCTTCATCTAGTGGACCCCTACCAAGATTGTTCAAATTATAGTGCTGGGGCCAAAAATGCCCCCGCACGGGGGCCCTTTGGTTTTACATGGGCTTATATAGGGAAAATCTTTAAAAATCTTCTTCTCTGAAACCGCAAGGCCCAGATCTTTGATATTTGGTGTGAAGCTTCATCTAGTGGACCCCTACCAAGATTGTTCAAATTATAGTGCTGGAGCTAAAAATGCCCCCGCACGGGGGCCCTTTGGTTTTACATGGGCTTATATAGGGAAAATTTTGAAAAATCTTCTTCTCTGAAACCGCAAGGCCCAGGTCTTTGATATTTGGTATGAAGCTTCATCTAGTGGACCCCTACCAAAATTGTTCAAATTATAGTGCTGGGGCCAAATATGCCCCCGCACGGGGGCCCTTTTGTTTTACATAGGCTTATATAAGGAAAATCTTTAAAAATCTTCTTCTCTGAAACTGCAAGGCCCAGGTCTTTGATATTTGGTATGAAGCTTCATCTAGTAGACCCCTACCAAGATTGTTCAAATTATAGTGCTGGGGCCAAAAATGCCCCCGCACCAGGGCCCTTTTGTTTTACATAGGCTTATATAGAGAAAATCTTGAAAAATCTTCTTCTCTGGAACTGCAAGGCCCAGGTCTTTGATATTTGGTATGAAGCCTCATCTTGTGGACCTCTACCAAGATTGTTCAAATTATAGCCCTGGGGCCAAAAATGCCCCCGCTCCGGGGCCCTTTGGTTTTATATAGACTTATATAGGGAAAATCTTGAAAAATCTTCTTCTCTGAAACCACAAGGCTCAGGTCTTCGATATTTGTTATGACGCTTCAGCTAGTGGACCTCTATAAAGATTGTTCAAATTATAGCCCTGAGACTAAAAATGCCCCCGCCATGTGGCCCTTTGGTTTTACATAGACTTATATAGGGAAAATCTTTAAAAATCATCTTCTCTGAAACACAAGGCTTAGGTCTTTGATATTTGTTATGAAGCTTCAGCTAGTGGACCTCTACCAAGATTGTTCAAATTATAGCCCTGGGGCCAAAAATGCCCCCGCTCCGGGGCCCTTTGGTTTAACATAGACTTATATAGGGAAAATCTTGTTTTACATAGACTTCTATATGCAGGGTAAACCTTTAAAATCTTCTTCTCTGAAACCACAAAGCCCAGGTCTTTCATATTGGATATGTAGCTTCATTGTGTGGACCTCTACCAAGATTGTTCAAATTTTAGCCCTGGGGCCAAAATTGACCCTGCCCGGGGCCCACTTGTTATGCTTTGGATCAGGTGAGCGAACCAGGGCCCTCTGGGCCCTCTTGTTAATTATCTGCCCTTGACTTAGTTCCTTAGTTATAGTAAACTGTGTCCGGGCCATAACTCCTAATCCGTATGGAATATATTTATGAAACTTTACAGCAACTCTTGCTTTTTTGGTTTTTGAATTATCTGTCCTTGACTTAGTTCCTTATACTAAACTGTGTCCGGGCCATAACTCCTAAACCGTAAGGAATTTATTTATGAACTTTTACAAGTGCATGCATGGCATTGAGACGATGTGTCATTAACAAGGAAGACAACTCTTGCTTTTCTGGTTTTTGAATTATCTGCCCTTGACTTAGTTCCTCATAGTAAACTGTGTCCGGGCCATAGCTCCTCAACCATATGGAATATATTTATGAAACTTGGCATGTCCATGCATGGTATTGAGACGATGTGTCATGAACAAGGAAGACAACTCTTGCTTTTTTGTTTTTTAGCTCACCGTCACGTAGTGACGAGGTGAGCTTTTGGGATCACTTTTTGTCCGTCGTCCGTCGTGCGTGCGTCCGTGCGTGCGTGCGTGCGTAAACAATTTCTTTAAATGACATCTCCTCCTAAACCACTGATCGGATTTTGACCAAACTTCACAGGAATGATCCTTAGGTGGTCCCCTTTTAAAGTTGTTCAAATGGTTCCGGTCCGTTGCACATCTAGGTCACAGGAGCCAAAAATAGATTTTTTTCACCAAAAACTTAAAAAATCTTCTTCTCTGAAACCACAAGGCCCAGGTCTTTGATATTTGGTATGAAGCTTCATCTAATGGACCCCTACCAAGATTGTTCAAATTATAGTGCTGGGGCCAAAAATGCCCCCGCCCCGGGACCCTTTGGTTTTACATTGGCTTATATAGGGAAAATCTTTAAAAATCTTCTTCTCTGAAACCACAAGGCCCAGGACTTTGATATTTGGTATGAAGCTTCATCTAGTGGACCCCTACCAAGATCGTTCAAATTTAAGTGCTGGGACAAAAAATGCCCCCGCCACGGGGCCCTTTGGTTTTACATTGGCTTATATAGGGAAAATCTTTAAAAATCTTCTTCTCTGAAACCACAAGGCCCAGGTCTTTGATATTTGGTATGAAGCTTCATCTAGTGGACCCCTACCAAGATTGTTCAAATTATAGTGCTGGGGCCAAAAATGCCCCCGCCCCGGGGCCCTTTGGTTTTACATAGGCTTATATAGGGAAAATCTTTAAAAATCTTCTTCTCTGAAACCACAAGGCCCAGGACTTTGATATTTGGTATGAAGCTTCATCTAGTGGACCCCTACCAAGATTGTTCAAATTTAAGTGCTGGGACAAAAAATGCCCCCGCCACGGGGCCCTTTGGTTTTACATTGGCTTATATAGGGAAAATCTTTAAAAATCTTCTTCTCTGAAACCACAAGGCCCAGGTCTTTGATATTTGGTATGAAGCTTCATCTAGTGGACCCCTACCAAGATTGTTCAAATTATAGTGCTGGGGCCAAAAATGCCCCCGCCCCGGGGCCCTTTGGTTTTACATAGGCTTATATAGGGAAAATCTTTAAAAATCTTCTTCTCTGAAACCACAAGGCCCAGGACTTTGATATTTGGTATGAAGCTTTATCTAGTGGACCCCTACCAAGATTGTTCAAATTATAGTGCTGGGACAAAAAATGCCCCCGCCCCGGGGCCCTTTGGTTTTACATAGGCTTATATAAGGAAAATCTTTAAAAATCTTCTTCTCTGAAACCACAAGGCCCAGGTCTTTGATATTTGGTATGAAGCTTCATCTAGTGGACCCCTACCAAGATTGTTCAAATTTTAGTGCTGGGACAAAAAATGCCCCCGCCATGGGGCCCTTTGGTTTTACATTGGCTTATATAGGGAAAATCTTTAAAAATCTTCTTCTGAAACCACAAGGCCCAAGTCTTTGATATTTGGTATGAAGCTTCATCTAGTGGACCCATACCAAAATTGTTCAAATTATAGTGCTGGGGCCAAAAATGCCCCCATCCCCGGGGCCCTTTGGTTTTACATAGGCTTATATAGGGAAAATCTTTAAAAATCTTCTTCTCTGAAACCACAAGGCCAAGGACTTTGATATTTGGTATGAAGCTTCATCTAGTGGACCCCTACCAAGATTGTTCAAATAATAGTGCTGGGACAAAAAATGCCCCCGCCACGGGGCCCTTTGGTTTTACATTGGCTTATATAGGGAAAATCTTTAAAAATCTTCTTCTCCGAAACCACAAGGCCCAGGTCTTTGATATTTGGTATTAAGCTTCATCTAGTGGACCCCTACCAACATTGTTCAAATTATAGTGCTGGGGCAAAAAATGCCCCCGCCCCGGGGCCCTTTGGTTTTTGCATAGGCTTATATAGGGAAAATCTTTAAAAATCTTCTTCTGTGAAACCACAAGGCCCAGGACTTTGATATTTGGTATGAAGCTTCATCTAGTGGACCCCTACAAAGATTGTTCAAATTATAGTGCTGGGACAAAAAATGCCCCCGCCACGGGCCCTTTGGTTTTACATTGGCTTATATAGGGAAAATTTTAAAAATCTTCTTCTCTGAAACCACAAGGCCCAGGTCTTTGATATTTGGTATGAAGCTTTATCTAGTGGACCCCTACCAAGATTGTTCAAATTATAGTGCTGGGGCCAAAAATGCCCCCGCCACGGGGCCCATTGGTTTTACATAGGCTTATATAGGGAAAATCTTAAAAAATCTTCATCTCTGAAACCACAAGGCCCAGGACTTTGATATTTGATATGAAGCTTCATCTAGTGAACCCCTACCAAGATTGTTCAAATTATTGTGCTGGGACAAAAAATGCCCCCGCCACGGGGCCCTTTGGTTTTACATTGGCTTATATAGGGAAAATCTTTAAAAATCTTCTTCTCTGAAACCACAAGGCCCAGGTATTTGATATTTGGTATGAAGCTTCATCTAGTGGACCCCTACCAAGATTGTTCAAATTATAGTGCTGGGGCCAAAAATGCCCCCGCCCCGGGGCCCTTTGGTTTTACATTGGCTTATATAGGGAAAATCTTTAAAAATCTTCTTCTCTGAAACCACAAGGCCCAGGACTTTGATATTTGGTATGAAGCTTCATCTAGTGGACCCCTACCAAGATTGTTCAAATTTAAGTGCTGGGACAAAAAATGCCCCCGCCACGGGGCCCTTTGGTTTTACATTGGCTTATATAGGGAAAATCTTTAAAAATCTTCTTCTCTGAAACCACAAGGCCCAGGTCTTTGATATTTGGTATGAAGCTTCATCTAGTGGACCCCTACCAAGATTGTTCAAATTATAGTGCTGGGGCCAAAAATGCCCCCGCCCCGGGGCCCTTTGGTTTTACATAGGCTTATATAGGGAAAATCTTTAAAAATCTTCTTCTCTGAAACCACAAGGCCCAGGACTTTGATATTTGGTATGAAGCTTTATCTAGTGGACCCCTACCAAGATTGTTCAAATTATAGTGCTGGGACAAAAAATGCCCCCGCCCCGGGGCCCTTTGGTTTTACATAGGCTTATATAAGGAAAATCTTTAAAAATCTTCTTCTCTGAAACCACAAGGCCCAGGTCTTTGATATTTGGTATGAAGCTTCATCTAGTGGACCCCTACCAAGATTGTTCAAATTTTAGTGCTGGGACAAAAAATGCCCCCGCCATGGGGCCCTTTGGTTTTACATTGGCTTATATAGGGAAAATCTTTAAAAATCTTCTTCTGAAACCACAAGGCCCAAGTCTTTGATATTTGGTATGAAGCTTCATCTAGTGGACCCATACCAAAATTGTTCAAATTATAGTGCTGGGGCCAAAAATGCCCCCATCCCCGGGACCCTTTGGTTTTACATAGGCTTATATAGGGAAAATCTTTAAAAATCTTCTTCTCTGAAACCACAAGGCCCAGGACTTTGATATTTGGTATGAAGCTTCATCTAGTGGACCCCTACCAAGATTGTTCAAATAATAGTGCTGGGACAAAAAATGCCCCCGCCACGGGGCCCTTTGGTTTTACATTGGCTTATATAGGGAAAATCTTTAAAAATCTTCTTCTCCGAAACCACAAGGCCCAGGTCTTTGATATTTGGTATTAAGCTTCATCTAGTGGACCCCTACCAACATTGTTCAAATTATAGTGCTGGGGCAAAAAATGCCCCCGCCCCGGGGCCCTTTGGTTTTTGCATAGGCTTATATAGGGAAAATCTTTAAAAATCTTCTTCTGTGAAACCACAAGGCCCAGGACTTTGATATTTGGTATGAAGCTTCATCTAGTGGACCCCTACAAAGATTGTTCAAATTATAGTGCTGGGACAAAAAATGCCCCCGCCACGGGCCCTTTGGTTTTACATTGGCTTATATAGGGAAAATTTTAAAAATCTTCTTCTCTGAAACCACAAGGCCCAGGTCTTTGATATTTGGTATGAAGCTTCATCTAGTGGACCCCTACCAAGATTGTTCAAATTATAGTGCTGGGGCCAAAAATGCCCCCGCCACGGGGCCCATTGGTTTTACATAGGCTTATATAGGGAAAATCTTAAAAAATCTTCATCTCTGAAACCACAAGGCCCAGGACTTTGATATTTGATATGAAGCTTCATCTAGTGAACCCCTACCAAGATTGTTCAAATTATTGTGCTGGGGCAAAAAATGCCCCTGTCCCGGGGCCCTTTGGTTTTACATAGGCTTATATATGGGAAATCTGTAAAGATCTTCTCTGAAACCGCTAGGCCGAGGTCTTTGATATTTGATGTGTAGCTTCATCTAGTGGACCTTTGCCAAGATTGTTCAAATTATAACCTTTGTTGATGTTTGGTATGAAGCTTCACCTTTAAGACCTCACTCAACATTATGCACATTAAAGCCCTGGGGCCAATAATGGCCCTCTCTGGGGCCCACTTGTTACACTATGGATCAGGTGAGCGATCCAGGACCATAATGGCCCTCTTGTTAGCTCACCGTCACGTAGTGACGAGGTGAGCTTTTGGGATCACTTTTTGTCCGTCGTCCGTCGTGCGTCCGTCCGTGCGTCCGTCCGTGCGTCCGTGCGTAAACAATTTCTTTAAACGACATCTCCTCCTAAACCACTGATCGGATTTTGACCAAACTTCACAGGAATGATCCTTAGGTGGTCCCCTTTCAAAGTTGTTCAAATGGTTCCGGTCCGTTGCACATCTAGGTCACAGGAGCCAAAAACAGATTTTTTTCACCAAAAACTTAAAAAATCTTCTTCTCTGAAACCACAAGGCCCAGGTCTTTGATATTTGGTATGAAGCTTCATCTAGTGGACCCCTACCAAGATTGTTCAAATTATAGTGCTGGGGCCAAAAATGCCCCCGCCCTGGGGCCCTTTGGTTTTACATAGGCTTATATAGGGAAAATCTTTAAAAATCTTCTTCTCTGAAACCACAAGGCCCAGGTCTTTGATATTTGGTATGAAGCTTCATCTAGTGGACCCCTACCAAGATTGTTCAAATTATAGTGCTGGGGCCAAAAATGCCCCCGCCCCGGGGCCCTTTGGTTTTACATAGACTTATATAGGGAATATCTTTAAAAATCTTCTTCTCTGAAACCACAAGGCCCAGGACTTTGATATTTGGTATGAAGCTTCATCTAGTGGACCCCTACCAAGATTGTTCAAATTTTAGTGCTGGGACAAAAAATGCCCCCGCCACGGGGCCCTTTGGTTTTACATTGGCTTATATAGGGAAAATCTTTAAAAATCTTCTTCTCTGAAACCACAAGGCCCAGGTGTTTGATATTTGGTATGAAGCTTCATCTAGTGGACCCCTACCAAGATTGTTCAAATTATAGTGCTGGGGCCAAAAATGCCCCCGCCCCGGGGCCCTTTGGTTTTACATATACTTATATAGGGAAAATCTTTAAAAATCTTCTTCTCTGAAACCACAAGGCCCAGGACTTTGATATTTGGTATGAAGCTTCATCTAGTGGACCCCTACCAAGATTGTTCAAATTTTAGTGCTGGGACAAAAAATGCCCCCGCCACGGGGCCCTTTGGTTTTACATTGGCTTATATAGGGAAAATCTTTAAAAATCTTCTTCTCTGAAACCACAGGGCCCATGTCTTTGATATTTGGTATGAAGCTTCATCTAGTGGACCCCTACCAAGATTGTTTAAATTATAGTGCTGGGGCCAAAAATGCCCCTTCCCCGGGGCCCTTTGGTTTGACATAGGCTTATATAGGGAAAATCTTTAAAAATCTTCTTCTCTGAAACCACAAGGCCCAGGACTTTGATATTTGGTATGGAGCTTCATCTAGTGGACCCCTACCAAGATTGTTCAAATTATAGTGCTGGGGCCAAAAATGCCCCCGCCCCGGGGCCCTTTGGTTTTACATAGGCTTATATAGGGAAAATCTTTAAAAATTTTCTTCTCTGAAACCACAAGGCCCAGGACTTTGATATTTGGTATGAAGCTTCATCTAGTGGACCCCTACCAAGATTGTTCAAATTTTAGTGCTGGGACAAAAAGTGCCCCCGCCACGGGGCCCTTTGGTTTTACATTGGCTTATATAGGGAAAATCTTTAAAAATCTTCTTCTCTGAAACCACAAGGCTCAGGTCTTTGATATTTGGTATGAAGCTTCATCTAGTGGACCCTTACCAAGATTGTTCAAATGATAGTGCTGGGGCCAAAAATGCCCCCGCCCCTGGGCCCTTTGGTTTTACATAGACTTGTATAAGGAAAATCTTTAAAAATCTTCTTCTCTGAAACCACAAGGCCCAGGACTTTGATATTTGGTATGAAGCTTCATCTAGTGGACCCCTACCAAGATTGTTCAAATTATAGTGCTGGGACAAAAAATGCCCCCGCCACGGGGCCCTTTGGTTTTACATTGGCTTATATAGGGAAAATCTTTAAAAATCTTCTTCTCTGAAACCACAAGGCCCAGGACTTTGATATTTGGTATGAAGCTTCATCTAGTGGACCCCTACCAAGATTGTTCAAATTATAGTGCTGGGGCAAAAAATGCCCCCGTCCCGGGGCCCTTTGGTTTTACATAGGCTTATATAGGCAAAATCTTTCAAAAATCTTCTTCTCTGAAACCGCTAGGCCCAGGTCTTTGATATTTGATGTGTAGCTTCATCTTGTGGACCTTTGCCAAGATTGTTCAAATTTTAGCCTTTGTTGATGTTTGGTATGAAGCTTCACCTTTAAGACCTCCCTCAACATTATGCACATTAAAGCCCTGGGGCCAATAATGGCCCTCTCTGGGGCCCACTTGTTACACTATGGATCAGGTGAGCGATCCAGGGCCATCATGGCCCTCTTGTGTTTTATATTAGGATCACTTTTTGTCTGTCATCCGTGCGTAAACAATTTCTTCAAACGACATCTCCTCCCAAACCACTGATCCGATTTTGACCAAACTTCACAGGAATGATCCTTAGGTGGTCCCCTTTCAAAGTTGTTCAAATGGTTCCGGACCATTGCACATATAGGTCACAGGTGCCAAAAATAGATTTTTTCACCGAAAACTTAAAAAATCTTCTTCTCTGAAACCGCAAGGCCCAGGTCTTTGATATTTGGTATGAAGCTTCATCTAGTGGACCCCTACCAAGATTGTTCAAATATTAGTGCTGGGGCCAAAAATGCCCCCGCCCCGGGGCCCTTTGGTTTTACATGGGCTTATATAGGAAAATCTTCAAAAATCTTCTTCTCTGAAACCACAAGGCCCAGGTCTTTGATTTTTGGTATGAAGCTTCATCTAGTGGACCCCTACCAAGATTGTTCAAATTATAGTGCTGGGGCCTTAAATGCCCCCGCCCCAGGGCCCTTTGGTTTTACATGGGCTTATATAGGGAAAATCTGTTAAAATCTTCTTCTCTGAAACCGCAAGGCCCAACTCTTTGATATTTGACATGAAGCTTCATCTAGTGGACCCCTACCAAGATTGTTCAAATTATAGTTCTGGGGCCAAAAATGCACCAGCCCCGGGGCCCTTTGGTGTTAAATTGACTTATATAGGGAAAATCTTGAAAAATCTGAAACCACAAGGCCTAGGTGTTTGATATATGGTATGAAGCTTCAGCTAGTGGACCTCTGCCAAGATTGTTCAAATTATAGCCCTGAGGCCAAAAATGCCCCAGCCCCGGGGGCCCTTTGGTGTTACATTGACTTATATAGGGAAAATCTTTAAAAATCTTCTTCTCTGAAACTGCAAGGCCCAGGTCTTTGCTATTTGGTATAAAGCTTCATCTAGTGGACCCCTACCAAGATTGTTCAAATTATAGTGCTGGGACCAAAAATGCCCCCGCCCCGGGGCCCTTTGGTTTTACATACGCTTATGTGGGGAAAATCTTTAAAAATCTTCTTCTCTGAAACTGCCAGGCCCAGGTCCTTTATATTTATGCCCCCAACTTCGAAGAAGTTGTGGGGGCATATTGGTTTTGCCCTGTTCGTCCGTCCGTCCTTCCGTCCTTCCGTCCTTACGTCCGTCCCACTTTTTACTGCATAGCATAACTTTAGAACCATGGGTGCTAGGTTTTTGAAATTTCATATATGGATTCCTCATGAAAAAATAATTGACCCGTGTTTTTTTTCTCGTCAGGATTATGCCCCTTTTTTGAGTTATGCCCCTTTGCAAAAAATACTATGAAATCTTGTAAGCAAGATATCTCAAAAACTGTTTGAGCTATTGCCCTGAAACTTTACATGCTGGTTGGGGATGATGAGTAGATGAACTGATTAACTTTTGAAAAAAATCCGAAATTTTTTTCTTGAGTTATGGCCCTTTGAAATTTTTCGCGTTTTAAGTTTGTAAGCAAGATATCTAAAAAAACTATTTGAGGTTTTTCCCCGAAACTTCACAGACTTGTCGGGGATGATGAGTAGATGAACTGATCAACTTTTGAAAAAAATCCGATTTTTTTTTCTTGAGTTATGGCCCTTAGATTTTTTTCGTGTTTTCAGCTTGTAAGCAAGATATCTCAATAATTGTTTGAGCGATTGCCCTGCAACTTTACAAGCTGGTTTGGGATGATGTGTAGATGAACTGATTAACTGTTGAAAAAAAATCCTATATTTTTTTCTTGAGTTATGGCCCTTTGAAATTTTTCGCGTTTTAAGTTTGTAAGCAAGATATCTCAAAAACTATATGAGGTTTTTCCCCAAAACTTCACAGACTGGTTGGGTATGATGAGTAGATGAACTGATTAACTTTTGAAAAAAATCCAATTTTTTTTTCTTGAGTTATGGCCCTTTGATTTTTTTCGTGTTTTCAGCTTGTAAGCAAGATATCTCAAAAATTGTTTGAGCTATTGCCCTGAAACTTTACAGGCTGGTTGGGGATGATGAGTAGATGAACTGATTAACTTTTGAAAAAAATCCGAAATTTTTTTCTTGAGTTATGGCCCTTTGAAATTTTTCGCGTTTTGGCATATTGGTTTTGCCCTGTTCGTCCGTCCGTCCTTCCGTCCTTCCGTCCTTACGTCCGTCCCACTTTTTACTGCATAGCATAACTTTAGAACCATGGGTGCTAGGTTTTTGAAATTTCATATATGGATTCCTCATGAAAAAATAATTGACCCGTGTTTTTTTTCTCGTCAGGATTATGCCCCTTTTTTGAGTTATGCCCCTTTGCAAAAAATACTATGAAATCTTGTAAGCAAGATATCTCAAAAACTGTTTGAGCTATTGCCCTGAAACTTTACATGCTGGTTTGGGATGATGAGTAGATGAACTGATTAACTTTTGAAAAAAATCCGAAATTTTTTTCTTGCGTTATGGCCCTTTGAAATTTTTCGCGTTTTAAGTTTGTAAGCAAGATATCTAAAAAACTATTTGAGGTTTTTCCCCGAAACTTCACAGACTTGTCGGGGATGATGAGTAGATGAACTGATCAACTTTTGAAAAAAATCCGATTTTTTTTCTTGAGTTATGGCCCTTAGATTTTTTTCGTGTTTTCAGCTTGTAAGCAAGATATCTCAATAATTGTTTGAGCGATTGCCCTGCAACTTTACAAGCTGGTTTGGGATGATGTGTAGATGAACTGATTAACTGTTGAAAAAAAATCCTATATTTTTTTCTTGAGTTATGGCCCTTTGAAATTTTTCGTGTTTTAAGTTTGTAAGCAAGATATCGCAAAAACTATATGAGGTTTTTCCCCAAAACTTCACAGACTGGTTGGGTATGATGAGTAGATGAACTGATTAACTTTTGAAAAAAATCCAATTTTTTTTTCTTGAGTTATGGCCCTTTGATTTTTTTTTGTGTTTTCAGCTTGTAAGCAAGATATCTCAAAAATTGTTTGAGCTATTGCCCTGAAACTTTACAGGCTGGTTGGGGATGATGAGTAGATGAACTGATTAACTTTTGAAAAAAATCCGAAATTTTTTTCTTGAGTTATGGCCCTTTGAAATTTTTCGCGTTTTAAGTTTGTAAGCAAGATATCTAAAAAACTATTTTAGGTTTTTCCCCGAAACTTCACAGACTGGTCAGGGATGATGAGTAGATGATTAACTACAGCTTTTCTTGTGTAATTTCAGCATTACAGCCACATAAAAACAAGATATCTCAATTACTGTTAGGGACAAGCAGTGTTAGGGTCAAGCAGTTGGGGGCATTGTGTTTCATAAACACTGGCTCTAGTTGGTATGAAGCTTCATCTTGTGGACCTCTACGAAGATTGTTCAAATTATAGCCCTGGGGCCAAAAATTCCCTCCCCCCTCCGGCGCCCTTTGGTGTTACATTGACTTATGTAGGGAAAGTCTTGAAAAATCTTCTTATCTGAAACCACAAAGCCTAGGTCTTTTTATATTTGGTATGAAGCTTCAACTAGTGGACCTCTGCCAAGATTGTTCAAATTATAGCCCTGAGGCCAAAAATGCCCCTGCCTCGAGGGCCCTTTGGTTTTACATAGACTTATATAGGGAAAATCTTTAAAAGTTTTCTTCTGTGAAACCACAAGGCCAAGGTCTTTCATATTTGGTGTGAAATTCCATCAAGTGGACCTCTATCAAGATTGTTCAAACTATAGCCATGAGGCCAAAAAATGCCCCCGCCCCGAGACCCGTTGGTTTTTACATAGACTTATACAGGGAAATCTTTAAAAATCTTCTTCTCTGAAACTGCAAAGCCCATGCTTTTGCTATTTGGTATGGAGCTTCAGCTGGTGGACAGTTATAGCCTTTGTTGACATTTGGTATCAAGCTTCAATTTTTAGACCGCCCTCAACATTATGCACATTATAACCTTGGAGTCAATAATGGCCCTTCACGGGGCCCACTTGTTACTCTATGGATCAGGTGAGCGATCCAGGGCCATCATGGCCCTCTTGTGATTAATATTAGGATCACTTTTTGTCTGTCATCCGTGCGTAAACAATTTCTTCAAACAACATCTCCTCCTAAACCACTGATCGGATTTTGACCAAACTTCACAGAAATGATCCTTAGGTGGACCCCTTTCAAAGTTGTTCAAATGGTTCCGGTCCTTTGCACATATAGGTCACAGGAGCCAAAAATAGATTTTTTTCACCGAAAACTTAAAAAATCTTCTTCTCTGAAACCACAAGGCCCAGGTCTTTGATATTTGGTATGAAGCTTCATCTAGTGGACCCCTACCAAGATTGTTCAAATTATAGTGCTGGGGCCAAAAATGCCCCCCCCCCCCCCCCCCCCCCCCCCCCCCCCCCCCCCGCACTGGGGCCCTTTGGTTTTACATGGGCTTATATAGGAAAAATCTTTAATAATCTTCTTCTCTGAAACCGCAAGGCCCAAGTCTTTGATAGTTGGTATGAAGCTTCATGTAGTGGACCCCTACCAAGATTGTTCAAATTATAGTGCTGGGGCCAAAAATGCCCCTGCCCCAGGGCCCTTTGGTTTTACATGAGCTTATGTAGGGAAAATCTTTAAAAATCTTCTTCTCTGAAACCGCAAGGCCCAGGTCTTTGATATTTGTTATGAAGCTTCATCTAGTGGACCCTTACCAAGATTGTTCAAATAATAGTGCTGGGACAAAAATGGCCCCCGCCCTTGGGCCCTTTTGTTTCACATGGGCTTATATAGGGAAACTCTTTAAAAATCTTCTTCTCTGAAACTGCAAGGCCTAGGTCTTTGCTATTTGGTATGAAGCTTCATCTGTGGACCCCTACCAAGATTGTTCAAATTATAGTGTGGGGGCCAAAAATGCCCCCACCCCGGGGCCCTTTGGTTTACATAGGCTGTTATAGGGAAAATCTTTAAAAAACTTCTTCTCTGAAACTACAAGGCCCAGGTCTTTGATATTTGGTATGAAGCTTCATCTTGTGGACCTCTACAAGATTGTTCAAATTAAAGCCCTGGGGCCAAAAATACCTGCTCCGGGGCTCTATGGTTTTACATAGACTTATATAGGGAAAATCTTGAAAAATCTTCTACCCTGAAACCACAAGGCTTAGGTCTTTGATATTTGTTAGGAAGCTTCAGCTAGTGGACCTCTACCAAGATTGTTCAAATTATAGTGCTAGGGCCAAAAATGCCCCCGCCCCGGGGCCCTTTGGTTTTACTTGGGCTTATATATGGAAAATCTTAAAAAATCTTCTTCTCTGAAACCGCAAGGCCCATATCTTTGATATTTGGTATGAAGCTTCATCTAGTGGACCCCTACCAAGATTGTTCAAATTATAGCCCTGGGGCCAAAAATGCTCCCGCTCCGGGGCCCTTTGGTTTTACATAGACTTATTTTGGGAAAATCTTTAAAAATCTTCTTCTGTGAAACCACTAGGCCTAGGTCTTTGATATTTGGTGTGAAATTTCATCTGGTGGACCTCTATCAAGATTGTTCAAATTAAAGCCCTGGGGCCAAAAATGCCTCCGCCCTGAGACACTTTGGTTTAACAAGACTTATATAGGGAAATCTTTAAAAATCTTCTCTGAAACTGCAAGGCCCATGTCTTTGATATTTGATATGAAGCTTCACCTTTTTAGACCTCCCTCAACATTATGCACATTATAACCCTGGGGTCAATAATGGACTTCCCCGGGGGCCCACTTGTTACTCTATGGATCAGGTGAGCGATCCAGGGCCATCATGGCCCTCTTGTGTTTTATATTAGGATCACTTTTTGTCTGTCATCCGTGCGTAAACAATTTCTTCAAACTATATCTCCTCCTAAACCACTGATCGGATTTTGACCAAACTTCACAGGAATGATCCTTAGGTGGTCCCCTTTCAAAATTGTTCAAATGGTTCCGGTCCGTTGCACATATAAGTCACAGGAGCCAAAAATAGATTTTTTCACCGAAAACTTAAAAAATCTCCTTCTCTGAAACCGCAAGGCCCAGGTCTTTGATATTTGGTATGAAGCTTCATCAAGTGGACCCCTACCAAGATTGTTCAAATTATAGTGCTGGGGCCAAAAATGCCCCCGCCCCGGGGCCCTTTGGTTTTACATTGGCTTATATAGGGAAAATCTTTAAAAATCTTCTTCTCTGAAACTGCAAGGCCCAGGTTTTTGCTATTTGGTATGAAGCTTCATCTGGTGGACCCCTACCAAGATTGTTCAAATTATAGTGCTGGGGCCTAAAATGCCCCCGCCCCTGGGCCCTTTGATTTTACATAGGCTTATGTAGGG
The DNA here is from genome assembly GCA_963580285.1 of Lucinisca nassula. Taxonomy (NCBI): domain Eukaryota; kingdom Metazoa; phylum Mollusca; class Bivalvia; order Lucinida; family Lucinidae; genus Lucinisca; species Lucinisca nassula. The sequence continues at coordinate 73,454,449 of OY757016.1, forward strand.
AAATTCTTCTTTTCTGAAACTGCAAGGCCCAGGTCTTTGATATTTGGTATGAAGCTTCATCTTGTGGACCTCTACCAAGATTGTTCAAATTATAGCCCTGGGGCCAAAAATGCCCCCGCTTCAGGGCCCTTTGGTTTTACATAGACTTATATAGCGAAAATCTTGAAAAATCTTCTTCTCTGAAACCACAAGGCCTAGGTTTTTGATATTTGGTATGAAGCTTCAGCTAGTGGACCTCTACCAAGATTGTTCAAATTATAGCCCTGAGGCCAAAAATGCCTCCGCCTCGGAACCCTTTGGTTTTACATAGACTTATATAGAGAAAATCTTTAAAAATTTTCTTCTGTGAAACCACAAGGCCTAGGTCTTTGATATTTGTTGTGAAATTTCATCTAGTGGCCCTGGGGCCAAAAATGCCTCCGCCCCGAGACCCTTTGGTTTTACATAGACTTATATAGGGAAATCTTTAAAAATCTTTTTCTCTGAAACTGAAAGGCCCATGTCTTTGATATTTGGTATGGAGCTTCATCTAGTGTACAATTATAGCCTTTGTTGATATTTGGTATGAAGCCACCTTTTTAGACCTCCCGCAACATTATGCACATTATAACCTTGGGGTCAATAATGGCCCTCCCCGGGGCCCACTTGTTACTCTATGGATCAGGTGAGCGATCCAGGGCCATCATGGCCCTCTTGTTGAATTATCTGCCCTTGACTTATTTCTTTATAGTAAACTGTGTGCGGGCCATAACTCCTAAACTATATGGAATATATTTATGAAACTTTACAGGTGCATGCATGGCATTGGGATGATGTGTCATAAGCAAGGAAGACAACTCTTGTTCTGTTGAAAATGATATCTACCGTAATAATAACTTCATGCTATACCTGTTACAATTGCATATAAACCTTTTTTCTGAATGGCATTTAGGATGGGGCATCCGTGTCCTATGGATACTTTTTCGAGTTTATCTGAAAATTGTCGCTTTTTGGTGATAAAATGTTCAATATATTTGAATAGGCGTGTTTTGCAATGAATATAAGTGAGTCTTCATCGAAAACCGGATCTCGAGGTGACACAAGACGCCTTGCTCCGCTACACCAACTAACAAGCACCCCAAGTTGAAACTGAAAACATAAAAACTGGAAGCATTGTACTACCCAAGCAGCCAACACTAAGGTTCTGATCAAACGGCGGGCGCTCTGCATCTTCGTTGTTCTCAAATAATAAAAACAAGTTTCCTCATGGTTATAGGGCCTACCCCAGCCATCAAAAAATCAGGGGGCCAGCGTCGGCCGACGTTGGCCCGAAATTGTTTGCTAGATGGGATGTTGTATCTGCAGTCTAAAGCGAACGTATGGTGGTGCCTCTCGACTGTTTAAAGAGAACCAGTACCCCTAAACTTTTTCAGAGGAAAATGCACTGGTCAGTGTTTTGAACATTGGACGTTTGGCGTTTCAAATTTCAAAAGATTTTTTTTTTAAGATTTGAACTTCGTTTCGTCTCTGATGATGTGTTAATATTTGCAACGTAGCCACGTGACATGTTACATGTGAAATAATGTAATAACCTTAATAGTTAAGTGTGATGCTGTCCTTTAGAACATCCTGCATTGGTATATGTAATTGATGTGTTTAACCCATTTGGTACCAGAAACCCCCAAAACGGGTACCCTGGCAAACAGCGCAGGCCCAGATTAGACGCCGCAGAACGCGGCGTCTGATCAGGGCCTACACTGTTTGCAAAAAGTCAAGCCAATTTCCAAACAATTTTTTAAGAAAACCCACCCTGACGACCCTAAATTTTGAAATGGACTCCTGCTATATATAAGGAGGAAGATTCCATTTGGTACAAAAAGGGTTAATATTGTCGTTTTCTAGGATGATGTAAAATTGAAAAAGTGTATAGGTAATTCCATTTAAACGCTGAACCGTCTTGACTTCGGCCCCGATTATGTTGCCTCAAACGTTTCCGGAACTGCATTGGATGCCAGTCCTATGCTGGGTGACGAGAATGTATCCCCAAGTCTTTCACAATCCTGCGATATTGAGATCTGTAGTCAAACGCTGCTGTCTTTTTTTATCCCCCGACCGAATAGGTTCGGGGGATATAGCGATCAGCCTGGCGTGCGTCCGTCCGTCCGCCCGTCCGTCAGAACGTCCGTCCGTCCGTCCGTCCGTAGACGCAACCTTGTGATGGCCAGAACTCCTATACCCTTTGTGATTCATTGATGGTTATTGGCACAATTGTTCACAAGGCCGAGTCGGCGTGTCATGCGCAAGAACCAGAACTCTGGATACCATACTTTTTTAGTTATCTCCCCTTTTAATAAAATAGAATGACTACTTTGTGATGGCCATAACTCCAATACCCTTTGAGATATATTGATGGTACCTGGCACAGTTGTTCACAAGGCTGGGACGGCGTGTCATGCACAAGAACCGCAACTCTGGTTGCCATGGTTTTGCAGTTATCTCCCCTTCAAATAAAATAGAGTGGCAAGCTTGTGATGGCATAACTCCTATATCCTCTGAGATTCATTGATGGTTCTTGGCACAATTGTTCACAATGCTGAGACAGCGTGTCATGCGCAAGAACCAGAACTCTGGATGCCATACTTTTTTAGTTATCTCCCCTTTTAATAAAATAGAATGACTACTTTGTGATGGCCATAACTCCAATACCCTTTGAGATATATTGATGGTACCTGGCACAGTTGTTCACAAGGCTGAGGCGGCGTGTCATGCACAAGAACCACAACTCTGGTTGCCATGGTTTTGGAGTTATCTCCCCTTCCAATAAAATAGAGTGACAACCTTGTGATGGCCATAACTCCTATACCCTTTGAGATTCATTGATGATTCTTGGCACAATTGTTCACAAGGCTGAGACGGCTTGGCATGCGCAAGAACCTGAACTCTGGATGCCATACTTTTTTAGTTATCTCCCCTTTTAATAAAATAGAATGACTACTTTGTGATGGCCATAACTCCAATACCCTTTGAGATATATTGATGGTACCTGGCACAGTTGTTCACAAGGCTGAGACGGCGTGTCATGCACAAGAACCACAACTCTGGTTGCCATGGTTTTGGAGTTATCTCCCCTTCCAATAAAATAGAGTGACAACCTTGTGATGGCCATAATTCCAATACCCTTTAAGATATATTGATGATACCTGGCACTGTTGTTAACGAGGCCGAGACGATGTGTCATGCACAAGAACCACAACTCTGGGTGCCATGGTTTTTTAGTTATCTCCCCTTCCAATAATATAGAATCACTACCTTGTGATGGCCACACCTCCAACACTCTTTGAGATATATTGATGATACTTGGTACAGTTGTACATGAGGTTAAGCAGGTATGTCACGTGCAAGAACCACAACTCTGGGTGCCCTGGTTTTTTAATTATCTCCCCTGGCAATATAACCTTGTGGTGGCCATAACTCCAATACCCTTTGAGATATATTGATGGTACTTGGCACAATTGTATACAACGTTGAGACAGCGCTTCATGCCTAAGAACCACAACTCTGGGTGCCATGATATTTGAGTTATCTCCCCTTCCAATATAACAGTATGACAACCTTGTGATCATCGTACCTACAATACCCTTTGAGACATATTTGTGGTACTTGATGCAGATGTACATGAGGTTAAGCAGGTGTGTCATGCTCAAGAATTACAACTCTGGGTGCTCTGGTTTTTAGTTATCTCCCCTGGCAATATAACCTTGTGATGGCCATAACTCCAACACCCTTTGAGATATATTGAAGGAACTTGGCACAATTGTATACAAGGTACAGAAGGGATGTCATGTGCAAGAACCACAAGTGTTGGTGCTGTGGTATTTGTGTTATCTACCCTTCCAATATAACAGTATGACCAGCTTGTGATCACCATATCTCCAATACCTTTTGAGACATATTGATGGTACTTTGTACAGAAATACATGAGCTTAAGCAGGCATGTCATGTGCAAGAACCACATTTCTGAGTGCCCTGGTTTTTTAGTTATCTCCCCTGACAGTATAATCTTGTGATGGCCATAACTGCAATACTTCTGTGATATATTGCTGGTTTAATTCTGGTGCACTTTCTGTTGGTGAACAATCTTCTGAAGGCCATATTGGCTTTTGGTCGGGGGATTTGCCATCTCTTCTGATGGCTATTTTTTTTAATTGAGGTTTAACGTGCCCGTCAACACTATTTAGGTCATTTTGGAGACGTTGCTTCCAATTTTGTGGGACTTCTACCCGACATTAAGATGAAATGACACCTTAAGCCCTGCCACCCAATGAAACCGAAAGGCTTCCATGCATTGGACGGTCCAACTCACACCCCTTTGCCTGGGCACGCTTAGTCCATCTAAACGGTTTACCTGTACTCTGTGTGGTCCGTTTCAGCTCTTCTTGGAAGCATCGTGCAGCCCAATCTATTTCTTTAAGCCCCGATGGGAGGGGGCGATAACGCTGCTATGATGGTTCCCTTCCGGATTATAATTAAGGATTTGCGAATTGTCCTTCACTTCTGGTTCGAGGGTGGGGGTAGTGGGGAACGACTAGGGGGGGGGGGGAGACGACTAAGGATGCGAATAGACGAGTAGGAGGGAAAAGGTGAGAGGTGTGAGTCTTTGGGATGAAACCGCCAGCTGGCAAAGAATGAAGGGCTAACTCGGGCAACAGCGATGCGCTGTGGCTAAGTCGTATCGCTTTCGGCTGGACGTTGGCCCGCTGTTATGTGCTGGCTGAGTGTCTTGTTAGCCTGGACAGTGGACAACAGCCGGTGGACTTCTAGGTGCAATTATAATATTTTTCTTTCAGATTGTGCTTGAAAACTGCCAGTTTTGGCCATCCACCAGCATACAGTCACCTTGGGCGCGAGCCACAGATGTTCCCAAACTTAAACAGTACCTAGAATCAAAATTCAAAGAAGAAAAGGCGGATGATATATTTACAGTGTGGCAATGGGTAGTAACACCGGACCGCATGTCCATTTTACAAAATGTCAATGGTTCCATCAAAGATCTGGCTGTTCAAGTTATGCCGGTGTTATTGGAATGGTTGGAAGATAAAAGCGCAGGGGAACAAGGTGTAAATATATGTTTAGCGGACTATGTGGATTTGCACGAATTTCCACTGAAAGTAGTTCGTTTGAATTTTAAATCCAACAGTACAGTTTCTGTCAGTTGAAGTGTAACTGCCAGATAGAGTCAGTCCAGAAGGTCTCGGAAGCTCAGTCGGATGCGAGCCTCTGACTGGCGAAAAGGAGTTCACTGGTTCGATACCAGCCTTGCCAAAGGTTTGGCCCCTACATTATACAAATACACTGTAAACTTTACCGCCGAAAAAAAAATTTAAGATGAAAAAATGTAATATTTTTCTTATTTTTGCTTAAAATATAGATTGTGGGTACCCGTTAGAACCGCCTCATTGAGGCGGTTCTAACGAATACCCACAATTTATATTTTAGAGCAGATACACCAAAAATAAGGTATACCCCTGGAAACCCCAGTTTTACTATATTAAAGTGGGGTTCAAGGGGGTCAAAATTATATAGGCGTGTTTTCGTGATGTATCCCGCTGAATAAATTAATTTTGCCGCACCCATTTCTGACTATCAACCAATCAAATTATTTGATATATTATATTCATTCCGTTTACAAACTGCATCACGAACAGTGTAGATCCTGATCAGGTGGCCTCTTCAGAAGTCAGTCGATCTGAATCTACACTGTAAAGGTAGCGATTGTCATGTTTAGTGGAATAAGGGTTAAACTACAATAAAAAAGACCATCATTTTTTTATCGTTTACATAAATTGTCAGAAGCCTTTTGTAGCTAGTCTGTAGGTAAGCCCCTTGCCTCAGGCTTAGACATTTGTTTTGTTTGATTGGAGGTTTAACGTCCCCGTCAACACTGTAAAGGTCATTTTGGAGACGTTGCTTCCAATTTTTTGGGACTTTTACCCGACTTTGAGATGAAATGACATCTCAAGCCCTGCCGCCCAATGAAACCAACAGGGTTTATAAGCATGGACGGGCCGACTCGCACCGCTTTGCCTGGGCAGGCTTAGATCCTCTAAGCGGTTTACCAGTAGTTACAGCTCTGCGTTGAAGCATCACGCAGGCCATCTGTTTCTTCAAGCCCTGATTGGCGAGGACCGTGCAAAGGTAGGGATTATTATGTTTAGTGGAATAAGGGTTAAAATACAATAAAAAGGAGGATCTGGCATCAAATTTTATCGTTTACATAAATTGTTAGAAGCCTTTTGTAGCTAGTTTGTAGGTTAGCCCCTTGCCCCAGGCTAAGACATATAGTCAGCCCTCTTTATACCGACACTCGATATAACGACAAAATACGTAACGACAATTTCAATGAAGCGAATCCTCGGTTAAATTGATACAGATTATTGGTAAATTGGTAATATTCAAGAATATTGTTATTATTTAATACTCCAAGAAGCAAATGTTATGGATATTTGTTAGAATCGCCTCGACGAGGCGATTCTATCAAATATCCACAACATTTGTTGATCCATGCGATACTAACAAACATTTGTTCCTTGGAGTAATTAAAGGAGAAAGTCCTTTTCACTCCTTATTGGGATTCTTTATAACGGCTAAATCCTTATAACGGCACCAAATCGGGTTACAAATACTGTTGTTGTAACGAGGGTCCTTTGTATAATAATAACAAGATACCCGTCGAAGGCTGTCTCGCCTGTGGGGGCTCAAAGTCACAGAGCAGTGGAATATTGGTCAAGGTCAAACATGGATGCTTGCATTCAAGTAACCAAGTATCATTAATGAAGTTCTTATAGTTCTTGGACTTGAACATTAGGGTGAACACTAGGGTTGACACAATAGATCACAAAGTCAAAGAACCATGAAATCTAGGTCAATGTCAAATATGGGTAACTGCATTATGATTGCCATCACTAGGTGGAAGCTTGTACCGAAGATCATTAATGAAGCTCTTATAGTTCTTGAATACTTGGGTGAACGCTAGGTTTGACGCAATAGTTTACAAAGTTAGTGAACCATGAAAAGTGGGTCAAGGTCAAATATGGATGCTTGCATTATCGTTGCTTTCCCCAGATACAAGTTTGTACCAAGTATCATTAGTTTTTGAGAAATGAACATAAATAGTAGGGTGAACGTTAGGTTTGACGCAATAGTTTTCAAAGTCAGTGAACCATGAAAAGTAGATCAATGTCAAAATGGATGCTTGCGTTTTTGTTGCCGTACCCAGATGCAAGTCTTTACCAAGTATCATTAATGAAGCTCTTACAGTTCTTGAGAAATGAAGTTGACCGTTTGGGTGAAAGCTAGGGTTGTCGCAAATGTTGACGGATTGACAAACGGACGGAAAATCGGACCCCTGTATCCCGCCATGCTGATATCAGGCGCGACAAAACGGACTGGCAGTTTTTATCTTTTACATAAATTGTGTTCGCTACCAATTTCTAATTTTATAATACAGACCTAATATATCTGGAGATCACTCAGTATATTGTTTGTTTGTTTGTTTGTTTGTATTCGAGTTTAACTGCCCAGTCAATACTATTTGGGTCATTTTTGAGCCGGTTAGTTTACCTATCCACACTTTTCCTGGGCAGGCTTATACATAAGTGGTTAACCAGTACAGTTCACATCCTTTCGCCAGAAACTGACAACTGCACTTCTTGAATCAAAAGAAGGGAGAGAATGACTGTAGAAAAGAGTTCATGATCAATCGCAACGAAATAATGTTGCCGACCCCGGCAGGTGTCGAACCCGCGCCCTCCTGATCACCAGTCAGACACGCATCAGACTGAGCTACCGAGGCCGACCTCTCAATATATAGACTAGCCGTAGACAAGAAGGGGAAATGCATATAAATAAACAGACAAAATAATCCTTAATTATCAGACTAGAAGCTAGTCTAGATCGATACATGCCGGGGTTGGCAACATTCTTCCTTGGAGATTAACTTTTCTTCAGTAATTCTTTCCCTTCCGCTGATTCAAGAAGGACAATTTCTGGACAGTTTCTGGTGAAAAAAAATTAAAATGCATTTAACTGGTTAACCGCTTACAGGAAAAGTGTAGTTAAGTAAACTGACCGGCTCGAAACTGAGCTAAATAGTGTTGACTGGGCGGTTAAACTCAAAACAAACAAACCTGAATAACTCCAGATAAGGAGGAACAATAGAACTTAGGTAATGGCCAAGTATGATCGACTCAGTATATGAAGATAGATAAACAATAGAAGATAATTAAGAGTTAACTTCGATTTTTGTGTTTAATAGAAACCTTTGGTGCTGGTTCTTGCTAGAATCGCCGGATACATATTTTCCCGCCATGTTAACGAGGGAGAATTTGGTATTTCCGATTGAAAGGTGTCTTCTCAAAAAGGAAAGAATCTGCTAACAATTAAAGCTTTCCTGTTTGTCGTCTAACCAGGATCTGCATTATTTGCCTGTCTGTTAATTAACCCCTGTTGACAACAATGTGCATGTCCGAAACGAAGGATGGGAGAGTCCACTTCATAAAAGGTGTGAAAGTTAAACGGTTGCAAGAAAGTACATAATACCCTAGCAAAATCCCCTTTTATCTATACCAAGTGGGGCAAAAGAAAATTCTAGAGGAGATAGTATTTTTGTTATTTTTGTTTCAATGAAAATAAGGCTTGGCATTTCGTGTGGCAGACGACTCGCATGTAATGCGAAGCCTTATTTTCTCTGGAAATATGAAAGATACCTTGATATTGTCGTCTGATAGTTAACATTATAAAAGCTCTTAACATTAAGTGCCCCGTATAAATGATCCACGGAGACTCTGAGCACACCCGCTTACACGGGCGAATTTAGTTGAACGGGTGAGAGACGCGAGGACTTATCTTAACCCTTTACCACTCAGGGATTTTGTGAATTTCGCTGATTTTCACACTGTTGCACCTGACAGCAACTTCAACTAGCCATTGTTTCATAATGGATGGTCTGTTTTACACCAAACTCGGTATGAATGTTCATTGGACAGTAACCTTTCAAATGCAACCTTTCATGACTTGATCATTGTTGTCATGGTAAAGAGGGGGCATCTCAAAGTTGGCAAAAAGTGTGTTTTCACATGAATTTTTGACCACATTTTAATCTTCACACAGCTGTCAAGGCAACAATTGAGGTGTTTGACACTGGCCATTTTCACTGTATGCAGCATGTTCTATCAGCATCAGTTTTCAGGCATTTTTAACCCCAGACACCCTCAGATATAATTTTAGCGGCCGGTTGGGCCATACACCCCCCTCTCCCCCTTCAACCCCCCCCCCTCACCCCCCCCCCCCCCCACCCCAGAATATTTTTAGTGGGGAGGCGCGCGAAAAAACAGGTCACTTTTTTGCCCAACAAATCCTAAAGCAAACATAACTATCCAGGGGTAGAAATGCAGATTTTAGGTGTTTCTGGGTCTTAAAATGGGGGGGGGGGGCGGCAGACACGTAAAAACACGTATCTGAGTGGTAAAGGATTTACCGAAATCTTGGAACATACTAAATTTTAGTCTAAAATGCATTAATTATATCTGAAATATTGTTTCTTGCAATAAAATGATGAAAATAAACATTATTTTGGTCAGTTGGGATTTTCTTCATTAACCGAAATCTGGAAACATACTGAATTTTAGTCTAAAATGCATTAATTAAATCTGAAATATTGTTTCTTCCAATAAAATGATGAAAAAACATTATTTTGGTCAGTTGGGATTTTCTTCATTAACCGAAATCTTGGAACATACTAAATGTTAGTCTAAAATGCATTAATTAAATCTGAAATATTGTTTCTTGCAATAAAATGATGAAAAAACATTATTTTGGTCAGTTGGGATTTTCTTCATTAACCGAAATCTTGGAACATACTAAATTTTAGTCTAAAATGCATTAATTATATCTGAAATATTGTTTCTTGCAATAAAATGATGAAAAAAAACATTATTTTGGTCAGTTGGGATTTTCTTCATTAACCAAAATCTGGAAACATACTGAATTTTAGTCTAAAATGCATTAATTAAATCTGAAATATTGTTTCTTGCAATAAAATGATGAAAAAACATTATTTTGGACAGTTGGGATTTTCTTCATTAACCGAAATCTTGGAAAATACTAAATTTTAGTCTAAAATGCATTAATTATATCTGAAATATTGTTTCTTGCAATAAAATGATGAAAAAACATTATTTTGGTCAGTTGGGATTTTCTTCATTAACCCTTTACCACTCAGGGATTTTGTGAATTTCGCTGATTTTCACACTGTTGCACCTGACAGCAACTTCAACTAGCCATTGTTTCATAATGGATGGTCTGTTTTACACCAAACTCGGTATGAATGTTCATTGGGCAGTAGTCTTTCAAATGCAACCTTTCATGACTTGATCATTGTTGTCATGGTAAAGAGGGGGCATCTCAAAGTTGGCAAAAAGTGTGTTTTCACATGAATTTTTGACCACATTTTAATCTTCACACAGCTGTCAAGGCAACAATTGAGGTGTTTGACACTGGCCATTTTCACTGTATGCAGCATGTTCTATCAGCATCAGTTTTCAGGCATTTTTAACCCCAGACACCCTCAGATATAATTTTAGCGGCCGGTTGGGCCATACACCCCCCTCTCCCCCTTCAACCCCCCCCCCCCCCCCCCTCACCCCCCCCCCCCCCCACCCCAGAATATTTTTAGTGGGGAGGCGCGCGAAAAAACAGGTCACTTTTTTGCCCAACAAATCCTAAAGCAAACATAACTATCCAGGGGTAGAAATGCAGATTTTAGGTGTTTCTGGGTCTTAAAATGGGGGGGGGGGGCGGCAGACACGTAAAAACACGTATCTGAGTGGTAAAGGATTTACCGAAATCTTGGAACATACTAAATTTTAGTCTAAAATGCATTAATTATATCTGAAATATTGTTTCTTGCAATAAAATGATGAAAATAAACATTATTTTGGTCAGTTGGGATTTTCTTCATTAACCGAAATCTGGAAACATACTGAATTTTAGTCTAAAATGCATTAATTAAATCTGAAATATTGTTTCTTCCAATAAAATGATGAAAAAACATTATTTTGGTCAGTTGGGATTTTCTTCATTAACCGAAATCTTGGAACATACTAAATGTTAGTCTAAAATGCATTAATTAAATCTGAAATATTGTTTCTTGCAATAAAATGATGAAAAAACATTATTTTGGTCAGTTGGGATTTTCTTCATTAACCGAAATCTTGGAACATACTAAATTTTAGTCTAAAATGCATTAATTATATCTGAAATATTGTTTCTTGCAATAAAATGATGAAAAAAAACATTATTTTGGTCAGTTGGGATTTTCTTCATTAACCAAAATCTGGAAACATACTGAATTTTAGTCTAAAATGCATTAATTAAATCTGAAATATTGTTTCTTGCAATAAAATGATGAAAAAACATTATTTTGGACAGTTGGGATTTTCTTCATTAACCGAAATCTTGGAAAATACTAAATTTTAGTCTAAAATGCATTAATTATATCTGAAATATTGTTTCTTGCAATAAAATGATGAAAAAACATTATTTTGGTCAGTTGGGATTTTCTTCATTAACCCTTTACCCCTCAGGGATTTTGTGAATTTCGCTGATTTTCACACTGTTGCACCTGACAGCAACTTCAACTAGCCATTGTTTCATAATGGATGGTCTGTTTTACACCAAACTCGGTATGAATGTTCATTGGGCAGTAGTCTTTCAAATGCAACCTTTCATGACTTGATCATTGTTGTCATGGTAAAGAGGGGGCATCTCAAAGTTGGCAAAAAGTGTGTTTTCACATGAATTTTTGACCACATTTTAATCTTCACACAGCTGTCAAGGCAACGATTGAGGTGTTTGGCACTGGCCATTTTCACTGTTTGCAGCATGTTCTATCAGCATCAGTTTTCAGACATTTTTGACCCCAGACACCCTCAGATATAAATTTTAGCGGCCGGTTGGGCCATACACCCAAACTTTTTCGGGATGTGAGGGCCCCCCCCCTTCAAACCCCCCACCCCCAGAATATTTTTAGTGGGGAGGCGCGCGAAAAAACAGGTCACTTTTTTGCCCAGCAAATCCTAAAGCAAACATAACTATCCAGGGGTAGAAATGCAGATTTTAGGTGCTTCTGGGGCTTAAAATGGGGGGGGGGTGGCGGCAGACACGTAAAAACACGTATCTGAGTGGTAAAGGGTTAACCGAAATCTTGGAACATACTGAATTTTAGTCTAAAATGCATTAATTACATCTGAAATATTGTTTCTTGCAATAAAATGATGAAAAAACATTATTTTGGTCAGTTGGGATTTTCTTCATTAAACAGGAGTCGGAAAATGTAGGTACAGTATGATAGGTATAAACTACGCTTGTAGTGCCTTGCGGTACAAGCCGGCGTTTATGGCAGCGCGGTATCACTCCGGCAAACTTGATTCGATCCCCAGGGTTTAACCTTTGTCCTGCTGAGCCCGGATATGCCTTATTTTTCAATAAATGTAGATCCAGATCAGATGGAAAAGCCATCTGATCAGGATCTGCATTGTCATTCAGATTGTGAATTTGTTGCAATAATTTGAATCAAGCAATCTGATTGATTGATAATCTGCAGTGGGTGTGGCAGATAAAAATATTCAACAGGTTAAGTTTTTATCTGCTACAGATATGCGGACTTATCAGTTACCCCCTATATTAGTTGCATTGTAGCACACTGACCTGATAAAGATGTGCTTTCTCAGGACAGGTGAGCTTTATCAAGTCAATGTGACGTTGCACTTTTATGAATGAACCAGATTACTGGAATAATGACAAAAAAATGTTATTGTTACTGGGGAAAATGTAAAAATTGCTTGAAAAAAAAAATACAGGAAAAATATGGTCAGCTGATACTAAATATATCGACCGCCAGAATACTGGGACGCACTGAGGACCACCAATAACTGATTGTTAATTGCTAATTTAAGAATGTACAATGGGATAAACTGATAAATAGAATACCAGATTCTTATCATTTGATATCAAATTTATCAGGCTCGACTTCGAGAACGCATGTAGAATCGCTCGGCAAGCCTCGCGATTCTACAAGCGTTCTCGAAGCCTTGTCTGATAAACTTGATATCAAAAGACACGAACCTGATATTCTCTATTTATCAGGTATGTCAAGGATAAGATACACAAGTTTATTTAAAAAAAAATAAGAATCTTTTTCTACATTTTAAATATCTGTATGTTTCCTTTTCTTCACATATTCGGCTAGCTTTGGAACTTTTCCAACCATCTCCCTGTGAGCTTTCACTTTTGGAAATTTATCTAGTAAGTCGGGAACTTGCATAACCGGTGTGTCGAAGGCGTTGTACACTGCCAAGTCGGCTAAAGTTAACTGAAATAAAAAGAGAAATACGATGAAATTCCGCTATTTAGACCACCTAAAGTTATGATTCTGCTTTAATAAGCTTATACTGAAGAGTGCACTTAATCTTCGTGTTTTCAGCCCCTATCCCTGGTCATGGAGCCACCTTTGAAGCTGTTCAAAAGTGGTCTTCAAGACCACTTTTGAACTGTCCCAAAGATGGTCTTAATACAGGACTTTTACTGAAAATATTCGACGAAGATAGGCCCCACATCGTCTAGTGCATGTGTTATAAGAGCTCTTTCTCTTCTTAAACATACAGTATCTCACCACTGAGGGTTCGAGCCTTGCTCGAGACACACGAGACGCCAAGTTTTACAATGGGAGGTCGTTTTTTTTTTTTTTCAGGCACTCCGGTTTTAGCGCACCTCTGTTTAATGTTCGACTAAAAGGCTCATAGCAATTTATAACACAGAAGCCTTTGTAATGGTTTAGCCATTCGCCTCATAAACCTGGGTCGTGGGTCGGATTCCGGGCTTCTCCAAACTTTCGGATGATTCTTAACCCGAAGTACCATCTCCATATGAGCTAAGTTGTTGGTTGGACGTAAAGCTCATACCATAAGATTGTTCAAGAAACATTGCAGGGACATCACCCCGATCTGCGCTAGCTTTGATGTCATTTATTTAGCCATGAAACATTTCACCTCTGAGTTTCTGCCATCTTCTGAATAGGCAAAAACCATTATCCAAAATAGGGATTAAGTTTGTTTAGCAAATAGTGTAGATCCTGATAAGACGGCTCATTATTAGCGATCTCTTTTGGATCTCCGCTGTTTGCACAGTTATCTGTTTTGGTTGAAAGGGTTATTGTTTCAATCTAAGAAGAAATCGCTGAAAAATATTTGAGCCGGGGCACAGCATTTCCAACAATTTACATGTGCGCCCAGCGAAGACTCAGATCAGTCTGGGCATCCTTATAGCCTGACCAGTGACATATCTTGCTGCATGAAGGAGCATTAGGTCCTTAGCTATCATTAGAACACACAACGAAGACTGATCAGACTGCGCGAAGGCGCAGGCTGATCTGAGTCTCCGTTGAGCGCACATGTAAATTGTAGGAAAAGCAATGCGCCGGCTTATTTCTATTTCCATCAGAGCAGGTTTCGGAAGCACGTCTGGATGGTAATCAGGAGGGCGCGGATTCGATCCAATTTTCTTTTGTTGTGAGTGGTCATGAAATTTGAGATTCTGCAATCATTCTCTCATTTCTGCTAATTCAAGGACATTTGTACCGGCCTCGGAGCTCAGTCGGATGCGCGTCTGACTGGTGATCAGGAGGACGCGGGTTCGATGCCTGCCGGGGTCGGCAACATTCTTCCGTGGAGATTGATCATGAAATCTTTTCTACGGTCATTCTCTCCATTCCGCTGATTCAAGAAGGGCAATTGTCACTTTCTGGCGAAAAGAATGTGCACTGTACTGGTTAACCGCTTACGTATAAGCCTGCTCAGGAAAAGTGTGGATAGGTAAACTGACCGGCTCAAAATGACCTTAAATAGTGTTGACTAGGGCGTTAAACCCCAAAACAAACAAACAAACATTTCCGCTAATTCAAGGACATTTGTTAGAGTTTTAGGTCCCCGCAAGAGCATATTAGACGAGAGCATCCAGCTTCTACTATAAGTATGATATTCAGCTTGTGGGTGCCAGTCTAATCTGATTGGTTGAACAAATTCAGTGTTTTACTGAGGTTTCAGGGTTCATTAAGAAATAATGTTTAGACTAACTGTCAGTAATGTTCCCCTGCTGTTTGTTTTATTGCTTTTTGCTCAGAAACACTGATCCTTATCAAAATAATTGCATTGTTAAGACCATTTCAGCCTCAGCTTTTAAAAAATGTGCACCTTAAATGTTCTTAACTTTCTGAAGAAATTTAAAGAGGTATTTTCTTTTGAAAAAAAAATTCAATTTACAAAGTGGAAGAAAAATTGGATAAAGTGCAATTAGTAAGTCATGTGAAAATTTAAACATGGCATCAGGACACCATACCTAAGTAATATACTGCTTTATTTCATGGTTCTATATACATGACATTTATCAGGTGATAACATCACGAAAACACGCCTATATAATTTTGTTCCCCTAAACCCCCATTTTTATATAGTGAAACTAGGATTTAAAGGGGTATACATTATTTGTCTTATTTCTGTTCAAAAACATATATTGTGGGTACTCGTTAGAACCATCTCTCGGCGGCTCTAACGAGTACCAAAATCTACATCTTGAGTAGAGGGGGTTCTAATGAGTACCTCCAATCTGTATTTTGAAACGTTTCATTTTTGCGGATGCAAAATTGACAAAGTTTTTGAATAGTCGTATTTTCGTAATTTTTGTGATGCTTTCTTATTTCTGCTTGAAATATTGATCGTTGATACTCCTTAGAGGCTGTTCTAACAATAAGCCACATCTACGTTTTGGAGCAGAAATAAGAGAAACATTATCAGTGATGCCTTTGATACTTTGTTTTAAATCAAATGTGTAGACTCTTAAAACACCGTCAATATTATCAATCCCAGTATTGCAGTTAAGAACTTTTCCAGAAAAGGAATACCATGACATCAGAAAAACTGCATATTTGTTTGAATTATTCTGACATCCCGAAAATATTGATATTATTTGAGTTAACAATAATTCAGTAAATTTTGTAAACCATTTCATTTTGCTTCCAACATCAAACAAAACTTTCCTTTGAGGAAAATGCTCCAGATAAGCCATGTAGGAGTCACAAAATTTATTTCTAAAATCCTCTGATTTTTTTTTCGTTTTCACCTATGATCTTTTTATTAAGTTCTTCACTTTTCTTTTTATTAAGAAAATTTATTTTTTTTTCTTTTTCTTTGCAACCATCTTGCTTCTAGAAATACCTTTAAACAATGGCATTACTTTAACCACTCTGCTACATACAAAAAAGTGATTTATGAAGATATAGCAGTACAGGCTCTGATAAGCATGAAAAGTGTTCATAACCTCTGTAATTAGTAATTAGTACCTAAAGGAATCCCGGGTAACCACTGAAGACCTGCATAAACTGCACACATATGCAGACTAGTAAGATATTTTGCCGACGGTAAATATGTTAGGCACCTTTTGACATGATGCAGCTCATAATGCCAGGGGAGATATTTAACAGGTGGTGTTTCTACATGATAACATCATTTTAATGAGTGGTAGGGAATTGTTTACTTTAGTTATGATAGGTGATGGAAGAAGTCTGATAAAATCAACCAATCAGAGCCAAACGGCTTCCACAAGCTGAATTTGTACCTGATAGCTCTTATATGATGAGCTACTTGGTCCCCGCTAATTCAAGGACAATTCAAGGGTTAACATACCTGCGAGACATAATGCATTCTATAATATCGCCAAAATGGTTATTTTTCTGATACTCTTATTTATACTCCAAACATCCCAGTAGGCACACGTTGCTAGGGCAACGTCAAATCAACGTGACGTTGCACCGACGTTGATGTGACGTTGCATATAACCAACCAAAGTTGACGTAACGTCATAATTACTTCATGTGTCTGCTGGGATAGATTGTGGTGCTCTTTCGAACCGTCTGACCTTGATAGTGTTGAATGGGCCGTCCATCAAACTCAAGCTGTTAAAATTTATTGCACCGAGGTAATAAAGCAAAATGTGTCTTTTTTTTTTTCAAGACATACATGTGTTCACTAGTAATTAGAAATGTCATCAGAGATAGACAATGTTCCCTAACCATAAATATAACTTTAACACCCACATGACCTTGAAAACTAGGTTTAGATCACCAAAATCTAAGGTTCATACAGTACAGGCCATTTTTGACCAAGAAAATGACAGTTTTCGAGAGCCTGTATCATTAAAAAAGGCCAAGATCACCAAAATTTTATCAAATCTTTGGTAGGTTAAAATCTGTATTGTACCAAGTTTGAGCAACATTCGTCAATTCTTAAATGAGACAGGAAGCTGACATGCCATTATTTGCCCAAAACTGACAGTTTTCGGGAGCCTTTTACCTTGAAAATAAGGCCAAGGTCACCGAAAATTTGGGTAGAATGCAATAATATAGTGTATCAAGTTTGACCACATTTCACCAATTTGTTCATGAGATTGGGTGCAGACAAGCCAAAATTAACAGTTTTGTGGGGCCTGTACCCTTGAAAATATTATAAGATCAAAGATCACCAAAATCTAATCAAATCTTTGATAGGTTGAAATGATATACTGTACCAAGTTTGACCAAATTTCATCAGTTGAGTCATGAGATAGGGTGCAGACAAACAAAAATTGATTTTTTGAAGGGACTGTGCCCTTGAAAATAAGGTCAAGGTCATCAAAATATAATCAAATAGTTGGTAGGTTGTAATGACATATTTGACCAAATTTCATCAGTTCATTCACGAGGGTGCAGACAAGCCAGAACTGACAGTTCTTGGGGCATTGTCCTTGACAAAAAGGTCAAGGTCACCAAAATCTAATCAGATCTTTGGTAGGTTGCAATGATTTATTGTACCGAGTTTGACCAGTCCTGGGACAAAGTGTCAGAATATCGGTTCTGCGAACCTGTAATTAAAATTAGGAGCCATTGCAAAATAATTAGCTATAACTACCTGTCAAACAGCATGCTACAGAATCTGGCATGAGGGCAGTGTATTTAATAACCTTGTGACCTGGTGCAAGCCACCCTAACATTACACATTATCAGACTCATTTTATGTGCGTTCAACTGCATATGAAGATAAGATACAAAGAATGGTTAACCATAATGTTTAACTGTATGTAATTTAATCAGTGTTACAATACACTTTTCAAAATGTGTAAAAAAGAAGTGAAGACTTGAGAAGCTCTGAACTGTGTCTCCAAAGAAGGCATGTTATATCGTATGACCGTCGATGCTTATAAACCCTATTGGTTTCATTAGGCAGCAGGGCTTGAGATGTCATTTCCTCTCAATGTCGGATAAAAGTCCCACAAAATTGGAAGCAATGTCTCCAAAATGCCTTATACAGTGTTGACGGGGACGTTAAACCTCAAATCAAACTAAACAAAATCCACCTTATATATAGGAGTCCATTTAGAAATTTTAGGGGTGTCAAATTGTGTTTTCTTCAAAAACTATTCGGAAAATAGCTGAACTTTTTGCAAACAGTGTAGGCCCTGATCACACGCTGCATTCTGCGGCGTCTGATCTAGGCCTGCACTGTTTACAATGGCTACCCGTTATCAAATACTTACATTGTTTTAGTTTGGAAGAGAATATAAGAATCCTATATGGGCGTGAGGGGTGGATTGAAAAAGTCCGTCCCATGGGTCATTGTCCGGCATCACGAGGCTTGCCGAGTGATGCCGGACAGTGATCCCGAGGGACGGATTTTTCTATCGACCCCTCACACCCATATAGGATTCGCTTTCTTGCACACCTTCCATTTCTTAGCTCGGATTGTAATGCTGCAGTCACTTCGGTTACCGACGTCCGCCATATTGTGATCTGAATTATGGATATCCATCAATCGAGTTCAGGATATCCATTATTCGCTTTATGGATATCTCTAATTAGAATTATGGATATCCAAAAATCAGTCAAAGTGGGGAAATCCATAACTCGAATTATAGATATACCCATAAATCGAATAATGGATATGGATCAATAATTCGATTTATGGATGTCCATAATTGAGATCGATTTATGGATATCCATAATTCGAATTATAGATACCTTTAATTCCAATAATGCATATACATAATTTGGTTCATTTATGGATATCCATATATGGATTTATGGATGTCCATAATTCGTCTTGGCAAATAAATACAATAAATAATGACTGAAACCAAAAGCTTTTGCGGTGAATTATGGATATCCCGGCATAATTCGAATTATGGCTATCCATAATTCAGCCTGATTTATAGATATCCATAATTCAATTTATAGATATCCACAATTCTAATAATGAATATCCATAAATCAGCGGAATAATAGATATCCATATTGATATGCATAATTGGAATTAGTGATATCCACAATTCGAATTATGGATATCCATAAATATGGATTAAATAGTACGTCGTTAAGGTTGACGTCACAGCATGCTACGTGACGTCACTAAACATATACCTGTATGATCAGGGCTACTGTGTTTGCTTAGAATACTGGAATTTAAGGGTTAACCGAACAGTTCGATTCTCAGTTCTTGACTATTTTTCCAACGTACACTCCACATGGCCCCATGATGCTTCCACGCAGAGCTGAATCCGGCCCGCACACTAGTACTGGTTAACCACTGGTTAACCGCTTAGAGGATCTAAGCCTGTCCAGGAACCGCGGTGCGAGGCGGACCGTCCATGCTAATAAACCCTAATGGTTTCATTGGGTGACAGGGCTTGAGATGTCATTTCATCTCAATGTCCGGTAAACGTCCCACTAAATTGGAAGCAACGTCTCCATAGTGACCTTTACAGTGTTGACGGGGACGTTAATTATCAAATCAAACAGACAAACAAATATCAGCTTTACTACACAAAAGTGGGGCTCAACGGGTCAAAATTATATAGGCATACTTGCTGATGACCTTTAAAACCTCATGATCAATATCGATATTTTTCTTTGACTGTTCTGCACCCCGACCCCCACCCCCAACACACTAATTAAACCCATTTTGTACCAAATGGAATCTTCTTCTCTATATATAGCAGGAGTCCATTTCAAAATTTGGGGATGACACTTTATTGTCGCGCCTGCTATTAGCATGGCGCGATATAGGCGCCCGGTTTTCCATCCGTCCGTTCGTTCGTTCGTCAAGGCGTCAACAATTGCGACCACCCTAGCGTTCACCCTAATGGTCAAGTTTATTTTTTAAGAACTATAAAAGCTTCATTAATGATACCTGGTACAAACTTGTGTCTGGGAATGACAACTTACATGCAAGCATCCATATTCGACCTTGACCTACATTTCATGGTTCACTGAGTTTGTAAAATATTGCGACCACCCTAGCGTTCACCCTAATGGTCAAGTTTATTTCGCAAGAACTATTAGCGCTTCATTAATGATACTTCATACAAACTTGTGTCTGGGGAAGGCAACTTACATGCAAGCATCCATATTTCACCTTTACTTACATTTCATGGTTCACTGACTTTAAGTTTATTTCTCAAGAACTATTAGATCTTCATAAATGATACTTCATACAAACTTGTGTCTGGGGATGGCAACTTACATGCAAGCTTCCATATTTCACCTTGACCTACATTTCATGGTTCACTGACTTTGTAAAATATTGGAACTACCTTAGCGTTCACCCTAATGGTCAAGTTTATTTCTCAAGAACTATAAGAGCTTCTTTAATGATATTTGGTACAAACTTGAATCTGTGGATGGCAACTTCAATGTAAGCATCCATATTTGACCTTGGCCTAAATTTCACGGTTCACTGACTTTGTAAAATATTGCAACCACCCTAGCGTTCACCCTACTGGTCAAGTTAAATTCTCAAGAACCATTAGAGCTTCATTAATGATACTTGATACAAACCTATATCTTGAAATGGCAACTTAAATGCAAGCATCTATATTTGACCTTGACCTACATTTCATGGTTCACTGACTTTGTAAAATATTGCCACCACCCTAGCGTTCACCCTAATGGTTAAGTTCATTTCTCAAGAATTATTTGAACTTCATTAATGATACTTAGTACAAGCCTTTTATGCAAGCATCTATGTTTGATCTTGGCCTAGATGTCATGGTTCGGTGACTTTGCGCCCCCACAGGCGCGACATAGCCTTCGGCGGAATTCTTGTTATCTTTAAATTTTATTTGGAACGGAAATGGCTGAACTTTTTGCAAACAGTGACGGTCATGTTCTGTGGCATATGAATTGGACCTGCACTGTTTGTCAGTATCCCGTTGGGGACCGGTACAAAAGGGGTTAAACGGGACAGCAATATTCAATCATTCTGTTGAATATACAAAATATAATGTCAGGACGACAAACAAAAGACCCATGCAGATTTGTTTGTTTGATTTGAGGTTTAACGTCCCCGTCAACACTGTAAAGGTCATTTTGGAGACGTTGCTTCCAATTTTGTTGGACTTTAAACTGACGTTGAGATGAAATGACATCTCAAGCCCTGTCGCCAAATGAAACCAATAGGGTTTATTAGTCCCATGCAGAGTTAGCTCAAAGTCTGACTAATGATTACCTGTCTGCAGAAAAGTACTTGGGATGAAAAGTACACAGGAAATACTGACCAGATTGTGAGGATTCTCATTGCTGTGCTTCATGCTCTTAATTGAGCGATCAAAGTTTAACCATTATCCCGAGGAATAAATTAATTTAGCCACATCATTGACAGACTACCAGCCAATCAAATTACTTGATATAATGAATTTACAAATTGCATTACAGTGTGGATCCTGATCAAATGGCATCCAAGCCATCCGATCTGGAGCTACAGTGTTTGCAAAGATAAAGGCTGTCATGTTCAGCAGGATAAGAGTTGAGGCTGATTTGGTGAGAATAAGGGTAGCCCATTTTAACCAAAAATTGGAACAAGTTATACATTCATTCATGACTCACTGAAATACTCAACTGCTGTGTGATGAACATGCTACCTGTTGTTGGTGATTACACAGAACCTGGTTTCTTCTGTAAAATAACAACCGTTAAATCAATCATTAATCTGATAAGGGCTGCATTTATTAAGTGCCCTTGAAACTCATTATCACTAATCATCACACCATGGGGCCAAACTTGATTTCAGAGGCTAGCCAGACACTTCGTCCCAGGACTGTGACCAAATTTTATCGATTCGTTCATGAGATAAAGTGCAGACAAGACATTTTTGACCCAAAATTTAGTTAAAGAGGCATGTGCCCTTTAAAATAAGGTCAAAGTCACCAAAATCTAATCAAATCTTTGGTAGGTTGGAATGATATATTATATCAAGTTTGACCAAATGTCATCAATCCGTTCACGAGATATGGTGCAGACAAGCCAAAATTGACACTATGCGGGGCCTTAGCCCTTGAAAATAAGATAAACGTCAACAAAGTCTAAAAAAATCTGTGGTAGTTTGCAATTATTATCTTGTATTAAGTTTGACAAAACTTCACTCAACACCTCCCAAACACCACTCAAACACTTCTTTTTCTCTGTGCCCCAGGAAACCTTGGTTAAGATATAATGCCCGGCGAAGACTCTGATAAACCTGCGGGCTGGTTTGAGCCTTCGAAGCATAAAGTCAACAATTTCGCCCTTCTTAATTATGTCCCCTGCCAAGGGGAGGGGGCATGTTGTTTTTGGTGCGAATCACGTTTGTGTCGACATCAGCGTAGCCTGTTAAAAACAGGCTACGCCGATGCTGACACAAACTTGATCCGCACTGAAACTATTGAGGATTCTGACCAACTTGTCGAGTTTATGCTTCGTATATATTGGTCGACACAAACGAAAATGATTCATCGAGCACGTACGAAAATCGAAGGCTCAAACCAGCCCGAAGGTTGATCAGAGTCCACGCTGGGTACTATAAGTTAATCAAGGTTTCCTGGCGCGGAGAGAAAAAGCAGTGTCCCGACTAATCATTTCAGTGGTTCCTGGCCACACTCATCACAGGCTCGATAGCGCACTGCCATTGAGCTATTTTCAAGGATGTTTTCTTCTTCAATTTAGGTTTTACGCTCCTTTTAAGGTTATGCCACATTTCGAGCCGTTAATCAGAGGTCGGCGAAAACCGGAGTGCCCGGAGAAAAACCACCTGATCTTCCATGGCCAGTTTACTCAAGGGAGTTGGCTGATCATGTAGTATATACCCAGCAGGCACATGACGTCACATCGACGTCGGTCTAACGTCATGGCGTTCATGCAACGTCACATCTACGTCGATGCAACGTCATGACGTTGCATCGACGTTGATTTGACGTTGCCCGAGCGACGTGTGTCTGCTGGGTAACAATTTATAAGTGTTTTGTGATTGAAAACAAGTGTACTTACACCACTGCCTACAAAATACTTTCCACCATTTGATTCTAAACCTTTTTCAAACATACCAAGGAATTTGGGATATGTTTCATCTACCAGTTTTTTCTGTAGTTCTTTCTGAAATGATAAAATCAATATTCGAAAAAAACTGCATCTGAAAAATGTCGTCTGCTTATGTCGTCTGCTGAATATTCTTGCAAACTTTTGAAAAATATTTTTGCAAACAGGCAAACAGTGTGGACCCAGATCAGACTGCTCCTTTAGGAGAGTCTCATCAGGCTCCACATTGTTTTAAAGCAACCGGCAGACGACAAAGCAGACGACAATTGTCGTGATTGGCATCCTATGGGTTAACAATAACAAGTATTTTAACCTACCTATGCAGACTGTTTTGCCTAGGCATGATAAGGACTCATTGCGTTGACAAGGCCGCGCAATTTATACCCTTGAAGGGCCCCGCCCATATGGGCTTGGAGAGGTAGAGTGGGCTGCATGGTACTTCCACGCAGAGCTGAAACCGAGTACTGGTAAACCGCTTAGAAGGTTTAAGCCTGCCCAGGCAAAGTGGTGCGTGTCGGAGCGCCCATGCATATAAAACCTATTGGTTTCATTGGGCGGCAGGGCTTGGGATGTCATTCATCTCGGTGCCGGATATAAGTCCCACAAAACCGGCAGCAGCGTGTCCAAAATGACGTAAATAATGTTGACGGGGATGTAAAACCTCAATTCAAACAAACCAAAATGTAAGGGAAGGTGATGCCAAATTTTCATATGAGAAAACTGCATGTGATTAAAATTGCGATTACTTAATCGAAATGACATGCCAGATTGTTGGCCCCCGCCCATAGGGGCTTGAAGAAATATATGGGCTGCACGATGCTGCCACGCAGAGCTGAAACCGACACGCACACGAGTACTGGTAAACCGCTTAGAGGATCTAAGCCTGCCCAGGCAAAGCGGTGTGAGTCGGCCCGTCCATGCTTATAAACCCTACTGGTTTCATTGGGCGACAGGGCTTGAGATGTCATTTCATCTCAATGTCGGGTAAAAGTCCCACAAAATTGGAAGCAACGTCTCCAAAATGACCTTTACAGTGTTGACGGGGACGTTAAACCTCAGTCAAATCAAACAAAAACAAACATACCAGATTGAACTAGGCATACTCAAGTATCCACGGTATAGGGATATTTTTTTTGGTCGATTGTTTATCAATCGACCCAAAGTTATTAACTACAGGAGCCCCCGCCTGCCCTTGTCCACGTGACTATCCCTGGACATTTGCAAAAGCCCAGTACCGATTATTTATAGTAACGCTACTCCTCTCCCTGTGTATGGCTCCATAGCGCTGTGTACAAAGTAAAATCGGGACTGGGATCGTGTACGAGTCAGAGACAATCGACCCACCAGTTTGGTTTGGTTTTGGTTTTACGGCCCTTTCAAGATTATTTCACTCATATCGAGCCGATCGTTAATCAGAGGTGGGCTAAAAACCCGGAGAAAAAACACCTGACCTTCCGTTGCAAAACTTGGCGTCTCATGCTCGAACCCACTAACAGTAGAGAGACCTAATGATTAAGAGTCAGCGCTCTTATCCACTAGGCCACGGAGGCCCGTCGACCCACCAGTACTCTGAGTGCTTTGATATTAATCTTCACTGAGATGGTAGTTTAGTCATTAACCGCTTGACGCTTATGACCCACAAAGAGGGTTGACGCGTCGTTAAACACGAAATCATCATCATCATCATGAGATGGTAGTTGGCAACCTTACCTTCTTTTCTTCGTCTTTCTCAAAGAAAACTTTTATGAGTTCTGTGAACATATCACCAGTCAGATCCATGAACTGGTCTATTATGGCCGCATCCCAGTTTGTTTTCCCATTCAAATCTGAAGAAGAGGAAGATACTTTGACACACCACTGGGATAAAAAAAAACGTTTTAAGGGGAATGGATACACCTTCAGGGGAGCCAACTCCTGCAAAAGTATTTTTGTCTCCCGTGTCAATAGGTTCAACTCTTAAAGGAAAGAATTTGCTCATGAGGAGCAAAGTCTTTTCTTTAAGAGCAGACCCTTTTTCAGTTGGACGTGGCTTAAAGAAAAGCGAACAGGAAGTCCCGAAAGCTATCTCCCTTTGCAAAACGGCGGAAAATTATGCCATGTGTTCCCATTTCCCATTAACAGCAATCTAGAGGAAAGAAAAGACTATACGAATTTATGTTGTTTTTGTTTGTATTGAGGTTTTACGTCCCCGTAAACACCTAAGGTCATTTTGGAGACGTTGCTTCCAATTTTGTGGGACTTTTACCCGACATTGAAATGAAATGACATCTCAAGCCCTGTCGCCCAAACAAACAAAATGGTTAAATGTAGGGTGGTCCGACTGGCACCACTTGGTCACCCTCTAAGCGGTTTACCTGTACTCATGTGCGATAGGTTTCAGCTCTGCGTGGAAGCATCATGCAGCCCAATCTATGTATCCAAGCTCGGATGGGCGGGGGCCCCTAAATACGCATTTGTGCAATGTACTGACTGGGCTTGCGACATTGAGTTAGTAGCTGCATACAAGATGCGTCTATTCTATTATAGAGAAACTTCAATAACTCGAATGCCTTTTGGCCCATGAAATTTTGTTCCGAGATAGGGGTAGTTCGAAATACAATGACAGTATTATCTGGGCCAATACGAAATTGCTTGATTGATATTGACTATCCTGTATTGTTCGGAGGTCATCCGTATTAACACTGAGGTCAAAATTATTAATTCACACAATTAACGCATTGTATGCGGGAAGCCTTTAAAGGGTACCTGGGCAAAAGTACAAGCCCAGATCAGACGCCGCAGAATGCGGCGTCTGATATTCTGCGGCGTCTGATCAGGACCTGCACTATTTGTTAACAAAATTGTCCGTCAAAAATAGAATAAAAACGAAAATAATAGGCCTGACACCCCTTACATGACAAATGGACTTGTCAAACATATAGCAATGGAAGAGCGGCCCCCGCCCATCGGGGCTTGAAGAAATATATGGGCTGTATGATGCTTCCACGCAGAGCTGAAACCGACCCGCACACGAGCACAGGTAAACCGCTTAGAGGATCTAAGCCTGCCCAGGCCAATCGCTGCGAGTCGGCCCGTCCATGCATGCTTATAAACCCTATTGGTTTCATTGGGCGGCAGGGCTTGGGGTGTCATTCCATCTTAATGTCGGGTAAAAGTCCCACAAAATTGGAAGCAACGTCTCCAAAATGACCTTTACAGTGTTGGCGGGACGTTAAACCTCAAATCAAACAAGAGCAATGGAAGAGTCCACTAGTATACAATGGGTTAAAAACTTTAACCTGAGCTTGACCTCCGGTTAATATTGGTTGACCTGGTGTTAATACGAATTTAATAAAGGATATTAACCATAGCACAGGACCACGAGCCATGATGGGCAAGGCTTAAGGATATATGTTTGACTTTCTATAAAATAAAGGCATGTTGTGTGTACTTATTAGAATCGCCTCAATATGTACATGCTGATCTTAGGCTTCGCTGGTCTCTTCAGTCTTATTGTAGGGAGTGTCGCGCGCTGGCTCAAATATGAGTAGCTGCTTTTGCAATCATAATTTTTCAGCAAAAAAATAGCACAATTATTTATTGTATCATTTTTTATCCTCTAGCGGGTTTCTAAGCTAACAATGCTATCGACTACTGTTTTGTAAAAAAAAAAAAAAAAAACTTACCGAATTCTTTGGCTAGGTATCTTGCTATGGCACAGCTCTGAGCTAATGTTTTACCATCAACTTCTAGCACTGGTAGCTGACCAAACGGAGTTTCTGCAGAAAAAAGTATGAAAGCACTGACAGCACTGCTGGGTCGTTTGTCTCTGAATGTATGCTGGAAAAATGGTCCTGAGCAGGTACTTAGACAGTTTCGTATAACCTCATATTCCTGTACTGTAAGCAAACAATGTAGACCCTGATCAGACGCCGCATTCTGCGGCGTCTGATCTGGGTCTACATTGTTTGCCAACCAAACACGTGATTCAAGTCTCGAGTCTATAGATGACCCTCTTACGCAACATTCTTGACATCTCATAACCATTACCTGGATCTTCTACAAATCAGTTATAGTCACCTAGACATCAACAATTAACTGGGTCGATTGACAAACAATCGACATAGTCCCAGATAAGAGGGGGAATCCACATATTATTTTCTTATTTCTCCACGAAAACATGCTGAGGTACTCAATAGAAGCGCCTCGCCGAGGCGCTTCTAATGAGTACCCTCAACATATGAATTCGCATGACTTCTTACATTTCCCGTAAGTTTTGTCCCTTTCGAAAAATACACGTATTTGGTCTTTAAGAAAATAATGTGATCATAAGAGGCAACTTCTTTTTTGGGGGAGGGGTTATGATCCCTTGAAATTAGGGCCCCAAAATGATACCTTTGAAAGCGATGTCTTACGACATGAAAGCCGTAACAAAGGAAAGAAGCATAGTCCGAAAAAATCCACGCCTATGGTGGGATTCGAATCCGGGCCGCTCGGGTGATAGTCCAGTGCTCTAACCGCTGAGCCAAAGAGTTGACTCCCTGGCGCAGTTGCCAGAGAGAGGTGATAAACCTAAAACCGATGCATATAATCTACCAAGGTAGATAATGGAAGGGAGGTAATGCTGTCCGTAACAGTTGTATCTCCTGAAAGTAGCGCTTACAGTTTTGCCCTTTAATTACGTAAATACGTTTACGTAATGAACATACAAACAATCCCCATTCTGGAAAGAAAATGTTGGATTTTTCTTACGCCGGATCAAAATCTTTGGTTGTGGATACCCGTCCAATATCTCTGTTTTGAACAGGAAAAAGAAAACTATGACAAAATCAAAATGTATACAAAAAGATTTCGTTTGTCCCCTCATCCCTACCGCGACTCCAACCACCGACCCTTCCGCAAAATCATAACGAAAAGCAAATAAAATACTGTACCCTACAACAATGACGTTTTAAGGTCAATCTGTGCACAGTCGCCGTTGATTGATACACTTCAGGGAATTCAATCTCAAACAAATGATAAGTCTCCGATATTCACACACTTGCAAAAAGTCAGGTATAGTCACCCAAAGCATCGTTGCCTAAACGAGCTCTTCAGTGGTCCAATTCTAGCAGCTACATTATCTAATGCTCTGGTAATGAGAGAATACACCTTCAAACAAACAGTCTCCGTTAATGGATACCCTTCAGGGAATTCAACCTCAAGCAAATGATCAGTCTCCGATATTCATACACTTGCAAAAAGTCAGGTATAGTCACCCAAAGCATCGTTGCCTAAACGAGCTCTTTAGTGGTCAAATTCTAGCAGCTACTGGTATTTTTGCTGGACAAAATGTGAGCAGCTTTTGCTGCTCACATTTGTTTCAGCAAAAATGTTAGCAAATTTGCCTTTTTAATTAATCAAATCGATAGGTTAACTAATGACGTCGTTAGTTTTGAACAACCGGCCCCTGAAATTCGGCATTTTTAAGATAAAAGTATCAACTTACGGGGCTTTAAGTCTGGCCACTGACTGCGGATTATTCGATTGTCCTCGAAATCTTTCCCGGTTGCATGGAATACATACCGGCATAGCTCACCCCTACCCCTTCCATCGAAATAGGTAAACTTGTACGATGGCATAGCGATGCTTGTTTGAGTGCAACTCCCAAAGAAATGCAGTAAACGCGAGACCAGTCGGGTGGGTGCAAGTTAAAAGGTAACAGGTTACTTTTGTGGTCAGGGAAAACTGATGAGCCGGCGTACAGACTGATCAGATTCTTCCCGGGTCTCATGCGACATATATGGTTAAAGCGCCATTCACAGAGCGAAAATTGAAGAGTCTAAACACACTTGGTGGGTGCGTAGGCTGATCAGGGCCTTCTCTTTTCGCGCATGTCATATTGTAATCGTTGCTGTGTGCCGGTTGTATTAATTTTATTTGTTATCACGTTTTTGTTTGCACAGAATATTAAACTGGGTACGAAATGACATGTATAGGCCCATCGGGATAGTATTATATAATATGCATGTTGATAGTAAATAAAATTCTGTTCTGTTCTGCATATTTATCATTCAAAGCAGATCATTCAGACCGCGGGCGTCTGAGTGTTTACTGTCCATGTGTGCCACATATTGGCACACATTTCAAAACTCCGATCTGGCCTGCATTTTCCCATATGCGAACAAGAAAGATACAGAGCTGAACCCGACCGCACACGTGTACCGGTAAACCGCTTGAGGATTTAAGCCTGCCCAGGCAAAGCGGTGCGAGTCCATATTGGTTTCATTGGGCGACAGGGTTTGAGATGTCATTCATCTCAATGTCGGGTAAAAGTCCCACAAAATTGGAAGCAACGTCTCTAAAATGACCTATACAGTGTTGACGGGGACGTTAAACCTTTAATCAAACAAACAAACAAACAAGATCCGCGCACTCTGATCAGAACCTTTGTGTTCGCTTCTTGGATAGCATACCGGCCTCCGTGGCCTAGTGGATAAGAGCGCTGACTCTTAAACCGTTGTGGGTTCAGCCTGGCGCAGGCCACATGTGAGACACCAAGTTCTGCAACGGGAAGGTCATGTGGTATTTCTCCGAATATTTCGGTTTTCGCCCACCTTTGATTAACGATCGGCTCGATATGTGTGAAATAATCTTGAAAGGGCCGTAACCCACCCACCCCCACCACCCCAAAAAAAAAAATAATGGGATAGCATAACACCTTTAGTTTCAATATTCCAAAATTTTCAAGACCCTTGCTAGCCCGTGTTTTGTTTGTTTGTTTGATTTGATGTTTAACGTCCCCGTCAACACTGTAAAGGTTATTTTGGAGACGTTGCTTCCAATTTTGTGGGACTTTTACCCGACATTGAGATGAAATGACATCTCAAGCCCTGTCGCCCAATGAAACCAATAGGGTTTATTAGCATGGACGGTCCGCCTCGCACCGCGGTTCCTGGACAGGCTTAGATCCTCTAAGCGGTTTACCAGTACTAGTGTGCGGACCGGATTCAGCTCTTTTGTTTGTTTGATTTGAGGTTTAACGTCCCTGTCAACACTGTAAAGGTCATTTTGGAGACGTTGCTTCCCATTTTGTGGGACTTTTACCCGACATTGAGATGAAATGACATCTCAAGCCCTGTCGCCCAATGAAACCAATAGGGTTTATTAGCATGGACGGTCCGCCTCGCACCGCGGTTCCTGGACAGGCTTAAATCCTCTAAGCGGTTTACCAGTACTAGTGTGCGGGTTGGATTCAGCTCTGCGTGGAAGCATCGTGCAGCCCATATATTTCTTCAAGCCCCTATGGGCGGGGCCGGTTGCAAGTCCGTGTAAATGCGCATATCGGTTTGTGTCTAATCTAGTCGAAAACCCCGAAGGCAGGTTTTATTGGGACGGAGTTGATATCTGTATATGGTGAGGTTTTACGTCCTCGTCAATACTATTTATGTCATTTTAGAGACGTTGCTTTGATTTTGTCGAACTTTTATCAGACATTGAGATGAAATGACATCTCAGGCCCTACCGCCTAAGGAAACCGCTGGGGTTTAAGGAGTGACTCGCACCACTTTTCCTGCGCAGGCTTATACATTCTAAGAGGTTTAGCAGTACTCAAGCTCGGTTGGTTCCAGCTCTGCGCGGAAGCACCATGCAGCCCAATCGGTTTCTCCAAGCCATACGAGTTTCGATAGTCACACATGCCTCTGAGCCCCAGCTTTTTGATAACTTTATCTCCATGAGGTGCGATAAATTAAATGCACAAAACTGTGCTGACAGTTAAGATATACAGTCGAACTTCAATAGATCGAATACATTTTGGGCGGTGAAAATTTGTTCGAGATAGGGACAGTTCGAATTTCTGAGAGTTAATCATAGCGTAATGTCTCATTACGTTAACACACCCATGCGTCATAGTGCATTTTTTTACATCTCCGAAATGGCTACTTTTCTGATGTTATTTTTCCTATTTATATTGCAAACATAGGTTGTTGGTGCTCGTCAGAACCGCATCATTGAGGCGGTTCTAACGAGTACCCACAACCTTTGTATTGGAGCAGAAATAAGAGAAATAATGTATCCCCCCCCCCCGTAAACCCCAGTTTTCTCTAAATAAAGTGGGGTTTAAGGGGTGTTCATTTCACGGACGCGTTCACGTGATGATGAGACATAATGATGACTTATGGGTATCTTTTCGACCTTCTATAAAAGAAAGGAACGTTGACAGGGACCTTCGTAGCCTAGTGGTTAAGGGCTATGACTTAAACATTAGGTATCTTAGCCCTGTCGGTTGGAGCCTCGCACACATAGATCACGTGAGACGCAAAGTTCTACAACGGAGAGCCAGTGTTTTTTCTCGAGATATTCCGATTGCCGCCCACTTATCATGGTATACGTGACAGGATTTTGAAAGGGCTGTAAAGTGCGACTAAAAAGACATTTAAGAACTTCCGATGATCAAAATAGCGAAATATGCACTTAATCTGTTGCCTATAGGATAAGGCTGACACGATTAATCGTACAATCGATTAATCGATAGATAAATTCCACAAAAATGATTATCATTTCTGATTTGCTTTTAATCGATTACTTGATAGGTACAATTTACTACCCAAAGTTATGCCTAAAATAGCTGGATGAGTGGCAATCAGTGCAGACCCTGATGAGACGCCGCATTCTGCGGCGTCTCATCTGGGTCTACACTGTTTGCTCAGGCCTGTCTGTTCAAATATACATATGATAAAGTGCAACATATGGTAAGAGTCATGCTCAGACAAAAAGCCAGACAGGTAAAATTATGACAAAAACCTCAGCGATTACTAATCGATAATTAATCGCAATGGCAGGACGGATAATCGATTATCTTTTCAGCTCCGATTAGCCAGCCCTACTATAGGAACAGTATAGTTTGGACCGAACAGCGCAACTTGACCTAAATAGTGTTAACTAGGTCGCCGTTAAACTTCATCCGACATGATCTCTTTTCATTGAAAATGCAAATAATTATGAATTATCATCAAATGCCCGTCCCTCAGCATCGCGACGTCACCGTTGGCATTGTTTGAGAGTCTTCCCAGTGGGCCAAGTGTAGCCAATATCCTATCAACTTCGATGCAACGTCATTGCGTTTCGCCCCGCCCATGGAGGCATGAAGAAATAGATTTGGCTGCATGATGCTTTCACGCAGAGCTGAAACCGGCCGCACACTGAGTACTGGTAAACCGCTAAGGGGTCTAAGCCTGCCCAGGCAAAGTGATGCAGGTCGGATCGTCCCTACATATTAACCCCTTTGGTTTGTTTGGGCGGCAAGGATTGAGATGTCATTTCATCTCAATGTCAAAATTCCCAAGTCCCATAAAATTAGCAGCAAGGTCTCCAAAATAACCTAAATAGTGTTGACGGGGACGTAAAACATCATATCAAACAAACAAATGCCATTGCGTTGCATCAACGTTGATACGACTTTAAAATTGTTAAAAGGTCATGTGTCCCCGGATAGAAACTTACTTGCTTTTAACTCTTGCCATTGTGGACCAGCAACTCTGTTGTCCTCGAAGTCTTTGCCTGCCGCGTGGAATACATATCTGCACAGTTCACCCCTACCCCTCACATCAAAATATGTGAATTTATATGATGGCATGTTGACGATCTGATTTCAAGTGTGCACTGCTTCAAGTGCGGGTATGTTGTAAGGATTGGACAGTATTTACTTTGCATATCAGCCGCGTCACGAAAAAACCTGTCTTCTGGGTTTGCGACAAGGTGAGACACTAACCAGCCTGCGCAGCTACAAAGACTAGCAAGAGTCTTGAAATTTTAGATATAGAAACTAGAGATACTGTTCTATCCAAGCCCGAACATAAAAAATGCAGATCAGACTGCGCTTTCGCGCAGTCAGATCTGCACCTTTGTTTTTCGTAAATGGCATAAGGCAGTTTTTCTCACGGTATAACTCCATTATATACTCAACAAAAATAAAACGTATCCATAATACAAAATTGAATATTTGTTTCAGCCATTTAGGAATAAAATTTGGTTGTTTTAAGATTTGATTTTAAACAATATACGAAATCAAAGACTGCCATTCTGTGCTAGCACACGCGTTTTCAAGCCGCTAAAGAAATGTGAGTCCGCACAAAATGTAGCGCGGCTCATATTCAGTATAAGACGCAGTTTCACTCATATGATACTTTTGAACATTTGCTCGTGCATGCCAGTTTGTGTACATGCATTAGTTGAAGTCGAAAAATTCCGAAACATGCTTTTGGAAAAACCAAAAATGGATGTACACGAAGTGTCAGCTGAACAGGTGTGTTATTTACCATTAAAGAGTCAAACAAAGTTTTGAAGCAGAGGGCTTTCATTTTTTTTTTCCTTATTTTTGAGAGAAGATCAGACATTGCATTTCAAATGAATCGGCTCCAGTAGATGAATCGCATGAAATGTGTAATCACGTTTTCGGCGACGAAATATAAGAAAAAATGAAAAAAGACATCTGCTTCAGTAAAAATACGCAGGTTGAGCTTTAAGTTTTTCACCCCAGAGTTTTTGATGAACACTCTTCCATCGCTGAATTCTACTAAGATCCTCTATTTCTCTGAAGCACATATGTGGATCAGTGTACCGCCCTCGCCCTCAGTGAGCCCAGCCATCTGTATTATTGACTCATCAGTTGACAACACGTTATTCCAGTCACCGTGTTTATAGCACCAGTTCACCCTTGCAGCACGACGAACCCTTGTCAGAATCCGACCGTTGTATTGCCTATACCCACGTATCGGTCTATTGTTAGCTCTTAACTAGTCGCCTGTGTTGTAACTGTGTCTGGTAAATGACGTTGACGTTAGCGTG
The DNA here is from genome assembly GCA_963580285.1 of Lucinisca nassula. NCBI lineage: Eukaryota > Metazoa > Mollusca > Bivalvia > Lucinida > Lucinidae > Lucinisca > Lucinisca nassula. Next base: position 73,488,719 of record OY757016.1, read on the forward strand.
GGTGCGTTAAGATGATGTAGTGGCCCTCATGTGCCGTTATTACACGAGGTCTACAGATATGATTTCGGTCCCTGACGCTACCTATTAGTACAGCAACAAAATGTGAAACAAATCGTCAATTTCCCCGTCACCGTCATTGCACTCGACGTGTAACGTTGCCTCTAATCTCCGAAGTCGGGAATTTGGTTGTATGAAGGATACATGGGTTGTTTTATCGGCGATGAACATACCAATGACCTAGTTACGCTGGTCCCGTTTTAGCTTAAATCTTTTAGGTACAGCGCTTAAGAAGAACCTATTGTAATGTTCTTTACATCAAACATATAAGTACCACACATGACTGATTTACCCGTACAAAAGGGTGGTCTCTCTGGGCTAATTCAGCAGACAACAAAATGGTCTCTTTTTATTATTTTCCCAGAAAACAGGATATGCGGAACAAATTGCATGAAATGTCTAATCCTATGTTCTGGGAAAAATAGGTATGGAGACAATTTGCATGAGATGTCATGTCCTGTTTTCTGGGAAAAACTACACATGTATTTCAAAAGGCTGTCTGCTAAAAAAAATACCCAGCATGCAAAGCGTTAATGTACACGGGTACAAGCTTGTGTTCCTAAAATTCTTGAAATATTTCAAATTAGATTAAAATGCGGGAACTTTTTTTATTTTTGCTGAGTATAATATTAAATATTTAATATAAATATTTGGTTAAAAGTTGCAGTTGAAATTGATGCAACCAAGTTGTAACTCGCAACATGGCCACTCTAAGGGTCAATAAATAAGTTGTTGGTCAATTGTTTATCAATCGACAATCAATCGACCCAAAGATACTAATGAATTAGTTATATTGCTATTCTCCACTAGTTAGGCGAAGGTATAGTCCGTCTTTCTGCATCGGAGCCTTCATACTTACCGCTTCGAGGCGGGGCAGTGTTTTATTTTATTTTATTTTATTTTTCTTCTTCTTCTCCACTCTCCCCTCCAGCCTTTTGTTTGCTCTCCTGATTACGGTGTTACTATTTATTAACCTGTGGTATAGTAATTACCTTGTGAAAAAAGTAAGTACCAGATTATGTCACTGGTGTTGATAAAGTCATTTTGATAAAAGGACATAGGCTATCATCGTAGCAAAATTATTGAATGACATATTTTAATCTTTACAACAAACAGACTTCCTAGGCCCTGTCCACTTGCTCAATCTTTGTACAAAGATTCATCGTGTGGACGAACACGCAATCTGTGTTTACCAGGAGCCAATGACACCAGACTGCGCTCATGTTCGGCCACAGTTGTAAGTCAAGAGATGGCTACAAGATATGTTTAGCGTATACATATGCAAATGAGCATGCGCATATAAAAGATACGAGATGCCATATGCGATCAGAGAAGGTTCAGATCAGACTGCGTTTTGCGCTCAGTCTGATCACAGTCTTCGCATGTCGCATGAGTCGTCGGTGGCCATCGACTGGGCGAGAACTGAAGACTGATATGGCTGCATAGATGCGCTGGCTGATTGAAATCTTCGCGGGTCGTACATACGGTGCTGTACCTTTTTGGGTGCCCAGGCTAAAAATAAATGTGCTGCTCATGAAAACTGCAACAAAATCACGTACGTATACAGTCGAACTTCAATAACTCGAACACATCTGGGACCATTAAAATTTGTTCGAGACAGGTGGTTCGAGCCACTGAGGGTATCTCGTGGCTCCAGACTAGCTGGCATAGTGGGGCTATATCGGACAGCTGTATCTTTTCGATGTTCTATGAAATAACGGTATGTTGTATGTATGTTCATTAGAATCGGCTAAAAAAGAATTGTGAGGCCAACCAGAAACACTACCTAGCCTGATAAGAGTTTTCGCTCATCTGGCGGCTGTAGAAGAGGCATGTGATCAGGGAAAACTCTTATCAGACTGTGCGGATGCGCAGACTGATCTGAGTAATCGCTGACCGTTTAAGTCTTTTGTAGGTTTTATTGTGCGTCGCCTTACATTTGGAACCATATAAGCTGGTTGACACTGGCCTATTTTCAGGTGCTTTCTTTTATGTCGTTTGCTTGTCATCTGACCCAGAGTTATCAATACTGCTTGTCGTTCACTGCTGTTTCCACGTGTTTATTCCTGACCAATCAAGTTTAACCGTGCGCAAATTAAAGGTATTTATTCACCTTATTTGCATTGTCTGCTGGTTCCTAGTCTGAAGGCTATCAGAGTTGGGAAAACAGGTAACCAGACCCCCCTGACCTTGAAAGGTCAGGGGGGTCTGGTTACCTGTTTTTCCAATATTGACAATGTGCAAGCTGGGAGCCAGCAAATAATGCAAATATGGTGAATACTGTTTAATAGACAAAGCGCAATGATAATTAAGGATCCACAAGTACTGAAAAGTATTTGTCCATAGCCTATTGAATGGTGTTGTGTATCATGCGACAGTGGGATGTCCAACTGATATGGCAAGGCCTGCTGTCCTATAGGAAGAATGTTGTTATTTCTTCTGTTTTTACACTCGAATTCATTTTTCTCTTTTGCCTCTGTCCCACACTTTCATCTCCTATACCTCGCACCCGCCCATCGGGGCTTGAAGAAATAGATGGGCTGCATGATGCTTCCACGCAGAGCTGAAGCAAAACACACACGAGTACTGGTAAACCGCTACGAGGTTCTAAGCATTAACCATTGACGGGCGTAACAATGATTATACTTGCTTAATGTTAAGTGGCGTCAAGATAAACATGGTTCTCTGCAATACAACTGGACGACGCCAATAGCCCTTCTGCGTATAAATAGGAAACCTCCGTGTAAACGTTTTATCTGTTCATATTAGCCAGAATATAAAATATGCACAGGCAATAGATATATTTTTTCCGGATGAATTTTGGGTCAGTATCAAAGTACTCTATAAATGTCAACCTTTGGGGTTCCCTAATTTGCATGCGACTCAATGCCGTTCATACTGCAATAAACACCTGAAATTATTCTCTGAAAATAGGTCGCGCCAGGAGAAAAAGAAAAATGTCTTCGATCAGTTGCGCCCAGCGAAGACTCAGATTAGCCTGCGCATTATATCGCAGTCTGATAAGAGTCTTTGTTGTGTACCATCACGAAAACATGCCTTTATGATTCTGACCCCCTTTATATCCACTTTTATAAAGTAAAACTGGGGTTTACAGGAGTAAACCTTATTTTTCTTATCAATTTTTCGTCTGAATGGGTGGCCCTTGGCAAAAAGCTATACTTCATCCAGTCAAGGAAGTTTTAAGTCCGACTAAGTTTGTGAACAGACCTGATTTAGGATTTCACGGTACGCACCCACACTTGGAGATCCCTTTCATCACGTTAACGTGTCCTTGAAATGAACACCATTCCAGAACCCCGCTTTATATAGAAGAAACTAGGGTTTATAGGGTTATACGTTATGTTTCTTATTTCTGCTCCAAGGCATAGGTTGTGGGTTCTCACTAGAATCGCCCCAATGATGCGGTTCTAGCGAGCACCCACAACCTATGTTTGCAGTACAAATAAGAAATATATCACGGATTATCATCAGAAAAGTAGCCATTTTGGAGTAGTGAAAAAAATGCACCATGTCACACGGGTGTGTTATAGTACTGTGCACAATTATGCTTGTATAAACATTGCCAAGTACACTAAATCCGGAATATACAATGAAATTGTTATTACTCGAACGCCGATGGCTCGTTTATCATGGCTGAGTCGAAATTGCACTCAAGTACTTAGGGATTTTCCCAAAATTCCAGATATCAATTCTAAAGGTATGTTGTTTGTACTCGATGAGGCGGTTCTAATGAGTGCACGAAACGTAACACTTATTTTACAGAAGATTAAAGCGACATCCCTAAGTCTTCATCAGTGTTCCTCCTTGCTGGTGTTTTTGTTTATATCACGAAAACACGCCTACAATATTTTGACCCCCTTAAACCCTTCTTATATAGTAAAACTGGGGTTAACAGGAGTAAGGCTGATATTTATTATTTCTGCTCTTAAAATATATAAATGCGAAAAGTAACGTTATGTTCGAAAGAAATTAGATTACTTGGCAAGTTGGCATACATATGTGTAACAGTGTTACGAGAGCTCGGGCTATATTAAAATATTGTTTTTGTTTTCCTTTCATGACATAGGCAGCCTGGTATTGACCTGAACTATTTCGTTTAAACCTTAAATGCCAGTATGTAAGCAAACAGTGTAGTCCCTGAGCAGCCGGCTGAGCTGACGCCACATTCCGCGCCACATTCTGTTCTGGGTATTCGGTGTTTACGAAACCCAGCACACGATTCCTGACCAGACTGTGTAGACAACTCTGACGTACATGTAACATCGATAAAAATAGCGCGACGTTTTCTATTAATAATCATAATATTGGTTTCTCCAAATCAGTGATAGTCACGTGGACCACAGCATTAATTTCTGATTTGCTATTTAGTAAATTTGGGTCGATCGTAAAACAATCGACGCAATTCTGATTCTGTAAAACAATCGACCCAAAAATCATGCAAATAATGGCAATTATCAAACATAGCCAAAATATTTGGAGTCCACGCTATCAAGTCCGCGTAATTAACATCTTCGAAACCCACGCTCTCTGCCGAGAAATGGAGAAAATCGCATAAAGTATTTTCCTCTTTACATAAAAAGATAGATGACGGGCGCATGTTTATACCGCCCAAGTGAAAAGAAGATATCTGCTTATTTGCTTGCATGTCGGAGTGTGCGTGTGTGTCGGTGAAGTACAGGACAGGGAATCAGACTCAAACAATGGCATCACGCTAAATGTTATTCACCAGGACCTGGGATATAGGAAGTTAGCCCTAGAGGTGAACTTACATGTAACTACACTGTCCTGAGGAATTGATCGAATCAGGAAGGGAATTCCAATCTCTAATGGTCCGAGGGAAGAAGGAGCCTTCTTAAATTTAGGGGTCTGAAATGCCACTGAATGATGTTTTCTACAGCGCCTAGCTGGAGGAACAAGGTCATCTGTTGGATGCTGGAAGCACCCTTAGACCTTTTTACAATAGTATAAGCCTTCTGACTTTTTTTTTTTTTGAGAGAGAGAGAGAGAGAGAGAGAGAGAGAGAGAGAGAGAGAGAGAGAGACGGAGAGACTCCCATTTTATTTCTAGTATTCCAGTCATACTCCAAGTTTCAAAGCAATAATTGCTAATTACAAATCTAGCAACTCTGTTCTGAGCCATTTCAATTTCTTTTTGAAGGATCACTCCCTAGAGGTCCCAGATACAACTGCTATATTCCATCTGGGGTAGAGGGGAATCGAGACAATTCACGGACAAGCCAACTCACCGACACGGTTTTTGGAGACAATTCAGACAATTCACCGACACTTTTTGAAGTCAAGTCACCGATACATTTGTTCAAAGACAATCGACCTGCGACTGATAATAATGATGGGTAACATTGGTCAAGTAGGCCAATATGCAAACACATGGGTCACGTAGATCAGTATACATATGCTAATATACTCATCAACATAAACACCGTCGGCATAGTGCATGTATTTTATTATATATATACAAAGAAAAAAACATTTTGCTATGTTTCCTTATAGTACATATTTATTCCCCCTTTAAATCACGCCCCTAAAATAAAATGTGAAAGTTCATTTACGTCAGTATTCCTATGCGGGTGAAAAGGTGTATGAGCAGTATTAGTCTCGTCTCTTGTCATTAATATGCAAAAATTTAATAAAGTTATCCTACATTCCTTATTTTAATAAAAAAATGAGATAATACATCATTTTGTTCTCGAAATAGTATTTTCTTTTTATCAGCTGGGCTTTGAATGAAATATAAGGTGAATTGTCTTCAAAATGTGTCGGTGAATTGTCTTCAATAGGCCGACTCCGATAGTAGCTGATAAGCATATGCCGTGTGTAAAGTTTACCTCATTGGGTACTAACAGCTAGAATATTATATAGCTCTGCACTAGGAGAAGTCTGTCAAAAATTCCTTTCTTTGTTTATTTTTCTGTTAATATTGACCTGATAGAAGATATATTTCATTCATGAAAGTGTGATTTGATAGCATTGGAAGGATTTCTGTTTTAATTTCACATTTGGCTATTTGTTTTATTTAATGTGCATATCTTATACAAGACAATGTCAACTATGAGGTGTGCTTGAGAGTATTGTAGAATTGTTGGTTTGCACTGAGGTTTAACGTCCCCGTCAACATTATTTGGGTCTCCCTGGAGACATTGCTTCCAGTTTTAGGGGACTTTTACCCGACATGGAGATGAAATGACATTTCAAGCCCTGCCACCCAATGAAATCAAGACTCGCACTACTTTGCCTGGGCAGGCTTAGTCCTTCTAAGCGGCTTACCAGTACTCATGTGTGGTCACTTTCATCTCTGCGTGGAAGCACTATGCAGCCCAATCTATTTCTGTAAGCCCCGATGGGCGGGGCGGGGAAAAGGTAGAAGTGATAGTCGCTACAGACAAAAAAACACACATGGAGGGAGTGAAATATTTCTCCATTTCCAAACCACGGATGAACCTTGATAGATGTAGATCAAAGACTCATCAGGAAAACACGCCTATATATTTTCGAGCCCCCCCCCCCCCCCCCCCACACACACACACTCCTTAAACCCCACCTTTATATATAGTAAAAATTGGGGAGAGCTTATAGTATAGGCAGTGATCCGCCGTCCGTCGTCTGTCGTCCGCGTCCGCGTCAACATTTTCAAATGACTTCTCCTCCAAAACTGCTGGGCCGATTGGAGTAAAATTTCATGTGGAGCATCCGTGCACAGGAGCTAGAAGTCCTGTCCATAAGTAGTTCATAAGGGTCATAATCAAAAGTGACACTAAGCCATTTCTTTGAAATTGCATCAGAGTCTTTATTTTTGGACATTTTCAATCCGTTTTGATACACCAGACTTCAAGCGCCTGTGATCCATGGGATGGGGTAACAAAAGTTTGCTCGCAGGGTCCAGGTCACATGACCAAGCTGGCCTCCATGCCCATATAAAGTAAAAACCCTTAAGAAATCTTCTTCTCCTGAACCAGTGGGCTGTCAAAACTAACAGGTGTTGTGCAAGAAAAAGAATCCAATATGGGGTTCTGTTGTAGATGGGCGTTTCCAACCCTCGGGATGACCGTGCTGAGTGTTGCTGAAATGCTGATAGACAGAAATGGGTGTTGCTGAAATGAATATTCAGCAAGATAAGGGTTAAAATTGTCTGATTACAATAACACACCTGTGTGACATTATAAGAATCTGATATGGGGTTCTGTTGTAGATGAGCGTTTCCAACCCTCGGGATGAAACTTGGTATGTAGCATAGGGGACTGGGCCCATCATAGTTTGTTAAAATGATGACCCTCTGATGACCTTGACCCATTTTACGCCAAGGTCAAATTTGGTTACATAGACTTTTGTATGGGAAATAGTCAAAACAGCCTAATTTTTTTAAACCATTGCAGCCTGTGACCTGAAAAATTAGTAAATGCAGTGTGCAAAATGTGCTAGTGAAACTACATTAGTTTTCAAGGTCAAAGTTATTCCCTGACCTTGGCCCAAGCTTATTCAGATATGAAAATTAAAAACCACTAGGCCATTTGCAACCAAATTTTGTCTAAAACTTTTTATAACAAGGAAATGAAATTTAATTAATTTGAGTTCGGTCACATGACCAAGATGTCCGCTATGCTCATATAAGGTAAACACCCTTAAAAAATCTTCTCCTCCTGAACCAGTGGGCCGATTGTGATGAAACTTGGTATGTGGCACTGGGGACTCGGGCCCATCACAATTTGCTAAAATGATGACCCTCGGACGACCTTGACCTAATTTACGGCAAGGTCAAATTTGGTCACAGAGACTTTTATATGGGAAAAAGTCAAAACAGCATATATTTTTAGCTCACCAGAGCGGAAGGCTCCGGGGGTGCGTATAGTAACTGAAATGACTCCGGGGGAGCTTATACAATAGGTAGTGGTCCGTCGTCGTCGTCTGTCGCCAACATATTCAAACAACTTCTTCTCTGAAACTACTAGGCCAATTGAAACCAAATTACATATGGAGCCTCCATAGGAAGGAAGAAAGGATGTTTGTTCGTAAGGACTAGGTCACATGAACAAGATGGCCGCCATGCCCATATATGATAAAAAAAACTTAAAAAATCTTCTCCTCTGGAACCAAAAGGTGGATGACCTCGAAGTTTGGATTGCAGCATCAGGGACTTTGGGCCTACCAAGTTTGTTCGAATGATGACCCTCGAATGACCTTGACCTATTTTACGCCAAGGTCAAATTTAATCACATAGACTTTTGTATAAGTAAAAGTCAAAATTGAGTATATATTGAAAACAGTTGCAGTATGTGATCTGAAAATCGATAGATGCAGTTAACTAAATAAGTGGCTGAAGCTACATGAGTATTCAAGGTCAAGGTCATTTCTGGACCTTGACCCAAGGTCATTCAAATATGAAAATTTAATCTTGTTTACCACATAAACCACTGGGCCATTTGTAACCAAATTTCATATGAAAACTGTAAGGAACATGGAAATGAAAATTAATTAATGTGAGTTTTGCTACATGACCAAGATGGCTGCCATGCCCATATAAGGAAAAAAAACTTAAAAATCTTCTCCATAACCAGTGGGCAGACTGGTAATGATACTTGGTATGTAGCATTTGGGACTTGGGCCCATCATAGTTTGTTTAAATGATGACCCCCGGATGACCCTGACCTAATTACCTCAAGGTCAAATTTGGTCACATTATATAGGAAAAAGTCAAAACTGAATATTTTTGGAATAAATTGGTAGATGCAGCTATCTAAATGAGTGAATAAAACTACAGGAGTGTTCGTGCTCAAGATCATTCGTTGATCTTTTTCCAAGGTCATTCAGATATAGAAATTAAAGCTTATTTTTCCACAGAAACCACTTAGTCATTTGTAACCAAATTACATATAAAAGCTTTTAGGAACAAGGAAATGAAAATGAATAATTTGCGTCTGGTCACATGAGCAAGATAACCCCTATTCCCATATAGGACAGAATTCTGCAAAGGTCCTCTCTGGAACCAATGAGCCAATGGTCATGAAACTTGATATGTGGCATTCGGGACTTAAGCCTATCATATTGTGTTCAAATAATGACCCTCAGATGACCTTGACCTATTTTATGCCAAGGTTATGTTTAGTCAAATTGACTTTTGTGTGAAAACTATGCACATGTAATTTTCAGAAACTATTGCAGCTTTATTGTTATGTATTAGCCAATGGCCTTAGGACCTCTGGTGAGCGTAGTGGCCCATGGGCCTCTTGTTTTATTTCTGCTCAAAAACATAGATTGTGAAAACTCGTTAAACCGCCTCGCCAAGGCGGTTCTAAAGAGTTCCCACTATTTATTTTATTAGCAGAAATTTTTAAATATCAATTTCTTGTCTAAAAAATTTCATTTTTTGGTGTTAAAATTTTCAGTATTATTGAATAGGCGTGTTTTCGAAATCTGCGCAAGACTGAACAACTGAACACAGATATATGATTGGTAATCATCATTGGGTAAGCTCATTGTAAATGATAGTTATTAGGTGGAGCACAGAAATTCCTATAATTTACATGTGCACCAAGCATTTAGACTATTATGTAACATGCACATTTGCACAGTTTGATCAGTGTCTTTACTGTCACATTGAGAATTTGTGCACATCAGTATCCTTGAAGTGACACAAATAATATTTTCCAGACTTCTTTTATGTGTAGGCTGATATCAGTCACTTCTGGACATAATTATGCGAGCTCAAAATTATGACTGTTACTCATGATATAGCAATAGATTTTCATAGGGTGGCAGGGCTTGAGATGTCATTTAATCTCAATGTCAGGTAAATGTCTCACGAAATTGGAAGCAGTGTCTCCAAAATGACATAAATAGTGTTGTCGGGAATGTTAGACCTCAAAACAAACAAAACACTAAAAATATCTGGTATGAATCTAATGTCATTGTGTCAGGCTGTGGCAACACTGTCCCATCTGCAAGATATAATTTGTCCCTTAAAATTTACTCTCTGTCTTCCAACAAACCATCAGGGTCTACCTAATGTTAAGTTTGACACAATTCTCACAAAGTTCTACCAAATCAATCTTCTTTTGATCACTGAAAATAACTTCGCAATTCTTCAAACACTGTTGTAACTCTTTGACAGACTTTGTATTAAAATATGTAGAACCCATATTCTTCCTAATATCATTAATTAGCCAAAAAAAACTAGGTAAAGTGTGCCAAAGTCAGACTTCTATTAGATTCATACAGCAGCTGTCAGATTTTGTACCCAATCATGCTGTGTGTAGTATCTGATACCTGTGTAAATAGCACTGCCGGATAAGCTTTATTGTGTCAAAAAAAAAACCTGTCGGTGAGTTGTCTTGTCGGTGATGGCATTTAACCGTGTTAAAAGTCATACAACATGAATTGATAACGTAAAACACATCGACTGACTGTTGACTTTTCTGTTTTTCAACAAATTTTAACATAACTTTTCGATAGCAAGATGCCTGTATCCGCATCGAAACGATTGTATACTCAGTCAACATCCGATTGTATAAATGAGGTAGAGTGCTTCGTTTGTCCCTTGCATCATGTGTATATTGAACGATTTTTTGCATTGTCATATATTTTCGCGACAAACCAGGCAATATTTTTGGCACAGATTTTGTTTGATTTGAGGTTAAACGTCCCCGTCCACACTGTAAAGGTCATTTTGGAGACGTTGCTTCCAATTATGTGGGACTTTTACCCGACATGGAGATGAAATGACATCTCAAGCCCTGTCGCCAAATGAAACCAACAGGGTTTATAAGCATGGACGGTCCAGCGCGCACCGCTTTTCCTAGGCAGGCTTAGATCGTTTAACAGTCAGAATCAGAATAGTTTCTGGTGACACATCAAATGACATTCATACACCAGGACCTGTGATGTGGAAAGTTAGTCCCTCCCTCTAACCAAAGACGTAAATTTAGCTAACCAATCATCAGCACTTTCGACTGTCGAAATAATCAAATCGGGAAGGGCGTTCCAATCTCTAATGGTTCTGGGGAAGAACGACTTAATTAATGTCAGTTCTTGCAGTAAGCAGACTTGCCTACCCTTACGATTTGGTGGTAAGGCTTACTATTTTCATGCCCAAATTACGACCCCAGCCGAATTCCGTATGATTTTCAGTGTTTGTAAAAAAATTGGTAAATCGGCGGGATTATTTCGGTTTGGTTCGGGTAAGCATGCGTTAACACCTGAACAAGACAATAGTTGTCGTTCCTGGGTTACTCTTGTTGCATACCTGTGATAATTTTATGTTGACCATGAGGGAGATTTGCTTCTCAGATGAGGGAGATTGGGGTCCCAATGAGGGAGACTTTCTGACGGCATGTTTAAGTGTTTTTTTTTTCTTGTCATTTTTTGTGGTTTAGATGTACAAAGGAACTGGAACTACTTAATTAAAATGATAGGAACATATTTTGTCAAGTTTAATTTCAAAATAGCAAGTTTTAGGTTGTTTACAAACAATGCTGTGACCACAAGTCCATTGATGTGATGTTGGTATTTGTCAGAATCACCTGATTGTTGAAAGTACCCGCAACATGCTTTAGTGTAGAAATACTTGATTAGAAAAGATATCCTAAAATGTTTCCAGTCCTCCTCTTTATCCAGTGCTGGGTTTTACTGCTACTGAACAGACACAAAGCACAACGTTCTCTTCAATGATAAGTATTACTTCTAGCACTATTTACACACCTTCATATAGTCTGTGCAGGCAACTTTTTTGGCCTTTCTCAGAACACCCTGTTCAAAAATACATGTATAGGTAAAGCAGTCCATGCTGAAATTAATACCATTTTATAACAATTGTTTAGGTTGGCCCCAAACAATTAGTGAGAATCCCAGGAAAAAAAAATGCTGAGTCTTTATTTGTTTAAAATGTAAATTTTGTTACATCCAAACCTTGATATAATGATGCCCTGGATCGCTCACCTGATCCACACTGAAGAAATGAAATGGAAGGTAATATAGTACGGTGCCTTGTCAGAAGGTGCATACATGCCAAATATGAAGGATCTATCTCAAATGGTTCAAAAGTTATGATAAGTAGGTCAAGGTCAAACTTTTTGTATGAGTTGGAAGCCCCTCTCACAAGGAATATACATGCCAAATATGAAGGCTCCATCTCAAATGGTTCAAAAGTTATGATTAAGTAGGTCACAGGTCAAGGTCAAAATTTTTTGCATGAGTGGGAAGACCTTGTCACAAGGAACCTACATGCCAATTATGAAGGCTCTGCGTTAATTTAAATGGTTCAAAAGTTATGACAAAAAAGGTCAAGGTCACAGGTCAAAAATGTTGTATGTGTGGGAAGCCCTTGTCACAAGGAGCCTACATGCCATATATGAAGGCTCTATCTCATATGGCTCAAAAGTTATGGTGAAGTACGTCAAAGGTAAAATTGTGTGTATGGGTGGGAGGTTCTAGTCAGAACGAACATACACGCCAAATATGAAGGCTCTACCCCAAATAGTTCAAAAGTTATGATTAAGTAGGTCAAAGGTCACAGGTCAAAATTTTTGTATGGGTGGGAAGTCCTTGTCAAACAGAACAAACATTCCAAATATGAAGGCACTATCTCATATGGTTCAAAAGTGATGATAAAGAAGGTCACATGTCAAGGTTACAGGTCATTTTTGTACGAATGGAAGCCCTTGTCACAAGGAACGTACATGTCAAATATACAGGCTCTATCTTAAACGGATCCACAGTTATGACAAAATAACCTAATGATCTACTTTTTGATTTTTATACTTGATCAAGATATTGTCAAGATGATCATTCTGAGCAAGTTTGATGATAATCCGACTAAACTTGTGGCCTCTAGTGTGTTCAGAACGTTTTTCTATGATTTGACCTACTGACCTACTTTTTGACCCGACATGACCAATATTCGAACTTAACCGAGATATTGTCAAGAAGATCATTCTGAGCAAGTTTGATGATGATCGGACTGAAACTGTAGCCTCTAGTTGGTTCACAAGGTTTATTATTCACAAGGTTTATTAATGATTTGACCTACTGACCTACTTTTTGCCAAACTTGACTTAGATATAGTCAAGATGAGCTTTCTGAGCAAGGTTGATGAAAATCAGATTAAATCTGTGGCATCTAGTGTGTTTACAAAGTTTTTCTTCAATCTGACCTACTGTTTGACCCAACATGATCCATATTCAAACTTGACTGAGATATTGTCAAGATGATCATTCAGATTAATGATGATTGGACCAAAACTGTGGCCTCTAATGTGTTCAAAAGGTTTTTCAATGGTTTGACCTACTGACCTACATTTTGACCCAACATGACCCATTTTCGAAATTTACTTAGATATTGTCAAGGTGGTCATTCTTAGCAAGTTTGATGATGATCAGACTAAAACTGTGGCCTCTAGTGTGTTCCCAAGATTTTTCTATGACATGACAGAGATTTGACCTACTGTCCTACTTTTTGACCCCACATGACCCACATTCGAACTTGACCGAGATATTGTCATGGTGATCATTCTGACCAAGTTTTATGATGATTGGCCCACAACTGTGACCTCTGGTGTGTTCACAAGAAAAGTTTACCCATGGACGACGGACGATGCACGACGACGCCGGACATCTCACAGTCACAAAAGCTCGCCATGACCTTCGGTCAGGTGAGCTAATAAGTGCACACTAATTATAGATTTCACTAACATGAAGTTCCTGGTCACAAATCTTTTTAAATACAGTACTTGTACAAAGCTTACTCAAGGGGAGCAATTTCCAAATAAGAAAATCTGCCGTTGATTTCATGAGTTGTAGTAATTACTCGTTATTGATTGGTAAATAATAATTATTTTCCACTTTCAAAATCAAAATTTCTAAGTTTACATAAAATATAAAAACAAAAGACAAATGGGAGAGTGATATAAAAGGAACAAACAGTGGTGAAAAAATGGGAAAATAAACGCACAATTTCAATTAAATCTAGGCTAAATATAAGTGAAATAGAACTATTACTGTCACCGTATAAAACTTCCAAGTATCTGTACATGTACCGGTCTCTTAAAAGATAACGGTAAATAAATTACATCATGTTATGTAATCTGTTTATTCTGTGCAGTCAGCTTAGACAGAAAGAATTATCGGCTTTTAGAAGTTGAGTGAGTGAGTGTTTCAGTTTTACGTCCCACCAACAGCTAAGGTCATACGGAGACGGGACCTCGGTTTAAAGACTCATCCGAAAGTCTGGAGAAGCCCGGGATCGAACCTGCGACCCCTGGTTTACTAGGCGAGTAGCGTAACCACTCTACCACGGGGGCTTCTTTTTAGAAGTTGATGTTTACCGTTAGGTGTCCGATATTATCTTCTGCTTATTTGTCAATTGCCTTCAGCAGTGAAAATTGTTACCGTTTACCGCAAATTGTAGCTCTGGAAAAAATCGGGGACAGAAAAATTGCAAATGCGGGAGATTCTGTCTCCCGGACGGGAGAGCGGGAGGTATGCCTCAAATGCGGGAGCCTCCCGCATGATCCGGGAGATATCACAGGTATGTTGTTGCCAAATCAAATTAAATTTCATTGGCTAATTATAGGTAAGTTATCCAATCACAGGTCATTTAACAAATTCTTTTCGGTTTGAGCGGCAAGATGGATGCCTTTACAAAGGAAAAAAAAGACATGGGGGAGGAAAATAAAAGCTGAATCTGCCGAAAAAACGCAAGGCAATGCCTGAATGGACATATTTGGACCTCGCATCAGATACCTTAAAAAGCTTACAAATAAAATTTGAATTTTAAGATTTGTTTCATGGGATCTTACTATTTTCTCTCTGAATGGGTAGGCAAGTCTGAGTAAGGGTCTGAAACGCCAACGAATGGTGATTTCTACAGTGTCTAGCTGGGAGAACAAGGTCATCTGTTGGAAAGCTGGCAGCACCTTTTAGACCTTTGTATAAAAGGATGAGCCTACTGTCTTTTCTCCTTTTTCTTGAGAGACTCCCATTTTAATTTTCCAAGTATTCCAGTCATGCTACCAGTACTCGTGTGTGGTCGGTTTCAGCTCTGCGTGGAAGCATCATACAGTCCATCTATTTCTTCAAGCTCCAATGGGCGGAGGCCATTTTGGCACAGAAGAAAAGAAGTAAAGCACAAGGCTATAAGCAGCAATATATTTCTTAAAGATCAACAACAACAACAAGGCAATATGAGCACACCAAAAATAACGCTCATCTCTTCATACTAATAAAGCTTGTGTTAAATTAAAATAAACCGCCCCCGTCCATAGGGGCTTGAAGAAATATATGGGCTGCATGATGCTTCCACGCAGAGCTGAATCCGGCCCGCACACTAGTACTGGTAAACCGCTTAGAGGATCTAAGCCTGTCCAGGAACCGCGGTGCGAGGCGGACCGTCCATGCTAATAAACCCTATTGGTTTCATTGGGCGACAGGGCTTGAGATGTCATTTCATCTCAATGTCGGGTAAAAGTCCCACAAAATTGGAAGCAACGTCTCCAAAATGACCTTTACAGTGTTGACGGGGATGTTAAACCTCAAATCAAACAAAAAATAAATTAAAATAAAATGCATTAACGACCAGCAGGCAGTGCACATAACATGTATCACATACCCATTGTAAGACGTGACATTAACTGATTCTGATTTACATCTCAAAAACATAAGATTGGTATCCTGTGCGCACCTGCCCATCAAGGCTTAAAGAAATAGTGCTGCTGTGCAGAGCTGAAACTGACCTCATATTTTAGTACTGTTTAACCACTTAGAAAGTCTAAGCCTGCCCAGGCAAAGTGGTCCCTTAAACCAGCCCCAATAGCTCAGTGGTAGTGTGTCCGCTTTGGGAATGGGAGGCTGCGGGTTCAATTCCCTGTTGGGCCATAACAAAGGCATGAAAATGGTACTAGGCGCTGCCTTGGCTTACACTCACAATATACAACGTTAAATAAAGCTTCTTTATCTTTTTAAATCCTATCTATCTTTTTATACTGAGTCGGTCATATATGGCCATTACCTCAGTTGAATGGGTGGCTAAATTTAGAATTTAGCTGGAAAAAAAGAAGTCACTGGATGCGTCCTTAAAACTATTTACAATCTGCATCTTTTTATAACAGAGGTATCCTAAAACGCATACCTCTGGGTCTCAATCTTACACTGGTGGTTTCTTTGGACCGTAGGGCTTGAGATGCCATCTCAGTGTCAGGTAAAAGTCCTGCAAGTCAGAAGCAATGTCTCCAAAATGACCTAAATAGTGTTGATGGCGACATAAAAAGCCTTAACACAAACATAATAGTTTATTGGTCATGGTGGTTAGCGCTCTTGCCTCTGATCCCCGGCGACGGTGATAATTTCGGTGTCCTAACAGTTACACGCTCCATTGGCATCATTTGTAGGGATGAATGTGGAACCCTTTCCCCATTAAAGAGGCAATTATTTTCAGTTCAGAATAACCAGGGCCTGGCAAATTAAATTTTCATCCACTTTGCCAGTCATCAAAATGTCACAGAATTGTAATATTCGCTATATAGTCTTCACATTTTTTCAGCGCAAGTGAAATAAGAAAAAATATCCACCAAAGTTTTGATTTGTCCCTGCAGCTAGGCAGTGGAATTATCAGGTTGTGTACATCTTGTGGGAGTAAAGCATCCTCCTTTTAATTTCCTTTGTTTGCTTTTCAGCCCATCCAAGTGGCTACTGTGGTTGTCATACATCCTGGTTCTTTGAACTTGCGTGTTGGCAGAGCCTCCGACACATTTCCAGTGTCGATTCCTCATTGTATTGCAAGAAGAAAGAAAGACCTATCAGCACCTGATATTATCTCATCATGGATGATTAGACCTGAGAGCAATGTAAGTTATTTAACCCTTTTTGTACCAAATGGAATCTTCCACGTTATATATGTCACAAGTCAATTTCATAATTTAGGGGTGTCAGACTGTGTTTACTTCAAAATTTATTTGGAAAATGGCTGAACTTTTTGCAAACAGTGCATGCCCTGATCAGACGTCTACACTGTTTGCAGAAGTCCAGCAAATTTTTAAATAAATTAAAAAAAAAAAAACACAATCTGACACCCTTAAATTTTGAAATGGATTTGTCTTATATATATAGAAGTTAGAAGATTCAGTTCAGTGCAAAGTAGGTTAATTGGAGATGTAACAGTCAAGACGTTATGCGGCATCTGAGCAGGGTCTACACTGTTTGCAGAAGTCCAGCAATTTTTCAAATAAATTAAAAAAAAAAAACAATCTGACACCCCTAAATTTTGAAATGGACTTGTCTTATATACAGAGGACCTGCTGTATAATGACATTCGTTATAACGGAAAATTTTGTTATAACGACAATGTCAATGGAACGAATCCTTAGCTCAAGGTTTAGCCTCAATTCCGAGCGGCTTGAGATTTCCTCATGTTGGAAATGCCCAAATCGAATCTAAAGTCATGATAGATTCTTGTTATTTAATACTCCAAGAAACTTTGTTAGAACTGCTTCATCGAGGCGATTCTAACAAATGTTTATAACATTTGTTTCTTGGAGTAATGATGTGGAAAAGACCTTTTATAACCTTTCATAATCCTGACTGGGATTCTATATATAACGGCAAATTCATTATAACGGCACAATAATAGGGAACAAATACTGTCGTTATAACGCGGGTCCTCTGTATTAGAAGTTGGAAGATTCAGTTCAGTACAAAGTAGTTTAATTGGACATGTAACAGTCAAGAATACACTGTATTTCCATTCTTACAGAAACCCCCAACAGTTAACAGGTCGGACGCAATGTTGTTCATACCTCAATGAATACATTGACTCCTACAACGTCACATGATCATTACTGATGTCATAGTGTAATGCTTTCTTTTTATACTGCCATACACCCTCTATGGCATTTTAGGCAGGTGTACTTGACATACGCTCTAGGTTTGCACCTGATGAAAGCCTAATCATGTAACTATGGTTGGGATCTTAAATCTGCACAGGATGATCACCCTGCACAGGGGGTCTCCAGATGAAGTCCTGATCCAAAGGATGGTGCCCTTTGTTGCATTCATCCATGCAAGTGATGCAAATGGAGCATGTTCAGACACCAAAATTTTTATTATTGATGGATGATAGTGACATGATGTCGCCAGTGCTCTTCTGTTGCTAAAACGTGCATGCAATTATTGTCTTGTCTCAGTTAAATCACTCAAGCCAGAACTTTCATCACATAATGCATGGAACATAATGTAAGAATAAGTAATAACTAATAAGGTAATTTATTCAACTCATTTTATACCAGAAACCCCAAAACGGGTACTTGGAAAACAGTGCAGGTCCAGATCAGATGCTGCAGAACGTGGCATCTGATCAGGGCCTACACTGTTTGCGAAAAGTTAAGCCTTTTTTCAAATAAATTTTGAAGAAAACACGACCTGACACCCCTTAACTTTGGAATGGACTACAGTAATTATAAGAATTATATAGAAGATTCCATTTAGTACAAAAAGGGTTAATGTACATTGAAGTATGAACATCAGGTCATGAGCAAAGTTTGGGATTCACTGACTTACTTTGCTTGTAACCTGATGTTGTTCATGCTTCATTGAACATTAAAAAAATTACATTTATTTCTTAAATTTGCCATCAGACATGTGTGCTCATATTGGCCAGCATACACTTTTATTCAAAATACAGCCTTCAATTTCTTATGGGTTAAAGATTTTTGGCACATGCCCAAATTTCTGTGTTTGTTTTTTTTATATATATATAAAACAGTAAATTATATATATAATAATAGTAATATATATATAATTTACTGTTTTGGTTGGTTGTGGTTAATTTCTCAGCCTACTGAATCTGTAGTACAGATAAAAGGGCAGATACATGCACTGTCAACTGTGTCTTTTTAAAGACCAGTGCAAAGATATGCCTTCAGTTTATTAAAAGAAATTACTTGTATACATTTTATGACAAAGATTATGCTTCACCACAATACATGTGTACATTGTATGCTACTGAAGTGCAAATTAATTCCTATAACACTGCCCACAGCCTTAAACATCTTTCATTTTAATGTTTTTTACTGAAACTAAAAGGATAAATGAAAGAATATCTCCACATAGTATCTATTGTTGGAAAGATTATTTTGCACAGAAAATAATGATATGCAAGTACTGTTTTTCATGTTGCACCCCACTGATTTTTCACTTGAGTAGCATTTGGCAGTGAATGGCAAATTTGACAACAGAAGACTTTGGCTATGAAAGTGGTAAGAATGAAATCATAGATTTTCTCTTAAAACATTTCTAGTTATGTTTGCGAAAAGTCATGAAATTTTTTTTTTCACACAAAAATAAGGGGAATGGGAATACCATCAGGGGAGGCTACTCCTGCAAAAGTATTTTTGTCTCCCATGTCAATAGGGGTCAACTCTTAAAGGAAAGAATTTGCTCCTGAGGAGAAAATTCTTTCCTTTAAGAATAGACCCCTTTTCCAGTGGAACAGGGCTTAAAGAAAAACGAAGAGGACAGTTGTCTCCCTTTGAATAATGGCAAAAAAAATCTGGCAGATGTTCCCATTCCCCTTAAATTGATTACTGTGACTCTGAGACTTCGTGTGATTTCAGCATGATGACTGCAAACGTCAAAAAGAAGCCGGCATAAAAAGTGGCCTGCAGTCATTAGAGACTAAACCTATGGATTCTGGAGAGGCCAGGCCTTGTTCCATTACA
Source organism: Lucinisca nassula (assembly GCA_963580285.1). NCBI lineage: Eukaryota > Metazoa > Mollusca > Bivalvia > Lucinida > Lucinidae > Lucinisca > Lucinisca nassula. The sequence goes on from OY757016.1 coordinate 73,508,510, forward strand.
GAAGAGGTAAAAATCATTATATCATATGACATCGCGTCTGAGAGTGTAATAACGTCATGTATTATTCTCGATAATCCACTAGTGGATTAAATATGCAAATTAGCTAGATACGTCCCGTAACGTTACATGTACGATGTCACGTTTACTAACGGCGGAAGATTGACATTTTTGTAAACAATTGTGAATAAAATGAGTTTAAAATGTTATATGATAAATAGAATCTTGCATTCGTGCTCATGTATTATTGAATTTATTAAACTCGTTGAGGAAAAGAATTAAAAAGCTCGGCACAGTCTCGCATTTCATCCCTTTTCCTCAACTAGTTTAATAAATTCAATAATACATGAACACTCATGTAAGATCCTCTATGTTTTGCATTTGCATAGAACGAGATGTGGAGGAGCAATGAGAATAATTAAGGGATGAGTTTCTTTGTTTCTTGCATTACGATAACACACCCGTGCGATAAAGTGCATTTTTCACATCTCCAAAATGACTGCTTTTCTGATGAAAATCTGTGATATTTTTCTTATAAATACTGCAAACAAGGGTTGTGGGTGCTTGTTAGAACCGCCTCATTGAGGCGGTTCTAACAAGTACCCACAACCTATGTTTTGGAGCAAAAATAAGAAAAATAATGCATACCCCCATAAACCCCAGTTTTCTCTATATAAAGTGGGGTATATAAGAAGTCTTCATTTCACGGACTAGTTAACATGAGGTGTCAGAAACATACTTTTGGGTGCTTTTTAGAACCACATCATTGCCAGCCTCAGTAGCGCAGTCGGATGCCCATCTGACTGGTGATCAGGAGGATGCGGGTTCGATACATGTCAGAGTCTGCAGCATTCTTTCTTGGAGATAGATCATGATGTCTTTTCTATGCTCATCCTCTCCCTTCCACTGAGTCAAGAAGGACAGTTGTCAGTTTCTGGCAAAAGAATGTGCACTGTACTGGTTAACCGCTTACGTATACATATAAGCCTGTCCAGGAAATGTGTGGATAGGTAAACTGACCAGCTTGATTTGTCCTAAATAGTGTTGACTGGGTCATTAAATTCCAAAACAAAGAAACAAAAAAAGAATCACCTCATTGAGGATCCCAACAAGTACCACAATGTGTGTTCTTTAAGAAGAAGTACGAAAAAAAATATCCAAAAAAGAAGAGGTAAAAGCATTGCTATGAATTTGCATAGAACCAGATAAACCAGATAAGGAGAGATAAAGAAGATAATTGAGGGATAATTTTTCTTACTTCTAATCTTGTTAGAAAAATACATATATGTTGTGGTTACTTGTTTGAATTGCCTCATTAAGTTTTTTTTTTCAGCCAAAATATCAGCATATTTGCCATATTAACCCACTGAATTTGGGAAACCACTAAAGGGGTACCTTGGCAAACAGTGCAGGCCCAGATCAGACGCCGCAGAACGCGGCGTCTGAACAGGGCCTACACTATTTGCTAACAGAATTTTCCATCAAAAATAGAATAAAAACAAAAAATAAGCCTGACACCTTATATGACAAATTGACTTGTCCAACATATAGCAAATGAGGAGTCCACTAGCATACAATTGGTTAAATGATCAAAGTTTTAATGATATGTTTACTAGTAATGACGTCATTAGTTGTAACCAACTGGCCCCTGTTCTAGGCTCAAAGGGCTTCTCCTTGGTCCCTTTTTCATCATCATGTTAACAAGTTAGTTTAGTACCCCTCTAAACCCCACTGTATATAGAGAAAGTGGGGTATAGTTGGGTTTTGTTTGTTTGATTTGAGGTTTAACATCCCCATCAACACTGTAAAGGTCATTTTGGAGTCGTTGCTTCCAATTTTGTGGGACTTTTACCCGACATGGAGATGAAATGACATCGCAAGCCCTGTCGCCCAATGAAACCAATAGGGTTTATATGCATGGTCGGTCCGACTCGTACTGCTTTGCCTGGGCAGGCTTAGATCCTCTAAGCGGTTTACCAGTATGCGTGTGCGGGTCGGATTTAGCTCTGCGTGGAAGCATTGTGCAACCCATATATTTCTTCAAGCCCCGATGGGTGGGGGCTGGAGGTATAGCCGGGTATGTTTGTGGGTATTCACTGAGGCTTTTTTTATGATCACCCATAAGACGAAATAAGTAAAATATCATAAGCCAGTGCATGAGAACAGGGTACCTGTATTTATTGCAAAGGTGGGATGAGCCTATGTATGAGGACAATTTGTTTTCTTTGGTTTCGGTTTTATGGCTCTTTCAAGATTATTTCACTCATATTGAGCCGACCATTAATCAGAGGTGGGGAAACCGGAGTACCCTGAGAAAAACCACCCAATCTTGCGTTGCAGAACATGGCGTCTCGCATGTGACCCGAGCCAGACTCAAACCCACAGCAGTGAGAGACCTAATGATTAAGAGTCAGCGCTTCTACCCACTACATGTACATTGCATGAGGTCAGTCATTATGATAACACATCGCTGTGACATAGTGCTTTTGTCATATAGATCTACGAAATGATAGATTTTCTAATGAAATTTTGTCATGTTCTTCTTTTTAATACTCCAAACATAGGTTGTGGAGGATCGTTAGAACCGCCTCATTGAGGTGGTTCTAACAAGTACCCACAACCTAAGTCTGGGAGCAGAAATAAGAAAAAAAGACTATATGCCCCAGTTTTCCCTATATAAAGTGGAGTATAGAGGGGTGTTCATTTCACAGCTTGTTCACATGATGCTCTGCTTGTAGACATCTAGGGGAGACAGTAAGCTAGCTTCATGAAGGAAGTTAGAAGCCCCCATGGTAAGGTGGTTATGCAACTCCCCTCATAAACAGGGGTCATGGGTTCAATCCCGGGCTTCTCCAGACTTGTGGGTGAGTCTTTAAACCAAGGTCCTGTCTCTATATGACCATAGCTGTTGGTGGTGGGACATATGAAAGAAAAAAGAAATCATGCATTTTCATTATGATAACACACCCCTGTGGTGAAATGGCATTTTTTATATTTCTAGAATTACCATTTTTGGATGAATAAATGTGAATTTTGTTCTTGTTTCTAGTCGAAATATAGACGGTGTGTGCTCTGTAGATCCACCTCAGTGAGGCGGTTCTAATGAGGACCCACAATCTATAGGTTGAGCAAAAATAAGGAAAATAATGAATACCTCAAAAACTTGTAGACTCCATTTTTATCCCCCGACCGAATAGGTTCGGGGGATATAGCGATCAGCCTGGCGTCCGTCCGTCCGTAGACGCAATCTTGTGATGGCCATAACTCCTATACCCTTTGAGATTCATTGATAGTTCTTGGCATAATTGTTCACAAGGCTGAGACGGAGTGTCATGCGCAAGAACCAGAACTCTGGATGCCATACTTTTTTAGTTATCTCCCCTTTTAATAAAATAGAATGACTACTTTGTGATGGCCATAACTCCAATACCCTTTGAGATATATTGATGGTACCTGGCACAGTTGTTCACAAAGCTGAGACGGCGTGTCATGCCCAAGAACCAGAACTCTGGCTGCCATGGTTTTTGAGTTATCTCCCCTTCCAATAAAATAGAGTGACAACCTTGTGATGGCCATAAGTCCAATACCCTTTAAGATATATTGATGATACCTGGCACAGTTGTTCACAAGGCTGAGACAGTGTGTCATGCACAAGAACCACAACTCTGGCTGCCATGGTTTTTGAGTTATCTCCCCTTCCAATAAAATAGAATGCATACCTTGTGATGGCCATAAGTCCAATACCCTTTAAGATATATTGATGATACCTGGCACAGTTGTTCGCAAGGCCGAGATGGTGTGTCATGTACAAGAACCACAACTCTGGGTGCCATGGTTTTTGAGTAATAATATAGAATCACTACCTTGTGATGGCCACATCTCCAATACTCTTTGAGATATATTGATGGTACTTGGTACAGTTGTACATGAGGTTAAGCAGGTGTATCACGTGCAAGAACCACAACTCTGGGTGCCCTGGTTTTTTAATTATCTCCCCTGACAATATAACCTTTTGATGGCCATAACTCCAATACCCTTTGAGATATATTGATGGTACTTGGCACAATTGTATGCAAGGTTGAGACGGTGCTTCATGCCTAAGAACCACAATTCTGGGTGCTATGATAAATATTTGAGTTATCTACCCTTCTAATATAACAGTTTGACCAGCTTGTGATCTCCAACACCCTTTGAGACATATTGTTGGTACTTTGTACAGAAATGCATGAGCTTAAGCAGGCATGTCATGCGCAAGAACCACAGTTCTGAGTACCCTGGTGTTTTAGTTATCTCTCCTGAAGTATAATCTTGTGATGGCCATAACTGCAATACTTTTGTGATATATTGCTGGTTTAATTCTGTAGCACTTTCTGAAGGCCATATTGGCTTTTGGTCGGGGGGTTTGCCATCTCTTCCGATGGCTATTTTTCTCTATATAAGGTGGGGTTAAGAGGGGTGTTTATTACAGGGATGTAATGAAAATAATGGATGTTCTGGTAAAAAAGCATAATAGTGAGATCACTATTTATGTTAATTTAATTATTATATAGGGATATTTCTGGGGAAAAAAAAATTGGGAAACTGTGTGTGAAACAGGTTTATAGGAACCAAACATTAGTGAGTCTCACTAAAAATAGGGAGACTAAACATGTTGACATGTGTATCTTAGACTGGAATTTCTGTTCCAATGTCAGAAACACTAAAATGTGTACCATAACAATTCTAAAAATCGGGACACCTTGGGGACTTGCTGTAATTCTATTAAATTTTTAACAATTTTATTTCATGATCCAGCAAGGAGTCTAAAAGATGCAGAGGGTATGGCAAATGATGTAGACCCTGACCTTCAGAAGCAGGCTGATCTGGGTATGCACTGTTTGCTTAGGCATATCTGTCCCAATACTTAGGATCATTACGGCAAGTGATTTTTTTTTTCAGCTGTATGCTTTTAACAGAAGAATGAAAGGTGAAAGAACAGATGTGATATGCCCTCAGAAGTGGACAAATACAGACAGAAAGCCACCTTACATTGTTGGAAAAGAGGTAAACTCTGCCAAGTTGTTCAAAGTTAACAAAGACATCATTTAACCTTTTTCACCCTCATTTTATGAAGTGAGCTCTTCCATCTTTGAATTTGGGCACGGTCCATCATTATCATCATCATCGAAGTTTTGATTAACATGCAGGTAGCCAGGTACAGGGGCAGCATCCACATAAATGGACCCCCTTCCAGGTAGCTGACTTGCTGCACGCATGGCAGATCTAACACCAGATCTCCAGATTTGTCTATCATGAGGGTCGATAGCAGAGAGCTTCCATTCTCTGCAATCTCTCTCTGTCAGCTGCTTCCAGGTCATCTTGGGCCTTCCAGGCCCATGCCTTCCATCTACATGTACCTGTATGTCACAGGCAGTCTTGACTGCACCTTTGGAGCGTTCCACATGTCCATACCAGCGGAGCCTTCTCTCTTTCAGGATGAGGTCCAGGTCCTCAATGCCAAGCTGTGCAGTTGCTCACTGGACCTGATAGTCACAGTGTCGTGTGCCTTTCATATTGCAGATCTGTCTGATCATTGCCCTGTCATTCCGCTGCAGATGCTGGAGGTTTGGCTTTGTCACTGGCCATGTCTCACAGGCATGAAGCATTGTGCTCCGCACACAAGAGCTGTACACACGGCCACCTGTCTTGAACAAGAGGTGGTGGGAAGAGAGAACTGGTAGCAGCTCCTTGAATTTCTTCCAGGCTATTTTCACACGTGATGTGGTCGAAAGATCACAGCCACGTGCTGCTGAGAACATGTCACCAAAGTAGCAAAAAGAAAATACCACTTCCAGTTTGTCAGGTCAGACTTGGACTTCCTTCTGTGGTCTGCCATCTAGGGGATGTACTGTTGCTTGGCACCGTGTACACCTGTAATCAGGGTCCTCTGTCAAGCACTTGAGCCCACTGCATTTCTTGTGCACCCAGAACTTGCAGCCATTGCAAAAAATACTGTTGCTGCCTACTCCAGTGCCACATACAGCACATTGGAACTGACCCATACTCTAAACTCCATTCTTTTTTATAGGGGTCTAGTCAACATCCGTTTACAGGATAGCAACTAGTGTAGATCCTGATGAGATGATTTTCGTCTGGGTCTACAGTGTTTGCCTAGGTACCTGTATTGGACTACATGGTTGAAAGGGTTAATATGGCAAATATGCATATATTATTTTCAGCAAAAATATCTATGTATCAGATCTTATTGTTTTGTTTTGGAGTTTAACACTATTTGGGTCATATTGTGTCAGTCAGTTTACATATCAAAACTTCCAGGGAAGCTTATAGTAAGTGGTTAATCGGGATAGTGCACATTTTTCAGCAGGAAATAACAAGTGCCCTTCATGAATCAGTGGGAGAGAATGACTATAGAAAAGATTTCATGATCAATCTCCAGGAAAGAATATCACTATTTGAGTTGTGATGAGAAAAAAATCAGTCTTTGATCTTGTGCACTGCAAACATACTCAGTCCGAATAAAGCTTTTCTGTCTGCATGAAAAAGCTTTGTCCATTACAATAACACAACCGTGTGACATAGTGCATTTTTTTCACATCTCCAAAATGGCTACTTTCTCATGAAAATCTGTTATGTTTTTCTTATTTATACTGCAAACATAGGTTGTGGTGCTCGTTAGAACCACCTCATTGAGGCAGTTCGAACGCACAACCTATGTCTTGGAGCAGAAATAAGAAAAATAATGTATACCCCCATAAACCCCAGTTCTCTGTATATAAAGTTGGGTTTATGGGGTGATTATTTCACATGTGAAGCAACATGCTTCTATGCAATGCTTATCAAACAATTCATTCAGATTGCAGGAATGTTCAGGCTGATTCGTGTTGTCACTGTGCATGCCGGCCTCAGTAGCTAAGTATGATGGGCATCGGATTGGTGATCTTAGGGTTCGACATTAACCCAAGACCGACGGACATTGTCCAGTGAAAAGCTGGTCAGGTCTAGCGATGGCTGGCTGGTCCAAATGGTCTAGTTGAAAATCTGCCCCCACAGTCATAAAAATCCATGCTTTTAGCTCATTTACCATAAAAAGCGTTTCTGTTTTCAGTATGTTGCAGTAGTTTTACTGTGTAAATAATTAATAATAGAAATAATCTGATGACTTTATGTAGATTTGTTTGTTTGATTTGAGGTTTAACGTCCCCGTCAACACTGTAAAGGTCATTTTGGAGACGTTGCTTCCAATTTTGTGGGACTTTTACCCGACATTGAGATGAAATGACATCTCAAGCCCTGTCGCCCAATGAAACCAATAGGGTTTATTAGCATGGACGGTCCGCCTCACACAGCGGTTCCTGGACAGGCTTAGATCCTCTAAGCTGTTTACCAGTACTAGTGTGCGGGCCGGATTCAGCTCTGCGTGGAACTGATGTATCACATTAGTATGATTTTCATCATTTCTTTGGTCCAGTTGAACTTAGATAGGTCCAGTGCATCCCAAGAGTTACAGGACCACCTTGTCCAGTTATTAAAAAAGTTAATGTTGAACCCTGGATCAACAGATGGTACGTTCAGTCGGGGTTGGCAAAACTCTTGATCATGAAATTTTTTCTATGGTCATTCTTTCCCTTCTGCTGATTCAAGAAGGTCAGTTGTCAGTGTCTGGCAAAAGGATAAGCACTGCACTGGTTATCTGCTTACATGTATGAATCAGGCCTCTTATTTTTCAGGCATTTGCAGGATTCAGGCTTTTTGCTCCTCGGTAATGCTCATAATGGTTCATTGTGAAGGTTTTATTTTGCAAATTCCTGACTAGTTTCTTCCAATATTATGGATTTCTTCAGAGGAATGTTCACAATGTTGGTGTTTGGGGATTTGCGCTGTTAATATACCCTCGGGCCGGCCCCCTTATTTGCCGATGCGCACGCATCATGTGTCTAAGACCTCTCACAGGAGGGCCGGTAATGTCGCTATCGCCAAAGGTGCCCGGTGACGTTGCTAACCGCTATTTTTGTATTGTTGCATGTGACGTTCAGATTGAACTTCATTTCCTGTGTTCAGGAAAGAAAATGGCGGTTATTGAAAGCACCATGATGTCCTCCCTGGCCACTGTTTGCATGTGGCGTTGGTAGAAGTTTCATTTTCTATATATTTAGGACAGAAAATAGCAGACATTTAAAGCGACTAGATGTCCTTGCTGACTGTGATAAAGCAGTCTTGTTTGGCATTATAAAATGAACCTCATTTGCATTGTGTTTTTTAGCTCACCTGAGCACGAAGTGCTCAAGGTGAGCTTTTGGGATCGGTCTTTGTCCGTCGTCCGTGCGTCCGTCGTCAACTTTTGCTTTAAACAACTTCTTCTCCAAAACTGCTGGACAGATTTTGATCTAATTTCACAGGAATGCTCCTTGGGTGATCCTCTACCAAAATTGCTCAAACTATTCTGCTCGGGTGAACAAGATGGCCGCCAGAGCTAAAAATAGAAAAACCTTTAAACGACTTCTCCTGCTTAACCAGTGGATGGATTTTGAATTTATTTCACAGGAATGTTCCTTGGATGACGTTCTACCAAAATTGCTCAAACAGTTCCGCTCGGGTGAACAAAATGGCCGCCAGAGCTAAAAATAGAAAAACCTTTAAAGGACTTCTTCTCCTTAACCAGTGGATGGATTTTGAAATCATTGCACAGGAATGTTCCTTGGGTGCCCCTCTACTAAAATTGCTCAAACCGTTCCGCTCGGGTGAACAAAATGGCCGCCAGAGCTAAAAATAGAAAAACCTTTAAACGACTTCTTCTCCTTAACCAGTGGATGGATTTTGAAATTATTGAACAGGAATGTTCCTTGGGAGCCCCTCTACTAAAATTGCTCAAACCGTTCCGCTCGGGTGAACAAAATGGCCGCCAGAGCTAAAAATAGAAAAACCTTTAAAGGACTTCTTCTCCTTAATCAGTGGATGGATTTCGAAATTACTTCACAGGAATGTTCCTTGGGTGACCCTCTACCAAAATTGCTCAAACTGTTCCGCTCATGTGAACAAAATGGCCGCCAGAGCTAAAAATAGAAAAACCTTTAAAGGACTTCTTCTCCTTAACCAGTGGATGGATTTCGAAATTACTTCACAGGAATGTTCCTTGGGTGACCCTGTGCCAAAATTGCTCTAACCATTTCGCTCCAGTGAACAAGATGGCCGCCAGAGCTAAAAATAGAAAAACCTTTAAACGACTTCTACTCCTTAACTAGTGGATGGATTTTGAAATTACTTCACAGGAAGGTTCCTTGGGTGACCCTCTACCAAAATTGCTCAAACCGTTCCGCTCAGGTGAACAAGATGGCCGCCAGAGCTAAAAATAGAATAACGTTTAAACGGCTTTTTCTCCTTAACCAGTGGATGGATTTTGAAATTATTTCAAAGGAGTGTTCCTTGTGTGACCCTCTACCAGAATTGCTCAAATCGTTCCGCTCGGGTGAACCAAATGGCCGCCAGAGCTAAAAATAGAAAAACCTTTAAACGACTTCTTCTCCTTAACCAGTGGATGGATTTTGAAATTATTGAACAGGAATGTTCCTTGGGAGCCCCTCTACTAAAATTGCTCAAACCGTTCCGCTCGGGTGAACAAAATGGCCGCCAGAGCTAAAAATAGAAAAACCTTTAAAGGACTTCTTCTCCTTAATCAGTGGATGGATTTCGAAATTACTTCACAGGAATGTTCCTTGGGTGACCCTCTACCAAAATTGCTCAAACTGTTCCGCTCGGGTGAACAAAATGGCCGCCAGAGCTAAAAATAGAAAAACCTTTAAAGGACTTCTTCTCCTTAACCAGTGGATGGATTTCGAAATTACTTCACAGGAATGTTCCTTGGGTGACCCTCTGCCAAAATTGCTCTAACCATTTCCCTCCAGTGAACAAGATGGCCGCCAGAGCTACAAAATAGAAAAACCTTTAAACGACTTCTACTCCTTAACTAGTGGATGGATTTTGAAATTACTTCACAGGAAGGTTCCTTGGGTGACCCTCTACCAAAATTGCTCAAACCGTTCCGCTCGGGTGAACAAGATGGCCACCAGAGCTAAAAATAGAATAACGTTTAAACGGCTTTTTCTCCTTAACCAGTGGATGGATTTTGAAATTATTTCAAAGGAGTGTTCCTTGTGTGACCCTCTACCAGAATTGCTCAAACCATTCCGCTCGGGTGAACAAAATGGCCACCAGAGCTAAAAATAGAAAAACCTTTAAACGACTTCTTCTCCTTAACCAGTGGATGGATTTTGAAATTATTTCACAGGAATGTTCCTTTGGTGAATCTCATCAAAAAATGCTCATACCGTTCCCCTTGGGTGAACAAAATGGCTGCCAGAGCAAAAATAGAAAAACTTTTAAACGATTTCTTCTCCTTAACCAGTGGATGAATTTTGAAATTATTTCACAGGAATGTTCGTTTGGTGTCCCTCTACCAAAATTGCTCATACTGTTCAGCTAGGGCGAACAAAATGGCCACCAGAGCTTCTCCTGCTTAACCAGTGGATGGATTATTAGCCCTGGAGCCAAAAACGGCCTGCCCCGGGGCCCACTGGTTTTACATAGGCTTATATAGGGAAAACCTTTAAAAATCTTCTTGTCTGAAACCAGAAGGCCCAGGTCTTTGATATTTGGTATGTAGCTTTGTCTAGTGGATCGCTACCAAGATTGTTCAAATTATAGCCCTGGTGCCAAAAACAGCCCCACCCCGGGGCCCACTGGTTTTACATAGGCTTATATGGAAAACCTTTAAAAATCTTCTTGTCTGAAACCAGAAGACCAAGGTCTTTGATATTTGGTATGAAGCTTCATCTAGTGGACCTCTACCAAGATTGTTCAAATTATAGCCCTGGGGCCAAAACCGGCCCCGCCCCGGGGCCCACTGGTTTTACATAGGCTTATATTGGGAAAACCTTTAAAAATCTTCTTGTCTGAAACCAGAAGGCCCAGGTCTTTGATATTTGGTAAGTAGCTTCGTCAAGTGGACCGTTACCAAGATTGTTCAAATTATAGCCCTTGGGCCAAAAAATGCCCCCGCGCCAGGGCCCACTGGTTTTACATAGGCTTTTATAGGGAAAACCTTTAAAAATCTTCTCGTCTGAAACCAGAAGGCCCAGGTCTTTGATATTTGGTATGAAGCGTCATCTAGTGGACCTCTACCAAGATTGTTGAAATTATAGCCCTTGGGCCAAAAATGTCGCCGCCCAGAGACCGATTGGTTTTACATAGACTTATAAAGGGAAATTTTTAAAAATCTTCTTCTCTGAAACTGCAAGGCCCAGGTCTTTGATATTTGGTATGGAGCTTCATCTAGTGGACCTCTACCAAGTTTGTCAAAATTATAGCCCTGGGGCCACAAATGCCCCCCACCCAGGGCCCTTTGGTTTTACAGAGACTTATATAGCCTGGTGCATAGGCTTATGTAGGGAATATCTTTATAAAAATCTTCTTTTCTGAAACAGCAAGGCCCAGGTCTTTGATATTTGGTGTGTAGCGTCATCTAGTGGACCTTTGCCAAGATTGTTCAAATTATAGCCTTTGTTTTTGTTTGGTATGAAGCTTCACCTTTAAGACCTCCCTCAACATTATGCACATTAAAGCCCTTCCGCCAATAATGGCCCTCCCTGGGGCCCACTTGTTACACTATGGATCAGGTGAGCGATCCAGGGCCATTATGGCCCTCTTGTATGTTAAAATGGAGAGAACGGTTCAATCATGCAAACGTATTGAGCTATCCACGAGGTTGCATGTTCATGCACAAACCTGGTGCAGAGAGGTAATAAATACGAATGTGTGTGGCTGAAAAACTCCAGTTTTATACAAGAACATTGATCCCGACCTAACAGAGAATATTGTAAGACAATCCGGAATCGGGTGTTTTTTCTGCCGTCGTGTCCCGACCCGACGGAGAATATTGTAAGACAATCCCGAGTCGCGTGTTTTTTCTGCCGTTGTAAAATGACATTTAAGGCTGCAAAATCAGGCCTCAACTATGGAAAAGGTTGGTCAGTATGATGCCTGTAAGCCTGTCCAGGAAAAGTGTGGTTTGATAAACTGACCAGCTCAATATGACCTAAAAATTGTTGACTTGACCGTAAAACTTATTGGAAAAAAAAAACAATTCATTGTACACATGTTGCAAGTTTTGCAGGGCAAAAAAATTTCAGACATTTTTATAATGAGTTCTATTGTATTACAGAGGACACTTGTGACTCATTAGAACAGTAATTAGACAGTAATTGTTCCCTAACATTTTGCCACTATAGCCAATTAGCTGCTGTAAAGAATCCCAATATGGAGTTGTATAAAAGGCATTAAAGGCCCTTTTGCCTTAATTACTCCAAGAAATAAATGTTGTGGACATTGGTTAGAATCGCCTCGCTGAGGCGATTCTAACAAATATCCACAACATTTGTTATAGTGTGAACAATTTGACATGAGACTGACCTTTATGCAAGGAATAAATTAATCAATGCTATGGCCTAATATGTCGGCTTTCGTAAACTTCTCGTGAATTTTCGGCCTCACGTGAATAGCGTCTCGTTTACCGACCTCTATGTATTGTATAACAATATCACCATCTTCGGAAAACGACGAAGATAAATATATGCATTCAGTCGGGTGTGAAATTATGTTAATAGAGTTCACCAGTCTCAGGTCAATTTGTTCGAACTATACTTGGAGTATTAAATAGATTCAATATTAATATCATCATTTATCTTCTCATCCTGTGTTAAGGATTTGTTCCATCGAAATTGTCATTATAGTTTTGTAGTTATTTCAAATGTGGGTGTAAAGAGGGATGATTGTTCTTTGCATTATTATGCTGATTGCAGGCACTTCTAGTAGAGCCGCACAAAGACTATAATCTTCATTGGCCAATGACAAGAGGAAGACTGAATGTACATGATGGACCATGTGGTACACTGTCATCTGTGATAGCCGATATGGAACTCATCTGGGGATACGCCATTCAGAATATGCTGGATATACCGCTCAAAGATCTCAAGGTACAGAGGACCCTCACTATAATGATAGTAGTTGTTCCCTAACAATTTGCTGCTATAGCTAATTTGCCATTGTAAACGATCCCAATTAGGAGTAAGATAATAGGTAATGAAGGACTTTTTAGCTCACCTGAGCACGAAGTGCTCAAGGTGAGCTTTTGGGATCGGTCTTTGTCCGTCGTCTGTCGTCCGTGCGTCCGTCGTCAACTTTTGCTTTAAACAACTTCTTCTCCAAAACTGCTGAACAGATTTTGATCTAATTTCACAGGAATGCTCCTTGGGTGATCCTCTACCAAAATTGCTCAAACTGTTCCGCTCGGGTGAACAAGATGGCCGCCAGAGCTAAAAATAGAAAAACCTTTAAACGACTTCTCCTGCTTAACCAGTGGATGGATTATGAAATTATTCCACAGGAATGTTCCTTGGATAACCTTCTACCAAAATTGCTCAAACCGTTCCGCTCGGGTGAACAAAATGGCCGCCAGAGCTAAAAATAGAAAAACCTTTAAAGGACTTCTTCTCCTTAACCAGTGGATGGATTTTGAAATTATTGCACAGGAATGTTCCTTGGGTGACCCTCTACCAAAATTGCTCAAACCGTTCCGCTCGGGTGAACAAGATGGCTGCCAGAGCTAAAAATAGAAAAACCTTTAAACGACTTCTCCTGCTTAACCAGTAGATGGATTTTGAAATTATTTCACAGGAATGTTCCTTGGATGACCTTCTATCAAAATTGCACAAACCGTTCCGCTCGGGTGAACAAAATGGCCGCCAGAGCTAAAAATAGAAAAACCTTTAAAGGACTTCTTCTCCTTAACCAGTGGATGGATTTTGAAATTATTGCACAGGAATGTTCCTTGGGTGCCCCTCTACCAAAATTGCTCAAACCATTCCGCTCGGGTGAACAAGATGGCCGCCAGAGCTTAAAATAGAAAAACCTTTGAACGACTTCTCCTGCTTAACCAGTAGATGGATTTTGAAATTATTTCACAGGAATGTTCCTTGGATGACCTTCTATCAAAATTGCTCAAACCGTTCCGCTCGGTTGAACAAAATGGCCGCCGGAGCTAAAAATAGAAAAACCCTATAAACGACTTCTTCTCCTTAACCAGTGGATGGATTTTGAAATTATTTTACAGGAATGTTCCTTTGGTGCCCCTCTACTAAAATTGCTCAAACAGTTCCGCTCGGGAGAACAAAATGGCCGCCAGATCTAAAAATAGAAAAACCTTTAAAGGACTTATTCTCCTTAACCAGTGGATGGATTTCGAAATTACTTCACAGGAATGTTCCTTGGGTGACCCTCTACCAAAATTGCTCAAACGGTTCCGCTCGGGTGAACAAGATGGCCGCCAGAGCTAAAAATAGAAAAACCTTTAAACAACTTCTCCTTAACTAGTGGATGGATTTTGATATTACTTCACAGGAATGTTCCTTGGGTGACCCTCTACCAAAATTGCTCAAACCGTTCTGCTCGGGTGAACAAGATGGCCGCCGGAGCTAAAAATAGAAAAACCTTTAAACGACTTTTTCTCCTTAACCAGTGGATGGATTTTGAAATTATTTCACTGGAATGTTCCTCGGGTGACCCTCTACCAAAATTGCTTAAACCGTTCCGCTTGGGTGAACAAAATGGCCACCAGAGCTAAAAATAGGAAAACCTTTAAACAACTTCGGCTCCTTAACCAGTGGATGGATTTTGAAATTATTTCACAGGAATGTTCCTTTCGTGAATCTCTTCCAAAATTTCTTGTACCGTTCTGCTCGGGTGAACAAAATGGCCACCAGAGCTAAAAATAGCAAAACCTTTAAACAATTTCTTCTCCTTAACCAGTGGATGGATTTTGAAATTAATTCACAGGAATGTTCGTTTGGTGTCCCTCTACCAAAATTGCTCATACTGTTCCGCTCGGGTGAACAAAATGGCCACCAGAGCTTCTCCTGCTTAACCAGTGGATGGATTAATAGCCCTGGGGCCAAAAACAGCCCCACCCCGGGGCCCACTGGTTTTACATAGGCTTATATAGAGAAAACCTTTAAAAATCTTCTTGTCTGAAACCAGAAGGCCCAGGTCTTTGATATTTGGTATGTAGCTTCGTCTAGTGGACCGCTACCAGGATTGTTAGCTCACCTGAGCCGAAGGCTCGTGTGAGGTATTAGTATACCACGAGCCGGCATCCGGCGTCGTCCGTCGTCGTCCACACTTTCAAAGAAGTATATCTCCGGAACCAGTGGGCCAATCTTGATCAAATTTCATGTGAAGCATTATCAGGTAGGGGGAAAGGCTGCATACTGTTTACGGGCAGATCGGATTGGAACTCTGGTTGCCATGGCAACAAATAGCTCCCATAGACTTAACATAGGAAAAAGTTTGTCATCACTCTAGCTCCGTCAATTTTTTTCTGATTGTCTTCATTCTTGCAGATAACGAGGACAGGCATGAAATCTCGATCAAGTTCGATTTTGGGCTGAATCGGATTATTCACTCAGGAGTTACGTGCCCTTGAGCGTTAGGAAAAAGCTTGTCATCACTCTAGCTCTGTCAATTTTTTTCTGATCGACTTCATTCTTGCAGATAACAAGGACAGGCATGAAATCTCGATCAAGTTCGATTTTGGGCTGAATCGGATTATTCACTCAGGAGTTACGTGCCCTTGAGCGTTGAAAAAATTGCCTATTGTCTTAACATGGGGAGAATGTTGTCATCACCGTAGCTGCTTCAATTATTTTCAGATTGGCTTTATTCTTGCAGATAACCAGCACAGCCATGAAATCTCGGTCAAGTTCGATAACTGGCAGAATCGGATCATTCACTTAGGAGTTACCTGCCCTTGTGTGTTTTTGCATTAGGGTTAATGGGAATTTCAAAAATGTATATCTTAAAGACTACTTGGCCAACTTTGATCAAATTTCATGTGTCGCATTATTGGGCAAGTGGAAAGGCTTCATTAGGTTTTCAGGCAGATCTGAGTGGAACTCTGGTTGCCATGGCAACATCTAGCTCCCATAGACTTCACATAGGAAAAAGCTTGTCATCACTCTAGCTCTGTCAATTTTTTTCTGATTGACTTCATACTTGCAGATAACCAGTACAGGCATAAAATCTCGGTCAAGTTCGATTTTGGGCCGAATCAGATAATTCACTCAAGAGTTACGTCCCCTTGAGCGCCCGAAAAATTGCCTATCGACTTAACAAGGGGAAAATGTTGTCATCACTGTAGCTAGTAAGGAGGACAGGCATAAAATCTCGGTTAAGGTCGATTTTGGGCAGAATCGGAATATTGACCTCGGAGTTACGTGACCTTGAGCGACAAAAAATTTGCCCATAGACTTAACATAGGGAAAATGTTGTGACTACGATAGCGACTTGAATTTTTTTCAGATCAGCTTCAAACTTGCAGGTAACAAGAACAGACATAAAATCACAGTTAAGTTCGATTTTTGGCCGAATCGGATTATTTGCCTTGGAGTTACCTGCCCTTGAGCATGAAAAAATACGTTGTGACCACGATAGCAACTTTATTTTTATTCAGATCAGCTTCTAACTTGCAGGTAACGAGGACAGGCATAAAATCCCGGTTAAGTTCGATTTTGGGCCGAATCGGAATATTGACCTCGGAGTTACGTGACCTTGAGCGACAAAAAATTTGCCCATAGACTTAACATAGGGAAAATGTTGTGACTATGATAGCGACTTGAATTTTTCAGATCAGCTTCAAGCTTGCAGGTAACAAGGACAGACATAAAATCTCGGTTAAGTTAGATTTTGGACCGAATCGGATTATTTGCCTTGGAGTTACCTGCCCTTGAGCATAAAAAATACGTTGTGACCACGATAGCAACTTTATTTTTATTCAGATCAGCTTCACACTTGCAGGTAACGTGGACAGGCATAAAATCTCAGTTAAGTTCGAATCGGAATATTGACCTCGGAGTTACATGACCTTGAGCGACAAAAAATTTGCCCATAGACTTTACATAGGGAAAATGTTGTGACTACGATAGCGACTTGAATTTTTTTCAGATCAGCTTCAAACTTGCAGGTAACGAGGACAGACATAAAATCTCGGTTAAGTTCGATTTTGGGCCGAATCAGATTATTTGCCTTGGAGTTACCTGTCCTTGAGCATAAAAAAATACGTTGTGACCACTATAGCAACTTTATTTTTATTCATATCAGCTTCAAACTTGCAGGTAACGAGGACAGGCATAAAATCTCAGTTAAGTTCAATTTTGGGCCAAATTGGAATATTGACCTCGGAGTTACGTGACCTTGAGCGACAAAAAATTTGCCCATAGACTTAATTAGGGAAAATGTTGCGACTACGATAGCGACTTGATTTTTTTTCAGATCAGCTTCAAACTTGCAGGTATCACGGACAGACATAAAATTTCTGTTAAGTTCGATTTTGGGCCGAATCGGAATATTTGCCTTGGAGTTACCTGCCCTTGAGCATAAAAAATACGTTGTGACCACGATAGCAACTTTATTTTTATTCATATCAGCTTCAAACTTGCAGGTAACGAGGACAGGCATAAAATCTCGGTTAAGTTCGATTTTGGGCCGAATCGGAATATTGACCTCAGAGTTACGTGACCTTGAGAGACAAAAAAATTTGCCCATAGACATAACGTAGGGAAAATGTTGTGACAGAAATAGCGACTTGAATTTTTAGCTCACCTGAGCCAAAGGCTCCAGTGAGCCGATAGTATACCAAGGCTTCGGAGTCCGTCGTCTGTCGTCCGTCCATCCGTCGTCCACACTTTCAATGAAGCATATCTCAGAAGGCAGTCGACCAATCTTGTTTAAATTTTATGTCTAGCACCATTGGGCAAGGGGAAAGGCTGCATTAGGTTTTGGAGCTAGTCTGGTTCATTTGTTCCTTCATTCTTCTTTCTCTCCATATAGAGATAATAGACCAATGTTAAATTTTTAATCAAAGATTTCTCAGGAACTATAAAAGCTAGAAGCATCAAATTTGGTATTCAATAGAATAATGATGACTTATTTTGTGTAAGAGACATTGGGCTTTCTCAGCTTATTTGTTCATCTGTTCTTTCATTCTTCTTTCTCTCCATTTTGACCAATGTTAAATTTTCGTCAAAGATTTCTCAGGAACTATAGAAGCTAGAAGTCTCAAACTTGGAATGCAATGCAATAATCATGACTTATATCCTGTAAGGGTCAATGGGCTGGATTCTATTAGCAGATTTAGTAGTCAAGTCTGTGAATTGTTAAAACTTAAGTTCCTCAGGTGAGCGGTTTAGGCTCATTGAGCCTCTTGTTCAAATTATAGCCCTGGTGCCAAAAACAGCCCCGCCCCGGGGCCCACTGGTTTTACGTAGGCTTATATAGGGAAAACCTTTAAAATTCTTCTTGTCTGAAACCAGAAGGCCCAGCTCTTTGATATTTGGTATGAAGCTTCATCTAGTGGACCTCTACCAAGATTGTTCAAATTATAGCCCTGAGTCCAAAACCGGCCCCGCCCCGGCGCCCACTGGTTTTACATAGGCTTATATTGGGAAAACCTTTAAAATCTTCTTGTTTGAAACCAGAAGGCCCATGCCTTTGATATTTGGTAAGTAGCTTCGTCAAGTGGACCGCTACCAAGATTGTTCAAATTATAGCCCTGGGGGGCAAAAAATGCCCCCCGCACCAGGGCCCACTGGTTTTACATAGGCTTATATAGGGAAAACCTTTAAAAATCTTCTCGTCTGAAACCAGAAGGCCCTGGTCTTTGATATTTGGTATGAAGCGTCATCTATTGGATCTCTACCAAGATTGTTTAAATTAAAGCTCTGGGACCAAAAATGTCGCCGCCCATAGACCCTTTGGTTTTACATAGACTTATAAAGGGAAATTTTCAAAAATCTTCTTCTCTGAAACTGCAAGGCCCAGGTCTTTGATATTTGGTATGGAGCTTCATCTAGAAGACCTCTACCAAGATTGTTCAAATTATAGCCCTGGGGCCACAAATGCCCCACCCCGGGGCCCTTTGGTTTTACATAGACTTATATAGCCCTGGTGCATAGGCTTATGTAGGGAATATCTTTATAAAAACCTTCTTCTCTGAAACCGCAAGGCCCAGGTCTTTGATATTTGGTGTGTAGCTTCATCTAGTGGACCTTTGCCAAGATTGTACAAGTTATAGCCTTTGTTTTTGTTTAAGACCTCCCTCAGAATTATGCACATTAAAGCCCTTGGGCCAATAATGGCCCTCCCTGGGGCCCACTTGTAACACTATGGATCAGGTGAGCGATCCAGGGCCATCATGGCCCTCTTGTTTCCCTTAATTACTCCAAGACATAAATGTTGTGAACATTTGTTAGAATCACCTCACCGAGTATTAAATGTAATAATTTCAGTATCTTGAATATCTCCATTAATCCAACTAATCTTGAGCTTTGGATTCGTTCCATTGAAATTGCCATTATAATATAAGAATCTTATATGGGTGTGAGGGGTGGATGGAAAAATCCGTCCTGAGGGTCACTGTCTGGCATCACGAGGCTTGCCGAGTGATGCCGAACAGTGATCCCGAGGGATGGATTTTTCTATCCACCCCTCACACCCATATAGGATTCTTTTTCTTGCATACCTTCCATTTCTATTGCGAATTTTTAATGCTGTTGTCACTTCGGTTACCGACGTCCGCCATTTTGCGATGACGCAACAGGAATGTTTAGTGACGTCACGCATGACGACGCCGCGCATGAGGTTGTAATCAACCAGTACATTTATCAAACACGCGATTATATTTGATTTGTGGTCGGAACACCAGGGTCAGAACATAAATTTCTAGCCCAGGGTAAAATCATGGATTTCCTTGTCTGGTGTGCAAGAACAAGTTTTATCATTATATCAAATGTCAGTATAACGATGATTGACTATTAATTTGTTTACCTTTGCTTTAAATTAAATGTACACACAAAGCCTTGGCACCCGCCCATCAGGGCTTGGAGAAATAAATTGGACTGCATGATACTTCCATGCTGAAATTGACCACATGATTGCTGGTAAACTGCTTAGAAGGTCTACGCCTGCCCAGGCAAAGTGGTGCAATTCGGACCATTCATGCATATAAACCCTATTGGTTTCACTGGTCGGCAGAGATTGAGGTGTCATTTCATCTCAATGTATGGAAAAAGTCCCACAAAATTCAAAGCAATGTCTCCAAAATGAAGTAAATAGTCTTGATGGGGGCGTTGAACCTCAAATCAAACAAAACACACAAAACATGTTAGCTAGCCTTCACAAGGGCACTCTCCAAATCAGTGGAAGTCATACTATGACAAATCGTGACATTGTTTAAAAAGCACAGAGATTTTTATAGCAAAAATTGCAGATAACAATTTGCCTACTATTTGAAGGAGGTTGTAATTAAATGAGTTAATGATTTTTATTGTCGCACCTGCTATTACCATGGCGTGATATAGGCGCCCAGTTTTCCATCCGTTTTTCCGTTCGTTCGTCCGTTTGTCAAGGCATCAACATTTGCGACCACCCTAACGTTCACCCAAATGGTCGAGTTTGTTTCTCAAGAACTATAAGAACTTCATTAATGATACTTGGTACAAACTTGTATCTGTGGATGGCAACTTAAATGCAAGCATCCATATTTGACCTTGACCTACATTTCATGGTTCACTGACTTAGTAAAATATTGCGACCACCCTAGCGTTCACCCTAATGGTCAAGTTTATTTCTGAAGAACTATAAGAGCTTTATTTATGATACTTGGTACAAACTTGTATCTGTGGATGGCAACTTAAATGCAAGCATCCATATTTGACCTTGACCTACATTTCATGGTTCACTGACTTTGTAAAATATTGCGACCACCCTAGCGTTCACCCTAATGGTCAAGTTTATTTCTCAAGAACTATAAGAGCTTTATTTATGACGCTTTGTACAAACTTGTATCTGGGGATGGTAACTTAAATGCAAGCATCCATATTTGACTTTGACCTATATTTCATGGTTCACTGACTTCGTAAAATATTGCAACCACCCTAGCGTTCACCCTGATGGTCAAGTTAATTTCTCAAGAACTATTAGAGCTTCATTAATGATACTTTGTACAAACTTGTATCTGGGGATGGCAATCCATATTTGACCTTGACCTAAATTTCATGGTTCACTGACTTAGTGAACTATTGCATCAACACTAGTGCATCTAGGAATGACAACTTTTATGGAAGCATTACTGTTTGACCTTGGCCTAGTTTTCATGGTTCGGTTACTTTGCGCCCCACAGGCGCAACATAGCCTTCGGCCGAATTCTTGTCCTCTCCTGGGTGTTCTTTATGTGCTTAGACATTACATGGAGGTGAACAAACAAACCATACAAAGCAAGACTCAGAATGATCACAGATAAAACGTAAGACAGTGGTTGCTGCTGTCATCAGAACCTTAAAAAATTCATATTTGTCATGTTGTTTTCGGGAAGGGGTATCAAATTTTTAAAGGTATTTGTGTAAACTGATTGCAATTTGCCCCCGCCCATTAGGTCTTGGAGAAATAGATTGGGCTGCATGGTGCTTCCATGCAGAGCTGAAACCGACCAAACTTGAGTACTGGTAAACCACTTAGGTCTAAGCCTGCCCAGGAAAAGTGATGCAAGTCAGAAAGCTCCTTAACAGTAGTGGTTTCTATGGGCGATTGGGCTTGAGATGTCATTTCATGACAATGTCGGATAAAAGGCCCACAAAATTGGAAAATGGCCTAAATAGTGTGCATGGGGATGTGAAACCTAAATTCAAACAAAAACAAACAAAACTGGTTGCAAATTCACACTCCTTAATGACAAATCTGTAAACTTGCACTTTTTATATGTACATGTACTTTGATGCACTTATCAGATTCAGAAGCCATCTGTTCTGAATCTACGCTATTTGCAGAGGTAGATGTTGTCTTGTTCAGCAGGATGAGGGTTAAAGTTGGTTAAAAATAGTCCCATAAACACAAATACATCACGACTCTTCTGCCCCCACCCATCGGGGATTGAAGAAATAGATGGGCTGCATGATGCTTTCCCACAGAGCTGAAACTGACTGCACACGAGTACTGGTAAACCGCTGAGAGGATCTAAGCCTGCCCAGGCAAAGTGGTGCGAACCTGACCATCCATGCTTATAAGCCTTACTGGTTTCAATGGGTGACAGGGCTTGAGATGTCATTTCATCTCAATTTTGGGTAAAAGTCCCACTAAATTGGAAGCAATTTCTCTACAATGACCTATACAGTGTTGACCGAGAGGTCAAACTTCAAATCAAACAAACATCATGACTCTTAATAAAGAAGATTGGGTAATAAAACAAATGTTCATACATGTACACAAAATCGTGTTTTAGCCATAATTGTTTGACAATATCATATGACAGTAAAAACTGTATTTTTCAGCATTACAGAGCTTTGTTGTTGATACCAGATGTATATAACCACAAACATGTCAAGGAAATGATGAACTTGTTATTGGAGAGGTTGGGATTTGGTGCTGCTATTGTTCAACAGGTAAAGTTGGTCATCACAGGACATTTATGTTAGATATGGCTCTTTTGTTGACAGCTTAATCCTTAATATGCCAATCACAATTTTCCTCTGCTTAGTTTTCTGCTAGTTATTTTAAAATGTCATTGTTGCAAACAGTGTGGACCCTGATCAGACTGCTCCTAGAGGAGCAGTCTGATCAGGGTCCACACTGTTTGCCTGTATGCAAAATTATGTTTGAAAGGTTTGCAAGAAGATGCAGAAGATGACATAAACAGACAACATTTTCAGATGCAATTTTTGGCATTATAAGTGTTAACTGCTTCATTTCAATATCAACAGATACATTAGAATTTTTTATTGCTTTATTGAATACGCTGCTTTAAAGAAATAACCCTTAGGACTTGTTTCATTTCAGTTTTACAGCCTTTTCAAGATTACTTCACTTATATTGAACTGATCAATAATTGGAGGTTGGCGAAAACTGAATTAACCACAAAAACCATATAACCTTTTATTGTAGTACAACAATGATCTTAAGTATTTGGACAGATAGGCCTAAGCAAACAGTGCAGACCCAGATCAGACTGCTCCTGTCTGATCAGGGTTTACACTGTTAGCAATTTCGTCTGCATCTTTTGGACTCCTTGCTGGATCATGAAAGGGATTTTTTTAAAATTTTAGGAGAATTACAGCAAATCCTCAAGGTGTTTGAAATTTTAAGGTCTTTGACATCTTATATCATATGTGACTCGAGCAAGCCTTGGACCCTCAGACATGTGTCTACAAGCCATATGCAGGCACTTTTTAAAGAACCATTTTAGCATATACCGGTACAGTGAAACTTTAATGTGTCTCAAAGAACGATGGCTCATTTACTATGGCTGAGACGAACCTATTCTTGAGTACCTAGAGAGTCTTGAACTCCCTCCATAGCTCCAGTTAAGAAATAGTGAGGGATCATTTAGGGAGACAGCCCCCGCCCATTGGGGCATGAATAAATAGATGGGCTACATGATGCTTCCATGCAGAGCTGAAACTGACCGCACACAAGTACTGGTAAACCGCTTAGAGGATCTAAGCCTGCTCAGGCAAAGCAGTGCAAGTGCATACTTATAAACCCTATTGGTTTCATTGGGCAACAGGGCTTGAGATGTCATTTCATCTCAATGTCAGGTAAAAGTCCAACAAAATTGGAAGCAACGTCTCCAAAATGACATATACAGTGTTGACGGGGACGTTAAACCTCAAATCAAACAAACAAACAAATCATTTAGGGAGAGTTTCTTCTTTTATCTTAAAATTGGACATTGTGTTTACTCATTAGAATTACCGGCCCCTATAGCTCAGTTGGTAGAGTGTCCGCTCTAGGGAACGGGAGGTTACGGGTTCGATCCCGGGCCACGACATACCAAAGTCGTTAAAAATGGTACTAGCTGCTCCTCGCTTGGCACTCAGATTTACGGGGTAGAGCTAGGACTGGTCGACCCAGTGTCAGGATAATGTGACTGGGTGTGGTATCATGTTACGTGTCTGGGACGTGATACTTCAGTGAGGCAGCACTATAAAAGTGAGCATTGAGCTCCCTGTCGCAACCAGACACCATCGTGATATGACTGAAAAATTGTTGAAAGTGACGTTAAACCCGAATTCACACACACACTCATTAGAATTGCGATTCTAATGAGTACCCTAGAATCAAGGCGATTCTAAGCAGTACAGTAAAGATCTTAAAACTTCGGACACCTTGAGGACTTGCTGTAATTCTCCTAAAATTTTAACAAATTTGTTTCACGATCCAGCAAGGAGTTCAAAATGTTCTGATGGAATGGCAAGCAGTGTAGACCCTGATCAGACTGCTCCTGGTCTGGTACTATAAGTAACCTTCAATGGCTCAAACTAACCCTGTCTCAAAAAAAAATTTCATGGTTCCAAAGGTGTTTGAGCCATTGAAGTTCAGTTGCATTTAAGAACTTTGAAGAACTTTTAAACAGGTTTGCATTATTCATAGCAACAGATAAGCTAAGTATTTTGTGATAATTGAAGGATAGTTTTTCTTATTTCTCCAAATAAACCTGCATTGTGGGTATTCATTAGAACCGCCTCGGTGAGGCGGTTCTAATGAATACACACAGCATAGGTTTTTATGGAGAATTGACGAAAACTATCCTTCAATTATCACAAAATACCAACCTTATCTGTTGCTATGATTACTTACTGTAAACTTCTTGTATAGGTGCTCTGTTAGAAGTGGGTATGTTCTTCTTAAGGAAACACTGTCTAGTGCTATTTTTAGCTCAGCTGTTTTCATAGCTCTGGCATCGTCTGCGTCGTCATCGTGCAAAAACTTGGACATTTTGTAACATTTCTGTCATTACTGATCATATTTACTTGAAGCTCAGACTAGTTATTCATTATGAAAAGGGGAACTAATACCAATAGGTGAGGTAACCCTCAAAATATTTTTGGCACAGTTATGCCCCTTTTTCGACTTGGAATTTTTTTTTGTCGTCTGCGTCGTCGTCGTGCAAAAACTTGAACATTTTGTAATATCTCTGTCATTACTGAACATATTTACTTGAAACTCGGACTAGTTGTTCATTATGAAAAGGGGAACTCATACCAATAGGTGAGGTAACCGTCAAAATATTTTTGGCACAGTTATGCCCCTTTTTCTACTTAGAATTTTTGTTTAGAAATTGTTTCACTGCGATTTCTCAAGAGCTGATGGATGAATTCTGATCATGTTTGGTATTTAGCATAATTTGAAGGGTCATCATTGCAGAAAGGAATTTGGTGACCTTGACCTAATTTTCAAGGTCACCATGGAACTCTATCTTATTATAGCCCCGCTTTGAAAAAGTGGGGGCTATATTGGATTTGGCTTGTCCGGAATTCCGTCTGTCTGTCTGTCTGTCTGTCTGTCTGTCTGTAATTTGTCCGGAATTCCGTCTGTCTGTCTGTCTGTAATATTTGATAGTGGGTACCTTGTTACCGCAACTCCTCTTACAGTTCTAGGTCAATCCTTTTGAAACTTTACAGGTGTTTTCAAATAGGTCTGAAGATGTGCATATTCTTTTTTCATTATCCTTAAATAATTTTTTTCACTTATTTCACCTTTTTTAACTTAGACTATTTTTGAGATCCTCTAATGTTAAAATGTATAGGGAGTAGCTACCATGTTACCGCAACTCCTCTTACAGTTCTCGGTCAATCCTTTTGAAACTTTACAGGTGTTTTCATATAGGTCTGAAGATATGCATATTCTTTTTTCATTATCCTTAAATAATTTTTTTCACTTATTTCACCTTTTTTAACTTAGACAATTTTTGAGATCTACTAATGTTAAAATGTATAGGGAGTAGCTACCTTGTTACCGCAACTCCTCTTACAGTTCTAGGTCAATCCTTTTGAAACTTTACAGGTGTTTTCATATAGGTCTGAAGATGTGCATATTCTTTTTTCATTATCCTTAAATAATTTTTTTCACTTATTTCACCTTTTTTAACTTAGACAATTTTTGAGATCTACTAATGTT
This sequence comes from Lucinisca nassula, assembly GCA_963580285.1. Taxonomy (NCBI): domain Eukaryota; kingdom Metazoa; phylum Mollusca; class Bivalvia; order Lucinida; family Lucinidae; genus Lucinisca; species Lucinisca nassula. Next base: position 73,534,556 of record OY757016.1, read on the forward strand.
AAAATGTATAGGGAGTAGCTACCTTGTGACCACAACTCCTCTTACAGTTCTAGGTCAATCCTTTTGAAACTTTACAGGTGTTTTCATATAGGTCTGAAGATGTGCATATTCTTTTTTCATCAACCTTAAATAATTTTTTTCACTTATTTCACCTTTTTTAACTTAGACAATTTTTGAGATCTACTAATGTTAAAATGTATAGGGAGTAGCTACCTTGTGACCACAACTCCTCTTACAGTTCTATGTCAATCCTTTTGAAACTTTACAGGTGTTTTCATATAGGTCTTAAGATGTGCATATTCTTTTTTCATTATCCTTAAATAATTTTTTTCACTTATTTCACCTTTTTTAACTTAGACAATTTTTGAGATCTACTAATGTTAAAATGTATAGGGAGTTGCTACCTTGTGATCGCAACTTCTCTTACAGTTCTAGTCAATCCTTTTGAAATTTAACAGGTGTTTTCATATAGGTCTGAAGATGTGCATGTGCTTTTTTCATTATCCAAAACCTATTTTTTAACTTAGACTGTTTTTCAGATCTAATGCGAAAAGTCTATAAGGCGCAGGTACCTTGTTAGGGATTTAACCCTCTCACAAGTCTTTACCTTTAATTCATGAGTCTTTCTCCTCTGACAGGGCTATAGCGGGGCTATAGTCAGATCCTCTGACAGTTCTAGTTTATTCTTCCTTTCTGACACACAACTGTGGAGAAGTATTTTAACCCACATATTTATGGCACTTCCAGTTTAATGTTTTTAAGCTGTTCTGTTGCTTATAATCAAACATGCCCTATATATTTCTGAAAAGAATCTGTAGCCGAGCATTGGCACCCGCATGCGGTGCTCTTGTTCTTTTTCAGGAGTCAGTATGTGCTCTGTTTGGTCAGGGTGTAGCCAGTGCCTGTGTTGTGGATGTTGGGGACCAGAAAACTAGTATCTGCTGTGTTGAAGATGGCATATCCCACAGACACACAAGGTGAGATTTTCACATTGCAGACAATGCATATGCCAGAAAAGGGGAGTAACAAGAATAATTCTACCCCCTCCCCCACCACTTCCTGCAAACAAGTATACATGGGTGTGTAGTTTTCACATCTGTCTATCTGTCTGTATGTCCATACATGCGTAAAACTGAACATCTTGAGATGGATTTCATCCAAATTGCCTATATAGAATAATATTAGAAATAGCATACATCAGACGGCCCTAGCCCATCGGGGCTTGAAGAAATAGATGGGCTGCATGATGCTTCCACGCAGAGCTGAAACCGACCCGCATACAAGTACTGGTAAACGGCTTAGAGGATCTAAGCCTGCCCAAGCAAAGTCAGCCCGTCCATGCTTATAAACCCTATTGGTTTCATTGGACGACAGGGCTTGAGATGTCATTTCATCTCAATGTCGGGTAAAAGTCCAACAAAATTGGAAGCAACGTCTCTAAAATGACCTTTATAGTGTTGACGGGGACGTTAAACCTCAAATGAAACAAACCTGATATCTTGAAAAGGAATTGACAGATTTTAACCCTTATCTTGCTGTTCACGTCAACCCCTATCTTTGCAAACACTGTAGATCCAGATCAGATGGCTTCTGAAGAAGCCATCTGATCAGGATCTACACTGTTTGGCATTCAGTTTATGAATTTGTAGCAATAAATTACATCAAGTAATTTGATTGGTTGATAGACAGAAATGGGTGTGGCTTAAATGAATATTCAGCAAGATAAGTTAAGTTCACATATTATATGATATTGACAAGAACTTCCTTGGGATAGTTACTCGTCATTTTTTGTCAATTTTTACCAGCATTACTGCTCTTTATTGTGATCATGAAATGGGTTTTGTTCTCAATATCTTGTGCCACAAATCAAATGACATTTGAGCCAGAGCATGACAAAACCTACAAGAAGAAGTGCACCCAACGAAGACTCTGATCAGAGTCTTTGTTGTGCGCTCTTTGGATAACTAAGGGCTCAATGCGCCTTCATGCAGCAAGAGAAGTCTCTGGTTAGACTATATGGATGCGCAGGCTGATCTGAGTCTTCAGTGGGTGCACATGTCTTATTGTTGGTTTTTTCGTGCGCTGGCTCATTTATACTAACTTGCTTGGGTTTGTTGTCCAGCATTTGCCTTCAATTTTCAGCAGCATTATTGTTCATTATTAACATCAAAAAATGGTTCCTGCTCAAAACATTGTAAAACAATTTATAGTCTAAGTCAAAGGACATTGAAAATACGTCTCTTTTGATTGATACTCTGACAGCTTTTTAAACCAGTAGATCTGTATACCAGAATTACTGCCCTTTCTTGTTTGGCATCAGAAAATTAGGGGATAACTGTATTGAAAATTGTCATTTGTGGAGGTAAATTTGTGTTTTACAGTTGGAAATTTCGTTTTACGGCTACGTATCAGCCCCATATGACAATTTTCAATACGGTTATCCCAATTTTAAGCACTTGTTCTGATGTTAAGTTAATAATTGTGCTATTTTGCACAAGGCAGCAAGCACTGGTAGCTGTGTAAAACAAAATGCCAGTCAATGAAAAGCAACGGTACATGTTGGCATCGTGTTTCCGACAGTATATCACAGAATATACTGTCGCAAATTTTTATCTCACCTGAGCCTTTAGGCTCATAGGTGAGCTTATAGTATAGCCATGGTCCGTCGTCCGTCCGTCCGTCGTCCGTCCACCATTTTCAAAGATCTTCTTCTCCTATACTGCAGGGCCAATCAAAGCCAAATTTCATATGGAGCCTCAGTGGGATGGGGGAACGAAAGTTTGTTCGCGGGGTCTGGATCACATGACCAAGATGGCCGCCATGCCCATATATGGTAAAAAGCCTTCAAAAATCTTCTTCTCCAGAACCATAAGGCCAGTGGCCTTGAAACTTGGCATGTAGCATATGGTACTCGGGCCCATCATGGTTTGTACAAATGGTGACCCCGGGTTGACCTTGACCTATTTTACAGCAATGTCAAATTTGCCGAAGTAGGCTTTTGCATGGGGCAAAGTGAAAATAATGGATTTATAGGAAACCATTGAAGACAGTGTCACCAAAATTTGTAGATCAGGTAAAGTAACTGAATACATGAAGATCTATGGGTCAGAAAGGTCAAGGTCATTCATTGGCCTTAGACCAAGGTCATTCAGGATCCATATTTCAAACATTTTTTTCTCCAAAACCGCTGAGCCAATTTAAGTGAAATTTAATATGGAGCCTTTGTGAGTTGAACAAATGAAAAAATGCCAATACGGTCTAGATCACATGACCAAGATGGCCGTCACGCCTATATATATGGTAAAAAGCCTTAAAAATTCTTCTTCTCCAGAACCGTAAGGCCAATGGCCTTGAAACTTGGCATGTAGCATATGGTACTCAGGCCCATCATAGTTTGTACAAATGGTGACCCCGAGTTGACCTTGACCTATTTTACAGCAATGTCAAATTTGCCGACTTAGGCTTTTGCATGGGAAAAAGTGAAAATAATGGATTTTTAGGAAACCATTGAAGACAGTGTCACCAAAATTAGTAGATAAGGTAAAGTAGCTGAATACATGAAGATCTATGTGTAAGAAAGGTCAAGGTCATTAATTGACCTTAGACCAAAGACACGCAGGTTCCATATTTCAAACATTTTTTCTCAGAAACTACTGAGCCAATTGAAGTGAAATTCAATATGGAGCCTTTGGGAGTTGAACAAATGAAAAGCTGCCAACATGGTCTAGATCACATGACCAAGATGGCCACCACGCCCATATATGGTAAAGAAACTTCGAAATTCTTCTTCTCAAGAACCGTAAGGCCAATGGCCTTGAAACTTGGCATGTAGCATATGGTACTCGGGCCTATCATAATTTGTTCAAATGGTGACCCTGGGTTGATCTTGACCTATTTTACAGTAATGTCAAATTTGCTGACTTAGGCTTTTGCATAGGAAAAAGTGAAAATAATGGATATTTAGGGAAACCATTGAAGACAGTGTCACCAAAATTTGTAGATTAGGTAAAGTAACTGAATACATGAAGATCTATGGGTAAGAAAGGTCAAGGTCATTCATTGACCTTAGACCAAGGTCACTCCGATTTCATATTTCAAAAAAAAACATTTTTTCTCAGAAACTATTGAGCCAATTTAAGTGAAATTCAATATGGAGCTTTTGTGAGTTGAACAAATGAAAAGTTGCCAGTACGGTCTAGATCACATGACCAAGATGGCCGCCACGCCCATATATGGTAAAAAGCCTTCAAAAATTTTCTTCTCCAGAACCGTAAGGCCAATGTCTTTGAAACTTGGCATATATCATATTGTACTCGGGCTCGTCATAGTTTTTACAAATGCTGACCCTGGGTTGACCTTGACCTATTTTATGGCAGTGTCAAATTTGTCAACTTAGGCTTTTGCATGGGAAAAAGTGAAAATAATGGATTTTTAGGAAACCATTGAAGACAATGTCACCAAATTGGTAGATCAGGTAAAGTAAATGAATACATGAAGATTCATGGGTAAGAAAAGTCATCATTCAGTGACCTGGGACCAAGATTAACCAGGTTCCATATTTCGAACAGTTTTTTCTCAGAAACCGCTGGCCCAATTCAAGTGAAATTTGATATGGATCCTTTATATGATGAACAAATGAAAATTTGCTCATATGGTCCAGGTCACATGACCAAGATGGTGGCCATGCCCATATATGGTAAAAACACTTTGAAATTCTTCTTCTCCAGAACCGTAAGGCAAATGACCTTGAAACTTGGCAGGAAGCATCTGGTACACGGGCCTATTATAATTTGTTCAAATGGTGACCCTGGGTTGACCTTTACCTATTTTACGGCAATGTCAAATTTGCGGACTTAGGCTTTTGCTTGGGAAAAAGTGAAAATAATTGATTTTTAGCTCACCTGAGCCTTTAGGCTCATAGGTGAGCTTATATTATAGCCATGGTCTGTCGTCCGTCCATCCGTTGTCCGTCCGTCCACCATTTTCAAAGACTTTCTCCTCCAAAACAGGGAGGCCAATCAAAGCCAAATTTCATGTGGAGCTTCATTAGGATGGGGGAACGAAAGTTTGTTCGGGGGGTCTGGGTCACATGACCAAGATGGCAGCCATGCCCATATATGGTAAAAAGCCTTCAAAAATCTTCTTCTCCAGAACCATGAAGCCAATGACCTTGAAAGTTGGCTTGTAGCATCTGGTACTTGAGCCCATCATAGTTTGTAAAAATGGTGACCCTGGGATGGCCTTGACCTATTTTATGGCTATGTCAAATTTGCAGACTTGGGCTTTTGCATGGGAAAAAGTGAAAATAATGAATATTTAGGAAACCATTGAAGACTACGACACAAAAAAAGGGTAGCTCAGGTAAACAAAATCAATACATGAAGATTTATGGATAAGAAAGGTCAAGGTCATTAAATGACCTTGGACCGTCGTCTGTCCGTCCACCATTTTCAAAGATCTTCTTCTCCAAAACTGAAAGGTCAATCAAAGCCAAATTTCATTTGGAGCCTCAGTAGGATGAAGGAACGAAAGTTTGTTCGCAGGGTCTGGGTCACATGACCAAGATGGCTGCCACACCCATATATGGTAAAAAGCCTTTCAAAATCTTCTTCTCCAGACCCATGAAGCCATTGACCTAGAAACACAAATTGACGAGGCCATTATTGGATTAATCATGTGTAATTAACGGATTGACATCTGAACTAAGTAAGTTTTAAGTTTACAGAATTTGATAATATCCTAAATATTTGACTGAATCAGCGAAAATTTCCTAAATGTTGGACCAGTATCGGACCGATTTTTTGCGGCTTTGGGCCATTTCCAATCGGTCCCAATTTCTGAATTTCGGTCTGGGACCGAAAAAAAATCGGTTTTCCCAAGCCCTGAGCCACGGTCAATCAACTGGTAAATTATTTTTTACACATGACAACAATAAAAAGGATGTTTACACAAGTGTCAAATTAATTGATAATTGACTTAAGCGGTATTTTCTACCTGGCCGATCATCAATAATGACTTTTATCAAAATTTGCAATTATTTGATGGAATAACAAAGATCTTGCGATGGAAAGTAATGTTTCTTGCTAATAGGAACAAGAAAGAAAAAAAAAATAAATAGAAAAATGATTTGGTAAATATTTTTTTTCAATCACAAGATTCACCGGTTCCATGTTTGTCCCGCACTTTATTACTATGACCCGGGCTCTGTGCTAACATTAAAATGTACACCAGGACCAGGTGTCAGGTGAGCGTTTACAGGACCACTGGTCCTCTGGTTTAGGTTATCCGATAGTTTACTGAAGAGAAGTAAAGATAATTAGGCCTTAACTCTTAAGACACCGAGAAAAACTACATTTGAAAATGTCATCTGCTTATGTCGTGGGCTGATTTTTTAGGATCACTTTTTGTCCGTCGTGCGTCAGTCCGTCCGTCCGTGCGTGCGCCCGTAAACTTTTTCTTCAAACGACATCTCCTCCTTAACCACTGATCAGATTTTGACCAAACTTCAAATGAATGATCCTTAGGTGGTCCCCTTTCAAAGTTGTTCGAATGGTTCCGGTCCGTTGCACATATAGGTCACAGGAGCCAAAAATAGATTTTTTCATCGAAAACTTAAAAAATCTTCTTCTCTGAAACCGCAAGGCCCAGGACATTGATATTTGGTATGAAGCTTCATCTAGTGGACCCCTACCAAAATTGTTCAAATCATTGTGCTGGGGCCGAAAATGCCCCCGCACCTTGGCCCTATGGTTTTACATGGGCTTATATAGGGAAAATCTTTAAAAATCTTCTTCTCTGAAACGGCAAGGCCCAGGTCTTTGATATTTGGTATGAAGCTTCATCTAGTGGACCCCTACCAAGATTGTTCAAATTATGTTCAAATTATAGTGCTGGAGCTAAAAATGCCCCCGCACCGGGGCCCTTTGGTTTTACATGGGCTTATATAGGGAAAATCTTTAAAAATCTTCTTCTCTGAAACCGCAAGGCCCAGGACATTGATATTTGGTATGAAGCTTCATCTGGTGGACCCCTGCCAAGATTGTTCAAATTATTGTGCTGGGGCTGAAAATGCCCCCGCACCGGGGCCCTTTGGTTTTACATGGGCTTATATAGGGAAAATCTTTAAAAATCTTCTTCTCTGAAACGGCAAGGCCCAGGTCTTTGATATTTGGCATGAAGCTTCATCTATTGGATCCCTACCAAGATTGTTCAAATTATAGTGCTGGAGCTAAAAAGCCCCCCGCACCGGGGCCCTTTGGTTTTACATGGGCTTATATAGGGAAAATCTTTAAAAATCTTCTTCTCTGAAACTGCAAGGCCCAGGTCTTTGCTATTTGGTATGAAACTTCATCTAGTGGACCCCTACCAAGATTGTACAAATTATAGTGCTGGGGCCAAAAATGCCCCCGCCCCAGGGCCCTTTGGTTTTACATGGGCTTATATAGGGAAAATGTTCTTTTCTGAAACTGCAAGGCCCAGGTCTTTGATATTTGTTATGAAGCTTCAGCTAGTGGACCTCTACCAAGGTTGTTCAAATTATAGCCCTGAGACCAAAAATGCCCCCGCCATGTGGTCCTTTGGTTTTACATAGACTTATATAGGGAAAATCTTGAAAAATCTTCTTCCCTGAAACCACAAGGCTTAGGTCTTTGATATTTGTTATGAAGCTTCAGCTAGTGGACCTCTACCAAGGTTGTTCAAATTATAGCCCTGAGACCAAAAATGCCCCCGCCATGTGGTCCTTTGGTTTTACATAGACTTATATAGGGAGAATCTTTAAAAATCTTCTTCTCTGCAACCACAAGGCTTTGGTCTTTGATATTTGTTATGAAGCTTCAGCTAGTGGACCTCTACCAAGATTGTTCAAATTATAGCCCTGGGGCCCAAAATGCCCCCGCTACGGGTCCCTTTAGTTTTACATAGACTTATTTAGGGAAAATCTTGTTTTACATAGACTTCTTTATGCAGGGTAAAACTTTAAAATCTTCTTCTCTGAAACCACAAAGCCCAGGTCTTTCATATTAGATATGAGGCTTCATCGTGTGGACCTCTACCAAGATTGTTCAAATTATAGCCCTGGGGCCAAAATTGACCCCGCCCGGGGCCCACTTATTATACATTGGATCAGGTGAGCAAACCCTCTTGTTTTCCAAACTTTTTAAAAATATTTTTGCATTCAGGCAAACAGTGAGGGCCCAGATCAGACTGCTCCTGTAGGGATCTGGGTCCATACTGTTTGCAAAAAAAAAATTACTTTTAAGGTAACCGGCAGACGGCAAAGCAGACGACAGTTGTCGTGATTGGCATTTTATGGGTTGGATAATTATCCATGCTTTTCCTCCTTATCTGGACATATGATCAAACTCATTATCCCATTTCAGACCGGAAACCCCTAAACGGGTACCCTGGCAAACAGTGCAGGCCCAGATCAGACGCCGCAGAACGCGGCGGTTCTGCGGCATCTGATCAGGGCCTCCACTGTTTGTGAAAAGTTAAGCCATTTTCCAAATAAAATTTGAAGAAAACACAACCTGACACCCCTAAATTTTGTAATGGACTCCTGCTATATATAAGGAGGAAGATTCCATTTGGTACAAAAAGGGTTAAAGAAGAAGAATCTCAACTGGCTATACCACGGTTGGTTGTACATATTCTATCACATACCGTCAGCAAATGGTGCAGAGTTAGATCGCACTGCTCTGATGAACAGGAGCATTTTGATGAGGTACATGTATTTTCGCTCTTTTGCCATTCTGTTTCCAGTATTACAAAGGTAAATGCCATTCAACTGGCTCTCAAATTGAAGATATTGGGTCAAAGAAAGGAACTGACATAGAATAAATTTGTTTGGTAACTTTTTATGCCCCCGAGAATCTTTGATTCGGGGGGCATATAGTTTTTTGCCCTGTCTGTCTGTTTGTTTGTTTGTTTGTCTGTCCGTCACAAAAACTTTAACCTTGATCAAAACTTCAAAAGTATTTGACCTAGCCCGGTGAAACTTCACACACTTATTCACCATCACAAGGGCTACATCCTGACCAAGGGCCATAACTCTGTTGTCATTTTTGGCTGAATTATCTCCCCTTGAAATTTTTACAAAACTTTAACCTTGATCATAACTTCAAAAGTATTTGACCTAGCCCGATGAAACTTCACACACTTATTCACTATCACAAGGGCTACCTCCTGAGCAAGGGCCATAAGTCTGTTGTCATTTTTGGCTGAATTATCTCCCCTTGAAATTTTTTAAAACTTTAACATTGGCCATAACATTCAACTTGATATGTGATAGGGCTTTCATGTTTCACATGTGCATTCCTTGTCACAAGACCTTTCTATTGTACCATAATTTTTTACCTTGTGACCTTGACCTTGACATTTGACCTACTTTTTAAAAAACTTTAACATTGGCCATAACTTTCGATTGGTAAGTGGTAGGGCTTTCATATGTCATATGTGCATTTCTTGTCACAAGACCTTTCTAATGGTACCATCAATTTTTACCTCGTTACCTTGACCTTGACGTTTGACCTACTTTTTAAAAACTTTAACAAAGTCCATAACTTTCTATTAGTAAGTGATAGGGCTTTCATATTTCACATGTGCATTCTTTTTATGCCCCCGGAATCTAAGAGATTCGGGGGCATATAGTTTTTGGTCTGTCTGTCTGTTTGTCCGTTTGTCTGTCTACAAAAACCTTAACATTGGGCATAACTTTTGAATGGTAATAGATAGAGCTTTCATATTTCACATGTGTATATCTTATCACAAGACCTTTCCAGTGGTACCATAATTTTTGATCACGTGACCTTGAACTTGACCTTTGACCTATTTTTTTTCAAAATTTTTAAAAACATTAACATTGGCGCTGTCCGGGGGCATCAGTGTTTCACAAACACATCTTGTTTACAAGACCTTTCTAGTGGCACCATAATGTTTGACCTCGAGACCTTGACGTTTGACCTAGTTTTTAAAAACTTTACTATTGGTGATAGGGCTTTCATATTTCACATGTGTATTCTATGTCACATGACCTTTCCAATGATCCCATAATTTTTTACCTTGTGACCTTGATCCACTTTTTTAAGACTTGAACATTGGCCATACCTTTCGATTGATTAGTGATACTGCTTTCATATTTAACATGCGCTGTCCGGGGGCATCAGTGTTTCACAAACACTTCTTGTTCTTCATCCTGCACAAGAACAAAAGCATATTGTCTGATTCACTTTGTGCACCTACAGCAGATAAAACTAGAACAGTCCGACTTTGATGGCCCAAATAATTTTTGGCACTATTGAAATTGGTTCTAGACAGGGATGATCAAGTCATTGAGCGTTAATCGTATTGTGAAGTAAGGAGGCATAGTAGGGATGGTTTGGGAATAGCTGTTCTGTCTTCTATAGAGTAAAGGGTATGTTGTGTAACTCATTAGAATCGCATCATGACGGGTTTTGGGCAGGCTTATACGTAAGTGGTTAACCAGTACAGTGCACATTCTTTCGCCAGAAACTGACAACTGTCCTCCGTGAATCAGCAAACGGGAGAGAATGACCTTAGAAAAGATTTCATGATCAATTTCCACGAAAGAATGTTGCCGACCCCAGCAGGTATCGAACCCATGTCCTCCTGATCTCCAGTTAGACCCACATCCAACTGAGCTATCGAGGCCGGCAAGTGAAATAGTTTTAAACTAGAATAGTATGAATAAATTGTTTTTCTTTTTACAAATATATGTATTCTAAACTGCCGAGAAACTCTCCGAAATTTCAGATTAACACTGGAGTATGGTGGTAGTGATGTGTCTCGGACGTTTTATGAGCTACTGGTGAGGGTGGGTTTTTCTCCAAGAGGTGTGAAACTCTCTAACAACACAGATGCCATGCTGTATCAAGAGCTCAAAGAAAATCTTTGCCATTTAGATCATGTAAGGTTTGATCGTGTTAACTCTTATCCTGCTGTTAACCACAATACCTACCTTTGCAAACAGTGTAGATCCAGATCAGATGGCTTCTGAAGAAGCCATCTGATCAGGATCTACACTGTTTGTCATGCAGTTTATGAATTGCATGAATCTATTATATCAAGTAATCTGATTGGCTCATAGTTAGAAATGGGTGTGGTTAAATGAAATTATTCAGCAGGAAAAGGGTTAAGTAAAAATGTCTTTGGATGTATATGCCCACTCAGAGGGAAAAATCAGTTCCTGTGGAGTGGAGTATGCCACTGATGGACTTCGGCTCAAAGCTTCATAATACAGACAGGGAAGATTATGCATCATCATATTTTTTATAAACATGAAGGTATGGTGGCAACAGGCATAAGTGGGTCCCTCTCCAGGTATCTGGCTTGCTGCACACATGGCAGATCTCACACCAGATCTCTAGGTTTGTGTATCATGAGTGTTTACAGTTGAGAGCTTCCACGTCTGCGATCTTTCTCTGTCAGTTGCTTCTAGGTCATCTTGGGCCTCTCAGGTCCACGCTTTCCATCTACCTGTCTGTCACCATTGGACTGCAGCGTTGGAGTGTTCAACACGCCTTTACCAGCAGACCCTTCTTTCCTTCAGGTTGAAGTCCACGTCCTCAATGCCAAGCCGTGGAAGTAGCTCACTGGACCTGACGGTGACAGTGTCTGTGGCTTGACATTGCAGATCGGTCTAATCATTGCCCTGTCATTCCTCTGCAGATGTTGGAGGTTTGGCTTTGTCAATGGCCAAGTCTCACTAGTATAGAGCATTGCCCTCCACACATAAGAGCTATCTACAACGAGAGGTGGCGAAAAGGGAGGACTGGTAACAGCTCTTTGAATTTCTTCCAAACAGAAACCTCTTTATAACACTTATTGTTATGGTCCAAAGCAGAAACCTTGTTGTTTAACAACGGTGTTATATCAAAACAAATATAGAAAAATGACCATTAAATGGGCCCCATCAAGCGATTTTGGTACTTATCGCCTATGCGAGCAGCGAAGGTTCAGGCGAGCCTGCGCATCCGCGCAGTCTCGCCAGAACCTTCACTGCCCGCTCATACAAGCAGTGAATCAAGAGGAACCTTCAGACAGAAAGCCATATCCCCGGCCCCTCTGAATGGCTGGGCATGCGCAGTTAAAATACGTCATAATGGAATGCTCGAAGACACAAATTCGCTTGGCGGGGCTCAAATGAGCATTTATGGTCATTTTTCTGTGTTGTCTATTGGATCCATCTTTAACCCTTCTCTTGCTGAATATTCAGTTTAGCTACACCCATCTCTGACTTTGAACCAATCAGATTACTTTATGTAATTTATTCCTACAAATTCATAAACTGAATGTCAAACAGTGTAGATCCTGATCAGATGGCTTCTTCAGAAGCCATCTGATCTGGATCTACACTGTTTGTAAAGATAGGGGTTGTCATGAACAGCAAGATAAGGGTTAACCCATTTCGTACCGGAAACCCAAAAACGGTTACCCTGGCAAACAGGAAAATGGTTGAACCTTTTGCAAACTGTGTAGGCCCTGATCAGATGACACATTCTACGGCATCCGATCAGAGCCTGCACTGTTTGATACGGTACCCATTTTGGGGTTTCCAGTACAAAATGGGTTTAGGGGAATGGGAACACCTGGCAGATTTTCCCCCATTTTTCAAAGGGAGACAACTTTCAGGACTTCCTGTTCACTTTTCTATAAGCTCTGTCCCATGAAAAAAGGGGTCTACTCTTAAAGGAAAGAATGTGCTCCTCAGAAACAAATTCTTTCCTTTAAGAGTTGACCCCTATTGACATGGAAGACAAAGATACTTTTGCAGGAGTTGCCTCCTATGAAGGTGTATCTACTCCCATTAAGTTACCCCCATTATCCTTCCTGGCCTGGCACTATGATTCACCTGGGCTCCCGCGCATCGGGGCTTGGAGAAATAGATTGGGCTGCATGATGCTTTCACACAGAGCTGAAACTGACCGCACAGGAGTGCTGGTTAACCACTTAGTCTTAAAAGCCTGCCCAGGCAAAGTGGTGCAGGTTGGACCATCCCTACATATAAACCTTTTTGATTTGTTTGGGCGACAGGGCTTGAGATGTCATTTCATCTCAGCATCAGGTAAAAGTCCCACAAAATGGGAAGCAACGTCTCCAAAATGACCTAAATAGTGTTGATGGGACATGAATTCACAATTCAAACAAAACTATGATTCACACTCAGGACTTTGAATTACCCCAATCTTGAAACAAATGTTTATGTTCCTTAAGTATTGAATGTTCTCAAAAGTTTGACTGTATTTTAGAACAGGTATGGATATTTAGAAGAGTCTATACAGATTCGGCAACCAAACCAGTATATCGTTAAGTATGGGGTACGGATGGGAGATGAGCTGGTTCTCGCTCCACTCAGCCTCTTCTTCCCAGACATGTTTGGTCTGGTGGGCTCAAACTTCACCCGGGTACAGCAGCGGTCAGATGGTGACCCAGCGGACCCTCATGATGATTTCTACCTCAGGCAGGTGCAGAGAGGGCAGGACCCTGTAAGTTTGTGTTTATAGCCCAGGCATATGAAGTATGCTATGGGGGTATATAGTTTTTGTCCTGCTGTTCGTGTCTGTTGTGTCGTGTCTTTCTGTCCGTCAGTTAACATTTTGGTTTAAGTTTTGCATCTAAGTTTCTGAGAGATTGTATTTTCTGAACCCTTTGATATATTTAGTTGATACTTACACTGAAGTTACATACTGGTCTAAAGATTTCATTGGTGCATGTCCCACCCCCGCTGTGATCTTGAGGTCAAGGTCATAGACTTAGATATTTTACATTTGGTTAAAGTTTTATGACAAAGTTTATAGATGCCTGTATGTTCTAAACTCTAAGACAAATTCAGTTGACACTTCCATCAGTGTTGCATACCTGTTCAAAGATTTCATTGATGCATACCCCACCCTGCTGCTTCAGTAACATTTATGCTCCCCACCCCTTCAGTAACTTTGATGCCCTCACTCCCTTGGTCCATTCAAAAGTTCTATGTTTGGTTTAACTTTAACAAGCACATTTATAGATTCTTATAGCTTCTTGACTTCTTCATTCATTTTACATACAAGCTCGATATATACGGTATATATTAGGGAGTCTCTAGGGATGGAAACTTAAATGCACGCATCTGTATTTGATCGTGACCTAAATTTCGTGGTTCACTGACTTTGCGTCCCAACAGGCGGGACATAGCCTTTTGATATATTCTAGTTTAGGATCGGATGCTACAGGTCAGAAAGAGTGTAAAATAAGATCAGATTTTATAGAGTTCCCTAGCATTAGTTCGGGTCACATCAAGCCAAATTGTAGCTTCAAATGAATGCTCTCAGTCTGATCTGAGGCTTCCCTGTGCCCTTTATGGATACATCTTAACCTAAAGTTCCTTGCAACCAAATGACACCAAGAAAAACTTCATCTGGAAATGACATCTGTTATTGTCTGCTGCATTTTCTTGCAAACTCTTAAAAATACTTTTGCATACCAGCAAACATTGTGGACTCTGATCAGACTGGGTCCAAAATTAACTTTAAAAGTAACCATCAAACAACAAAGCAGAGGACAATTCTTGTGATTGACATCTTAAACGTTAGGGCTTTTATTCTGTCTGAGTCAGAGAGGGTGTGCAAAGACTTGCAGTCAGATTTGCCAAGCTGAGGGAATCCTAACAATGGCAATAATTATTCCACAGGTATATTAGAATCTGATATGGGGTTCTGTTGTAGATGGGTGTTTCCAACTGGAGGGATGACCATGCTAAGCAGAACTGAGGCTATGCCAAGGTTCCACTCAGCACCGTCATCCCAAGGGTGGAAAACACCCATCCAAAACAAACATCATGTTAGATACTTTTTCTTGCACAACACCATCAAAAATTTTCATTTACTTCATTGAACATTTTACTTTCCACACACTATACTTACGTTGTTTGCCTGGGTAAGAACAGGAGGGTAAGAACAGAATTTCTATCCCAGGTTAAAACCATGGATTGTTTGATCAGTTTGTTGGTCAGTTTAAGTAGAAAAATCACTCCAGCTAGGTGCTCGTGATTTGATCTACTTTACAACTGACCTCCAAACTGTCACCACTGCAGAGTTAAAAAAATATTTGAGGGTCACTGAATAGGCATAACTGACCAAAACTAGCTAGTCTGGCCCAGAAAAAGCCCATACACTCTACAGGTCTCATTTCTGTGCTGTAGTCCTGGGGCCAGTTGTTCAAAACTAACGACATCATTAGTTAACGCATCGTTAAAACTTTGATCATTAAATATGGCAAATATGCTAGTCTTTTTGCTGAAAAAATTTTAGATTTTGAACTTGCTAGAACAATATGACCACTAACAAGCTCGTTATGCTATTTGAACAACTGGCCCCTGTTTTCCAAAGGATTACTCATTAACTTCACCACATCTGGTGTTAAGCGAATGTGTGTTGGCCATAAAAAAATCCCAGCCATTCATCATAGTGTGGGTTTTATTTTGAAGTCCTTTGAGATCATTGATTCTACTGCGGAAAGGGGAAAATATCTGAGAGTCACTGATGAGACCTAATATACTGAAACTAGCTAGTCTGGCCCAGAAAAAAACTTTAAACACTGCATAGTTTTCAGTTCTGTGATGAAGCCCTTGCTTTCAATGGATTATCTTCCTAAACAACATTTAACGTCACCACATCTGGTGTCAAGGAGAATGTATGCCAGCCATAAAAAGACTCCCTGCCCTTCATCAATACAAAAATATGCCTATACAAATATATTGTAAACTTAAATGCTGAAAAAAAAAACGAAAATTTTCAGGTGAAAAATTGTGATATTTTTCTTAATTCTGCTCAAAATATAGATTGTGGATGTTGTTAGAACCGCCTCGATGAGGCGGTTCTAAAGAGTACCCAAAATCTATATTTTAGAGCAGAAATAAGAAAAATAAGGTTTACCCCTGTAAACCCCAGTTTTACTATATAAAAGTAGGGTTCAAGGGGGTCAAAATTATATAGGCGTGTTTTCGTGACGTCATATTATGGGTTATATTTTCAAGGCCTTTTGGAACACTGGTTCCACTGCGGAAACTTGAAAATATTTCAGGGTCACTGATGAGGCTAATGTGGCCCTGAAAAAGCTTGTACACTCTACAGGTTTCAGTTCTGTGTTATAGTCTGTGTTTCCAAAGGATTATCATTTTATAGATCATTTCTTTTTCAGTCGAAATTGTCAAAGAAAAAAGATAACCAAGATACAACTCGAGAAGGACCCGACTTTGCAATGGATGATTCCACCCTGAATCCACTGCAAGACGAAGATTCTAACGACATGCCAGAGAACATGCCAATGACTGATGCGAGTAAACTCGGCCGACAGAAGGATCTTGAAGAGGAAGAGGAGGATGAGGGGGCGGAGCCACAGCCTGATTTGATGGGATTAGACAAGGCCATACTCTACAGTATTGATCGATGTGGTGAGTGTCATGGTGTAATGGAGCAGACGGTATTTAGCCTGAAGTTGCACTTTTCTTAACTCATTTTGTACCAAATGGAATATTCCTCCTTATATATAGAAGGAGAGTCCATTTCAAAATTTATTGGTGTCATGTGTTTTTAGCTCAACTGAGCACAAAGTCAATCAGTCAATGTCTGTCATGTGTCGTCCGTCGTGCGTGGTCAACAATTTGCTTTAAATGCGAACTCCTCCTAAACCCTTGGGCCAATTTGAGTCAAACTTCATTGGACGGTTGCCTAGGTGACTCCCTACCAGAATAGCTAAAATTGTTTTGCGCCAATGAACAAGATGGCCACCATAGCTAAAAAAGAAAAATCTTTAAATGACATCTCCTCCTGTACCTTGGTAAATTTCATTCAAACTTCATTGGAATGTTGCTTTGGTAACCCTCTACCAAAATAGCTAAAATAGTTCCGCGCAATTTAGCAAACTGGCCGCCAGAGCTAAAAAAAAAACATCGTAAATTTGCTTCAAATGTGAACTTCTCCTAAACCCTTGGGGTAATTTGATTCAAACTTCACAGGAATGTTCCCTAAGTGACTCCCTACCAAAATAGCTAAAATTGTTCTGCTTGGATGAACAAGATGGTCGCTAGAGCTGAAAATAGAAAAAATCTTAAAACAACAACTCCTCCTGTACCTTTGGGCCAATTTCATTCAAACTTCATAGGAATGTTGCTTAGGTGACCCTCTACCAAAATAGCTAAAACAGTTCTGCTCCATTGAGCAAAATGGCCACCAAAGCTAAAAATAGAAAAACATCGTAAATTTGCTTCAAATGCAAACTCCGCCTAAACCATTGGGGCAGTTTGATTCAATCTTCACAGGAATGTTGCCTTTCTACGAAAATTGCTAGAATAGTTTCACTCCGAAGAACAAATGGCCACCAGAGCTAAAAATAGAAAACTCTTTAAATAACAACTCCTCCTGCATCCTTGGGCCAATTTCATTCAAACTTCATAGGAATGTTGCTTAGGTGACCCTCATTCTGCCGCATTCTGATCGGGGCCTGCACTCTTTGCCACTGACATGTTTTGGAGTTTACAGTATCAAAAGTGTTAAAAACCTACGACAAACAAAGTAATTTGCTATTGATTTCAAATAAGAATATTTTCATACTCAGTGCATTTAAAGAAAAAATCCTATAGTTAACTAGTGAGACATAATGTTGTTCATACCTTAATGAATATGTTGACTCACAGTGTATCACATGATCATTTAGTGATATCAAAATAAACCATGGTTCTAATATGTTGACTCACAGTACATCACATGCTCATTTTGTGACATCAAAATAAACCATGGTTCTAAAACGTTGACTCATAGTACATCACATGATCATTTAGTAAATAAACCATGGTCCTAATACATTGACTCACATGACACAAAATAAACCATTGTTCTAATACATTGACTCACAGTACATCACATGATCATTTAGTGACATCAAAATAAACCATGGTTCTAATACATTGACTCACAGTACATCACATTATCATTTTATGACATCAAAATAAACCATGGTTCTAATACACTGACTCACAGTAGATCACCTGGTCATTTTGTGCCATCAAAATAAACCATGGTTCTAATACATTGACTGACAGTAGATCACATGATTATTTACTGACATCAAAATAAACCATGGTCTTTTGTTTTGTTCGTTTGTTTGAATTGAGGTTTAATGTCCCCATCAACACTATTTAGGTAATTTCAGAGACGCTGCTTCCAATTGTTTGGGACTTTTACCCCACATTGAGATGAAATGACATCAAGCCATGGTTCTATCAGATATGACAATGCTGTTCCAATGTTAATAGGTAAACTATGTCCGATTGGTTCTTTCTGTTATAGCCCTCAAACCAGAATTTTTAGTCAAATTATGGAAGGAAAATAAAGTAAATATAAGTATTAATGGCAATTTGAAACATGATTACACATAACCTACATTTTCAAGTCATCACGAAAACACGCCTATTTAATTTTGACCCCCTTGAACCCCACCTTTATACGGTGAAACTAGGGTTTTTAGCTCACCGTCACGTAGTGACGAGGTGAGCTTTTGGGATCACTTTTTGTCCGTCGTCCGTCGTGCGTGCGTCCGTGCGTGTGTCCGTGCGTCCGTAAACAATTTCTTTAAACGACATCTCCTCCTAAACAACTGATCGGATTTTGACCAAACTTCACAGGAATGATCCTTAGGTGGTCCCCTTTCAAAGTTGTTCAAATGGTTCCGGTCCATTGCACATCCAGGTCACAGGACCCAAAAATAGATTTTTTTCACCAAAAACTTAAAAAATCTTCTTCTCTGAAACCACAAGGCCCAGGTCTTTGATATTTGGTATGAAGCTTCATCTAGTGGACCCCTACCAAGATTGTTCAAATTATAGTGCTGGGGCCAAAAATGCCCCCGCCCCGGGGCCCTTTGGTTTTACATAGGCTTATATAGGGAAAATCTTTAAAAATCTTCTTCTCTGAAACCACAAGGCCCAGGTCTTTGATATTTGGTATGAAGCTTCATCTAGTGGACCCCTACCAAGATTGTTCAAATTATAGTGCTGGGACAAAAAATGCCCCCGCCCCGGGGCCCTTTGGTTTTACATAGGCTTATATAAGGAAAATCTTTAAAAATCTTCTTCTCTGAAACCACAAGCCCCAGGTCTTTGATATTTGGTATGAAGCTTCATCTAGTGGACCCCTACCAAGATTGTTCAAATTATAGTGCAGGGGCCAAAAATGCCCCCGCCCCGGGGCCCTTTGGTTTTACATAGGCTTATATAGGGAAAATCTTTAAAAATCTTCTTCTCTGAAATCACAAGGCCCAGGACTTTGATATTTGGTATGAAGCTTCATCTAGTGGACCCCTACCAAGATTGTTCAAATTATAGTGCTGGGGCAAAAATTGCCCCCGCCCCCGGGCCCTTTGGTTTTACATAGGCTTATATAGGGAAAATCTTTAAAAATCTTCTTCTCTGAAACCGCAAGGCCCAGGACTGTGATGTTTAGCATGAAGCTTCATCTAGTGGACCCCTACCAAGATTGTTCAAATTATAGCCCTTGGACCAAAAATGCCCCCGCTCCGGGTCCCTTTGGTTTTACATATACTTATATAGGGAAAATCTTTAAAAACCTTCTTCTCTGAAACCGCAAGGCCTAGGTCTTTTATATTTGGTATGAAGCTTCTTCTAAAGGACCCCTACCAAGATGATTAATATTATAATGCTGGGGCCAAAAGTGGCCCAGCCTGGGGCCATTTGGTTTTACATAGGCTTATATAGGGATAATCTTTAAAAATCTTCTTCTCTGAAACCACAAGGCCCAGGACTTTGATATTTGGTATGAAGCTTCATCTAATGGACCTCTACCAAGATTGTTCAAATTATAGCCCTGGGGCCAAAAATGCCCCGCTCTGGGGCCCTATGGTTTTACATAGACTAATATAGGGAAAATCTTTAAAAATCTTCTTCTCAGAGACCACAAGGCCTGGGTCTTTGATATTTGGTATGAAGCTGCATCTAGTGGACCTCTGTCAAGATTATTCAAATTATAGCTCTGATACCAAAAATGTCCCCGCTCCGGGGCCCTTTGGTTTTACATAGACTTATATAGGGAAATCTTTAAAAATCTTCTCTGAAACTGCAAGGCCAAGGCCTTTGATATTTAGTAAGGAGCTTTATCTAGTGGACCTCTACCAAGATTGTTCAAATTATAGCCCTGGGGCCACAAATGCCCCCTCCCCGGGGCCCTTTGGTTTTACATAGATTTATATAGCACCGGGGCCATTTGGTTTTGCATAGGCTTATGTAGGGAATATCTTAAAAAAAAAAAAATTCTTCTCTGAAACCGCAAGGTAATACAGCCTTGGTCTTTGATATTTGATGTGTAGCTTCATCTAGTGGACCTTTGCCAAGATTGTTCAAATTATAGCCTTTGTTGATGTTTGGTATGAAGCTTCACCTTTAAGACCTCCCTCAACATTATGCACATTAAAGCCCTGGGGCCAATAATGGCCCTCTCTGGGGCCCACTTGTTACACTATGGATCAGGTGAGCGATCCAGGGCCATCATGGCCCTCTTGTTAGGGTTAAACCTTATTTTTCCTTATTTCTGTGCTAAAATATAGATTGTGATCATAAGAACCGCCTCAATGAGGCGGTCATCATGGAGGCGGTTCTAATGAGTACCCACAATCTGTATTTTGAGCAGAAATAAGAAAAATATCACAATTTTTCATCTTAAAATTTTAGTTTTTCTGGTGGTAACATTTACAATTTATTTGTATAGGTGTGTTTTCGTAATGTATATCTTTCCTGTTGATACAGGAAGAATTCCATAGGGACTGAAGAACGGGTTGGATTCAGCCAGTGTAATACAGCCATGGTAAAACAGCCATGGTAATACATGTACAGCCTTGGTAATACAGCCTTGGTAATTCAGCCATCAGAGTTTAAGTCATTGAAGTGTCTTTTTATTCACATTTTGGTGTTTTTGAAAATTTCATGCTGCTTGTGGCAGAAAGTTGATTACCTGTTTTGCCTTTTGATTGGTTTCCTGTTTTTGATCCCAGCTTCTGATGAAACCAAGAAGAAAATGTACAGCTGTATCATCGTGGTGGGAGGTGGCATGAACTTTGAAGGGGCACAACCCTGGCTACAGTACAGGATCTGGAGGGGAATGCCTAATCAGTACAGACTCATGTTGGAAACAATGGATGTTATCACAAAGCCAAAGGTAGTTCAGAGAATGTCTTATCAAACATTTTTATGTTTCTGTACTGTGGGTTGGTTGGTTGATTTGAGGTTTAACGTCCCCGTCAACACTGTAAAGGTCATTTTGGAGACGTTGCTTCCAATTTCGTGGGACTTTTACCCGACATTGAGATGAAATGACATCTCAAGCCCTGTCGCCCAGTGAAACCAATAGGGTTTATTAGCATGGACGGTCTGCCTCGCACCGCGGTTCCTGGGCAGGCTTAGTTCCTCTAAGTGTTTTACCAGTACTAGTGTGCGGGCCGGATTCAGCTCTGCGTGGAAGCATCATGCAGCCCATATATTTCTTCAAGCCCCTATGGGCGGGGGCCGTCTGTACTGTGGGAATGGGGTGAGGCACATTAAGGAATATTTTACTTAAATTTACAAGAAGATGATTATTTTGCAAACCCCCCCCCCCTCTCCCATTGCAGATCAGGTTTAAGTTGGAGCGTTGGCATAGCTTATTTGCAATTTGAAGTACAGTATCGATTGCATGGATGGATTCTGACCAAACTTGCAGGGTTACATCACTGGGATGGGGGAAATGGTCATTTTCAAGGGCACAGACTCCTCAAGAACAGTCAATTTGAAGCCAAAAATCTGTCTCAAAAACAAATTGATGAATTTTGGTCAACCTAGCAAAGATTTAACCCTTGTCCTGCTAATCCCGGATATGCCTTATCTTTGAAACAATGTAGATCCAGATCAGATGGCTTCTGAAGAAGCCATCTGATCAGGATCTACATTGTTTGCCATTCAGATTGTGAATTTGTTGCAATAATTTGCATCAAGTAATATGATTGGTTGATAATCGGTAGTGGGTGTGGCATATATAAATATTCAGCAGGACAAGGGTTAAGTAGATTTTGGTGACCTCAACCTTCTTTTTAAAGTCACAGGCTCCTGAAAACTGTCAATTTTGGGCCACACATGGCTTGTCTGCACCGTATCTCATGAAGGAATTGATGAATTTTGGTCAAACTTGGTACAATATATCATCGCAACTTGTCTTTACCTTATATCCAAAATAAATTCATGACTTATGTTCATTTGTATGGTGCTATATATATGATTTCAACCTGTCAAAGACTTGACCTGGACATAGTTTTCCCCTGAATATTTCTTGTTAATCAGAGATGGGTGAAAACCGGAGTACCCACATCAAAACCAAGCGCCAGGCCGGGAAAAGTGTGGCAAGGTAAACTGAATGGTGCAAAAATGAATGTTGTGGCAGTTTTCAGCTCTATTAGTAACTGGGTTTATTGACAAACAAACGACCCAAAAAGTATCAAGTTCTCCTAGATTCTTTCCTCATTACAGAGGCATGTTTGACTTACTAAATCAGAATCAGGATTCGAAATCATAGTTCTGTTTCAACATTTTATTTGTGCGAAACAGAAACATGATACTGAATCAGGTGAATCATACTTCAATCATGTTTCAAAATGATTCAAGTGCATCAGTAGAATCATAGAATCAAAACATACTGTTTTTTTTGAAGTGGCAGAATCTTGTTTGTGATTTAGAAATCGGGATTTGGAAATTCTTCCCCAGCCCCCACCGCCCGAGTGCTGAAAATAGAGAGAGTGGCTGGAGATTTTGCTATTGCACTTGCCTGCAGTGCAAGTTAGGTTTGGTGTTTTTGCATGAAAGCATCAAGTTTGTCCCCGCCCATCAGGGCTTTGAGAAATAGACAAGGCCGAATGATGCTTCCAGGCAGAGCTGAAACCGACTGCACATGACTACATGTAAACCGCTTAGGTCTAAGCCTGCCCAGTCAAAGTGGTGCAAGTCTGACTGTCCATGCATTTAAACCCTATTGGTTTCATTGGGCGGCAGGGATTGAGATGTCTTTTCATCTCAATGTCGGATAAAAGTCCAACAAAATTGGAAGTGTCTCAAAAATGACCGAAATAGTATTGATGGGGACATTAAACCTTAAGCAAAACAAAAGAAAATCAAAGCATCAAGAATCCATGGTACCTGCAAATGAGAGGAAAATCTTTCCCGAATTTGCCATTTTCTATTCATCAGATAAAATAACTTTCAAACAGAATGGTTAAAGCACTTTCTTTCAATGTTTGGCAGTATTTCATTTATATATATATGGCTGCTAAACATGTATATATTGGTTTTTAACCCATATATGACAATACAATCTCCTTCCTAATAAGTTTGGAAAGGTCCATTTCCAATTATAGGGGTGTCAGTTTTGTTTTGTTGAGGTAAGTTGTGAACAAGTGCATGTACTTTGAGCAAACAGTGTATACCCAGATCAGATGCCCCAGAATGCGGTGGATCTGGGTGTATACTGTTTGCCAATGTCCCCAAAAAAGGGCTGCTAGGTATATATAGGTTAACTGCACTGTAGATCCAATACTTCACGGGCCGTTATTTAGCGAAATCCAGTATATCGCGAATTTTCCATGGACCCCAAATTTACCATGAGCAAAAAAAAACAACACAAAAACGTCCAGATCGGTATAAAAGTGGTGGCGGTAGTTTGCCGAGACACCGATATAATTGTGGTGGTAGTTTGCCGAGACGCCGATATAAGTCGCGGTAGTTATCTGCTAAGATGCTGTTTATCAGTCCACACTAAACTAAATAACTTGTTCAGAGCTGACATTTTTACAGTTGGAAGAAAATAATATAACTGACTGTAATTTCGGTATTGATTTTTCACACATTATCAGAAGCGAAATCACTGTAGTTCACACATTATAACCAATGGATATATCACGCTAATGGAACTTGGACCCCAAACACCGCGATATATTGGATCTACAGGGTATTTGTTTCCATTGCAATTACAGATTACCAGCACTTATATTGCTTACTCTTGACCAGTATCTTTCTTCAACTTTACGGCACAAGCTCCAAGCAGTGTCTGATGATCTGAATTCAGTTGGTCATAGTTCACTTGCATGTATAATATGAAACCTCATTGGCCCAAAAGTTGGTGGCTGTTTCATAGCAACTGATAAGGTAAGTATTTTGTAACAACTGGTGAAAAGTTTTTGTCAATTCTCCATAAAAACCTATGTTGTGAGTACCCACAACATAGGTTTAAATGGAGAAATAAGGAAAACTATCCTGCAGCTATCACAAATTACTCATCTTATCTTTTCCTACGGCTTGTTTACAATGGCTGAACATTCTTTCATGAGGATTGATCCGGAAATCTTTTCTATGGTCATTCTCTTCCTTCCTCTAATTCAAGAAGTGCAGTTGAAAGTTTCTGGCGGAAGAATGTGCACTGTACTGCTAAACTGCATATGTACAAGCTTGCCCTAGGCCTCCGTCCATCGGGGCTAGGAGAAATAGATTGGGCTGCATGGTGCTTCCACACACAGTTGAAAATGACTGCACATACGAGTCCGACTGCATCTCAGTGTCAGGTAAAAGTCCCACAAAATTGGAAGCAACATCTCGAAAATGACCTAAATACAGTTGATGGGGCTGTAAAACCCCAATTTAAGCAAAAGAAATAGTTACGGATAATTCAGTGACAGATTTTATAATGAAAAAGGCACATTGTGTGCACTCATTAGATTCGCCTCGATGAGGCAATTCTAATGAGTACACACAGCATACCTTTATTTTATAGAAGCATTATGCCTCCTGAACCTCAATGGCTCAAATAAACCCTATCTCAAACAAATTTTCATGGTCCCAAAGGAGTTTGAGCCATTGAAGTTGACTGTTTTGTTTGAGGTTTAACATCCCCCACAGCACTATATAGGTCATTTTGGAGATGCTGCTTCCAATTTTGGGGTACATCAACCTGACATTGAGATGAAATGACATCTCAAGCTCTGCTGCCAAATGAAACCAATAGAGTCTATATGCATGGATCTGTGTAGAAGCATCATGCAG
This sequence comes from Lucinisca nassula, assembly GCA_963580285.1. NCBI lineage: Eukaryota > Metazoa > Mollusca > Bivalvia > Lucinida > Lucinidae > Lucinisca > Lucinisca nassula. The sequence goes on from OY757016.1 coordinate 73,559,676, forward strand.
CCCAATCTATTTCTCCATATTCCGATAGGTCGGGACCCAGCGTTTGAAAATCTAAAATATGTTTTTCAGGAGATGGACCCACAGATAGTGTGTTGGAAAGGTGCCACAGTACTGGCATGTCTGGATACCACACAGGAGCTCTGGATCAAACCAAAGGAATGGAAACAGTTTGATGTCAGAATGTTGAGAGAGAGAGCCCCTTTTGTATGGTGATGTATGATGACATCGTCACATGACAGACTTCAAGAATCTTAAATGGATGTGAAAGGGTGGACAGAAAAATCCTTGGGACAGATTTTTCTAAGATTCTGTTTCTTGAATACCTTTCATTTCAGAGTCTGGATTTTTAGTAGCGCAGTCACTTTGATTGCCAAAGTCTGCCATATTGTGATAATGTGATGCTTAGTGTTGTCACATACTATTTAGTGAACGGCATACACAAGATCGTATTCATCCAGTGCATATCCAGCATGTGACGGTGAGAATACTCTTATTTTTATCTGGTTAGTATAACCTGGGTAGAATAAGAATTTCTGTCACAGGGGAAAATCCTGTTGTGCAAGAATGCATGGTCTACAAAGCTTATGTGTACATAGGGTTCAACTCCTGTATCACCATCTCTGCAATAGCAGGAAACCTACCATTCAGATGTCAAGTCCATGAACATGGCTGTATCATATGCATATGTGTAATGAGTGCTTTACCCTTATTGTAGTCATTGAAATACTGTTTGTCTGAATATTGCAGATTCTAACACAGCGCGCCTATTTTGGCAATGGAAAATAACTGTGTTTTATTCTACAACAAATCACGGCAAAGAAGAGTGTTACGAGTGACGTCATTAAAAACTGCAAATTTATGACGTCACTAGTCGATTTCCTTGACGTATGACGGTGTAACATCATATTCTCGCATCGAAAACGTTGGAATAGGATATAAATACATGTGTTTCAGTCGATAATTTTTGCGGGATTTCTTTTAACAATGGCAAAAAGTTGTGAGAATTTGAAGGAAACAGCAGCATTATTGCCAATTTTCAGCCTGTTAGAATCGAAATAGATCAGCTCTAGTCTGTGATTTGATGAGTAATAAATCACAGTTTGTCGGTCAGTCGCTATGCGCTCGTGATTTGTCTACTTTGCAACTGACCTCCAAACTGTGATTTATTACTCAACAAATCACAGTTAGAGCTGATCTATTTCTTAACTAACATACACAACAGACTCCAATTGTTTCATGTTGAAGGTTATTAAAATAAGAGAAAGACATCATGATGTGAATTTCTTTATTTTACTGCTCCAACAATATGTTAACTCTTTCACCCAAGGGGCCTCCATGGTCTAAACAGCAAGAGCTCTGACTATTAATCATAAGGTCTCTCACCACTGTGGTTTGCACCCCACTCTGGCCTTACATGAGGTTCCAAGTTCTGCAACGGAAGGTTAGGTGTTTTATCTACGGGTACTCTGTTTTTCGCCCAACTCTGATTAACGATCAGCTCAAAATAAGTGAAATAATCTTAGAAGGGCTGTAAACCTCGCCCACCCCCCCCCCCCCCCCCCCCCACAAAAAAAAAAAAATCTTTCAATCCAGAGTTTCTGAAGCACTCTTCCATCTTAGAATTTGGACACATCCATTGTTATAAATAGGGGGTTTGGCCAAAATCATTAATACGATGGCGAACAGAGCTGATCCTGATGAGACTGCTTATGAGCCGACTCATCATGGCCTACATTGTTTGCTTAGGATGATGTATCTGTATTGGCCGACATGGTTGAAAGAATTAAACCTACCGTAAAAATCCTAAAAATTCGGACACCTTGAGGACTTGCTGTAATTCTCCTGAAATTTTAATATTGTTTTCGGGATGCAGCAAGGAGTCCAAAAGGTGCAGACAGAATGGCATATAGTGTAGACCCTGATCAGAATGCTCCTTAAGAAGCAGTCTGATTTGGGCCTGCACTGTTTGCATAGGCCTATCTGTCCAAATACTTAGGATGATTACAGTATCACACATATCACAGTATTATTACACTATTGCTGGGGTCCAAAACAGAAACCAAACTGTGTTATATCCAAACAAAAAACATAATTTTATAGAAAAATGACCATCTATGGTCATTTTTCTATAAAAAAAAAATGAGTTTTTTATAAAAATCTACATATTTTTGGGGATCCATCTTCAAACCATTGTTTATCCAAAACTATAGCTGGTGCAATTTGACACGAGACTAACCTTTATGCAAAGAGTACATTACAATGTAGTCAGTGTTATCGCCTGATAGGTCGGTTTTTCGTAAACTTCTCGTGAATTTTCGGCATCTCGTGAATGGCGACCCATTTACTGACCTCCGTTTTTAATAACAACATCCATCTTTTCGGAAGACGACTAACATAAATATAATACATTCAGTCAGGTGTGAAATTATGGCAATAGAGGTCAACAGTCTCATGTCAAATTATTCGAACAATAATAAAGAGGTTGTGTTATATTATAAAGTGGTTGTGGTACATCAGCATAACAGTCTTGAGTGACAACTGTCCCAACAAATCCTTGGTCCATTTTCTTGTATTTCTCCAACATCCCTTAACCCATTGTATACTAGTGGACTCTTCCATTACTATATATTGGACAAGTTCATTTGCCATATTAGGGGTGTCAGCCTATTTTTTATTGTTAAAGGAAAATTCTGTAAGCAAATAGTGCAGACCCTGATCAGACGCCACATTCTGCGGCATCTGATCTGGGCCTGCACTGTTTGCCAACTACCCATTTTGGAGTTTCCGGTACAAAATGCTGTACAAAATGGGTTAAAGTACCAATTACAACAGTAGCAGACTGCATTTTCACTTTTTTTTTTCCTTATTTTTCAGAGAAAATAAGGGCTGATTTTTCATGCGAATCATCTGCGGTGCAGGAATATCAACCCTTATTTTCTCTGAAAAAAAAATGGTAAAAAGTTGTTTATAGAATGTCATCTGCTGAATTTTGTTGGACATTTGAAGGATTGAAATATGTTGTGGATACTTATAATAACTAGAGCTGTCAGAGGATCTGACTATAGCCCCGCTTCAGCGCTGTCAGAGAAGAAAGTTATTTAAGCTGCAGAGAAAACAGTTATGAACAAGAAATAACTGTTGAAAATTTTACATTATCTGGAAAAACTCTAAGAGTTGTGAGCCCTTGTCCCTCATTTCAATGAGCATGATACATTACCAGAATGTCCATGTTTATACTAAATTTCATCTTCCATTTTTCAATGTTCAAAGGGTAATAACTCCTAAAGTAGGCAAATCAGAGTCAGGGTTCCTGCGCTCTGCACATTGTCTCATGGTGCTTTACACTTGTGTGAAGTGTCATGAAAATATCTCAAATGGTTTGTGAGTTATGGAGCCGACACAGTCAAAATTGCCTTTTTAAATGTTCAAAGGGCAATAACTCCTAAAGTAGGCAAACCAGAGTTATGGTTCCTGCACTCTGCACATCATCTCAAGGTGCTTTTCATTTATTTGAAGTTTCATGAAAATATCAGAAACGGTTATGGAGCGGACATAGTTAAAATTGCCATTTTTTAATATTCAAAAGCCTATAACTGAAAAAGTAGACAATCAAGAGTTTGGGTTCCTGCGCTCTGCACACGTAATATGGTGCTTTACATTTGTGTGAAGTTTCATAAAATTATCTCAAACGGTTTTTGAGTTATCGAGCAAAGACGGCTAAAATTGATATTTTTCAATATTCAAAGGGAAATAACTCAAAAGGCAATCCAGAGTTATGGTTCCTGCACTCTGCACACCATCTCATGGTGTTTAATGTTTGTGTGAAGTTTCATGAAAATATGTGAATGGGTTTTAAAGTTATGGAGCGGACACGAAAATTGTTAACAGACACAGACACACAGAAAATACAAAAACCAGAGTTATGGTTCTTGCGCTCTGCACATTGTCTCATAGTGCTTAACATTTGTGTGAAGTTTCATGAAATTATCTCAAACGGTTTTCGAGTTATGAAGCGGACACTGTTAAAATTGCCATTTTTCAATGTTCAAAGGGCAATAACTCCAAAAATAAGCAATGCAGAGTTATGGTTCCTGCGCTCTGCACATCGTCTCATAGTGCTTAACATTTGTGTGAAGTTTCCTAAAAATATCTCAAACGGTTTTCGAGTTATGAAGCGGACACAATTAAAATTGCCATTTTTCAATGTTCAAAGGGCAATAACTCCAAAAGTAGGCAATCCACAGTTATAATTCCTTCGCTCTGCACATTGTCTTATGGTGTTTAACATTTGTGTGAAGTTTCATGAAAATATGTTAAGCAGATACAAAGTTATGGAGCCAACACAAATTAACGGAATCACGGAATTACGGAAAATGTTCAAAGGGCAATAACTCCAAAAGTAGGCAATCCACAGTTATAATTCCTTCGCTCTGCACATTGTCTTATGGTGTTTAACATTTGTGTGAAGTTTCATGAAAATATGTTAAGCAGATACAAAGTTATGGAGCCAACACAAATTAACGGAATCACGGAATGACAGAAGGACATGGCAAATCCAATATAGCCCCACTTTTTCAAAGCGGGGCTATAATAACAAACAAGAGGGTCCTGTATCGCTCACCTGAGCTAACAGATTCAAAGTTTAAGGAAGTGCCAACCTTTACTGAAGGCTTTATGGGAGGACATGGTGATGACAGGGTAAGCATTTTCTGAAAATCAAGTAGAATTTAACTCTATGATAAACAGGCTGACCTCACCGGTTTTCAAACTCATTCAAGCTTTTATTCCCTACTTGCTAAGAAGATCCGATCTAAACTGAAGTGGCTATGGTGATGACAAGTTCAAAAACAAGAGGGCCATGATGGCCCTGGAATCGCTCACCTGATCCATAGTGTAACAAGTGCGCCCCAGAGGGGGCCATTATTGGCCCCAGGGCTTTAATGTGCATAATAATGAGGGAGGTCTTAAAGGTGAAGCTTCATACCAAACATCAACAAAGGCTATAATTTGAACAATCTTGGCAAAGGTCCACTAGATGAAGCTACACATCAAATATCAAAGACCTGGGCCTTGCGGTTTCAGACAAGAAGATTTTTTTTAAAGATATTCCCTACATAAGCCTATGCAAAACCAAATGGCCCCGGGGCTATATAAATCTATGTAAAACCACAGGGCCCTGGGGTGGGGGCATTTGTGGCCCCAGGGCTATAATTTGAACAATCTTGGTAGAGGTCCAGTAGATAAAGCCCCATACTAAATATCAAAGGCCTTGGCCTTGCAGTTTCAGAGAAGATTTTTTAAGATTTCCCTATATTAGTCTATGTAAAACCAAAGGGCCCCAGAGCAGGGATATTTTTAGTATCAGAGCTATAATTTGAATAATCTTGATCCAGCGAAGACTCAGATCAGCCTGCGCATCCGCACAATCTGATCAGAGTCTTCGCTGTGTGCTCTAAGGATAGCTAAGGGCCCAAGAGTTCCACTAGATGCAGCTTCATACCAAATATCAAAGACCCAGGCCTTGTGGTATCAGAGGAGAAGATTTTTAAAGATTTTCCCTATACATTGTATTAGTCTATGTAAAACCATAGGGCCCCAGAGCGGGGGCATTTTTGGCCCCAGGGCTATAATTTGAACAATCTTGGTTGAGGTCCATTAGATGAAGCTTCATACCAAATATCAAAGTCCTGGGCCTTGTGGTTTCAGAGAAGAAAATTTTTAAAGATTATCCCTATATAAGCCTATGTCAAACCAAAGGGCCCCGGGGCGGGGGCCACTTTTGGCCCCAGCACTATAATTTGAATCATCTTGGTAGGGGTCCTTTAGAAGAAGCTTCATACCAAATATAAAAGACCTAAGCCTTGTGGTTTCAGAGAAGAGGTTTTTAAAGATTTTCCCTATATAAGTCTATGTAAAGCCAAAGGGCCCCAGAGCGGGGGCATTTTTGGCCCCAGGGTTATAATTTGAACAATCTTGGTAGGGGTCCACTAGATGAAGCTTCATACCAAATATCAAAGTCCTGGGCCTTGCGGTTTCAGAGAAGAAGATTTTTAAAGATTTTCCCTATATAAGCCTATGTAAAACCAAAGGGCCCGGGGGCGGGGGCATTTTTTGCCCCACCACTTTAATTTGAACAATCTTTGTAGGGTCCACTGTATGAAGCTTCATACCAAATACCAAAGTCCTGGGCCTTGGGGTTTCAGAGTAGAAGATTTTTAAAAATTTTCCCTATATAAGCCTACGTAAAACCAAAGGGTCCTGGGGCGGGGACATTTTTGGCCTCAGCACTATAATTTGAATAATCTTGGTAGGGGTCCTTTAGATGAAGCTTCATACCAAATATAAAAGACCTAGGCCTTGTGGTTTCAGAGAAGAAGATTTTAAAGATTTTCCCTATATAAGTCTATGTAAAACCAAAGGGCCCGGGGCGGGGGCATTTTTGGCCCAAGGGCTATAATTTGAACAATCTTGGTAGAGGTCCATTTGATGAAGCTTCATTCTAAATATCAAAGTCTTGGGCCTTGCGGTTTCAGAGAAGATTTTTAAAGATTTTCCCTATATAAGCCAATGTGAAACAAAAGGGCCCCAGGACGGGGGCATTTTTTGCGCTAGCACTATAATTTGAACAATCTTGGTAGGGGTCCACTAGATGAAGCCTCATACGAAATATTAAAAGTCCTGGGCCTTGTGGTTTCAGAGAAGAAGATTTTTAAAGATTTTCCCTATATAAGCCTATGTAAAACCAAAGGGCCCCGGGGCGGGGGCATTTTTGGCCCCAGCACTATAATTTGAACAATCTTGGTAGGGATGCACTAGATGAAGCTTCATACCAAATATCAAAGACCTGGGCATTGTGGTTTCAGAGAAGAAGATTTTTAAAGATTTTCCCTATATAAGCCAATGTAAAACCAAAGGGCCCCGTGGCGGGAGCATTTTTTGTCCCAGCACTATAATTTGAACAATCTTGGTAGGGGTCCACTAGATGAAGCTTCATACGAAATATCAAAGTCCTGGGCCTTGTGGTTTCAGAGAAGAAGATTTTTAAAGATTTTCCCTATATAAGCCTATGTAAAACCAAAGGGCCCCGGGATGGGGGCATTTTTGGCCCCAGCACTATAATTTGAACAACCTTGGTAGGGGTCCACTAGATGAAGCTTCATACCAAATATCAAAGACCTGGGCCTTGTGGTTTCAGAGAAGAAGATTTTTAAAGATTTTCCCTATACAGTCAAACCTGTGAACAAAGGCCATGTATGGGACAGGACAAATTTGGCCGTTATTCACAGGTGACCTTTATTCGGAGGTTTGACAATTACCAGCAGGCCGACAGTGTCCAAAAAATCTTACATTTATTGATTAAATAGCAGGCTGTCATTGGATGAAGAAGCATATTGTTTTCCATTTAATTTACATGTTTATTTGTTGCGTCATCCGACGCCAGCAACCCCACACGTGTTTAAATATTTCATAAAAAATGTTTGGAACCGGTAAAAAATATTTTCTCGATAGCTAAACGGTTGTGAATATAGGTGGATAGAAAACAGCGCAGTATAGCTCCCGAATTATCCCTCCGTGTCAATAAACAAGAACAGCTTCGACTTTTCCCGCCGAGCGTCTGCTATTTGGCGCCAAAACATAACCATTCATGAGATGGTAGAGTAGTCCGTTTTTATTATGCAAACATATACCGTTAGATGTAGCTAATTGTCTGAGGAGGATTAAATCATTTTCACATTGATCTTGGATTAAATTTTATGAATGGAGGATAAACGCAAATTAGAGAAATGACTTGACCATATTTTCACACCTTATCGACACGCACCGCAGGGTGGCAATTATATGACAGGGATTAACAATAGTGTCATACTTGAACCGAAATAAATACACAGATGGTTTGCCTGTGAATTGACAGTGCCGCAATTATTGTGATTAACTTACTGGGCTAGTTTTACCGTCTTTTAAAAAAAAAAAAAAATGTTTAGTCATTTTTTCTTCACTTTTCTAATAAACTATCTTCAGTTCTTGTGTAAAACAGAATGCAATGGATTTATTCAATTCAACTCACTCACAAACCGTAACATGTTTGACCAGATCGCCAGGATTAAGGACTGCAACACCAATCAAGCAGGCCAATTATATGCCAATCAATGGCGATAATTACCTCAAAGCTGAAATCATGAGCGTGATGGATTCAATTATAGACCGTTATTCAAGGACAGCAACTCAGTTTGGGACTGAATAACGTGACCGTTGACCGTAGTGCACAGTGGACCGCTATTCCCAGTTAATTTATAAGGGAATTTCGATGGGAGGGGTTGAAAATGACCGTTGTAATAAGGGGACCGTTATTCGGAGGTGACCGTAAGCACAGGTTCGACTGTATAAGCCTATGTAAAACCAAACGGCCCAGTGGCGGGGGCATTTTTGGCCCCAGCACTATAATTTGAACAATCTTGGTAGGGGTCCACTAGATGAAGCTTCATACCAAATATCAAAGACCTGGGCCTTGTGGTTTCAGAGAAGAAGATTTTTAAAGATTTTCCCTATATAAGCCAATGTAAAACCAAAGGGCCCCAGGGCAGGGGCATTTTTTGTCCCAGCACTATAATTTGAACAATCTTGGAAGGGGTCCACTAGATGAAGCTTCATACCAAATATAAAAGTCATGGGCCTTGTGGTTTCAGAGAAGAAGATTTTTAAAGATTTTCCTTATATAAGCCTATTTAAAACCAAAGGGCCCCAGGGCGGGGGCATTTTTGGCCCCAGCACTATAATTTGAACAATCTTGGTAGGGGTTCACTAGATGACGCTTCATACCAAATATCAAAGTCCTGGGCCTTGTGGTTACAGAGAAGAAGATTTTTAAAGATTTTCCCTATATAAGCCTATGTAAAACCAAAGGGCCCCGGGGCGGGGGCATTTTTGGCCCCAGCACTATAATTTGAACAATCTTGGTAGGGGTCCACTAGATGAAGCTTGATACCAAATATCAAAGCCCTAGGCCTTGTGCTTTCAGAGAAGAAGATTTTTTAAGTTTTTGGTGAAAAAATTCTATTTTTGGCTCCTGTGACCTAGATGTGCAACGGACCGGAACCATTTGAACAACTTTGAAAGGGGACCACCTAAGGATCATTCCTGTGAAGTTTGGTCAAAATCCGATCAGTGGTTTAGGAGGAGATGTCAAACGGCCCAGTGGCGGGGGCATTTTTGGCCCCAGCACTATAATTTGAACAATCTTGGTAGGGGTCCACTAGATGAAGCTTCATACCAAATATCAAAGACCTGGGCCTTGTGGTTTCAGAGAAGAAGATTTTTAAAGATTTTCCCTATATAAGCCAATGTAAAACCAAAGGGCCCCAGGGCAGGGGCATTTTTTGTCCCAGCACTATAATTTGAACAATCTTGGAAGGGGTCCACTAGATGAAGCTTCATACCAAATATAAAAGTCATGGGCCTTGTGGTTTCAGAGAAGAAGATTTTTAAAGATTTTCCTTATATAAGCCTATTTAAAACCAAAGGGCCCCAGGGCGGGGGCATTTTTGGCCCCAGCACTATAATTTGAACAATCTTGGTAGGGGTTCACTAGATGACGCTTCATACCAAATATCAAAGTCCTGGGCCTTGTGGTTACAGAGAAGAAGATTTTTAAAGATTTTCCCTATATAAGCCTATGTAAAACCAAAGGGCCCCGGGGCGGGGGCATTTTTGGCCCCAGCACTATAATTTGAACAATCTTGGTAGGGGTCCACTAGATGAAGCTTGATACCAAATATCAAAGCCCTAGGCCTTGTGCTTTCAGAGAAGAAGATTTTTTAAGTTTTTGGTGAAAAAATTCTATTTTCGGCTCCTGTGACCTAGATGTGCAACGGACCGGAACCATTTGAACAACTTTGAAAGGGGACCACCTAAGGATCATTCCTGTGAAGTTTGGTCAAAATCCGATCAGTGGTTTAGGAGGAGATGTCGTTTAAAGAAATTGTTTACGCACACACGCACGGATGGACGCACGCACGACGGACAAAAAGTGATCCCAAAAGCTCACCTCGTCACTACGTGACGGTGAGCTAACAAGGGTTTTCAAACTCCTCCAAGCTTTCTGCATGACTTCCTTGTTTGTAAGTTTCATGAAGATCCGTTCAAAACTAAAGGGGCAGCAGTGATAACTATGTCGAAAATAGGCATTTTCAGCAATCAAAGGCACGTCACTCTATGATAAATGTGCCGACTTGGCCGGTATTCGAACTCACCTGAGTTTTATTCCCAGCCACCTTACATGTAAGTTTCAGAAAGATCCGATCAGACTTGGCCAGTATTCAAACTCATCCAAGATTTTATTCCCAGCCACCTCACGTATAAGTTTCAGAAAGATCCGATCAAAACTGAAGGGGCTACGGTGATGACAAGGTCAAAATTTGGCATTTTTAGCAATCAAAGGGATGTTACTCTAAAATAAATGAGCCGACTTGGCCAGTTTTTGAACTCATCCGAGGTTTCATCCCCAGCCACCTTACATATAAGTTTCAGAAAAATCCGATCAAAACTGAAGGGGCTACGGTAATGACAAGGTCAAAAATCAACATTTTCAGCCATCAAAGGGACAGAACTCTACGATAAATGGGCTGACTTGGCCTGTTTTCGAACTCCTCCAAGATTTTATCCCCAGCCACCTTACATATAAGTTTCAGAAAGATCCAATCAAAACTGAAGGGGCTATGGTGATGACAAGGTCAAAAATCGGCATTTTCAGCAATCAAAGGGACATAAATCAATGATAAATGGGCCAACTTGGCCGGTATTCAAACTCATCCTAGGTTTTATCTCCAGTCACCTTACGTATAGGTTTCAGAAAGATTCGATCAAAACTGAAGGGGCTATGGTGATGACAAGGTAAAAAATCGACATTTTCAGCCATCAAAGGGACATAACTATATAGTTAATGGGGCAACTTGGCCGGTTTTCGAACGCATCCGAGGTTTTATCCCCAGCCACCTTACATATAAGTTTCAGAAAGATCCGATCAAAACTGAAGGGGCTACAGTGTTGACAAGGTCAAAAATCAACATTTTCAGCAATCAAAGGGACCTAACTCTATGATAAATAGGCCACCTTTGCTGGTATGCGAACTCATCCGAGGCTTTATCCCCAGCCACCTTGCATATAAGTTTCAGAAAGATCCGATCAAAACTCAAAGGGCTATGGTGATGACAAGATCAAAAATCGGCATTTTCAGCAATCAAAGGGATGTTACTCTGTGATAAATGGACCAACTTGGCTGGTTTTCGAACTCATCCGAGATTTTATCCCCAGCCACTTTACATATAAGTTTCAGAAAGATTCGATCAAAACTGAAAGGGCTACAGTGATGACAAGGTCAAAAATCAGCATTTTCAGCAATCAAAGGGACGTTACTCTACGTTAAAAGGGCCGACTTGGTCGGTTTTCGAACTCATCCGACATTTTATCCACAGCCACCTTACATATAAGTTTCAGAAAGATCTGATCAAAACTGAAGGGGCTACGGTGATGACAAGGTCAAAAATCGGCATTTTCAGCAATCAAAGGGACGTAACTCTATGATAAACCAGCGGACTAGGCCGGTTTTCGAACTCATCCGAGGTTTTATCCCCAGCCACATAACATATAAGTTTCAGAAAGATCCGATCAAAACTGAAGGGGCTACGGTGATGACAAGGTCGAAAATGGGCATTTTCAGCAATCAAAGGGACGTAACTCTATGATAAATGGGCCGACTTGGCCGGTTTTCGAACTCATCCGAGTTTTTATCCCCAGTCACCTTACATATAAGTTTCAGAAAGATCCGATCAAAACTGAAGGCGCTACGGTGATGACAAGCATTTTCCCATAGTAAGTCTATGGGACCTTGTGGTTGCCATAGGAACCAAAGTTTTAGAGCGATTTAAAAAAAAAGTTTATGTCATCAATGCCCCACCAGAGGCATACTACAGGTGAGAAATGATTGAGATCAGCCTGCAGGATACAGAGATATAGCTGCTCAAAAGTGTGGACGGACGACGGACGGACGGACGAAGGAGGACCCACTATACTATAAGCTCCCCTGGAGCCTTCCGCCCAGGTGAGCTAAAAATAAGGGAAACTAGAATACTGTCGATGGCGCGCCATCGCAAATCCCCACGCTTTCTACAGAGGGACCAAGTACCGAAAACCCCTCACCCTGGGCCCTTATTTGACTCCATGGTCAAAATATTACCTGTATTATATTCTACTAATCATGCCCTTCAATTTCATATGCCACATGACTATGTTCCAAAAAACTTAAATTTTGACCCTTTGACCCCTCTCCCAGGGCCCCAATCTGACCCCAGGGTCAAAATTTTACTTGTAGTTTATTCTACCCATTATCCCCTTCGCATAGATATGCAACATGACTATGTTCTGAAAAACTTTAATTTTGACCCCCCCCCCCCCCAAGTCCGACCCCAAGGGCGTGACCTAGGGGTCACAGCCAAAATCCTGTTCAATATGTTTTACTTTTTTCATAACTAAGTACATGTGCAAAGTTTGGCATCAAAATCTTCAAAATTGACTTTGTAATTGAATTTTATTGATATTTGACCTTTTGACCCCTCCCCAGGGCCCCTGGGGGCGGGGACAAAAAAAAATGTGCTCTTGCGCAAGCCATTCATGTAAGCAACTCGCATACCAAATTTGGTTGAATTCCGGCTAACGGTTTAGGAGGAGATAGCCGGACAGACAGACAGACAGACAGACGGACGGAGGCGATTGCAATATCCCCACTTTTTTTTTAAAACGTGGGGATAATTATATTCGAGCCGGTATACGACAAAACCTACAATAACACTTGTGTGGCCAGCAAAGATTTTGATCAGTCTCCACATCCACACAGCCCAAAGTCTTCCCTAACAGCATGAACCATCTACAGTCTCAGAGCTATCAAAAGAGAGATAAACGATAACTCTTACCATGGTTGGCCAATGCCATTGGCCAACCATGGTAAGAGTCATTGTTTATCTCTCTTTTGAATGTGCAGTCTGGTGCCAGTTGTTCAAAACTAACAAAGTCATTAGTTAACGGGTCATTAAATTGATCATTTAATATGGCAAATACAGGTACATTGTATACTAATATTTTTGCTGAAAAAATTGAGTAGCTTTGCAAATGCAAAAACTACTCACATTTTTTCAGCAAAAATATCACTATTAGATATTCTACTTGCTAGAACAGTTAACAGTTTGATCACTAATGAGGCTTTGAACAACCAGACCCTGATTTATATACAAAAAAATTCCTTTATTAAGACCTCCTTTGGGACTGTTCAAAAGTGGTCTTTAAGACCACTTTTGAACAGTCCAAAACGTGGTCTCTGGCCAGAGGTCACTGTATGCAGAAAACACAAAGAAAGAATAACTGCAACCTACTGAATAAGCTTTTTGAGACAGAATTAGTCTCCATTTTTAGCGGACTTTCACTGTATATCACAAGATGAGCACAAAAACTTCTTGCACATTCTGTAGGTTTTGTCATGTTTAGGCTCTTTTAATATTCTAGCCACTCCTCCTTGTCCAGAGCTGTCTAGGTCCTCGGATGATCCATTTAGATACTGTACAATGAAGATCATCTCTTCTTCGCTTTAGCTTTCTGTTTGTTCTTCCTTTTATCTTGTTTCTTAATCCTTCTCACTTTTCTCTGACTCATCCACACTGGATAATTACCGTGTTCATTCTTCAGTGTCTTTTGGTTAGCCCTTGAACCTTTCTTATCCACATCCATTGAATTATCTGAAACATATATACACATAAACATGTACATATATGCCTAACATAGTTCTGAGCAGAGATGAAATCGACCGAACATGCGTACTGGTAACTTTGCAGGAAGTTCAGCCTTTTCATTTTTTTGAAAATTCTAAAAGTAACATCCTGACACCCCTAAATGACAAAATGGATTTTGTTGCATGTAAGATAGAAAATTCCATTCAGTGCAAAAAAGGGGTATGCAGCCTCAGGAGAAAATCTGTCTGCAGGCCCATGAAAAGAGGGAAGAATGATCAGACTGCACAGTTATGCAAGCTGATCTTTTGATTGCCCAGGTACTGTAGCTACCCAGTGTAGACAGTCAAATGAATTTAATTGCACAGTCAACACTATTTAGGTCATTTTTGAGCCGGTCAGTTTATCTAGCCATTTTTCCTGGACAGGCTTATACCTATGCGGCTAATCAGTACAGTGCACATTCTTTTGCCAGAAACTAACAACTGCCCTTCTTGATTCAGTGGAAGGAAGAGAATGACTGTAGAAAAGATTTCATGATGAATCTCCACAAAAGCATGTTGCCGACCCCAGCAGGTATCGAACCCGTGTCCTGATCACCAGTCAGACCCGCATCCGAATGAGCTACAGAGGCCGGCATTGTGCCCATAGTGCCAGATAAGGTGGAGTAACATGGACAAATAGGAAATAATTTTTCTTAGTCCACTTCGGAAACCTATTCTGTTGTGTACTTACTAAAATCTAGAAGCCTCCGTGGTGTAGTGGTTACGCTACTCGCCTTGTAAACCAGGGGTCGCAGGATCGATCCCGGGCTTCTCCAGACTTTCGGATGAGTCTTTAAACCGAGGTCCCGTCTCCGTATGACCTTAGCTGTTGGTGGGACGTAAAACTCAAACACTCACTCACTCACTTACTAAAATCGCCTCATAGAGACGGTTCTAACAAGCTGTCACAACAAAGGTGTTCATGGGATATGTCTTTATGCCAGGGTGGCCATCTTAACTATCACTGAGAGGCCAGTTGTTCAAAGCATTGTTAGCTCAATGAGCTCGTTAGTGGTCAAATTGTTAACTGTTCTAGCAATTCAAATATCTAACATAACATTATTTTTGCCGAAAAAATAAGGACAGCTGCTAAATGCAAAAGCTGCTCACATTTTTTTCAGCAAAAATATTAGCATATTTGCCATATTAAATGATCAAAGTTTTCACGTTACGTTAACTAAAGACATTGTAAGTTTTGAACAACTGGCCCCATGTCGGACTGCCTACAGCATGTCTGACTCATTTTGCATGTTGCCTTGATGCCTCTGTTTTCTTTACAATTCAATCCAACTGACTGGGAGTAGATGTGGTTTGGAGATTTTCAAGATGGCCACCAGATGGATAGCAAAACACAATGATTTTAGCATTTCTGAATCTCTGTGTTGCCCAAATGCCTCCCATCAAGTTTCAGCTCAATCTGACTTGACGTTTGATTCAGGAGATGTGGTATGAAGAATATGAAGATTGCCAACATGGCAGTCATTTTGGATATCAGAATGTAATGATTATGCAATTCTAAATCTCCATGTCATCCCTATGCCTCCCATTAAGCTTCGACTCATTCCGACTTTTGCTTAGGGAGGGGATGTCTTATGAAGAATTTCAAAATGGCACCATCTTCGATATTGAAATGGAAAGATTTAAGAAATTCTGCATCTCCATGTTGCCTAAGTTTAACTCAATATCCCACTTTCACTTTGGGAGTGGGGGGGACACTTGATTTGCGACTATCTTGGATATCAGAACAGAACAATTTTAGCAATTCTTAATCTGCATGTCACACTGGTGCCATCTATTAATTCTCATCTTAATCTTACTTTCTTTTTTGAAGAGTTTCAAGATGACTGCCATGGTGTCTATCATGGTTATCAAAATAGAACAGTTTTAGCAATTCTTAATCTCAGTGTCACCCCAATGCCTTCCAGCAAGTAAAAGCTCAATCTTTCAAGAGATGTGGTTTGAAGGATATAGGAATGCAAAGATTTTAGCAATTCCGATCTGCATGTCAGCCATATGCTTCCTATCAAGATTCAGCTCGATCCGACTTCCTGTTGTATGAAGAATTAAAAGATGGCCGTCATGGCAGCAATCTTGGGTATCGGAACGAAAGGACTTTAGTTATTCTGAATCTCCATGTCGCGCTGATGCCTCCAATCAAGTTTCAGCTTAATCAGAGCTTCGCTTTTGGAAATTGTTTATTTGTTTGTTTGATTTGAGGTTTAACGCCCCCCTCAACACTTTAAGTCATTTTGGAGATGTTGCTTCCAATTTTGTGGGACTTTTACCAGACATTGAAATGAAATGACATCTCAAGCCTGATGCCCAATGAAACCAATAGGGTTTATAAGCATGGACAGGCCAACTCCCATGCTTTGCATGGGCAGGCTTAGATCCTCTTAGCGGTTTACCAGTACTCGTTTGCGGTCGATTTCAGTTCTGCGTGGAAGCATCGTGCAGCCCATCTATTTCTTCAAGCCCCAATGGACGGGGGCCGTCGCTTTTGGAAATGCGGTTTTAATAATTTCAAGATGGCAATCAGGGCAGCCATCCTGGATACTGGAACATAACAATTTAAGCAGTTATATAGAGATCCTATAGGAGTGGCCATTTTATATGAAATTTATGAAACAAGCCTTTGGCGAGTTTCATAAATTTCATATGAAATGACCGGGAGTGTAAGATTCTGTTTATCATATCATCATTCAAACATTTTTCAACAAAAAAGCATGGTTTTCATGGACATAGTCGTGACGTTACTATTTCTGCCTAAGTGTTATTATGTGGTCATATGATATTTATAACACGACATTATCCATTGCATAATGATGACGGCATATGATAAAAAGAATATAAAGAGCCATCTTGATGTCAGAATGGAATGATTGTTAGCAATTCTAAATCTCTGTGTTGCCCAAATACCTCCCTCCAAGTACCAGCTCAATTTGACTTAAGTTCTAGATAGAGATGTCGAAAATGTGAAAGCTAACAAAGGATAACAGACAAAGGACAACAGAACCATGGCATAAGCTGACTGCTCTAGGTGAGCTATTTATCCTTTGATTATCCTCTCTACAACTATTAGTAGATACCGGCCCCGATTGCTCAGTTGGTAGAGTGTCCGCTCCGGGAAACGGGAGGTCACGGGTTCGATCCCGGGCCGCGACATACCAAAGTCATTAAAAATGGTACTGGCTGCTCCTCGTTTGGCACTCAGATTTACGGGGTAGAGCTAGGACTGGTCGATCCGGTGTCAGGATAATGTGACTGGGTGTGGTATCATGTAATGTGTCTGGGACATGATACTTCAGTGAGGCAGCACTATAAAAGTGAGCATTGAGCTCCCTGTCGCAACCAGACACCGTCGTGATATGACTGAAAAATTGTTGAAAGCGACGTTAAACCCGAATTCACACACACACTATTAGTAGATAATCTTTAACGTTCTGCATGGGTATTGTTATGGGCTGGCTATATCTGTTACGAGATGGAATAGGAAACCTCTCTGGTGCTTATGCACATCTAAATTATTTTAGTAGATATATGGTAGGGCGGTGAGAGTGAAATATTTTAGGTGAAATATGGTACGCAAACTGTGCGGCTCCATGAACAAGTCATGCACATATCATACGATGTATGCATGAGTGGTTTATAGAGAGCTGTTTTTACAATACAGGGGGCCGCTAAAAGGCCGAGTCCTATAGAATTTGCCTAAAAATCGCCAACCGCCAAATTGTGCCATATATGATTTTTATTCCCGTCACGTGTTGTGTGGGTGTTCGTTTTGACAGGAGTCATGTCATTGATTATAGGGTCGTTTCATCAATTTTTCCTATGGGAAATATACTATTTGAACGCAAATCCATTATCTACTCGATTTTTGCTATCTGGCTTTGTTTGTGGCCGGTATCTCCACCTCGCCACGAATTGAGCAAGATAATATGAGTAGGCATGATTTTCCGGTAGTATTCATAGATATATAAACCCTGAAAAAAACGGACACTTTAGCAGCAGGTCAAGTTGTAAAGAGTGAACACAACATTGTGACGGGGAAATAGAAAGTATATTGAAAGGTATGTTAAATCTATGTTTAGTATTATTTTTGTATGAACATGCTTGTAGGTTTTGGAGGGGTTTACTTCTAGTATACCCCAACTTTCTGAAGCCTATTCTGAATTCACTGTTGTGGCCTGTAGTGATTAGGCTACTAGCTTTGCCAGCTAGACGTCGCAGAATTGATCCCAGGCTTCTCCAGTAGTAGAATGAGTCTTTCTAAGTGAGGTCCTGTCTCATGCTGACCCTAGATGTTGGTGAGACGTAAAGTTGGGACACCCGCTCATTCTGGATTCATTTAGGCTTTTAGACCCCTTTTGTAGAATGTAATTAATAAACGCCGGGTCACTTGTTTGATCCATGACTTGTGACTAGCTGTGGTTAGAAAACCGTGGTTCCGTCCCAATATGATATTAGGTGTAGAGGGGACGTAAACTTAAGACGGGTTTAACCACATCTTCTTCATCAGGGCAAACTCATACAAGAGCCTGTTGGGTTGTCCGTGATGATGAACCGTAATGAATTTTATTTTACAAGCATGTTCACGTTGATTAGAAATAATTTTGTTCAAGAAGAATTACGAGTTCATTTTGTAATGATGCCGTTTTTGTCTGATAACTCAGTTTGTGCATGTATGTACATATAAAGAACGTGATGATGATAAGTGGGAGTATTTGGTCGCCACACGTCATAACGGCCTGAGCGGCAGGGATGACGTCAGCTGCGTCATCGGCGTCGCAAGGACGGTTGTGACGGGGTGCCTACCAAATACAGAGAGAATTTACGGCAAACAGTGTTGGCCCTTATGAGACACTAACAAATGTTGTGGATTATAGATAAAAATCTTCTGTTTGTAGTTTCTATCTGTTATTAATGTAATGAATTTGTGAATAGCTATATTTGTGAGCCGTGTCGCGGAGAAGGATATGAACTAGAGATTGTTATGTTTCCTGTAAGTGGCAGCTGGCCAGGTAGCGCAAAGGCGTGGTCTGTTCAATTGCCTCTTACTTGTGATAATGTAGTGAGCACAAATTTGATGAGTATTATGCTCAGTAGTAGTGAGCATTAATTGATTTCTGTAGTGGTCAGTAAGGAAACATGAACTTTGAGTATTATTGTGTCAAGCGCTGGGTGCTGATAATTTGATGCACAGTCAAGTTGAGTTCTGCTGTACGGTTATTTGTCGCATGCACTAATCAGCCTGTATGTCTGGTCGGCGCATGCGCAATAACGGTATATGCATGAACATATTCTTACTTCTCCGGGAGGGGGATCATGATATAGCATGTATGTTTTGTGACTCGTTTCTAGTCCCGTTATCGTAATTTGCAGGCACAACAATGTGTGACCTGCTGCTCCCTGCTTCATAGCAGCAGGTACTGGTACGACGCTAGGCGTTAGGGTCCAGCAAGGGCGGACAGACCGCCGTAATCAGCGCCTACCAGGGTAGAAGCAGAATCTAGATCATTGTTCGTTGTAAACAAATGTGAGACCATGGAAGAGGTCAATTAACCTGCAGGTCATTTAGACGATCACTAAACCTCTGATCAGCAAACGTGATCGCTAAACGTAAGATTATCAACTATGTTGATAGACTAGTTCTACTAGTTCGCGAGAGGAAGTGTCACGCGAGTGGGGGATTCACCCTAAGTTATAAACTGGCCAGTCGCGTCTTGTGTTGTTTCTTTTTTTGTTTTTGTTGTTGTTTTTGTTGTTGTTTTTGTTGTTTGCTTCTGTAGGTATTCACGTCACCCGTTCCGAGCACAGAACAGTGTTTTGCCTTCGGAGCGGACGTCGTGAGTTGGCTACAGAAGCAACAAATTGTGATGTTTTATGTTAGTAAGTGTTGTATGTAGATACTGTAAATAATTCATGTCATTCATCTAACATCTTTCTTGTGCCTTACCCCACAGCTGCCCGTACACCTGTCAGAGATCACGCTCGGTTGTCTTGTCAGCTTGGGGGTTTGCGGGACGCCGTAAACCCACATGTAACAATATCCTCCTGCCAGACCGGTTAGGACAGTTCAGCCACCTTTTAACTTCCTTCAACTGGTTATGTTTTGTTGTGTTTTTTGTTGTTTTTTTTTAAAGAAAAGAAAACTAAGGTGGACTGTAGGGTATATAAGTGATGACTGTAGGAGGCGGGGGAGACTCCAATTTGTTTATCTCATTGCGAGCAGACGTGTTTTGGCCTCCGTCCAGGTTTTCTTTTGGCTTTAATTTCATATAGTTTGAAAGAACTGGAAATTAATCAAAGATGATAAAAAAACATCTTTTGTGCAGTTTATTGTAGTTTTCCAGAAGAAAGTAATGTTTTATAAATTTATTTTAATAAATTCTTCATTTCAAACCTTACTCAGAGTGAGTCTCAGGCTACCACTTTTGCATTGTTGAACTCATCATTTTCACTAGATCTATTTTGAAATATTGTTATAGATCATTGTTTTATTAAAGTTTGCAAATCTAATTGAAGTGCAATGTGCTCTGTACCTTGTCAGGAATAAATATTGCAAACTACGAAAAGAGCTTTGGTCATTTTTTCATTTCCATTAGACTTCATATTTTCAAAAATCATTTTTAGTTGAGTCCACCTTTTTATTTACTTCAGTTTGCCTGTCTCTGTCCATATTTTCTGTAAGAAATATGACTGCCGACTCACAAACTGGTCGTAGGAGTGGAGCGCAAGCCCGCAACATGATTTTTGTAGCAGACAACAATTTGAAATATTTTTCTAGTTTTTTTCAATACCAACAATTTGTCGTCTGCTGAATTCTCGTAGAGAGTGGTAAAGGTTACAACTGCTTACCTTCACCTGAATGTTCATTCTTTGACTGTTTTATATCTTGTGCACTTTTCACTGCAAAAAATAAAATGTTTTATTACCACTGAATCATGGTCATGCTAATATGTTACATATGTAACCTTGACAAAATTTTGTTTTATAATTCAAGGAATTATAAAAAGATAATTAAGATGTTATCTAACTTTACATTAAAGCTTCAGCATTCAGCCATTCAGTAAGGAAAAAAAATCATATTTTTGCTTGCAAAAATGTGAGTAGCTTTTGCATTCTTATTTTTTTTTCCTAGAAATAATACATTGCAAAATCTACCCACATTTTTGCAGCAAAAGCACCACCATATTAGATATACTGGTACACTCTAACCCTTTTTGTACCAAATGGAATCTTCCTCCTTCCGCCTCATCTCTAAAATATAGATTGTGGGTACTCATTAGAACCACCTCGATAAGGCGGATCTAACAAGTACCCAAAATCTATATTTTGAGCAGAAACAAGAAAAACATAATGATTTTTCGTCTTACAATCTTCGTTTTTTCGGCAGTAAAGTTTGTATTTGTATACAGGGGGAACAACCTACGTCATAGCAGAGATGTCGTATCCATTTCAGAAGCGGCCATTTTGGTGTAAATAGGGTAAATAAAATGCTTCAAACTAGATATGTACATTAGGAGTCTTCGGAAAACATACTTCATCTGGTAACCAACAATATTTACATCCCATCAGTAATCTAATTCGACCTAGAAACATTGAAAAGGCTTCGATAGCTTCGCCACAAGATTTGATTCGGCGCTGTAAACAATGGTAGTTCCGACATCATTGCCAAATCAGCTTGTGTCGAATTATTTAAAGAAATGGCCACATTTCTGAGAAAGATTTCAGTATGTTTGATTCTTT
This sequence comes from Lucinisca nassula, assembly GCA_963580285.1. Lineage (NCBI taxonomy): Eukaryota > Metazoa > Mollusca > Bivalvia > Lucinida > Lucinidae > Lucinisca > Lucinisca nassula. The sequence continues at coordinate 73,581,238 of OY757016.1, forward strand.
TATGACCTAGTGCACCGACTGCGCCTACTTGTTGCGACAAATACCTTTTGTGTTGTAAACGGTGTACGACAAAACATAGAAAGACAAAAGAGAGAAGCGACACAAAATAGATAAGTCAAAACATAGACGCGACATTTAATAGATCGACAAATAATAGAACGACCAATAATAGAACAATAAGTGTGAAAAACAGCAATTACCTGACCGCTTGGCAATTGCTACACGCCATTGAACATTCGCTCATTCGATCAAGTCAACCGATCAGTAAGTTTCAGTTAAGCACCGGTCGAGAAAATTTCATCTTGATTTCAGCTTGAAAGTATGTATGTTTACGGCACTTGCATTCCTACCACACGACTCTGTCCGCCATGCCATCCATGAACTCAAGCTACCTGTCCGCAACCTCAAAATTCCCGAGATACGTGTACGTTTACAATAAAAAAAAGTATTGTTGTCGAAAAATGGATAGAATAAAATTTTCGATATTTCTGAACTTTTTCGATGTTATTTCGATCTTTTTTCGATGTTTTTTTTCGATGTTTTATTTCTATGTTATGTCTTTCTATGTTTTGTCTTTTCTATGTTTTTGCTTTTCTATGTTTTGTCGTTCTATGTTTCGTCATAGATCCGTTGTAAACGCCGGCAAAACTACGAATGGTTATGACGTCAATGCTCTGACGTAGGTTGTTCCCCCTGGTATAGGAGTGTTTTCGTAATGCATTTTTCAATAAGGCAGGGTAGTTGATTCACATGAAAGGTCAAACTTTATTTTAGCTGAATATTAATGTAAAAAACTTACAACACTCTAAGTTAGTAATGTTTGGGGTGCTATACTAGGTAGTAATTTTTGCTCCCTGTACTAGGTAGTAATTTTTGCTACTGCCAAATTGTTCCATGGGCCCTCCACCAACCGATGGCCCGTGACACAGGGAAACAGCAAACAAAACATATTGCCAAATTTTTGACAAGGTAGAAAACTGAAATTTCAGGCAGTAAATTTGCTACTTGCTACTGTTAATTTGAAACCCTTGGATATAATGTATACATTTTTGGACGAAACTCCAAACAGTAAGAAAACCCACCTGAGCGATAAAGTGCATTTTTTTCACATCTCCAAAATGGCTATTTTCTGATAAAAATTTGTGATATTTTTTTATTACAAATACTGCAAACATAGGTTGTGGTTGCTCGTTAGAACCGCCTCATTGAGGCGGTTCTAACGAGTACCCACAACCTTTGTCTTGAATCAAAAATAAGAAAAATAATGTATACCCCTGTAAACCCCAGTTTTCTCTATGTAAAGTGGGGTATAGGGGGAGGGGGGGGGTCTTCATTTCACACGTGTTCACCTGATGAGTACAATAATGTGAAATCCAGAATGCCTAATCCAGAACAGATTAATTTGCATGCATATCGTATGTACGTAATTGGTCTACCTGTATACAGTTCTTTCATTTCTACATCTTGCTTCTGAGCATTCTCGATAATTCCTTTGAGTCTTTCAAGTTCCTTTTTCCCGTACTTTTCTCTTTTGATGCTTCTCATTTTTCTCCTCCGCTTACTTCTGATACTTTTTGCCATCTGAAACAGGGAACCATGATACAGTAATACCGTATATACCCTAAATATTCGGACACCTAAACTCCTTACCATACTTACTCTAAAATTTGAACAAGTACAATTTAATACCAGATGTTGAGTCTAGAAATAGCTGGCTGAGTGGCAAACATTGTAGAAACTGATGAGATGCCGTATTCTGCGGCGTCTCATCTGGGTGTACACGATTTGCTCAGCCCAGTCTGTCTGAATGCATAAGGTAAATACAGCACCTCTATTTGAACAGCTAAATGTTAACTACTGATATTTCAACAGGTCAGCTAATATTTGAGAACGGTTAACCCATTTAATACCAGAAACCCCAAAATGGTTACCCTGACAAACAGAGCAGGCCCAGATCAGACTCCGCAGAACACGGCGTCTGATCAGGGCCTCAACTGTTTGCTAAAAGTTCAGTCATTTTCCAAATAAATTTTGATGAAAACACAACCTGACATCCCTAAATTTTGAAATTTACTCCAGCTATTTGTAAGAAGGAAGATTCCATTTGGTACTAAAAGGGTTAATCAAACCAGTGAAGGATGTCGGAAGCAGTGCAGGTCCTGATCAGATCACAGACTACAATGCCTGCTCTGACATACATGTAGATACCCCTCATGCCTACATTTATTAATAGATTTTAATACTAGAATTTGTTTTTCTACAAAAACACAGATGTCTCCCCCGTTTTTGACTGCTAAGTATAACCTTGACATTGGAGGTATTGAGCTGGGTCTTGTGTGCAACACATCATCTAATGAAGATGAACATTTCTGCATAGTAACTTTAAAAATGTTCATAGAAAAATAAAAAAGTTATTGGCCGTAAATAAAAAAAGCACTTTTTTACCTTTGACCTCTAAGTATGGCCTTGACCTTAGCAGTACAACACATCGTCTCATGATGGTTAACATTTCTGCCAAGTAATTTCATAATCCATCAAAGAATAAGGAAGTTATTGACTGTCCTTTTTTTTACCTTTGACCTCTAGGTATGACCTTGACATTGGAGGTATGGACCTTGGTCTTGCACATGACTCATGGTCCAACTTTCAAGTCTCTAGCTCCAACAGTTTTTGAGATATCTTGCTGACAAGATTTTATTAAAAAAAATTCAAAGGGCAATAACTCTTGAAAGGGGCATAATCCGGATGAGAAAAAAATACATGTCAGCTTATTTTCCATTAGGAATGCATATATGAAATTTCAAAACCATAGCATACACAGTTCTAAAGTTATGCTATGCATCACTTTTAGGATTCATTACAATGGGCACAAATTACCAAAGGGCCATAACTCGCAAAGTATTTTTCGGAATTTTGTCATAAGTTAATCAGTTCATCTACTCATCACCAACAATATACTCAACAACTTTCAAGTATCTAGCTCCAATAGTGTTTGAGATATTTTGCTGACAAGATTTTATAAAAAAAATTTCAAAGGGCAATAACTCTTGAAAGGGGCATAATCCGGACGAGAAAAAAAATACGCGTCAGCTAATTTTTCATGAGGAACCCATATATGAAATTTCAAAACCCTAGCATACACGGTTCTAAAGTTATGCTATGCATCACTTTTAGCATACATTACAATGGGCACAAATTACCAAAATAAAAAGGGCCATAACTCACAAAGTATTTTTTGGAATTTTGTCAAAAGTTAATCAGTTCATCCATCACGTAAACATGTCCGTGTAATGGAGACCCTTCTAAACCCCACTTTATATAGAGAAAACTGGGGTTTACGGGGGTATTCATTATTTTTCTTATTTCTGCTCAAAGACATAGGTTGTGGGTACTCGTTAGAATCGCCTCACTGAGGCGGTTCTAACGAGCACCCTCAACCTATGTTTTATGCATTTACAAGAAAAATATCAAGGATTTTCATAAAAAAAACAGCCATTTTGGAGATTGGAAAAATGCACTTTGTCGTACGGGTGAGTTATCGTAATGTACTCATCACCACCAATATATTCACCAACTTTCAAGCCTCTAGCTCCAATAGTTTTTGAGATATCTTGCTGACAAGATTTTATTAAAAAAAAATCAAAGGGCAATAACTCTTGAAAGGGGCATAATCCTGACGAGAAAAAAAATACGCGTCAGCTTATTTTCCATCAGAAATGCATATATGAAATTTCAAAATTATAGCATACACCGTTCTAAAGTTATGCTATGCATCACTTTTAGCATACATTACAATGGGCACAAATTACCAAAATGACAAAGGGCCATAACTCACAAAGTATTTTTCGGAATTTTGTCATAAGTTAATCAGTTCATCTACTCATCATCAACAATCTATTCACCAACTTTCAAGGCTCTAGCTCCAATAGTTTTTGAGATATCTTGCTGACAAGATTTTATTAAAAAAAAATTCAAAGGGCAATAACTCTTGAAAGGGGCATATTCCGGACGAGAAAAAAAATATGCGTCAGCTAATTTTCCATGAGGAATCCATATATGAAATTTCAAAACCCTAGCATACATGGTTCTAAAGTTATGCTATGCATCACTTTAAGCATACATTACAATGGGCACAAATTACCAAAATGACAAAGGGCCATAACTCACAAAGTATTTTTCGGAATTTTGTCAAAAGTTAATCAGTTCATCTACTCATCACCATCAATATAATCACCAACTTTCAAGGCTCTAGCTCCAATAGTTTTTGAGATATCTTGCTGACAAGATTTTATTAAAAAAAAAATTCAAAGGGCAATAACTCTTGAAGGGGGCATAATCGGGACGAGAAAAAAAATACGCGTCAGCTAATTTTCCATGAGGTATCCATATATGAAATTTCAAAACCCTAGCATACACGGTTCTTTAGTTATGCTATGCATCAAAAGCGTAACGGACGGACGAACGGACAAACGAACCAGAACCAATATGCCCCTCAAACTTTTTCAAAGTTTGGGGCATAATAAGAAAGTTATTGACAGAACACAAAAAAGGCCCCTTTTTTACCTTTAACCTCTATGTATGACCTTGACCTTTCAGGTATTAAACTGGGTCATGCGTGCAACACATCATCTCATGGTGGTTAACATTTCTGCCTAGCAATTTCAAAATCCATCTAAAAATAAGAAAGTTATTGACCAAACACGAAAAAAGGCCCCTTTTTTACCTTTGACCTCTATGTATGACCTTGACATTTTAGGTACCAAACTGAATCATGCATGCAACACATCATCCCATGATAGTTAACATGTTTGCCAAGTAACTTCAAATTCTATTTAAAAATAGGCAAGTTATTGACAAAACCCGAAAAAAGGCCCCTTTTTTTACCTTTGACCTCTAAGTATGACCTTGACCTTTGAGGTAACAACCTGGGTCATGCGCGCAACACATCGCCTTATATTGGTTCACATTTCTGCCATGTGATTTCAAAATCCATCTCAAAATAAGAAAGTTATTGACCAAATACGAAAAAAAGGCCCACTTTTTTACCTTTCACCTCTAAGTATGTTTACCTTTCACCTCTAAGTATGACCTTGACCTTTGAGGTACCGACCTGCCTCATGTGCACCACACATCGTCTCATGATTGTTAATAATTATGCCAAGTAATTTTAAAATCCATCTCAAAATTAGAAAGTTATTGACCAAATACGAAAAAAAGGCCCCTTTTTTGACCTTTGACCTCTAAGTATGACCTTGACCTTTGAGGAACCGACCTGCCTCATGCGCACCACACATCGTCTTATGGTTGTTAATAATTATGCCAAGTAATTTTAAAATCCATCTCAAAATAAGAAAGTTATTGACCAAATACGAAAAAAAGGCCCCTTTTTTGACCTTTGACCTCTAAGTATGACCTTGACCTTTGAGGTACCGACCAGCCTCATGCACACCACACATCGTCTTATGGTTGTTAATAATTATGCCAAGTAATTTTAAAATCCATCTCAAAATAAGAAAGTTATTGACCAAATACGAAAAAAAGGCCCCTTTTTTGACCTTTGACCTCTAAGTATGACCTTGACCTTTGAGGTACCGACCTGCCTCATGCGCACCACACATCGTCTTATGGTTGTTAATATTTCTGCCGAGTAATTTTAAAATCCATCAAAAAATAAGAAAGTTATTGACCGGACACGATTTGCCCATACATATATACATACCAACAAACTTCCAAGGGAGATAATTCAAAAAGTATAAATGCGAGAGTTATGGTTCTTGCGAACTGCACGTCGTCTAATGCTGATTAATATTTATACGAAGTTTCGTGACGATAGCTCTAACGGTTTTCAAGTTACAGAGCGGACACGAAAGTGTGACAGACGGACAGACGGACAGACGGACAGACAGACAGACGGACAGACAGACGCCCGGGGGAAAAACAATATGTCTCTCCGAAAAAAAATTTTTCGGGGGAGACATAATAACTTCACACACGACTTTCAGGGTCCTGAGGTCAGGGTCACTGTGGCTATTTTTAGAAAAACTTGGTCATCGCTCTAGTTGACATTGTCATCATCATAAGTCCCTAAGTTTTGCTTGGATCTTCCTGAAACTTACATATAAGTAAGTTAGGGATAAAAGCTTGAATGTGTTTGCAAACTAACATTGTTGGCACATTACTCATACAACAAGATTCGGTACTTGGACCGGTCCTTTTCTTGATATTTATTAATGATCTTCCTGATAATATCAGGTCATCTGTGGCTTTGTTTGCTGATGAGTGTGTTTTGTATAGGAATATATATACATTGTACTTCTTCTGACTGCCTCATCTTACAAGATGACCCTGGATAGCCTAGCATGTTGGGAGGCCGATAGGCAAATGAAGTTCAAAGTGGCCAAATGTCATTCAATGAGGGTGTCATGGCACCCTCCAGACAAGCAGATTAAATTCGACTACTCACTTCATCAGCATACATTGGATCAATCGGCAAAATATCTTGGTGTCACCATCACTGATAATCTCAATGGGGTCAACATATTTCTGAGATTACATCTAAGCCTAAGGCAACTAGGACATTAGGGTTTCTGAAGACCAATTTGGCTTTTGCAGACAAAGGATAATGCATACAAAACCTTGGTTCGACCTCAACTGCAGTATGCATCACCTGTTTGGCATCCCCATGTTAAAATTCAGGTTCAACAGATTGAGTGTGTGTGTGTGTGTGAATTCGAGTTTAACGTTGCTTTCAACAATTTTTCAGTCATATCACGACGGTGACTGGTTGCGACTGGGAGCTCAATGCTCACTTTTATAGTGCTGCCTCACTGAAGTATCATGTCCCAGACACATTACATGATACCACACCCAGTCGCATTATCCTGACACTGGGTCGACCCGTCCTAGCTCTACCCCGTAAATCTGAGTGCCAAGCGAGGAGCAGCTAGTACCATTTTTAACGGCTTTGGTATGTCACGGCCCAGGATTGAACCCGTGGCCTCCCTTTCTCCGTCAACAGGTTGAGAAGGTTCAGAGAACGGCTGCCCGATGGACCTGCAGACGATGGCCGAACAGAAGTAGTGGTGGTGGAGAAATGCTCGATGAGCTGGAATGGCTCGATGAGCTGGAATGGCTATCATCGGAGGCCCGTCTTGAGCAGTCCTCTTTAACCTTCTTTTATAAGATATACTCTGACAAAGTGACTCTTATTATTTTTAGATAAATACTTGACCCCTGTGACTACTTCAACTCAAACAAGGGCATCAAAATTAAACAAAAGTCGCTATCGTAGGTACCAGGCCTATAGTGATGCCCTGAAGAATTCTTTCTTCCCTTGAACTATTCCTCAGTGGAATAGTCTTCCCTCCTCTGTGGTAAATGCCAAAACTGCAGAGGAGTTCAAAGCCCACATGGTTGGTTGGTTGATTTGAGGTTTAACATCCCCGTCAACACTGTAAAGGTCATTTTGGAGACGTTGCTTCCAATTTTGTGGGACTTTTACCCGACATTGAGATGAAATGACATCTCAAGCCCTGTCGCCCAATGAAACCAATAGGGTTTATTAGCATGGGCGGTCAGCCTCGCACCGCGGTTCCTGGACAGGCTTAGATCCTCTAAGCTGTTTACCAGTACTAGTGTGCGGGCCGGATTCAGCTCTGTGTGGAAGCATCGTGCAGCCCATATATTTCTTCAAGCCCCTATGGGCGGGGGCCTAAAACCCGCATGGTGTAGATTGGGACCCAGAGGTATGCGTTTTAGTACACCTCTGAAAGCAGACTGTAAATAGTTTTAAGAACTCATCCAGTGAGTTTTTTTTTTTTGGCTAAATTCTAAATTTAGTGCACCACCCAACGTCAAAGGCTGTATTGCTTCAAGCCAGTGTGACAGATAAAGTGTTAATTACAGCGCAAAACAGTGGAATTCTTCTAAACTTTTGGCAAATTCTAATGTAAGATAATGGGAGAAACACTGATATGCTGCCATTATTAAATCTCTCTCTCATCTCAATGGTAACTGACATTAAAGTGAGTTGAGTGGGGGGTGTTAACGGCATGATGTTGAGCCAACGTTGATGAAACGTCCATCCGTCAATCCACTCATTAGTTTTTTTTCGGCTGTCAGTATGTTTATTTGTCTGTCTAACTGTCCGTCCATTTGTCTGTTAGTCAGTCGTCTGTCTGTCAACTGCTAGTTTGTCAGTCAAACCTCTCTCATCCCAATAATCCTGTGACATTGAAGTGAGTTGGAGTGGGTGGTGACGGCATGACGTCGAACCAACGTTGACGTGACTCCCGTCCGTCAGTTTACTCATTAGTTTATTTCGACTGTCAGTATGTTTATTTGTCTGTCTAACTGTCCGTCCATTTGTCTGTTAGTCAGTCAATTTGTCTGCCTGTCTGTCTGACCCAATCACAACCAATTTACTCAATATGTTAAGTCATATGTAACGTAAATCAGTTTGTTTTAGGAGATGATATATATAAGCCTCAGGCTTACTGTCAGGTCGTCTTTGTCAGTTCCAAATTCCAATGTATTTAATTGTTGGCCTACATGATGTTTGCTAGAAATAAAATATTGTTTAAACCAAAACAAACGTAGCCTGTCCAGAGGAATCTTCAATTTATTAACATTGAACATGTAGACAGATCGTTGGACAGTTTTCTGGATAGATAAATGTATGCAGACTTGCCTACCTCTTGAGACAGAAAATAGTAAGATCCCCCCCCCCCCCAAAAAAAAAAAAAAATCGTAAGATTCAAATTTTATTTGTAAGGGTTTTAAGGTATCCGATGCGAGGTCAAAATAAGCCCACTTCCTCGATTTTTTAAAAATAAATCAGACGATTCAGCTTTTCTTTTTTCCCCATGATTTTTCCTTTGTAAAGGCATCCATCGTACCGCTCATACCAAAACAAATTTGTTAAATGAACTGTGATTGGATCACTTCCCTATCATTAGCCAATGAAATTTAATTTAATTTCGCAACGGGAGTAAGCCAGGAACGACAACTATTGTCTTCTTCTGGTATAAACCCGAACCGAAATAATCACGCCAATTTTTTACCGATTTGTTACAAACACTGAAAATCGTATGGAATTCAGCTGTGGTCGAAAGGTCGTAATTTAGACATGAAAATAGTAAGCCTTACGACTAAATCGTAAGGGTAGGCAAGTCTGTGTATGGGTAGATGGTTAGACAGACAGATAGATCTAAGTTCTTTCTGTATGTGAGAGCTATACTTGGATAGCGAATAAAACGAAAAGGTATGTAAAAACTTATTTTGTAAGTAAGCTTTCGTGAATAACGGTATCTCAAGCCACTGACATGGGTCATTCACGAAAGGATTTTCGTCAATTAAAAACGGATCCAGGATAAATGAATCACTAATAATAGCAAAATATCATTCTTTTCCTTCTTGAGGCATTATTTCAATGCAGACTTGCCTATCCCTCGAGACAGAAAATAGTAAGATCCCATGAAAAAAAACGTAAGATTTCAATTTTATTCGTAAGGGTTTCAAGGTATTCAATACGTGGTCAAAATAAGTTGACATACAATTACGTTTATTGTACTACTTCAAATCAATGCAGCTTTTCTTTTCCCCATGTGTTGTTCCTTGCAGCTGATACCAAAAATTATTTGTTAAACGAGCAGTGATTGGAGTGCCGATTTTATTAAAACACTGAAAATTGTATGGAATTCGCCCGCGATCGTAAGGTTGTAATTTAGACATAAAAATAGTAAGCCTTACGACCAAATCGTAAGGGTAGGCAACCCAGCAGGCAAATGACCATTGTGACGTCACTAGGTACAACAGCATGATCTTTATGTAACGTCACATCAACGTCGGTGAGAAGTCTGTCAATGTAAACAGGTAAACAGGTATATTTTATCTCAAAATGACGAAAATTGTTAGCATTTTAAGTTCAGCCAAGCATTTGAATTGCAATGGCCGTTTCAACTGACGGCCAGTGCTTTGCGCATCATGACGTGCAAGAATGACGTCATAAAAGGAATTCCTAAAAACCTCCTATCAGCCTATAAAGATGGGAAGTCCCTAAGGAAAGTGCGGTACGTTTCTATCTAGTTGTACTGCAACACCCCCTCGCGAGGATTACGTGCAGGATGATTGCGCGTCGTGAGAATAAATGACAGATGAAAAGTGAGACTAAAAAGTGTGATAGGAGTTGTGAAAAAATAGATGATAGTGTTAAGTGTTAAAAACAGATGAGATTAAAATCAGTTAAAAACAGGATTGTTGTGTTCATGGAAGTTTGTGGTCAAGTGACCGGACTGCCACACTGAACTGAGTCAGTGTAGGCAGAAGCACAACACAAGGGGGAAGTTTATTCCATTGCCAAACTGCTAGGGGGAAGAATGAATATTTATAATTTACTAACCGGAATGGACCCAATAACCGGAACGGACCTGGAATAACCGGAACGGACCTTTAAAATCATTATTTTATCCAATTATCTAATGAATATACTGAATATATGAGGTAGTAGGGAAATTAAGAGTGATAGGAGGCAATTTTGGATGAAAGATTCTGTATTATACTCACTCAAAGGCCTTAAAAAATTAAACCTAGATTAAACCAGGCTTTTGTAAATAGCACCATGAAGCCTATTTGATTTTTATAGCTTTAAAGATATCACTGGTCAATGCTCAGGAGCAAACATCTGGTCTTAATTAGTGAGGTAGGGACGGCCTTATCTTATTCGTTTAGTTAATGATGACTCTTTCGAAACAGGTCTACCATAAAATTTTAGTGAGTGATCATTACTCATTAGTGCAATACTGAAATTCTTATTCAGCCTTATCTAAACGAATATGATATGAAGCGTGTACTGTTTCTCGATGTTGAGAAGCCCGGCTGGGTAGTGACAGTCATATCTTATTCGCTTAGTAAAAGCTCATAAAATTTCAATCAGTAATCAAATACTCATTAGTGCTATACTGAAATTCTTATGTATCCTTAATTTTAATGATAGATCTCTCCAGAAAGTGCCGAACATTACATTACCGTCAGTCCTCTAATACCATTGTTTCCTGTCTGTGTTGCGCTTTTGATGTGCTACTATGTAAAATATGCTATATTTATTACCGTATTCGGGCGTGTATTACCCGCAGTTTTTTTTCCCTCAAATTACAGGCCCAAGTTCAGGGTGCGGGTAATCCGCCCGAATTATTTTTGGACCATTTAATTTTTACTTTTGTCTCGTGTTATGCTCTATCCTTTAACGATTCCCGACATAAAAAAACGTTTAATTGTCCACTCAATTTTACTTACACACGAGTAATATAACAATCTCCATTACTAGCAAGCCCGATTTTGTGAGTATCATTCCTAAAACTCTGATTTTAAACGAAATACACATCAACTTGTTTGGAAACGGTAAAAATATTCTCGATAGCAAAACGGTTGTGGAAAACTGTAAGCTCCGTGTCAATACCAACAACAGCATACAGATGTGTTGACACAAATTAAAGCGTTCAACTTTTCTGCCAAGCGTCTGCTATTTGGCGCCAAAACATAACCATTTACGAGATAGTAGAATAGTCGTAGCAACTCGTCTTAGGAGCAATTAAATAATTTTCACATTGATTGCGGATTACATTTTATGATTGGGGAATAAACGCAAACTGGAGACATAACTTGACCATATTTTCACACCTTATCGACACGCACCGCAGGGTGGCAATTATATGACGGGGATTAACAATAGTGTCATAATTGAACCGTTATAAATCATCAAACAGTGTAAATCCAAATCAGACGTCTGCGGCGTCTTTCTGATGTGTGTGATCTGGGACTGCACTGTTTGCCGATGTCCCCAAAAAGAGACGTCTGCGGCGCCTTTCTGAGGTGTCTGACCTGGGACTGCACTGTTTGCCGATGTCCCAAAAAGGGCCGCGGGCATATGTGGGTTAATAAATAAATTACAATGGTGAACAGGTAATGTTTTTTCAACATTTTAATGCAAAATACATGCTTTCTGGTGATACTCGCACGCACGTGCATTTTCCCGCCTTTTGAAGACGATTCCGTTGTGTGTTACAAAAACTGGCCAAATTCTTACTTTTTCTCAGTTAGGCATCCACCAAAATTTCAGCAAATGTTCCATGCGGGTAATACAACAGAATAACAGTTTTTCCCCAGATTTTGGCAAAAAAGGGGGGTGCGGGTAGTACGCAAATGCGGGTAATACACACCCGAATACGGTATATCCTTTGTTTGGTTTGTTTCATCGCCATTTGCTCAAACCCAACACATAATCTTTCACCGAGTCTCCTTTGGCATTTTCAGCTAGCTTATTGTGTAATAGCTTACCCAGCAATATAAGAGTGCGGTACAGTGTATGTTTGAGTTTTGCGTCCCACTAACAATTAATAGTTGTGGTCATATGGAGATGGGACTTTATTCTTACACAATTCCATAGATTATGGGTACTCGTTAGATTGGTTTGTTTGAGGTTTAACGTCCCCGTCAACACTGTATAGGTCATTTTGGAGACGTCGGTTCCAATTTTGTGGGACTTTTACCCGACATTGAGATGAAATGACATCTCAAGCCCTGTCGCCCAATGAAACCAATAGGGTTTATAAGCCCATATATTTCTTCAAGCCCCGATGGGCTCGTTAGAACCACTTATGTTGGGACCGGTTCTAACGAGCACCCACAATCTGTTTGGTTTATGAGACGAGTTTTGTTTGTTTGTTTGATTTGAGGTTTAACGTCCCCGTCAACACTTATGAGACGAGTAGCTTTGCCAATACACCACAGAGGCTTCTTAATTAAATGTAAATATGTTTTTTTTATGTTCTTATTAAAAACCTGTAAATTACACTTTATATGACTTCTAAATACATGTACTTTCGAATGAGTCTTTAAACCGAGGTCCCGTCTCCGTATGACCTTAGCTGTTGGTGAGACGTAAAGCTGAAACACTCATTAACTCATTAAACTTTAGATGGAGAAAAGTGTGTTTACAGTGGTATACATTATTTCTGTGTTCTTGAAAAAAAAACGATATAGATTGTGGGCACTCGTTAGAATCTCCAATGTGTGTGTGTGGGGGGGGGGGGGGGGGGGGGGTCTAACGAGCATCCACAATCTGTTTGGTTTAATAGACGAGTACCCTTGCCAATACACGACAGAGGCTTCTTAAATAAATGTAAATATGTTTTTATGTTCTTATTAAAAATGTTCTATAAAAGGGTTATCCTTTGGAAGCAAGGAATACACCACAGAACTGAAAAATATGGAGTGTGCATGTTTTCTGGGCCAGACTAGCTAGTTTCGGCCAATTAGGCCTCATCAGTGACTCTCAGATATTTTCAAAATTCCACAATGGAATCAATGATGCCGTGAAACGACAAGAAAATATAATCTACACTATGATGTAACCTGTAAATTACACTTTATATGACTTCTCAAGACTTTCGGATGAGTATTTCAACCGAGGTCCCGTCTCCATATGACCTTAGATGTTGGTGAGACGTAAGGCTGAAACACTCATTAACTCATTACACTTTAGAATGAGAAAAGTATGTTTCACGGTGATATACATTATTTCTGTGTTCTTGAAAAAAAAAATAGATTGTGGGCACTCGTTAGAATTGTCAATGTGGGGGCGGTTCTAACGAGCACCTAGAATCTGTTTGATTTATGAGACGAGTAGCGTTACCAATACAACACAGAGTTTTTTTTAAATAAATGTAAATATGTTTGTATGTTCTTAGTAAAACCATTAAAATATATCAGTAAAAGTGGCAATGTTCATTTGTGACAACTGTGCAAACCAATTATAAACACAGATAACTACATTTCGTTTTTGGTCATTTGTCTTCCATACAAATACCCATGATACGAATACCTTGGATTCAAGAAATACTTGAATATGTCAACACTGTAAATTCCACTTGGTATAGAGAAAAGTGGGGTTTACAATGGTATATATTAATTTCTGAATTCTGGCGCAAAAAAACATAGATTGTGGATACTTGTTAGAACCGCATCTGTTGAGACCGTTCTAACGAGCACCCACTATCTGTTTGGTGCAAAAGTATGGAGAAAAAGAAATCAATTATTTGCCTGAAAAAAAAGTTAGTACTGGGCCAACAAGGGGTACCAGATATTTTAAAGAGAATTCCGTCAAAATCGTTGCAGTCCAACATCTTCAGTGATGCTGGACAGTGGTACTGCAGGACATATTTTTTCTGTCTAGTCCCCAAACAATGAAAAAATCTTTTTCTTGCATACACTCTACGGGATTCTGGTAGTAAAGTCATTTAGATTGTAGGCATGTAAGATTACTGAATTTTTATCTGGTCAGGATCACCGGACTAGGCCAAGACAATTCCAGGGTAAAATCCAGTATTTCCTAAAGCGGCTAGCATACTTCTAAAGTCAACCTACACTTAATAGCAGAATACATATGACCAAAGACATATAATTCTCTAATTTATGACTAAAATAAAGGTCCGTTCCGGTTATTCCAGGTCCGTTCCGGTTATTGGGTCCATTCCGATCCATTCCGGTTAGTAAACGTACCCAGGAAAGTGTGATCTGATCAGCTTATGAAAAAGATTGACCAGCCAGCTGACAGTTCAGATAGCAAATTATAACTTTCATATTACCGTGCTTCAATTCTTCTAATAAATGAACTTTTTTTTCTTGGCCGAAAAACACGTTTCCCAAATGTCACGAAATCCTATGACATCACTTCATACTCTCAATTTGTCAGACGCTTGCAAATTAGTACTTGCTATTGATAAGGAAAGCGTGTAATATACTAGTCTGGCAGTAACCTCCCCTAGTTCACCTCCTGCCAATAACACTCGGGGAGAGGCGTCGGCAGAATTCAAGAGATAGATAGATAATTAGGAGCAATATCATCGGGCCCCGCCCATCTGGACTTGGAGTAATATTTTGGGCTGCATGAGCTGAAACCGACCGCACATGAGTATACTGGTAAACTGTTTAGAAGGCAGAATGGTGCGAGTCCATGCATATAAACCCTAGTGGCTTCATTGGGTGGCAGGACTTGAGATTCCACTTTCTCTTTTTCTTTCTCTTGATACTGCACTCGGTAAATCTGACCATGATTGCAGGTTTATGGTGTGGCAAATAAGTTATCATAAAAAGTGAATTTGTGACGTTGCCACCAGCAAATTAAAACTATTTACAAGAAGTCCTCATTGGCAGGCATTCCTTGCGTAACCCCTGCCAAAACCGAGGGTTTTATATCTTAGTCTTAAACCCATCAACTATCTTAGAAGAGACACATTCGGTTGTAAGACCATTCCAAGTTGCAATTGTCCTGGGGGAAAATGAGTCTGGTAAATGTCCCAAAATTTAGAAGCAACGTCTCCGAAATTACCTAAATAGTGTTGGCGGGACGTTAAATCTCAAACAATGTAGTCATTAGGCATTGTCTGTGCATGTCATATTTTTCGAAGATTGACATTGCGTCATCAGGCAGCGCTCTGCACTGAAGAGTATGACATGCGCAGACAATGATATGGACCTTGACGCAAGAAAACATCCCTTCGGACAAAAATACGTGGGTATGTTATAATTCTCGGCTGAGGGTGTATGTCGTATGGAGAGATAGATAGTTATATTTCCAGACAGACCATGTGTGCGTGCGTTCGCGCGCGCGCGTGCGTGTGTGTGTGTGTTTCAAAGCACAAAACCATTTATTTTACTGAAATGTGTTTTAAGCAAGTGATTCAATATTCTATGCAAATATCCTTAAGGACTTCGATTTCGAGAATTATGACGCTAAAGTAAAATATTGTATTTTTAGGCTTACAAGTGTTGAAAATACTAAAAACTGGCTTCAAACTATGTGTCACGTGGATAGAAAATGTGGTTTAAACGGAAGTAACCAACCCTCCACGACGAAATCAAATGCAAGTTTTTGTTTTTGCACGTGAATTTGCGATTGCTTTGGTGACTGCAAAATAATAGCAATGTGCGAAAATACAGAGGGAAGTATAACGTGACTCGCAATTAAGCACGTGCAAAGCTTGTTGTGATGGTTTTAAATATTTTTTTCGACAAAGGATAAAACCCAAACATGAAAATGCAAGATTATTTGAAAAATGCTACAGTAATCGCTTTTTCAGTTTTACACCGTTTGCTGACATTGACCTAAGAATGTCCGAATAGCCCTTTTCCTACGTCGCGGCTCATTTAGGAGACATGGGCATGAAAGTGGAGCTGCTGCTTTCAACTTGCACGGCATTTGTGCTATATTTTGTGTGTTATAATGTTAAAACTCTTAAAGTGAATGCATGTATCATTGCAGTGCCCCGATTACCGACTTCACTGTGTACCAGTCCATTTTAAGTATGGGTTTGACACTTGCACAAAAATGAAAATTGGTTATCAACCGGTCCGACAGCTCAACGATAGAGCGAACGCTTCGGAATTGGTAGGTCGCGGGTTCGAGCCACGGCCGCACCATACCAAAGGCGTGAAAAAGGTATTGGGAGTTCTCTTGGCCGACGCTCGCATTATCAGGGGTTGGCCTAGGAAGATAAATAAAGGCAGGTAAGGATACTTTGTCTGTCGCAATAAAAGCTCTGCAGAGCCTATGTTACTTGTTTCTGATATGCGACGTTAAATAAACCATTTTATGTCCCATGATAGCGGGAACATGTTGTTTTTGCCCTGTCTGATTGTTGGTTGGTTGGTTTGTTTGTTGGACCACCTTAACATTTGACATAACTTTTTAACTGTTTGAGAAAGAGCTTTCATATTTTGCCTGTGGGCTCTTTGTGCTTTCCTTTGACAAGTGCTTTACATTCATTCAAACATTTTTGACCTGTGACCTTGACCTGTGACCTACTTTAAAGAAAAAACTAACAATGGTCATAACTTTTGAATGGTTTGAGATAGAGCCTTCATATTTTGCATGAATATGACCTTGACCTTTGACCTATTTAAAAGAAAAACTGAACATTGGTCATAACTTTTGAACCGGTTGAAATAGAGCCTTCATATTTGGCCTGTAGGTTCTTTTTGACAAGAGCTTCACATTTGACCTGTGACCTACTTAAAAAAAAACATTGGTTAATACTTTGAGATAGATCCTTCACATTTTGCATGTAGGTTCCTTGTGACAAGGGCTTCAGTCCCATACAAAAATGGCCTGTGACCTTGATTTTGACTTGTGACCTACTTAAAAGAAAAACTGAACATTGGTCATAACTTTTGAATCGTTTCCGATATGGCCTTCATATTTTGCATATAGGTTCCGATCCAAGCCGTTTCCATTAAAAAAAAATTTAACCTTGGCCATCTTTAAGAACATATATCATTGGTCATAACTTTTGAACCGCTTGAGATATAACCTTCATATTTAGCATGTAGATTACTTGTGACACGGACTTCCCACTCAAACAACAAAAAAAAACTCTTGACTTGTGACCTTGACCTTGACCTGTGACAAACTTAGAAGAAAAAATGGCCTTGCCCGCGGACATGTTCGTGTTTCACAAATACATCTTGTTTATCTTGTCTTTATCAACCCCATTCAACAGGCTCCGTGACGAGGAAACAAGTCACAGGCTATAACTTAGCTTCATTCACATTACATTTTGTATTCATGTCAAACGAATCTCAAAAGGGTTTTTATTCATTTTTTTTTCCAGTATAAATGGTCTGAGGAAAGGAAGAGGCCTTACAAATGAGCCATCGCATGACAAAATCTAAAATACCTGTGCTGTCTTCAAATATTCAGATCAGTACGTGCATCCTTTCAGCCTGATCAGTGTCTTCGCTGTTCACATGAGCATTCTACAGTCGCATCATATGACTCGTCCTTGTAATGGACACCTCTCTAAACTCCACTTTCTATAGAGAAAACTGGGGTTTACAGGGGTATATTTTTGCCCCAAACATAGACTGTGGAGCACGTACAATATACAATGTATGATTTAACTTGAAATACTGTTAAGAAAAATGTGATTTTTTTTCTTGTTTCTGCTCAAAATATAGATCGAGGCGGTTCTAACGAGTACCCACAACCTATATTTTAGAGCAGAAATAGGAAAAATAAGGTTTACCCCCTGTATAAAAGTGGGCTTCAAGGGGGGGGTCAAAATTATATAGGCGTGTTTTCGTGATGTGGTGCGCAAGCTGATCTGAGTCTTTGTTGATCGCACAGTCCTTCTTGTCGGTTTTCCTAGATCATAAAAATACATGACGTCACTACAGCTGGTGTTAAGGGAATGTGTGGCGGCCATAAAAAGTCTCCCTGCCCTTCTTAATAGTGTAGTATATATTTTGTCTTTTGTGATCACTGATTCCATTGTGGAATTTTGAAAATACCTGAGGGTCACTGATGAGAACTAGCTAATCTAGCCCAGAAACTGTGTACACTCCATACTTTTCAGTTATGTGGTGTATTCCTTGCTTCAAAAGGATAGCCCTTTCATAGAACATATTGTTAAGCTCAGCACAGGTGCCAGGCAACGGCGTCTGAAAGACGGAATCATAATAGGGAAGATCGGCAGAGGAACTATGCTGTCAAAAGAAGTCCTTAACAGTTATTTACAGCGCCATCTAGCGCATAATAATAGCGCGTCGGCCATTGTCGTCAACAGGATAAAATAACTCAATAATCCGTTTTTTTTTTAATTCCGCTGAACCATTTCTAGCGCTGATTATGTTCTACAATAGAATGTGATTCTTTATTAATTTTCTCCTCGGCCCCCGCCCATCGGGGTTGGAAGAAATAGATGGGCTGCATGATGCTTCCACGCAGAGCTAAAACCCGACCGCACACGGGTACTGGTAAATCGCTTAGACGATATAAGCCTTTCCAGGCAAAGCGGTGCGAGTCGGCCCGCCCATGCTTATAATCCCTATTGTTTTAATTGGCGACAGTGCTTGAGATGTCATTTCATCTCAATGTCAGGGAAAAGTCCCACGAAATTGGAAGCAACGTCTCCAAAATGACCTACACAGTGTTGACGGGGACGTTAAACCTCAAAACAAACAAACAAATTATTTTTCTCCTTGAGATGGCATCGACATCTGAAAATGTTGAGTGACTTGAGGGCCTAACTGCAGCAGAGAAAACGTCAACACTGAACTGGAATGCTTACAATGCCATTTAGACCTACTTTTTATTTTATGTGTGTCCTTCTGTCCAAACATCTAACAGTCCTTTGTGGTACCTTTTCAGTCTCTGCTTGAAGTAAGATATTGGTTGGGGGTGCCTCGAACAAGTTCTGTAAACAACGAAGTCCTTTGTTTGCAAATTTATCGACTTCGCTAAGAGTGTGGTAAGGAGATGTCTCCCAGCGGGCACTGACGTCTAAGCAACGTTGCATCAACGTCGATGCAACGTCATGGCACCTAAAACATTTATCGACTATGTTATGACGTTGCATCGGCGATGATACGACGTTGCACAAATGTTGTTTGCCCGCTGGGTATTAATTAGGGGATAACTGTATTCAAAATTGTCATTTGGGGAGGTAAATCGGCGGTTTTACGGTCGGATTTTTTTTTTACGGCGACGCGATGCAGAAGAACAACTGCATACACAGCAGAGACAATTTAAGGCCTATTATTGTGAAAATTTTTGGCCATTGAACAACATGACAATGTGCTGATAAAATTATATATTTCTTCACATTTCTCGCTAATTAAATAGACTGCACTGCCAAAAATTCTGTGTAACATTATCAATAAAAAAAAAAATAAATAAAAATTGACAAATCATGGTGTACTCTTTTCGACTTAATATCAAAACTGTTGTGAAATGTCACTGTATTGAAATGTCAACAAATACCGTGTGACCACAAATGTATCGCATTGCATCTAAAAATATATATGAAAATCTATAAAAAGACGTTTTACGTCTATTTTGGTTGTCATTGATCTTGTGATGTGTGAATCATCGGCAAGAAAAGGCAAACATACGTCATATTGTTTTAACCAAATATAGTGAGTCGCGGTAATCCAAACTGTGACGTATCGGGAATATGTCCGAATATTTTGAGATTCAACCTACCTTAATGATCATAAGTTAAATGATTGGGGCAGATAGGCCTAAGCAAACACTGTAGACCCATATCAGACTGCTCCTGAAGGAGCAGTCTGATCAGGGTCTACACTATTTGCCATTCCGTATGCACTTTATGGAATTCTTGCTGGATCTTGAAACATTTTTTTTTTTTTTTTTTTTTCAAGTCCTTAAGGTGTGCGCATTTTCACGGTACTCTTTCCACCTCATAAAGCCATATGTCAATAGCAATCCAACTAGAGCCCAGAAAGGACTGATAAGTATGTGCAGATGTGCAGTCTGATCTGAGTTTCTGTTGGGCGCACATATTTGAAGATACATCTTCTCTTGATTCTGCCTAGATAGTAAAGTATACGTATGGGGTGCCGTTTTACTATTTAATCCATATTTATAGATATCCATAAATTCGAGTTATGGATATCCGTAATTCGAATTATGGATATCCATAACTCAGTCGAATAATGGATATCTATAATTCGAATTATAGATATCCTTAAATCAAATTATGGATATCCATAACTCGATTTATGAATATCCTTAATTCAGATCGATTAATGGATGTCCATAATTCGAATTATGGACATCATTAATTCAAATTATGGATATCAATAAAACAAAATATGGATATCCATTATTCCGCTGATTTATGGATATCCATAAGTCGAAATATGGATATCTATAAATCGGGCTGAATTAATGATATCCAAATTTCGAATTATGGATATACATAATTCACCGCAAAAACCTTTTGGTTCAGTCATTATTTATTGTATTTATTTGCAAAGACGAATAATGGATATCCATAAATCGAATTAATGATATCCATAAATGGACCCAGTTATGGATATCCATAATTCGAATAAATTATATCCATAATTCGTATTATGGATATTCATAAATTGATCTGAATTAATGATATCCATAAATCAGTTATGGATATCATTAATTCGAATTTTGTTTGTTTGTTTGATTTGAGGTTTAACGTTCCCGTCAACACTGTAAAGGTCATTTTGGAGACGTTGCTTCCAATTTTGTGGGACTTTTACCCGACATTGAGATGAAATGACATCTCAAGTGCTGTCGCCCAATGAAACCAATAGGGTTTATTAGCTTGGACGGTCCACCTCGCACCGCGGTTCCTGGACAGGCTTAGATCCTCTAAGCGGTTTACCAGTACTATACTGATAGTGTGCGGGCCGGATTCAGCTCTGCGTGGAAGCAGCATTAATTCGAATTATGGATATCCATAAATAATTATTGGTATCCATAATTCGAATTATGGATATCCATAAATAATTAGGATATCTCTAAATAGGCAATATATAGTAAAACGGCGTCCTATAAAAGTAGACTATTCGCGAAACAGCCAATTGTTTTGTTTGGTTTTGGTGTTACGACCCTTTCAAGATTATTTCACTGATTTCGAGGGGACCGTTTATCAGTTGTTTGCGAAAACCGGAGTACCCGGAGAAAAACCACCTGACCTTCTATCGCAAAACTTGGCGCCTCACATGTGACGCGAGGGAGGCTCGAACCACAGCGGTAAAAGACATAATTATGATTAATTAACAGTCAGCGCTCTTTCCCCACTGTATGTCTTTCGCAACCCGCGTTACACTAAAACCACGTACGCCGGCCTCGGTAGCTAAGTCGGATGCACGTCTGGCTGGGGATCAGGAGGAGACGGGTTCAATACCTGTCGGGGTCGGCAACATTCTTTCGTGGAGATTGATTTTGTTTGTTGATTTGAGGTTTAACGTCCCCGTCAACACTGTAAAGGTCATTTTGGAGACGTTGCTTCCAATTTTGTGGGACTTTTACCCGACATTGAGATGAAATGACATCTCAAGCCCTGTCGCCCAATGAAACCAATAGGGTATATTACCATGGACGGTCCGCCTCGCACCGCGGTTCCAATAGGGTATATTACCATGGACGGTCCGCCTCGCACCGCGGTTCCTGGACAGACTTAGTTCCTCTAAGCGGTTCACCAGTACTAGTGTGCGGGCCGGATTCAGCTCTGCGTGGAAGCATCATGTAGCCCATATATTTCTTCAAGCCCCTATGGGCGGGGGCTTTCGTGGAAATTGATCATGCCTGCACTGTGAGAGAGAGAGAGTTTGAGTTTTATGTCCAACCAACAGCTAAGATCATACGCAGACGGATAAGCCTGCACAGGAAAATGTGGATAGGTGAACTGACCGGCTCAAAAATGGCATAAATAGTGTTGACTTGGCCGTTAAACTCCAATACAAACAAACAAACTAAAACAACGTAGACAGTCTATTAGAATGATATATTTCTGACGAAAACATTGCAATTTCGTATGTTATGCGTCAGACACAGATTTTGGTTGCTCGCTACAAGTGCCTCAGTGGGGCGGTGGTATGCTTTGAGCGAAAATACACTCCTGACAAGAGGACCATATGGTCCTGTATCGCTCACCTGAGCTAAGAGATTAACATGTAGGTCCCAGGGCAGTGCAGTTTTTGGACCCAGGTCTATGATTTGAACAATCTAGGCAGAGGTCCACTGAATATCAAAGGCATGGGCCTTATGGTTTCGGACAAGAAGATTTTTAAAAGTTTTCTCTATATAAGTCTATGTAAAACCAGTGGGCCCAAGGGTGGTGGCATTTTTGGCCCCCATGCTATGATTTGAACAATCATGGTAGAGGTCTATTTGTTGAAGCTTCATACCAAATATCAAAGACCTGGGCCTTCTGGTTTCAGACAAGAAGATTTTTTATATGTTTTCCCAATATAAGCATATATAAAATCGTTTTTGGCCCAATAGCTATAAATTGGACAACCTTGATAGAGGTCCACTAGATGAAGCGTCAAACCAAATATCGAAGACCTGGGCCTTCTGGTTTCAGACAAGAAGATTTTTGTATGTTTTCCCTATATCAGCCTACATAAAACCGGTGGGCCCCGGCGCAGGAGCATTTTTGGCCCCGGAGCTATAATTTGAACAATCTTGGTAGAGGTCCACTAAATGAAACTTCATACCAAATATCAAAGACCTGAGCTCTCTGGTTTCAAAGAAGAAGATTTTTAAAGGTTTTCCCAATATAAGCCTGTGTAAAACCAGTGGGCCCGGCGCGGGGGCATTTTTATTGACACCGCTAGTGAAATTAATTTGTGATAGATCTATCATAAAATTAATGAGTTCGGAAATTCATCTCTATTTATTGATTAGTGGTATCACTAAATAGAATTAGTGATATCACTAATTAGATTTAGTGACATTATAGAGGATTTATACTAATTAATGGGGGTTCCTCGGGTGACCGGCTAATGGGGGTAGGGGATCACCTTAGGAAAGTCATCTTTGATTCTGGGTCTGTGATAAGAGTACAGTTATCTATTCGACATTGACATGTTTATACGAAATTTACTTTTGAGATGGAAATTCAGAATTTCAGAGTTTATTGCAAAATTCGCGCCTACCGAATGACGTCAAAGTTTCTATAGCGGTATCGGCGGCCAATCAAATTGCAAGCCTCCTTCATCCCTGAATGAATCAAGGTCGGTGTGCGATTTGTGTGAACTTTACGAGATAAATTTTATTTTCTATTTATTGCGATTAGAGGTAAGCTTGTAAGCATTTTGCCATCACTTCTTTAGTCTTACCATCGCATTACGGTATGCTTTTCTTAGAAAATCAATCCAGCGTAAAGTAAACATGATTGTAAAATGGCCGCCGATCGACTGCCAAAACAGGCAATGGAATTTCTTACGGTCTCACGTTACATGTACTTTTATGTCGTAATATTAATCCTATTGCATTTAGCTGTTTGCAGTAGAAATAAAACGCTGTGATGGTGCGGTATATCATTAGACTTAAAATCAAACGAGACGAAACGAGCCAAATCTCTGACTGTCAGAATGACATCCGTTTTCATTTTGTCAATTTGTGCTACAGTTTTTTCCCCTGAATCAGATTTAGGGTAGGGTAACATCGATGATAAAAATAGCCTTTAAAGCTTACTGTCATTTTCTAGCTATTTCATAAAATTGTTGCTGCTGCCAGTGTTTCGTTCAACGTTGAAATTAACCAGGAAAATTATGGATTATAATTTATTGAATCAGGGGGAAGCAACTCTAATTGTAAACCCAATAATTTATGTCTCAGCCATTTCTTTACACTAACTGGAACACTGGTGAGCACAGTTCCCTTTGAAGTGTAAGTGCAGTTACTGCTAATGGTTCAGCCGATTGAGAATGAGCAGCCCCAAAAACAGGCAATTGGCAAAAAGTGCAGGCCCAGATAAGATGCCGCAAAACATGCAAGACCTAAAGTTAAACTGCAAAAAGTTCAGCCTTTTCCAAACATCATCATTATCATCATGGGAGTTTTGATTAACATGCAGGTACAGGGGCAACATCCACATAAGTGGGCCTGGCTGCCTGCACCTATGGCAGATCTTACACCAGATATCCAGGTTTGTCAGTCATGAGGGTCGATAGCAGTGAACTTCCACAGGACCACTCTCTGCAATCTCTCTCTCTAAGCTACTTCCAGGTCATCTTGGGCCTCTCAGGCCCACACCTTCAATCTACCTGTATGTCACAGGCAGTCTTGACTGCACCGTTGGAGCATTCCACATGTCCACGCCAGCGGAGCTTTCTCTCTTTCAGGTTGAGGTCCAGGTCCTCAATGCCAAGCCGTGCAAGTAGCTCACTGGACCTGATGGTGAGAGTGTCCTGTGACTTGACATTGCAGGTCTGTCTCATCATTGCCCTGTCATTCTGCTGCAGATGCTGGATGTTTGGCTTTGTCAATGGCCAAGTCTAACTGGCATGAAGCATTGTGCTCCGCACACTAGAGCTGTGCACACGGCCGCGTGTCTTGAACGAGAGGTGGCGGGTAGAGAGAACTGCTAGGAGCTCTTTGAATTTCTTCTAGGCTGCTTTCATGTGTAATGTGGTCAAAAGATCACAGCCACCTACTGCTGAGAGCAAGTCACCTACATGTAAGTAGCAAAAGAAAGCTACCACTTCCAGCTTGTCAGGTCCGACTTGGACTTCACAGGTAAGGGACAGTGGTCTGCGATCTAAGGGGCGTGCAGTTCCTTGGCACCCTGTACACCTGTAATCAGGGTCCTCTGTCAAGTGCTTGAGCTCACTGCATTTCTTGTGCACCCAGAACTTGCAAAAGTACTGTTGCTGCCCACTCCAGTGCGACATACAGCACATGGGAACTGACCTGAATTCTGCAGGAGGTCCAGGCCTGTACCACAGATCATGATCTTCATCTTTTCTGCATTTACTGTCAGCCCTTTCCCTCCATTGCTTCTTTCCAAGTTGAGAGCCACCTGACACATTCCTCAAGGGATTCAGCAATGATGACAAGGTCATCGGCATACAGGTCCTCCCAGGGAACTCCAGAGTGGAACTTGCGTGACAAGGCTTCAAGCACCAGGGCTTCCATTAACTCCCAAATTCAGGAAGTCCCAGACTTCCTACCCTTGAAATCTGGAAGTCCCACTGGAAAATTCAGGAAGTCCCAATTTTGAAGCAAGGTGTTTGCGGATCGTAAAATTGTTTTGATGAAGAAATATATATTATTTAATCTATGAATCTCATGTTTGCATTTTAATCACCTGTATGTTCTTTTTAGATGGCTAGTAAAGTGTGGATAGGTAAACTGACCGGCTCAAAAATGACTTGAATGGTGTTGACTGGGCCATTAATTTAACTCAAAACAATTAAGCAAAGCTCTGTGAGGAAGTCAAAGTACTCATAACTGTGTGACATACATGCGGTTAGTACAGTGCAGAGGAGTGCATACAATACAAAAAAGAAAAATATTTTTGCTTGGCCTGTATAAATTTTATAACTTTCCAAGTAAAACTCCCTCACCCCCCCCCCTAAAAATCAAATAAATAAAAAGTAAAGAAAAGCAATCGCACTACCCATCACCATATATGCCTAGTGGCCCATTTTTGGGCCTTAGCAACCGTGTAGACCAAGATCAGATGCCACAAAACATAGCGTCTGATCTGTCTACATTGTTTGTAGAACTTAACACAAATAAAACAACCCTGACACTCATTGTCATATATGGATTAACAAGAAATCAAGAAAAATTCTTTTCTAAAAGATTTTTGCCAAACTTTGCAAAACATACGCTTCGAGTTGTCATTGTACTCTAAACACTCCGTGACTCGGAACTGCAACAGACAGAATCACGTGCAACTTTGGTCAATTAGAGCAGACTTAGACGAGTCAGCAGTATTTTTTTTTTTTTTGCTTTTTGGCTAACAGACAGATCAGACTGCAGCTCGGACCCTGATGAACCGGCCTGGTCACATTCGCCAGTTTTACGTATTTTAGATATTCAAAATTCAAACAGCGATAGCGGCGACATTTTGTGATTTTATAAATTATTTTCGTCATTTCACCTAATGGACACCTGCTATTTACTGAAGAAAAAATGCGTATCTATCTTTGTAACTATTGTCACACTTTGCATCGCTAATGATAATCTCACTACCAAACACCTAAATTACGATCCGCTTTAATTTAAACAGTAACAAGTTTACAGGATTAAAAAACACTTATCGTCAATGAGATAATTAGTTTATCCTCAACTACTAATCCGTTCAATTATATGCAAACACCGAGCAATCACCTCGTCACGTTTTTCACACACCGATGACGATCAAAATTGTGCCGACGCACGTGAGTCTGACTGTCAACATAATACTCCGAAGGCACAAAATGGGACGTCCTTAGTACTCAATAAACACAGAAAGCTGTTCCAGCTAAGAAGGCGGAGCAAACTTTTTACAAACCGCTAAAAGTGGGCGGGTTTATAAGTCTCAGTAAAGATTTTTGGCCGTACAGAGAAATTTTCGGGAGTCCGCGGGACGCCTTTGATGTTTAATTTGGGCGTCCAGAAGCGATTTCAGGACGTAATATACGCCGTACGTCCGCCTAACGGAAGGCCTGAAGCACAATGATGAAAAGCAGTGGACTGAGAACAGAGTCGTGATGAACACCAACCATCACTTTGAACTCTGCACTGTAACCATCACCAACATGGCTTCGAGCATTAGTATACATCCTCTGGACCAGTCACACAATCCACTCGTCCACTCTTAAGTTTTCTAGTCACACAATCCACTTGTCCACTCTAAGTTTTCTAGTGCCCACCAGATGACTTTCCGAGGCACTCGATCAAATGTCTTCTCCAGGTCAAAGCCATTTGGAGTCTCTTGTTGGCCACCAGATACCTATCTTGCAGCTGCCTTACAACAAAGATTGCGTCTGTTTTGCCTCTTTATGGTGCGAAACCAAACTGAGCGTCGTTAATCAACACCAACTGTCTGATGAGGCCATCCACAATCCTCTCCAGGATTTTCATGACCTGTTCTGTCAGCTTGAGACCAGGGTAGTTGCCCCTGTTCAATCCATCACCCTTGCCCTTGTAGATACAATGAAACTGTTCCCAGTGTCAGAGGGTATCTTGCCATCATGGATGATTGAGGCTCCCACATCACCTGCTGCTCTTTAATACCATCTCCACCACAATGCCGGATGGGCCCGGTGCTTTGCCAGCCTTCATCTGAAAGATAGTCTCTTAACCATTTCAATAGTGATAGGGATGTGCGGCCCTTCCACTGGTGGTTCTTCAGAAAGGTGGTCCGGGTCCCAATCAAACTCAACATTGAGAAGCCTTTAGTAGTGTACTTACCAGGCCCTCTGCTTTGATTCTTTCCTCATTGACATCTCCCCTGCATTATTCTTTACTGGGTTTGGCATTCTCTCTTCTCATCTGGTTAGCAAGGCGGTATACTTCTGAAGACTTAGCCTAGGGCAGCAGACTAAGCATTTTGCTTTAGGCGCCTAGATTGCCTTAAATCCAAATTTTACATTAAGTTAATAGGCATTTTTATTCGAAACTTAGGCGTCTTGGGCGACTGGGCGCCTGTTAGTCTGTATCCCTGTTAGGGCAGAGTACTTTATAAGCGTCATATCGTCGTAAATATGACTTCTAAAATCGAGCAAATACGCCTAGGAATGAAAAAAAAATGTATCAAATACGACCATCAAATTGCCGATATGCCAATGTTGTTCCATTGCAGACGTATTGGCAATGGTAAAAAAGTGCTGCATAACAAAACCATCAAACTCGCGGTAATTTTCGGTGCATCATACTCTTAATCAAAAACTGTTTCAATGTTCAAGAACACTTCGAAATTGATCCATTCACGGACGATGACATTTGTTTTAATTACCCTAATACCGGTACACTTCAACCTTTTGGCGCTCATGTATTGAATACCGATCTGTTAACCTTTAATCAGCCTCAGGTTATGACAAATTTTAACATGATTAGAAAACCGATTATTAATGCTTGATTACATAACAGCATTTATTATCAAAGTGAAAGCCACCCGCATTAATAACTTGATCAGATGACAACGCCTGAAGCATGAACAGTCACTTTATGACAAGCATGCATAAAAATAAGATTCAGAATATTGTTACAAGGCCACATTGACTCCTAAGGAAAGTTGTCAGCTTGCGAGAAAAAATTGGGTTTGACAGACCTACAGACCTATTCACATTGTCATGTAGTTAGGAATGAAATATCAAAACAGACGCGAGAAAGATAAAAAGTTAGAGCCCACTTTTTGTTTTTGTGGAGAACCTGACTAACATGAAATCGGCCATTTTCTCCAGAAAAATGCAAGAAAAAAAATCAAATGAACGAGAATTTCTGGTGGCTGTTTCTCCCAAATCGCAGAGATTCACATTGAAAATTTGACTGACTGCTTGTAATGAAATGGATTAACCTGTATTTTGTGGAAAAACAAAACCTATACAGATTTGTTTGTTTGATTTGAGGTTTAGTTTAGTTTATACAAATTTATTTTAGTTTGATTGCGATTAAAGCTTCAAGCTTATTGAATCGCTCTCAAACACTCATTCTGGGTGTTTTCACACGTGCGAGAGAGAGGCAGTAGCTTTAACACTACTGCTACCCATTTACACCTGGGTGGAGTGTAGCAGTGTCATTACGTGTCTTGCCCAAGGACACACCTCGATACCGGTGGCTGGTTCCAACGCACAACCTCTCGATGATAAGGCGAACGCGTTATTCACTGCGCTATCAAGGCTGACATTGAGGTTTAACGTCCCCGTCAACACTGTAAAGGTCATTTTGGAGATGTTGCTTCCAATTTTGTGGGACTTTTACCCGACATTGAGATGAAATGACATCTCAAGCCCTGTCACCCAATGAAACCAATAGGGTTTATTAGCATGGACGGCCCGCCTCGCACCAGGGTTCCTGGACAGGCTTAGATCCTCTAAGCGGTTTACCAGTACTAGTGTGCGGGCCGGATTCAGCTCTGCGTGGAAGCATCATGCAGGCAGCCCATATATTTCTTCAAGCCCCTATGGGCGGGGGCTTAAACCAATACAGAAGCAACAACAACTGGGCTAACAAGAAAGTTATAATTTATATATCCAACCAGGACAGACTGATTAGCTTTCGCAGATGCGCTAGCTGATCTGAGTCTTCGCTGGTCACACGTTTTATTGTATTTTTGCAGTAAGCTGAATTTCCCATCTTTAAGTATGCCCCGTCATTAAAAAAATGGTGGGGTATTATATTATACCCTCTGAAGTTTTGAGTGTCCGTCTGTCACTCCGTCCGTCAGCACCCCATAGTCCCTTGTCCGCTCCATAACTCTGATACCGTTTGAGATATTTTCATGAAAGTTCACAGATATGTAAAGCACTATCAGACAACGTGCAGAACATATAAACCGTAACTCTGATTTTCGTACTTTTTGGAGCTGTTGCCCTTTGAACATTGAACATAGGCATTTCTATCATAGTTTGTGTCTGCTCCATAACTTCGATACCGTTTGAGGTATTTCCATGAACAATCACAAATATGTAGAGCACCATGAGACGACATGCAGAACACATGAACCGTAACTCAGAAGCCTCAGTGGTGTAGTGGTTACGCTACTGCCTTGTAAAACCAGGGATCGCAGGATCGATCCCGGGCTTCTCCAGACTTTTGGATGAGTCTTTAAACCCAGGTCTCGACTCCGTATGACCTTAGCTCAAGTTAGCTGTTGGTGGGACGTAAAACTAAAACACTCCACTCCTACTTTTGGAGTTACTGCCCTTTGAACTTTGAATATAGCTGTTGCTATCAGTTTCATGACCGCTCCATAACTCTGATACCATTTTAGTTATTTTGACAAAACTTCAGAGATATGTAGAGGACTATTAGACAACATGCAGAACATATGAACGATAACTCTGGTTTTCCTACTTTTTGAGTTATTGCCCTTTGAATATTTGAAATAGCCATTTCAAGCGTAGTTTTGTGTCCGCTCCATAACGTCGATACCATTTGAGATAGGGGTGAAACGATTCATTGAAATCATATCGTATCATGATACTTTTGCTGACCATATATGCAAATCATATCGTAGGAGTAATATCGCGATACCCGACAATATGCCAAAAAAGTACAATTTCCAAAGAAAATGACAGCTTTTAACATATTTCAGGACCATTTTTATGACAAATTACAAAGATCTTAATTGTTACTGAGCTAAATTGATCACTTCTATGACAAATATGGGCATATTAAAAGGCTTTGTTACAAAAGATTGAACTCTGAGATGGTTTTGAACCAGTTCTAAAATTATCGAGCTGTGATTTAAGCAAGAAAGTAGTATCATGAGGCAAGTATCAGGATACGTATCATATTGTGGGGTGGCTTTATCGTTACAGCCCTAATTTGAGATATTTTTGTGAAACTTCAGATATGTAGAGCACCATGAGACATGCAGAACATATGAACCATTACTCTAATTTTCCTTCTTTTGGAGTTATTGCCCTTTGAATATATCAGTTGCTATCAGTTTCAAGTCCGCTGCATAATTCTGATACCATTTAAAATATTTTCACGAAACTTCACAGGTATGTAGAGCAGCCGAGACGACATGCAGAACATATTATGGACCATAACTCTGATTTTCCTACTTTTGGAGTTATCACCCCTTGAACATAGCCATTTCTGTCATGTAGTCTGTTTGAAGCTCTAGATATCTCCTGAACTGAATGATTGATTCTGACCAAACTTGTATGGTTACATCACTAGGATGGGGAAACAGCCATTAGGTTTTGTTTCCATGTGATATGGCACTTACTTGATGTAGTTCACACTGCATGATTGTAGTGGCCGGGCATCATGCAGTGCTTGCAGTTTTATTACCAATCACACGCAGTTGCTGCAATCAGTGGAAATTTACCGCCTTTTAACACAAAGCACATAAGGTCGCTGCATGCAACTTGAATAAAAATTGGGAACACAGAATTTGGATTTGAAAATGTTTTGATGACAACATGACCTGTGTGAAGGCTTAAGACTCCGACCAGCCTGTGCAGTCTGATCAAAACATTCGCTGTTTGCACGAGCCTTCAATGGTGTTGGGGATATTTCAAGAACACATGCAAAGAATATGACCACATTGGCCAGATCTGACACTTCCTTAGAAGAAAAAGTTATTTTTAATCCTCCGCCGCGAAGCGGAGCGGGGATTATAGGAAAGGCCTTCGTCTGTCAATCTGTCTGTCTGTCCATAACACTTTCTTGTCTGCTCCATATCTCCTGAACCCTTTGATAGATTTTCATTAAACTTTGGTCAATTATTTGGCTCAGTGAGCTGGTGTGCAGAACCCATATATGAACCATGCAGACTCGAGGTCAAGGTCACAGCTGACTGTCACAAGTTTGAAACTTTGAATTTTGTGTCCATTCCATATCTCCTTTACCCTTGGAAGGATTTTTATTAAACTTTGGTCAAATATTCTTTTCAGTGAGCTGATGTGCAGAACCCATAAATGAACCATGTGGTCCATTTAGAAATTTTATGTTTGGTTTAGCTTTTACAAGCACATTTATCAGGGATACAGACTAAGCATTTTGCTTCAGGCGCCCAGATTGCCTTAAATCCAAATTTTGCAGTAAGTTAAAAGGCATTTTTATTCGAAACTTAGGCGCCCATGCCAAAACTTAGGGGTCTTGGGCGACTGGGCGTCTGTTAGTCTGTATCCCTGTTTATAGATTCTTATAGCTTCTTGACTTCTTCATTCATATTACATACAAGCTCGAAGATATATCAGTGGGTGGCTCTAGACGTGGGTATACATGACCCACTGCTCGCTCTAGTTATCTGTAGCTATGCTTTATTTCTAGCCAAACTACCCAAAAATGGTGTATTGTTATGCTAAATAATGATTGATTGTTTACATATTTTGCAGATGATATGTTGACAGTGGCAGTACATATTCTTGGATCATAAACTTGGAGACAGGAGGTCATCTTAATCACAACAGGTACATGTTCAATAAGGCTGGCACGATTAATCCTATAATCGATTAATCAATCGATAAATTCCAAAAAAATGATTATCATTTCTGATTTGCTTTTAACCGATTACTTCATAGGTACAAATTACTACCCAAAGTTATGCCTAAAATAGAGGGATGAGTGGCAAACAGTGCAAACCCTGATCGCAATGGCATGACTGATAATCGATTATATTTTCAGCTCCGATTAGCCAGCCCTTAGATGTTCAATTAAACTTCAGTAGATCAGATACATGTGTGCATTGCCACACAATACAGGCCATGATCTGATGCTGTCTTCACTGTTTACAGAAAATTAAACCATTTTTAGCTCCACTTTCGGCCAGCGGGGCTATTGTCATGGCCCTGTGTCCGTCGTGCGTCCGTGCGTTATCTTTTTCTTTAAACATCTTCTCCTCCTAAACTACTGGGCCAATTGTAACCAAACTTCACAGGAATGTTCCTTACATAGTCCTCTTCTAAATTCCTTCAAAGAATTTTGTTACACCCAGAACTCTGGTTGCCATGGCAACAAAACCAAAAAAAAATAAAAATCTTTAAAAATCTTCTCCTCCAAAACCACCTGTTGGATTTCATTTTTATTTTGCATGACTGTTCCTTGGGTTGACCTCTTTCAGATTCCTTGAAGAAATTTTGATCCGACAAAAAACATGGCCGCCATGGGTGGGGCTTTTTTCCCTATTTAACATATAGTGTAATGCTAAAACATCTTCTCCTCCTAAACTATTGGGCCCATTGTAACCAAACTTCACAGGAATGTTCCTTACTTAGTCCTCTTCTAAATTCCTTCATAGAATTTTGTTACACCCAGAACTCTGGTTGCCAGGGCAACAAAACAACACAAAATATTAAAAATCTTTAAAAATCTTCTCCTCCAAAACCACCTGTTGGATTTCATTTTTATTTTGCATGAATGTTCCTTGGGTGGACCCCTTTCAGATTCCTTGAAGAAATTTTGATCCGACAAAAAACATGGCCGCCATGGGCGGGGCTTATTTTCCCTATTTAACATATAGTGTAATGCTAAAACATCTTCTCCTCCTAAACTACTGGGCCAATTGTAACCAAACTTCACAGGAATGTTCCTTACTTAGTCCTCTTCTAAATTCCTTCAAAGAATTTTGTTACACCCAGAACTCTGGTTGCCATGGCAACAAAACCACACACAAAATTAAAAATCTTTAAACATCTTCTCCTCCAAACCCACCTGTTGGATTTCATTATCCCCTCGCACAACATAGTTGTGAGGGGGGATATAGCATTTGTCCTGTACGTAAGTACGTACTTTTGTCATCGCTCTAGCGCCACGTACGTACGTACTTTTGTCATCGCTCTGGCGCCACGTACGTACTTTTGTCATCGCTCTAGCCCCTACATTTCTTGACCGATTTTAATATAACTTCACACAAACGTTCCTTACGACAATATCTGGAGCAAGATCGACTTTCAAGGTCATGACCTCAAGGTCAAGGTCACTCTGGCTATTTTTTGAAAAACTTTGTCATGGCTCTAGCGCCTACATTTCTCCCCCAATTTCAATATAACTTCAAACAAATGATCCTTATAAAAATATCTCCAGCGAGTTGGACTTTCAAGGTCATGACCTCAAGGTCAAGGTCACTGTGGCTATTTTTAGAAAAACATTGTCATCGCTCTATCGCCTACATTTCTTCACCAATTTCAATATAACTTCACACAAATGATCCTTATAAAAATATCTTGAGCGAGTTCCACTTTCAAGGTCATGGCTTCAAGGTCAAGGTCACAGTGGCTATTTTTAGAAAAACTTTGTCATCACTCTAGCTCCTACATTTCTTCACTGATTTCAATATAACTTCACACAAATGTTCCTTATGACAATATCTTGAGCGAGTTGGACTTTCAAGGTCATGACCTCAAGGTCAAGGTCACTGTGGCTATTTTTAGAAAAACATTTTCATCGCTCTAGCGCCTACATTTCTTCACCAATTTCAATATAACTTCACACAAATGTTCCTTATAAAAATATCTCCAGCGAGTTCGACTTTCCAACTCATGGCCTCAAGGTCAGGGTCACTGTGGCTATTTTTAGAAAAAACATTTGTCATCGCTCTATCGCCTATATTTCTTCACTGATTTCAATATAACTTCGCACAAATGTTCCTTATGACAATATCTCAAGCGGGTTCGACTATCAATGTCAAGGCCTCAAGGTCAAGGTCACTGTGGCTGTTTTTTAGGAAAACTTTGTCATAGCTCTAGCGTTTACATTTCTTCACCAATTTCAATATAACTTCATACAAATGTTCCTTATGACACTATCTCTAGCGAGTTCCACTTTCAAGGTCAAGGTCACTGTGTCTATTTTTAGAAAAACTTCGTCATCCCTCTAGCGCTTACATTTCTTCATCGATTTCAATATAACTTCACACAAATGTTCCTTATGACAATATCTCACCATTTCGACTTTCAAGGTCAAGGTCACTATGGCTATTTTTAGAAAACTTTGTTATCGCTCTAGCGCCTACATTTCTTCACTGATTTCAATATAACTTCACACAAATGTTGCTTATGACAATACCTCGAACGAGTTTGACTTTCAAGGTCAAGGTCACTGTGGCTATTTTTAGAAAAACTTTGTCATTGCTCTAGCGCTTACATTTTTTTCACCAATTTCAATATTACTTCACAAATGTTCCTTATAACAATATCTCTAGTGAGTTCCACTTTCAAGGTCAAGGTCACTGTGGCTATTTTTAGAAAAACTTTGTCATGGCTCTAGCGCTTACATTTCTTCATCCATTTCAATATAACTTCACACAAATGTTCCTTATGACAATACCTCGAGCGAGTTTGACTTTCAAGGTCAAGGTCACTGTGGCTATTTTTAGAAAAACTTTGTCATTGCTCTAGTGACTACATTTTTTTCACAAATTTCAATATAACTTCACACAAATGTTCCTTATGACAATATCTCGAGCTATTTAGACTTTCAAGGTCAAGGTCACTGTGGCTATTTTTAGAAAAACTTTGTCATCGCTCTAGCGCCTACATTTAATGATGGATTGTAATAGAACTTCACACAAATGTTTCTTATGATAATATCTCGACTTACTTCGACTTTCAAGGTCATGACCTCAAAGTCAAGGTCACTGTGGCTATCTTTAGAAAAACTTTGTCATCGCTCTACCGCCTACATGTACATTTATTAACAGATTTTAATATAACTTCACACAAAAGATGCTTATGATAATATCTTGAGCAAGATCTACTTTCGTGGTCATGGCCTCAAGTCAAGGTCACTATGGCTATTTTTAGAGAAACGTCATCACTCTAGAATGTACATTTATTGGAGGATTTTTAAACAAACTTTACACAAATTTTGCATATGATAATATCTCAAGCAAGTTGGACTTTTGCCATTTCAGTGTTTTCCACACACGAAGTTGTCTAGTGCGAGGGGATTTGTATCGCATGCGATGCCTTGTTTTTATTTTGCATGAATGTTCCTTGGGTGGACCTCTTAGATTCCTTGAAGAAATTTTGATCCGACAAAAAACATGGCCGCCATGGGCGGGGCTTATTTTCACTATTTAACATATAAAGTAATGCTAAAAAATCTTTTTCTGCAAAAGTACTTGTGGTATTTCATTGTAATTTGCATGAATTGTCCTTGGGTGGACTGTTGTCAGATTCCTTGAAAAAAATTTGATCTTACAAAAAAAACATGGCCGCCAAGGGCGAGGCTTATTTTCACTATATAACATATAGTGTAATGCTGAAAATATTTTCTGCAAAGTTCTTGTTTTATTTCATAGTTATTTGGCATGCATGTTCCGTGGGTGGACCTCTGTCAGATTCCTTGAAGAAATTTTGATCCGACATAAAACATGGCTGCAGTGGGCGGGGTTTATTTTCACTATATAACATGTAGTGTAATGTTAAAAAAGTCTTCTCTTCTTCAAAAGTTCTTGTTTATTTATTTATTTATTTAAAAGTACCTTCCTGTATCTGAATTAATCTCCTCCAATTTTGCTGACTATCACATATCTATAGAGGTCCACCTACAAATTGTCATTCTAAAATTCAAAACATCAGAAATTTCACATGCCCATCACACTGGTGATAGAACTGATGTTTTCAACACAAACTCTATTTATACGACTTGATGTTTCAAAATAAATTCAAAATACTGAGGGAGATTGATTTATTAGACCTAATTATACTACAGTGTCAACAGTTCTCCAGATCCCTGAGGGTTAAAATGGCTTAGTTGAAAAGGGAGGCATACTGAATCCGACGGAGGAAAGGAAAAAATAAAGAAATAAAAACATAAATCTGTTCATTTTTTAGCTCCTCTGGCCAAAGACCGGCGGGTCTTATGTTATATGTTATGGCCCTGTGTCTGTTGTGCGTCTGTGCGGTTGTGCATCCGTGCGTTAACTTTTTTCTTTAAACATTACCTCCTTAACTACTTGGTCGATTGTAACCAAACTTCACAGGAATGTTTCTCACATAGTCCTCTTCTGAATTCCTTCAAAGAATTTTGTTACATGCAGAACAAAATGGCATCGAAAGCAAAAAAAATATTTAAAAATCTTCTCCTCCAAAACCGCTCAATGGATTTTATTCTTATTTTGCATGAATGTTCCTTGGGTGGACCTCTGTCAGATTCCTTGAAGAAATTCGGATCAGGCAAAAAACATGGCCACCATGGCCATGCCCCACATGACTGCCATGGCCATGCCCCTTGGCTCATTAGCTTTCAAAGACTTATATGGGGAAAAGTTTTAAAAACCTTCTCCTCCAAAACCGCTCAACGTAATGAATTTCATTCTTACTTTGCATGAATGTTCCTTGGGTGGACCTCTGTCAGATTCCTTGAAGCAATTTTGATCAGACAAAAAACATGGCCGCCATGGACACGCCCATTGGCTAATTAGCTTCCATAGACTCATAAAGGGATCTTTTTTTTTTTTTTTTAATCTTCTCCTCCAAAACCGCTAAATGGATTTCGTTCTTAATTTTCATGAATGTTCCTTGTGTCTACCATTGTCAGATTCATTGAAGAAATTTTGATCAGACAAAAAACATGGCCGTCATGGCCACCACCTTTGGCTCATTAGCTTTCATAGACCAATAAACGGAAAAACTTCTTCTCTGAAACCATATAGCCTAAAGCTAAGACATTTACAGTAAAACCTGTCTTAGTGGCCACCTCTATTAAGCAAGCAACCTGTCTTAAGCAAGCAGGCATTCAGTTCCCAAGAAAGGCAGATGTGTTAAATTTCACCTGTATTAAGCAAGAACCTGTCTTAAGCAAGCATATTTTGACTATCCCTTAGGCACTTGCTTAATACAGGTTGAACTGTAGTATGTAGCAAAGTTATGTGGTCACCTACTAAGTCCTGCGAACTATGACTCTTGAGTCCAAATTGGCAACGCCCCGGTGCTTAGTAGCTCCCATAGACTAATAATGACAAAATCTTGAAACTTTTCTCCTCTGAAACCATAAGGCCAAGAGCTTAGTATGTACCAACTTGAAGTATTCATCTGCATAAATCCTGCCAACTATGCCCCTGGGGTCCAAATTGGCCACACCCTGAGGCCCATAAGCTCCCATAGACTTATACTGGGAAAAACTGACAAAAATCTTCTCTGAAACCATCAGTGCCCAGAGCTTAGATATTAAGTATGCAGCAACGTCAAGTGGTCACTCAAATAAATCCTGCCAACAATGCCCCTGGGGTAAAAAATTGGTCACGCCCAGAGGCATATTAGTTCCCATAGACTTATAATAGGAAAAACTTAAAAAAAGTCTTCTTCTCTGAAACCATAAGGCCCAGAGCTTTAGATATTTAGAACGAAGCAATGCCAAATGGTCACTCACATAAATCCTGCCAACCATGGCTCTGGGGTCCAAAAAATATAGAATGGACATTCCTTGGGTGGATCACTTGTTTCTTTTTTACCCATTGCATGCGGGAAAACCCTAAATGGGTACCTTGGCAAACAGTGCTGGCCCAGATCAGACCCCACAGAACACCATGTCTGATCAGGGCCTGCACTATTTGCTAACAGAATTTTCCATCAAAAATAGAAAAAAAAAATAGGCCTGACACCCCTTATACATGTATGACAAATGGACTGGTCCAACATACAGCAATAGAAGAGTCCACTAGTATACCATTGGTTAATGTAATAAATATGACAATTGTCTGAAGTTAGCCGGTGGAGCGACAGGCCCTCTTGGGCCTCTTGTTCTGAGCTATGTCCCCGCAACGAAGGGTATTGGGGCCATATTGTTTTTGGTGCAGATCCAATAGGCGTATGCCTCTGCGTCGGCGTGACACTTTCTTTTGTGCAAGACATGTCATGAACTACTGGGTGGATTTTAATCAAATTTGCATGGATATAACATTTGGGACAGGATGAAGAACTGATTAGGGTTTTGTTGACCTTGACCTTATTAAAATGTACAGATTAATGAAATTATAGAGAGAAAAATGACTATAAATGTACAGATTATAGACAGGCCTCATATTTTTCAGGCATATGCAGGATTTCAGGCTTTTAGGGCTTGATTTTTTCTTGATTTCAGGCTTTTTAGATTTTGAATTTTCCTCCTATATTCTGTTTAATATGACTATTGAACACTTATCCTCTGAATAAAATTATTTTGCTACACCCATTTCTGCCTATTCACCAATCAAATTATTTGATATAATGTATTCAAGTCCCAAACTGCATTACAAACAGTGTAGATCCAGATCAGATGGCTTCTGAAGAAGCCATCTGATCAAGATCTACACTGTTTGCAAAGGTAATGGTTGTCATGTACAGCAGGATGAGGGTTAAGGCGGCAAAATCAGGTCATTCAGGCTTTGAAAAGCTTGGTCAGTATGAGGCCTGTATAGAGAGAAAAAATGACTATAAATGTTAATTTTTGTCGCACAGAGGGGGGGGGGGGGTGCATAAAAATGTACAGATTATAGAGAGAAAAAATGACTATAAAATGTTAATTTTTGTTGCACCTTTCTAAAGCATGGCACAGTATAGGAGTCTGATTTTCTTTCTGTCCATTTGTCAAGGGTGGGTGTGTTTGAGTTTTAGGTCCAACCAACAGCGAAGGTCATACAGAGATTGGCCGTTTGTCAAGTCGTCAACATTTGCCACAGCCCTAACATTCACCCTGATGTCAAGAACTTTAATATATAGGTTTTATTTTTGTTACTTGGTACAAAGTTGCATCCAGGGAACACAACTTTAATGCAATCATCCATATTTGACATTGACTTGGTTACACCCATGGTTCATTGACTTTTTGAACTATTGCGCCTCCTAATGTCCATTTCTCAAGAACAATAAGAGCTTCATTAATGATGCATGGTACAAATTTGCATATATAGGGATGGCAGTGTTTATGAAAGCAAGTACATTTCATGGTTCAGTGTCTCAGAAGATTTGGCACAACAAAGCAGTTTTCAGTTTTTCAAAGGGAGACAACTTTTGGGACTTCGTGTCCACTTTTTAGCTCACCTGTCACGTAGTGAAGAGGTGAGCTTTTGGGATCACTTTTTGTCCGTCGTCCGTCGTGCGTGCGTCCGTGCGTCCGTCCGTGCGTCCGTAAACAATTTCAAATAAGTATATCTCCAATACCCCATGGCCAATCTTGATCAAATTTCATGTGAATCATCATCAGGTAAGGGGAAAGGCTGCATAAGGTTTTTGGGCTGATCAGATTGGAATTCTGGTTGCCATGGCAACATATAGTTCCCATAGACTTATAATGGGAAAACATTTAAAAATCTTCTTCTCTGAAACCACAGGGCCCAGAGCTTAGATATTAAGCATGTAGCAAGGGCAAGTGGTCAACTACATAATTCCTGCCAATCATGCCCCTCGGTGCCAAATGGGCCACGCCCTAGGGCCCCTTCGCTCCCATAGACTAATAATGAAAAAAAAAAAGCTTCAAAAATCTTCTTCTCTGAAACCACAGGGCCCAGAGCTTAGATATTTAGCATGTAGCAATGGCAAGTGGTCACCTACATAATTCCTGCCAATCATGCCCCTGGGTTCAAAAATGGCCACGCCCCGGGGCCCCTTTGCTCCCATAGACTCATAATGGAAAAAAAGCTTCAAAAATCTTCTTCTCTGAAACCACAGGGCCCAGAGCTTATATATTTAGCATGTAGCAATGGCAGGTGGTCACCTACATAATTCCTGCCAATCATGCCCCTGGGTTCCAAATGGGCCACGCCCCGGGGCCCCTTTGCTCCCATAGACTCATAATGGAAAAAAAGCTTCAAAAATCTTCTTCTCTGAAACCACAGGGCCCAGAGCTTATATATTTAGCATGTAGCAATGGCAGGTGGTCACCTACATAATTCCTGCCAATCATGCCCCTGGGTTCCAAATGGGCCACACCCCGGGGCCCCTTCGCTCCCATAGACTCATAATGGAAAAAAAGCTTCAAAAATCTTCTTCTCTGAAACCACAGGGCCCAGAGCTTATATATGTAGCATGTAGTAACAGTAAGTGGTCACCTACATAATTCCTGCCAATCATGCCCCTAGTGTCCAAACGGACCACGCCCTGGGGCCCATTAGCTCCTATAGACTATTAATGAAAAAAAAAGCTTCAAAAATCTTCTTCTCTGAAACCACGGGGCCCAGAGCTTATATATTTAGCATGTAGCAATGGCAAGTGGTCACCTACATAATTCCTGCCAATCAAGCCCCTGGGTTCAAAAATGGCCACGCCCCGGGGCCCCTTTGCTCCCATAGACTCATAATGGAAAAAAAGCTTCAAAAATCTTCTTCTCTGAAACCACAGGGCCCAGAGCTTATATATTTAGCATGTAGCAATGGCAGGTGGTCACCTACATAATTCCTGCCAATCATGCCCCTGGGTTCCAAATGGGCCACGCCCCGGGGCCCCTTTGCTCCCATAGACTCATAATGGAAAAAAAGCTTCAAAAATCTTCTTCTCTGAAACCACAGGGCCCAGAGCTTATATATTTAGCATGTAGCAATAGCAGGTGGTCACCTACATAATTCCTGCCAATCATGCCCCTTGGTTCCAAATGGGCCACGCCCCGGGGCCCCTTCGCTCCCATAGACTCATAATGGAAAAAAAAGCTTCAAAAATCTTCTTCTCTGAAACCACAGGGCCCAGAGCTTATATATTTAGCATGTAGTAACAGTAAGTGGTCACCTACATAATTCCTGCCAATCATGCCCCTGGTGTCCAAACGGACCACGCCCCGGGGCCCATTAGCTCCTATAGACTCAGAATGGAAAAAAGCTTCAAAAATCTTCTTCTCTGAAACCATAGGGCCCAGAGCTTAGATATTTAGCATGTAGGAAGGGCAAGTGGTCACCTACATAATTCCTGCCAATCATGCCCCTGGGTTCCAAATGGGCCATGCCCGGACGCCCCTTAGCTCCCATAGACTCATAATGGGAAAAAAGCTTCAAAAATCTTCTTCTCTGAAACCACAGGGCCCAGACCTTAGATATTTAGCACATGGCAATGGCAAGTGGTCACCTACAAAATTCCTGCCAATCATGCCCCCGGGGTCCAAATGGGCCACGCCCTGGGGCCCCTTAGCTCCTATAGACTCATAATGGAAAAAAAATCTTCAAAAATCTTCTTCTCTGAAACGTCAGGGCCAAGAGCTGAGATATTTAGCATGTAGCAAGGGCAAGTGGTCACCTACATAAATCCTGCTGATCATGCCCCTGGGATCCAAATGGGCCACGCCCCGGGGCCCCTTTGCTCCCATAGACTCATAATGGAAAAAATCTTCAAAAATCTTCTTCTCTGAAACCACAGGGCCCAGAGCTTAGATATTTAGCATGTAGAAAAGGCATGTCGAGACCTATATAATTCCTGCCAATCATGCCCCTTGGGTCCAAATTGGCCACAGCCCAGGACCCCTTAGCTCGTATAAACTCATAATGGAAAAAAAAAGTTAAAAAATCTTCTTCTCTTAAACCACAGGGCCCAGAGCTTAGATATTTAGCATGTAGCAACTGCAAGTGGTTACCTACATAATTCCTGCCAATCATTCCCCTAGGTTCCAAATGGGCCATGCCCAGGGGCCCCTTCGCTCCCATAGACTCATAATGGAAAAAGCTTCAAAAACCTTCTTCTCTGAAACCACAGGGCCCAGAGCTTATATATTTAGCATGAAGTAACGGCAAGTGGTTACCT
Organism: Lucinisca nassula; assembly: GCA_963580285.1. Taxonomy (NCBI): domain Eukaryota; kingdom Metazoa; phylum Mollusca; class Bivalvia; order Lucinida; family Lucinidae; genus Lucinisca; species Lucinisca nassula. The sequence continues at coordinate 73,623,901 of OY757016.1, forward strand.
ACATAATTCCTGCCAATCATGCCCCTGGGTTCTCAATGGGCCACACCCCTGGGCCCCTTCGCTCCCATAGACTCATAATGGAAAAAAGCTTTCAAAATTGCTCAACCCGTTGTGCTTGGATGAACAAGATGGCTAAAATTATAAAAACCTTGTGTCAACCAAAATTGCTCAAACCCTCTACTCTACCATATACTATCTTCAATTCCATTTGTACAATATGGATCAGGTGAGCGATCTAGGGCCATCATGGCCCTCTTGTCTATAAATTCTATACCACGGTAAAAGGGGACTATTCTTAAAGCTCAGGAGCAAATTCTTTCCTTTAGGAATTGACCTCTATTAACCCTTTTTGTACCAAATGGAATCTTCCACCTTATATATGGCAGGAATCCATTTTGAAATTTAGGGGTGTCAGGTTGTGTTTTCTTCAAAAGCTATTTGGAAATTGGCTGATTTGTTTGATTTGAGGTTTAACATCCCCGTCAATACTGTAAAGGTCATTTTGGAGACGTTGCTTCCAATTTTGTGGTACTTTTACCCAACATTGAGATGAAATGACATCTCAAGCCCTTCCGCCCAATAAAACCAATAGGGTTTATAAGCATGGATGGACCGACTCGCACCGCTTTGCCTGGGCAGGCTCAGATACTCTAAGCAGTTTACCAGTACTCATGTGCGGGTCGGTTTCAGCTCTGCGTGGAAGCATCATGCAGCCCATATATTTCTTAAAGCCCCGATGGGGAAATTGGGTGAACTTTTTGCAAAAAGTGTAAGCCCTGATCAGACGCTGCGTTCTGCGGCATCTGATCTGGGCCTGTACTATTTGCCAAGGTACCCCTTTAGGGGTTTCCGGTACTGAATTGGTTAACATGGGAGGTAAAAAAAAAACCTTTTAAGGGGTATCCATTCCCCTGAAGTGAATACAAAATGTCAGGATCCTATAAACAGTAAATTGAATTTGGACATTTCAATTTTGGAGAGACATTTTGGTTGATCATGGAAAACCATTATCAATAAACCATTATTTGCCTGAATGAGTAATCATTGAATTAATCATTGATTGGCACTACATTGTAGTTGGCTGCAAGGTGGCCAACAAAATTGTTCTGCATATGTATCTATGTATTCTTGCACACCAGACAAGGAAATCCGTGATTTTACCCTGGGATAGAAATTTATGTTCTGACCCTGGTGTTCCGACCCAAAATCGAATATAATCGCGTGTTTGATAAATGCACTGGTTGATTACGGCCTCGTATGCGCCGTCGTTAAGGTTGATGTCACAGAATCGTCACTAAACATTCCTGCAGTGTCAACACAATATGGTGGAAGTTGGTAACCGAAGTGACTGCAGCATTAAAAACCCGCTTTAAGAAATGGAAGGTTTGCAAGAAAAAGAATCCAATATGGGTGTGTAGGGTGGATAGAAAAAATCCGTCCTTCGGGATCACTGTCCGGCATCACTGGGCAAGCCTCGTGATGCCTGACAGTGACCCTCAGGACGGATTTTTTCATCCACCCCTCACACCCATATAAGATTCTTATATTATTAGCTCACCTGGACACGAAGTGCTCATGGTGAGCTATTGTGATCAGTCAATGTCCTTTAGGTGTCATGCATCGTCAACAATTTGCTTCAAATGCAGCTTCTCCTAAACCCTTGGGCCAATTTGATTCAAACTTCACAGGAATGTTGCCTGGGTGGCTCCCTACCAAATCTGCTCCTGTGAACAAGGTGGCCGCCAGAGCTAAAAGTAGAAAAATCTTTAAACGACAACTTCTCCTAAACCTTAGGGCCAATTTAATTCAAACTTCATAGGAATGTTGCTTAGGTGACCCTCTACCAAAATAGTTAAAAGGGTTCTGCTCCAATGAGCAATATGGTCATCAGAGCTAAAAAATGAAAAACATCATAAATTTGCTTCAAATGCAAACTCCTTAAACCCTTTGGCCAATTTGATTCAAACTTCACAGGAATGTTGCCTGGGTGGCTCCCTACCATAATAACTGAACGGTTCTGCTACAATGAGCAAAACGGCTGGCAGAGCTAAAAATAGAAAAATAGAAAAACATCGTAAATTGGCTTCAAACATAAACTCCTCCTAAACCCTATGGCCAATTTGATACAAACTTCACAGGAATGTTGCCTAGGTGACTCCCTACCAAAATTGCTAAAATTGTTCCACTCTGATGAACTAGGTGACTGCCAGAGCTGAAAACAGAAAAAACATTAACTGACAACTCCTCCTGTACCCATTGGGCCAGTTTCATTCAAATGTCACCGGAATGTTGCTTAATAGGTGACCTATCAAAAACGGCTCTGCTCGAATGAGCAAAATGACTGTCAGAGCTAAAAATAGAAAAACGTATTAAAATTGCTTCAAATGCGAACTTTCAACGAGGCGATTCTAACAAATGTCTATGTTTCTTGGAGTTATAATGGGGAAAAGGCGTTTCATTACCTATCATACTCCTAGTTGCGGTTCTTTATAACGGCGAATTCTTTATAGCGGCCAGACTTTAGGATGAGTCTTTAAACCAAGGTCCTGTCTCCATATGACCATAGTTGCTGTGTGTGTGTGTGTTTGTGTGTGCGTGCGCACGACTTTGGTATGTCGCGGCCCGGGATCGAACCCGAGACCTCCCGTTCCCCGGAGGGGACACTCTACCAATTGAGCTAGTGGGGCGGGTTGTTGGTAAGACGTAAAGCTCAAACACGCACTCTTTATAGGGAACAAATACTGTCGTTATAACGAGGGTCCTCTGTATTTTGTGAAGAAAAATAAAAATTGGTGTTCATGCGGCAATTTATTGGGGGTCATTGTTATTTTTTGCTGACAAGAGGTCCTGTCTCCATATGACCATAGTTGCTGTGTGTGTGTGTGTGTGTGTGTGTGTTTGTGTGTGCATGCGCGCGACTTTGGTATGTCGCAGCCCGGGATCGAACCCGAGACCTCCCGTTCCCCGGAGCGGACACTCTACCAATTGAGCTAGTGGGGCGGGTTGTTGGTGAGACGTAAAGCTCAAACACGCACTCTTTATAGGGAACAAATACTGTCGTTATAACGAGGGTCCTCTGTATTTTGTGAAGAAAAATAAAAATTGGTGTTCATGCAGCAATTTATTGGGGGTCATTGTTATTTTTTGCTGACAAGACTAAGCGGAATCCTGATTGTTATTCCTTGGACTTTGTTATTCTTAGAGATGAAAATCAAGTCAATTTGTCAGTTTGTAGACGTGTTTGTTGAGCAAATGTTATTAAGACCAGGGGCAATATCATATCGCCTTTATTGATCGGAGACGAAAAATTGTGGCATAGACCCTCTAAAAGTTGGACACATTCATTTAGCTCATGTCGCAGAAAACTCCCACTGCTCTGGGTCAAGCCTTGCTCAGGATAATAAGCACCAGAATAGTACGGTAAAGCATCCGTGTGACATAGAGCACTTGTTCATTTCTCCAAAATGGTAATATTTCTGATGAAAATTTGTGATACATTTATTTTGTATTACATTAACTTCAAACATAGTTTGTGGATATTCTTTAGAACCGCCTCATTGAGGCAGAGTACCCACAACCTATGTCTTGGAGCAGAAATAAGAAAAAAAAAATGTATACACCTTTAAACCAATGTGTAAAGTGGGTTTTATATGGGTGTTCATTACACAGACTTGTTTTTATGCTAAAGTCCTTCCATTAACAGGCCTCCTATTTTTCTGGCATTTGCAGGTTTTTAGGCTTTAAGAGCTTGATTTTTTCTTGATTTCAGGTCTTGATATTTAAATTTTTTCTGCTTTATTCTCTTTAAAATGACTATTTAATCCTTATCCTGCTGAATAAATTAATGTAGCCACGCCCATTTCTGACTGAGCAAAGCAAATTACTTGATATGTATTCATTCAGTTCACAAACTGCATTGCAAACAGTATAGATCCTGATCAGATGGCTTATTCAGAAGCCATCTGATCTGGATCTACACTCTGGATCTACACTGTTTGCAAAGCTTCTTCAGAAGCCATCTGATCTGGATCTACACTCTGGAGCTACACTGTTTGCACAGGTATTAAACGGTTATCTTGTTGGGGAGGTTAAGGGTCAAGGCTGCAAAATTGGGCCTTTCAGGCATGGAAGAGCAAGGTCAGTATGAGGCCTGCATTAAGCACATATTCATACACCATATGCTCCTTATACTGACATGAACATAATATATATGATATAATATAATACAATAATAATAAAGTCGTCAAATGCAAATATAATTGATATGTGAGTGTGATCAATGTCGGCAAGCAGCAAGATCTTGCACATTAAACTGGTGTCAGCTATTTTTAGCTAACCTGAGCACGAAGTGCTCATGGTGAGCTATTGTGAACGGTCAATGTTTGTCGTCTGTCATGTGTCGTGTGGCGTCAACAATTTGCTTTAAATGCTAACTCCTCCTAAACCCTTGGGCCAATTTCAATCAAGCTTCATAGGAATGTTGCTTTGGTGACCCTCTACAAAAAAAGCTAAAATTGATCCGCTCCGCTGAACAAGATGGCCACCAGAGCTAAGAGCTAAAAATAGAAAAATCTTTAATAGACAACTCCTCCTGTACCTTTGGGCCAATTTCATTCAAACTTGATAGGAATGTTGCTTAGATGACCCGCTACCAAAATAGCTAAAACAGTTCTGCTCCAATGAACTAAATGGCAGCCAGAGCTAAAAATAGAAAAATGTCAATACTGATTCGCCCTAATTTCCGCACCGTGCGCTTTGTTTTTTTTCAAAATTGTGTAAAAGATCGTGGTGAAAAATCGACCTATTAAGCGCACACAAATCATTTCGGGTAACTGTCTTGGCAGTTGAACTGTCTTGTTTCCCGCTTCGCAAATTACATCAGGAAAAAAATCGATACTTTCTTAACCCTTTACCACTCAGGGATTTTGTGAATTTCGCTGATTTTCACAGTGTTGCACCTGACAGCAACTTCAACTAGCCATTGTTTCATAATGGATGGTCTGTTTTACATGAATGTTCATTGGGCAGTAGCCTTTCAAATGCAACCTTTCATGACTTGATCATTGTTGTCATGGTAAAGAGGGGGCATCTCAAAGTTGGCAAAAAGTGTGTTTTCACATGAATTTTTGACCACATTTTAATCTTCACACAGCTGTCAAGGCAACTATTAAGGTGTTTGGCACTGGCCATTTTCACTGTTTGCAGCATGTTTTATCAGCATCAATTTTAAGGCATTTTTGACCCCAGACACCCTCAGATATAAATTTTAGCGGCCGGTTGGGCCATACACCCAAAATTTTTCAGGATGTGAGGGGGGCAAGCCCCCCCTTCAATCCCCCCAGAATATTTTTAGTGGGGAGGCGCGCAAAAAAACAGGTCACTTTTTTGCCAAACAAATCCTAAAGCAAACATAACTATCCAGGGATAGAAATGCAGATTTTAGGTTCTACTGGGGCTTAAAATGGGGGGGGGGGGGTGCAGACACGTAAAAACATCATCATATGATGCCGGGGGCATATATAGTTTTTTGGTTTTCCGTATGTGCGTACATGTGTACGTGCGTACATGTGTACGTCCGTCTGTACGTGTGTGTGTACGTACGTACGTACGTACGATCCTGTAACCTCAGGTTAAAGTTTTTGTAACAGGTAGAGTCTGAACTTTTAGAACTCATATTTTCCTAACCATTTGATGGAACTGGTTCATCTTTGGTATGATGATAGATATAGGTCCAAAGTTTTATTAAGCAATACCCCCACCCATGCCTGTGACCTCAAGGTCAAGGTCACAGACTTAGAAATTTTCAATGTTAAAGACTCAGGTTAAGGTTTTTGTAACAGGTAGACTTGAACATTTTAGAACTCATATTTTCCAAACCATTTGGTGGAATTGGTTCATATTTGGTGTGATTATAGATATAGGTCCAAAGTTTTATTCAGCGATACCTCCACCCATGCCCATGGCCTCAAGGTCAAGGTCATGGACTTAGAAATTTTCCATGTTAAAGACTCCAGTTAAGGTATTTGTACCTGGTAGAACCTGACATTTTATGATGGCTTTGGTTCATATGATGATAGATATAGGTACGATGTTTTATCCAGCAATACCCCCACCCATGCCTATGACCTCAAGGTCAAGGTCACAGACTTAGACAATTTTAATGTGAAAGATTTTAAAGAGCTCAAATTTTCCAAACTATATTATGGATTTGGCTTATGTATGCTATGATGATAGATACAGGTCCAAATGTTTATTTGGCAATACCCCCACTCATGCCTATGGCTTCAAGGTCAAGGTCACAGACTTAGAAATTTTTAATTAGATATTTTAACAGTTGATATTTTCCAAATCGTGCGATGATTGAGTTGATATTTGGTATGATGTTAGATACCTGTCCATTTTATTCAGCGATACCCCACCCATGCCCATGAGCTCAAGGTCAAGGTCACAGACTTAAAAATAGCTCTAGTGTCTATATTTCTTCACTGATTTCAATATAACTTCACAGAAATGTTCCTTATGACAATATCTCTAGCGAGTTCGACTTTCATGGTCAAGGTCACTGTGGCTATTTTTAGAAAAACTTTGTCATCACTCTAGCGCCTGCATTTCTTCACTTGTTTCAAAATAACTTCACACAAATGTTCCTTATGACAATACCTCGAACGAGTTTTGACTTTCAAGGTTAAGGTCACTGTGGCTATTTTTAGAAAAACTTTGTCATTGCTCTAGCGCTTACATTTTTTCACCAATTTCAATATTACTTCACACAAATGTTCCTTATGACAATATCTCTAGCAAGTTCCACTTTTAAGGTCAAGGTCACTGTGGCTTTTTTTAGAAAAACTTTGTCATCGCTCTAGCGCTTACATTTCTTCACCGATTTCAATATAACTTCACACAAATGTTCCTTATGACAATATCTCGAGCGAATTAGACTTTCAAGGTCAAGGTCACTGTGGCTATTTTTAGAAAAACTTTGTCATTGCTCTAGCGACTACATTTCTTCACTGATTTCTATATAACTTCACACAAATGTTCCTTATCACAATACCTCGAGCGAGTTCGACTTTCAAGGTCAAGGTCACTGTGGCTATTTTTAGAAAAACTTTGTCATTGCTCTAGCGCTTACATTTTTTCCCCAATTTCAATATAACTTCTCACAAATGTTCCTGATGACAAGGTCACACACTTATAAAATTTTGTTGCAACATGGATTTTCGGGGTGAGGCGGGGCCCTTGGCGGGGGCATCTGTGTCGTCTGGACACATTTCTAGTTTTTTAGCTCACCAGAGCCGAAGGCTCCGGGGGAGCTTATAGTATAGGCACTGTCCGTCGTCCGTCGTCGTCGTCGTCTGCGTCGTCTGTGTCGTCTGCGTCGTCTGCGTCGTCAACATTTTCAAACAACATCTCCTCTGAAACTACTTGGCCAATTGAAACCAAATTACATGTGGAGCCTCTATGGGAAAGGGGAACGAAAGTTTGTTATGGAGGACTGGGTCACATGACCAATATGGCCGCCATGCCCATATATGGTAAAAACCTTTAAAAATCTTCTTCTCAGGAACCGAATTGCCAATGATCTTGAAACTTGGTATGCAGCATCGGGGACTCAGGCCCTACCAAGTTTGTTCAAATGATGACCTTTGTTTGACCTTGACCTGTTTTATGTCAAGGTCTAATTTGGTCACTTAGACATTTGCATGGAAAAACGGCAAAACAGTGGGTTTTTCTGATTGTATGCTAGCTAATGGCATCAGAAATGGTAATTGCAATCAGCTGAATAGAAGTTTATCAGTTTCAAAGGTCAAGGTCATTTACCTACTTTTGTCCAGGACGGCTCAGATTCAGTATTTTTATCTTCTTCTTCACTTAAACTACTTGCCCAATTGAAACCAAATTGCATGTGGAGCCTCTATGGAATGAGGGAACGAAAGTTTGTTCATGAAGACTGTGTCACATGACCAATATGGCCTCCATGCCCATATATGGTAAAAACCTTTAAAAATCTTCTCCTCAAGAACCGAATGGCCGATGACCTTGAAACTTGGTATGCAGCATCAGGGACTCGGGCCCTACCAAGTTTGTTCAAATGATGACCTTTGGTTGACCTTGATCTGTTTTATGTCAAGGTCAAATTTCGTCACTTAGACATTTGCATGGAAAAACGCCAAAACAATGGGTTTTTCTGATTGTATGCTAGCTAGTGGCGTCAGAAATGGTATTTATAATCAGCTGAATGGATGTTTATCAGTTCCAAAGGTGAAGGTCATTTACCGACCTTTGTCCAGGACGCCTCAGAATCAGTATTTTTATCTTCTTCTTCACTTAAACTACTCGGCCAATTGAAACCAAATTACATGTGGAGCCTCTATGGAATGAGGAAAAGAAAGTGTATTCGTTATGACAGGGCCACATGACCAAGATGGCCACCATGCCCATATATGGTAAAAACCTTTAAAAATCTTCTCAAGAACAGAATGGCTGATGATCTTGAAACTTGTTATGTAGCATCAGGGACTCTGGCCCTACCAAGTTTGGTCAAATGATGACCTTTGGTTGACCTTGACCTGTTTATGTCAAGGTCAAATTTGGTCACTTACACATATGTATGGAAAAAGGGCAAAGTAGTGGACATTTCTGATTGCCTGGTAGGCTGTGACATCAAAAACGATATTTGCAGTTAGCTGAATGAAAGTTTATCAATTCCAAAGGTCAAGGTCATTACTGACCTTTGTCTTGGATGGCTCAGATTCAGTATTTTTATCTTCTTCTCCAGTAAAAGAGCTGTGCTGATTGAAACCAAATTACATGAAAAGCCTCTATGGGGGTGAGGCAATCAAACATTATTTGTTATATTGTTGTCACATGACCAAGATGGGCACCTTGCCTGAATATGGTATAAACCACATGGCCTCTGGTGAGCGTAGTGGCCCATGGGCCTCTTGTTGCTAAATTCTCAATTTAGCTCACCACCAAATTGAGGTAATGGCCAAGTATGACCGACTCAGTATATGAAGATAGATAGATATAAATGTTCGGTAAAAAACAGGGCGAAGTCAACTTCTCTTTTCTAGACTGATAAGGCAAAGTTCTTGAACTTCGGGCGAAGAAGTTGCCGGAATCGCCCCCTCGGCTAATCCCTGTCAGGTATCTGTGGATTTCATGTGTACCAAAAGGTTTGGGAACCACGTTGAGATGAGGAATTAAAGTGTGTATTAGAGCTGTCGAATGAATTTGACATTTGACAGAAATGCAGTTGCTTTGCCTTCACTGTTGAGGAAATAACGGTAAGTCAGACTTGCCTACCCTTACGATTTGGTCGTAAGGCTTACTATTTTCATGTCCAAATTACGACCTTACGATCCCGGCCGAATTCCGTACGATTTTCGCTGTTTGTAAAAAAAATCAGTAAATCGGCGCGATTGTTTTGGTTTGGTTCGGGTAAGCGCAGTTTATACCGAAACAAGACAATAGTTGTCGTTCCTGGCTTACTCTCATTGCGAATTTAAATAAAATTTCATTGGCTAATGATAGGGAAGTAAGCCAGTCACAGTTCATTTAACAAATTCGTTTCGGTATGAGCGTCAAGATGGATGCCTTTACAACGGAAAAAAACATGGAGATAAAAAAGAAAAGCTGAATCGGCCGATTCAATGCAATCAAAAAAAAAATGCGAGGCTTATTTTGACCTCGCATCGGATAACTTAAAGCCCTTACGAATAAAATTTGAATCTTACGATTTTTTTTTATGGGATCTTACTATTTTCTGTCTCAAGGGGTATAGGCAAGTCTGGTAAGTTTTTGATATAGATTTCCTGTGAAAGCTTCAATGGGAGGTTACTGTAAGGTGTGCGCTTATGCAAATTTTTTTCAAAAATAGCTTTGGTGTGCACTTATAGGAGCATGTGCGGTAATTAGGGTGCCCTGGTGAAAATGACAATGGAATTTCACTGAGATTTTAGCGTTATTTCATGGAAATAACTGTGGAATTTCAGTGAAAGAATCGGGCAAAATAACACTGAAATAACACTGAGATTTTCAGTGAAATTTCACTGTTATTTCAGTCAATTAACACTGAAATCTCAGTGAAAGAATCAGGCAAAATATTACCAAATTTCAGCAAAATCTCATAGAAATTTCCGTGAAAATTTGTTAGTATTTCAATAAAATAATACTGATTTTCAGTGAAGTTTCACTGTTATTTCAGTCAAATAACACTGAAATCTCAGTGAAAGAATCAGGCAAAATATTACCGAATTTCAGTAAAATCTCATCGAAATTTCAGTGAAAATTTGTTAGTATTTCAATAAAATATTACTGATTTTCGGTGAAATTTCACTGTTATTTCAGTCAAATAACACTGAAATCTCAGTGAAAGAATCGGGCAAAATATTACCAAATTTCAGTGAAAATTTGTTAGTATTTCAATAAAATAATGCAGAGATCTCATTGAAAGAAATGGGCAAAATACCTCTAAATTTTGTTGAAATCTCAGAAAAGTTTTCCTGAAAGTGTGTTAGTATTTCACAGAAATTTTAAGAAAATTTTTGGAAATATTCAATAGCATTTCACAGATTTATCAACGAGATTTCAAAATTGTTTCCCCTTTGATGGTACTTGATTTATGTTTTGATATACATAGATTTAATTACTATCAGTTCGCATGAGAAATATATATAATGAACAACTTCATTCATCCCCCAAATACTTTTTTCTCTAAATGGTTACATAATGATATCAATTACAACAGCCAAGAGTCTCTGTTTACATGCCACACTGTACCCCACCCATTTCGAATGACCATATTAATTTTCGGACAAGAAGAAAAAAAAAAGGAATTTATTAAATATAATTATGTCTGAATTATCTTTTTTCTGTCAAACTTGTGTTTTCTAAGGCCTTTCAGCATGTTTGTTAATCTAACACAGACATTGAATGACCAGAAACTTTGGACCTTCAAAATCTGCATGCTGACCTGCTAACCTGTGTCTGCCATCATTTCTGCCCAATTCAAACAGCACCTTTTCAAACTGTGTCCTGAAGTGTACTTACTATATCAGCTAATGTTCTGTGATGTTTGTCATCTTGATATTACCGGACAATTAGTTTTCTGGCACAGCTTTGAAAATCCCTCCAATACTAAGGCAGCCATGTTTTTCCCATCATTCAATTGAAATGATGTCATCATCAATGACGTCATCACCAAAATTTCAGTGAAATTTCAGTGAAATTTGGTGAGATTTCATTTTAATTTTAAAACTCATAATTTTCAGTGTCACTTATTATCAAAACAACATTGCATGTTAAACATCAAATTATTGTTGTTGTATAACTCCTCGTAGGAAAGAAAGGGGCTGATTAACTTGCCTGTTTGTCCCTTAGCTTATGGTACTTTCTTATATTTGGGTTGGCATCAAATTTTGATTGTGGCACTTCCTGAACTATTCATTCTTATACTTTGTCATAGAATGAAATTACTTTCTAGTTGAAAAAGACATTCTATGAAAACTAGATTTCACTCAAGAAACAACAAATTACATGCAAAGACTGAAATTTTCTAAAACAGTACTAAAATTTAAATGAAATACTAAATTTGATTAAAATCCTTGAAATTTTAGTGATGCTAGAAAATTGTTGAAATTTCACTGAAATTTCATTTAAATTTTTGTGAATTTCCATTGAAATTGAATTCTATTGAAAGGCGTTCTTTCAGGGTACAGGAAATTTAAATTGGTTTCTGCCCTCGCTTGGAATTTGATGATATTATGCATAACAATTGCCTTGAATTATGATGCATTCACTTTTAAATGCAATTCCTTTGTAAATTTATCACAATTTTAGGAAGTCACTACCAAAACAGAGGGTTTTGTTTGTTTGTATTGGAGTTTAACTGTCCAGTCAACACTATTTAGGTCATTTATGAGCCGGTCAGTTTACCTGTCAACACTTTTCCTGGGCAGACTTATACATCAGCGGTTAACCAGTACAGTGCACATTCTTTAGACAGAAACTGACAACTGCCCTTCTTGAATCGGCGGAAGGGAGAGAATGACCATAGAAAAGATTTCATGATCAATCTCCACGAAAGAATGTTGCCAACCCCGGCAGGTATCGAACCCGCGTCCTCTTGATCAACAGTCAGACGCGCGTCCGACTGAGCTACCAAGTCCGGCCCAAAAACAGAGGGTCTCTGATATAAACCTGTATACAGTAATCTTAGCCGACATTGCAGACTCAGAACAGCCTGTTTCTGATCAGGTTCTTCACTTTTTGCTGTTCCAACTGCAATTTTATTATGTCCACATTTTTATGTCCTCGTGCATGCACGCAAGAGCAAGAGCGGGGACATATTGATTTTGCCCTGTCTGTTTGTTGGCTTGTCTGTTTGCTGGATAATTTTAAGGCCGAAACAAGCTAGTCTTGCCCAAACATCTGGATTCCCTACTTGAAAGGAAAAACATTGGTCATAACTTTTGAACCGTTTGTATTTGGCATGTTGGTTCCTTGTGAAAAGAAAAAACATTGGTCATAACTTTTGAACCGTTTCAGATAGATCGAGCCTTCATATTTGGCATGTAGGTTCCTTGTGACCCCTTCAGATAGAACCTTCATATTTGGCATGTAGGTTCCTTGGGACAAGGGCTTAGGATAAGAAAAAAATTGAGCTTGGCCTGGGGACATGTTCGTGTTTCACATACACATCTTGTTTAAATTTAAGTCTGTGACAGCAGTCTATATTATGTATGTCCAAACTTCTGAGGCTTTTAAGATGATATGCTGACACTTTTATGTACCCCACTACTTGAGGACTTTATAGCACGGTTTTAGGGGTCCAAAGCATGAAATATGTTAGTAAATGGGTGGCAGTGTTGTGTCCAATTACAATGTGTAGATTATACAGTAAAGAAATGGTCATTTTTCTGTATGATCTGTACATTTTTAGGATCCATCTGTGAAAAGTATTTTATCCAAAACTGTATACGGAGGAAAAATTGTTTGTGTATGTTGTTGCATGTTTTCTTGCTTCATTCTTATTGTTTCTTTGCATTAGTCTTATCTAATATTTTCCTTAGTGGCTTTCTTTATTTTAATATACATTAAAACTTTTGTAACTGAAGAAAATGCATTGGTCATTTGATTGAAAAAATACTGAAATTTCACCGAAATTTCATTGAAATTTCACTATCACTTAAATTTTGTAGACAATCAAAATTTATGCAAGAATACTGCTGAAATTTTAGTGAATTTTCATTGAAATTTCATTGAAATTAAGTTTCACTGAAATTTTGAATATGTCAGTGAAATTTGTTGAAACTTCACTGAAATTTCATTGAAATTTCATCAGAATTTGGTCAAATGGGTGAAATCCACCAAAATATGAGGATTTCAGTGAAATTTCAATGAAATTTACTGAAATTTCGATTAAATTTTCTCTGGGGTGAATATGGTAATTTGCTTTAAATGCCAACTCCTCCCAAAGCATTGGGCCAATTTCAGTCCAACGTCAGAGGAATGTTGCTTAGGTGACCCTCTACAAAAATAGCTAAAATCGTTCTGCTCTGATGAACAGGATGGCCACCAGAGCTAAAAATAGAAAAATCTTTAACTACAACTCCTATAACCTTGTGCCAATTTTAGTCAAACTTCACAGGAATGTTGCTTAGGTGAACCTCTGGCAAATATGCTAAAATGTTTAGCTCCTCCTAATTTTAACCCTTAAGGTAACTCTACTGAATTAGCTCACAATTTGATTTAAATGCCAACTCCTCCTAAACCCTTCGACCAATCTGTTTTAAACTTCACAGGAATGTTGCTTCAGTAACCCTCTACTGAATTAGGACAAAATTGTTCTGGTCCAATGAAGCTATTTGACATTTTTGAAATCAGGTGGATGATTCAGGGCCATCAGGGCCAGCTTGGCCCTCTTGTTCTTAGATACCTTAAGTAGGGCTGGCTAATCGGAGCTGAAAAGATAATTGATTATCAGTCCTGTCGTTGCGATCAATAATCGATTAGTAATCGCTGAGGTTTTTGTCATAATTTTACCTGTCTGGCTTCTGAGCATGACTCTTACCATATGTTGCACTTTACCATATGTATATTTGAACAGACAGGCCTGAGCAAACAATGTAGACCCAGATGAGACGCCTTAGAATGTGGCGTCTCATCAGGGTCTGCACTGTTTGCCACTCATCCAGCTATTTTAGGCATAACTTTGGATAGTAAATTGTACCTATCAAGTAATCAATTAAAAAAAGCAAAGCAGAAATGATAATCATTTTTGTTAAATTTATCAAAACATTAATCGATTATACGATTAATCGTGTCAGCATTAACCTTAAGTGATGATTGGTGACTATTAGAGCATGTGGACTTATAAGGGCAAGTAAAGTACTTGTATTGTTGTCTTTAAAACAGGTCTTGAAAGTTTATTCAACCTCTTCTCAGGGGTCCATGCAACTGACTGAAATTTCCATACCTAATTAACCCTTTTTGTACCAGATGGAATCTTCCTTCTTATATGTGGCAGGAGCCCATTTCAAAATTTAGGGGTGTCAAGTTGTGTTTTCTCCAAAATCTACTTGGAAATTGGCTGAACATTTTGCAAACAGTGTAGGCCCTGATCAGATGCCGCATTCTGCGGCGTCTGAGCTGGGCCTGCACTGTTTGCCAACTACCCGTTCTGGGGTTTCTGGTACTAAATGGATTAAAGGACAGAAAAAAGTAATCTGTTATAAATCTAGATTTTGAAATGAAGTTTTAACTTTTTGTTCAGCCGGCCTCAGTAGCTCAGTCGGATGCACGTCTGACTGGTGATCAGGAGAATGCGGGTTCGATACCTTATGGGGTCGGCAACATTCTTTCGTGGAGATTGATCATGAAATCTTTTCTGGGGTCATTCTCTCCCTTCTTCTGATTCCTGTAGGAGCAGTCTGATCTGCCCATAGGGGCTTGAAGAAATATATGGGCTGCATGGTGCTTCCACGCAGAGCTGAATCTGGCCCGCACACTAGTACTGGTAAACCGCTTAGAGGATCTAAGCCTGTCCAGGAACTGCGGTACGAGGCAGACCGTCCATGCTAAAAACCAATTTGGTTTCATTGGGCGACTGGGCTTGAGATGTCATTTCATCTCAATGTTGGGTAAAATCCCACAAAATTGGAAGCAATGTCTCCAAAATGACCTTTACAGTGTTTACGGGGATGTTAAACCTCAAATCAAACAAACAAAGCAGTCTGATCTGGGCCCACACTGTTTGCCTGTGTACAAAAATATTTGTAAAAAAGTTTTGTAAAAAGATTCAGCAGACGACATAAGCAGACGACATTTTCAGATGAAGTTTTTCATGGCGTCTTAAGGGGAATGGGAACACCTAGCTAGCACATTTTTTCGTTATTTTTCAAAGGGAGACAACTTTTGGAACTTCCTGTTCACTTTTCTATAGGCTCAGTCCCAGGGAAAAAAGGGGTCAACTCTTAAAGGAAAGAATTTGCTCCTGGAGCAAATTCTTTTCTTTAGGAGTTGACCCTTATTGACATGGGAGACAAAAATACTTTTGCAGGAGTTGCCTCCCCATAAAGTGTATCCAGTCCCCTTAACCCTTTTTGTACCAAATGGAATCTTCCTCCTTATATAAAGCAGGAGTCCATTTCAAAAATTAGGGGTGTCAGGTTGTGTTTTCATCAAAATTTATTTGAAAAATGCCAAAACTTTTAGCAAACAGTGGAGGCCCTGATCAGACGCTTTGTTTTGCGGCGTCTGATCTGGGTCTGCACTGTTTGCCAGGGTACCCGTTTTGGGGTTTCTGGTACTAAATGGGTTAAGTTTATTGATTAGTGATAGTCACATGGACATTAGCAACAGAAGAGCAAATTTTGTAAATATATAACCTTGGATTCTTTATCACACAATGGACACAATTTTCTGGAACCATGACATCATTGCACATGCAGCCTCAGCCTGATATGGATTACTGTGATGATCTGAGGTATTTTGATTTGAGGTTTAACGCCCCCGTCAAGACTGTATAGGTCATTTTGAAGAAGTTGCTTCCAGTTTTGTGGGACTTTTACCCGACATTGAGATGAAATGACATCTCAAGACCTGTCGCCCAATGAAACCAATAGGGCTTATAAGCATGGACGGTCCGACTCCCACCGCTTAGATTAAACATATTTTATTGTATTCTTTTAAACAATGGGATTGGACACAAATTATACAACATTAGATTTGCCTGGGCAGGCTTAGATCCTCTAACCAGTTTACCAGTATTTGTGTGCGGTCGGATTCAGTTCTGCGTGGATGCATCATGCAGCCCATCTATTTCTTCAAGCCTCGACGGGCGGGGGCCGCCACACAATGGACACAATTTTCTGGGACCATGACATCATTGTAAAGTACATGCATAAGCTGCCCCAGCCTAATATGGACTTCTGTGATGATCCTAAGTATTGGGACAGATGGGCCTAAGCAGGCAGTGCAGACTCAGATCAAACTGCTCCTGAAGGAGCAGTTTGATCAGGGTCTACACTGTTTGCCATTTGGTCTGCACCTTTCAGTTTTGGTCTCCTTGCTGGATCATGAAACAAAATTTGTTGGAATTTTAGGAGAATTACAACTAGTCGTCAAGGTGTCCCGATTTTTAAGATTTTTACAGTAAGTAGAATTTTCCAGGCACCACTAAAAAGAGAACAAACTCTGTGTTGTCAGTAAGAAAAGAATGTCTGGATGTGCAGTCTGATCCAAGACATGCCTTTAAATTGGTAGAATTATGCCATCCAAAGCAGACAGCAGTCTGATGGAGAAACCCAATTGAAATGTGGCTTATTGTATGCTTGATGAATTAATTTCAAGTCGCTTTTCAGTTTTGAAATTTGAATTGCTAATTTTCATCAGATTTTCAATTTCTTCCTAAAACCTCCTGAAATTAACTTCTTGCAATTGGTTGCATTTTGAATTTCAGCTCTACATGGCATCAAACAGGGCTTAACCCATAAGACGCCAATCACAGCAATTGTCGTCTGCTTTGTCGTCTGTCAGTTACTTTAAAAGTCATTTTTGCAAACAATGTGGGCCCAGATCAGACTGGGAGCAGTCTGCTCTCGGTTCACACTGTTTGACTGTATGAAAAATACTTCTGAAAAGTTTGCAAGAAGATTCAGCAGACGACATAAGCAGACAACATTTTCAGATGTAGTTTTTCTCGGCATCTTAAGGGTTAGTATAAAATGCTCTGAAAAGGAGTCTTGTAATGTTTTGGACTTCAGGGAGAAGTTCTGGGCAAAAGTAAATCATTCAGACCTGTGGAAATAAAAAAAAAATTCTATACTTGACCAAGGGAAAGTGCATAAAGGTCCCTTTAGCGCTTGGCATGCTGAGTTTTTAGCTCACCTGACCGAAGGTCGTGGTGAGCTTTTGTGACTGTGACTTGGTCAGAATGATCATCATGACAATATGTCGGTCAAGTTCGAATATGGGTCATGTCGGGTCAAAAAGTAGGTCACCAGGTCAAATCAAAGGAAAACCTTGTTTACACTCTAGAGGCCACAATTTTGGTCCAATCATCCTCAAACTTGCTCAGGATGATCATCTTGATAATATCTTGGTTAAGTTTGAATATGGGTCATGTCAGGTCAAAAAGTAGGTCAGCCCACAGAAAATCCTTGTTAGCGCTCTAGAGGCCACAGTTTTGGTCCAATCATCCTCAAACTTGCTCAGAATGATCATCTTGACAATATCTCGGTCAAGTTCGAATATGGATCATTTCGGTACAAAAAGTAGGTCAAACCACAGAAAAACCTTGTTAGCACTCTAGAGGCCACAGTTTTGGTCCAATCATCCCCAAACTTGCTCAGAATGATAATCCTGACAATATCTCGGTCAAGTTCGATTATGGGTCATGTCGGCCAAAAAAATAGGTCAAGTCTTAGAAATACATTGTTAACACTCTAGAGGCCACAGTTTTGGTCCAATCATCCTCAAACTTGCTCAAGATGATCATCCTGACAATATTTCGGTCAAGTTCGAATATGTGTCATGTCGGGTCAAAAAGTAGGTCAGTAGGTCAAATCATTGAAAAACCTTGTTAACACTCTAGAGGCCACAGTTTTGGTCAAATCACCATCAAACTTGCTCAGAATGATCATCTTTACAATATCTAGGTCAAATTCGAATATGGGTCATGTGGGGTTAAAAGTAGGTCTAATCACAGAAAAACTTTGTTTACACTCTAGAGACTGCAATTTTAGTCTAATTTTCATCAAACTTGCTCAGAATGATCATCTTGACAATATCTAGGTCAAATTCGAATATAGGTCATGTGGGGTCAAAAAGTATGTCAGTAGGTTAAATCATAGAAAACCTTGTTAACACTTTAGAAGCCACAGTTTTAGTCCAATCATCATCAAAATTGCTCAGAATTGTCCTTTTTGTAAAACCTTGGTCAGGAGGGGTATTTTATTTGACAGAAAATGCTGTAAGCAAACAGTGCAGACCCTGATCAGATGCCACGTTCTGCAACGTCTGATCTGGGCCTATGCTGTTTGCCAGGCTACCCCTTAAGGGTTTTCCCGCCTTTTAGGGGGTATTATAACTTTAAACAAATATTCTGTATGATAATACAGTATCTCAAGCAATTCAGTGAGTGTGTGTGTGTGTGTGTGAATTCGGGTTGAACATCGCTTTCAACAATTTTTGAGTCATATCACGACGGTGTCTGGTTGTGACAGGGAGCTCAATGCTCACTTTTATAGTGCTGCCTCACTGAAGTATCATGTCCCAGACACATTACATGATACCACACCCAGTCACATTATCCTGACACTTGGTCGACCAGTCCTAGCTCTACCCCGTAAATCTGAGTGCCAAGCGAGGAGCAGCTAGTACCATTCTTAACAACTTTGGTATGTCGCGGCCCGGGATCGAACCCGTGACCTCCCGTTCCCCGGAGCGGACACTCTACCAACTGAGCTATCGGTGCCGGTACTCAAGCAATTCAGACTTTCAGGGTGTTTGGATCATGGTCAAAGTTCTTTTGGCTATTTTTAGAAAAAACATTGTCATCACTCAACCCACTTTTATTTCATAATTTCCCCACCATAAGCATGCTACAGATTAGAAATGATTGAAATCAACCTTCAGACTGCTGAAATATAAATGCTGTCAGACATGAAGGGGCGGACCTTTCATCTCAGTGTCAGGTAAAAGTGACCTAAATAGTATAAACCTCAAATCAAACAAACAGAATTGGTCAAATCATACTTGAGACTGCTTTTTTGGTTCAAGCTTCATGAAACTTGCCAAGAATGTTTGCCTTTATAAAATCTTGAATATGTTTGAATATGGGTAATGTGGGATCAAAAACAAGGTGATGAATAGACTCAGGTGAGCTATTCAGGACCATCATGGTCCTCTTGTTGTTTTTATTCGCAGCCGACGTTATTTTGAAATATTTTTCTAATTTATAAAAAATATCAACAATTTGTCGTCTGCTGAATTAGCCTAGAAGGTTGTAAAGGTTAACTAATTCTGATGAAAATGCAGCAAATGAAACTGAAACAAACATTTTTACTGAACAGCCTGATGAATGGGAATTTCAAATGAATAAGGGGTATGCCAAATGAATTTATAAGGGGTATACATGCCAAGTGAATAAGAACCATGTCTCAAAGGGCTTCTGTGATATTTAAATCCCTTTCAAAATGGGTCTTACTTGTGAAGGAAAGCAGCTGCTCCCATAGTCCACCATATCGGAAAGGAAGTGAATTTTTCAGGCAAGGTTAGTCTCCCTTTTACATGTATCTGTTCACCTTAATTAGAAAAACAGTTTCAGCAATAGTCTCAGGACATGTAAACTTAACCCTTGTCCTGCTGAATATTCATATATGCCACACCCACTACTGATTATCAACCAATCAGATTACTTGATGCAAATTATTGCAACAAACTCATGAACTTAATGATAAACAATGAAGATCCTGATCAGATGGCTTCTTCAGAAGCCATCTGATCTGGATCGTCATTGTTTGAAAGATGTGACATATCTGGGCTCAGCAGGACAAGGGTTAAACTAAACTCAGGACACATAAACTGTGTTGGCTAAAGTACAAGCTACCCTATCCTTCAGAAGGTCTTTTTCCTCAACTTTCCAATTTTCTAGAATTATAACCCATTGCAGGCTTGAAACAGCTAAAGGGGTACCTTGGCAAACAGTGCAGGCCCAGATCAGATGCTGCAGAATGCTCCTGATCAAAACGCGTACTGTTTGCCAACAGAATTTTCTGTCAAAAATAGAAAAATGAAAAAAATAAGCCTACCACCTCTTAATAATATATGAAAACAGATATCCAACATATAGCAATGGAAGAGTCCACTAGTATACAATGGGTTAAGAAAAAATAATCCCTATGGGTTCCCAATACAGCACAATATTGGAGACTTCTCAAGAAAAAAAACAAGAACAAAAAAAACAACAACAGCAAAACAGAATAATGTGGAGATTTTGTTTGATTTGAAGTTCAACGTCCCTGTCAACACTGTAAAGGTCATTTTGGAGACGTTGCTTCCAATTTTACCCAACACTTAGATGAAATGACATCTCAAGCCCTGCCACCCAATGAAACCAATAGGGTTAATAAGGTTGGATGGGCTGACTCGCACCGCATTGCCTGAGCAGGCTTAGATCCTCTAAGCGGTGTACAACTGCTTGTGTTCGGGTCGGTTTCAGCTGTGCGTGGAAGCATCATGCAGACCATCTATTTCTTCAAGCCCCAATGGGTGGGGGCTAAATAATGTGAAGATACAGATCAGATTCTTCTTTGCTCAGTTGCTCACATTTTAAGGACTTTTTAAAGGAGGATGGATACACCTTCAGGGGTGGCAACTCTTTCAAAAGTATTTTTGTCTCCCTTATCAATATGGGTTTACTCTTAAAGGAAAGAATTTGCTCCCTTTAACGAGTAGACCCACTTCTCTTTCAGATTTGGGCTCCCTTTCAGGAAGTCTGCTATTAACCCATTGTAGTCGGGGAAACCCCTAAAGCGAGTGCAGGCCCAGATCAGACGCCGCAAAGCGCGGCATCTGATCAGGGCCTGCTGTGTTTGCTGACAGAATTTTCCGTCAAAAATAGAATAAAAACAAAAAAAATAGGCCTGACACTCCTTTTATGAAAAATGGACTTATCCGACATAATATTATAGCAATGGAAGCCTCCACTAGCATACATTGTGTTGAAGTGACAGAATTTGAAAATTTGCCACATGTATTCAACCCTTCAAGGTAAGCCCATGATTAGTCTGTACACACACTCATGCGTATCCAGGCATTTGAAGGCGGGGAATCCTTATTACCTGAGGACAAAGTGCCCATGGTGAGCTATTATCATCAGTTGATGTCCATAATGCGTCGTCCGTTGTCAACAACTTACTTTAAAGGACTATTCCTCTTAAACTTCATTCAAATGTTGCCTAGGTGGTTCTCTACCAAAATAGCTAAAATCGTTTCACTCAGATGAACAAGAAGGCCACCAGAGCTAAAAACAGAAAGATCTTTAACTATTATCCTGCTGTTCACGACAACCCCAATCTTTGGAAACAGTGTAGATCCAGACTACTCCTCCCAATTACCACTGAGCTAATTTCATTCAAATTTCATAGGGCTGTTGCTAAGGCGACCCTCTACCAAAATAGCTAAAATAGTTTCACTCCGATGAACAAGATGGCCACCAGAGCTAAAACCAGAAAGATCTTTAAATGACTACTCCTCCCATACCCCTGAGCCAATTTCATTCAAATGTCATAGGAATGTTGCTTAGGCGACCATCTACCAAAATAGCTAATATCGTTTCACTCAGATGAACAAGATGGCCACCAGAGGTTAAAAATAGAAAAATCTTGAAATGACAACTCATCCCATTCCCTTGGGCTCATTTCATTCAAACTTCATACGAATGTTGCTTAGGTGATTTGTTTGTTTGATTTGGGGTTTAACGTCCCCGTCAACACTGTATAGGTCATTTTTGGAGAAATAGCTAAAACCAGTGCTTCAGCTGAAGTGCACGACTTGCCGGATGCTTTTAGCTTTATGAGTGTTACCATATATGGGTATGGCGGCCATTTTGGTCATGTGACCTGGACCTAAAATGGTTCCCCCAATAAATGCCCCTTATCGTAAGGAGCAAAAATATATCTTGTACTTTAGTACTGTATTCTGAATCGTTTGCAGGATAAAATGCATTCTCACTTTTCCAATATAAAAGCATATGTGTCAAAGTTTGACCTAGGCACAAAGAAGGTCAAGGTCAACCCAGGGTCACCATTTTAGCAATTTATGATGGGCCTACGTCCCATATGCTATTTATCAAGTTTCGTGGAAATCTGCCCAGTGGTTCTGGAGAAGACCGTTTTTGAAGGGTTTTTACCATATATGGCTTGGCGGCCATTTTGGTCATGTGACCTGGACCCATGAGCAAATTTTGGTTTCCCCCATCCCATAGAGGCTCCATATGAAATTTGACTTCAATCGGCCCAACGGTTTCCGAGGAGAAGCAGTTTGAAAATTTTCTCATTTTTCGCCTCGGTGAGGCTATACTAAATGGAATGTAATATTTCGCAAATTCATTGGTTAGATCTCATTGATATCTATCAGTATGCCAAAAATAGTTTAAATATTCCAAGTCACTATCACAAATTTTCACAAACAGGTTACGGACAGACAGACCATATATCGAGGCTTTAGTGCGAAACTATTCTATCTGACTTTTTCATAATTTTACAGGAGAAGGAAAAAACTGAAATTCTTTACTGCTTTGTCTTCTATAACAATTCTGAAAGAGTGTTTGAGTTTAAAATGTGTATTGTAAACATTGTGGCCAGTTTTATTGAAAATATCTGAAAAATAAAAAAAATCATCACATGGACTAGTTACGCGCTGAAATTGAACATTTACGGCCATAATGTTTAGTGCGAAACTAGTCTATCTTATGGAAAAAGCTGGTTTTGAAGCAGTTTGAAGCCAAAAAAGTATTGTATTAAGTAGAAAGTGAATTTATAATAATGATATAATTATTTGTTTCAGCAGAAACTTAAAAAATAGTTTTTATTCTCACATCAAATTTACAATTATACCATAGAATGACTGAGAGTTGTTAAAAACATATCAACCATTGATATTTTGAATTAGGGAGAAAATGTCCTTTCATTTTACTTTTCTTGCTTAAAAAATGAAGTTTAATTATAAGATTTTATTAGGAATCATGGATATCAGTTATTCTTATCCCTTTATCTATCTATGATTTCGGCCCCCGCCCATCGGGGCTTGAAGAAATAGATGGGCTGCAAGATGTTTCCACGCAGAGCTGAAACCCACCTGCACACGAGTACTGGTTAACCATTTAGACGCTAAGCCTGCCCAGGCAAAGCAGTGCACGTCAGACCGTCCATGCTTATAAACACTATTGGTTTATTTTGGCGGCAGGGCTTGAGAAGTCATTTCATCTCAGTGTCAGGTAAAAGTCCCACAAAATTAGAAGCAATGTCTCCATAATGACCTTTTCAGTGTTGACGGGGACGTTAAACCTCAAATCAAACAAACTATCTATAATTTTGACAGCTCCGTTACTTTTGAGATAATAATCAAGGTTCTATACCATGGTACACATGTCATGTGCAAGAACCACAACTCCTTTGAGGTATGATGATGTCACCCCTTTGAGGTATGATGATGTCAAATGGTACAAAAGTAGACGAGGAGGAGAAGGCATGCAAAATGTGCAAGAACCATAACTCCAGATGCCATAGTATTTTAGTTATCTCCCATGACAGCATAACCGTAGCTTCCACATACTTTGAGATATATTGATGACACTTGGTAAGATTATACTCAAGGTTAAGAAGGCATGTCATTAGCCAGAACCAAACTCTGACTGTCATCCTATTTTAGTCTGTTACCTTGGCAATACTGTAACCTGGGCAGTAGTATCTTGTGATAACTATAACCTCAATCCCTTTGATTAGTAATGATGGTTCTTAGTAGATAAGAAGGCATGTGCAAAAATCACCAATTTGGGTGCAATTGTATTTTAGTTGGTTAGTTGATGATACTCCTCTTTAACCTTCTTCTATAAGATACATTCAGGTACAGTGGCCGTTAATAAAGATAAATACCTGACCCCTGTGACAGTTTCAACTCGAACAAGGGCATCAAAAGTAAACAACTCACAGTATCACAGGTACCAGTCCTACAGTGATGCCCTGAAAAATTCCTTCTTCCCTAGGACTATTCCCCAGTGGAATAGTCTTCCCTCTTCTGTGGTGAATGCTAAGACTGCAGAGGAGTTCAAAGCCCATACAGTGTAAGATTGAGACTCAGAGGTATGCGTTTTAGTATACCTCTGTTATTCAGATTGTAAATAGTTTTAAGGACTCATCCAGTGACTTCTCTTTTTTTTTTTTTTTTTTTAAGCTAAATTCTAAATTTAGCTACGCACCCAACTGAGGTAATGGCCAAATATGACCGACTCAGTATAAGAAGATAGATAGATAGATAGATACTGAATACAGTTTTACATGTTAAGAAGGTGTGTCATGAGCAAGAACCACAACTCTAGGTGCCATGGTCTTGTGATTATCTCCCCTGACAGTATAACATTGTAATGGCCATAACTGCAATAACCTTTGAAATATATATTGGTGGTACTTGGTATAGTTGTACACAAGTTTGAGAAGGCATGTCACAAGCAGACCCATAGCTGTAAGTGCCACATTATGTTAATTATCTCCCCTGCCAGAATAGCCTTGTGGTCCCCAAAGCACTAACACCCTTTAAAATGTTGATGATGCTTGGTACAATTGTACACCACATTGACACAGCATGTTATGAGCAAGAGACACAACTCAGTGGGTGCAACTGTAATTGTGATCTCCATAACTCGACCCCCATTTTAAGCACAAAATCTCTTTCAGTGCTGGAGTCCACGTGCCTACATGTATCACTTATTTGGGGAAACCCAGGTTATTAATAGAAAATAGTTACACTAATCAAATCAATTTTAGGTCAGAGTGTTGCATATGAGGGTTAGCAATAGAATCTGATTGGGCTTGGCAAAAACAGATTGGACCCAGATCAGATGCCTCAGAACTCGGCGTCTGATCAGAAGCTACACTGTTTGCTTAAAATACTGGTATTTAAGGGTCTCTGGTCAGGCCTATCACAGTCTAACTGTTGGTTTTCTTTTGCTCCAACATTTCAGTTATATCTTGGAGTCCTCATCGTTGTTTCATCTCTGTGGTTGTTTGATTTTTGTGTCCTCGGAGATGTTGCACTGATGAGTTAGGAAGCCTTCATGCGGACTGAACAAATTATTTGTTTAAATAGCGACGGAAGTAAGGGCGAGGATGGCGGTCGCATAAAATCAATTTAAGCCCACTTACCATTCCAATGCGGTTCTTCTGGTGCGGTTTATTTTTGTAACAGTTTGTCTTTGAATATGTATATCGCTTACATTTTTTTCAGTGGGGGGGGGGGGGGGGGGGGGGGGTTTGGATAGCCAATTGGCCATTTTGTGGGAAAGTAACTGTCCTTTTGGCTTTCTGCTATTGATATTTCCATTAGGGTCTATTCATTTCATGTTTGTGTTTCTTTCCATTTAGTGTCTCTCATGGTAGGTGTGGCTTAATTGTATCGATTCCTGATCATTGCCTTCACTTCTATTTATAAGTTTCAGTTCAGGACCCTTCAACCAATCAGTGCTGTCTAATTAACCCTAAAGATGCCAAGAAAAAACTGCATCTGAAAATGTTGTCTGTTTATGTTGCCTGCTTAATATTCTTGCCAACTTTTCACACATATCTTTTGCATGTAGGCAAATAAAGTGGGTGCAGATCAAACTGCTCCTAGAGTAGCTGTCTGATCTTGGTCCACTATGTCTGCAACAATAACTTAAAAGTTTCCAGCAGACAACAAAGCAGACGACAATTTTTTGTGATTGGCAACTACAGGGTTAAAGTTGTGTGTTCTCTGAAATCACCATTTTCCGGATGCAGCCGAAATAAGCAGGAGCCTATTGATGGACCTTATCAGGTGACTAACGGACACTATGGAACATAAACTTGTGGGCTATATTAAGATTGGAAAATCCATAGTTTGCCGCCACCCCCACCCAGCCATGCTTATACAAGCCACAGGAATTTCACTGGCTCAATGTTTGTTAAATAAAGCAGTTATCCATTAACTACAGTTTCTGTGTCATTACAATACACACACACAACCTCTGTCTGTGATTTTTGTTGTCAGAAGTTTGTTTGTTTGAATTGATGGTTTATGTCCCGGTCAACACTATTTAGGTCATTTTAGAGATGTCAACTGCTTCCAATTTTGTGGGACTTTTGCCGGACATTTAGATAAAATAGAATCTCAAGCCCTACCACCCAAACATACCAATATGCAGGGTCCGATTTGCACCACTTTGCCTGGGCAGGCTTAGACCATCTAAGCGGTTTACTAGTACTCATGTGCAGTTGGCTTCAGCTTGGCATTTAAGCACCATGCAGCCCAATCTTTTTCTATAAGCCCCAATAGGAGGGGGGCAGTAAATACACAGAGAGGTATGTATGACATCTGAACCCAAGATTGGTTTGTCTGTCTGGCAGACTTTGCTTCAGTTTAATCTTGCCAGCGGTGTGTGACAAATAGAGGTTGGATCTAATAACTTTGTACAGGTCCATTTCAATTTAAGGGGTTTCTGATTTATTTTACTTATTGCAAGTTTAACAAAAGTCTATATACTTTATGTACTTAGTGAAGCTGCTGATCATGATCAGTTGCAGCAATCTTTACTGCTTGCCAGAGTCTTATGGACATACAGTAAGAAGGCAGTTAACGTGAGTGTGCAAAATATTTTAACGCTTGTTTTGAAAATGCGCTTCAGCATTATCAAAGAAATATTGTAAATGCAGAAAGATGAATCTGTTGTGCTGGTCCTATTTAGTATATACAAGTATAAAGAAGGGCCTAGGATGAAGCTGAAAAGTCTACATTATAGAGCAGAGTAACTAACCGCCTGCTATTGTCACAACCCAGCTACCGGTTATTTATCGCAGCGCTAGCCTTCTCCATGTGTTGTCAGGGCGCTGTGTAAAAAGTAAAATCTGGACTAAGCTAGTGTACTAAGGCATTGGCTTATCAATCGTCCCAAAATTACTAGCTACAGAAGCTTACCGCCTGCTATTGTCCATGTGACTGTCACTGACAAAATCCAGGTACCAGTTATTTATAGCAGTGCTAGTCTCCTCCTTTTGATGTCAGAGCATTGTAAAAAGTAAACATGGACTGGGCTCGTGTACTGGGGCATTGGCAAACAGTAGATATCTAATCAGATGCCACATATACACGGCTTCTGAAGAGGTATACAGTGCTTGCTTAAAATACTGGAATTTAAGGGTTAAACGAACAGATGCACTAGTTTCGCACTGACTGAAATCATAAAATGCAGATAAACTAGTTGGACAAATATGTGTTTTTCTCAGCAATTTGTTAGTGCACAATGGTGAAATTTGTACACATGTTGTAAAATGTAAAATACCATCAAACTATGGAAAAAAGTGTTTTTCACCAAAAATGTCACTTAGAACAGTTTCGCGCTAAAGCCTCGATATGGCTTGGCGGCCATTTTGGTCATGTGACCTGGATCCCATGAGCAAATTTTGGTTTCTCCCATCCCATAGAGGCTCCATATGAAATTTGACTTCAATCGGCCCAACGGTTTCCGAGGAGAAGCATTTCGAAAATTTTCACATTTTTTGTCTATACTAAATGGAATGTAATATTTGCAAGTTCATTGGTTAGATCTCATTGATATCTATCAGTATGCCAAAAATTGTTTAAATGTTCCAAGCGGTTAAGTCACTATCACCAATTTTCACAAACGGGTTAAGGACGGACAGACTGACAGAATCACAGAATGACGCGGTGATTTTAGGGCACTCTTAGAAAATCAACCGACTTCAGTCGGTCGCTTTTTCTGCGGGTCGTGCAATCATTCTACTCTGATGAACAAGATGGCCACCAGAGGTTAAAAAAATGACAACTATACCCATGGGCCAATTTCATTCAAACTTCATACGAATGTTGCTTAGGTGACCCTCTACCAAAAGTAGCTGTAATCTTTCTGCTCCGATGATATCCTAAAGCGACTTCTATACCAATGGGTCAATTCCAACCAAACTTAATAGGAATGTTGCCTAGGTGACCTTTCTTCCAAAATTGCCGAGGCTGCTTATGAATTTTAAAATGCCAACAAGAATTGTTGGCATGTTAAAATTCATGAGCAGGACAAATTTCATGCTCATTTGAGTTGAGAATGAAAAAAAGTTTAGAAACCTCAGGGTTGATTTATAGAAACACAGCTTGATAAGGTGCCAGGCCCATTGTACTGTACTCACCTAAGGAAGTAAAATTCCTATATTAAGACCACCTTTGGGACTGAAGACCACTTTTGAACAGTTCCAAAGGTGGTCTCGTCTTAGACCAAGACCAAATATGTTTTAAAAGAAGAATTAGTCTTAATTTTAGCTGGTCTTAAAAGCGGAATTCCACTGTATGTAGATGATCCATGTGCTATTCTAAGCACAGACTTTGTGCCTCAGCAACCTCAGTCTGGAGATGATCTATATGCTATTCTAAGCACAGACTGTGTGCCTGAGAAACCTCAATCTGGAGATGATCTATATGCTATTCTAAGCACAGACTATGTGCCTGAGAAAAGAAAATCACTTGGCAGTTCATCTAATGATATAGGGCCCAGGAGAACAAGTATGATCAATTTTCAAGGAATTGCTCGGCATAATAAACATATTTATCCTTCACGAGCCTTTAACTGACCGGATTTCTAGGAAAAAAGAATGATGTTGGTGATGTCAGAAATGATGATTATACGATTTTGAAATATGGTCTTTTTCGGTTAAAAAATATACCTTAGTTGTGTCATTTCATTTCAGGGTTTCGTCCTCAAGCTGAAGTTATCTTTTAGAAACGGTAAGTACACGTAGGAAGTGCGCTGACTCTTAAAGCATCTGTCACAACTTTTGCAGATGACCACATCAAATTTTGTTACTCATTTTTTTTCAAGAAGGGCAGTTGTCAATTTCTGGTGAAAGAATGTGGATTTTATTGGTTAATCGCTAATGAACATAAACCTTCACAGGAAAGTAGCTAAATAGTGTTGACGGGGTTTAGAAACACCAAACAAGCAAAAGTAATTTCAGAGAAAAAAAGGCTTGACATTTCATGTGAATCATCTGCATGCAGATGATTCACATGAAATGTCAAGCCTCATTTTCTGTGGATATATAATTTAAATGAAATAACATGCCTTATTTTCTCTGAAAAATAATTAAAAGAACAAGAATAGCATCTGCTACTAAATTCTGATAGGTGCTTTTAGGCAAAAAAGAATGAGTTTGTGAACCTTCTTAACCTATATCCTGCTGAATGAATTGGTTTAGCCACACACATTTCTGACTATCAACCAATTACATGTTCTTGATATAGTGTATCACAGTCAAACCTGTGATAAGCAAGCACCTCAGGGATAATGAAAATGTGCTTGTTTAAGACAGGTGCTTGCTTAATGCAGCTGAATTTTAATGTGTTTTTCGGGAACTAAATGCCCGCTTGCTTAAGACAGGTTGCTTGCTTAATACAGGTGGCCACTAAGACAGGTTTGATTGTAGTTGAATTCACAAACTGCATGAAAAACTGTAGATCCTGATCAGATGGATTCTCCTTAGAAGCCATCTGATCTGGGTCTACACTGTTGCGAAGTTAGGAGTTGTCGTGTTCAGCAGGATACGGGTTAAAACAGTGTAAGTTTTTGCCTTACCAAAATGTTTTTAAAAATAATGTTCAGGGATAAAAGCTGGGAAAAATCATAATAATGGGGAGTGGGATTTAACCCTTATCTTGCTGAATATTCATTTAAGCCACACCCATTTCTGTCTATCAACCAATCAAATTACTTGGTGTAATTTATTGCTACAAATTCATAAACTGAATGCCAAACAGTGTAGATCCTGATCAGAAGCCATCTGACCTGGATCTACACTGTTTGCAAAGGTAGGGGTTGTCATGAACAGCAAGATAAGGGTTAAAAGTTGCTTGCAAAACTAAATTGACAGTCGCCCACATGTTCAGTGAATGCTTCAAAAATCAAGAAAGTCTATATCTGACAAAGCAGATTTCATTTGAGGTAAAAAAGGGAAGAAAATGTGCAGTTTTCATTGTTTTAATGCTTGATTTTCACTCACCAAGATGTTTGGATTGGATTGTTTGCTCATTACGATAACACACCCGTGTGACATAGTGCATTTTTTCACATCTCCAAAATGGCTATTTTTCTGATGAAAATCCGTGCTAATCGTATTTATCTCTTATCATGCTGTTCAGGACAACCCCTATCTTTGGGAACATTGTAGATCCAGATCAGATGGCTTCTGAAGAAGCCATCTGATCAGGATCTACACTGTTTGACATTCAATTTATGAATTTGTAAGAATAAATTACATCAAGTAATCTGATTGGTTCAAAGTCAGAAATGGATGTGGCAAAACTGAATATTCAGCAAGACAAGGGTTATACTCCAAACATAGGTTTTTAGTGCTCGTTAGAACCGCCTCATTGAGGCGTTTCTAATGAGTACCCACAACCTATGTCATGGCGCAGAAATAAGGAAAATAATGTTTACCCCCGTAAATGCCAGTTTTCTCTATATAAAGTGGGGTTTAGGGGGCCTTTATTTCACGGACTTGATCACGTGATGTCTCCTGGATGACGTTACTCATGTTACATTCTACCATGGTCAGATTGCCTTTAGCAGTTCTGAATCTGCATGTCCGTAGCTACCTACAGTTCTTTCAGTGTTTTGATTAACCCCTCTCTTGCTGAATATTCAGTTTAGCCACACCCATTTCTGACTTTGAACCAACCAGATTACTTGATGTAATTTATTCATACAAATTCATAAATTCAGAAGCCATCTGATCTGGATCTACACTGTTTCCAAAGAAAAGGGTTGTCGTGAACAGCATGATAAGAGTTAAGGGACAACCTTTTGGTGGGCATTAAACTATTGATTTGTTGGTTTGAGAGCAGTAGTAATGGATGGACGACTGCAAATTATTTGTCTTCCCTTATATTAAACAGTTTAATCATCTTTTGTGGTATTTTAAGTCCATCTGAAGCCAGTCTGCCCAGATCTGTGCATTATTCACGTAGCAATATCTACGAAGTAAATAGAATTTTATGAAAAATGGGTCCAGTCTTAGAGCAGCCTTCCGAATCTTGATATTGACAGAGTATTAACGGAATTGCTTTGCAAGAAAGCTCGTTCTGCAGCATTTGCGGCAAGCAAAGGATCAGATCAGACTGCACTTCCGTGCAGTCTGATTTGATCCTTTGCTGTGCACATCACGCTTCTATAGACCCTAACCTTCAGGGAGGAAGACAACTTTGTTACCTGTTGTATTAAACAGATCTATGCAAAGGATGATCCCTGACTTTACTAGTCACCGAAATCCGAAAGTAATGGTAGGTTTTCTCGCGATTGAGCTCAGCAGTAAGTTATTACTTGCCGAAAGACCTACAAAGATGGAGAGCCTATCAAGAATTGTGGGACACAATAGAAGAAAATGGGATGGCTTCCATTGTTGTAGGGTTTTGTTTCTTTGTATTGGAGTTTAATGGCCCAGTCAACACTGTTTGGGGTCATTTTTGAGCCGGTCAGTTTACCTATCCACACTTTTCCTGGGCAGGCTTATACATAAGCGGTTAACCAGTACAGTGCACATTCTTTCTCCAGAAACTGACAACTGCCCTTCTTGAAACAGTGGAAGGGAGAGAATGACCACAGAAAAGATTTCATGATCAGTCTCCACGAAAGAATGTTGCAGTCTGAAAAGAATAGATTGTCCAGTTATTATGTCCCTCACCGGAGGTGATGGGGACATAGTTTTTGGTGCGGATCCCGTTGGCATCGGCGTCAGCAGAGGCATGACTAAGCCTTTTTGAAGTTCTTTTGCCTAAAAGAGGAAAAAAATATGTCTGAAATTTTCATTTTAACCTTCTAATGTTTTGAGACAGTGTGCTGTCTGTCCCAGACAAATGCGGCTACAATGAAGACACTCCAAAAATAAGAGAAGAAAGTACATCAGAGAAAAAAGAGAGTGGGGAGAAAATTAGGTAGAGAAACGAAAAAAAAACAAAAACAAAACAACAAAGATGTCTTTGCACATGTTTGATCTTAGTGTTACCCATGCGCCATGATGTATGATGTCATCAGAAAGACTGAATAGGTCATTGAAAATTGGGTGAGACAATGCCAACTGGCCTAAAAGATCAGGGTGAAATGATCTCCCATCACAATTTCACAGAACAGGATTGGAAAATTCTTCAAAATTTCACTTGTCCAGTCCTGGGCATGCAGATTTGGACAAATTTCATAGGCACTATACAAAATTTCTACTTGACGTCCAAAATTTTTACTCGTCATGGTGAGCCTTGCAAAAGCGTGGCCCTTTCAATGATATATTTGGGAAACAGTTTAGATCCAGATCAGCTGGTTTCTTGGAAACCAGCTGATCAGGAGCATTACTGTTTTCAAACAGTATCTTTACTGTTCTCCATTCTGCTGCTGAGTCCTGGGTGAAATTTGAAATCATGCAACACAAAAGGCTAAAAATTTATCGAGGAGTGTAGTATATTAAAATATTCTGGAAAGTGTGGGTTAATTAATGGGTTGCATTAGGGAAAGGCCACAGAGGTCAAGGTCACAAAGGCCATCCATCCATTTTGCATTGCAATTACATGTAATTGGTTTCATTGGGCGGCAGGGCTTGAGATGTCAATTTCGTGTATAAGTCCCACAAAATTGGAAGCAACGTCTCCGAAAGGACCTTTACAGTGTTGACGGGGACGTTAAACCTCATATCTAACAAAAAAAAAACAAAGCATGATAAGCAATGAAGATCCAGATCAGATGGCTTCTTCTGAAGCCATCTGATCTGGATCTACACTGTTTGCAAAGGTAGGTGATGTCATGAACAGCAGGATAAGGGTTGATTAAAAATGATTCTGGCTTAATCTATTCAGCAGAACAAGTGTTTACATTTTGACAACAAAGCTAACCACCCAGTGTGTTTGTTTGTTTGTATTGGAGTTTAACGGCCCAGTCAACACTATTTTAGGTCATTTTTTAGCAGGTCAGTCGACCTATCCACACTTCCTGGGCAGGCTTATATGAAGTGGTTAACCAGTACAGTCCACATTTTTTCGCCAGAAACTGACAATCGCCCTTCTTGAATCAGCAGAAGGGAGAGAATGTCACTGTTGAAAAGATCAATCTCCACGAAAGAATGTTGCTGACCCAAGTAGGTATCGAACCCGCATCCTCATGATCACCAGTCAGACGTGCATCTGGCTGAGCTACCGAGGCCGGCAGCCACCCCATGTGAGTGTTTGTGCCTGTGTTGGCAGGCGTGTGTGTGTGTGTGTGTGTATGTGTTAGCCAGGGTGAGGTGGGGGTGGTGTGGGTGGAGTGAGTGATCTTCTCTTTGTCAACCGAGCTCATTGTATGATGCGGTCTGAGGGCTGGCTTAAACAATAATTTAGAGGCCTGCAAACAAACATTACATAATTTAATTGTCTGGATTTATTTGTTCTTCTCGGGCCTGGAATCAGAGCTTTCAATCTATCAGAAAACACTTTGTTTGAGTAAAATTACTAGTGTTGCTTTTGCATCAGATTCTGATCATATGACAGATTATTAATATTTGGACTGTTATGATGTATTTCGATTAAACATGTCAGTTCCTTTTATTATTTTCAGTAATTGAAATGATACAGAACTGAGATTTTTTTCGTCTTTTACTCTCTTGGAAATGAAATTACCATAACTACTCGGAGAGAGGTACGCACAATGGCCCAGTTCTAGTACTCGACTTTGAATCGCGTTAACAAGTCTGTGAAATGAACACTCCTCTAAACCCCACTTTATATAGAGAAAACTGGAGTTTACAGGGTTTAATACATTAGCTTGCTTATTTCTGCTCCAGGACATAGGTTGTGGGTACTCGTTAGAACTGCCTCAATGAGGCGGTTCTAACAAGCACGCACAACCTATGTTAGGAGTATAAATAGCAAAGATATCACAAGTTATCGGAAAAGTAGCCATTTTGGAGAAATGAAGTATTGCACTATGTTAAACTCATCACTTGAACAAGTCTGTGTAATGAACAACCCCTTAAACCCCACTTTTATATAGAGAAAACTGGAGTTTATGGGGGTATACATTATTATTTTTTCTTATTTCTGCTCCAAGACATAGGTTGAGGTGGTTCTGATGAGCACCCACAACTATGAACAAGAAAAATACCATCGATTTTCATCAGAAAAGTGCCCATTTTTAAGATGTGAAAAATTTCACTATGTTGCATGGGTGTGTTATTGTAATGCTGGTGTGTTATAATAATGGGTTCGATCTTTACTTAAAACCCTCACTGTTCACCCAGCAGTGGCAGGCTACCTGTGCCAGTTTGTAACCAGTATTTTTAGCTAATACCCCTGTTCCACACAGCCCACATACCCCCCACCCCCCATCAGGGCTTGAAGAAATAGATATGGCTGCTGCTTCCACACAGAGCTGAAACTGACCACACATCTCAGTACTGGTAACCCGCTTAGAAGGACTAAGCCTGCCTAGGCAATGTGATGTGAGTAAGACCACCCAATGCATATAAGTCTTTTGGTTTCATTGGGTGGCAGGGCTTGAGATGTCACTTCATCTCAGTGATGGGTAGAAGTCCCACAAAATTGGAAGCAGTGTCTCCAAAATGACCTACAAAGTGTTGCCGAGGACTTTAAACATTAATTCAAACAAAAGCCACACAGCCCACAAATCGCCACGACGTGACAAATTTTAGGATTCGTAAAAATCCTAAAGTTTTGGACACCTTGAGGACTTACTGTAATTCTCCTAAAATTTTAACAGAATTGTTTCCTAATCTGCAATGTGTCCAAAAGGTGCAGATGAAATGGCAAACAGTGTAGACCCTGATCAGACTGTCTAATCTGGGTCTGAACTGCTTGCTTAGTCTGTCTGTCCCAATACTTATGGTCATTATGGTAGTAGTCAAATCGTAATCAGTCTGAAGTTCTTAACTGAATGGTACATATTTGTAGTTCGTTCTAGTAATTCTTGAGCAATCAGGAATTCATGGCAAAAGCTTTGAGCTGTTCCAAATTTTCGCAACAAACTCCTGATTTCAAAAAATGATAGTTAATTCGTAACAAATTTGTAGTTGTTACTGTATCGTAATTGATTCATAGTTAGTTGAAGGTGTCCTTAACTCATTTGGGGGATTCTTTAATATGTGGCTGGACCACGAATCAGCTACAAATCTGTCACGAATACATGCCGAAGCAAGTAAGAACTGGGATGGAGAGAATATTCCAAGAATTGTCAAGAATAGTCATAAATTCATTTTAATTAATCATTGATTCATACATGCATTTGACGTCTTATTAACTGATTCATTACTGATTCCTTATGCTTGTACATTATTCAAAATGTATTCATGTAAATTGTTGTGAATTGTTGACAATTTACTTGTGAACCCAGTCAAACATGAATGTTCATACTACAGTCGTACCTGTATTGGAACTGAAATGCAGAGCGTCACAATTTGGGTGAGAAAATTTACAAATATTTATGAATCTTCATGGATTCCAAAGAAAATCAATTTGTGGGATTTGTGGTTTTTGTGGAATATGCGCATTAATGAACTTGTTAGTGGCCAAAATGTTAATCCGTTTCAGGCGGGAAATCTCTAGAGGTTACCCTGGCAAACAGTGCAGACCATGATCAGATGCCGCAGAATTCGGCATCTGATCTGGGAATACCCGGTTTTCTAACAGGATATTCCATCAAAAATAGAATAGAAATGAAAAAATATGCCTGACACCCCTTTAATGACAAATGGACTTGTCCAACATATAGCAGTGGAAGAGTTTACCAGTATACATGTACAATGGGTTAAGTAGACACACAAATATTTTATTTGAAAAAATGTGAGAAGCTTTTGCATTTTTCAACATAATTGTTAGCATAAAATGATTAAAGTTTTTACAATATGTTTACTAATGACATCATTAGTTACCTGGCTAATTCAGGAAAGGTTAAAGATAATTAAAGAAGAGGATCCATATACAGTCCAACCTGTATTAAGCAACCACCTATGGGATATTCAAAAAGTGCTTGCTTGGGACAGGTGCTTGAAGTTTAATGCATTTTCCTTTTTTGGGAACTAAATGCCTGCTTGCTTAAGACAGGTTGCTTGCTTAATAGAGGTTGTCATTAAGACAGGTTTAACTGTACAGTGGGTCCAAGACTTGGTCAGCTCTAACACCCATTGCCCCAATAGGCATAAATTTATTGATTTATTTGAGGTTTGAAGTCCCCATTAACAGTAAATGGGTCATTTTGGAGAAATTGCTTCCTATTTTGGGGGACTTTTATCTGATGTTGTGATGAAATGACATCCCTGCCGCCCAATGAAACCAACAGGGTTTATATGCATGGACGGTCCTTCTTTCAGCACATCGCCAGGGCAGGCTTAGACCCTCTTAGGGGTTTACCAGTACTCGTGTGGTGTGGAAGCACCATGCAGCCTAATCTATTTCTCCAAGCCCTGATAGGCAGTGGGCCACCTATATCCATCAAGCTTACAGGCACACTTCCATATGAGCCAGCGCGTGTCAAATTCTACAAGAATGCATGAGAGACCAGCAAAGACTCTGATCAGCCTGTGCAGTCTTCGCTGATCACATGTACCTACTATAGGCTAATATCTGTTCAAAGAGACATAAGCAAAAGGTCTTGTCATAGTGGATGTGTGCGCAGGGTGATTTGTGTCTCTGCTGGTCACACTGGTCTTATTGTAGGTTTTGTCATGCGCCGGCTCATATAGAGAATCAAAACATTGACAACACTGGTGGCTTGGGTGTTGGTTGATTTAGGCTGGAAAGCAATGTCTCCAAAATGTCCTAAATAGTGTTGGTTGGGAAGTAAACCTCAACACAAACAAATCTATTTTAGCTCTTATCCTACTGTTCATGACAACCTGAGCCCCTATCTTTGGAAACAGTGTAGATCCAGATCAGATGGCTTCTGAAGAAGCCATCTGATCAGGATCTATACAGTTAGTATAGTTAGACATTCAGTATAGACATGTTGTAATTAACTCTTATCCTTCTGTTAACGACAACCCTTTTCTTTGCAAACAGTGTAGATCCAGATCAGATGGCTTCTGAAGAAGCCATCTGATCAGGATCTATACTGTTAGACATTCAGTTTATGGATTTGTAAGAAAAAATGACATCAAGTAATCCGATTGGTTCAGAGTCAGAAGTGGTTGTTGCTGAACTGAATATTCAGAAGGATAAGGGTTGGTATATTAAGGTTTATTTGAATGTGAATATTTATGGTAATGACCCTGCTGGTAGATCTGAAACTGTGTTCAATGCTGTAGAAGGGAAACAACTGCAGTTTAAAATACTTTTTTCGTATTGATTGATGCAAGCAATTATTCAAGGTGAATAGATACAATTCTAAGGAGAGGAAATTCTTTCCAAAAAGTTATGTTTCTTCTGACATTAGGGATCTAATTTCCTTTGTCTCCTTTGTAAAAGTGGCAGATTCTGATCCTTAATTTTGGAAATTTGGCCTAGTATCTGTATGTTTATACAGTAAAATTTCGCCATTAAAACCACGTAAAATTAAGACTAATTCTGCTTTAAAAAGCTTATTTTGAAGGGTACACTTAATCTTCCTTTGTGGTTTTTGCCAACAGCATCCTCTGGTCAAGGACCACCTTTGGGACTATTCAAGAGTGGTCTTTAAGACCACTTTTGAACAGTCCCAAAGGTGGTCTTAATATAGGAATTTTACTGTATCAGAAAGAGGAAAGTCCCCCTAAAATTTCCCGCAAAATTTCAGTTTTAATTGGGGCAATTGGAGAATTTATATAGGGAACACCTTAAAAAATCTTCTTGTGGAAATCCAGAAGGCCCAGCTCTTTGATATTTGGTATGAAGTTTCATCCAGTGGACCAGCCTACCAAGATTGTTCAAATGATCTTGGGGCCTACATGTTTTACATAGACTTATATAGGGGAAAAAACCTTTAAAAATCTTCCTGTGTGAAGCCAGAAGGCCCAGGTCTTTGATGTTTGGTAAGAAGCTTCATCTACTGAACCTCTACCAAGATTGTTCAAATGTTACCCTTGGGACCAAAAATGGCCCCATCCTGGGTTACATAGACTTATATAGGGAAAACCTTTAAAATCTTCTTTTTTTTGAAACCACAAGGCCCAGGTCTTTGATATTTGGTTTGAAGCTTCATCTAGTGGACTAGTCTACCAAGATTGTTCAAATTATAGCCTTGGGGCCAAAAATAGCCCCACCCTGGGGCCCATTTGTTTTATTTCTATCCACCAGAATGAGAATGAAGGGCCATCTGGGGAGGTAACTGTTTCAAAAAATTTTTTTGTTTTGCTGTTCAAAAAAGGGTCTACTCTTATGGAGCAAATTCTTTCCTTTCAGAGAAGACCCTTTTTTCAAAGGGGGTTGCATGTACAGAGAAGTAAACAGGAATTTGTTATAATTGTCTCCCTTGTTTTAAAAAAAAAAAGGTTGAAACATGTCAGGTGTGTCCAATCTCCTTAAATGAACTAGATCATCTGTTGAATCCATTAAGCTTCTTTAGTTAAACAGGTTGATTAATTTTAGAAGTTCCAAGGCAAGCTGCTTCCCCTGTGCAACCTTTTGCTATTAATTTATAGGTGAATCTATTTAATATGACATCACAGCGTCAACTGTGTAACTGGATTGCGATGGCGTAGGCTATATCGAGACTGTAGCTGTGTTATTTCAATATACCGTATTGATCCGCCGACTCTCGGGAGAAGCTGAATCTTTATATGGCTGTAAGTGTTCACATGTTCGGGTGAGGAAAATGGTGACATATGCTACTTGGAATAAATGCTTCTAGTGACACGGTGTAACTCTGAATATCGTTCTGTGAAAAGTGGAGGAAACTTTTGATTTGAATTTGTTCTAGTTTTGCTTGCGCTGTAAGTAGAAAATTAATGGGTTTTAGCTTTATTCAATATCTGTAATTTTCACATTGATCAGTAGAGCTGGAACTAGTACCATACATATACTGTAAAATTCCTATATTAAGACCACCTTTGGGACTGTTCAAAGGTGGTCTTTAAGACCACTTTTGAACAGTCCCAAAGGTGGTCTCTTAAAAAGGGACACTGGGTGTAGAAAACTCAAAGAAAGAATAACTGAAACCTTCTCAATAAGCTTTTAAAAACAGATTTAGTCTTAATTTTAGGTGGTCTTAACAGCAGAATTTTACTGTATAATATTGTTTTGTTTGATTTGAGGTTTGTTTAATGTCCCCGTCAACACTGTATAGGTCATTTTGGAGACATTGCTTCCAATTTTGTGGGACTTTTACCCGACGTTGAGATGAAATGACATCTCAAGCCCTGCCGCCCAATGAAACCAATAAGGCTTATAAGCATGGATGGTCCGACTTTGCACCGCTATGCCTGGGCAGGCTTAGATCCTCTAAGTGGTTTACAATACTTGTGTGCGGTCGGTTTCAGCTCTGCGTTAAGCCAGCTCACATAAAAAGGGTTCCTCACCATTACCGGGATTAGCAACTTCAAATGCCCACATGTGGCCCTAAACTGGAACCATATCTCTGGCTTTTTGACTGATTTTTTGTTTGATTTGAGGTTTATTGTCCCTGTCAACACTGTATAGGTCATTTTGGAGACGCCCCCCTCACATCCCGAAAAATTTTTGGTGTATGGCCCAACCGGCCGCTAAAATTTATATCTGAGGGTGTCTGGGGTCAAACATGCCTGAAAATTGATGCTGATATAACTTGCTGCAAACAGTGAAAATGGCCAGTGCCAAACACCTTAGTTGTTGCCTTGACAGCTGTGTGAAGATTAGCATGTGGTCAAAAATTCATGTGAAAACACACTTTTTGCCAACTTTGAGATGCTCCCTCTTTACCATGACAACAAGATCAAGTCATGAAAGGTTGCATTTGAAAGGCTACTGCCCAATGAACATTCATACCGAGTTTGGTGTAAAACAGACCATCCATTATGAAACAATGGTTGGTTGAAGTTGCTGTCAGGTGCAACACTGTGAAAATCAGCAAAATTCACAAAATCCCTGAGTGGTAAAGGGTTAAGGTAAATACAGGCCTCCTAGCAAAACCTATAAAACCTATAATAACCTATAATTTTGTGCCAAACCTATAAAACCTTTATTTTGTTCATAAAACCTATAAAAAGCCTGTATTTTCATGAAAAAACCTATATTTTTCACTTTTTGAACCATCTTGCGACTCAACCCTAACTTTTCTTCAAAATGCACTACTATTTTTTTACTTTTTTGTCCCTTAAAAAGTGATGAAAACTGTCAAGAAATTGTAATTTTTTCCTCGCTTGCTTCGCTCGCTCGGACTTTGTAAAATTCAGATTAACTTTATCTGAGGAATTGTGGCACAAAAATTCATCAAATATTTTTTCTTCAGTTTTAAATCTTTATGTTAGTTTGGAAGACTCTTTATTTAACCTGTATTTTTATTGAAAAACCTGTAAATAACCTATATTTTGAGTAAGAAGAACCTATATAAAAACCTATATTTTCAATGTGGGCCACTAGGAGGCCTGTAAATACTTGCCTCCATAATTTTCTAATAATGTCAACTTATTGAGTTGCCTTCCCATCAAATGTCTGAAAAATGGATTTTTACATATGCTTCCTACATCTTCGAACAACTTCATCCACTCACATTAAGACATTACACTTGCGGATCATATCTCTGCTATCCCCTTTCTAGTTATTTAGCCTTGATATATTTTCAAATAAGTTACATTGCTTTGCAGTGGCGGGGTATTATACAGTGTCTGCGGTGCTTTTATGTTTGTTTGATTTGCGGTTTAACGTCCCCGTCAGCACTGTAAAGGTCATTTTGGAGACATTGCTTCCAGTTTTGTGGGACTTTTACCCGACATTGAGATGAAATGACATCTCAAGCTCTGTCGCCCAATGAACCTAATAGAGTTTATAAGGAATTACTGAACCAGGTGGTGAGGTAAAATGTAATTGGAATAACTTAAGGATATTTTTGCAATCTTCTATCAAATAAAGGTATGCTGTGTGTACTCATTAGAATCACCTCCAATCCAAAAAAAAAAAAAAAAAAAGAAAACCTATAACCTCACAAATAAACCATTAAATTCCATACAAAAAAGCAGGTGATTTGTTTTTTCTGAAAAAAAAAAAAAAAAAAATCAGGCTTGACACTCCATCTGAAATGCCATTTGTCTAATACAAAATATTTGAAATATGCATTTGCTGAAAAATGTATGCCAAACAGCACAGCAACCAGCTCCCTCTTTCTGGCCCCCACCCATCGGGGCGGGCCCTGCCCATCGGGGCTTGAAGAAATAGATGGGCTGCATGATGCTTCCATGCAGAGCTGAAATCCAACTGCACACAAGTACTGGTAAACCGCTAAGAGGATCTAAGCCTGCCCGGGCAAAGCGGTGGGAGTCGGACCGCCCATGCTTATAAACCCTATTGGTTTCATTGGGTGACAGGGCTTGAGATGTCATTTCATCTCAATGTCGGGTAAAAGTCCAACATTGGAAGCAATGTCTCAAATGACCTATACAGTGTTGACGAGGAAGTTAAACCTCATATCAAACAGACAAACAGGCAATGAAATTTAAATAAATAATAATACACAACCCTAAGCACATACAACATGAAAAGATCCGACAAAGCTACATTAAAAATAAACAACATCAGAATCACTGCCTTAGGACGGTCACTAGCGAGTACCATCTGGTTGCATAATTTCAAAACTATGACACTTCACTGGACTGTTTAACTGACCAGCCTGATATACACATACTTTATAGTGTTGAATGGGCCATTAAACTTCAGAACTAATCTTCACTGAGGTGTCATGGAAGCCGGTGA
Organism: Lucinisca nassula; assembly: GCA_963580285.1. NCBI lineage: Eukaryota > Metazoa > Mollusca > Bivalvia > Lucinida > Lucinidae > Lucinisca > Lucinisca nassula. Next base: position 73,666,030 of record OY757016.1, read on the forward strand.
CACATGATCATTATATTGAACTGTTCTCCTAGAGATGTATTGATCAAAATGCATCCTATTTCCTTGATACAGGCAGTAGGGCTTCTGAAGAAGCATTTACCTGTAAATTAACTTCTGAAAAGCAGCTTATGCCAATATAAAATTGGCTTTTCCAAGATTACCATTGCAGCCCTGATTAAATAGCCATCATGCATGGTGATATACTGTTTTGTATACACCATTTGAGTAATACGTCCAAAGAAAACTTGTCTCCAGGCTATCTGGTAGGTGACGACACAACTCAGATTATGCATAATTGCTGTTTGTTCTGTGACAGACTTGTTAGCGTTGAAACTGAAACAGGGAATGCTCTGATCAGACTGCGCGGGTGCCAAGGCTGCTAGGAGCTTTCACTGTTCATGTGTTATCAGACAAGTTTCCTTGACCTTTTGCTAGTAGCATTTGTTATCAAACAAGTTTCCTTGTGAGGCACCTCATTTTATACAGGTATGTTATCTTCAAGATTGACAGGTTGATTCAGCAGGAGATATACCACTTTTGCTGCAGTTTTCTTTTGGGAGGAATAGATGTAATGATTTCTTGGTGCTATATATATAGAATCAGTCTTAGATTCTAATAAAGACCCCTTTCAGTTCTTCATTAATGGTTTTAAAATTATTGTTTAGAAAGTGGTTACTCATTCGGATGAATATCAGGATACATCGGTTTTAATATTTTGGATATTTTCCAGAAAGATTGCTCAAAAGACCTTGAAAAGGTTTGAAGTAAGTTAAGTAGTTGTATGTAGGTAGTTATGATTTCAACAGTGAAGAGTGCTCTTTTTTCTACAGATAAGCAATTTGATTTTTATTTTTAATGATTTAAGGGAAATTGATCATATTTTATGCCTTCCTTATCAGTTGGCTCTACCAAACACACTAGGAGATCTCCTCTAATAAGCTCTTAAAAAATTGGGAAGGAAACAGTAGACAACTTTTTCACAGATACTTTGTTTATAGGCAAGCAAAAAGAATGTTATGTTTGTTATCTCCTTTGTAATACAGATTGAACTGATGAATCCCACTTCTGACACCAAATATCAGTGTATTTCTGGATCGGATTTCCATACTTCCTTACACCAGAGGAGGTATGTGTAGGGTTGATCATCACACATCAGACCTATTTGTCTTTGATGATTACTTTCAAGGTCAGTATAGGATTTGAACTCAAATTTGAGCTGAATAAAGCTGTGCACCATACCTCAGGAACTGGGAGATGGACATTATCCCAATTATGTTGAATATATCTGAGACTTGCCAAAGATGTAATTAGGTGTTGGTTACCTTGATCTTACTTACTTTCAAGGTTAGCATGGTACTTATCATATTAAAAGCCTTTATTGTGTAGTGGTTATGCTACTGGCCTTGTAAACCAGGGGTTGAAGGATTGATCCCGGGGCTTCTCCAGACTTTTGAATGAGTCTTTAAACCGAGGTCCCATCTCGTTATGACCTTAGCTGTTCGTGAGATGTAAAACTCGAACACTAAAGTACTTAGAATATCAGATCTCTTGAACTGAGGTTGTATGGACATGCATTGATGCATCATTAATGCCAGCTACAAAAGGCAGAAGGCCTCCTGCCCATCGGGGCTTGCATTGGGTGAGTGTTTGAGTTTGACATCTCAACAACAGCTAAGGTCATACAGAGAAGGGACCTCGGTTAAAAGACTCGACCGAAAGTCCAGGATCGATCCTGGGACCCCTGATCGGGGCTTGGGTAAATAGCTTCGGCTGCATGGTGCCCCCAGGCAGATCTGAAACTGACCGCACTTGAATACTGGTAAACTGCTTAGAAGATCAGATAAGCCTGCCCAGGCAATTTTGTGAGTCAGACTGTCTTATTTACAGTCCATGCATATAAACCAAATTGGCTTCATAGGGTGGCAGGGCTCTAGATGTCATTTCATCTAAATGTAGGGTAAAAGTCCCACAAAATTGGTTGCTACGATCATTTTCTCCCTTCCGCTGATTCAAGAAGGGCAGTTGTCAGTTTCTGGCGAAAGAATGTGCACTGTACTGGTTAACCGCTTACGTATAGTGTTTGATTTGAGATTTAATGTCCCCGTCAACACTGTATAGGTCATTTTGGAGACGTTGCTTCCAATTTTGTGGGACTTTTATCCAACATTGAGATGAAATGACATCTCAAGCCTGCAGCCCAATGAAACCAATAGGGTTTATAAGCATGGATGGGCCGACTAGTACTGCTTTGCCTGGGCAGGCTTAGATCCTCTAAATGGTTTACCAGTACTCGTGTGCGGGTCGGTTTCACCTCTGCATGGAAGCATCATGCAGCCCATATATTTCTTCAAGCCCCGATGGGCGGGGGTCGCCGCTTACGTATAAGCCTGCCCTGGAAAAGGGTGGATAGGTGAACTGACCGGCTCAAAAATGACCTACAATAGTGTTGACTGGACCGTTAAACACCAATACAAAGAAATTCAACTTTATATAGAGATAACGGGTTTACAGGGTATACATTATTTTTCTTATTTCTGCTCCAAGACATATGTTGTGGGTACTCATTTGAACCCAACAACTTATGTTAACCCATTGAGTACCAGAAACCCCAAAACGGTTGATGGGCACACAGTGCAGGCCCAGATCAGACGCCGCAGAATGCGGCGTCTGATCAGGGCCTTCACTAGCTGTTTGCAAAAAGTTAAGCCATTGTCCAAATAAATTTTGAAGAAAACACAACCTGTAACCCCTAAAGTTTGAAATGGACTTGTGCTATATATAAGGAGGAAGATTCCATTTGGTACAAAAAAGGGTTGAATACAAGGTGGAAGATCATATTGAGGAGGTCATGGGTAAATCTGAAGATGTAAAAATTTTGCAAGGAGCTGCCTTATCCAGGGAAATACACATGACAAAAGAAAAGTGGGAAACATGTCCAGATAGTATCAAGAGTTGCTTGGAGATCTAGCAGCAATCAATAGAATCTCTGCATCTGGGAAAACAGAGGTCAGGACCAGCCAGCTCACTCATATAATGCACAGACAAGATCAGACTTCTTTGAAACTTGGGACATGTTGTCAGAATGCATTAATTTTCCTGAAGTTTAATACCAAGTTGATAATTCTTCTCTTATTTAGAGGGTGTGGGTGGGTTGCAAAGGTGAGTGGTAGAAAAGTGTTGGTGCAATTAAGGGGTATAGATACATCTTCAGGGGAGGCAACACCTGCAAAAGTATTTTTGCCTCCCATGTTTGTTTGAATTGAGGTTTTAGATCCCCGTCAACATTATTAAGTCATTTTGGAGATGATGAGGCTTTTACCCGACATTGATATGAAATGACATCTCAAGCCCTGCCGCCTAAATAAACCAAAAGGGTTTATATATATGTAGCCGGAGGGTCCGACTCGTACCACTTTGCTTGCGCAGGCTTGGATCCTCTAAGTGGCTCTAAGTACTCACGTGTTGTCGGTGTGTGGTAGGTTTCAGCTCTGCGTGGAAGCATCTTGCAGCCCAATCTATTTATCCAAACCCCGATGGGTGGGGCTCCTTGTCTCGCATGTCAAAGGGGTCAACTCTTAAAGGAAAGAATTTGCTCCTGAGGAGCAAATTCTTTCCTTTAAGAGTAGACCCCATTTTCAGTGGAACAGGGTTTATAGAAAAGTGAACAGGAAGTCCCAAAAGTTGTGTCCCTTTGAAAAATGGCAGGAAAATCTACCTTGGTAGCAAACCACTATTCCAAGCTGTCGGCGAGACTCGGACACGCAGCGGACGAAGTTTTTTGAGCCATAACAAAAAGTACACTTTGCAACCCTTCTCTTTTGTGTTATCACTGCATTGTGACTTGCCACAGAATAATTTGAAGCTGGTTTCTATAGCTTGTACACTGTACAGCCAATGTAGTGGCTATGTAAACAAATCCTACCCCACCCACTTCTGTTGCTTGTTTTTATCATTTTCTGCTGTTTTCAAGGAAGCCCTGGCAGCACACTGCATTTGCAAGGACAATTGTCAGCATTCAGCTCTATTGTACACCTACCAAAAATGAAAGGGGGCTAGAAATTGACCCCTGCCAGCCGTTTACTTTTTTAGCAATATCCAAATGAAGTCTGACAGCTATTTTAAACAGAAAGTGTAGCGATAAATTCGTATAGCAGTAGTTTCGTATTTTCAGTTACATCCCTTGATATCCAGGTCATGTGACCATGAATTAATTCATATTTCTCCACAATGACACAAAAACAATACACTGAATTCAAGATATTGCTTTCATAATTGCCAAACAGTATTTAGACACTGAATTTGATCCCTACTCTTACTTATGAAGAAATTTCCCCATGTGCACAGGCTGGAAACTGTGTACTGCTACCTTTAAGACAAATATGACTTTTCTCAAAAGTGTCAAATTGGTAGTAATTCCACCTTATTATGTTAAGTTGAATTGTGGAATCAAAGAAAAACAGTAATAATTGTCATTATTAGCTCACAACACAGCTGCTAGCAGTCAATCTCAGCTGAGAGAAGCTGTGGATACCCCAGCATACAAGACACAATTACGGGCCTCTGTGGCCTATTGGATAGAGAGCTGACTCTTAATCATTAGTTCTGTCAAGGTTGTGGTGGGGAGCCTGCCTCGGGTCACACGATGTGATACACCAAGTTCTGCAACTGGAGGTCAGGGTGTTTTTCTCCGGATACTCCAGTTTTGCCACCTATGATGCAAAATCAGCTCGATATCAGTGAAATAATCTCGAAAGGGCAGTAAATCCCCCCCCCCCCCCCCCGTGCAAGAAAACCAAACGAAAACAAAAAACAAGACACAATTATTTTACGCGTTGGGTTGTTTATAGTAATTTATTATAAAAAATGACTCTTTCTTGCAAACAGTGAGGGCCCTCATCATACGTACCAATTTAGGCCGACGACTGATGTGGGCGTGCACTATTTGCCAGTGCCTTAGTTTGGGATTTCCTGTTTAAACTAGGTTAACAACAGTTGGTTACCTGTAACTATTTGTTACGGCTCAAAAAACCTTGTCCGCTGCGCATCAAAGTCTCGCTGACAGCATGGAATACGGTGCTTTGCGACTAATCAACACTATTTCAATATTACGGCTTTCCAAGCTGAAAATGAGAGAAAATTAATCATTTAAAATCTATCGTTTGTACACGAAATGCCCAAAATATTGGTCAAAATGGGTTTAATCACCTTTAATTTAAGATTGAATAAGCTTTGACAGCACCAAAATGATTAACAAACATCTAGACTAAAATTCTGATTTTGGAGTTGTCTCTCTTGCCTCAGACCCTACCTGTAGGCTTACATACAAATTTCAGTTTTATGACCCAATTTCATCAGAAACAATGGTGATTTTGTCTAAATATTGATTCTGGTAAAGGAGTAGATAAAAAAGATTGTCCTAAATGGCACTTTGAAATTTGACATATTGGTTAATGGTAGCAAACCACTATTCCAAGCTGTCGGCGAGACTCGGACACGCAGCGGACGAAGTTTTTTGAGCCATAACAAAAAGTACACTTTGCAACCCTTCTCTTTTGTGTTATCACTGCATTGTGACTTGCCACAGAATAATTTGAAGCTGGTTTCTATAGCTTGTACACTGTACAGCCAATGTAGTGGCTATGTAAACAAATCCTACCCCACCCACTTCTGTTGCTTGTTTTTATCATTTTCTGCTGTTTTCAAGGAAGCCCTGGCAGCACACTGCATTTGCAAGGACAATTGTCAGCATTCAGCTCTATTGTACACCTACCAAAAATGAAAGGGGGCTAGAAATTGACCCCTGCCAGCCGTTTACTTTTTTAGCAATATCCAAATGAAGTCTGACAGCTATTTTAAACAGAAAGTGTAGCGATAAATTCGTATAGCAGTAGTTTCGTATTTTCAGTTACATCCCTTGATATCCAGGTCATGTGACCATGAATTAATTCATATTTCTCCACAATGACACAAAAACAATACACTGAATTCAAGATATTGCTTTCATAATTGCCAAACAGTATTTAGACACTGAATTTGATCCCTACTCTTACTTATGAAGAAATTTCCCCATGTGCACAGGCTGGAAACTGTGTACTGCTACCTCTTGGCATAGTTTCCACCATTTTTCCAAGGGAGATAACGTTTGAATATTGTTTGCTTTCCTGTAAATCAGGTACCTTTGAAAATGGAGTCTAAACTCTTAAAGGAAAGAATTTTCTTCTGAAGAGCAGTTTCTTTCTTTTTAGCGTAGATTCCTGTGGTAGGCGCAGTGTCTACAATCACCTTACGAGATTTTGGTCTGCCTGTAACCATTTCAGTGTAAAATTCAGCACAAATTCTGCCATTATGGGAGAAAATAATTACTCTAGATAAAGATTAATAATGAGGGTAATTCGGGAATAATTTTTGGTGTGTTTTCGTGATCAGGGATGCTAGCATTTGGGAGAAAGGGATTCAGGGTCTCCTGTAATGTTCCTTAGTATAGGGAAAGATAGGCAGGGACAGATAGGCCTAAGCAAACAGTGCAGACCCAGTCTACACTGTTTGCCCTTCCATCTGCACTTTTTGGACACCTTGCTGGATCGTGAAACAAATTTGTTAAAATTTTAGAAGAATTACAGCAGGACTTAAAGGTGTCAGAATTTTTAGGATAAATTACCATTTCTTCTGTTTCTTTGCTTTAATTTCCTTTCTTCTTCATTCTTCCTTGTCCATCTGTCAATCACCTCTGCTGTCACCACTACATTACTTTGAGAGATGACTTAAAATGACCCTCAAGGATTGACATGTTGTAATTAAAACTGGAACCATAGTTTCATTGTGTGTATTTGTCAGAATCGCCTCATTGAGGCGATTCTGACAAGTACCCACTACATAATAATTATGTTTTAGAAGCCTCTGTGGTGTAGTGGATAAGCTACTGGCCTTGCAAAGTGGGGGTCACGGGATCTACTATGGGCTTCTCCAGACTTTCGGACGAGTCTTTAAACCAAGGTCCCATCTACATATGACATTAGTTGTTGGTGGGACCAAACTCTTATCCTGCTGTTCACGAAAACCCCTATCTTTGGAAACAGCGTAGATCCAGATCAGATGGCTTCTGAAGAAGCCATCTGATCAGGATCTACACTGTTTGACATTCAATTTATGAATTTGCAGGAATAAATTACATCAAGTAATCTGATTGGTTCAAAGTCAGAATTGGGTGTGGCTAAACTGAATATTCAGCAAGAGAAGGGTTAAAACTGAAATACACACACACAACATAGATTTTCAAACAGAAGTATATATATAAAAAATATCCCTTGAATTGTCACCCCTTCCCCTAATCTGGAACTACAGAAAAAATCCTAAAAATTCAGACACCCTGAGGACTTGCTCTTATTTTCCTTATATATTAACAAATTAGTTTCATGATCCAGCACAGAGTCACAAATGTACAGACGGAATGGGAAACAGTGAAGACCCTGATCAGACTGCTCCCTCAGGAGCAGTCTGATCTGGGTCTGCACTGTTCACTTAGGCCTGTCTGTTCCAGTGCTAAGATCATTATGGTATTTACATTAAAGGCAAACTGTATCTATTTGCATGGTCACTGTTCTGATGAATGTGCCAGCCGTGGAATAAATTGATGGCTTTGGCCAATGTCGATTCTGGATCTAATGAAAAAGAAGAGCGTCTGAGAGCTTCGCTATACTCCTCAGTTAGCTCACAAATGAGATCATTCGAGTGTAAATTATCTGCCAAATCGGAATAAATTCCGCATTATATCCTGTGGTCATTTGTTTCAGTTTGGTTAATGATATAGTGTGAAGGATTATACAAGCATGTACTTAAGAATACTGTAAAATCACACAATACTAGCATGTTGATGCCTGCAGACATGCATGCAGGTATGCACATGCGCACACACAAAGCAATAAAGGTGTTAAATCATGGCGGGTGCAAATATGGTGAAATGACATCTCAAGCCCTGTCGCCCAATGAAACCAATAGGGCTTATTAGCATAGACGGTCCGCCCCGCACCTCGTTTCCTGGACAGGCTTAGATCCTCTAAGCGGTTTACCAGTACTAGTGTGCGGGCCGGATTCAGCTCTGTGTGGAAGCATCATGCAGCCCATATATTTCTTTAAGCCCCTATGGGCGGGGGCCGAAATATGGTTTGTCAGCAAAGACACAGATCAGCCTGCGCATTTGCACAGTATTACCAGTCTTCCTACATTGATGCAGTTCTAAAGCATTGCTGTTTCTCCACATATTGAAAAGATGCCATTTAGGCTTCTTCACATCATAACTGGTCAGACACTAGATAAATTAAGGACCCCACCCATCAGGGCTTGAAGAAATAGATGGGCTGCATGATGCTTCAACGCAGAGCTGAATCTGATGGCACACAGGTACTGGTAAACGCTTAGATCCGGATCTAAGCCGGCCCAGGCAGAGTCTGACTGTCCATGCTTATAAACCCTATTGGTTTCTTTAGGGCGAGAGCGACAGGGCTTGAGAAGTCATTTCATCTCAAATTCGAGTAAAAGTCCCACAAAATTGGAAGCAACATCTGCAAAATGTCCTATACAGTGTTGACAGGGACGTTAAACCGCAAATCAACCAACCACTGGATAAATTTGGTTATGGTAAAAAAATCTTTGCACCTATTTCCAGACAAACATGCTGGGGCATCCAACCTGCTGTAGATGGGAATGGTGTTATTTTTTCTGTGTGCACAGTTCCATTTATTTTCCTCTTTCTCTCTTGTCCCTCACTTTAATCTGCTTCTATGTTTTTTCTCCCTTTCTCGAGACTAAATGACCCACAAAGGTTGATGTGTCCTTAAACTCCAAAACAATAAAAATTAACCAGACTGCTCCTGCAGGAGCAGTCTGATCAGGGTTTTCACTGTTAGTCATTCAGTTTGCACTTTTTTTGGACTCCTTGTTGGGTCATGAATAAAATTTGTTAAAATTTTAGGAGAATTATTGAAAATCCTCAGGCTGTCCAAATTTTTTGGATTTTTATGCCCACGCATCGTAAGATGCCGGGGGCATATAGTTTTTTGGTTTTGCGTACGTGCGTGCGTATGTGTGTACATGTATTTGTCCGTCTGTACGTGTGTGTGTACGTATGTACTTGAGCCTGTAACCTCAGGTTAAGGTTTTTGTAACAGGTAGAGCCTGAACTTTTAGAATTCATATTTTCCTAACCATTTGATGGAACTGGTTCATCTTTGGTATGATGATAGATATAGGTCCACAGTTTTATTAAGCAATACCCCCACCCATGCCTGTGGCCTCAAGGTCAAGGTCACAGACTTAGAAATTTTCAATGTTAAAGACTCAGGTTAAGGTTTTTGTAACAGGTAGACCTGAACATTTTAGAGCTCATATTTTCCAAACCATTTGATGGAATTGGTTCATATTTGGTATGATTATAGATATAGGTCCAAAGTTTTATTCAGCGATACCCCCACCCGTACCCATGACCTCATGGTCAAGGTCATGGACTTAGAAATTTTCTTAATAAAGACTCCAGTTAAGGTATTTGTACCTGGTAGAACCTTAACTTTTATGATGGTTTTGGTTCATATGATGATAGATATAGGTACAATGTTTTATTCAGCAATACCCCCACCCATGCCTATGACCTCAAGGTCAAGGTCACAGACTTAGACAATTTTAATGTTAAAGATTTTAAAGAGCTCAAATTTTCCAAACCATATTATGGATTTGGCTTATATATGCTATGATAATAGATACAGGTCCAAATGTTCATTTGGCAATACCCCCACTCATGCCTATGGCTTCAAGGTCAAGGTCACAGACTTAGAAATTTTTAATTAGATATTTTAAGTGTTGATATTTTCCAAATCGTGTGATGAATTGAGTTTATATTTGGTATGATACCTGTCCATTTTATTCAGCGTATACCCCCACCCATGCCCATGAACTCATGGTCAAGGTCACAGACTTAGAAATTTTTAATTAGATATTTTAAGAGTTTATATTTTCCAAATCGTCTGATAAATTAAGTTTATATTTGGTTTGATGATTGATACTGGTCCAATACCCCCGCCCATGCATGTGCCCTAAAGGTCAAGGTCACAGACAAAGAAATTTTTTATTTAAAGTTTATTAAGAGCTCATACTCACCAAACCATATAGATTTGCTTCATATTTGGTATGATGATAGTTACAGGTCCAAAGTTCTATATACCCCCACCCCTGGCCTCAAGGTCAAGGTCAAGGTCACAGACTTAGTCTTATTATGCTTTTAAAGTTTTAGGACTCATATTTATAGATTGGCTTCATATTTGGAATGATGATAGATACAGGTCCCAAGTCTCATTCACCCATACCAACGACCCTGCCCATGACCTCAAGGTAAAGGTCACACACTTAGAAAATTTTGTTGCAACATGGCTTTTCGGGGTGAGATGGGGCCCTTGGCGGGGGCATCTGGTCTGGACACATTTCTAGTTGCATTATAGTCTTTTAATCAACATCTGGAGGAATTGTTTTGACAGTGAACTCTCAGGTATTGATCAGGCTGCACCAATGTCCAGTCTGATCTTTGTCGTTCACAGGTGGCAAAAACAGGTTTTCACATGCAGTCATCCCATGTGCTTAGAAGATTGTTTTTCACAAACTTCACAAACATTCTATATACAGTTCTAATAACAAAGACTCGGATTACATTCAATTTGATCTGTTCCACAGTTTTATAGTGAATATCATGACAAGGTAAATATAGAAATGTCTTTTCTAGCTCACCTTAGTACGAAGTGCTCAAGGTGAGCTATTGTGAGCAATGTCCATTGTGTGGTCTGCATCGTCCGTCTTGCCGCATCAACAATTTGCTTTAAAAAGCTACTCCTACACCTTTGGGCCAATTTCATTTAAAGGCACAGGAATGTTGCCCAGATGGCTTTCTACCAAAATAGGTAAAATCCTTCTGCTCCAGTGAACAAGATGGCCACCAGAGCTAAAAATAGAACAATCTTTAAGCCACTACTTCTCTTATACCCCTGTGCCAATTTCATTTAAATTTCATAGGAATGTTGCTCAGGTGACCCTCTACCAAAACAGCTAAAAATCATTCTGCTCCGATGAACAAAATGGCCACCAGTCATAAAAATAGAAAAATCTTTAAACCACTACTTCCATACTCCTGGGCCAACTTCATCTAGATAACTTAGGAATTTGTACCAAAATAGCTAAAACTGTTCCTTTCCAATAAGCAAGATGGGTGCCAAAGCTAAAAATAGAAAAATGTAAAAAATTTGCTTTAAAAGACTTCTCCTAAAACCTTTGCTAATTTCATTTGAACTTCACAGGAATGTTGTCTAGCTGGCTATCTACCAAAATAGCTAAATTCATTTTGCTGGATGAACAAGATGGCCACCAGAGCTATAAATAGAAAAAAAAAACTCTATATGACTACTCCTCCCATATCCTTTGACAAATTTCATTCAAGTGTTATAGGAATGTTGCATATAGGAAACCCACTATGAAAGGAGCTAAAATTCTGCTCAGATGAACAGCCGCCAGAGGTAAAAATAGAATTAACTCTTATCATGCTGTTCAGGACAACCCGTATCTTTGGAAACAGTGTAGATCCAGATCAGATGGCTTCTGAAGAAGCCATCTGATCAGGATCTACACTGTTTGACAGTCAATTTATGAATTTGTTGGAATAAATTACATCAAGTAATCCGTTTGGTTCAAAGTCAGAAATGTGTGTGGTTAATCTGAATATTCAGCAAGAGAAGGGTTAAAAACCTTAAGCAACTACTTCTTCTATACCCTTGGGTTAATTTCATTCAAACTTCATATGAATGTTGCTTAGGTGACCCTCTACCAAAATAGCTAATACTGTTCTAATGACTACCAAGAACTAAAAATAGAAAAACAAAAAATTTGCTTTAAAAGACTACTCCTCCTAATCCTGTTGGCCAGTTTTAAATTTAAACTTCACAGGAATGTTGCATATAAATAGAAAAAAACAACAACTTCAAATGACTACTCTTCCCATACCCCTTGGGCTAATTTAATTCAAACTTCATAAGTACCAAAATAGTTAAAATCTTTCTGCTTGGATGAACAAGATGGCTGCCTGAGCTAAAAATAGAAAAATCTTTAAACAACGACTCCTATACCCCTTGGCCAATTTCATTTTAACTTCATAGGAATGTTGCTTAGGTGACCTTCTACCAAAATAACTAATAAAATGTTCCACTCCAATGTTAAAAATGGCCACCAGAGCTAAAAATAGAAAAATGTCAACAACTTGTTTTTAGCTCACCTGACCGAAGGTCATGGTGAGCTTTTGTGACCGTAAGATGTCCGGCGTCGTCGTGCGTCGTCCGTCGTCCGTCGTCCGTCGTGCGTAAACTTTTTCTTGTGAACAAACTAGAGGCCACAGTTTTGGTCCAATCATCATCAAACTTGCTCAGAATGATCATCATGACAATATCTCGGTCAAGTTCGAATATGGGTCATGTCGGGTGAAAAAGTAGGTCAGTAGGTCAAATCATAGAAAAACCTTGTGAACACTCTAGAGGGCACAGTTTTGGTCCAATCATCATCAAACTTGCTCAGAATAATTATCATGACAATATCTCGGTCAGGTTCGAATATGGATCATGTAGGGTCAAAAAGTAGGTCAGTAGGTCAAACCATAGATAGTCCTTGTGAACACTCTAGAGGGCACAGTTATGGTTCAATTATCATCAAACTTGCTCAGAATGATCATTGTGACAATATCTCGGTCAAGTTTGAATATGGGTCATGTCGGGTCAAAAAGTAGGTCAGTAGGTCAATTCATAGAAAAACCTTGTGAACACTCTAGAGGGCACAGTTATGGTCCAATCATCATCAAACTTGCTCAGAATAATCATCCTGACAATATCTCAGTCAAGTTTGAATATGGGTCATGTTGGGTCAAAAAGTAGGTCAGTAGGTCAAATCATAGAAAAACCTTGTGAACACACTAGAGGGCACAGTTATGGTCCAATCATCATTAAACTTGCTCAGAATGATTGTCATGACAATATCTCGGTCAAATTTGAATATTGGTCATGTCGGGTCAAATGTAGGTCAGTAGGTCAAATCATGGAAAAACCTTGTGAACACTCTAAAGGCCACATTTTTGGTCCAATCATCATCAATCTTGCTCAGAATGATCATTGTGACAATATCTCAGTCAAGTGCGAATATGGGTCATGTGGTATCAAAAAGTAGGTCAGTAGGTCAAATCATAGAAAAACCTTGTGAACACTTTAGAGGCCACAGGTTTGATCCGATCATCATAAAATTTGCTAAGAATGATCATCATGACAATATCTCAGTCAAGTTTGAATATGACTCATGTCGGGTCCAAAAGTAGGTCAGTAGGTCAATCATTGAAAAACCTTGTGAACACTAGTTTTTGTTTTATCATAACTTTAGAACCGTTTGAGGTAGAGCCTTTATATTTGGCATGTTGGTTCTTTGTGACATTGCCTTTGTATTTATACAAAAAATTGACCTGTGACCTTGACCCCTAACATTATGACCTACTAATCATAACTTTTTAACCATTTGAGATAGAGCCTTCATATTTGGCAAGTAGGTTCCTTGTGATACTGCCTTACCACTCATACAAAAACTTACCTGTGACCTTTACCTGTGATCTTTGACCGACTTTTGTTGTAACTTTCTGTTTTAGATAGAGCCTTCATATTTGGCATGTAGATTCCTTGTGACATTGCCTCTCCTTGCATACAAAAAATTTTGACCTGTGACCTTGACCCTGAACCTTTTACCTACTTACCATAACTTTTTAATCATTTGAGATCGAGCCTTCATATTTGGCATGGAAGTTCCTTGCGACATTGCCTTATCCCTCGCACAAAAAATTACCTGTGACTTTGACCTGTGACCTTTGACCTACTTTATCACAACTTTCTAACCATTCATATTTCGCATGTAGGTTCCTTGCGACATTGTTTTTCCACTCATAAAAAAATGTTGACCTTTACCTGGCCCTTTGACCTACTGTGTCATAAAGTTTTAATCATTGGACATAGAGCCTATACATTTGGCATGTAGATTCCTTATAACATTGCCTTTCCAATAAATTTTGATCTGTGACTTAGACCCTTGACCTGTCACCTACTTTATCATAACTCTCTAACTGTTTTAGGTAGAGCTTTCATATTCGGCATGTAGGTTGCTTGTGACATTGCCTTCCCACTTATACATAAAATTTTGACCTGTGACCTTGACCTTAGCTATGTGACCTTCTTTTTTGTAACTTCTTAACCATTTGGTTTATATTTGGTATGTTTTGATTGGCTAATTTATGTCTAAGGGTTAAATGGAATTAAAAGTGATACTAATGTGACAGACTTGAATCATACATGATCCCCTAGATATATAGCACTGAATTCTTTCTTTGTGACTTTGTATCTGTTATTGGTCTGAAAATTTGCCTTTGCGCAACCTAGTCCAAGCCGACTTGCGGTGAACTACCCTGTCCAGCGACAGATCTTATATATAATAACCTTGTGAACACTCTAGAGACCACGGTGATGGTCCAATCATCATCAGACTTGCTCAGAATAAATGTCATGACAATGTCTCGATCAAGTTCCTTAGAATCCCCTTTGGTGCAGTGGTTAAGCTATTCGCCTTGTAAACCAGGGATTGCAGGATCGATCCTGGGCTTCTCCAGACTTTCAGATGAGTCTTTAAACAGAGGTCCCATATTCGTATGACCTTAGCTGTTGGTGGGACGTAAAACTAAAACGTACTCACTCGATCAAGTTAAAAAATGCTCTTATTTTGTTTGTGTTGCTGTGACTACTTAAAGTAGTGGGCTGTATATTTGCGCATGGCAATGAGGTGTACATGTAACCCCAAAAATAGTGCTTTTTGTCGTGCCTGCTATTAGCATGGCGTGAAATGTCAGTCCAATTTTCTGTACTTTCATCCGTTTGGTTGTTTGTCAGTTTCTCAAGGTGTCAACATTTGTTCACTAAAATGGTCGAGTTTATTTCTCAAGAACTATAAGAGATACATTAATGATCCTTGGCCCTAACTTATATCTATGGATGTCAATTTTAATGCAAGCATCCGTATTTTACCTTGACCTACATTTCATGGTTCACTGACTTTGTCAACATTTGCGACCACCCTGAGTTCACCAAAATGGTCAAGTTTATTTCTCAAAACCATAAGAGCTACATTAATGATCTTTGGTCCTTACTTGTATCTATGGATGTCAACTTCAATGCAAGCATCCATATTGACCTTGACCTACATTTCATGGTTCACTGACTCTGAAAGTTTGTGAACACCCTAGCGTTCACCCAAATGGTCAAGTTTATTTCTCGAGAATTATTAGAGCTTGATTAATGTTACATGGTACAAACTTGTATCTAGGGATGACACGTTCAGCGCAAGCATCTATATTTGACCTTGGCCTACATTTCATTGCTCAGTGACTTTGCGCTCTCACAGGCGTGACATAGCCATCGGCGGAATTCTTGTTATTAGCTCACCTGAATGAGCTTTTGTGACCCTGAGATGTCCTGCGTCACTGTCTGTGGTGCCTTGTGCATCCTCTGTCGTCTGTCCGTAAATTTTTTCCTGTTAACACTCTAGAGGCCATAGTTTTGGTCCAATCGTCATCAAACTTGCTCACAATGATCATCATGACACTGTCTCAGTTAGGTGTCATGATGACACTGTCTCAGTTAGGTTCGAATATGGGTCATGTCAGGTCAAAAAAACTGGTCAGTAGGTCAAATCATAGAAAAAAAACTTGTGAACACATTTGATCCCACAGTTTTGGTCCAATTTCATCAAATTTGCTCAGAATGATTAGTATGACAATATAGTTCGAATATGGGTCAAAATGTAGGTCAGTAGGTCAAATCATGGAAAAACCTTGTGAACACTCTAGTTGCTATATTAAGCTTGTCCTGAGCATATCTCTAAAAGTTTTAAAGGTAATTTAGTGAAACATGATACACTGATAGGGGGCTATGAGAGAAATCGCAGAATGCAAGAAGCATAATCCTACCAACAGTATTTATGGAGTTACTTCCCTTCTTAATTAGGGCCCCACACAGTATTTTGGGTGCCCTATAGTAATCTCCTTGTCAGTCAGTTTCAAATCTAAACCAAAACATTTAACCAGTTATAACTTCAAAAGTTATATCCCTACTCCCATGAAACTTCACACTCATACTAACAATCACAAGACCTACATTCTGACAAACCATATTGCTTTTGTCCATGTGTTTGTCACGCCTTAGCCAAAAAACTTAACCTCGGCCATAACTTCAAAAGTATTTGCCCTACTCTCATGAAACTGCACACACTTACTTACTATCACAAGACCTACATTCTGACAAAGGGCCATAACTTTATTGCTTTTTGGTGTGTGTTTGTCAGGCCATAACCAAACAACTTAAACTCGGTTAAAATTTTAAAAGTTTTTATCCTACTCTCATGAAACTTCACACACATACTTACCATCACAAAACCTACATGCTGACAAAGGGCCATAATTATGTTGCTTATTTTCACTGAATTATCTCCCCTTTTTCAAAAAATATCTCATGTTGTTTCATAACCATGGGTAATAGGGCTTTCATATTTCACATATGTATTCTTTGTGACATTCTTCATTGAAAATCACTTACTAGGGAACACTTAACTGAGTTTCTTTGTCTTATGGTTTAAGATTTACATGCCCTTGCACGGAAGGGGCCTTACATTTCTCCTTATTTTTGGAGTATTTGTTGAAAATTACTAACTAGGGAATTCTTAGACTTTAGGTTAAACCCATTTGGTACCGGAAACCCCAAAAGGGGTAAGTGGCAAACAGTGCAGGCCCAGATCAGATGCCACGAAACTCGTGTTTGTCACGCCTTAACCTGGCCCTACTCTTAGGAAACTTCACACACATACTTACCATCACAAGACCTACATTCTGACAAAGGAGAATAACTTGTGTGTTTGTCACACCTAAACCAAAAACCTTAACCTCGGTGATAACTTCAAAAGTATTTTGTCTACTCTCATGAAACATCACACACATAATTACCATCACAAGACCTACATCCGGACAAATTGCATTTGGGTGTGTGTTTGTCAGGCCATACCCAAACAACTTAAACTCCGGTCAAAATTTTAAAAGTATTTGTCCTACTCTCATGAAACTTCACACACATACTTACATTACAAAAAACTACATTCTGACCAAGGGCCATTACTATATTGCTTATTTTCACTAATCATCTTCCCTTTTTCAAAAAAAAATATCTCCTGTTATTTCATAACCATGGGTGATAGGGCTTTCATGTTTCACATGTGTATTCCTTGTGTCATTTTCCATTGAAAATCACTTACTAGGGAACACAAAATTGAGTTTCTTAGCCTTATGGTTTAAGATTTACAGGTCCTTGCAGGGAAGGGGCCTTACAGTTCTCATTTTTTTGCATTCTTTGTTGAAAATCACTACCTAGTTTCTTTATTTTTACTCCAAATATCAGCTGAGGGTACTCATTAGAACCTCCTCATTCAGACGGTTCTAACGAGTACCCATAACCTTTGTCTTCAAACAAATCTTATCAGACTTCAAAGTGTATAGGATCATTTCACTAAAATAAGCCTCCTACTACTGCGCATCTTCGGCAGCATCCCTCGGTTTCACCGATGCTCTTGTTGATAGTTGGTATGAAGCTTCACCTTTTTAGACCTCCCTCAACATTATGCACATTATAACACTGGGGTCAATACTGGCCCTCCCTGGGGCCCACTTGTTACTCTATGGATCAGGTGAGCGATCCAGGGCCATCATGGCCCTCTTGTTTACGACAGTTCTAAACCCTTATGTTTATTTGATTCAAATTTCAAAAGAATGTTGCCCAAGTGGCCATACGATCTATCAAAATGCAGCAGATATGCTTCAAGGAAAAATTGACTGTCAGTTATCCATAATGACTGTCAGAAGCTGTGCCACATCTCGAAATCAGGTGAGTGATTCAGGGCCATCTTGGCCTTCTTTTTTCAAAGGAAGTGTATAACAATATTCCCTTCAAGAAGGGTTTCACCCATTGTATGCGAGAAACCCGTAAAAGGGTACCTTGGCAAACAGTGGAGGCCCAGATCAGACGCCGCAGAATCTGATCAGGGCCTGCACTATTAACTAACAATTTTCTTCTGTCAAAAATAGAATATTTATTATCACAATAATTCTTCACAATCTCCAGACGTTTCGGCTTTTTACAGCCTTTTTCACGGATTTTTCTTTCAAGCTATCACATATTTTTCCTATTCATCTTTCCACCATATTTAATGTTTTTGTTATGCCAAACGTTGCCGCGGCGTCATGACGTCGGATTCCCGACATCATAACGTCGCAACCCTGTTTGGCGCCAAAAACCTAGGACCAGCTGTTCAAAGCATCGGTAGTCCAACAAGCTCTTTAGTGGTCATATTGTTAGCTGTTCTAACAAGTTTAATATGTATTTTTTTTTTTTTTTTTTTTTTTTTTTGGTTGAAAAACTGCGAGCAGCCCTTGCATACGAAAAAGCTGCTCACATTTTTACAGCAAAATTATTAGCACACCTGCCACAACAAATGATCAAAGTTTTAGCGATCCAATAACCAACTGAACAACTGGCCCATGAACAATATTGAAAATCAATGCTGCTACAATCATGTAACTCTATCAGTGATGCCTTATGTCAAAGCGAAAAGCTAAGGCTCTGTCGCGGCTGCTTATCTTTACAGTCTCGCCAGAGCCCTCGCTGTTCGCCCACAAATAGAACGGAACAAACTCATCCCCCCCCCCCCCCCCCCCCGACACTCACAGCACTAAAGCAAACTTACATCTACACTAATTGGAGAACACCTGAGAAACATACCTACGAACCAATAATAAAATGATCTAACAATAAGAACAATATTTCCGACAGCAACAACAGTAATAATAAAAAACTACAATATAAACCCCTTTTGTACCAATTAGAATCTTCCACCCTACACACAGCAGAAGTTCATCCCGAAAACCAGGGGTGTCAGATTGCGCTCCCTTCAAATTTAGGCTGGAAAATGGCCTAGCGTTTTGCAAACAGAGCAGGCCCCGACCAGACGCCGCATCCTGCGGCGTCCGATCTGGGCCCGCACCGTTTGCCAACTACCAAATTTTGGCTGGAAAATGGCCTATCGTTGGGCCAACACTGCAGGCCCCAACCAGACTCCGCATCCTGCGGCGTCCGATCTCGGCCCGCACTGCTTGCCAACTACCAAATTTTGGCTGGAAAATGGCCTAGCGCTATGCAAACAGTGCAGGCCCCGATCAGACGCCGCATCCCGCTGCGTCCGACCCGGGCTCGCACTGTTTGCCAACTACCGATTTTTTTTTTTTTTTTGGTGGAAAATGGCCTATGGTTATGCAAACAGTGCAGGCCCCGATCAGACGCCGCATGCTGCGGCGTCTGATCTAGGCCCGAACCGCTTGCCAACTACCAAATTTTGGCTGGAAAAGGGCCCAGCATTACGCAAACATTACAGGCCCCGATCAGACGCCGCATCCCGCAGCGTCCAATCCGGGCCCGCACTGCTTGCCATCCACCAAACCTTGGCTGGAAAATGGCCCAGCGTTATGCAAACAGTGCAGGCCCCGATCAGACGCCGCATCCTGCAGCGTCCAATCTGGGTACGCACCGTCTGCCATAAACCGAGAGTTTAATAAGGTAGACAAGGTAGAGAGGGAAGAGGCTCTAAGGAGGAAGACGAGAAAGAAGCAGACTGATAGGGTCCCATTGGTTCTCACGTATTCAAGCCATTTACCAGATATCCACAATATAGTGAAATCAAACATTCACCTGCTGTACAAGTCTGATAGGATGAAGAAGGTTTTTAAAAAACCATCATTAGTAGCCTACCGCAGGGGAGCCAATCTTGCGGATGTACTTATACATGGTAAACTAAACAAGATGTTGAACAAAGAAGACAAGGACAAGACAAGACCGTGTGGTGAGGAGAGATGTACAGTATGTCAGCACATGAATAAATCAAAATGGTTCTACTCTACCAATGGAGATCAGTACGAGATACTTAAGGGTGGAGACTGCAACACTAGGAATGTGGTATATCTGTTGTCATGTAGGGTTTGTGATACCTCGGTATATGTTGGAGAAACGGAGAGAGCGGTAAAGCAACGGATAAAGGAGCATTTATGGGACATACGGGGTATGAAGGAGAAACCGGTTGCCATACATTTCAACCAGGGTGGACACCGTGCTGATGACCTTCAAGTGCAGGTGATAGAGAGTGTGAAAGACAAGAGTCTCTACTACAGAAAGATCAGGGAGGAGTTTTGGATGAATAAACTTAATACAATTAGCCCCTTTGGGGTAAATGTGAAATCAAAGTAACAGTTGACAATGGTCCAGGGTGCTAGGTTTCCCGCTGGTCTGCCTGGGATCAGGATACAAGCATCGGGAAGCACGCCTATATAATTTTGACCCCACGGAACCCCACTTTTATATAGTAAAACTGGTGTTTCCTGGGGGTATACCGTATTTTTCATAGTTCTGCTCTGGGGCATGGATTGTGGGTACTCGTTGGAGCCGCCTCGATGAGGCGGTTCTAATGGGTGCCCACGGTCTGTGTTTTGGGCGGGAGTGGGAGGGATAACACAATTTTTCATCATGGAATTTTCGATTTTCCGGCGATAGGGCTGGCGGTGTGTTTGTATAGGTGTGTTTGCGTGGTGCTTGGATTTAGGGAAGCCTGATGGTTCAAGCAGGGTCGGAGGCTGTGGAACGTGCTGTGCTCGGCTCACTTGAGCATGAAAGTTGTCCTGCTCATGATGTTTGGAATGCCAACATTTGTTGGCATTTTTGGGGTTCTTGAGCATGATTGGTGGTGATCTGAATAGAAAATTTACCGGATGGGTTTGTATTTAAAATTCGTGTTTGGTTTGGTTGGGCGTGTGGGCGTTTCATGGCCTCGGAGATAGGTAGACTAGCCTTCTGTTGTTTGCTCCATATCGCATATGAGATCTAAAATAATATAATCAATCCTCATGAAAATGTGCCAATATAATTTTGATCCCCTTGAACCTTACTTCCGTAAGTAAAACTGGGCCCGCGGGGGTTGACATTATTTCTCTACTTCTGCTCAGGGGCGCGGATTGTGGGTACTCATTAGAACGGCCTCGCTGGGGCGGTTCTGGCGGGTCCCCGCGGTCTGGGTTTTGGGCGGAGATAAAGTAAAAGTATCCGACAATTTTGTCTGATTTTTTTTTTTTCTTGGTGGTCTAGCAAGCTTGGAAGCATCATGACTAGAACCATAATTACAAACTAAAAACACTACTACTACCATCATTATCAACAACATCATCATCTTAATCATCATCGTTCATCGCCATTTCACTTTATTTCGGTTCATTTAATTCATTTCATTATTTTATTCCATTATATTTCATTTCAGGTTTCATTTTATTTTTTCATTTCATTATTTAGGGTCGGCCCCCGCACACTGGGGCTTGAAAAAATAGGTGGGCTGCATGGTGCTTCCGCGCAGGGCGTATGCTGACTGCGTGTCGGGGCAGGTAGGCCGCATAGAGGATCCGGATCTGGCTGGGCCATGAGGTGCGAGTTGGGCCGCCCATGTTTATAAACCCTATTGATTTCGTCTGGCGACAGGGCTTGAAATGTCTTTTCATCTGCATGTCGGGTGGGGGTCCCATATAATTAGAGGCAAAGTCTCCAAACTGACCTAAACAGTGGTGATGGGGACGTTAAATCTCAAATCAAAACAATCAAACAAATTATTTCAGATTTACTATCTTATTTCACTATTTCGTTCTCTATTGACCCATTTTGTGCCGGGGGCCCCAAAAGGAGTAGTTGGCAAACAGTGCGGGCCCAGATCAGACGCCGCATGATGGGGCGTCTGGTCGGGGCTTGCGCTGTTTGCATAACGCTAGGCCCTTTTACAGCCAATATTTGGGAGTTGGCAAATAGTGCGGGCCCAGATCGGACGCCGCGGGATGCGGCGTCTGATCGGGGTCTGCATTGTTTGCATAACGCTAGGCCATTTTCGAGCCAAGGTTTGGAAGTTGGTGCAGGCCTAGATCGGTGCAGGCCCAGATCGGATGCCGCAAGATGCGGCGTATGATCGGGGGCTGCACTGTTTGCATAACGCTGGGCCATTTTCCAGCATAAGTTTGGTGGTTGGCAAGCAGTGTGGGCCCGGATTGGACGCTGCAGGATGCGGCGTCTGATCGGGGCCTGCATTGTTTGCATAACAATAGGCCATTTTCCAGCCAAAGTTTGGTGGATGGCAAACGGTGCGTACCCAGATTGGACGATGCAGGATGCGGCGTCTGATCGGGGCCTGCACTGTTTGCATAACGCTAGGCCATTTTCCAGCCAAAGTTTGGTGGATGGCAAACGGTGCGTACCCGGATTGGACGCTGCAGGATGCGGCGTCTGATCGGGGCCTGCACTGTTTGCATAACGCTGGGCCATTTTCCAGCCAAAGATTGGTGGATGGCAGACGGTGCGTACCCAGATTGGACGCTGCAGGATGCGGCGTCTGATCGGGGCCTGCACTGTTTGCATAACGCTGGGCCATTTTCCAGCCAAGGTTTGGTGGATGGCAAGCAGTGCGGGCCCGGATTGGACGCTGCGGGATGCGGCGTCTGATCGGGGCCTGCAATGTTTGCGTAATGCTGGGCCCTTTTCCAGCCAAAATTTGGTAGTTGGCAAGCGGTTCGGGCCTAGATCAGACGCCGCAGCATGCGGCGTCTGATCGGGGCCTGCACTGTTTGCATAACCATAGGCCATTTTCCACCAAAAAAAAAAAAAAATCGGTAGTTGGCAAACAGTGCGAGCCCGGGTCGGACGCAGCGGGATGCGGCGTCTGATCGGGGCCTGCACTGTTTGCATAGCGCTAGGCCATTTTCCAGCCAAAATTTGGTAGTTGGCAAGCAGTGCGGGCCGAGATCGGACGCCGCAGGATGCGGAGTCTGGTTGGGGCCTGCAGTGTTGGCCCAACGATAGGCCATTTTCCAGCCAAAATTTGGTAGTTGGCAAACGGTGCGGGCCCAGATCGGACGCCGCAGGATGCGGCGTCTGGTCGGGGCCTGCTCTGTTTGCAAAACGCTAGGCCATTTTCCAGCCTAAATTTGAAGGGAGCGCAATCTGACACCCCTGGTTTTCGGGATGAACTTCTGCTGTGTGTAGGGTGGAAGATTCTAATTGGTACAAAAGGGGTTTATATTGTAGTTTTTTATTATTACTGTTGTTGCTGTCGGAAATATTGTTCTTATTGTTAGATCATTTTATTATTGGTTCGTAGGTATGTTTCTCAGGTGTTCTCCAATTAGTGTAGATGCAAGTTTGCTTTAGTGCTGTGAGTGTCGGGGCGGGGGGGGGGGGGGGATGAGTTTGTTCCGTTCTATTTGTGGGCGAACAGCGAGGGCTCTGGCGAGACTGTAAAGATAAGCAGCCGCGACAGAGCCTTAGCTTTTCGCTTTGACATAAGGCATCACTGATAGAGTTACATGATTGTAGCAGCATTGATTTTCAATATTGTTCATGGGCCAGTTGTTCAGTTGGTTATTGGATCGCTAAAACTTTGATCATTTGTTGTGGCAGGTGTGCTAATAATTTTGCTGTAAAAATGTGAGCAGCTTTTTCGTATGCAAGGGCTGCTCGCAGTTTTTCAACCAAAAAAAAAAAAAAAAAAAAAAAATACATATTAAACTTGTTAGAACAGCTAACAATATGACCACTAAAGAGCTTGTTGGACTACCGATGCTTTGAACAGCTGGTCCTAGGTTTTTGGCGCCAAACAGGGTTGCGACGTTATGATGTCGGGAATCCGACGTCATGACGCCGCGGCAACGTTTGGCATAACAAAAACATTAAATATGGTGGAAAGATGAATAGGAAAAATATGTGATAGCTTGAAAGAAAAATCCGTGAAAAAGGCTGTAAAAAGCCGAAACGTCTGGAGATTGTGAAGAATTATTGTGATAATAAATGTTATAAAACTGTTTGTGCGTCAAAGGTAAAAATAGAATAAAAATGAAAAAATAGGTCTGATAGCCCTTGTATGACAAATGGACTTGTTCAACATATAGCAGTGGGAGAGTCCACTAGCATACAATGGGTTAACCATCATACAATGGGTTAACCCATTTTGTATGGAATAGAAACTTCCCGCATACATTTTGGGTGGTTGGGTTACATGTTACATGTATCTTATGTCAATTGATATTGGCTTACAGTTGGGCAAGGCCTGCTGACCTTGCAGTAGGTGAGGTTAAGTCTTCTGTTTCAACACTTCCATTCATTTTCCTTATTCACCTCTGTCCCTCACTGTCATCTCTATCTCTTTTTATCCCCACGCTTTTCGAAGAAAAAGTGGGGATATTGTAATTGTCTCCGTCGTCCGTACGTCCGTCCGTCCGTCTTACCGGACAACTCCTCCCACACTTTTACAGCTAGAAACTTAAAACTTTGGGAACTGATAGGTCTTTGGTCTGAGGAGTGCATGACACTTTCGGAATTTTGATCCTACCCCTAGGGGCCAGGCTAGGGGGTGGGGTGCCCCAGGGGTAAAAAATCAAAGTTTTCAGAACCTGGTGTTGTGACATATCAAATTGTACGGCATAATGAGTAGAATACATAACAATCAAAATTTGACCCCGAGGGTCAGGTTTGAGGTCACCAGAGGTCAAAAACTTGGATTTTCACCCCCATAACCCCCTTTTTAATGATTACCGGATAACTCCTCCCACACTTTTACAGCTAGAAACTTAAAACTTTGGGCACTGATAGGTCTTTGGTCTGAGGAGTGCATGACACTTTCGGAATTTTGATCCTACCCATAGGGGCCAGGCCAGGGAGTGGGGTGCCCCGGGGGTAAAAAATCAAAGTTTTCAGAACCTGGTCGTGTGACATATCAAATCGAAAAGCATAATGAGTAGAATACATGACAATCAAAATTTGACCCCTACGGTCAGGTATGAGGTCACCAGAGGTCAAAAACTTGGATTTTCATCCCCATAACCCCCTTTTAAACGATTACCGGATAACTCCTCCCACACTTTTACAGCTAGAAACTTAAAACTTTGGGAACTGATAGGTCTTTGGTCTGAAGAGTGCATGACATTTGCGGAATTTTGATCCTACCCCTAGGGGCCAGGCCAGGGGGTGGGGTGCCCGGGGGTAAAAAATCAAAGTTTTCAGAAATGGTCGTGTGACATATCAAATCGAACGGCATAATGAGTAGAATACATAACAATAAAAATTTGACCCCTAGGGTCAGGTTTGAGGTCACCAGAGGTCAAAAACTTGGATTTTCACCCCCATAACACCCTTTTTAAGGATTACCAGATAACTCCTCCTACGCCGTTTCAGATAGAAACATGAAACTTTGGGAACTGATAGGTCTTTGGTCTGAGGAGTGCATGACACTTTCGGAATTTTGATCTTAAGATTGGGTGGGAGTTGCAATTGAGAACTTATATAGTGGCGTATCTTTAAAAAAGCGTGGGGATATGCGATGGCGTGCCATCGACTGCGCGATTCTAGTCTATCTTGCTCTGGGAGATGACACAAAATAACCCATTAGGGTTGACGTTTCGTTAAACCCCAAACAATCATTCAATATCTCTGATGAATATTAAGCAGATAAACCAGAATGAGGCTGAGTGAGTTGATTCAGTATAGTGGGAGTCGGTTGGTGTCACATTATGTTCTCAACAGACAGAAAATCCTTGTGGTCTTAACCGTTGACCTGCTGAATATTTAAATATGCCACACCCATTACTGATTATCAACCAATCAGGTTAGTTGATGCAAATTTTTGCAACAAATTCACAATCTGAATGACAAACAATGCAGATCCTGATCAGACGGCTTCTTCAGAAGCCATCTGATCTGGATTTACAGTTTTGCAAAGATAGGGGTTGTCGTGAACAGCAAGATAAGGGTTAAGCAGATAAACCAGATCAGAGTTTCACTATCGGAACCCAATAACAGCTACACTGTTAGCTTCTTATGCAGCTATTTTTAGACACATCATAACAGTGAGTGAGTGAGTGTTTGAGTTTTACGTCCCACCAACAGCTAAGGAAGGTCATACTGAGATGGGACCTCGGTTTAAAGACTCATCCGAAAGTCTGGAGAAGCCCGGGATCGATCCTGCGATCCCTGGTTTACAAGGCGAGTAGAGTAACCACTACACCACGGAGGCTTCTACATCATAACAGTAAATTGTACTTGTAAATATGGCATTCTAAGGAGTTATGATGTCCGAATATTTAGGGTAAATGGGGTAAAACACACCTGTTGCTGGGAATTAAAGAGCTAGATGCCAGGATTAGACATTGGGCCATCCTTAAAAATTTTTGTTTGCTGTGCTCCTACCCATCATATGTGAGGTGGGTAGAAAGGTAGTTCTTTTTTTTTTTTTTTTTTTTTTTTTAGATCTGAAAAGATATTTGACCCTTAAAGCAACATACAACAACCCGAAACATCATTTCAAATACTTATTTTCTGATTTTTCAGAGAAAATCAGGCTTGAAATTTCATTTGAATGGTCTGCTAGGCAGACCATTCAAATGAAGTGTCAAGCCTGCTTTTCTCTGAAAAAAAAAAATAAAACAGCAAAAAAAAACAACAAGAATGTCATCTTCTTGAAATTTGGCTTAGTGTGTTAAATTTGAGTTTTCTCAGGATTTTTAAAAAAAATCTTTTCCTCAGAATGGTAATAAAATTTTTTGGGTAGGGGCAATCAGTGTGGGTAGGTAGGAGCACAGCAAACAAAGAATTTTTTAAGGATGGCCTAATAATGTATTGGGTTGGAATCAAGTTTTGCATTTGCACACAAATAGGTCTGCATTTGCCAAAGATTGCTTTGTCAGAATTCTCCTAAGAACACAACTTGATCCCTTACTCAAGTATTTATCGTGATGTTTTAGTTTTGGGGATGATCAGTTTTCGTTGAATTGTAATGGATCTTAGAAAACATACATGTATATCCATGGACCAATCGTTGTTGAAATCAGCTCTGTAGGTTAGTGTTTCCAAAAATAGATCCACAGAGCACAGGATCATTAATTCCACTTGATTGTATAGACTGTGCCTGATATACATAGATCAGTCTGTTCATCAGCGTAGTTAAATCTGGATAATTGCCGGCCTCAGTAGCTCAGTTGGATGCGTGTCTGACTTGTGATCAGCAGGACGCATGTTTGATACCTGCCGGGGTCGGCAACATTCTTTCGTGGAGATTGATCATGAAATCTTTTCTACGGTAATTCTCTCCCTTCCGCTGATTCAAGAAGGGCAATTCTCAGTTTCTGGCGAAAGAATGTACACTGTACTGGTTAACCGCTTACGTATAAACTTGCCCAGGAAAAGTGTGGATAGGTAAACTGACCGGCTCAAAAATCACCTAAAATAGAGTTTACTAGGCCGTTAAACTCCAATACAAACAAACAAATCTGGATAATTGCTTTTGAGATTGATAAGCTTTGTGTACATACATGTATATACAGAAGTTAACACCCGCAACTCAAATTAATACCACATGGATATTTGTGCCAGAGTCCACTGTACCCCACGCAACTTCTTTGTAACACTATTATTGGGTTCAGATAGTGAAATACATGTTATACAGGCCTCATATTTTTCAGGCATATGTAGGATTTCAGGCTTTTAGAGTTTGATTTTTTCTTGATTTTTCTTGATTTCAGGCTTTTTGGCTTCCATTTTTTTATTTTTCTCCTATATTCTGTATAAAATGACTTTTTAACGCTTATCCTGCTAAATAAAATTATTTAGCTACACACATTTCTGACTATTCACCAATCAAATTACTTGATATTAAGTATTTGTTCAATTCACAAACTGCATTACAAACAGTGTAGATCCTGATCAGATGGCTTCTTTAGAAGCCATCTGATCTGGATCTACACTGTTTGCAAAGGTAATGGTTGACATGTTCAGCATGATGAGGGTTAAGGATGTAAAATCTGGCCTTTCAGGCACGGAAAAGCTTGGTCAGTATGAGGCCTGGTTATAGTGAAATAAATGTGTTACACCCCAACCTCTTTATGACACTATTGTTGGGGTCCAAAGCAGATACCATGTTAGTTAAACAACTGTGTTATATCCAACAAAAATGTGTAGATTATATAGAAAAATGACCATTTATGGTCATTTTAATGGATGCATCTTGAAACCATATTATATCCAAACCGTGCTACAATGAACTGTGTTAAATAGTGACATTGTGGTGTATATGCAATTAAAAATATATATTTTACAAAGGAAGTAAAGATTGAAAAGAAAAAGCCAAGTTTGGGCGGTTAAAAAAAAAACAAGGTGTGGGTAAAAACCACAACCAAAGCATGTTCAGGTGTTCACACATGTTGAGCCAGTTTCTGAATTTAGAGCAGTGATATATTGACCTTGTGAGAGTTTAAACTTTTTATGCCCCCACCATGAGCATATAGTGTTGCCCCTGTCCGTTTGTCCATCTGGAACTTATACACGGTAAATAAGTTTCTATTTCTGGATGGATTTTGAAATAACTGGTCAAATGAGATGTATCTTGTGCCAAACCCAGGTCAGTAGTGAGTACCTCCAAGGTCAAGGTCGTACTTAGAGGCCAAAGGCAAAAAAGGGTGCTAAACTTAAACAGGGTCAATAACTTTCTTATTTCTGGATAGATTTTGATATTACTTGGCAGAAATGTTAACCATCATGAGAGAATGTATATTGTGCCAAACCCTTTTTCCGTACTTTCAAGGTCAAGGTTGTACTTAGAGGTCAAAGTGAAAAAAAAAGGTCCGAAACTTAAACATGGTATATAACTTTCTTATTTCTGGATGGATTTTTAAATTACTTCGCAGAAATGTTAAACCATCATGAGATTATGTGTTCAGTGCAAGACCCAGGTTGTAACCCCCAAGGTCAAGTTCATACTCAGAGGTCAGATGTCTTTTTCTTGTGTCTGGTTATTCTGAATAGATTTGGAAATTACTTGGTAGAAATGTTAACCATCATGAGTTGATGTGTGATGCGCAAGACCCAGTTGGTAAGGTCAAGGTCTTACTTAGAGGTCAAAGGTAAAGAAAAGTGTCTTTTTCTTGCGTCCGCTCAATAACTTTGTTTTTCCTGGATGGATTTAGAAATTATTTAGCAGAAATGTTAAGCATCATGAAACAATATGTTGCATACAAGACCCAGTTCCGTACCTATAAGTTCAGAGAGATTGTTTGGCCAGATAGGCTCAGCAAACAAGGCACGATGCTGAGTCCGTCAGAGGGACAGGTGTTGGTCGACATCATGAATGATCATGGCTTGGAACAGGTTGTTGACTTCCCTACTCGAGATAGAAACACTTTGGATTTGATTCTTACAACTTTGCCAGGATAGTTTGGGGATATTCAATCCCCGGACAAACTAAGTGATCATGATATTGTCTCTGGATTTTTGAAAATCTTCATACCAGCTATAAAGAAACCTCGTAGAAAGGTGTACTTATATCAAAAGGGTGACTATGAAACTATGAGGAAGGATGCCCTAAAATTTGCAAGAGAGAAATACTTTAATGGTCATTCAGACGCTCGGTCTGTCCAGGAGAACTTTGATTTGATAAAGTCTTTCATTCAAGCTTCGTCCGAAAATCATATCCCCTCCAAAACTAGCAGGTCTGTATCTTCAATTCCTTGGATCACACCAGAAATAAGAAGAAAAATTCGGAGGAGAAATAAGATTCATGCTAAGGCAAAAAAGTCGGGAAGTGGTAAACTGAGAGCAAAATTTGAAAACTTGAGACGAGAAATTAAAAATGACATCAAAAATCAGCATGATCAGTATGTAAATAACTTGGTAGGTGATGTAAAGGCGAATCCCAGAGACTTCTACAGATATATCAATAGCCAGAAGAAAGATAGGCAAGGTATCCCACCCCTTAATAAAAGAGGAGGGAATGGGGTCGCTGAATCGGACTCTGAAAGGGCAGAGGAATTGGTTGGTCAATTCAATGATGCATTTAATAAAACTGAGTTCAACGAGGTTCCACTGACTGGAAGATCGGCCCCTTTCATGGAAAATATTGTTGTATCCTCTGCGGGAGTGATCAAATTACTTAAAGGCTTGAACCCTTCTAAAGCTTTAGGGCCTGATGAGCTTCATCCTAGAGTCCTGAAGGAACTAGCAAACGAGTTAGGTCCAGTTTTTGCTCATCTTTTCCAACAATCTCTCGATACGGGTGAAATTCCCAAAGAATGGCTCCTAGCGAACATCTGTCCACTTTTCAAAAAAGGGGACAGGGCTCTTGCTCGTAATTATCGCCCGGTGTCACTGACCTGTGTTCTATGTAAATTGCTTGAACACATAGTCTGCTCAAACATCATGGCCCACTTGGATGAACATAAACTTTTGTCAGACAGACAACATGCATTTAGGAAAAGGCATAGTTGCGAAACTCAGTTGAGCACGGTTATTAATGATTGGGCAAAAATCCTGGACAAAGGGGGGCAGGTGGACACATTTATTCTGGACTTTGAGAAGGCTTTTGACACCCCTCCTCATGAACTACTTAAATCCAAATTATTTGGTTATGGAATTGGTGGGAAGACTCTTAAATGGATAGATTCCTTCCTTTGCTACAGAAAACAGCGTGTTGTTGTTAATGGTGAATCTTCAGTATGGGCGCCAGTTTTGTCTGGAGTCCCACAAGGGACCGTTCTTGGTCCTCTATTGTTCTCCCTGTACATCAATGATATTTCCACTGATATTGACTCAGAAATAAGACTGTTCGCAGATGACTGTGTTTGTTACCGGGAAATTAGAGATACAGATGACTCACTGAAACTTCAGGCTGACATAGATAGATTAGGATGTTGGGCCAGAAAATGGGGCATGAGATTTCAACCAGTTAAATGCAATATTATGCAGATAACAAGGAAGAGATCTAATAAAGTTGAGGCTTCTTACACCTTAGAGGGAACGGTCCTCGAAAATGTGAATTCCATTAAATACCTTGGTGTGACAATCACTCACGATTTGAGATGGAATACACACATTAGCAATATGTGTACAAAGGCGAATAGAACACTTGGTTTCCTGAGGCGAAATCTTCATCAGTGTCCTCAGGATGTGAAAGAAACAGCATACAGGGGACTTGTTCGCCCAATCTTGGAATATGGTAGTTGCATCTGGGACCCAAGCGGAGTGGTCCTAAATGAAGAAATTGAAAAAGTTCAGAATAGAGCTGCTAGATTTGTAACTGGAAATTATTGCTTTGAAACTGGGAGCATGACTGGAATTCTAGGAAAATTAAGATGGGAGTCTCTAAAGAAAAGGAGAAGAGACAGTAGGCTCATACTCTTGTACAAAGGTCTAAAGGGTGCTGCCAGCATTCCAACAGATGACCTTGTTCCCCCAGCTAGGCATTGTAGAAAATACCATTCAATGACGTTTCAGACCCTTACTGCAAGAACGGATATTTATAAAGAATCGTTTTTCCCCCGAACCATTAGAGATTGGAATGCCCTTCCCGATTCTATTATTTTGACGGCTGAAGGTGCTGAGGATTATGTAGCTAAGTTTACATCTTTGGTTAGAGCTAGGGACTAACTTCCCATATCACAGGTCCTGGTGTATGAATGTCATTTGACGTGTCACCAGTAACAATTCTGATTCTGATTCTGAAGGTCATACTTAGTGATCAAAGGTCAAATACTAACATCAACATATTTTCAGGCGGGGGTATCCATGTCCTGTAGATACATTTCTAGAGTTTTGTTTGGGTGTGGGATGCATTAATTTGGGTCATGCAACCCCGGGGATGCTTGGGAGAGTGCCTAAGTCCTGGTTTTACATTTTGGTCTATGGGTATTGTACCTAAAGCAAGCCATTTTGTGTCATTAGTACACTTCAAGGTGTAACAGCTGGTACAGAGTCAACATCTGATGAGTCCCATTTATCTGGATCAATAATATTGGGTCCTTACAACCATAAAAGCACTTTTTTTTAGGCTGATTGTTAAATGTCAGTCCACCCATAGGTACTATATGAATTTTAGTTGTAGTGACTATCACTGACCTTACAGAATCCAGATAAAGGTTATTAATAACCATACTACCATAAGAAACCTAAAAATTTGGGCACCTTGAGGACTCGCTGTAATTTTCTCCTAAAATATTAACAAGTTAGTTTCATGATCCAGCAAGGAGTCCAAAAGGTGCAGACTGAATGGCAAACAGTGCAGACCCTGATCAGACTGCTCCAGAAAATGGCAAACTGTGTAGACCTTGATCAGACTACTCCAATCTGGGCATGCACTCTTTGCTTAGGCCTATCTGTCTGTCCCAGTTCTTCTGATCATTACGATATTCTCGTCTCTCACATGTCTGAATGCTGTGTAAAGAGGGTTACCTGTTTAAATCTATGCTGGCTTTTATACTGGGACATTGGTAAACAGTGTAACCCAGATCAGATGCTTCCGAATATTGAGTCTGATCAGGGTCTACACTGGTTGCTTTAAATACAGGAAATTAACCCTTATCTTGCTGTTCACAACAACCCCTGTCTTTGCAAACAGTGTAGATCCAGATCAGATGGCTTCTTCAGAAGCCATCTGATCAGGATCTACACTGTTTGGCATTCAGTTTATGAATTTGTAGCAAAAAATTACATCAAGTAATTTGCTTGGTTGATAGACAGAAATGGGTGTGGCTTAAATGAATATTCAGCAAGATAAGGGTTAAGATCAGGACCATTTTCCCATCATACTCCCAGAGACAATACAGCCACCAGTGCTGTCAGTACTTTGATTTTAGCTTTTAAGGACAATGGCTACACCTGGCAGATTTTTCTGCCATTTTTCAAAGGGAGACAGCTTTCAGGACTTTTTGTTCACTTTTCTGTAAACTTTGGCCCACGGTAAAATGGGTCTACTCTTGAAGGAAAGAATGTGTTCCTCAGGAGCAAATTCTTTCCTTGAGGAGCAGATTCTTTCTTTAAAGAAAGAGCTGAACCCTATTGACACTGGAGACCAAAATACTTTTGCATGAGTTGCCTCCCCTGAAGGTGTATCCATTCCCTTTTAGCTTTAACCCTTATCCTGGTGAATAATTTTATTAGCCCCACCCATTTCTGACTATAAACCTATCAAATTACTTGATATAATCATTTCGCAATCTGAATGACAAACAGTGTAGGTCCAGATCGGATGGCTTCTTTTTATGCCTCCTTATCTTGAGCTGAATGCCCTTGACAACTAACTGAAATGTTCAGATCTACATACTTTGGCTGGGTAACCAATAATTTTTTTTCTGTTTTATTTTATTATTATTTTTAACCCAAATGGTACCAGAAATCCCAAAACGGGTACCCTGGCAAACAGTCCAGGCCCACATCAGACGCTGCAGAATGCGGCGTCTGATCAGGGCCTACACTGTTTGCAAAAGTTCAGTCATTTTCCAAATAAATTTTGATGAAAACACAATGTGATCCCCCTAAAATTTGAAATGGACTCCTGCTATATATAAGGAGGAAGATTCCATTTAGTACAAAAAGGGTTAAAAGAAGGAAGAAGAACTTGGTGATGTTATATGTCATACTGTTGCCATATTTTAAGTGCCTACAAATGGCATTTACGTTTATAAAACCGCAACAGTCGCAGTTCTCCTTAATGACAAAAAAAGACATCAACACTAATTGCTCTCTGTGACAACTACAGTAAATTGGGACACTTTAAGGTTTACATTTACTAAGGCTGACACGATTAATCGTATAATCGATTGATAAATTCAACAAAAATGATTATCTTTTCTGATAAGCTTTTAATCGATTACTTGATAGGTACAATTTACTACCCAAAGTTATGCCTAAAATAGCTGGATGAGTGGCAAACAGTGCAGACCCTGATGTGACCCTGTATTCTGCGGCGTCTCATCTGGGTCTACACTGTTTGCTCAGGCCTGTCTGTTCAAATATACATATGGTAGAGTGCAAAATATGGTAAGAGTCATGCTCAGAAGAAAGCCAGACAGGTAAAATTATGACAAAAACCTTAGTGATTACTAATCGATTGTCGATCGCAATGACAGGACTGATAATTGTTTATCTTTTCAGCTCTGATTAGCAGGACCGTCCATGCTAATAAACCCTATTGGTTTCATTGGGCGACAGGGCTTGAGAAGTCATTTCATCTCAATGTCGGGTAAAAGTCCCACAAAATTGGAAGCAACGTCTCCAAAATGACCTTTACAGTGTTGACGGGGACGTTAAACCTCAAATCAAACAAACAAACAAAATAGCCAGCCCTAACAATTTCATAGCAGATTTCCCACCTTTCTCCCCCCCACAGACAGACAGACACACACAAACACACACACATTTTCACAAGAAGAATAATTTCAGTCACTTTCTGATTGTGTTCTCCTGTACACCTACTCTCCCCCCACCCACCCCTGTCCCCTGTTGGGCGATAAGAATATAAGTCTGGCAGTATTTCTAGCCTTGGGTAGATTTAAAATCAGCGGTGTGAAACTTGCAGTGATTTTCCCTTGATCGGATTTTGAGTCATATAACTGATGCTACGGAAGATATTTATAAACTCCTACAGTTAAAAAGGGTGAGACTTTGATTAGATATGGCACCACTTTGGTTTAAAAGAAGAGTGCGGGCTGAGAAAATAAGGAAGTTTGTATTGATTTTTGGGAAAAGTTGAAGCCATTATCGCATAAAAGAACATTAAATGGTCTCGATGGGTTTATTAATTAAATACTGTACGCCCGCAAGAGTGGTAAAGCTTTTAAAACCCACTGAATGCAGTTTACGCGCTCA
The DNA here is from genome assembly GCA_963580285.1 of Lucinisca nassula. Classification (NCBI taxonomy): domain Eukaryota; kingdom Metazoa; phylum Mollusca; class Bivalvia; order Lucinida; family Lucinidae; genus Lucinisca; species Lucinisca nassula. Next base: position 73,700,919 of record OY757016.1, read on the forward strand.
GTGTTAATCATAACTCCTGACTCGTTTAAGGTGAATATTGTACACGACTTATTTTCTTCCGATTTTTATCTCGCCTGAACAAAGTGCATGGCCAGTTGTTCAAAAATAACAATATTGTTAGTTCACATAGCATTAAATCTTTGATCTTTTAATGAGGCTAAAATGCTAATATTTTTGCTGAAAAAAATGTGAGTAGCTTTGCAAAAGCTACTCACATTTTTCCAGCAAAAATACCCGAGTTAATAAGGTTTTGTGCTTGCTAGAAAAATTAACAATTTTATCACTAACGAGCAATGAGCTTGTTAAACAATGAGCTCGTTAAGCTAAAGATGCTTTGAACAGCCGGCCACAGGAAGAGGTATTGCAGTAGCCCTGCGTTGGCTTGGGTGTTGGAATCAGCATGGCTGGCTGTCGGTGGCCCCATAAGTTCAAGCTTTTTGAAGAGCCTATTCACCATATTTGCATTATTTGCTGGCTCCCAGCTTGCACATTGTCAATATGGGAAAACAGGTAACCAGACCCCCCTGACCTAAGTGACCTTTCAAGGTCAGGGGGGGTCTGGTTACCTGTTTTTCCAACACTGATAACCTTCAGACTAGGAACCAGCAGATAATGCAAATAAGGTGAATAACTTTGATGGTTTTGGTTCTTATTTTGTATGATAACAGATAAAAGGTGGATAGTTTTATTCAGCAATATCCCACCCATACCCATGACCTCATGGTCAAGGCCACAGGCTTAGAACTGGTGAACAAGTGGTTGCGGGCTCGATTCTCACCAGGGGCTAGTTTTTCAAAACTAATGACGTCTTTAGTTATCATATCGTTAAAACTTTGATCATTTATTATGGCAAATATGCTAATATTTTTGCTGAAAAAATGTGAGCACATTTTTTCAGCAAAAAAAAACAACAGAATTTTAAATATTAAACTTGCTAGAACACTTAACAATGTGACCACTATTGAGCTCATTAAGCTAACGATGCTCTGAACAACTGGCCTCAGGCCGCCATTGACCATTCTTCCATTGCAGTTAACCTGCTGAATTCAAGAAGGGCAGTTGTCAGATTCTTGCGAAAGAATGTGCATTGATCTAAGTTTTGGTCAAACTGCTTATATTGTAAGTCTGTACAATCTAATCAGTCTACACTGGTCACTATGCAAAAATAATAGTCTTACTGGCTGAATGCGCAGTCTGATCAGAGTTTTTGCAGATTGCATAGGTCTTATTGTAGGTTTTGGTGGGTGTTGGCTCAATAATGTCCCTTGTTTTTAGTTAAGTATTAAATGCTATTGGTTTGTTTATGCTATGTTCCCACTATCACGATTCGCGCCACGATTGCAATCGTGTTCTCAATCGTGGACTAATCGTGGTGATCCTATCAGATCTTATCAGATCTTGAGGGCAGTCGTGGCAATCGTGTTAATCGTAGAAAATTTTTGAACGGTTCAAAATTTTTCCACGATCAACACGATCGATTTCAAATCGGGATCATCGTATCACATCGTGTTGCATCGCAACAAAGCGCGACGGATCGCATCTAATCTTACTTCCAAATCGCGGTGATCGGGGCCAATCTTGGACAAAACAAGCACCGCGTTCTGTTGAGATGTGTTGCGATCTCACAAGATCTGTCACGATTTGTTACGCTCTGTCGGGTCCCATTGCTCAAGACCTGTCACGAATGACTCGTGATCAGATACAAGATGATACGAGTAAATGTGATAAGATACGAGTAGGCTACGTTTTTATACGAACGTTCACGATCTATTACGAGTTCTCAGGATTTAATGTGATTCATTCAGCGATCTGCTCATGAGTGAGGGAGTGAGTGTATTTCAGTTTTACGCCCCACCAATAACTAAGGTCATATGGAGACGGAACCTCGGTTTATAGACTCATCCGAAAGTCTGGAGAAGCCCGGGATCGATCCTGCAATCCCTGGTTTATACAGGCCTTTGTTAGTATTTTTAAAGCCTATGAAAGATGCCATCCAAGGGTAATGGAAGCTAAAAATGGAAAAGGCAAGCCTGAACCATCCCAGTCAGAGAAGTTGCCACATTGTCATCATCCGCAACTCCTACCATCATCAAAGGTTGGGGGTCAGTGTTTATGCTGTAAAAGTTCAAGAAACAATTAGGTCCAAGGTCAGTCTGGCTGTATATATACCAGCCGGGGTCAAGTCGTAGCTCAAATCGTGATCGCCATCTATCATGATCGTGAAAAACATCGAGACGACAACTGTATGCTATCGTAACGGAGCGCATCGGCTCGTGGTGAGCGTATAAGAGCGTATCTGCACGTATCAGATCGTCCTAATTCGGGGTACTCGATCGTGATGATCGTTCCAGATCGAGACCAAGTCGTGGACTCGATCGCAACAATCCTATCGGAACGCATTTGGTCGTATCTGAACGTGAGAGCAGACCGTGACTGATCGTGATACCTGAAATTGACAAATCGTGATTGGATTGCATCCGAGCGCAACGAATCGTAGCAGAACGTATCGACTCTCATCACCTCGTATCCAAACCTGAACTTTCAGAGAATATTCCACGACCAGCTACGAATGGCCAATCGTGGCGTTCGTAACGGATCGCACGACAGTGGGAACCTAGCATTAGCTGGTACTGGGCTTGAGATGTCATATCATCTCAGTTTCGGTAAAAGTCCCACAAAATTGGAAGTAACATCTCCAAAATAACTTCAATTTGTTTGTTTGTTTGATTTGAGGTTAACACTGTATAGGTCATTTTGGAGACGTTGCTTCCAGTTTTGTGAGACTTTTAAGTTTTACTCAACCTGGAGATGAAATAACAATTCAAGCCCTGTCGCCCAATGAAACCAATAGGGTTTACAAGCATGGACTGTCCGACTCGTACCACTTTTCCTGGGCAGGCTTTAAATCCTCTAAGAGGTTTACCAGTACTTGTGTGCAGACGGTTTCAGCTCTGCGTGGAAGTATCATAGTACTTGTTGACAGGGACGTAAAACCTCAATTCAAATCAACAAACTTCTGATGTTACAAGAGGTGGTGGTGTGGGAATATAAGAATCTTATATGGGTGTGAGGAGTGGATGGACAAATTCGTCCCGAGGGTCACTGTCCGGCATCACTCGGGCATCACGAGGCTTGCCGAGTGATGCCGGACAGTGATCCCGATGGACGGATTGTTCTATCCACCCCATACACCCATATAGGATTCTTTTTCTTGCACACCTTCAATTTCTTAGCGCAGATTTTTAATGCTGCAATCACTTCGGTTACCGACGTCCGCCATATCATGTGATGACACATCATGTTACATGCTGTGACGTCAACCATAACGACGGGGCATATGAGGTCGTATTCAACCAGTCAATTTATCATACACACGAGAATATTCGATTTTCAATTGGGTAAGAACACCTGGGTTAGAACAGTATTTCTAACACAAGCTAAAAACTATGGATTTCCTTATCTGGTATGCATGAAACAATAATATTGCTAACCTCATTGTCATTGTTGTCAGCTGTTATCTGGAACTCAGCTGTTTTAAATGCTGCAGAATTTGTTTTATTCAGAAGCTGGAAACAAGAAATTGATACTTTTAAATGGCTACTCTGCTTTCCCTAGTTGGTACCATATTTATCCTAAAGTGTGGAAATTTTCCCAAATCAGTCGAGTCTTAATTCAGATCTTAACTGTTGTTCAGTCAGTCCACACAATGTTTGTATGCCCCCAGCACAGGAATTACCGTAATGATCCCAAGTTTTGGGACATAAAGGCCTAAGCAAACAGTGAAGACCCAGATCAGACTGCTCCTAGGAGCAGTCTGATCAGGGTCTACACTGTTTGCCATTCCGTTTTGACTCCTTGCTGGATCGTGAAACAAACTTGTCAAAATTTTAGGAGAATTACACCAAATCCTTTAGGTGTTCGAATTCTTAGGATTTTAATGGTAAGATGCATGATGTCAGGAGCATATTGTGCCTGCTTGCTTAACACAGGTTGCTTGCTTAATAGAGGTGGCCACTGTGACAGGTTTTACTGTATTCTGGTTGTGACTGTGTATATGGGGGGTTGAATTCCGTTGGGAAAAGATTTTCAAAAGCAGTAGAGTTTTAACTTCAGGCAAGGTTCTGGGTGGGGGCATCTGTGTATTTTTGACACATTTGCAATTTTCTAGTATGATACAGTGAGAGTATCGTATGCACCCTAAGTATTTGGACATCTCAGATCCTTAACATACTCGTTATAGAATTTGAACAAGTTCAATTTACTACCGGACGTTGTGCCCAAAAGTTGCTGGGTGAGTGGCAACAGTGTAGACCTGTTTGAGATGCTGCATTTTGGGATGTCAAAATGTGGCGTCTCATCTAGGTCTACATTGTCCAAATACATACAGTAAATATGGTGCCGGCCACGGTAGCTCAGTTGGATGCGGGTCTGACTGGTGAACAGGAGGACACGGGTTCGATACCTGCCAGGGTCGGCAGCATTCTTTCGTGGAGATTGATCATGAAATCTTTTTTATGGTCATTCTTTCCCATGATCCCAGGCTTCTCCAGACTTTCGGATGAGTCTTTAAATCGAGGTCCCATCTCCGTATGACCTTAGCTGTTGGTGGGACGTAAAACTGAAACACTCACTCACTCCCTTCCGCTGATTCAAGAAGGGCAGTTTTCAGTTTCTGGCGAAAGAATGTGCACTGTACTGGTTAACGGCTTACGTATAAGCCTGCCCAGGAAAAGTGTGGATAAGTAAACTGACCGGCTCAAAAATGACCTTAATAGTGTTGATTGGGCCATTAAAGTCCAATACAAACAAACAAACAGTAAGTATGGGCTGTGATAAGAGCACACTGCATGTACACATTTCATTTTAATCATAAAAACAATCCCTAAGAAAGTCCTTACATGATGCAACTTCGTGTTTTTTATGCCAACTTTGGACCCCCAAATATGTCCAAAGTTGGCATCAAGGTTCCACCAAACATGTCCAAATTTGGCATCATGGTTCCACCAAACATTGGTATCATTTGGCAGCAGGGATTGAGATGTCATTTCATTTCAATGTCGGGTAAAAGTCCCACAAAATTGGAAGCAACGTCTCCAAAATGACCTAAATAGTGTTGACGGGGACGTTAAACCTCAAATCAAACAAAACAGTGTCCAAAGTTGGCATCACTGTTCCACCAAACATGGCCAAAGATGGCATCACGGTTCCACCAAACATGTCAAAAGTTGACATCATGATTCCACCAAACATGGCCAAAGTTGGCATAATGATGATATAAAAACTCATTAACTTCCTTAACACATTTTGTACCAAATGGAATCTTCCAGCTTGTAAATTTCAAAATTAGGGGTGTCACCATGTCAGGTTGTGGTTTCTTCAAAATTGATTTCGAAAATGGCTGAATGTATGCAAACAATGTAGGCCCTGATTAGATGCAGCAATCTGGGCCTGCACTGTTTTCCAATGTCACCCTTTCAGGGGTTTCTGGCAGTGGAACTTCAATGGCTAGAACACATTTGGGACCACAAAAATCTGTTCGAGACAGGGTAGTTCGAGCCACTGAGGGTTACTGCTAAGAGGCATAATGGGATTAATTTTGTGACATCTTTTCGGTGTTCTATGATAAAAATGTATGCTGTGTATACTCATTAGAAGCGCCTCATTGAGGGGATTCTAATGAGGGCACACAGCATATATTTGCAAGATAAAAGTCAAAATTTCTTTATTTATCCCACAGTATTTCTTATGTAGAGGGATTCCCTAGGGACTCAAAAACGGGTTTGACTCAGCCGTGGTAAACGAGCCATTGGTGTTCCAGCCATCAAAGTTCTACTGTATTTAGCTTAATAAGTTGTATTTTAGAGTGATGTTCAAGCACATTCTTTCTGCTTCAACAAATTGCAAAATCTGGGGCTCAATATACTTATTAAGGCATGGGCGGTTATTACGTCGAATAGGGTTAAATTCCAAATTTGGTAACTATATTTCTGTTTTCTTCCATTGCAGTTGTCAGACTGAAATGATGTGACAATATTGGTGAGTACCTTGTTGAGTATGCACAGACACCCTTTACTATACACTTAAGGGCAATGGGAACACCCAGCAGATTTATTTGCCATTTTTCAAAGGGAGACAACTTTCGGGACTTCCTGTTCGCTTTTCTATAAGCCCTGTCCCACGAAAAAAGGGGTCTACTCTTAAAGGAAAGAATTTGCTCCTCAGGAGCAAATTCTTTACTTTAAGAGTTGACCCCTATTGACAGGGGAGACAAAAATACTTTTGAAGGAGTTGCCTCCCCTGAAGGTGTTCCCATTCCCCTTAAAGGAAGGTTCTGAATATTAACGCTTAAAGCACCTATCAGAACTAGCAGATGACATTTTCGAATGTGTTTTCCTTAGTTTTTGAGAAAACTCATTTTATCAGAATAACTAGTGAATGGCTTAGGTCTAAGCCTGCCAATTAAGGCAAAGTGTTGTGATTTGGACCATCCCCTGAAGGTGTTCCCATTCCCCATAAAGGACGGTTTCGAATATTAACACTTAAAGCACCTATCAGAACTAGCAGATGACATTTTCAAATGTGTTTTCCTTAGTTTTTGAGAAAACTCATTTCATCAGATTAACTAGTGAATGGCTTAGGTCTAAGCCTGCCAATTAACCCTTATCCTGCTAATGCCGGATATGCCTTATCTTTGAAACAATGTAGATCCAGATCAGATGGCTTCTGACGAAGCCATCTGATCAGGATCTACATTGTTTGCCATTCAGATTGTGAATTTGTTGCAATAATTTGCATCAAGTAATCTTATTGGTTGATAATCAGTAGTGGGTGTGGCATATATGAATATTCAGCAGGACAAGGGTTAAGGTAAAGTGTTGTGAGTCGGACCATCCTCATTCCCGGCATATCTGAGTCTTCCTTGGGCGCACCTTTGCGCCTGTTATGGCCCAAATACTTTTGAACATTTCAGACAAGCTGCCATATTTACTCTAAATATTTGGACACCTCAGCTACTTACCATACTTGGTCTAAACTGTGAACAAGTATAATTTAGTACCCAATGTAGTGTCTAAAAGGTTAAATGGGTGGCTAACAATGTAGACCCAGATGAGACTATGTGGCGTCTCATCTGGGTAGCACTACAGTGATTTGCAGCGTCTCATTTGGGCTTACATGCTTGCTCAGGCTCATACAGCAAAATTAATATAGTAATGTCTTCACACCTTGGTTTCCGAAAATACCTTGAATAAACCCATTGCATGCAAGAAATCCCTAAAGGGGTACCTTGGTAAACAGTGCAGGCTCAGATCAGATGCTGCAGAATGCGGCGTCTGATCAGGACCTGCACTGTTTGCTAACAGAATTTTACATCAAAAATAGAATAAAAGCGAAAAAAAAAAATAGGCCTGACACCCCTTATATGACACTGGACTTGTCCAACACATAGCAATGGAAGAGTCCACTAGTATACAATGGGTTAAGGCTTGGCATGATGATAGATTGCATACCTACCCCAACCCTGCACATGAGCTGGAGGTCACAGACACATCATGATCACTTTCTTTTGAAAGTTCCTCTTAGACCAACATCTTATTGTGGCGACAAGCAGGTGGACACCACTGTCCCATTATGGCTCTTGTCATGTATAATTAGAACACAGTTGTTTTGGATCCCAGTAGGGAGCGGGGAGTTGAATATTCACATGTATGAGGTGTTTTATATGACACATTGAGATGTTCATTTGATTATATGAAGTAAGTTACTTTGTTATATGTGACAGCATTATATGTGAAAATTTGCCGTATTATATGTGCAACTGGCGAAAACTCAAAATTTAAATATTAATGAGGTATGTTTGTTTTGTTTGATTTGAAGTTTAACATCCCCGTCAACACTGTAAAGGTCATTTTGGAGACGTTGCTTCGAATTTTGTGGGACTTTTACCCGACATTGAGATGAAATGACATCTCAAGCCCTGCCGCCCAATGAAACCATTAGGGTTTATAAGCATGGATGGGCTGACTCGCACCGCATTGCCTGGGCAGGCTTAGATCCTCTAAGCGGTTTACCAGTTCTCGTGTGCGGGTCGGTTTCAGCTCTGGGTGGAAGCATCATGCAGCCCATCTATTTCTTCAAGCCCCAATGGGTGGGGGCTATAACGAGGTATGTATATTATATGTAGTTGAAAAGTGAAAACATGTTACATGATACAGTATGTGCAGGAAGTGAAAAATCAGATTATTATATGAGGTCTTTATTATAGGGAGTTACATGTTATATGGCTTGTTTACAATTGAAAATGTGCCACATATAACATGTAGTCAGTGAAGACACAGATTAGTGTGTAAGGTATATATCACATGTTTGCTTATGCAGAAATTATGTCATATGATGTGCAACCAGTAAAAGGGGTGACCAACCTGCTCATCTGCATAATCTTATAGGCTCATGACCAGCCTGCTCATCAGTACAATCTAATTAATCTATACTGTGTGGTATATTTATGTGTTATATGGCTATATATATATATGTTATATGGCTGCTTTGTCATAGAAGTAGAACCGCTAGTCTCATTTCTGGGTAATAATTATGGCAATGTGCTGTTCAAAAGTGCTATATTGGTTTCTGGACCTATTAGAGGAAAAAAAGGAGCCAACACGCGCCAAAATCTACAATAAGACTGGTATGCCCATGGAAAATTACATAGCCCACATATGTTGTGGGCACACATTAGAAGCGCCTCACTGAGGCGCTTCTAATGAATACCAACAACATATGTTTTCACGCAGGAATAAGAAAAAAACAGTACTTTTCAGCTGAATAAAATTGCTTTCTCCCATTGTAGGCGGGAAACACCTAAAGGGGAACCTTGGCAAAGAGTGTAGGCCCAGATCAGGTGCTGCAAAATGCGACTGCACTATTAGTTAACAGAATTTCCCATCAAAAATTGAATAAAAACAAAAAAAAAGTCCTGACACCCCTTATAAGTTATATGGCAAATGGACTTGTCTAACATATAGCAATGGGAAAGTCCACTATAGTATACAATGGGTTATCTGGAGCTATGGAAGAATCAGATCAGCCTGCACATCTGACTATAATAGCAAGCCTTATGGCTTATCTCCCATTGGATAGACTGGAGGTTGTAGAATCCTCATGTGATTTGCGAAGACTCTGATCAGACTGCGCGGAAGCGCAGGCTGATCTGAGTCTTCGCTGGTCGCACAAACCTTAATTTTGGCTCTATCATGTAGTGCCCTCCTAAATATTGCTGCCATAATTTGATGAAAAAAGTTCTAGAAATAGCCGAAATGAAGGATATAATGAATTTGAGTCCTAGCAATTTCATTATCTTAGGAAAAGCGGCTTTTTCGGAACTAGTTTTTTGTCTGCGTTAATAAGGGTTTACTCTCAGAGGAAAGAATTTGCTCTTGAGGAGAGAGAACTGATTCATTTATCGGAAAGACAACTATAAAATCAAAGCACTGGTAGTGACCGGCCCCGATAGCTCAGTTTGTAGAGTGTCCGCTCCGGGGAACGCCAGCCCCGATAGCTCAGTTTGTAGAGTGTCCGCTCCGGGGAACGGGAGGTCACAGGTTCGATCCTGGGCCGTGACATACCAAAGTCGTTAAGAATGGTACCAGCTGCTCCTCGCTTGGCACTCAGATTTAGAGGGTAGAGCTAGGACTGGTCGACCCAGTGTCAGGATAATGTGACTGGGTGTGGTATCATGTAATGTGTCTGGGACATGATACTTCAGAGAGGCAGCACTATAAAAGTGAGCATTGAGCTCCCTGTCGCAACCAGACACCGTCGTGATATGACTGAAAAATTGTGAAAGCGACGTTAAACCCTGAATTCACACACACACCCACATAAAGCACTGGTAGTACTGACAGAGATTGTCTTTGAGTGTTGGCTGGGAAAATAGGTCTGAACTGAGACTCAAACTGTTAATTTTTACCCTTAAATACCAGTATTTAACCCATTCAGTACCAGAAACCCCTAAAGGGGTACCTTGGCAAACAGTGCAGGCCCAGATCAGACGCCGCAGAACGCGGCGTCTGATCAGGGCCTCCACTGTTTGCTAAAAGTTCAGCCATTTTCCAAATAAATTTTGATGACAACACAGCCTGGCACCCCTAAATTTTTGAATGAACTCCTGCTATATATAAGGAGGAAGATTCCATTTGGTACAAAAAGGGTTAAAGCAAACAGTGTAGGCTGGGAAAAATAAAAAAAGTCCTGAACTTTGACTTAAGCTGTTTCGTTTACCCTTAAATTCAAGTATTTAAAGCAATTAATTAAACCGTGTAGGCTGGAAAACAGTTCTGAATGGAGGCTTACACTGTATGTTTTATACCCTTAAATTCAGGTTTTTTATCCAAGCAGTATAGACCCTGATCAGACATCGTACTCTGCTGCATCTGATCTGGGTGTACTATGTTGGCGATTCTAGACCAGATTCTATTAGATAACCCTCTTTCGCAACACTCTGACCTCATAGTGATGAAAATAGGCCACTCACTGTGGCTGTTTTCTATAAATAACCATTTCCTGGATTTCATATAAATCAGTGATAGTCACATGGACATCAGCACTGAAAAGCTACTTGTACTTAGTAACTTTGGGCGGATTGACAGTCGACAAAACGTACTCATGACCTGTGTGACTAGTGAAGACTCGGGTCAGTCTGTTAGAGCAACAGATTAGGTAAGTATTTTGTGATAATTAAAGGATAGTTTTTGTCAATTCTCCATAAGAGTGTGTGTGTGTGTTTCAGTTTTACGTCCCACCAACAGCGTGATAGCTCAGTGGTTAGTGCACTTGGCTCTGATGCTAGAGGTCCGGGGTTTGATCCCCGGCAGCGGCGATAAAATTTCGGTGTCCGAACACGCTCCATTGGCATCATTTGCAGGGATGAATGTCATAAAGTGCACCGTCCTTCGGATCGGGACGTTAACTGGAGGCCCCCTGTGCAGGGAGAACCATCCCCTGTGCAGGTAAAAGATCCCTACAGTAATTACATGATTACTGTGTAGGCTTTCATCCTGCAAAACCTGGAGTGTATGTAATATACACCTGCGGTAATGGTCAAATGTGACCGACGCAGTATCAGAAGATAGATCAGAAGATAGACAGAGGTCATACGGAGACAAGTCCTCGGTTTAAAGACTCATCCGAAAGTCTGGAGAAGCTCGGAATCGATCCTGTGATCCCTGGTTTATCAGGCAAGTAGCATAACCGCTACACCACAATGGCTTCTCAATTCTCCATAGAAACCTATGCTGTAGGTATTCATTAAAACCACCTCATGGAGGCGGTTTTAACCCTTATCTTGCTGAATATTCATTTATGCCACAACCATTTCTGTCTATCAACCAATCAAATTACTTGATGTAATTTATTGCTACAAATTCATAAACTGAATGCCAAACAGTGTAGATCTGGATCAGATGGCTTCTTGAGAAGCCATCTGATCTGGATCTACACTGTTCCCAAAGATAGGGGTTGTCTTGAACAGTATGATAAGGGTTAATGATTATCCATAACATAGGTTTATAAGGAAAAATAAGGAAAACTATCCTTCAGTTGTCACAAAATACTTACTTTATCTTTATCTGTTGCTGTGCAGACTCTGCAAAAGCTTTGCCTCTTGATGTTTGGATAGCTCAGAGCCTCATCACGTGAACAAGTCCGTGAAATGAACACCCTCCCCCCCCCCCCCCCCCCTAAACCCCACTATATATAGAGAAAACTGGGGTTTACGGGGGTAAACATTATTTTTCTTATTTCTGTTCCAAGACATAGGTTCTAATGAGTACCCACAACCTAAGTTTTGAGCATTTATTAGAAAATTATCACGGTTTTTCATCAGATTAGTAGCCATTTTTGAGATGTGAAAAATGCACTATGTCGCACGGGTGTGTTATCGTAATGATAGAATGCTAATGCAAGCTGCAATGATGGCTGTGCAGTCTGATTAGAGTCTTCCTTGCTTGCGTAAGTTTTATTGTAGATTTTCAAAATTTCTCGTAAGCTGGCTTATTTTTGAGTTAACTCTTAGCATGCTGTTAGAGACAACCCCTATCTTTGGAAACAGTGTAGATCCAGATCAGATGGCTTCTGAAGAAGCCATCTGATCAGGATCTACACTGTTTAGCATTCAGTTTATGAATTTATAGCAATAAATTACATCAAGTAATTTGATTGGTTGATAGACAGAAATGGGTGTGGCTTAAATGAATATTCAGCAAGATAAGGGTTAAAAAGTTTGTATGTTCCCATGAAATTTACCAGAATCTACTTGCTCTTGATCATGCAGGACGAGTGAAATTTTGAAAAATTTTCCAGCCCTTTTCTTGAGAGGAGGCTCCTGCAGAGAAGCCATCTCGTCTGGATCTTCACTGTTTTGCATCAAGTAATTTATTTACCGTATTCAACCTATTTACCGCACATGCTCCTATAAACGCACATGAAAGCTATTTTTGGAAAGAAAATGCACAAGTGCCCACTTTACAGTAACCTAGTTATTTCTCCTCCTGTGACCCAGACAATCAAAATTATGTGTATGAGGTGAACCCCTCCGCTGAAATTCAACTCTACAAAATAATCATCTTGGAAGCTATTTTTTAGTTTTTTCGTATTTTCTTATTTCGAGTATGCGCTTATTTGGTAGATTTTTCACCACGATTTTTTTATACAATTTTGAAAAAAAAAAACTAAGCACACAGTGCATTTAATGGGTCGAATACGGTACATGTTTGGTTAATTTAAGAAATAATATATGTTTTAGTTATCATATATTTACTGTGTGTTTATTAACAGTCAGGCCTTTGCAATCAGTGTAGACTCAGATAGTGGCCTACACTGATTGCCATGCATCCTGCTATTTTTAGACACAACGTCAGATGATAAAATTTTAGAACAAGTATATTAAGCAGTTGAGTTGTCTGGGCCCCATCCCATCGGGGCTTCCGGCCCCCGCCTATAGGGGCTTGAAGAAATATATGGGCTGCATGATGCTTCCACACAGAGCTGAATCCGGCCCGCACACTAGTACTGGTAAACTGCTTAGAGGATCTAAGCCTGTCCAGGAACCGCGGTGTGAGGCGGACCGTCCATGCTAATAAACCCTATTGGTTTCATTGGGCGACAGGGCTTGAGATGTCATTTCATCTCAATGTCAGGTAAAAGTCCCACAAAATTGGAAGCAACGTCTCCAAAATGACCTTTACAGTGTTGACGGGGACGTTAGACCTCAAATCAAACAAAACCATCGGGGCTTGGAGAAATAGATTGGGCTGCATGATGCTTTTATGCATAACTGAAACGGGCCATGCATGAGTACTGGTAAATACTAAGAGGGTCTAAGCCTGCCCAGGCAAAGTGGTGAGAGTCTTGACTGTCCCTACATATAAACTCTTTTGGTTTGATTGGCAGGCAGGGCTTGAGATGTCATTTCATCTCATTGTTAGGTAAAAATTGCACAGAATTGGAAGCAACATTTCCAAAAATGACCAAAATAGTATTGACAGGGATGTAAAACCTCAGTTCAAACACACAAAAAAATGTAGTTCCTAGGGTAAATTAACCTTACATCTGAAAATGTCGTCTGCTTATGTTTTTTGTAAACTTTTTAGCTCACCTGTCACGTAGTGATGAGGTGAGCTTTTGGGATCACTTTTTGTCCGTCGTGCGTGCGTGCGTCCGTGCGTGCGTGCGTGCGTCCGTAAACAATTTCAAATAAGTTTATCTCTAATACCCCATGGCCAATCTTGATCAAATTTCATGTGAAGCATCATCAGGTAGGGGGAAAGGCTGCATAAGGTTTTTGGGCTGATCAGATTGGAATTATGGTTGCCATGGCAACATATAGCTCCCATAGACTTACAATGGGAAAAAATTAAAATATCTTCTTCTCTGAAACCACAGGGCCCAGAGCTTAGATATTTAGCATGTATTAACAGCCAGTGGTCACCTACATTATTCCTGCCAATCATGCCCCTGGGATCCAAATTGGCCACGCCCCGGGGCCCCTTCGCTCCCATAGACTCATAATGGAACAAAAAGCTTCAAAAATCTTCTTCTCGTAAACCAGAGGGCCCAGAGCTTAGATATTTAGCATGTAGCAACGGCAAGTGGTCACCTACATAATTCCTGCCAATCATGCCCCTGGGGTCCAAATAGGCCACGCCTCGGGGGGCCCTTTAGCTCCTATAGACCCATAATGGAAAAAAGCTTTAAAAATCTTCTTCTCTGAAACCACAGGGCCCAGAGCTTAGATATTTAGCATGTAGCAACGGCAAGTGGTCACCTACATAATTCCTGCCAATCATGCCCCTGGGGTCCAAATGGGCCACGCCTCGGGGGGGGGGGGCCCTTTAGCTCCTATAGACTCATAATGGAAAAAAGCTTCAAAAATCTTCTTCTCTGAAACCACAGGACCAAGAGCTGAGATATTTGGCATGTAGCAACGGCAAATGGTCACCTACATAATTCCTGCCAATCATGCCCCCAGGATCCAAATTGGCCACACCCCGGGGCCCCTTAGCTACCATAGACTCATAATGGAAAAAAAGCTTCAAAAATCTTCTTCTCTGAAACCACAGGGCCCAGAGCTTAGATATTTAGCATGTAGCAAAGGCCAGTGGTCACCTACATAATTCCTGCCAATCATGCCCCTTGGTTCCAAATGGGCGACGCCCCGGGGCCCCTTTGCTCCCATAGACTCATAATGGAACAAAAAGCTTTAAAAATCTTCTTCTCTGAAACCACAGTGCTCAGAGCTAAGATATTTAGCATGTAGCAACAGCAAGTGGTCACCTACATAATTCCTGCCAATCATGCCCCTGGGTTCCAAATGGGCCACGCCCCGGGGCCCCTTAGCTCCAATAGACTCATAATAGAAAAAAAAGCTTCAAAAATCTTCTTTTCTGAAACCACAGGGCCCAGAGTTTAGATTTTTAGCATGTAGCAACGGCAATTGGTCACCTACATAATTCCTGCCAATTATGCCCCTGGGTTCAAAAAGGGCCACGCCCTGGGGCCCCTTAGCTCCCATAGACTCATAAATGAAAAAAGCTTAAAAAATCTTCTTCTCTGAAACCACAGGGCCCAGAGCTTAGATATTTAGCATGTAGCAACGGCCAGTGGTCATCTACATAAATCCTGCCAATCATGCCCCTGGGTTCCAAATGGGGGATGCCCCTGGGTCCCTTCGCTCCCATAGACTCATAATGGAACAAAAAGCTTCAAAAATCTTCTTCTCGGAAACCACAGGGCCCAGAGCTTAGATATTAAGCATGTTGCAACGGCAAGTGGTCACCTACATAATTCCTGCCAATCATGCCCCTGGGGTCCAAACGGGCCATGCCCCGAGGCCCTTTAGCTCCTGTAGACTCATAGTGGGAAAAAGCTTCAAAAATCTTCTTCTCTGAAACCATAGGGCCCAGAGCTGAGATATTTGGCAAGTAGCAACGGCAAGTGGTCACCTACATAATTCCTGCCAATCATGCCCCTGGGGTCCAAATTGCCCACACCCCGGGGCCCCTTAGCTCCCATAGACTCATAATGGAAAAAGAGCTTCAAATATCATCTTCTCTGAAACCACAGGGCCCAGAGCTTAGATATTTATCATGTAGCAACGGCCGGTGGTCACCTACATAATTCCTGCCAATCATGCCCCTGGGTTCCAAATGGACGACGCCCCGGGGCCCCTTCGCTCCCATAGACTCATAATGGAACAAAAAGCTTTAAAAATCTTCTTCTCGGAAACCACAGGGCCCAAAGCTTAGATATTTAGCATGTAGCAATGGCAAGTGGTCACCTACATAATTCCTGCCAATCATGACCCTGGGGTCCAAACGGGCCACGCCCCGGGGCCCTTTAGCTCCTATAGACTCATATTGGAAAAAAGCTTCAAAAATCTTTTTCTCTGAAACCACAGGGCCCAGAGCTGAGGTATATGGCATGTAGCAACGGCAAGTGGTCACCTATATAAATCCTGCCAATCATGCCCCTAGGGTCCAAATGGGCCATGCCCCAGGGTCCCTTAGCTCCCATAGACTCATAATGGAAAAAAAAAGCTTCAAAAATCTTCTCTGAAACCACAGGGCCCAGAGTTTAGATATTTAGCATGTAGCAACGACAATTGGTCACCTACATAATTCCTGCCAATCATGCCCCTGGGTGTCAAATGGGCCATGCGCTGGGGCCCCTTTGCTCCCATAGACTCATTACGGAAAAAAGCTTAAAAAATCTTCTACTCTGAAACCACAGTGCCCAGAGCTTAGATATTTAGCATGTAGCAATGACACGTGGTCACCTACATAAATCCTGCCAATCATACCCTTTGGGTCAAAATTGGCCAAGCCCCAGGGCTCTTTAACTCCTATAGACTTATACTGGAAAAAACTTAAAAAAGATCTTTTTCTCCAAAACCATAAGGCACAGATTTTGTTTGATTTGAGGTTTTACATCCCCGTCAACACTGTATAGGTCATTTTGGAGATGTCTCTTCCAATTTTGTGGGACTTTTACCAGACATTGAGATGAAATTACATCTCAAGCCCTGTCGCCCAATGAATCCAGTAGGGTTTTTTATAAGCATGGACAACGCTTTGCCTGAGCTTATATATTTAGTATGTAGCAATGTCTAGTGGTCTCCTACACTAATGATTTTCTGGTACACAGGTGAGCGATATAGGGCCATTGGGCCCTCTTGTTTAAAAATATTTTTGGGTACAGGCAAACAGTGTGGACCCAAATCAGACTGCTCCTAGAGGAGCAGTCTGATTTGAGTTTACACTGTTTGCAAAAAAAAGTATAAAGTAACCAACAGATGATGAAGCAGGTGACAGTTGTTGTGATTGGCATTAGTTAGTATGTTTCATATTACTTTGTTGATACTTGGATTCATATTTCATGATGTGTACTTACGACAGTAACCTTGAAATAGTTGCTGAAAAAATAAAGAAAAATACTCATGGGTTATTACCTAGTAACCTGTTTTTGTGCTAGATGTAAAACGGAAGTCTATTTCAAAATGAAGGGGTGTCTGGTTGTGCTTTCTTCGAAATTCATTTGAATATGGCTGAATGTTTTGCAAACAGTGAAGGGCCTGATCAGACGCCGCAAAATGCGGAGTCTAATCTGGGCCTGCACTGTTTGCAAGTATCCAGTTTTCGAGCTTCCGGTACAAAATGGGTTAAATCAGTGATTATGAACAGGATCTTTATCTCATTAGCTTTGGACAATTTATTTATTTCTCCAGTTTAAGGGGTATATATGGCCTATTTCATTATTTTTTTTTTTTTTTTTGGTTTGGGTTTTACGGCCCTTTCAAGATTATTTCACTCATATTGAGCCGATCGCTAATCATAGGTGGGCGAAAACCGGAGTACCCGGAGAAAAACCACCTGACCTTCCGTTGCAGAACTTGGCGTCTCACACGTGACCCGAGCGAGGCTCGAACCCACGGCGGTGAGAGACCTAATGACTAAGAGTCAGCGCTCTTATCCATTAGGCCACGGAGGCCCGTTGCCTATTTCATTATGAAAATACACCTGTGCAGCATAGTGCCTTTTTTCTCATCTCCAAAATGACTAGATTTATGATGAAAATCTGTGATATTATTCTTATTTTATGCTGCAAACATAGGTAGTGGATGCTCGTTAGAACCACCTCCATGAGGCGGTTCAATTGAGTACTCACAACCTATCTCTTTGAGCAGAAATAAGAAAAATAAATGTATACCCCTGTAAACCCCAGTTTTCTCTACATAAAGTGGGGATTAGGGTTGTTCATTTTACAGACTTGCTCATGTGATGTTCTGAATGCCCCCACCATTTGAAGAACAGTGGGCATCCGAGTTGCATTTTTTTTTTCATCAGTGCTGGCGGGCTTGGACACATTTTTATTTTAACCCTTATCTTGCTGTTCACGACAACCCCTATCTTTGGAAACAGTGTAGATCCAGATCAGATGGCTTCTGAAGAAGCCATCTGATCAGGATCTACACTGTTTGACATTCAACTTATAAATTTGTAGGAGTAAATTGCATCAAGTAATCTGATTGGTTCAAAGTGAGAAATGGGTGTGGCTAAACTGAATATTCAGCAAGAGAAGGGTTCAGTTACGAAAACAGGCGTATACAAATGCATTGGAAATTTCACTTCCAAAAAAACTAAAATTTTAGCCCTTGACATGCTGAATATTTCAGTTATCTACACTCCTTCCCAACTTTCAGCCATTTGTGTTGCATGATTTCAATTTTAACATTGTCCTGCTGAATATTTAAATATGTCACACCAACTACTGATTATCAACCAATCAGATTAACTGTTGCAATTTATCACAACAAATTCATAAACTGAATGACAAACAATGTAGATCCTGATCAGATGGCTTCTTCAGAAGCCATCTGATCTGGATCTACATTGTTTCAAAGAAAAGGCATATCCGGGCTCAGCAGGACAAGGGTTAACCATGGATTCAGAAGCAGGATGGAAAACATTATAGATCCTGATCAGAAGCTAGCTGATCTGGATCTATACTGCTTTAAAAAAAAAAAGGATATATCCGGATTCAGCATGGAGAGGGTTAAGATGAAAAATTCTGGTATTTTTTCCTATTTTTGCTCAAAATGTAGATTGCGGTCTCTATAAGGCAGTTCTAACCTGTACCCAGAATCTATATTTTAGAGCAGAAATAAGAAGAATAAGGTTTACCCCTGTAAACCCCAGTTTTACTGTATAAAAGTGGCATTCAAGGGGGTCAGAATTATAGAGGCGTGTTTTCGTGATGTTTTTTTTTTTAAGTGAATAATAATAGACCATGATTAGATGCTGTCTGTTGCATCAGATCTGGATCTTCATTTTTTCAGCTGCACTTTATGGTGATGCTAGGCATATATGGGTTAAGCAATGTTATAATGGGCAAGTATAGCTAAGGTTATGCTGGGACACTTAACCGGTTTTGCAGATTGAACCTTCCACCTTATATATATGAGCCCCGCCAAGCGAATTTGTGTCTTCGAGCATTCCGTCATGACAAATTTTAACTGCACATGCCCAGCCATTCAGAGGGGCCAGGGATATGGCTTTCTGTCTGAAGGTTCCTCTTGATTCACTGCTTGTTTGAGCGAGCAGCGAAGGTTCTGGCGAGACTGCGCGGATGCGCAGGCTCGCCTGAACCTTCGCTGCTCGCATAGGCGATAAGTACCAAAATCGCTTGACGGGGCCCATATAACTGGAGTCCATTTCAAAATTAAGGGGTGTCCGGTTGTGTTTTCTTCAAAAACTATTTGGAAATTGGCTGAAAATTGTGCAAACAGTTTAGGCCCTGATCTGGGCCTGCACCTATTTGCCAACTACCCGTTTTGGGGTTTCCAGTACAAAATGGGTTAAAGCCATAAAATTTAAATATTTAGAATTAATGTGGTATTTGACAGTAGGCTAAATATAGTCCAAACATATTTCCTGTATCTTGAGGGTATAAGTATTTGTTGACGTTTTAACTCATTTGTATAAACAAGGGATATTTTTGACTAAATCGGTAACTTCAGTGTTGAAAATTTTACACTGCTATCATTGTTTTCAGCTCTCGTCAATTACACTTGTAGCTATTGTCAAATTTTTGAAATGGACATTTGCAGCGATTGAGTTCATGTCAAAAAAAACACCCTGAAGGCTGAATTAAAGATGGATTGCACTAAATTTGACACCAGAATCAATCTTGCTACAATGTTGTTGACAGGTATCACTACAGTGTACATGAGGTCAATTCTTTGGTGCTAGTTGGACAGTACATTCTTAAAGAATTAATATTCCATAGTGATTTAAAAATAATTTGAAGGAAAGGGAGTTTGATACTGAGGAGAAGAAATTTACGCTAACCTTGAAGGTAAAAAAAAAAAGGATTTAACTGAATTTATCATATGACGTCGCATCTGAGAGTGTAATAACGCCATGTATAGTATTTTCGATAATCCACTAGTGAATTAAATATGCAAATTAGCTAGATAGGTCCAGTAACGTTACATGTACGACGTCCTTAACGACGTGGCATTTACTAACGGCGGAATATTGTCATTTTTTGTAAACAATTGTGAATAAAATGCGTTTTAAATGTCATATGATAAATAGAATTTTGTATTCGTGCTCATGTATTATTGAATTTATTAAACTCGTTGAGGAAAAGGGATAAAATGGTCGGCAAAGCCTCACATTTTATCCCTTTTCCTCAACTGGTTTAATAAATTCAATAATACATGAACACCCATGGTAGATCCTCTATATAAATTTTACTGTCTGTTTAACACCCCTGTACAGATTACCCTCGTTATAGAGCTATTATTGTGCCCTTGTAAAGAATTTGCCGCTATAAAGAATCCCAGTTCGCCAGCATCAGGGACTTACATGCCGTACTAAGACATGGTAGTTTATGTTCACCAGCTAAGAATGCTATGCACATTCTACGGCACAAAAACAGATTTGGTTTGGTTGATTCCAGGACATTTGCCCCCCAGGACATTTGCCCCCCAATGAATTAATCTAAAAATGGACATTTGCCCCCCAGTTGAAAATGCGACCCGGACATTTGCCCCCCAGAGCTTATTTTTGGTATGGACATTTGCCCCCCAGTGCTTATTTTACCGTTGGACATTTGCCCCCCACTGCTTATTTCAGAAAGGGACATTTGCCCCCCAGATAGACCAAGGCTAACACAAAGGAGGAAAACAATGTATTTATTGGTTTATGATCATCAGAAATACAAAATGTTAAGCAATTAATTACTCCATCTATATAAATATGAATCCCATAATAACCTGCTGTTATGGACAACCCCTACGTTAGAAAGCAGTATGGATCCCGATCAGATTCCATATCTGATGGGGATCTATACTGTTTGTCATGCAATTTGTTAAGTTAACAAAATATACCAAGAATGTGATGGTTAATAGTCAACAATTGGAGATGCTTAATTTATTCAGCAGGATAAGGGTTAAGCAAGTCAGCTACAGAACCATATATTGAGTTTTTGCCTCACTGAGGGTCCAGTGTCAGACGCCTATACCCGTACTCAAGTGGTTTTTACACTGGATACACTGATGGTTAATTCTTCGAGAAATTGAAATGATCTTGAATGGGTTGTAAAACTTTAACCAAAACATCATCATGTAAATTATGTAGCTATATACAAGTCTGTGAAATGAATATCCTTGTCTAGCCAGGTTGGGGGGCAAATGTCCCTTTCTGAAATAAGCAGTGGGGGGCAATTGTCCACCTGTAAAATAAGCACTGGGGGGCAGATGTCCATACCAAAAATAAGCTCTGGGGGGCAAATGTCCGGGTCGCATTTTCAACTGGGGGGCAAATGTCCATTTTTAGATTAAGTCATTGGGGGGCAAACGTCCTGGGGGGCTAACGTCCGGAGACCGGTTTGGTTGTATCTGATTATGCTTGACTGATTTCATGCGGCATTTATGACAGTGTAGGTGTACTAGGTCAGGATAGTATCTTTTTTAGCTTGTATCAGCATTACAAGATTTAGGTAGGCATAAAGTGATGCCATCTATGACAATTGCAGTCTGCTTTTTCGTCTGCCATGTATGTTAAAAGTAATTTTTGCGAACAGTGTGGACCCAGATCAGACTGCTCCTTTAGGAGCAGTCTGATCTGGGTCCACACTGTTTCCTTGTATGCAAAAATATTTTTGAAAAGTTTGCAAGAAGATTCAGCAGACGGCATAAGCAGACGACATTTTCCGATGCAGTTTTTCATGGCATCTTAATGGTTTAAGGAAAGTGCCAGACATTGATTTGTCAGACAAGATTGTGCGAATGCGCTAACGTGGACCCACCAGGGCTTTGATTCTCAAATTCTGTTCTGATTTAGCCACTGGAACTTATTTTTTTTTCCACTGGCTGCATTTCCGCTGAAATCAGATATATCTGAAGACAGAGTAGGGGAAGTACATGTCTGATGTTCATTGATTGAGACAAAAATAAGATTGTATCATCCTGGAAATCAATACTCATTGTGTGAGCGAATTGCATAAGAATCTGAACAGGATACCAAGGCATTCATGATTGATAAAAGACATTGATTCTTTTTTTTTTCCTGTAATTGTAGATGGGTAGGCCTAGTCATTAGCAAAGAACTGACATTTTTCACTTTTCTTTACTCCTGGGAACCATAGTTTGATATTGCACGACCCGCAGAAAAAGCGACTGACTGAAGTCGGTTGATTTTCTAGTAGTGCCCTAAAATCACTGTGTCATTCTGTCAGTCTGTCCGTCCGTCCGTAACCCGTTTGTGAAAATTGGTGATAGTGACTTAACCGATTGGAATATTTAAATAATTGTTGGCATACTGATAGATATCAATGAGATCTAACCAATGAACTTGCCAAATATTACATTCCATTTAGTATAGCCTCGCCGAGGCGAAAAATGTGAACATTTTCGAACTGCTTCTCCTCGGAAACCGTTGGGCCGATTGAAGTCAAATTTCATATGGAGCCTCTATGGGATGGGTTAAACCAAAATTTGTTCATGGGGTCCAGGTCACATGACCAAAATGGCCGCCAAGCCATATATGATAAAAACCCTTCAAAAATAGTCTTCTCCAGAACCACTGGGCAGATTTCCACGAAACTTGATAAATAGCATCTGGGACGTAGGCCCATCATAAAGTGCTAAAATGGTGACCCTGGGTTGACCTTGACATTCTTTGTGCCTAGGTCAAACTTTGACACATATGATTTTGTATTGGAAAAGTAAGAATGAATTTTATCATGCAAACGATTCAGAATACAGTACTAAAGTATAAGATATATTTTTGCTCCTTACGATAAGGCGCATTTATTGGGGGAACCGTTTTAGGTCCAGGTCACATGACCAAAATGGCCGCCATACCCATATAGGGTAACACTCATAAAGCTAAAAGCATCCCGTGGGTCGTGCACTTCAGCTGAAGCACTGGTTTTCAGTATGCTTCACTCTTGCTACACTCCCATTAATTTTGTGTTGCCTGATTTCAATTCTTACTGTAAGAAGAAAACAGTAAAAATATCCTGATCTGTTTGATTTATCCTGTAAATTGTTTTTAACGTCCCCGTCAACACTATTTAGGTCATTTTGGAGATATTGCTTCCAATTTTGTGGGGCTTCTACCAAACATTGAGGTGAAATGACATCTCAAGCCCTGCCACCTAATGAAACCAGAAGGTTTATATGCACTGGACGATCTGACTCACACCACTTTATCTGGGCAGGCTTAGGCCTTCTAAGCGGTTTACCAGTACTCGTGTGGGTGGCCAGATTCAGTTCTGCTTGGAAGCACGATGCAGCCAATCTATTTCTTCAAGCCCCGATGGGTGGGGGCCGTCAAAAAAGGATATATCTAGGTTCAGTACAAAAATGGAAGTTTTCACTGTAGTGAAAGGGTTTAATTCTTAAGATGCCGAGAAAAAGTGCATCTGAAAATGCCGTCTGCTCATGTCATCTGCTGAATTTTCTTGCCAACTTGCTGAATCTTGTCATCTGCTGAATCTTCTTGCCAACTTTTTGAAAATATTTTTGTATTTAGGCAAACAGTTTGGACCCTGATCAGACTGCTCCTACAGGAGCAGTCTGATCTGTGTCCACACTGTTTGCAAAGATGACTTTTAAAGTAACCGGCAGACGACAAAGCAGACGACAGTTGTCGTGATTGGCATTTTATGAGTTAAACAAGCTGGGTTGGAAGTTATAGCATCATTACCTGCTAATGTGGGCAGCCAGGTTGAAGAAATCATATACTAGCATGCTTTATAAGTATGTTTTAAAGCCAGAAAATGCATAAGTAATGTAGGGATGATTAAACTTCAATGAGTAGTCTTAGAGAATGAAGCCGCATCTGTAATCAGCATATTCTGTATGAGGGAAGTTACGTAGTGCCATAACAGAGTCCAGGGCCGGTGTTACATGGTGATTGAGAGCATTAGGTCTTCATGGCTGTGGGTTCAAGCCTTGCTCCTGTCACATCCTGTCGCAGCCTGGGAAGCCAAGTACTGCTATGGAAGGTGAGGTTTTTTTCTGGGTACTCTGTTTTTGCCCACTTCTGATAAAAGAAATAATCTTGAAAGGGCCCTAAAACCCAAACAGGTTAAGAATGCTGAGCCTTAACCTTTATTGTGCTGTTCCTTTGCAAACAGTGTAGATCCAGATCAGATGGCTTCTGGAGAAGCCATCTGATCAGGATCTACAATGTCTGACATTCTGTTTGTGAATTTATAGGAATATATTAAATCAAGTAATCTGATTGGTTCAAAGTCAGAAATGGGTGTGGCTAAATTAAATTATTCAGCAGGATAAGGGTTAAACATTATGTCTCCCACTGCTGTGGGTTCCAGCCTTGCTCCGGTCAAATGTGAGTGCAGCGGAAGATCAAGCCATCTATTCTGGATCTAGTGTTAGCAAAGGTAGGGGCGTCAGTGAGTGAGTTTTAGTTTTACGTCCCACCAACAGCTAAGGTCATACGGAGACGGGACCTTGGTTTAAAGACTCATCCCAAAGTCTGGAGAAGCCCGGGATCGATAAAGGTAGGGGCTGTCGTGAACAAGAAGATAAGGGTTAACCCACAAGATGCCAATCACGACAATTGTCGTCTGCTTTGCTGTCTGCCGGTTACTTTTAAAGTCAGTTTGCAAAGATTGTGGACCCAGATCAGACTGCTCCTGTTGGAGCAGTCTGATCTGGTTCCACACTCTTTGCCTGTATGAAAAAATATTTCTAAAAAGTTTGCAAGAAGGTTCAGCAGACGACATTTTTCAGATGTAATTTTTTTTCTCGGCATCTTAAGGGTTAAATCACAATAGGTTCCTTAATAAACAGAAGTCAACAATTTGTTTGTCTTTATAATCTTATAACCGTTATGTTACAGTGATCTTTAACTGCTTAATTGGTGTTAAATTTACTTCTTGAAAAAGAATTGATGTGTGCTTCTTTTAGAGTATGACGGATTGTGCTCTAATTACGGCGATTACGGTAATACTTCAGGTTTTCTAACTCATTGATTGAATCCGCATCTAAATACCAGCCAAATCAAGCATATATTGTCCATGTATCTCAAGACACTGGTCTTTTGCATTGTTGGCGAGGGGTGTTATTTTCCCCCATTGGGAGAAATCAGTGTCACAATGAGGTTCATATGTTACAATTTGGGTTATTTTAACCCTTGTCCTGCTGAGCCCGGATATGCCTTAACTTTCAAACAATGTAGATCCAGATCAGATGGCTTCTGAAGAAGCCATCTGATCAGGATCTACATTGTTTGTCGTTCAGATTGTGAATTTGTTGCAATAATTTGCATCAAGTAATCTGATTCGTTAATAATCAGTAGTGGGTGTGGCAAATTTAAATATTCAGCAGGACAAGGGTTAACATGCATAGGCCCCAGTCTACTTAAATAGCTTTGAAACAAGGACATTTTTGGAATTTTAGGGAGAAGTTGTGTTCTTTTATTTGCTAGGAATACCGTACAATGCACATTCTTTTGGCGGTTTACCCCATGTTGTACTGAATGGAATCTCCCCCACCCCCACCCGTAATATGTACAGCAGGAGTCCATTTTAAAATTTTGGGGTTTCAGGCAGAGTATTGTTCGAAATTTATTCTGAGAATGGTTGAACTTTTAACAAACATTGATGGCCCTCATCAGACACTGCACTGTACATCATCTGATCTGGGGGCCTGCACTGTTTGTGATGACATGTTTTCGGGTTTCCAATTTAAATTCGGTTAGTTTCTTAGAAGATCTATAGCCTTCATGAATGATTTTGGCTGGGCTGTTAATCTAAAAAAAAAAAAAAAACAAGATGTCATAAGTACAGATTCCATTTTGATTGTGACGTACATACCTGACTGTGGACATATAGGCGATGTAATCATCGATTCTTGTAGACTCACAGGGTTTTTTATAGGAAAAATAGGAAAATCAAATCTTTTTTAGTCTCTTTGCTTTATGTATGCAGACAAGGATAAATGAGCCTTTTCCCATAGCCAGTGATAATGTTGATTGCGACCAGTGAAGGTCGCAGTCAGTCTCTGGACCATTTTCTTTCAGTTCGAGCACTTGCAATGTTATGGTAAAATGTATGGAAAGTGGCAGCAAAGTCACTGACAGTGGCTTCGGTAGTTGTTGGCTAGTGCGGGTCTTAGGTGTTACTGTTGGCAAGATTGGTTTCTTTCGTTGCGATCTCCGATATTAACCCCTTAGGGAAATGCATAAACCTAAAATGTTCATGTTTTCGCAGAGGAGTCGACTTCCATGAGTTCTTGCTTTCGTAGCTGGAAACGTAGGCATTTTGTGAAAAGAGATCTATTCTTAAAGGAAAGAATTTGCTCCTTTGGAGCAAATTCTTTCCTTTAAGAATAGATCTCCATTGATTAAGGAGAAGAACAATTATTTTTGCAAGAGAAGCTTTTTCGCCGAGAGCGGATCTGTTCTCCTTATATTTGGATCAATATGTAGCAGCTAATTTTTGGTTGAAACCACAGAGATGGGGTGAAAAGATGGTGAATAATGACTCGCTTAAGAAATTGGTGCCGAAGAATATCCATATATAGCATGTTTTATTGGGAAGCATTTATGAGCAATTTTGTTGGGAAAGGCGGGGAAAGGCCAGAAATGAGTTTGAAAAACTGGCAAAGTTTATGATCGTAGGATTCCTGGAAGAACCTGGGTATCGTAAATTACTCTTTTTACTCATTCAGAAATGCCAGAGTCTTACAAAGCGTTGTTTGGGCAACTTTGATAAGGTTAACTCTTATCCTGCTGTTCACGACAACCCCTATCTTTGGAAACAGTGTAGATCCAGATCAGAATGACTTCTGAAGAAGCCCTCTGATCAGGATCTCCACTGTTTGACATTAAGTTTATGGCTTTGTAAGAATAAATTACATCAAGTAATCTGAGTGGTTCAAAGTCAGAAATGGGTGTGGCTAGACTGAATATTGAGCAGGATAAAGGTTAACCCTTATCTTGCTGTTCACGACAACCCCTATCTTTGCATACAGTGTAGATCCAGATCAGATGGCTTCTGAAGAAGCCATCTGATCAGGATCTACACTGTTTGGCATTCAGTTTATGAATTTGTAGCAATAAATTACATCAAGTAATCTGAGTGGTTCAAAGTCGGAAATGGGTGTGGCTAAACTGAATATTGAGCAGGATAAAGGTTTAGTGCTGAGGAGAATCACCTGTAATAATCCTATGTATTGGGACAGACAGGGCTAAGCAAAGTGGAGACCCAGATCAGACGGCCTGAATTATTAGGATTTTTACGATAAGGGACAGTGAATTGAATGGGTGAAAGAAAGAAGGAATAAAGCAAACACATGCTACCCAGACCTTGTGCTTAAAGTGCCCAACTGTAAGCCAGTTACAGTAGAACTTCGATGGCTCGAACAGCGATGGCTCGTTTACCATGGCTGAGTCGAACCCGTTCTTGAGCCCCTAGCGAAATCCTCTACATAAGAAATAGTGGGGGATAATTAAGGAGATTTTAGTCTTTTATCTTGCAAATGTATGCTGTGTGTACTCATTAGAATCGCCTCGATGAGGCGATTCTAATGAGTACACACAACATACATATTCATTATAGAACACCGAAAAGATGTCTAAAAGTATCTCGTTATGCCTCCTGGCAGTAACCGCAGTGGCTCGAACTATCCCTGTCTCGAACAGATTTTCGTGGTCCCAAAGGTGTTTGAGCCATTGAAGTTCGACTGTATATAAAAACAAACACTTTTGCTACACCCAACCTGTGTCCCCAGCCTCTGTTTCTTGTGAACCAAAGGCATACAGTTGGTGTGGGTTGTATTTTTGCTAGTCCTATAGGATCATGGATGTGGAATTTTGAAAATATTTGTGGGTCACAATGATGAGGCATTATTGGCTGAAACTAGCTAGTTTGGCTCAGAAAAAAAAAAAAAAAAAAAAAAAATGAACACTCTATGGTTTTCAGTGCCATGCTGTTACTAAGTCCTAGCTTCCAAAGAATTACCTTTTTATATATAGCATAAAATTTGTGGCTGCACACAAATGTTGCTTACGAAATGAACACCCCTTTAAACCCCACTTTATATGGAGAAAACAGACAGGTTGTGGGTACTCGATAGAACCGCCTCAATGAGGTGGCGGTTCTAATGAGTACCCACAATCTGTGTTTGGAGTATAATAAATAACAAAAATATCACACATTTTCATTGGACAAGTAGCCATTTGTAGAAATAAAGAATGCACTATGCCAAAGGGGTCACGGTTCATTTAACCCATTTAGTACCAGAAACCCCAAAACGGGTACCCTGGCAAACAGTGCAGGCCCAGATCAGACGCCGCAGAATGCGGCGTCTGATCAGGGCCTCCACTGTTTGCTCAAAGTTCAGCCATTTTTCCAATAAATTTTGAAGAAAACACAACCCGACACCCCTAAAATTTGAAATGGACTCCAGCTATATATAGGGGGGAAGATTCCATTTGGTACGAAAAGGGTTAAAACAGTGGAAGCTGAAAGGTATGCAAATGTACATCATTAAGCTGTTCCCAGGTTCATTAATGTGTTCCTAGGTACATGACATTGTCATACTGCCCTCAAAGCTTAGACAGATGTAATTATACAGGGCAGTCACTCAGGACATAAATAATAGTTGGATAATAACAGCCTTATTACATTTTGCTATTATTTATTCAGTGTGGGAGGTTGGATCTGTGTAGCTTTCAGTGTCGGGCGCTCCAGTGTGGTGCTCGCAGCAGGTGTGGGATGTGGAAAATGTACCTGTATTAACTATTTAAGCAATTACCTGTCTTAAGCAGTCACTTAGAGGTGCTTGCATGGGCTAGGATTCACTGTTTAACCCTTTTTGTACCAAATGGAATCTTCCTCCTTATATATGGCCGGAGTCCATGTCAAAATTTAGGGGTGTCAGGTTGTGTTTTCTTCAAAAGGTGTTTGTAAAATGGCTGAAGTTTTTGCAAACAGTGTAGGCCCTGATCAGACGCCACGGTCTGGGCCTGCACTGTTTGCCAGGGTACCCGTTTTGGGGTTTCTGGAAGGTCTTTTTCTCTATCTCTAATGCCCCAGCTTGAGATGAACAGTTGCTTGATTTGTTTGTTTGTATTGGAGTTTAAAGGCCCAGTCAACACTATTTAGGTCACTTTTGAGCCGGTCAGTTTACCTATCCACACTTTTTCTGGGCAGGCTTATACATAAGCGGTTAACCAGTACAGTGCGCATTCTTTCGCCAGAAACTGACAACTGCCCTTCTTGAATCAGTGGAAGCGGGAGAATGGCCGTAGAAAAGATTTCATGATCAATCTCCACGAAAGAATGTTGCCCACCCTGGCAGGTATTGAACCCGCTTCCTCTTGATCACCAGCCAACGCGCATCAGACAGAGCTACAGAGGCTGGCTTTCGGTTGCTTGAGGACTCTGCTGTTGACCCATTGGCTGTTGTCTAACGGCTACTGTCAGGGAGCTATCTCCCTGGGTCCTGGTAAACCGCTTAGAGGGTTTAAGCCTGTCCAGGAACAGTGGTGGTAAATGACCAGCCTCGGGGCTTGAAGAAATATATGGGCTGCATGATGTTTCCACGCAGAGCTGAATCCGGCCCGCACACTAGTACTGGTAAACCGCTTAGAGGATAAAAGCCTGTCCAGGAATCGCGGTGCGAGGTGGACCGTCCATGCTAATAAACCCTATTGGTTTCATTTGGCGACAGGGCTTGAGATGTCATTTCATCTCAGTGTCTGGTAAAAGTCCCACAAATTGGAAGCAACGTCCTTTACAGTGTTGATGGGGACGTTAAACATCAAATCAAACCAAAACAAAAACTGACCAGCCCCACATGACCTTATCTGTTGACTCCAGGGTTGTACAACTGTAAGTTAACACAGATCACGTATTTATTCATTTTCGTCAAATCTGTCTGAAAGACTACTGTATATAGCTATCCCATGTGTATAACCATTAAGCTGCCGAGAAAAACAACATGTCTGCTTATGTCGTCTGCTGAATCTTCTATTAAACGTTTTTAAAAATATTTTTGCATGCAGGGAAACAGTATGGGCCCAGATCAGACAGCTCCTACAGGAGACAAGTCTTATAAGGGAGAAAGCAAGAAGGGTTGTGGCCCTTGTAAAAATACTGCAGAAATATGTCGTGTTTACGTTGATATACGTTTCTCTGAATATTTCGGGCTTCTTTTCAACTGTGATGAATAATTAAAATGCAATGCTGGTAGAATTTAAATTTTTCTGTAATCCCCGGTTTGTCCCATTCAAATGCGTACTGTGTATCATATAATTAGTATATAAGGTGTATAGTTGCGTATATTTATAGATATATCTTATATGCATGGTCAAGGACCGTAACTGAATACACATCGTGATGACGTCAAAGGATACAAAAACTTGAATGTGAACTCGGCAAAGTGAATAAATATGTATTTGTGACTGTTAATATTGTACTTAAAATATGTAAATAGATTTCCTGAATTGGGACTTTACATAGTAAAGCGTTTAAAACTCAACAGCAGGAGCTTAAGGGCACAGATTAAAATTTGTCCTGGCCTGTTCAAATTTTGCTAAACACTGAATTCTGCAATAACTGGATTTAAATTTCTGGCTATATTTTGGATTGTTCTGCACAGGTAGGCAATTTTCAAAGTATTATGCACAAGTGAAAAAAGAAAAAATCCAACACAGCCCAACCTCTTTATAACAGTATTGTTTGATTCCAAAGCCCAAATTGTGTTCTTTAATCCATTGCAGGTGGGAAACCCCTGAAGGGGTACCTTGGCAAACAGTGCAGGCCCAGATCAGACGCCGCAGAATGCGGCGTCTGATCAGGGCCGACACTGTTTGCAAAAAGTTCAGCCTTTATAGGAATAAATTTTGAGTGTGTGAGTTTTAGTTTTACGTCCCACCAACAGCTAAGGTCATACGGAGACGGGACCTCGGTTTAAAGACTCATCCGAAAGTCTGGAGAAGCCCGGGATCGATCCTGCGATCCCTGGTTTACAAGGCGAGTAGCGTAACCACTGCACCACGGAGGCTTCTAGGAATAAATTTTGAAGAAAACACAACCTGATACGGCTACATTTTGAAATGGACTCCTGCTATATACAAAGAGGAAGATTCCATTTTGTACGGAAACCCCAAAACGGGTAATTGGCAAACAGTGCAGGCTCAGTTCAGACACTGCAGAATGAGGAGTCTGATCAAGACCTACACTTTTTGGAAAAAGTAACCTTTTTTCGAATAAAGTTTGAAGAAAACGCAACTTTTGAACTGGACTCCTGCTGTATGGAGGAACTTGAAGACTCCATTTGGTACAAAATGGGTTAAAACTACCATATTGTATCAAAACAAAAAATATTGATGGATTATAGTTGAACTTCAGTGTTTGTTTGTTTGATTTGAGCCTCGGGTTTAACATTGCTGCCGTCAACACTATTTAGATCAATTTTACATACCTATTCAATTTTAATATTTCAGCCAGTGGATATTTAGATCAATTTGGAGATGCTTCAAGTTTTGTGGGACTTTTACCCAGCATTGAGATGAAATTACATCTCCAGCCCTGCCACCCAATAAAACCAATAGGGTTTATATGCATGGATAGTCCGACTAGCACCACTTTGCTTAATTGGGCAGGCTTAGTCCTTCTAAGCGTACTCATGTGTGGTCCGTTTCAGCTATGCATGGAAGCAATATTTCTTCAAGCCCCGATGGGCTTATGTCATATATACTCATTAGAATCACCTCATTGAGTACACACAACATATATTTGCTAGATAAAAGAAGTTCTCACTAAATTATCCAATATTTACTTACACCTTCAGTTTAAATTAAGGTAAGTTTTTCCAGGGCCTCAAGATGTTCAAAATAGCCGTGGAAAACTTTTAACTACTGGTGTTTGAGCCATTAAACTTATACTATATATGGAAAAATGACCCCCCCCCCCCCCCCCCACACACACACACACACACTTTGTCATTTATGCCCCCCCACATCCATCACAAAAACTTTAACCTTGGCCACAACTTCAAAAGTATTTGACCTAGCCTCATGAAACTTCACACACTTATTCACCATCACAAGGGCTACATTCCGACCAAGGGCCATAACTGTTGCCATTTTTGGCTGAATTAACTCCCCTTGAAATTTTGCAAACCTCAGAAATTGGCTCCCACGGGGGTGGGGGGTGGGGGGGGGGGTGGGGGCATTGGTCGCTTACAGTGACAGCTTTTGTTTGGAATTATCATTTTTAATCTGTGATTTATCCAAAAATGTTATTTCGGATATTGTTAGAAAGCGGTCTATATTTTACTATAAATAAAGTATGTTTATAGGGAGCTAAATAATAAAGTATGTTTATAGGGAGCTAAATAGTGCTTTTTAACCCATTTCAGGCTGGAAACCCCTAAACGGTACACTGGCAAACAGTGCAGGCCCAGATCAGACGCCGCAGAACGCGGCGTCTGATCAGGGCCTCCACTGTTTGCTAAAAAGTTCAGTCATTTTCCAAATAAATTTTGAAGAAAACATGACCTGACACCCCTAAATTTTGAAATGGACTCCTGCCATATTTATATAAGGAGGAAGATTCCATTTGGTACAAAAAGGGTTAAACTCACCTTAGCCAAAGGAAGATGAAAGCCTGTCAGTTCTGTCATTGTCCATTAACACTTTCAGTAGTGATATATCAAATATAACAGCTAGCTGCCTGCAGGCTGATCACAGTTAGATCTTATCTGATCTTATCTGAAGTTAATTGATTGCATATGCACATTTAACTTTTAATCTGTGACCTTGACTTTCATAAAATTGCTAATAGGAATCAGAAACTGCATAGAACAAGTATAAAGCTGGCCATTGTATGCACAACTGTTTTGCTTTGGATGACAATTAATGCTAAGGTATGTTAACCCTTTTTACATGGGAAATTCTGAGACGGGTCACTGGCAAATGGTGAATGCCTGGGCTGCATGGTGCTTCCGAAGCACAAAGCTCAAACTGGCTGAACTTGAGTACTGGTAAACAGCTTTGAAGGGCTCGGACTGCTCCTTTAATCCTAGCAGACTTTTCAAGCATGTTTATTTTTGCATCCAGGCAAACAGTGTTGATACTGATCAGACTGCTCCAAAGGATCCACACTGTTTGCAACAGTGACTTAAAGTATATATCCAGCATCGTGCCTCAGCTGATGATTCAGCTTTTGTTTCTTTATGTAAGCTGGGACAAGTAAAAAATACTCTTGGTCATGTGCACACAGAAGACTCAAGTCAGCCCGCGCATCCACTCAGTCTGATCAGTATGATATGGAAGCCCGTTGATCAAACCCTAGCCCCAGATAAGGTGCTTCTTTTTCATCCTTAAAATACTGATATTTTTCTTATTAACGTAAGTTGCAGGTATTCATCAGAAGCGTCTCAGCAAGATGGTTCTAATGAGTACCCACAAGATGTGTTTTCGTGCAGAAATGAGAGAAATAATAATTATTAAATGTGTATACCCCCTTGTATCTGGTTCTATGTCAGATGGGGCATGCTGTATTCTGCCTGACAGTGCCAGTGCAGGCTGTTTGTAGCGTCGCTGAGTGCTTTTCTTAAGGCACATTTTCACTTGTCGGGGCTTATATAATTACAAAATTTAACCCATTTTGTATTGAATGGAATCTTCCCCCTTATATATAGTAGGTGTCTAATTTCAAAATTGAGGGGTGCCTGGGTCAGTTATCAGTTTATCTAGAAAATGGTTAAAACTTCTGGAAATACGGAATGATCCAAAGCGCACACCAAGCGTACTGTAATCTTCCTAAGTATTGGGACAGATAGGCCTAAGCAAACAGTGCAGACCCAGATCAGACTGCTCCTGGAGGAGCAGTCTGATAGGGTCTACTCTGTTTGCCATTTTGTCTGCTCCTTTTGGACTCCTTGCTGGATTGGATCATGAAACAAATTTGTTAACATTTTAGGATAGGTATACAGCAAGTCCTCAAGGTGTCCAAATTTTTAGGATTCTTACGGTAGCAAAGACCTTTATCTGGGCCTGCACTGCTCGTGAAATGACCTGTTTTGGGGTTCCCCCTTATAAAATGGGTTAACCTTGATGACGCAATTGAATGTGTTAGGGTTGACGTGTTGTTTACATTTAGACTGATCGTCATTACATGATTAACCACAATGTGGTTTTAACAATTCACAGTAACCTCTTTAATAGTCGTCATACATACAAGTGTTGTGGTTTCCTTTGGAGATTCAGAACTTGTATTCTTGCACACCGGACAAGGAAATCCGTGATTTTACCCTGGGATAGAAATTTATGCTCTGACGTTGGTGTTCCGACCCAAAATTGAATACAAGCGCGTGTTTGACAAATGCACTGGTTGAATACGAGCTTGTATGGGCCGTTGTTCAGGTTGAAGTCACAGCACGTTACGTGAAGTCGCTAAACATTCTTGTAGTGTCATCACAATCAGGGCTTGAGATGTCTTTTCATCTCAGTGTCGGGTAAAAGTCCCACAAAATTGGAAGCAACGTCTCCAAAATGATCTTAACAGTGCTGACGGGGACGTTAAACCTCAAATCAAACAAACAAAACAGTGTCATCACAATACGGCGGACTTCAGTAACCGAAGTGACTGCAGCATTAAAATCCGAGCAGCGAAATGGAAGGTGTGCAAGAAAAAGAATCCTATATTGGTGTTGAACATTTTAATCTGCCAAACCCACTACTGATTATCAACCAATCAGATTACTTGATGCAAATTATTGCAACAAATTCACAATCTGAATGACAAACAATGCAGATCCTGCAGAAGCCATCTGATCTGGATCTACATTGTTTGAAAGATATATCTGGGCTCAGCAGGACAAGGGCTAAGCTTGAATTAGTCACAGCCACGAGCATGTCACTTGAAATATCATGTTCTGCTGCAAAATGTGCCAAGTGTCTTATCTTCAGGTACACAAGCTTTTGCACCTCGCTGATAAATTATCAGCTTCATTTAAGTGAAAAAATCTTGAAAGGGCTGTAAAACCAAACTGAAGTTTGCGTCTGTGGCCTAGTTGTTAAGAGCACCACAGGTCTCTCAGTAAGGTGACTGCACCTTATTTAGAGGGGAGTGGGTTGTTGGGGTGTGTGTTTGTTTGTGGTGTGGGGGGGGGGGGTGCTGGGCAGAAGTAATAGATATAGGTTTGTCCTGGTTTTGCCCACCTGATGATCATCTGTACATAAGTTAAATGATATTGAAATGAGTGTAATCTTCCCCCTCCCTTCAGCCCCCCCCCCCCCCCCCCCCAAAAAAAAATAATAAAAAAAGAGAGAGAGAGAGAAATAAAACAAACATGTAGTTTGTTTTGTTTGTTTGTATTGGAGTTCAATAGCCCAGTCAACACTAATTTAAGGTCATTTTTTGAACTGGTCAGTTTACCTATCAACGCTTTTCCTGGCCAGGCTTTTACTTAAGCGATTAACCAGTATGGTGCACAATCTTTCACCAGAAACTGACAACTGCCCTTCTTGAATCAGCGAAAGGAAAAAATGTAGTTTGTGTGTGTGAGGTTGGAATTATAGGAGGGGCACACAATGACCTTTGAATGATTGTGCAAGCCTCAGCTTGAGGCAAGATATGCTCCAGATTTGTTTGGTATTAATTAAGCCCAGCTTTCCTCTGTGGTGTGTAATTAATGTGATATGTGGAAGTCTTGTCTTAGATGTGTATGTTGATTAACTAACCTTCTGGCTGCCTCTCAGGCATGTGATTTTGCATATGAATAACTTCAAGAGTAGTGTATAGTTAGTAGAAGTTATTTTCTCTCACTTGCTGAGTGTTTATAAGATCATTAGGATTATAGGAGGAAGTGGGTGAATTTATGGATATTGATAAATTTGTGGGAAATAATTGTTCTTGTTGATCACCAAAGCTGCAGATAAGGACTAGCATTAAAGGGATATTATTATATTTATTATTATTTTTTTTTTTGGAAACATATGTTGTGGGTACTTGTTAGAATTGCCTCATTGAGGCAATTCTTACAAGTATCCACAACATACTAGGTTTTTTTTTTGTGGAGAAAAAACATCCCAAAATTATCCCTTGATAAGACACTGTTCTAACAGTTACCCACACATGTTTTTATGGAAAAAAAAATAAGAAAAAATGTTCCAAAATCATCCTCATTTGATTTCCTTATCTGAAACTATGGGTCGATCATTAATTTTGTGATAAATATTTCTCGTTTTGAAAAGGTGTGGGTTGGATAATTTACATCCACTGTTGAAATTTGTGCTACAGGAACTACAGTTTTGGTGTTTGGTAAGTTTTTTCTATCAGTACCAGAACAAATGAATTGAAAGTTTCATGCACAAAAAAAAAAAAAAAAAAAAAAAAAAAATCGCAAAAAATTTAATGCTCACCATAGTAAA
Source organism: Lucinisca nassula (assembly GCA_963580285.1). Classification (NCBI taxonomy): domain Eukaryota; kingdom Metazoa; phylum Mollusca; class Bivalvia; order Lucinida; family Lucinidae; genus Lucinisca; species Lucinisca nassula. The sequence goes on from OY757016.1 coordinate 73,737,398, forward strand.
TTTTCTGCAGTATCAAATTAAAAAATTTCTGGCAAAAGAATGTACACTGTTCTGTTTAACCGCTTATATATAATATAAGCCTGCCCAGGAAAAGTGTGGATAGGTAAACTGACCGGCTCAAAAATGACCTAAAATGTGTTAACTGGGCTGTTAAACTCCAATACAAACGAAAAAATCCAAAAATGGGGCTAGGTTTGAAGGAAAGAACCCCCCCCCCCCCCACACACACACACACAATCAGAAGCAACATCTCCAAAATGACCTAAAACTGTTGATGGGATGTAAAACCTCAACACAAACATAACACAACTAAAATTGCTCTTTTATTTTGTAACAGTATAGTCCCCACTATTATAAACATTTCATTCCCATTGTAATCTACTCACCTGGCTGTGTTTCTGGATTCTTGACATATGGATCCACTTTATGTGTCTGCAACCCACCTGGACACAATTCAGCAGACAACATAAACAGACGGCATTTTTAGTTGCAGTTTTTTCTTGGCCTCATAAAGATTGTGCATTAGGGCAGACAGATTCACTTGGCACAGTTTCTGCCATTTTGACTTTTTAAGAGACAGTTTTTACTTGGTATGTTCGACACAGCCTCTTTATGAAACTGTTCATTATAAGACGGTTTTGATACATTACAGTTAGACAGATCCCCAAAAATGTATGGATTATAATTATGGAAAAATAACCATAAATTGTCATTTTTCAATATAATTTATGTAATTTTGTTTAACATTACGAAAACACGCCTATTTAATTTTGACCCCCTCGAACCCCACTTTTATATAGTAAAGCTGGGGTTTGCAGGGGTAAACCTTATTTTTCTTATTTCTGCTCTAAATAAGAAAAATATCACAATTTTTCATCTTAAATTTTTCATTTTTTCGGCGATAAAGGTGACAATGTATTTGTATAGGCGTGTTTTCGTAATGATATGACAGTTGTTTAACTAACGTGGTTTCTGTTTTGGACCCCAAGTTGCCAACAAGAGGTTTTGGAGTACTGTTCATTTTGCTTTTACACTTTCACTGGCTTTGTCTTTCTCTGGACGACCCTGAAGTATTGCCATATCATATATTCAGTGTATTAAACCCATTTCATGCGGGAAACCTCTAAAGGGGTTCCTTGGCAAACAGTGCAGGCCCAGATGGGTGTTTGATCAGGGCCTGCACTATTTGCTAACAGAATATTCCATCCAAAAATGAATAAAAATAGAAAAATAGGCATGACAAAATTAATGGACTTGTCCATCATGTAGCAATGGGTTGAAAGGAATTTTAGGGCTAGTTTGATCTAATGGCATTGCAGAATTTTGCCTCCTTTTGGTCATATACACCACAGCCTCTTTATAACACTATAAATGGGGTCCAAAGCAGAAACCGTGTTAGTTAAACTACCGTGTTATATCCAAACAAAAATGTTTTGATTACATAGAAATATGACCATTTATGGTCATTTTTCTATGTAATCTATACATTTTTGGGATCCATCTTGAAACAGTGTTATATCAAAATAATGTTACAATGAACCATATTATAATGAGGTTGTGGTGCAGTAACATGAGCATCAGTCTATAGCCATTCATCCCCTTTTCAGTGTTGTATAGCTTTCTTTTCTGGTGCAAGGCCCATTGTTCCGCTGGCAGCTGCATCAAGAAGCTGTTGCCAGAAGATAATAACTCAAAAGTTAACCCTCCAATTCTTCTTTTGTGAACGATGTTAACCTCTGTTATTCATCAGTGCACGCCCAAGAAGAAACACTACTTGAAGAGAACAAAATTGCTCCCGAATTTACTGCTTTGATCTTACTTTTAGACTTACCTCTCTGGCCTAGTAGCTTTTCTGGTGCAAGGTCCATTGTTCCACTGGCAGCTGCATCAAGTAGCTGTTGCCAGAAGATCACAACTCAAAAGTTAACCGTCTAATTCTTCATTTGTGAACGATGTTAACCCCTGTTATTCATCAGTGCACGCCCAAGAAGAAACACTAGTTGAAGAGAATAAAGTTGCACCTGAATTTACTTCTTTGATCTTACTTTTAGACTAACCTCTCTGGCCTAGTAGCTTTTCTGGTGCAAGGCCCATTGTTCCACTGGCAGCTGCATCAAGAAGCTGTTGCCAGAAGATCATAACCAAAAGTTAACCCTCTAATTCTTTATTTGTGAACGATGTTAACCTCTGTTATTCATCAGTGCACGCCCAAGAAGAAACACTAGTTGAAGAGAATGAAATTGCACCTCAATTTACTTCTTTAACCCTTATCTTGCTGTTCACAACAACCCCTATCTTTGGAAACAGTGTAGATCCAGATCAGATGGCTTCTGAAGAAGCCATCTGATCAGGATCTACACTGTTTGACATTCAGTTTATGGATTTGTAAGAATAAATTACATCAAGTAATCTGATTGGTTCAGAGTCAGAAATGGGTGTGGCATACATGAATATTCAGGAAGATAAGGGTTAATCTTACTTTTAGACTAACCTCTCTGGCCTAGTAGCTTTTCTAGTGCAAGGCCTATTGTTCCACTGGCAGCTGCATCAAGAAGCTGTTGCCAGAAGATCACAACTCAAAAGTTAACCGTCTAATTCTTTATTTGTGAACGATGTTAACCCCTGTTATTCATCAGTGCACGCCCAAGAAGAAACACTAGTTGAAGAGAATGAAATTGCTCCTGAATTTACTTCTTTGATCTTACTTTTAGACTAACCTCTCTGGCCTAGTAGCTTTTCTGGTGCAAGGCCCATTGTTCCACTGGCAGCTGCATCAAGAAGCTGTTGCCAGAAGATCATATCTCAAAAGTTAACCCTCTCATTCTTCATTTGTGAACGATGTTAACCTCTGTTATTCATCGGTGCACACCCAAGAAGAAAAACTAGTTGAAAGAGAACGAAATTGGTTCTGAATTTACTTCTTTGGTCTTGTATTGCAAAGTACTGTACAAAGCACACTTTTAGACTAACCTCTCTGGCCTAGTTGACCTTTAATCTCAAGGTCTTTCCTGCGTCGAGCGCTGTGGTGCAGTGGTAAAGCATCGGCTTTGAATAGTGAGGTAGACGGTTTGATCCCCGCAAGCGCCAAGTGTTGTTTCCTTGAGCAAGAGACTTTATCCAAATTGCTCAGTACTGGTTCCTACCCAGGAAAAGAGGGCCACATGGAAGATTAGTACAAAATGTCTTAGCCTCTATAAATAAGGTGGATTATTATTATTATTATTATTATTATTATCTTTGCTTATTACAAATAGGAAGCCAAGTTTGGCATGGTACTATGATTTTTTTTCTGCCTCTAATTGATGGCCATTTGATGAAATTAGTGAAAGATGGAAGGTCCTCAAAACCAACCTGAACCAAAAAAAAAAAAAAAACAACAAAAAACACAACAACAAAAAAAAAACACAACAATTTGGTTCTCTTGCATATTTGGATGGAATTGTACAGGTATGTAGGAGTATTATGTTAATTTGGTTCTGGCAGAATGGCAAACAGAGCAGGAGCTGTTGGACCAATTTTACACTGTTTAAGAGTAATTACAGATAATCTTGTCTTTGATACAGTAAGCATAGATATATCTGTATCACTCAAGCCTTTTGTTCTACAAGACTAGTGATTAATGAAGAGAAGAAATGACTGATGTTAGGGGAAATTTTGCATGCCTGGAAATAAGATGAGAAGATATACCAGGCATGGTTTCTGAGCATAGTTTAAAGCATGGATTGAAAAGGAATGAAGTGGTGTATGAATGTCATTTGACGTGTCACCAGTAACAATTCTGATTCTGATCTGAATATTTTTCTCCAACACAAGGACCAGTTGTAAAGGAAAGAATTTGACCCTGCTTATAAAGGAAAGAATTTGCCCACGCCAGAGCAAATTCTTTCCTTTACCAAACAGCCTGCCACAGCAACTGATAACATCACGAAAACACATCTATATAATTTTGGGCCCATTGAACCCCACTTTTATAAAGTAAAACTGGGGTATACAGGGGTAAGCCTTATTTTTCTTATTTCTGCACTAAATATAGATTGTGGGTACCACCTCGATGAGGCGGTCCTAACGAATACCCACAATCTATATTTTGAGCAGAAATAAGAAAAAAAAAAAAAAGAATTTTTCATCTGAAATTTTTCATTTTTCGGTTGTAAAATTTGCAATGTATTTGAATAGGTGGGTTTTCGTAGTGAAAATGGAGGTAAAACTGTACATCTCCTTCATACTATTCCATTGTATTCCATTCCATGTTTTAAAATATTCCTATTTTTTCTGGAAGCAAAATGTGTACTAGATAAACTGGAATTTTGGCATTTGGCAAGGAGAGAAAAATGTATTTCTTTCTCAAAAGAAGAATGAGAAAAAAAGATAATATATTGTATAATTGTGGTGGTGTTGTAGTTAATATAAACAGTTAAGCTAATTGCTGTAATTATACTAAAAATTGAACGGGGATAATTTTGGGATATTTTGTCTTATTCCTCCAATATGAACATATTGTGTTGTGGTGGTATACTATTGCCTTGTTGAGGCAATGTTAACAAGTACCCACAACTTTGCCACAATCGCAAATTAAGGACAGTACTGAACTGAGACTTAGACTGTTTTGTTTAGCCGATTGTCACTAGTGGACTCTTCCATTGCTATATTTTGAACAAGTCCTTCTGCCATGTTCAGACCTATGTTTTTGTTTTTAATTCTATTTTTTGACGGAACATTCTGTTAGCAAATAGTGTAGGCCCTGATCAAATGCAGCGTCTGATCTGGGCCTGCACTGTTTGCCAAGGTCCGCCTTTAGGGGTTTCCAGCCTGCAATGGGTTAAGCAAATAGTGTAGACTCTGTGCATTCTGCAGCATCTGATCAGGGTCTACACTGTTTGACATTGTCCGAGCACTTGAGCCAGTCAATGTTTTACATATAGCCCGCTCCTCTTTATGCAGCACTCAGATGTCACAACGACAAGAATGGCAGTGCTATAAATAACTGTTACCTGGTTTTGGTACAAATTAGTGAAAATTAATTCACATGGACATCAGCAACATAAAGTTACTGCGCTTTAATGCGTAACTTTAATATGTAACTTAGCAGAGTAGCTTTTCAAATTGAAAAAAAAACAACTATCTGCTAACACTTGTGAATGGTGCTTTAAGGGTTAAAGACCCTTTCTGGTCACTTACTAGAGAAGCAATATCTAGTTTAACCGTTATCCTGCTGAATAAATTGATTTAGTCACACCCATCCCTGACTATCAGCCAATCAAATTACTTGATATACTTCCATAAATTCATAAACTGTATGGCAAACAGTGAAGATCCTGATTGGATGGCTTCAGAAGCCATCTGATCTGGATCTACACAATTTACATAGGTAGGTAGGGGTTGTGAACAGCAGAATAAGGGTTAATAAAACATAGATTGGGCTGCATGATGCTTCCATGCAGAGTTGAATCAGCCGGCACATGAGAACTGCTAACCCGCCTAAAGACTAAGGTTTAAGCCTGCCCAGGCATAGTGATGTGAGTGGAACCATCCATGAATATAAACCCAATTGGTTTGTTTGGATGGTAGGGCGTGGGATGTCATTTCATCACAATGCAGTAACATTTGACAAGCTCATCATCTTTTCAGTATATTCCAAGCTTTAATGTATAATAGAATATATCTTGATAGATCAGCTGAAGGTTAGATTTTGTTACCTTGGTAACCACTTATTGTTGATACTGATTAACTTTCTCACTAATCAAAAGAACCGTTATTGTTTCTGCTTTGTTGAGAATATCTCATGGTTTTATACATAGTTATAGTTTTCTTCTAGGCCGTAACTGTTGTAATTGTCTGGATAGTTCATCAGTTGACTGTAATTATGCTAAAGTTTGAATGGGTACAGTTTCACTCAGCCTGGCTTTGGTTTTGTTTTTTACGGCACTTTTGATATTATTTCATTTATTTTGTGCCGATCATTAACCCATTTTGTACCAGAAGCCCCAAAATGGGTACCCTGGCAAACAGTGCAGGCCCAGATCAGACGCCGCAGAACGCGGCATCTGATCAGGGCCTTCACTGTTTGCATAAAGTCAAGCCATTTTCCAAATAAATTTTGAAGTAAGACCGACCGGGCACCCCTAAATTTTGAAATGGACTCCTGCTATATATAAGGAGGAATATTCCATTTGGTACAAAAAGGGTTAATCAGAGGTGGGCAAAATCCTGGGGCCAGTTGTTCAAAACAATGTCGTTAGTTAACGTATCGTTAAAACTTTGATAATTCCATATGGCAAAAATGCTAAAGTTTTTGCTGAAAAAATGTGAGCAGCTTTTGCGAATGCAAAAGCTGCTCACATTTTTTGGGCAAAAATACCAAAATTTTCGATATTGCACTTGCTAGAAGAGTTAACAATTTGACCATGAACGAGCTCGTTAAGCTAACGATGCTCTGAACAACTGGACCCAGAGTGCCAAGAGGACAAGCAATTATGCTGTTTGCTCAGGTCTGTCGAAATATTTTGGTAATTACAGCTGGAAGCTTTTGAAGAAAAAACCCTCAAAGAATACTCTGAATTTTGGCATATGTATTGCATGGGGAATTAAAAGCTGATAGAGGATTTGCAAAGTTGTTATACTGCCTTTGTGAGAATCATTGCAAAGCTATTAATACGTGAGTTTATGTGCCGCTTAGGTGAAGGTTCTGACTAGCGTTAAGTCTTACTGGAGCCTTAGTGATACTGAAGTGGCGTATTGAGCATTTTATAGCGAAAAAGGGTTACTGATATGATATACAGCGTTTCACCATCTTTTCATGATGCTTTGGTTGCGAGAAAGTGCAGTATAGTGAATTTCCACTATTAAAAAAACAGCTAAAATTAACAATAATTCTTCTTTTCGGAGCGCTGTGGTGCATTGGTAAAGCATCGAACTCAAGACCCTGAGGTACTGGATTCGATCCCCACTAAGCATCAGGTGTTGTTTCCTTGAGCGAAGAGACTTTATCCACATATATTGCTTAGTACTGGTTTCTGGCCAGGAAAAAAGAGGGCCACATGGATTAGTACTAGTTACTAAATGTTTTGTTTGTTTGATTTGAGGTTTGACGTCCCCGTTAACACTGTAAAGGTCATTTTGGAGATGTTCCTTCCAATTTTGTGGGACTTTTACCCGATATTGAGATGAAATTACATCTCAAGCCCTGTCGCCTAATGAAACCAAAAGGGTTAGCATGGACGGTCCGCCTCGCACTGCGGTTCCTGGACAGGCTTGGAAAATATCTGAGGGTCTCTGATGAGGCCTAATTGGCCGAAACTAGCTAGTCTGGCCCAGAAAACATGTACACTCCATATTTTTCACTTCTGTGAATTATTCCTTGCTCCCAAATGATAACCCTTTTATAGAACATATTTAGATCCTCTAAGCGGTTTACCAGTACTAGTGTGTGTGCCGGATTCAGCTCTGCGTGGAAGCATCATACAGCCTATATATTTCTTCAAGCCCCTATGGGCGGGGGCCAGAGTTACTGAATGTGTTACCCTTTATAATTTTTTACCCTCTATAATTATTTACCCTCTATAATTATTATTATTATTAATTATCTTTAAAACATATTTGAAAAGTTTTGGTTATTCTTTCTTTGTGTTTTCTACCCTGCTGTCCTCTGGAAAGAGACCACCTTTGGGACTGTTCAAAAGTGGTCTTGAAGACCACTTTTGAACAGTCTCAAAGGTGGTCTTACCTTATGGTTGCCTTGAAAAAAAAATCTTACTGTATATACAGTAGGCTGCCTGCAATAATCTACAGACACGAGGTATAAATGACAGATGATGATCAAAGACTGCATTCTGAATGCATATGATAACCTCCTCATGGAATTCACTTGTATAGGTGTGATGATTATCTTGGGTTATATCAGCTTTTACCATAATTGCTCTAAAACATTATTATACCCTTGGCTAAAGCTGTAGTGAGGGGTGCTCAGGCTTATAGGTTCCGTTCCTCATGCCTCTTCAGGTTGTCAGATGAGTCTTTAGTGGAGGTCCTGTCTCCATATGTCCTGAGTTGTTGGTGGGATGTTAAACTTTTGAGCAAGGAATCCATGTATTTTCTGTGTTAGATAAAAGTTAGCACTTGAGACAATATTTGGTTGGTTGGTTGATTTGAGGTTTAACGTTCCCATCAACACGGTAAAGGTCATTTTGGAGACGTTGCTTCCAATTTTGTGGGACTTTTACCCGACATTGAGACGAAATGACATCTCAAATTAAGCCCTGTCGCCCAATGAAATCCATAGGATTTATAACCATGAACGGTACTCGTGTGCGGTCAGTATCAGCTCTGCATGGAAGCATCATGTAGCCCATCTATTTCTTCAAGCCCCGATGGACGGGGGCTGAATTGAGACAAGAGAAAGGGAGAAATTAAACATTCAGATTGTTTTTATTTTTTGAGAGATTGGACATGGTTTTGAAATGCTATTATGATCACATCCTCAAGCCACTCGCCGTGATGAGTAAAATTTGGGAGGACGAGAAAATATTTTGTCTAGTCCCAAAGAAATTTGCCAAGATATATACATGACGAGTAAAATTTTGAAGAATTTTCCAGTCCTGATCCTGCTCCATGCTGTGAGTGAGTGTATTTGTGTTTTACATCTCACCAACAGCTAAGGTCATACAGGGACGGTACCTCTGTTTTAAGACATCCGAACGTTTGGAGAAGCCCAGGATCAAACCCATGACTCCTGATTTATGAGGCGAGTAGCTTATCCACTACACCACGGAGGCTTCTTGCTCGATCCGTGCTGCTTTGGATGGTATAACGAGGATGAGAATATTAATTAACATTAATCTTCCTTTTCTTTTTGTTTGAAACATGCATTGTGGATGCTTGTTAGAATCGCCTCAATGAGGCGATTCTAACAAGTACCCACAATGTTATATGTTTATAACAAGAAATCAGAAGAATGTTTGTAAAAATTATACAGAGGACCCGCGTTATGATGTTATTCGTTATAACTGCAAAACTCGTTATAACGATAATTTCATTTGAATGAATTCTTTGCTTAAGGTTTAGCTTCAATTCAGAGTGGCTTGGGCTTCCTTTATGTTGGAAATACTCAAATAGTATCCATAGTCATGAAAGATTCTTGTAATTTAATATTCCAAGAAAGAAATGTTAAGAAATTCTAACAAATGTCTATAACATTTAATAGACCTATACCCTTATGACGTCATAAATGTAAACAAAGTTGCATTATGGGATCGATTGGGGGAAATATAGCGTGTTTTGAGGATGGCAGAACTTCAATAAACAGTAACTGACACGCGGAAACGTTTTCGGGGCCGAATCCCCTTCTTCAGCTCCTGCATATACAGTAGAACTTCGATGGCTCGAACACCGATGGCTCGTTTACCATGGATGTGTCGAACCCCTTCTTGAGCCCCTAGCTAAATCCTCTACATAGGAAAAAGTGGGGGATAATTAAGGAGATTTTAGCCTTTTATCTTGCAGATGTATGCTCGATGAGGCGATTCTAATGAGTACACACAGCATACATTTTTTATTGTAGAACACCGAAAAGATGTCTAAAAGTATCTCGTTATGCCTCCTGACAGTAACCTCAGTGGCTCGAACTACCCCTGTCTCGAACTAATTTTCGAGGTCCCAAAGGTGTTCGAGCCATTGAAGTTCGACTGTAGGTTATATAGCTTACGTCGTGTCAAGATGTTTGCACAGTTTCCTCGTTTATAGCACGCATTTATCGATGGACGAGTGATTCAGGAACTGCTTCCGTCTGAAGCTTAAATGGGCTTCTATTTTTATAGCCAAAGTGGGGTTTGGACCCATGATATGCTGTATGGTAATATAACCGGGTTGACCCACACATACTTTGGGCCAGTAGAGCAGATTGCGGTTAGTAGAGTGGATGGTCCAGTAACTGATCTCTTGGATTTTTTTTCAATCATACTTGAACAACACCGTAGGTCTTCCAAATGGTTGTGTCACGTCTACCAAAATTGCTTGAAAATAATATTATATGGATAGGAATTAATCCATAAAATATCATTATTTTCAAACGATAAAATGCAAAAATAAAGAGAAAAATATCGAAGAGATCAGATTTGGACCATCCGCTCTACTAACCGCAAGAAAGCTGTACTGACCCTTACCCAGCAGGCACATGACGTAATTTTGACGTCACATCAACGTCGGTTCGACGTCATGACGTTTATGCAACGTCACATCATTGATTTGACGTTGCCCTAGCGACGTGTGCCTGCATGTTTAGTATCTGTGGGTTTACCCGGAGTGTGCATAGCTGGGGATCTGGACCAATTCAGTTTTATTAAGCCCTTGAGGGTTTGGGACCCACAGTATGATGTAGGGCTGTATTACCAGGTTTTCCCGGAGTGTGCCTAGCTGGGGGTCTGAACCCAGAACAACGCTTTAGGCTTATTTAGTCTATTCAAGGGGTCTGAACCCAGATTATATTTTTGGCACTGCAATTTTACTGGGGTTTACCTGGAGACACACAAAACTTTCACCACCTCTCACACTCTTTCTTTATTATTTGAAGCGTCGGGGTCGGCACCGAGCTAAAGGGCTTAAAATGTTAGTTTTGAAAACAAAAAAATCACTCCGTAGCAGTAAACGTTTGTGTATTGCCCAAAGTTTATCAAATAATCATAAAATAATAATATAATAAGTCGTGTTCGCTGTGAACCCCCTACATTTCGACAATCGTACGAAATCTCTGGGTTCGTGACGGTAAAATATTGCCTTTAACGCCTTTTTCCCTACCGATTTTCCCCCAAACAATCCCACAATGCACCGCTGTAAACAATGCGTGACGTCATTGAGTTTGAAGACTATTGTTTCTTGGAGTAATGATGTGGAAAAAGACATTTATAATTGCTATCATACTCCTGACTGGGATTCTTTACAATGGCAAATTCATTATATTGGCACAATAATAGGGGACAAATACTGTCGTTATAACGCGGGTCCTCTGTACCGCCATTGCTTGTCGTTGTCTGTAGCCATGCAGCAACTCATTGATCTCGCTATGGAATGATCATTACTGACTATAGCTTTTTGGCCTGGAGAGATGTGCCATACGAATGACTATTTATAGTTTCATCAATAATTTGTCCAATACACTGGCGTTCGATCAGGAAACACAGTGCTTATTTTAGATCGTTAACCCCCTTCATGTTTAAATTGTCAAGTTTAGGCGACACGTTTAGTAAAAGAGCGGTGAGCATTATCGGTTGTTGGTTGTGGCAGAGTTTTGAAGACTTGTAATTCCTTGCATTATAAGCTGGAGGAATGGGGATACAGTAGGGTATATACAGAATCAAATGAAGGAAAAAAAAAATATGCAGCTGCATGGGATGCAAGCTGCCTTTACACTTTTATTACCAGTGGGATTGGGGCATCTCTTACCTACTATGAGCCAAGCAGACTCCTACTGGTGCAAGTACATTGTATGCTAGCGGTTTGACACGTGAAGAAAATAAGTGCTTCTTTGTTATACCGGTAAACACTGTAGACACACATCAGAATTTTAATCAAAGCACTGAAAGCGCTGGCTCTGACAGTTACTGCATCATAGACCAGAAAATAGTCTTAGACCATTTAGCCATGTACTTTAACTCTTAAATCGTTGCATGAATTAATCAAGCCACACCAATTTGTGACTTTCAACCAATCAAATTATTTGATACACCCTATTTATTTGAATTTGAAAACTGAATGACATAATAAATCCTGATCAGATGGCTTCTTCACAAGCCATCTGATCTGGATCTTCACTGTTTGCAAAGGTAGGGTTGTCATGAACAACCACATAAGGGTTAACCCTTATCTTGCTGTTCACGACAACCCCTATCTTTGCAAACAGTGTAGATCCAGATCAGATCTGATCCGGATCTACACTGTTTGGCATTCAATTTATGAATTTGTAGCAATAAATTACATCAAGTAATTTGATTGGTTGATAGACAGAAAAGGGTGTGGCTTAAATCAATATTCAGCAAGATAAGGGTTAAGGAAACTATAATAACCCATTGTATGCCAGTCGACTCTTCCATTGCTATATGTTGGACAAGTCCATTTGTCATATAAGGGGTGTCGGGCCTTTTTTTTTCGTTTTTATTCTATTTTTGACAGAAAATTCTATTAGCAAATAGTGCAGACCCTGATCAGATGCTGCGTTCTGCAGCATCTGATCTGGGCCTGCACTGTTTGCCAAGATACCCCGTTAGGGATTTCCCGCATACAATGGGATAATCAGACCTCTGTTTGTCAATGACCTTACACACAGTCCATGTTTTATGACTGAATCTCTTCACACTGCGCTCTGATGTCACAATGACAAGAAAATCATGGCTTATGCAATCTTTACCTGGATTTCGGAACAACAGGTGACTCCTTCAGAAGCCATCTGATCTGGATCTTCATTGTTTGAAAGATAAGACATATCAGGGCTCAGCAGCACAAGGGTTAACCATGGATTCAGAATGAAAAACATTATAGATCCTGATCTGTTTTTGTGGGTGCAAATATTTTTGAAGCTTCCCACATGTAACCTTGACCTGTATTTCAAGGTCAAGCCACTGTACTTACAAGGACCAGTTACACCACCTTCCCAGAATGCATTGATCTGTTTTAAAGTAGAGCTTTTGAATTCTTATAAATAATTTCCCTTGACAATATATACATACTATCATTTTCTTGATCTGGAGTTAAGTAATAGGCAAAATATGCATCTGGCAATCATTTATAATAAGAATTGAGCCACAACATTCGAAAAAAAAAAAAAAAATGAAAAAAAAAAAAACACTAAAAAAAAAAAAAAAAAACAAGAGTATTTTGCGTGCCTTTCGACCCTTCAAGCCTGTCAGTAGAGCCTTAAGTTACTAAAAGGTCGAGATACTTAATGCAGACAGCAAAGACTGATCAGACTGCGCATTTCTGCGCAAATGCGCAGTCTGATCAGAGACTTTTCTGGCCACATGCGTTTAAAAACTATTTTCCTGCGATGTGGCTCATTTTTTTTTTCTGCCAGGGAATTTCTTTTTCATGTTTTGCACTTTCTGACATAAGGTGAATGTTCTGTTGGAGGAAACATGTCCGATTTTGTGTCATCTCCCAGATATACAGAGCACAGGAGAAAGGAGATAGAAGCAATAGTCGATGAGATGAAATAGAAGGGACAGGAGAGAAAGAGGAACATGAATGAAAGTGATGAAACAGCTTTCCCCCTCTTCCTTTACCTGCTGCTAGGACAGCAAGCCTTACCCCACTACTGCTAGGACAGCAAGCCTTGCCCCACCACTGCTGCTAGGACTGCAAGCCTTGCCCCACTGCTGCTAGGACAGCAAGCCTTGTCCCTTCACTGCTAGGACAGCAAGCCTTACCCCACTACTGCTAGGACAGCAAGCCTTGCCCCACCACTGCTGCTAGGACTGCAAGCCCTGCCCCACTGCTGCTAGGACTGCAAGCCTTGCCCCACTGCTGCTAGGACAGCAAGCCTTGCCCCACTGCTGCTAGGACAGCAAGCCTTACCCCACTACTGCTAGGACAGCAAGCCTTGCCCCACCACTGCTGCTAGGACTGCAAGCCTTGCCCCACTGCTGCTAGGACTGCAAGCCTTGCCCCACTGCTGCTAGGACAGCAAGCCTTGCCCCACTACTGCTAGGACAGCAAGCCTTGCCCCACCACTGCTGCTAGGACAGCAAGCCTTGCCCCACCACTGCTAGGACAGCAAGCCTTGCCCCACTGCTGCTAGGACAGCAAGCCTTGCCCCACTGCTGCTAGGACAGCAAGCCTTGCCCCACCACTGCTAGGACAGCAAGCCTTGCCCCACCACTGCTAGGACAGCAAGCCTTGCCCCACTGCTGCTAGGACAGCAAGCCTTGCCCCACCACTGCTAGGACAGCAAGCCTTGCCCCACTGCTGCTAGGACAGCAAGCCTTGCCCCACCACTGCTAGGACAGCAAGCCTTGCCCCACTGCTGCTAGGACAGCAAGCTTTGCCCCACCACTGCTAAGACACCAAGCCTTGCCCCACTGCTGCTAGAACAGCAAGCCTTGTCCCACCACTGCTAGGACAGCAAGCCTTGCCCCACTGCTGCTAGGACAGCAAGCCTTGCCCCACCACTGCTAGGACACCAAGCCTTGCCCCACTATAAGCCACCCTTGGTGAATTAGATACACTACTCCTTCAACTTTCTCTTAGCAGAAAAAGTTATAACCATTATCATGCTGGTTTCTGTTTCTGGTGGGTCGATCGTCTCTAAGTGTAGGTTGGGAAAATAGTCCTGAGCTGAGAATCGAACTGTTCGTTAAACTTTTAGCAAGCACAGTAGAGCTGATCAGACATCGCGTTATGTGGGGTCTGATTATGTAGATTCTGTTTGCCAATGCCCAAGTGTACGAACACAGTCCACCAGCCCCTGCCCATCGGGGCTTGAATAAATAGATGGGCTGCATGATGCTTCCACGCAGAGCTTAAAGTCCCATAACATTGGAAGTAACGTCTCCAAATGACCTATACAGTGTTGACGGGGACGTTAAACTAAAACTAAACAAACGAGCACAGTCCAGAATTTTCTTCTTATGCTTCACTGACGTCTTAGGGTAGTGCTTGGATTTTGTTCAACAGAGTGAGGAGGGTGCAAACGCAGCCCCCTACCATCTTTTGGAAATTATTTCAGATTCATACAGTTTTTCACCCTCTGCAAAATACCTGAAATTCGCATCCTCAACAGTCTGCGTACAGCCCTGAATCATGTTCAAAACTGTTGTTGCATATGCCGACCTGATCAGAAGCAATGTACTCTATATCCGATCTTGGTCTACGCTGTATGTCTAATAATGGTACCACCTATAAAGTCTGGCTACTCATTTTTGCACTTAAACATTTCAGGGTTCTATAATTAAGTTCTTAGCAGGAATGCGAAAAGTCTATTTTTAATCGACTTGGCATACATTTGTATAACAGTTTTGTAAATAGAATGTTCCGAAAGATGTCACGTGACATCGTGGCCTGGTTTTAGATATTGTTTGAGCAACCTGGCATTCTTATACTATTTTGTTTAACCCTCAAATGCCACTATTAAAGCAAACAGTGAAGTTCCTGTTCAACCTGCTGATCAGATGCAACATTCCGCGGCGTCTGATCTGGGCAAGATTCCTGATAGCTCTTGTTGCATTGATAAAAATAGCGCAACGTTTCAAGTTCTATTAATAAAACATAATATTGGTTTTCCCAAATCAGTGATGGTCTCTATAGATAGCTCCCATTGCATTGATAAAAATAGCGCAACGTTTCAAGTTCTATTTATAAAACATAATATTGGTTTTCCCAAATCAGTGATGGTCACGTGGACAACTGCATTAATTCCGTTTGGCCATTTAGTAAATTTGGGTTGATCGTAAATCGATCAACCCAAAAACCAAAACAAAAAAACAAAAACAAAACAAAAACACATAATTATCAGATAAGGAAGAGTAAAGGGAATAATTAACCCTTGTCCTGCTGAATATTTAAATATGCCACACCCATTACTTATTATCAACCAATCAGATTACTTGATGCAGACTATTGCAACTAATTCATTAACTGAATGACAATTTATGTAGATCCTGATCAGATGGCTTCTTCAGAATATATTTGCTCAGGTCTTTCTGTCTGAGACGACACAGAACACGGCGCCTCATCAGGGTCTTTGCCCCTGCCAATCAGGGCTTGAAGAAATGGATTGGGCTGCATGATGCTTCTAGCAGAGCTGAAGCTAGCCACACATGAGTACTGGCAATCCACTTAGAGGTCTAAGCCAGCCCAGGCAAAGTGATGCGAGTCAGACTGTCCCTACATATTAACCCTTTCGGTTTGTTTGGGCGGCAGGGATTGAGATGTCATTTCATCTCGATGTCTGGTAAAAGCCCCCGCCCATCGGCACTTGAAGAAATAGATGGGTTGCATGATGCTTCCATGCAGAGCTGAAACCGATCGCACACGAGTACTGGGAAACCACTCAGAGGATCTAAGCCTGCCCAGGTAAAGCGGTGCTACTCGGTCCTTCATGCTAATAAACCCTATTGGTTTCATTGGGCGACAGGTCATGAGATGTCATTTCATCTCAGTGTCGGGTAAAAGTCCCACAAAATTGGAAGCAACATCTCAAAAATGACCTTTACAGTGTTGACGTGGACGTTAAACCTCAGATCAAACTCACAACATCCTCTAGGCGGTTTATCAGTACTCGTGTGCAGTCCGCTTATCCTTTAGCATGCTGTAGGCGCATTCGTGCGCCCTAGAAAATGTAATGGCGCCACGCTGTAGGTGCAATCGTGCGCCGAAATTGACTGGTGTGCTTGGTGCGACTCATAAAAAAGGAGGAACTCTCGTTTTTCGGTGCGGTTTGGCATTTCAGTATCAAATAACATCCGGGCATCGATGAAAAAAAAAACTTGCCATTTCGATGTTTTTGGATGGATTTTCTTCGGGTTTCCTGGGTAAGGATGCAATTTTTTTTTTAGGAAATCGCTACTTTTTGACGAACTTGATCTAATCGAGCCCAAAATACGCTCTGAAAGGGCGTTTTAAATGATTTTTCGACTCAGTCAGCTGAGTAACCGTAGGCTACTTTCGTTTTCCATATGCTTTGAATGGTGGAGAAATCAAGAAAAATACGGGTTTTTGCGTGCTAAAAGTTGCTGAAAATGGTAGTATTTGATAAAAACAATTCAGTGGGACAGAGTATAGATAAAAAAATTAATTCAGCAGGGTAAAGGTTATTCAGCTCTGCAGTGGCCGATCTACGTGCATTGTGCATCTATATTGGCTAATATAGTACATGTAGTTGTGATATCTCACAAACAAATTTAGATGGTAAAGGATGATGAAACTGGAATGAAACACTTATAAATCCTATTAATACTTTTATCATACCATAATTATATTATGAGATATACAGAAGATAAAAACAAATCTGATTATGTAATACAAATATATGATAATAAGATAAAGATGATAAAAAAACAAACATTTCCTGCTTTTATTTTCTTATGAATACATCTTTAAGTATCTAATCCTGATAACAAAAGATTATTTCTATGATGTCACTTTTAAAATCTTACAGAAAGTTTGTTTTGTTTGAATTGAGGTTTTACGTACGTCCTGCCTCTACTATTTAGATCTTTTTGGAGATGTTGCTTCCAATTTTGTGGGACTTTTACCCGACATTGAGATGAAATGACATCTCAAGCCCTGCCACCCAATGAAAGCAATAGGGCTTCTCTGCACTGGTAAACCATACCTACCATATTTAACTAAAGACTGTATAGGTCATTTTGGAGACTTTGCTTCCAATTTTGTGGGACTTTCACCTGGCATCGAGATGAAATGACATAGATCAAGCCCTGTCGCCCAATGAAACCCATAGGGTTTATAAGCATGGATGGACCGACTCGCACCGTTTTGCCTGGGCAGACTTAGATCCTCTAAGCAGTTTACCAGTACTCGTGTGCAGTTGGCTTCAGCTCTGTGCGGAAGCATCATGCAGCCCATCTTTTTCTTCAAGCCCCATGGGTGGGGGACATAACCACTTTAATGCCTATCTTGAGATTTTCCTTTGCACCTAAAAAGGAAGACACCTTGGTGTGTAACATGGTGTATGAAGACACCATTTGGTTTGCAGTGGCCTATACCATAATGACCCTTAGTATAGGGACAGATTGGCCCAAGCAAACAGTGCAGACCAGATCAGACTGCTCTGGAGCAGTCTGATCAGGATCTACACTGTTTGCTATTCTGTCTGCACCTTTTGGGCTCCTTGCAGGACCATGAAACAAATTTGTTAAAATTTTAGGAGAATTACAGCAAGTCCTGAAAGTGTCTGAATTTTAGGATTTTTACATAATATCTCTTCCTACCTGTAGCAGCTGTCAGATAGTTGTCAATCATTTAGCAACATCATTTTAGCTCTAACTCATGAGAAAATATACCATTCCTGGCCCAGTTGTTCAGAGCTTAATGCATTTACCATGGGTCCCCAACCATCTGGGCTTCCATGGAGAAATAGATTGGGCTGCATGATGCTTCCATGCAGAGCTGAAACTGACCGCACACAAGTACTGGTAAACCACTGTAAGTTCTAAGCCAGCCCATGCAAAGTGGTGCGAGGGTGCGAGTCAGATCATACATGTATATAAACCTCATTGGTTTCATTGGGCGGCAGGGCTTGAGAAGTCATTTCATCTCAGTGTTGGGTAAAAGTGCCACAAAATTAGAAGCAATGTTTCCCAAAATATCGTGAATAGTGTTGGTGGGGAAAACAAACAAACGAAAACTGTATTTATCCTTTGAATTCTGACAGACAGGCCTGAGCAAACAGTGTAGACCAGGACGAGATGCTGCAGAACTCGGCCTCACATTAAGGTCTTCACTGTTTGTCTTTGACTCACAACATTAGGTGGTTGATGTTTGACACCTGCCGGGGCCGGCAACATTCTTTCGTGGAGATTGATCATGAAATCTTTTCTACGGTCCCCTTCCGCTGAATCAAGAAGGGCAGTTGTCAGTTTTTGGTGAAAGAATGTGCACTGTACTGGTTAACAGCTTATGTATAAGCCTGCCCAGGAAAAGTGTGGATAGATAAACTGACTGGCTCAAAAATGACCTAAATATTGTTGACTGGGCCATAAGACTCGAATACAAACAAACAAACAAACAAACAAACAACATTGGGTGGTAAGTTGAACTTGATAAAGTATTGTAAGAAGCTTAATTAGGTGTCTGAATTATACTTAGGGTAAATGTTAAAACTTCAAGTATCCCCACCCACCCACACACACACACTAACCACCACACACACACAAATTAAAGTACAGTGCTGTACCACTAAACCTATCTGGATTTTCAATATGATTGGATCATAGGTATGGATTTAACAGCTGAATGAATCCAAAAACAGGCTGTTTTAACATTATTTACTCACTGTTTTGACCAGGAATGTTAATTAGTAGATCTGGTGGTAGCTTACCATAACCCATTTAGTACCAGAAACCTCAAAACGGGTACCCTGGCAAACAGTGCAGGCCCAGATCAGACGCCGCATTCTAAAAGTTCAGCCAGTTTCCAAAGTAATTTTGAAGAAAACACAACCTGACACCCCTAAATTTCAAAATGGACTCCTATTATATATAAGGAGGAAGATTCCATTTGGTACAAAAAGGGTTAATTCCAACCTGCTCTAGCTAGGTAATAATTTACATATTACATCTGGTATATTGGAATCCTGTTGCTACCAGAGGTCTGGTAGGCATTATTCCATTTCATCCTTGAGTCATTACGGCCCCCGCCCATTGGGGCTTGAAGAAACAGATGGGCTACATGATGCTTCCACGCAGAGCTGAATCCGACCCGCACACAAGTACTGGTAAACCGCTTAGAGGATCTAAGCCTGCCCAGGCAAAGCGATGCAAGTTGGCCCATCCATGCTTGTTAACCCTATTGGTTTCATTGGGTGGCAGGTCTTGAGAAGTCATTTCATCTCAGTGTTGGGTATTAATTTTGTCCTACAAAATTGGAAGCAATGTCTCCAAAATGACCTTTACAGTGTTGACAGGGACGTTAAACCTCAAATCAAACAAACAAACAAACAAATCCTTGAGTTATTCTCTGGACATTATTCTTTACCAAAATACAGTGAAATTCCGCTAATAAGACCAGCCTATTTAAGGCTAATGCTGCATTAATAGAAGCATATTTAGAATATAAGAATCTTATATGGGTGTGAGGGGTGAATGGAAAAATCCTTCCCGAGGATCACTGTCCATCATCAAGAGGCTTGCCGAGTGATGCCGGACAGTGATCCAGAGGGATGGATTTTTCTATCCACCCCTCACACCCATTAGGATTCTTTTTCTTGCATACCTTCCATTTTTAATGCTGCTGTCACTTCAGTTACCGACGTTCGCCATGTTGTGATGACACTACAGAAATGTTTAGTGATGTCATGTAATGTGCTGCAACTCAACCTTAACGACGGTGCACATGAGGTCGTATTCAACCAGTGCATTTATCAAACATGCGAGAATATTCGATTTGGGCATAGAACACCAGGTTTAGAACAGTATTTCTATCCCAGGCTAAAACTGCGGATTTCTTTATCTGGTGTGCAAGAAAGTTTCAGTGTTTCTTTCTATGAGTATTCTACACGCAGTGTCCACTATCTAAGTAAAAGGAACCACCTTTGGGGCTGTTCAAAAGTGGTCTTTAAGGCCACTTTTGAACAGTCCCAAAGATGGTTTTAATACAGGAATTTTACTGTAGTGTGGACCCAGATCAGATGCTGCATTGAGCAGTCTGATCTGTGCCCAAAATATTTGACTTATTTTATAAACCTATGGGATGGAAGGTTCCATTTGGCCGTAATTGGTGTTCAGTTGGAAGGTTCCATTTGGCCATAATGGGTAAGTTGTAATCATTACTATGATGTAAGAATTGAAAAGATCAGAGCTTATCTGAGTTGAAGATAAAAAGCTTCCAGAAGCCAGCTGGACCACTGTAAAAAATAAGTAACAGCTGTTGTTTCGAAATTGTTTGATTTTCCAGGTAATCTGTGAGGTACATACTGCACTGAATATTGTAGTTTTCGGGTTGGTTCAGTAAGTAGGACTTGGTCCTGTAGGGAGGACTGGTTAACCCTAGTAGCTGTGGCTTGCCCGCTTCAATCTACAGGAGACCTTCGATGGCTCGAACAGCGATGGCTCGTTTACCATGGATGTGTCGAACCCATTCTTGAGTCCCTAGCGAAATCCTCTACATAAGAAATAGTGGGGGATAATTAAGGAGATTTTAGTCTTTTATCTTGCAAATGTATGCTGTGTGTGCTCATTACAATTGCCTGGATGAGGCGATTCTAATGAGTTTACACAGTATACATTTTCATTATAGAACACCGAAAAGATGTCTAAAAGTATCTCGTTATGCCTCCTGAGAGTAACCTCAGTGGCTCGAACTACCCCTGTTTCGAACAGATTTTCGAGATTTTCGAGGTCCCAAAGGTGTTTGAGCCATAAAAGTTCGACTGCAGTTCAAATTGCAGTTTGTATGTTTGTTTGATTTGAGGTTCAACTTCCCCGTCAACACTGTATAGGTCATTTTGGAGATGTTGCTTTCAATTTTGTGGGACTTCTACCCGACACATCTCAAGCCCTTCCGCCCAATGAAACCAATACGGTTTATAAGCATGGACTCGCACTGCTTTGATCCTCTAAGCGGTTTACCAGTACCCCTGTGCGAGTTGGTTTCAGCTCTGCGTGGAAGCATCATGCCACCCATCTATTTCTTCGAGCCCCGATGGGCGGGGGCCTTAGGGTTTGGCTCAGTAAGTAGGACTTAGTTCCGTAGGGAGGACCCATTAACCCTTGTAGCTTTGGCTTGCCCGCTTCTAAGGATAGAAAAAAAAAAAATCAGTACTTCTAGGATGAAAAAAAAAGCGTCTTGTCTGGAGCTATGGTGCTCTCATTATAGTTACCGGCCCCGATAGCTCAGTTGGTAGAGTGTCCGCTCCGGGGAACGGGAGGTCACGGGTTCGATCCTGGGCTGCGACATACCAAAGTTGTTAAGAATGGTACTAGTTGCTCCTCGCTTGGCACTCAGATTTACAGAGCTAGGACTGGTCGAACCAGTGTCAGGATAATGTGACTGGGTGTGGTATCATGTAATGTGTCTGGGACATGATACTTCAGTGAGGCAGCACTATAAAACTGAGCATTGAGCTCCCTGTCGCAACCAGACACCGTCGTGATATGACTGAAAAATTGTTGAAAGGGATGTTAAACCCGAATTCACACACACGCTGTCATTACAATAAATATGGTAGGTACTATTATTACGTCTAATTTTTTTATGGGAACAGATTTTAGTTTGGGATATAAAGAAGGTCTGCAATGGTTAAAAAGGCCACAAAAGCGAGAAGTGCATAATAGTGGCAGTTTGCATGAATGGTATACAAGATAATAATATGTTTTTTTGGCATCAGATATAAAAGATAGAAAATAAAATGATTGGCTGTGTAAATTATTGATGCTATAAGAACCCATCTGACAAAAAACTCTGGCGAATGATCGGTTAGATGGTTAGATAACAATTACCAAGAGAAATGTGATTGATAAATTTGTCAGACGGCATTTTATTTCTTGTTCAATATTTTCTGTATTAGTTGCCCTCGCGTTCTGACACTTGATGTTGAATATCTTACATACAGTGAAATTTCATTGGCTCAAATACGAATTGATGGTTTTGATTATCTTTACCACACTCTGGGCTAAAATAGCAGATGACAAATTGTTGATATTTTTCGTATTTCCCCCCAAATCAGGATTTGACATCTCATGCAAATTGTCTCCAACGGAGACAATTTGCATGAGATGACAAATCCTGCTTTCTTGGAAAAAAAAAGAAAAATATTTCAAAATGACGTCTGCAGAAAAAAAAATACCCAGCATGCAGAGCAGTAAGGAAATTTTGAATGAAGACCACAATGTGCTTCTTTGATAAAACATTTCCAAAAACGAAGTGATTTAACCCTTGTCCTGCTGAGCCTGGATATGCCTTATTTTCCAAACAATGAAGATTTTGTTGCAATAATTTGCATCAAGTTATCTGATTGGTTGATAATCAGTAGTAGGTGTGGCATATTTAAATATTCAGCAGGACAAGGGTTAAATTGGAGCATACATAAGAAGTGAAGAGTTCTTTAACACGCTCGAAGCAGCAATGGGTCCCTTAATAATTAATACCGTAAAAATCCTAAAAATTCAGACACATTGAGAACTTGCGGTAATTCTCCTAAAATTTTACCAAATCCAGCAAGGAGGCCAAAACATGCAGGTAGAATGGTATTAACAGTATAGACCCTGATCAGACTGCTCATTCAGTCTGATCTGGGTCTACACTGTTTGCTTAGGCATATCTGTCCCAATACTTATGATCATTACAGTATTTTAGTCACTTTTCTCAGCATAAACAGACTGCATAGTTGTGCTCTCTTAGGAGAAGCATTTGTGTGTGCCAATTACAGTACGTGTGGGAATTATGGCAGATATGGTACTTTGCATTTCGTTTGAACCGAGGTTTAACATCCCCATCAACACTATTTAGGTCATTTTGGAGATGTTGCTGGACTTTAATCCAACATTGGGATGAAATGACATCTCAATTTTTAAGCCCTGCCAGCAAATGAAAACAATATCGTTTATAACCATGGACAGTCCGACTTGCATCAGTTTGCCTGGGCAGGCTAAGACCTTCTAGGCTGTTTACCAGTACTGATGTACGGTCGGTTTAAGCTCTGCGTGGAATCACCATGCAGCCTGGTCTATTTCTCCAAGCTCTGATGGGTGGGGGCGCAGTATATTGCCTATATTTGATTAAACCACTATGTGCATGTATATTCTCTTTTATTATGCCCCCGCCATTCGAAGAATGGTGGAAAGGGCATATAGCGTTGCCCCTGTCCGTCCGTTCGTCCGTCCGTCCGTCCGTCCGTGCGTCCGTCCGTGCGTCCGAAACCTAAACGCAGTCAATAACTTCCTTATTTCTTGATGGATTTTAAAATTACTCGGCAGAAATGTTAACCATCATGAGACGACGTGTCACGTGCAAAACCCAGGTCCGTACCACCAAGGTCAAGGTCATACTTAGAGGTCAAAGGTCAAAAAAAGGGTCCGAAACTTAAACGCAGTCAATAACTTTCTTATTTCTGGATGGATTTTGAAATTATTTTGGAGAAATGTTAACCATCATGAGTCGATGTGTCACCTGCAAAACCCAGGTCCGTACCTCCAAGCTCAAGGTCATACTTGGAGGTCAAAGGTCAAAAAAAGGGTCCGAAACTTAAACGCAGTCAATAACTTTCTTATTTCTGGATGGATTTCAAAATTACTTTGTAGAAATGTTAACCATCATCAGTCGATGTGTCACATGCAAAATCCAGGTCCGTACCTCCAAGGTCAAGGTCATACTTGGAGGTCAAAGGTCAAAAAATGGGTCCGAAACTTAAACGCAGCCAATAACTTACTTATTTTTGGATGGATTTTGAAATAATTTTGAAGAAATGTTAACCATCATGAGACAACGTGTCACGTGCAAACCCAGATCCGTACCTCCAAGGTCATACTTGGAGGTCAAATGGCATAAAAAGGGTCCAAAACTTAAACACTGTCAATAACTTTCTATGGATGAATACGAACATAGACATATTTTCAGGCGGGGGCATCCGTGTCCTATGGACGCATTTCTAGTTGGTTATATCATGCAAGCAGAGTATTGATCAGAGTAAGATGTTTCATGATCAGGTTATTGAACAAAAAGCATTTTTAGATCTAATAGTCTCTGAAACAAATCATACCGCAAAAGTCCTAAAAATTCCTTCTGACATGGCTCTCTGTATAAGTCTCAGGGTCTTAACCCTTCTCTTGCTGAATATTCAGTTTAGCCACACCCATTTCTGACTTTGAACCAATCAGATTACTTGATGTAATTTATTCCTACAAATTCATAAATTGAATATCAAACAGTGTAGATCCTGATCAGATGGCTTCTTCAGAAGCCATCTGATCTGGATATACACTGTCTGAAGCCATCTGATCTGGATCTACACTGATCTGGATATACACTGTCTGAAGCCATCTGATCTGGATCTACACTGTTTGCAAAGAAAAGGGTTGTCGTGAACAGCAGGATAAGAGTTAAACACATTTTCATGGTTCCAAAGTAAAGGTCAGAATTTTGAGTTGAAGGCACAAGTCTACCAAATTTATCAAATGTATTAACAGATAATAATCATTCCATGGCGGTCACTAACCACCAACCATGGGGGGGCAGAAATGAATTGGACTGCATGATGCTTCCACACAGAGCTGAAACCAACCCCTTGTGAGTACTGGTAAGCTGCTTAGATGATTTAAGCCTGCCCAGACAAAGTGGTTTGCATCGGACCGTCCCTGCATGTGAACTCTATTGATTTGTTAGGATGGTAGGACTTGATGTCATTTCATCTCAATGTTGGGTAAAAGTCCCACAAATTAGAAGCAACATCTCCAGAATGACCTAAATAGTGTTGATGGCGACGTTAAACCTCAATTCAAACAAATCACAGGAGGCCACATATTCGAACAGTGTGTGTGTTTGAACTTAGATTGCATTGGATCTAACTCGTGCCCTGAACTCGTAAGTTTCGTTTGATGTTTATTGCTTAATGGTCAGTTCTTAGGGGTGTATCATGTACCATTTTATTGGAACTTCTGTGCACTGGCTTAAATGTTAAAGGTGGCAGACTTTACTTTATATAATGTGAAAGAATCCAAAGGAAAAAAGAGATTTCCCTAAAAAAAAGTTCTGTAACACCATCTGCCCAGATCAGCAGGTCGAAAATTTCTGAAAGGGCTGAGGTTTGGAATGCGGGCTGTTAGAAATTTTCTGCTTGACCAATTCGCGCATTGTGTGCTGATCATAAAGGGTGCTGCATGATCAAGGCAAACTGCGGAAAGAATGGTTTTATCAATTGGAGGCTTGCGTATTGTAAAAGGTAACGGCGAAATTACTCCTTACAATATTGATGTGTTCCATCACTTAGCTGATGTATGACTTTAATTAGGTGCCAGGATCTATAGATTGGGGAAAAAAACTAAACACAGTTATATCGGAATATGGATTTGCACTTAGGTTGGACGTCTGTTTAATCTTTATCGCGCTAAATACAACAGCTCTATCTTTGAAAACAGTGCAGATCCTGTTCAGATGGCTTCTAAAAGAAGCCATCTGAACAGGATCTTCTCTGTTTGTCATGCAGCATGTGACTTGAACAGATGGACAATATCTAGTAATTTGATTGGTTGATAGCCAGAAATTGATGTGGCAAAATTAATTTATTCAGCAGGATAAGTCTGAGGTTGTCTGACCATAGCTCCATATAATAGATAATGCTAATAATTTTATTGGGGGTTCACTGCTGTTGTCTACACGGTCATCAATGATGAGCATCAATGTGAGTGTGATAGCTCAGTGGTTAGTGCAGCGGCGATAAAATTTCGGTGTTCGTACACGCACCATTGGCATCATTTGCAGGGATGAATGTCATAAAGTGCACTGTCCTTCGGATCGGGACGTTAACTGGAGGCCCCCTGTGCAGGGAGAACCATCCCCTGTGCTGTGTAGGCTTTCATCCTGCAAACCTGGAGTGTATGTAATATACACCTGCGGTAATGGCCAAATGTGACCGACACGTATCAGTAGAAAGAAAAAAGGAAAATGGCCAATAGAATTAAACTGTGCGAATTCTTGGTTTTATATTCTGTTTTAACCCATTAGATGCCATGAAAATGCTGTCTGTTTATGTCGACTGCTACATATTCATGCAAACTTACATACAGGCAAACAGTTTGGACTCTGATCAGACTACTCCCAGATTCTGATCTGGGTCCAGACTGTTTACAAAATGACTTTTAAAGTTACCAGCAGTGGACAATTGTTGTGATTGGCATCTTATGGGTTAATAGAAAATAAAGGCCTGGGGCCAGTTGTTCAAAGCATCGTTAGCTTAACGAGCTCGTAAGTGGTCATATTGTTAACTATTGTAGCAAGTTTAATATGTAAAATTTTGGTATTTTTGCTGAAAAAATGTTAACAGCTTTTGCGGATGCAAAAGCTGCTCACATTTTTTCAGCAAAAATATTAGCATATTTGCTATAATAAATGATCAAAGTTTTAACGATACGTTAACTAACGACATCGTTAGGTTTGAACAACTGGCCCCAGGAAAGCCATAATGGGACATTGACAGACCGGGGATGCAGACAAAGCACCCAGGTTGCCATATATTTAATTTTACATTAAGTTGATATTCAAAATTCAAGTGTCCAGGCCTAAGTAAACGGGCCTCCGTGGCCTAGTGGATAAGAGCGCTGACCCTTAATCATTAGGCCTCTCGCTGCTGTGGGTTCGAGCCTCGCTCGGGTCACATGTGAGACGCCAAGTTCTGCAACGGAAGGTCAGGTGGTTTTTCTCCGGGTACTCCGGTTTTCGC
Source organism: Lucinisca nassula (assembly GCA_963580285.1). Taxonomy (NCBI): domain Eukaryota; kingdom Metazoa; phylum Mollusca; class Bivalvia; order Lucinida; family Lucinidae; genus Lucinisca; species Lucinisca nassula. The sequence goes on from OY757016.1 coordinate 73,764,489, forward strand.
CAACCTCTGATTAATGATCGACTTGATATGAGTGAAATAATCTTGAAAGGGCCGTAAAACCAAACCCCCCCCCCCTCCCCAGGCCTCAGTTTTAGGCACATTGGACCACTGGGCTCCAGTTTGTCTGTATCCCTGCAAACAATGTAGACCCAGATCAGATACCACAGGACATGGTGCTTGCTTCAAGTAAGGAATTTTAGGATTAAACAAAGGTTCAACTCCAGGTTCAGGATCCGTTTTCCAGCCTACACTCGGAGACATTCAACCTTCCAGTACCTCAATTTATAGCGGTTTCTTCTTTAGAAGCCTATGTGATGTAGTGGTTATGCTACTCGCCTGATAAACCAGGGATTGCAGGATCGATCCCGGGCTTCTCCAGACTTTCGGATGAGTCTTTAAACTGAGGTCCCGTCTCCATATGACCTTAGCTGTTGATGGGACATAAAACTGAAACTCACTCATAGCCGTTTCTTCATATTCTGGGATTGATTGATTTCTTCAGCAGTTTTGTCCTAGCGTTGATGGATAAAATAAATCACAGATGATCGATCATGATCTGATGTCATTCTGTTCACTACATTGGGATGGGAATTTTAAAGATATATTGATCCATAGCTTTGATACTGTATATAATTAACCCATTTTGTACTGAACGGAATCTTCTGCCTAAAATATAGCAGGAGTCCATTTCAGAATTTAGGGGTGTCCAGTTGTGTTGTCTTGTTTGGAAAATGGCTGAAAATTTTGTGCTCTGCAGCATCTGAAGTGGGCCTGAAAGCCAGTATCCCATGTTGGGGTTTCCAGTACAAACTGGGTTAAACTGTTAGTTCCTCAGCTATAAATTGCACATTTACCGAAAAAATCCTAAAAATTGGGACTCCTTGGGGACTTGCTGTAATTCTCTTTAAATTTTTGTTAGTTTGTTTCGGGATCCAGCAAGGAGTCCAAAAGGTGCAGACTACATGGCAAACGGTGTAGACCCTGATCAGACTGCTCGTTCAGGAGCAGTCTGATCTGGGTCTGCACTGTTTGCTTAGGAATGTCTGCCCTAATACTAAGGATCATAATGGTAACTTCTCATATTCATCATAACGTAGTTTTGGGACAGGCCTCAAGAGCGCTGACTCTTAATCATTTGGTCTCGGAGCCGCCCTCAGGTCAACATGCAAGATGCCAAGTTCTGCAACATGCCCCCTGCACTAGTGTAATGATTAATCCTCAGTGGCTCAAACTACCCTTGTCGCGAAGAAAATTTCATGGTATTTGAGCATTAGAAGTTTGACTGTAGTTTTCTGGTTATGCATTGCTCGGGGTGGGGAGAAAAGTGAATTCTTGCATAAATACTTATGCGCATGGCTGTTTGAAGCCATTGTCAAATGGACCGAAAGCCGTGCTCAGACAGCAAAAACCATGTTCAAATCATGAAATTCGCGTGCTGTTTGAACATGGCTTTTGAGCTTTTGATATCACAAGACGGGCCTTGCTTTGTTTACGTTACGTTCAGCGACGTAACGTTATCGCCCTGAACTTAGCGTTTTATGGATCTTTGATGACGTCAGAGGGTTAATGCATGACAACGTCATTGTAAACAACATTCTGAACTGGCCGCCATTTTGGTTTGCCTGTCGCATTTGGAGAGTTTATATGGAATTTATATGGAGCTTTTGGGCATTTACGTCAAAATTTGCAGTCGGATTCGTAAGTTATGCAAGAACAGCGATCATCCATGTTTATTTCATTGCATTAACATTTGCCGGATCCCTCGGAAGATATTTGAACATTCTGCCTGGCGGCCTCATGTTCAAACAGCTTCCTCGGGACCCGGCAAATGTTAATGCATGAAAAACCATGGTTGATCCCTATATTATTTTGGGATAATTAATCTGACCTCAATTAAACTATATGTTGTTGGTACTTGTTAGAATTGCCTCAGTGAAGCCACTCTGATAGTAACTGTAACATATTTTCTGACAAAAATAATGAAAATTATCCAGTGACTAACTTTACATACCTTAATTATTGTATGTATTTGGGCTCAATGACATGTCTGGACAAACAGGTAAACCCTGATGAGACATCACAGAATGCAGTGTCTCATCAATGTCAACATGTTTACCACTCATGAAGCTATTTTTAGACACAATATCGAGCAGTAAGTTGGACTTGTTCAAATTTTAGAACAGGTATGGTAAGGAGTTGAGGTGTGGGAATACTTCGGGTAAATCGGTACAAATTATGAGACAATGAGGAATTAAGTTTTTTTTTGGTAAGATTTGCAGTTTCAGCCGGAAATACAGGCCTCGTATTTTTGAGGCATTTGCAGGATTTCAAGCTTTTAGATTTTGATTTTTCCTCTCATATTCTTTTTAAAATGACTATTTAACCCTTATCCTGCTGAATAGATTTATTTAGCCACACCAATTTCTGACTATCGGCCAAGGAAATTACTTGATATAATGTATTCACTCAGTTCACAGACTTCATTACAAACATTGTAGATCCTGATCAGATGGCTTCTTCAGAAGCCATCTGATCTGGATCTACACTGTTTGCAAAGGTTATGGTTGTCGTGTTCAACAGGATAAGGGTCAAGACTACAAAATCGGCCCTTTCAGGCATGGAAAAACTTGATCAGTAATCACAGTACTGTTGGTTTTCTGACAAGAGTAGACCCCCATCAGGCTTACAGAACTGTCAAATCAGGATTTGTTTATCTGTTTGTATATCAGGATATATTTGGGTGTTAAAATTAACTTGTTTGAATTGTAGCATGATTACAGCAAATGGATTTACAGTAATTGCTTACGGAAAAAAAAGTGTGTAATTGGAAAATTCAAAATGGTGATAGTGTGATGATTCTATTCTCATGGCAATTCCGTGTTTTTGATGCGAAATCAGCAAAAATGGCATGCAGTTAGCATGTCACAGACATCGGCCTCTTTCATTGACCATTCGGCTGTGTATGGTGTACTGGAATTTACATTAATAGGTTGACGGACAGGCCAGGGCAACCAGTGCAGACCCTGAAAGGAGCAGGCTGGTCACGGTCTTCACTGTTTGCCATTCTCCACCACCACGGTTTTGACAGTCATTTATCCTTTCAAAGACCTCTGGGACTTCATATCTGTACTAGATCTGGCAAACCAATTTCCATGTTCATTTCCTCCGAGGAAAAAAATAGCTCACATGATTGTTCCTATGAATCAAGAAAACAAGGAAATACCTGACGTTTTCGATGGGTTTATTCCATAGAGATTTTACAGGGAAGAAAAATATACCACAACCTCTGTATAGCAGTTGTTGTTTGGGCCTAAAGCCACAATTATGTTAGTAAACACAATCATCATATCCAAGCAAAATGTGTAGATTATATAGAAAAATGACCATTTATGGTCATTTTTCTATATAATCTATACATTTTATTATCCAAACAGTGTAATATCTAAAACCATGCTATAATGAATGGTGTTATAAAGTGGTTTGAGTGTATGCAGTTTTCCACCACACAAACAAGTCACCATATACATTGTAAAATGCCTGCCTCGGAAGCTCAGTCGGATGTGTGTCTGACTTGTGATCTGTAGGACACAGGTTCGATACCTGCTTGGGTCGGCAATATTCTTTCCTGGAGATTGATCATGAAATCTTTTCCCTTTTTCTGATTCAAGAAGGGCAGTTGTCAATTTCTGGTGAAAGAATGTGCACTGTACTGGTTAACCGCTTACATATAAGCCTGCCCAGGAACAGTTTGGATAGGTAAACTGACCGGCTCACAGATGACCTAAAAAGTGTTTGCTGGGCCGTTTAACTTCAATACAAACAAACAAAACAAAAAACCAAGTTCTGTAATGGGAGGTTAAAAGTTTTTCCCCCAGGTACTCTGCATTTTGCCGGTTTTCATTTCACATACATGTATTACATTGACAACCTCGGTTTAACCATTTTCATCTTTATCTTTTCAGGAGAAGGGAGAAGTGTGAGATAAATGATTACCAGACTGCGGTGACAGATAGTACTGAACATGTCTGTGCCGCCAGATGAGATTGACGGGCGGTCCCCCGAATATGGGGTCAGTGTGGAGGAGTTGGTCGAGCTCATGGGCGTCTCTGGCCACGAGGCTCACGAGATCATCCAGACCAAGTATGGCGGGGTTAATGAATTGTGTAAAAAGTTGTATACATCTAGTAGTGAAGGTAAGATACATTAAACGAAAATCAAAGCGCAGAAAGCACGGGGTCGATTGTATGTGTGTGACTAAGACGGTTTCTTTCACCCCTTAACCCATAAAATGCCAATCATGAAAATTGTCGTCTGCTTTGTCGTCTGCCGGTTACTTCCTATTAGTCATTTTTGCAAACAGTGTGTACCCAGATCAGACTGCTCCTAAAGGAGCAATCTGATCTGGGTCCACACTGTTTTCCTGAACGGAACAGTCTGATCTGGGTCCACACTATTTGCCTGCATGAAAAAATATTACTTAAAAGTTTTGCAAGAAGAGTCAGCAGACGACATAAGCAGATGACATTTTCAGATGTAGTTTTTCTCGGTGTCCTAAGGGTTAAATTCCTGTATTTTTAGCTAACAGTGTAGATCCTGATCAGACACCGCCATTGCATTCTGCAGCTTCGCATCTGGGTCTGCACTGTTTGCCAATGTCCCTGCACATGAGCCCAGTCAATGTTTTACAGATAATGCCTTGTACACAACACTCCGACATCACTATTTCAAGAGTAACTTAGCTATAAATAATCATTTATCATATGAAATCGCTTCAGAGAATATAATAATGCCATGTATTAAATTTGATACTCTACAAGTGGATTTAGAAGCCTCTATGGTGTAGTGGTTACCCTACTCACCTTGTAAACCAGCGATCGCAGGATCGATTCCGGGCTTTTCCAGACTTTTGGACGAGTCTTTAAACCCAGGTCCCGTCTCGGTATGACCTTAGCTGTTTGTGAGACGTAAAACTCAAACACTCACTCACTCACAACAAGTGGATTAAATATGCAAATTATCCACATTGATGTCATGTTTACTATAGGTAGAATATTGACATGTTTGTTAAAGAATAGTGAATATAATGCGTTTTTAATGCCATATGCCAAATAAAAAACTTGCATTTGCGTTCATGCATTATTCAATTTATTAAACTCGTTGAGGAAAAAGGATAAAATGCTCGGCAAAGCCTCACATTTTATCCCTTTTCTTCAACTCTTTTAATAAATTCAATAATACATGGACAATCATATATGGGCCTCTATTACCGTATTCCTCCCATTAAGCGCTCCTGCTCCTATAAGCGCCCCCTCACTGTTTTTCCAAGAACAAAATAACAAGCGCCCCTTCTGCTGTTGGAGGAAAAAATATTTTGGCTTACCTAAAGGAAAGGTTTCAGCCTTTCAGTCATCACCGTTTCTGCTGTAAATCGTATCATGCAAGGTATTTCTAAACCCCTGGCTATCTAGGTACTTTACATGTTATGGTTCCACCATATTAGAATGGAAAACTACTACATGTAATTGGTTTAAAACTCTAAGTTCTGGTAATATTTTTGTCTCTTATAAGCGCCCCCTCTTTTTTCAATTTTTTAAGCGCCCGGGGCGCTAAATGGGAGGAATACGGTATTTGGATATTTGCCTGGTGAGTGATAGTCAGATGGACATTAGCAACGTAGCTCAGATTCATTAACTAGCTTTAGGTTTATTGACAAACAATTAATCCAGAAATGCACCAGGGCCCCTGAGAAGCGTGACCTTATTGCATATTTGACTATAAGAACAGATAAGGTTGGTATTTTGTGATATTTGAAGTATAGTTTGCCTTATTTCTCCATATAAACCTATGATGTGGGTATTCATTAGAACCGCCTCCTTGAGGCGGTTCAAATGAATACCCACAACATAATTTTTTGTAAATAAAAAATTATTACAAAATACCCACCTTACCTGTTCATGTGGTCGACCATCAAAGGATCAAGTTTGTTCTGTTTAATTTGAGGTTTAACACTGTGAAGGCCTGCCCCCTCCCATAGGGGCTTGACGAAATATATGGGCTGCACGATGCTTCCACGCAGAGCTGAATCCGGCCCCCACACTAGTACTGGTAAACCGCTTAGAGGATCTAAGCCTTCCAGGAACCGAGATGCGAGGCGGACCGTCCATGCTAATAAACCTTATTGGTTTCATTGGGCGACAGGGCTTGTGATGTCATTTCATCTCAATGTCGGGTAAAAGTCCCACAAAATTGGAAGCAACGTCTCCAAAATGACCTTTACAGTGTTGACGGGGACGTTAAACCTCAAATCAAACAAACAAACAAACACTGTAAAGGTCATTTTGGAGACAATGCTTCCACTTTTATGGGACTTTTACCTGACATTGAGATGAAATGACATAGATCAAGCCCTGCCGCCCAATGAAACCAATAGGGTTTATAAGCATGGATGGGCCGCCGTGCACTGCTTTGCCTGGGCAGGCTCAGATCCTCTAAGCAGTTTACCAGTACTCGTGTGCGGGTCAGTTTCAGCTCTGTGTGGAAGGATCATGCAGCCCATCTACTTCTTCAAGCCCGATGGGTGAGGGCCTGCAAAGGATCAGGTGATGCTGGACATAAGCACAGTCATGCCAAGCAAGCACATAGAGTAGACCTTGAGATATGAGTATCCCTGCCCATGCTAATAGCATTTGAAAGAAATCCAGCTAATAGTTATTTTTAGCCATTTTCTTATTGTCATTGTGACCTCCATGTTGTGTAGACTGGACATGTGGTGGGTTAGACAAGCAGTGAAAAGGAGCAGATCAAATGCCACGTTTTGTGGCGTCTGAACTGGGTCCGCTGTGTTTGCTTAAAGCAGAACAATTAAATGGTTAAATGAAGCAGTTGAAGGTCTCGTTCAGGACCATTTTCGAAAGCTTATATACTGTAAAGCCATTCAACCTGCCAGTCCAACCCTGCCCATCGGGGCTTGAAGAAGTATATTGGGTTGCATGATGCTTCCAGGTAGAGTTGAAACCGACCACACATGAGTACTGGTAAACCACTTAGAGGGTCTAAGCCTGCACTGGCAAAGTGGTGCATGTCGTACTGTCCATGCTTATAAACCATATTGGTTTCATTGGGCAGCAGGTCTTGAGATGTCATTTAATCTCCATGTTGGGTAAAAGTCCCACAAAATTGGAAGCAAAGTCTTCAAAATGACCTAAATAATGTTGGCGAGTTTTTAAACCTCAAATCAAACAAACCTGCCAGTGCTGTTAGTCCTTTGATCGAACCTACAAACAGCTTCATCCTTGAAGTAAGGTATTTAATAAAGGTGATTGATGGCGATGTCATGTTTGATGTTGTTGCAGTCACTTCTAAATACAGTTAAACTAACTTCTTAATGAGGACAGACAAGTGAGTGGGAGGATGTTGCATTCTGTTGTATGTTGAGCCATGCAGCGTGAAAGCGTGACTCAAGAGCAGCGGAGTCCTTGCAGTCATTCACACTGGGCTGACATGTACAGATGCATATGCAAACAGTGTAGATCAAGATGAGACGGCTCATAATGAGCCGTCTCATCAGGATCAACACGGTTTTCCATACTGTTTCATGTTAATGTTTTTATGCCCCCGCATCGTATGATGCCGGGGGCATATAGTTTTTCGGTTTTCCGTACGTGCGTCCGTGGGTACGTGCGTACGTGCGTACGTGCGTACGGTTTCCGAATGTACGAAAGTGTGTACGTACGTAATCCTGTTAGACTCAGGTTAAGGTTTTTGTACAAGGTAGAACTTGAGCTCATATTTTCCAAACCATACAATAGATTTGGTTTATATTTAGTATGATGATAGATATAGGTCCAAAGTTTTATTCAGCAATACCCCCACCCATACCCATGACCTCAAGGTCAAGGTCGTGGACTTTGAAATTTTTAATGTTTAATTAAACGATCCAGGTTAAGGTATTTGTACCAGGTAGAACTTGAGCTCATATTTTCCAAACCGTGTAATGAATTTGGTTCATATTCGGTATGATGATAGATATAGGACTGAAGTTTTATTCAGCAATACCCCCACCCATACCCATGACCTCAAGGTCAAGGTCATGGACTTGAAATTTTTAATGTTTAAGACCCAGGTTAAGGTATTTGTACCAGGTAGAACTTGAGCTCATATTTTCATAACCATACAATGGATTTGGTTTATATTTACTATGATGATACATATAGGTCCAATGGTTTATTCAGCAATACCCCCACCCATACCCATGACCTCAAGGTCAAGGTCATAGAATTAGAAAATTTTTAATGTTTAAGACTTTGGTTAAGGTATTTGTACCACCAATTTCAATAAACTTCACACAAATGTTCCTTATAAAAATATCTCGTGCAGGTTCGACTTTTAAGGTCATGGCCTCAAGGTCAAGGTCACAGAGGTTATTTTTAGAAAAACTTTGTCATTGCTCTAGCGCCTACATTTCTTCACTGATTTCAATATAAGTTCACACAAATGTTCCTTATGACAATATCTTGAGCGAGTTCGACTTTCAAGGTCATCACATCAAGGTCAAGGTCACAGTGGCTATTTTTAGAAAAACTTTGTCATTGCTCTAGAGCCTACATTTCTTCACCAATTTCAATATAACTTCATACAAATGTTCCTTATGACAATATCTCAAGCTATTTTGACTTTCAAGTTCAAGGTCACTGTGGCTATTTTTAGAAAAACTTTGTCTTCGCTCTAGCGCTTACATTTCTTGACTAATTTCAATATAGCTTCACACAAATGTTCCTTATGACAATATCTCTAGCGAGTTCCACTTTCAAGGTCAAGGTCACTGTGGCTATTTTTAGAAAAACTTTGTCACCCCTCTAGCGCTTACATTTCTTCACCGATTTCAAAATAACTTCACACATATGTTCCTTATGACAATATCTCGAGCGATTTCGACTTTTAACGTCAAGGTCACTATTGGTGGAACGCCGAAACTCGCACAGATTGGTATTTGCACCACTTAAAGATTAATGTGCTAAGCGGGGGCATCTGTGTACTGTGGACACATTTCTAGTTTTACTATACATCATAGTTAAATAAATGGACATGTCTAAAGACTTAGTAGGGGAAAGGGTTAACACATGCGATCAATGGGCCTGATTGTTCACAAAACTGATGAGTATGCAGGTTGATTCAGGCTGTTGCTGGCCACATCTCTCACATCATTAGACTGGTTCTTTAGCAATCCAAAACAGAAAAAAATGTTGAGAAGACAGTCTGTTCATCATTGGAAAGAGATCTGGTGCATAATTAGAGATAATTGAGACAAAAACTTATCCAATTTTCCTGAGAAGAATATAGTTTATAAATAATATTATATTGTTGTTGAGCAATAAGAAATGAATAATTTCAAATAGGCAGTTTGGAGCTATATGCCCGCTGGCTTTTCTGATTTTTAGCTCAGTAGGGCAGAAGGCTCCAGGGGAGCTTATAGTATGGACATCCATCTTTCAGCCATGTCACCACCTTTGACGAGTTATATCTTTACAACCTGATTTCAGTCATTTCTTATCTGTAGCATGCCTATGGTGGGGGTTCGATGACGAAAGCTTTATATCGAAATCAAATAAAATCTTTGGTTGCTGTGGCAACCACAAGGTCCCATACACTCAAAATGGGAAAATGGTTGTCTTCTGTTGGGCACAGTATTGGTCCAATCGTCATCAAACTTGGTCAGAATGATCATCATGACTGTATCTCTGTGAAGTTTGAATATGGGTCATGTGGGGTCAAAAATAGGTCAGTAGGTCAGTTCATAAAAAACAAACTTTCTAAGCACTCTAGAGGTCACAGTTTTAGTCCTATCATCATCAAAGCATGAATGATCATCTTGACAATATCTTGGTCAAGTTCTAATATGGGTCATGTTTGGTCAAAAAGTAGGTCAGTAGGTCAAATCATAGCAAAACCTTTTGAGCACACTATAGAGGCCACAGTTTTGGTCCAACCATCATCAAAGGTTGTCTGGATCATCATGACAATATCAAGGTCATGTTTGAATATTGGTCAAGTCAGGTCCAAAAGGGTCAGTTAATTGTTCAAATTATTGAAAAACCTTGTGAGCACTCAAGAGGCCAGTTTTGGTCCAATCATCATCAGACTTGGTCAGAATGATCATCTTGACAATATCTAGTTTCCAGTTTCCATAAGCTATTAAACGGCTTAGACTCAGGTGAGTGATCCTGGGCCATCATGGCTCTCTTGTTTTGAAAACTGGCACAAATGTTGTAAGGACATTAATGAAATTTACACGCACACACAATGATACATGTGCACACACGCATGCATGCATGGATGCTTGCACTCATGCTTAAGCACAAACAAGTTCAATAAGCTAACAATGCTTTGGATCACTTGGCCTGAACGGCCCCCGCCCATTGGGGCTTGAAGAAATATATGGGCTGCATGATGCTTCCACACAGAGCTGAAACCGACCCGCACAAGAGTACTGGTAAACCGCTTAGAGGATCTAAGCCTGCCCAGGCAAAGCAGTGTGAGCCGGCCTGTCCATGCTTATAAACTCTATTGGTTCCATTGGGTGGCAGGGCTTGAGATGTCATTTCATCTCAATGTCGGATAAAAGTCCCACAAAATTGGAAGCAACGTCTCCAAAATGACCTATACAGTGTTGACGGGGATGTTAAACCTCAAATCAAAGAAACACTTGGCCTGAAAGGTTTAGTGAAGTCATTCCATTGATTTACAACTCCTCGAAATACCCTATGTGGCACAACTGACATCTTAGTGATTTTGGATTTGATCAGATACATTACAGCATACTTAAGTAGATTAGTTGAGCCAGCGCACGAAAAAACTTACAATAAGACATTTGCGCCCAACGAAGACTCAGATCAGACTGCACATCCATGCAGTCTGATCAGAGTCTTCGTTGTGCACTCTGAGGATAGCTAAGAGCCCAATTCTCCTTTATGAAGCAAGAGAAGTCTCTGGTCAGACTACATTGATGCGCAGGCTGATCTGAGTCTTCGATGGGCGCACATGTCTTATTGTAGGTTTTGTCGTGTGCTGGCTCATTTGTCTAGAGTTTCTTTACATTTGACCTTTAGAAAACCATTGATTTATTCATAGAAGAGATGTAAATTGGAGAACTTACAGAAATTCGCTCAGCCTGTTACAACATTTCAATGGTTTTTTCAATGGTTTTCAGGTTATTTTAAGAGCAGTGAAAAAAGAAGGCGGATACATGAGCAATCTCACGTCAAAAAGGCTATTAAGACACATGACTAGACTGAGCCTAGTGTTTTGCAGATGCAAAAAAAGGCTGTATTTATTCAGTTTTAGCAGATTCTCTGCTAAAATTACGCAGTTTCCTTCATTTGCATAAGGAAAAACGGGGATAATGTCCTGTTTTATACCATTTTACGAGACATCACTGTTCACTGAAATATGCACTGGAGTCGGATTCCTGGTTCTGTCTCTGAATCTTTGTCTAGTTCGTCTGCGTTAATCCATATATGCCTGGCGGCTCATTTTTGGGACGTTAGTAAACAGTGTTTGTTTGTTTGTTTGAATTGAGGTTTAATGTCCCCTTCAACACTATTTAGGTCATTTTGGAGACGTTGCTTCCAGTTTTATGGGACTTTTAACTGACACTGAGATGACATCTCAAGCCCTGCCGTCCAATGAAAGCAAATGGTTATATGCATTAGATGGTCTGACTCACACCACTTTGCCTGGGTTTACCAATACTCATGTATGGCCATTTTCAGCTCTGCTTGGAAGCACCATGCAGCCCAATCCATTTCTCCAAGACCATTCTTTCGTGAAGATTGGTCATGAAATCTTTTCTACGGTCATTCTCTCCCTTCCGCTGTTTCAGGAAGGGCAGTTGTCAGTTTCTGGCAAAAGAATGTGCAGTACTGGTTAACCGCTTACATATAAGCCTGCACAAGAAAAGTGTGGATAGGTAATCTGACCGGCTCAAAAATGACCTAAACTAGTGTTGACTGGGCTGTTGAACTCCAATACAAACAAACAAACAAAGAAAAGCAAAGAATAGAAAGGTGAAACCATTGAAACAAAACAGAACTTGATTTTACCGGTACTTCTGAATCAGTAGCATATTTCTTTTTCTGTTGCCCATTTACATAGATATGCAGCAATCTGGCAGCAATCCATAAAGTTTAATCCTTTTTAGGCGGGAAACCCCTAAGGGGTACTATTGCAAACAGTGCCGGCCCAGATCAGACGCCACAGAACGCGGCGTCTGATCAGGGCCTGCACTATTTGCTAACAGAATGTTCCGTCAAAAATAAAACAAAAACGAAAAAAAAAAAATGGGCTTGCCACTCCTTGTTTGAAAGCTCAACTTGTGGAACAGATAGCAATGGAAGAGTCGCCTAGTATACAATGGGTTAAGTTTAAATGCTAATAGGATTAGATTTTGCCTAACTAAAGCAATTTAATGTGTCTTATTTTCTAAAGATGACTTTGTGCTCTACGTAAATGGCAGCCATAAAATGGTTTATGTGTGGTTAATTTCGTACCAAGAATAGGCAGGGAGACGTATTTTGTTAGGGCATCAAACTCATAACCAAGTTTATCTGCAGCTGCATACAAATCATCCTTGAATTTATTAAACGTGTTTTGAATGGTGCATCCATTTTGAATAATGCAGATATGCTTGTATTTCTAGTCAAGGAGGTGAAGAGTTGGTATTTTTATGCCCCTGGCATGAAGTGGGGAGGGGCATATAGTTTCGCCCTTGTCATTACATATGTATGTATGTCTGTATGTCGGTCTGTATGTCACACTTTGTAGTGCTACTCTTGCCACTGCAACTCCTCCTACAGTATTTGATGCAGGGCACACAATTCACAAGGAAACTGAATGCTGATCCAGCTCCTTATTGCAGAATGATGTCCCCTTGAAAACTTAAACAGTGTTGCATAGGAGGTTAAATAGTTCTTTTCTCGACTTCAACTCCTCCTACAGTATTTGATGCAGGGCATTAAAACTCACAATATAGTTCAGACATGCATTGAACATATGCATAAAGGAAACTGGATTATGATCCAGCCCTTCATTGCAGAATTATGTCCCCTTGAACAACTTAAACATTTTGGCAATAAGTGTAGCATGGGAGGTTAATTAGTACTGTTCGTGTCTCAGCAACTCCTCTTAAAGTATATGATGCAGGACATTGAAACTTACAACACAGTTCAGACTTGCATTGAATATGTGCATAAAGGAAACAGGATTCAGATCAAATCCCTTATTGCAGTTTTATGCCCCCTTGAATGACTTAAACATTTTGGCCATATGTGTAGCATAGGATGTTAAATAGTTCTGTTTGTGTCTCAGCAACTCCTGCTACAGTATTTGATGCAGAACATTGAAACTTGCAACTCAGTTCAGACATGTGTCGAACTTGCGCATAAACTAAACAGGATTCTGATCCAGTCCCTTATTGGAGAATTATGTCCTCTTAAACGGCGTAAATATTTTTTCATGTTTGTCTCATTTCCAGGTTTATCAGGGAGCCCAGTCGATCTCGAGCACAGACGGAAGGTCTTCGGAACTAATGTTATTCCACCAAAACCACCAAAGACTTTCTTTCAGTTAGTGTGGGAAGCTATTCAAGATGTGACTTTGATTATTTTATTAGTAGCAGCTCTTATTTCATTAGGCTTATCATTCTATCCCGGAGATTCTTCAGAAAGTAAGTACAGAAGAATCCCGATATTCACACCTCCCTTGGGACTGTTCACGTTACAATAACACACCCCTGTGACATAGTATCTCCAAAATGGTTACTTTTCTGATGAAAATCTGTGATATTTTCCTTATTTAGACACCAAACATAGGTTGTGGGTACTTGTTAGAACCGCCTCATTGGTACTGGTTAGAACCGCCGAGTACCCACAACCTATGTTTGGTGTCTAAGTAAGGAAAATACCACAGATTTTCATCAGAAAAGGAAATCCGTGATTTTACCCCTGGGATAGAAATTTATGTTCTGACCCTGGTGTTCTTACCCAAAATCGAATATTCTAGCATGTTTGATAAATACACTGGTTGAATACAACCCAGGATGCGCCGACGTTAAGGTTGACGTCATGCACATTACGTGACGTCACTAAACATTCCTGTAGTGTCATCACAATATGGCGGACGTCGGTAACGGAAGTGACTGCAGCATTACAAATTCTCTCTAAAGAAATGGAAGGTATGCAAGAAAAAGAATCCTATATGGGTGTGAGGGGTGGATAGAAAAATCCGTCCCTCGGGATCACTGTCCCGCATCACTCGGCAAGCCTCGTGATGCCGGACAGTGACCCTCGGGATGGATTTTTCCATCCACCCCTCACACCCATATAAGATTCTTATAGTATACCCCTTAAACCCCACTTTTCTGTATATAAAGTGAAGTTTAGAGGGGTGCTTATTACCCAGACAGGTTACTTTTCTGATGAAATTTTGTGGTATTTTTCTTATTTAGACTCCAAAAAGTGACTGTTGGTGCTCATTAGAACCAGTTCTAACGAGTACCAACAGCCTATGTCTTGGAGCATAAGTAAGAAAAATAATGTATACCCCCTTAAACCCCACTTGTCTCTATAAAGTGGGGTTTAGAGGGGTGCTCATTTCACAGACTTGTTAGCATGATGGAAATGGTCTGTAGACCACTTTTGAACAGCCCCAAATGTGGTCTTTTAGTATAGTACATCAGGTGTAGAAAAAAAAAAAAGAAAAAAAACAAGAATAACTGAAATGGTTTAAATATGACTTTTATAGACCCAAGTCCTACATGTATTTTAAGCTGGTCTTTTCAATGGAATTTCACTGTATATCACCCAGACTGTGTAAGAAATGTACTTTTTTGTTCAGGTATGGTATTTGCATCCCTGTTTGATTGTTTTTTGTTTGAATTGACATTTTACATCCCCCGGCTCCCTGTCACCACTATTTAGGTAATTTTAGAGATGCTGCTTTCAATTTCATGTAAAATATAATTCATTATACCAGAAGACAAACAACAAGTAACAAAAGTTCTCTCCCCTTGCAATAAATGGAAATATGTCAGAGGAATCCGTTCTTCCATGTAGTACGCATCCCCACCCATATGGACCTGGAGAAATAGATTTGGCTGCTTGATGCATCCGCAAAGAGCTGAACCTTACCAAACTTTTGAGTACTGGTTAACCACTTGGAAATCTAAGCCTGCCCAGGAAAAGTGGTGTGAGTGGAACCCCGTCCCTAAAACTAGCTATCTCTTTGGGCGGTAGGGCTTGAGGTGTCATTTCATCTCAATGTTAGGTAAAAGTCCCACAAAATCAAAAGCAATGTCTCCAAAATGACTAAATAGTTTTGATGGGGACGATAAACTCCAACATAAACAAACACAAATACAGTAAAATTCCTATATTAAGACCACCTTGGACTGCCTAGAAGTGGTCTACACGGTCTTTACCCTCAACAAGCTGACAATTTCAATAGGCTTCACTCTTCCTGAGTTTCAGCCATTGTTATTTCATGATTTCAATTTTTGCAATAGATTCAGAATATAAAACAGTATTACAGGTCCTCGGTCAGCTGATCTGGATCTACAGTATAGATCCTGATCAGCTGGCTTCTGAGAAGCCAGCTGATCTGGATCTACACTGTTTTTGAAAAAGGATGCAGGGAAATGGATTAGCACTCGCCCAGTCTCCTAATGCGAGTGAAAATTCGGCTGGGCCCCTAAAAAATATCAGCCAGTCGCCCAGCTGGCGACCATGAATATTTGGGGGCGTTCATAAAAATCAGGATCGATTGTTTACAAATCCGTCATCCATTGTTATTCCGTTTGCACTAAAGCGCAAATAAAGCGTTTACAACAATGATAAAAATAAAAAGCCGTAACCTCCATCCGACTTGCAATGAATAGAATAGAATGCAGTCTTGGTCTTTTGAAAACGGGAACACCTAGTATCAGTAGCCAGGTAAACTGGCTTTATCGGAGCCGTCTTCCATATCAAAATGCAATTTTCAGTCCGATTTGTTACTGTCATCCCGACACTTCTTGTTTCTTTTAAAACGATACAACTTCGTTATGCCGCTCCGGGCTAGTACTGTGTTATACTCATATTCGGTAGTCGGTGCTACTATACAAGGTATCGAATTTTACCAATAATGACTATTGGGTTTTTTCCCTTAGAAAATGGCGTCGCTCTGAAAGAATCTACTTTCCTTTTGTATCAGAGGATAGTTTTTTCGTTTCACTGGGAAAATGTGGCGTTTCCTTTCTGGAGTAACTAAACCAGCTGAGAAAAAAAAGAAATCCGCCGAAGAAAAAAGGAGTATTTTCATATGTATGAAAACAAAAGTGTTTTTCCGATTAAAAATATTTGTTCGTGTTTATCATTTACTGAATTTTAGTCCTGGGCCCCTAAGCTTTTGGCTGGGCCCCTAGGTTTTAAATGTTAGGGACCCAGCTGGCTCCTGAGAAAAAAATGTTAGTCCTTATCCCTGGGATATATTCAGATATAATAGATATGTAAAGATAAGGAAAGATAATTTGGAACTAATAATTTGGGTTCTTAATAGTGGAGCAGTCTTAACAGCAAAATTTTACTGTATATTATCAATTAACAAGTGTGTATATAGTATACATGCAGAGAAATCGTCCACATAATACGGCTCTCGTTTCTTTCTTCGTTCAGTATATGCAAGATGACCTCTTCTAAAACGAGCTTTACCCCTGACATGTCAGTTAACCTCATACTAATATCAATGACCTGCGATCAATATTGAAATTCTTGGACTTGATTGGCTAAGAAGTGAGGTGAAATCATCAGAAAGAATGCTTTATGATGTTAATTATTAAAATTGTCATCAATCACGTAATTTCGTATTGGCACTGTTACAGGTCCTCGGTCAGCTGTAATTGCCCTTGGCCTTCGGCCTCGGGACAATGCAGTTGACCTCGGATCAGTACAAAAGTCCTTGATTAATAACATCACATTATAAGACCAAAAGCGTTAGGCGGTGAGCAGAAAGTGCTTATGTTGTTTTTCTATCTTTTTCAGCCTCGCATGGGGATGAATCCGAAAAAGAAGCAGGATGGATCGAAGGTGTAGCAATATTAATAGCTGTTCTAGTTGTTGTTTTAGTGACTGCATTTAATGACTGGCAGAAAGAAAAACAGTTTCGAGGATTACAAGCTAAAATAGAACATGACCATCAGTTTAGTGTAGTTCGTCAAGGTGATGTGATTCAAATTCCAGTTGGAGATATCGTAGTTGGAGATATATGTTTAGTTAAATATGGTAGGTATGGTTTACCAGTGCATAGAAGCCCTATTGGTTTCATTGGTTTCATTGTGGGGGTGGGCAGGGGTGGAGATGACTTTCAGCTAAAGTCCCACAAAATTGGACGCAACGTCTCCAAAATGACCTAAATAGTGCTGACAGGGAAATAAACCTCCATCAAACATATTCAGTTTGCATTGAAATAGGCTGTGACCAGTGGCTGAGTTCTAAATGTGTCTTGTTGGTAATGAGCAATAAATTTGTCCTGCTCAAAAATTTTAAAATGCCAACAGATGTTTGCTGTTGGCATTTTAAAATTTAGTGAGCAGGACAAACAACATCCTTTGCTGATCTGAGCAGAGAAATTGCCTCATTTGTTTCTATTTTAATGATTATGAGCATAAAAACTTCATGCTGGAGTGAGTTGAGCATGGTAGATGTTTTCTAACCTCGGAACCTGGTCACAAACCACCCCAAAAACTTGTCACTCACCCTAATCTGTAGAGCTATGGGCCCAGTTTCTGTGAATATTTCGGGTCATTACGACAGTGCCATGGCGTGATGAGTCTGATGACTATATCAGCTCTGTTGCAATTGTTCTCTCAGTTGTAAGAAAATTTGGGAAAAGCCTGAAAAGCTGTCTGATCGGTTGTTGTTGAAAATGCGGAAAAGTATATTGAATGCAAATAACATAAGCAGATGTTCTTTTCTTAAGAGATTGCAGCTAATTACCTGTTGATGCAAGATGAGTCACAAGTAGAGATTATATATATTTATGTGTCCCCCCCCCCTCCCCCCAACAAGTAATGGCAGAGATCAACTTGTGCATTTGTGGATGGACAGATGGAGCCACTCCTTATTTTTGGACAGATTGAAGATGCTGATTGGACTGTGCAGATGCAAGACCGATCTGAGTTTGTGCAGGCTTGTCCGTTTCTGGCAAAAGAATATCATGCATAGCTCTTGATAAGGTGGTTGTTTCATCCGAAAAATACTGATATTTTTCTTATCTCTGTATAAAAACATATGTTGTGGGTACTGATTAGAAGCGCCTCAGCGAGGCGCTTCTAATGAGTACCCACAACATATCTTTTCGTGCAGAAATAAGAAAAATGATATTTGGATACCTCTCTTATCTCGGGCTATGAAATTATTATGCACTGTTATGCATGGTTACCTGCCTTACGTATACCGTTATGATCCTAAGTATTGGGACAGACAGTTCTAAGCAAACAGTGCAGATCCAGATCAGACTGCTCCTGAAGGAGCAGTCTGATCAGGGTCTACACTGTTTACAATTCCATCTGCACTTTTTGGACTCCTTGCTGGATCGAGAAAAATATTGCTAAAATTTTATGAGTATTACAGCAAGTTATCAAGGTGTACAAATTTTTAGGATTTTTACAGGAAGCCTTTTCAGGAAATGTGTGGTTGGGAAAACTGACAGGCATGACATGACCTAAATAGTGGTGACTGGGTCGTTGATCTCTAAAACAAAATTAACTGCCCTTGTTATGGAGAACAGGCTACATTTCACTACTCTTGCCCCCACCCATCGGGGCTTGGAGGAATAGATTAGGCTGCATTATGCTTCCATGCAGAGTTGAAACAGTCCGCACATGAGTACTGGTAAACTGCTTAGAGGAGGCAAACCGGTGGGAGTCGGACAGACCGTGCTTATAAACCCTTTTGGTTTCATTGGGCCACAGGGCTTGAGATGCCATTTTGTCTCAATGTTGGGTAAAAGGGAGCCACGTCTCCGAAAAGACCTATACAGTGTTGACAGGGACATTAAACCTCAAATCAAACAAAGAACAAATAAGGTGCTTTTTTTTCATCGAAAGAGTGCTGATATTTTTCTTATTTTGCACGAAAACATATGTTGTGGGTATTCATTAGAAGCGCCTCATTGAGGTGCTTTTAATGAATACCCACAACATATATATTTTCAATTGTGGATACGCTCTCTTATCTGTTGCCATTTAGTGTTGTTGAGAGTCCAAAACTAAAACCCCTGTAAGCCTATTTTATTATATAAAAGTGGGATAAAAGTGGGGTCAAAGTTATATAGGCTTGTTTTCGTGATGTAAGGAGTACTCAGAGAATATGTTTCTTTTAGGGCAGGAACATTATCTCTTATCCTGCTTTTCATGACAGTGCACACAAAACCTCTTTATAACATCATTCACTGTAACACAGTTGTGGAGAAAATGTTTGTTTTGTTTGAGGTTTAACTCTTATCTTGCTGTTCACGACAACCCCTATCTTTGGAAACAGTGTAGATCCAGATCAGATGGCTTCTGAAGAAGCCATCTGATCAGGATCTACACTGTTTGACATTCAGTTTATGGATTTGTAAGAATAAATTACATCAAGCAATCGGGTTGATTCAAAGTCAGAAATGGGTGTGGCTAAATTGAATATTCAGCAGGATATGGGTTAAAAAGAAATACCAGAATTTAAACCCCCAATAACCTGTGTTTTCTATTCTTGGGCTGATGATGTAGGAGCAGTTCTGATTATGTAATCATCGTAAATATTTGTCTAGACAGGCCATGCCAAACAGTGAAGACCCTGATCAGAATGCTCCTTGGGGAGCAGTCTGATCATCGTCTACACCCTTTGCCATTCGACTCCCACATTTCTGATACCTAAACTGATTTTAACTCTTATCCTGCTGTTCACGACAACCCCTATCTTTGGAAACAGTGTAGATCCAGATCAGATGGCTTCTGAAGAAGCCATCTGATCAGGATCTACACTGTTTGACATTGAGTTTATGGCTTTATAAGAATAAATTACATCAAGTAATCGGATTGGTTCCAAGTCAGAAATGAGTGTGGCTAAACTGAATATTCAGCAAGAGAAGGGTTAAAAAAGCTTGTTTGAATTTCAGGGCACTTGCAGAAAAATGAGTGAAATTGATCAGACATAAAAATATTTACGAACAAATATTTATGAAAATTACATAACTACCAGTATATTTGAGCTCGTGTTGCAGCGGTTATGATTAGTTTCTCTTCTTTAGGTGATTTATTACCAGCAGATGGACTTATTATACAGAGTAATGATTTAAAAGTAGATGAAAGTTCACTCACCGGTGAATCAGATCATGTTAAAAAGGGAGAGCACCACGACCCAATGCTCTTGTCAGGTGAGTAGACTATGAGTCAAGTGAGTTATTGTCCTTGGAACATGTATATGGACATGGATGTGTGAACTGTGAGATAATGTTAAGAGACTTGGAAGTCTGAACTGTGAGATCATGTTTTGTGGAAGTTTGCAACATTGTAAACTGGCATGGAAGTGTGAACTGTGAGACAAGTAGAAGGGCATGAGCAAACATGCTAACCAGACTGTGGGGTTTCCTCTCCTGAAGGCAGTAGGGCATCAGGTTGTACCCAGCACCTTGGTGCAGTAGTCTTGACTATACTCCAAATTGCCATGAATTAACTGTACACTGATTAAAGTTGGTTTTACAAGGGTGTTCAGTACATGGACTTGTTAACCCTTTTGGTACCAAATGCAATCTTCCTTCCTATATATAGAAGCCTCCGTGGTGCAGTGGTTACGCTACTCGCCTTGTAAACCAGGGATTGCTGGATCAATCCCGGGCTTCTCCAGACTTTCGGATGAGTCTTTAAACCGAGGTCCCGTCTCCGTATGACCTTAGCTGTTGGTGGGACGTTAAACTAAAACTCACTCACTCACTCCTTCCTATATATAGCTGTAGTCCATTTCAAAACTTAGGGTTGTCAGGTTGTGTTTTCTTCAAAATCTATTCGGGAACTGGTTGAACGTTTGCAAACAGTGTAGGCCCTGATCAGATGCCGCATTCTGCGGCATCTGATCTGGGCCTGCACTGTTTGCCAACTACCAGTTTTGTGGTTTCTGGTATAAAATGAGATAACCTGAAGGGTATTCATGTTACAATGTAGTGTCTTTGTCTAAAGACACATTTTTCCGTCATCCAACCCATGTGTAGCTAAGTTTACCTCTTTGGTGAGAGCTAGGGACAAACTTTCCATATCACAGGTCCTGGTGTATGAACATCATTTAACGACAGGGGCTTTCCTACAATTCATAATCAGGGTCCAGGGGTCCCTGGGTATGGGAAAAATAGGCTATTAGCTCGCTAAGATTTAAAGTTGGGAATTTAAATCAGCTGCAACTTTGTCAATTTTGGTTTGATTTTCATGAAATTTTCACCAAAATGTAGCACAAAATCAGAAATTGGATATATTTGTTGTAAAATTTGGGAATGTCTGTCTCTAAATTGGAAAAAATAGGGTCCGTATTACTGGCCCCAAATTTGCACCAGGAAAATCCCAGAACGATTCTGATTCTGTGGACTGGCCAGAACTGTAAGATTCTTGGAGAAAGGCACTTTGTTTTCATAGATTTTATACTGCCTTAGTAATTTGTTCTTATTGATTTTTTGGGCTCTGTAAATGCTCGATAATCGAAAACCAGTGACTTGCTAGAAATGATGTACCAAGACTCTTCTCGGTATTTTCAAATTGCACTTGCTCAGACTAACTGACTTAGCAAAATTGAGACTTGTTAATTGCCAATTGTTATTTTTATCTCCCAATTAACACTTATTTGTTCCTTCTTTTATGTTGAGGAGGAGTTGAAAGGCTAGTTTAAGGATATTTTTTACTTATTTCTCTGTTAAAACATATGTTGTGGGTACTTGTTAGAGTCGCCTCATTGAGGCATAATTTATCACCTGAACAAGTCTGTGAAATGAACGTCCCCCTAAACCCCACTTTATATAGAGAAAACAGGGGTTTTTCAGGGGTATACATTATGTATCTTACTTTTGCTCCAAGACATAGGTTGTGGGTACTTGTTAGATTCGCCTCGATGAGACGGTTCTAACGTGTACCCACAATCTATATTTTGAGCAGAAATTAGAAAAATATCACAATTTTTCACCCTAAGATGTTCATTTTTTTGGCAATAAAATATATCATGTATTTGTATAGGCGTGTTTTTGTAATGTCTGTTAAAACATGTAGGTACTTGTTACGAGTCGCCTCATTCAGGCATAATCCCTTGATTCTCCTTGTCTGCAAACATTACGATAACACACCCGGCCCCCGACCATAGGGGCTTGAAGAAATATATGGGCTGCATGATGCTTCCACGCAGAGCTGAATCCGGCCTGCACACTAGTACTGGTAAACCGCTTAGAGGATCTAAGCCTGTCAAGGAACCGCGGTGCGAGGCGGACCGTCCATGCTAATAAACCCTATTGGTTTCATTGGGCGACAGGGCTTGAGATGTCATTTCATCTCAATGTCGGGTAAAAGTCCCACAAAATTGGAAGCAACGTCTCCAAAATGAGCTTTACAGTGTTGACGGGGACGTTGAACCTCAAATCAAACGAACAAACAAACGATAATACACCCCTGCGACATAGTGCATTTTACATCTCCAAAATGGCTAATTTTCTGAAGATAAATCTGTGATATTTTTCTTATTTGTACTTCAAACATAGGTTGTGGGTGCTCGTTAGAACCGCCTCATGGAGGCGGTTCTAACAAGTACCCACAACCTATGTTTTGAGGCAGAAATAAGAAAAGTAATGAATACACCCCATAAACCCCACTTTTCTCTATATAAACTGGGGTTTAGGGGGGTCTTCATTTCACGGACTTGTTTTCGTGGTGTATGAGCAGTGAAAGCAAGAAAGCCAACTCAAGGGTATAGACCTTTTGAATTGACCTTAATCCATTTTGTACCAGAAACCCCAAAACGGGTAATTGGCAAACAGTTTAGGCCCAAATCAGATGTCGCAGAACATGGCGTCTAATCAGGGCCTACACTGCTTGCAAAAAGTTCAACCATTTTGCCAATAAATTTTGAAGAAAACACAACCTGACACCCCTAAATTTTGGAATGGACTCCTGCTATATTGGTCTGTCTGTCCATCTGTTCGTCTATTTATCTGTTTGTCTGTTCGTTAAAACCTTAACATTTGGCATAACTTTCGAATGGTAACTGATAGGGCTTTCATGTTTCACATGTCCGTTCCATGTCATAAGACCTTTTCTGTCGTACCATAATTTTTTACCCCGTGACCTTGACGTTTGACCTACTTTTTAAAAACTTTAACATCAGCCATAACTTTCGATTGGTTAGTGATAGGGCTTTCATATTTCACATGTGCATTCTATGTCTCAAGACCTTTCCAACAGTACCATAATTTTTTACCTTGTGACCTTGACATTTGACCTACTTTTCAGAAACTTTAACATTTGCCATAACATTCGATTGGTAAGTGATGGGGCTTTCATATTTCACATGTGCATTCCTTTTCACAAGAGCTTTCCAGTGGTACCATAATTTTTGACCTCATGACCTTGACATTTGACCTACATTTTAAAAACTTCAACATTGGTCATAACTTTTTGTTTCGCCTGCCCAGAAAAATGTTAAGAATATATAAGAAATATAAGGTATATTGTAATTCGGAGGTATTTTCAAGATGCTGTTGACTGCCAGGCAAGGGGTTGAAACTTTGATTTGTCAGGCCCTGAAATGGTATAATAAATTTTTTTTCGCAGAACCTACAGGAAACCAGATCATGTGAAAATTTCAAGTACACCACAACCTCGTTATAACACGGTTCATTATAACAGGATTTGGATATAATACGGTTTCAAGATGGATCCCAAAAATGTGTAGATTATATAGAAAAATGACCATAAATGGTCATTTTTCTGTATAATCTTCACAATTTTTGTTTTGATTTAACACGGTTTCTGCTTTGGACCCCATGATCAATAGTGTTATAAAGAGGTTGTGGTGTAACTCACCTTGCTGAATTTGTGCATGTACAATATCATATTGTCAAAAATGGTACATCAGAAAACTTCGTTAAAATAATAACGTTTCTTTTATGAAAGTAAACAAAAAGACTTCATGAACTGATGGCTGTATTTTTCGTTCCCATTTACAGGCACCCATGTTATGGAGGGCAGTGGCAAGATGCTGACGACGGCCGTAGGTATCAACTCTCGGACAGGCATCATCTTCGCGTTGCTCGGTGCATCGGCAGAGGAGAAGGAACAGGCCAACAACAAAGAGAAAAATAAAGAAAAAAATGCTCAGGGGGATAACACAGGTAGTCAACACATCTCAACCCTTGACCTGCTGAATATTTATACATGCCACACCCACTACTGATTATCAACCAATCAGTTTACTTGATTCAAAATATTGCAACAAATTCATGAACTGAATGACAAACACTGTTGATCCTGTTCAGATGGCTTCTTCAGAAGCCATCTGATCTGGATCTACATTGTTTCAAAGATAAGGCATATGCGGGCTCAGCATGGCAAGGGTTGAAAAAGATTTTCAAAATTAGCTTTTGTCAAAATTTTCTACGTGAAAAAAATAGTTCTATTTTTATCTTAGGCAAAACTTTTTTTTTTTTGGTTTTTGACAGTAGCATGTTTTTTATTTAACTTTATTTGTAGTACCGCCTATAATAGCATTATTAGGAGAATAAAATTGTAAAATTTTGGTTTTCAGAAAACTCTTGCCATAGAATTAACAGTAATTATCCGTAAAATTCGGACATGCAGTCTAGCGACAACAGTGCAGACCGACCCAGATCAGACTGCTCCTAAAGGATCTGTGTGATCAGGGTTTGGCTGTACGGTTTGACAAAATTTCTGGACAATTTTTACACTTCTCTGAAGTTTAAGCTTGACTTGTTCAAATTTTAGGATAATTACTGTGAAAAAAGAAAAGCATGCTACAGATGTTTGACAGTTGCTGTTGTTTCAAACTAACAGACACTTTTTTTTTTCCTGATGATCAAACGTAGGAACCAACCAAGTAGCAAATGCACATTTTCAATAGATTTCTTGCTTTTGATGTAAGCCATCGAATGTTTACAGTCTTGCATCAAGCCAGCTGAGTCGGGCATAAAAAAATCCTTAACATTCATTTCGCTACAGATTTTACTAGGTGTAATAAGGATAAATTTTTCTTTTGTTTCTCTTTCTACAGAAAACCATATGTTGTGGGTGCTTGTTAGAATCGCCTCGATGAGGCGATTCTAACAAGCACCCACAACATATGTTGCTAATGAGATGTAATGAAAATTGTCCTCCTTGATAGGATCTCTGAATTCTGCAATTACTTAAGGCTCAGATGTCTCATATTGGTGCTATTGATAGTCTCATTTTGAGGGGCATCTTATGAAAACCAGTCTTCAGGATCATTGATAGTCGCATTTTGAAGGGCATCTTATGAAAACCAGTCTTCAAGGTTCCCTGAGCACCGAAGGAGCAGATCGGACCTTGCTTCTGTTCCATATGAGTAGAGGTATGGAGGCTCTTGTTGGAAGCACATTGTCTATTGAAAGCCTCATGCTATGCAACCATCCATGGTTCTTATCAGGTTGTACAGATGTACAGACTGACCTGAACCGCATTTTGCGACACATGCGCATTGCAATGCAGCCTTCTGTATAAAAAATGCAGTGTCTGGCACAAGGGAGTGTTTTGCAGATGCGTAGTTCCAGCTGAATCTTCACTGTTCGCATATACGCTAAGGATTCTTTATGCCTGTCTCACCTCATATATTCATCAGAAATTACCTTTTTGTCATGCGCAGTTATTTGAGGCCTGTCATAAGAAAAACCTGTGTTCCGGATTTGTGACGAGGTAAAACACAAAATGGTCTGCTCAGCTTCACAGACTAGTCAGGGTCTTGAAATTTTAGCTGGAGAAACTAGATGTATTTTGCTGGCCTTACTGCAAACACAAAGGTTCAGATCAGACTGCACTAATGCGCAGTCTGATCTGGGCCTTTGTAGTTTGCAAATGGCGGAAACAGTTTTTTTTGTGACACGGCTTGTTTACTTTCTTTTACCTTGACTCTTAATAAATTGTTGACTTCTTGTGCATATTTGATTCCATACATCAGTACATACCAACTACATTATTAACTTCTTGTCCATTTATCAGTACATACCAACTAAGTGTTTGACTACTTGTGCATATTTGCTTCCATACGTCATTACATGACATCTAAGTTTTTGAGTTCTCATGCATATTTGCTTCCATACATCAAAACATAAGAACTAAGATGTTGATTGCTTGGGCATATTTGCTTCCATACAACATTACATTCCAACTAAGTTGTCATTACATACAAACTAAGTTGTTGACTCATTGTGCATATTTGCTTCCATACACCATGACTTACCAACTAAATTGTTGGCTCATTGAGCAGATTTGCTTGCATATATCATGTCATATCTTCCATTTGCTCCAAAGAGTGTTGTAAATTTTTTATTTCTTTCAATACTTTCAAAGCAAGTAAGATCTCTGCTAGGTCTAGTTTGAGTGAGTGGGGAAGGGAGGGAGGCAGGGAAGGGGTGGGAGCCAAAAAAGACAGTTATGATAAGACTACAAGCATATTTGGATTCACGTTCTTCTATAAGTGCATCATGTTCAGAGTCGAAGATCACTGCTGTGATATAGTTTGAGAACTTGTACATAAAAAACCAGAACCAAAAACATGGTGTTTACTCCCTTCTTGTTGACTTACATTATACAGCAGAATGTTGAGTTCCAATATATCCCGCATAGCTCTAGATAAGAAGGTATTGTGGGGATAATTTTGGGATCAGTTTTCTTATTTCTCCATAAAAACATATGTTGTGGGTACTTGTTAGAATCGCCTCGATGAGGCGATTCTAACAGGTACCCACAACATACGTTTCTAGCATGCAATAAGGAAAATTAGCCCTAAATTATCATCTTTATACTCCTCCTTGTTATGAGCTAAGGCAGCTATTGGTGGGATTGGACGTAATAAGTATTGGCACTCCAAGTTTAATTAACTTCCATATTTACTCTAAGAAAGTTAGACATACAAAAAAAGACAAAAAAAAAAAAAGACAAGAAAAAAAAAAATCTATTTTTAGAGTGCCTACATAAAAATGCCACACCTGGACAAGTCTTAACGAACTACCGTAATCTTGGCTAATATCCTAAATATTAGATAATTTGACCTAATGGTTGGTCTAATTTTGTTCCATAAAATACTTTGAAGAAATGGCAAACAGTTTAGACCTTAGTCAGACTGCTCCGTGACGGAGCAGTCTGATCTTGGTCTGCACTGTTTTGCCTGTGTGATTTTATCCATAATTACTGCGTTCAAATTTTTAAGGCTACTGGTTTTCTCTTAACATGAAACTCCCAACCAATTATTTGTAATTAAACTGGATTTTGAACACATCATTTATTGAAAAGAAATTGTTCTCACTAGCTTAAAGTATATAAATAAAAAATGTGACGGGCCTCCTTGGTCTAATGGGTAGGCCCGCTGACTCTTAATCATTAGGTCTCTCACCGCTGTGGTTCAAGCCTGGCTGGGGTCACGTGAGACCCCAAGGTCAGGCGGTTTTTCACTGGGTACTCTGGTTTTTGCTCACCTCTGATTGACAATCGGCTCGATAAAATTGAAATAACCTTGAAATGGCCGTAAAACCAAACCAAAAAAAAAATAAATAAAATAAAATAAAAACATAAAAAATAAACTTAAACAAACCGTGCAACTCCTTGTCTTATCAATGAGTTTTTCCCAGTATGCTCTGGGTTTGTGCTGATTACTGGATTATCTTTGGCAGCGAGTTTTAGGTTAGTAATGGTAAAGGAGATATTGAATAACTTGCTTCAGAGCATTGAGATCAATGTCTTTTGTGACTGGATCCTTTCGGATAGATGGAGTTTACAAGACAACAGAAAGTCACAAAAATTCTCTCCCTTGCATCTACTGGGCCCGTCTCCATGTGATAAGTAACTTTGGAATGATGAACCCTTTGTCTCTTGTCTCTTGTTTACTGCACATCTGTCACTGTGCTGATAGGTCATTGAGTTAGTATGCAGTTGGATTGCCTACATTTGCAAGTTGATTGCTTGCATTAGGCACCCAGTTAATAAGCAGCGTCTTTGTAGTCTTGTACATGGATATTCTTGCATTATTGGAAGAAATGAGCAGAGATGCAGATTATGATGAATTTTGAAGACAAAAGTCCATATTTTTCCATTAAAGCATAAGTTGTGGGTACTTGTTAGAATCGCCTCAGCAAGTACCCACTACATATGATTGGGTACTTGTTAGAATTTTTGTTTTGTCCCTTTTGAAATTTACCAAAATCTACTCGCCCTTAGGCTTCAGGACAAGAGGAATTTTGAAGAATTTTTAAGCCCTGAGTTTACGGCCCCCGTCCATCGGGGCTTGAAGAAATAGATGGGCTACATGATGCTTCCACGCAGAGCTGAAACCGTCCGCACACTAGTACTGGTAAACCGATTAGAGGATCTAAGCCTGTCCAGGAACCACGGTGCGATTCAGCCCGTCCATGCTTATAAATCCTATTGGTTTCATTGGGCGACAGGGCTTGAGATGTCATTTCATCTCAGTGTCAGGTAAAAGTCCCACAAAATTGGAAGCAGTGTCTCCAAAATGACCTTTACAGTGTAACCTCAAATCAAACAAACAAACAAAGCCCTGAGTTTCCACATTTGGCAGTGTAGCATTAGTTTATGTTGGCTGTTTAGGAATGAGCTCTTCATCCTGGCATTTTCCGCCTTTCATAGATTTCCTATAGTGCCTGAATTGACAGCTAATTTCTGATTGCTATTGCCACTTAATGTCAGACCTGATAAATAGCCGACTTAATTTAAAATCTTAATATTATCATACCAATATTGATATATTGATCTGCCCCCATACAGGGTGTAACTCCTGTAGATTTTAAGGGGAATGGGGACACCTCGCGGATTTTTCTGCCATTTTTCTAAGGGAGACAACTTCCAGGACTTCCTATTTGATTTTCTATAAGCCCTGTCCAAATGAAAAAGGTGCCTACTCTTAAAGGAAAGAATTGGATTCTCCGAGTTGACCCCTAAAATAGGATACTGACAAACAGTGCAGGCTCAGATCACACGCCGCATACTGCGGCGTCTGATCAGGGTCCGCACTGTTTGCAAAAAGGTCAACAATTTTCCAAATAATTTTTAAGATATTACAACACGACACCCCAAAATTTTGAAATGAACTCCTGCTATATATAAGGCGGAACCACTACATTCAGTACAAAATGGACAGACTTTGGGATGAGTCTATAACCCATTTTGTTTCGGAACCCCCAAAACGGGTACCCTGGCAAACAGTGCAGGCCCATATCGTACGTCGCATCCTGTGGCTGCGGCGTCTGATCAGGGCCTTCACTATTTGCAAAAAAGTTCAGCAATTTTCCAAATAAATTTTGATGAAAACACAACCTGGCACCCCAAAATTTTGAAATGAACTCCTGCATTATATAAGGCAGAACCACTCCATTCAGTACAAAATGGACAGACTTTGGGATGAGTCTCTAAAGAGGGGTCCCATATCAGTATAAACTTAGCTATTGGTGGGATGTTTGTTTGTTTGTTCGATTTGAGGTTTAACGTCCCTGTCAACACTGTAAAGGTCATTTTGGAGACGTTGCTTCCAATTTTGTGGGACTTTTACCCGACATTGAGATGAAATGACATCTCAAGCCCTGCCGCCCAATGAAACCAGGGTTTATAAGCATGGACGTGCTGACTCGCACCACATTGCCTGGGCAGGCTTAGATCCTCTAAGTGGTTGACCAGTACTCAGTTATCTGCGGGTCGGTTTCATCTCTGGGTGGAAGCATCATGCAGCCCATCTATTTCTTCAAGCCCCGATTGGCGGGGGCCCATTGGTGGGATGTAAAACTCAAACACACACAAACATAGTACAAAATGGTCTAATAGGTACATGTACTTATGCCAGCATGTTTTATGATAGGTCGTTACGAGAAGAGCTATTCCCAACATATCTTGAGGAAGAAATAAAAATCATATTTTAGAGAGCAAAATTTGATTTTCTATTATTGTCTAGACTTTGTGTTACATGCGAAAATTGAGAAATAATATCGATGTCTGATCAATTCTGTCCCAACATCCTGCAACTATCTGCATGATTGACAACAATAACGACTAATCATCGCCCCTGGTGGCCAATTAAAACGTACTTGGTTCGCTTTGACGAAGACAACTGTGACAGATAGAGGTTCACTTAATTGATTTTATACGCAGAATTGGCATAATATTGTCTAGATAATAAGCATTGGGTGAAATCTGAATTGGCAAAACATTGAAATTATTCTGCTGACTGAAGGTCCTGTGTAGGAAAGAAATGAATCAGCGGTCATTTTCCGGGAACACTGTCTGGCATAGGGTAGATACAGGTTTTTGACAATCATTGCTGTTATATTAGGCCTAGTCATTCCAAGTTGTTAGGTAATGCTATTTTTGAAGCTAAACTATTCATTATTGCAAACACTATTTCAGTATGGCAATAATGCTGATTTTTTTTTTGGCTGAAAAAAAAGAAAAAGAAAAGAAAAGCTACTTAATGTACATTTGTAGTCTTACCATACTGTCTTACCTATGAAACACAGATTTACAAGTTAGGCGAGTATTGGGGTAGATAATGTTGGGCTTTTGTTTAGGATTGGAATGAGCCATGCCATGTATGATTGGCCATAATCATAGTTGCAGTTGTAAATTATCATTCTTTACCCAATTATGGGTCTCTTTCTTAGGTTCCCAATACACCACAACCTCTTTATAACACTATTAGTGGGGTCCAAATCAGAAACGGTCGTGTTATATCCAAACCAAAATGTATAGATTATATAGAAAAATGACCACTTATGGTCATTTTTCTATATAATCCATACATTTTTGGGAGGTATGGATTATATAGAAAAATGACCTCTTAGGGTCAATTTTCTATGTAATCTTACATGTTCGGGATCCATCTTGAAACTGTGTTATATCCAAAAGTGTGTTATAATGAACAGTGTTATAATGAAGTTGTGGTGTATAAGTCTAAATATGAACAGCCAATATACCACAAACTCTTTATAACACTTTCGTAGGGGTTCAAAGCAGAAACATTGTTATTTAAACATTTGTGTTATATCCAAACATTGCTGGCAACTGTAGCCCAGGCAGGTGTGTGTCTGCCTAGTGAACAGGTCACCAGTTAAATACTTGATGGGTCAGCAAGATTCTTTCTTGGAAGTTGATCATAAAGTCTTTCCTTGTCACCCCCACCCATCAGGGCTTGCAGAAATAGCTTAAGCTGCATGGTGCTTCCAGGCAGAGCTGAAACTGACCACACATGTACTGGTAAGCTGCTTAGAAAGACTTAGCCTGCCCAGGCAAAGTGGTGTGAGTCAGACTGTTCAATGCATATAAGCCTTTTGGTTTCATTGGGCGGCAGGACTTGAGAAGTCATTTCATCTCCATGTCAGGTAAAAGTCCCAATGTCTCCAAAATTACCTAAATAGTGTTAACGGGGATGCTAAACCACAATTCAAACAAGCCCATTGGGGCTTGAAGAAATAGATGGGCTGCATGATGCTTCCATGCAGAGCTGAAACCGACCGCACACGAGTACTGGCAAACTGCTTAGAGCATCTAAGCCTGCCCAGGCAAAGCGGTGCGAGTCGGACCGTCCATGCTAATAAACCCTATTGGTTTCATTCGGCGACAGGGCTTGAGATGTCATTTCATCTCAGTGTCTGGTAGAAGTCCCACACAATTGGAATCAACATCTCCAAAATGACCTATACAGGTTTGACTGGGTCATTAAACCTCAAATCAAACAAACAAAACAATCCAAACAAAGGTTTTCCTTTGGACAATCTCTCCCTTTCAAAGTCTTTGCTAGGGTCATTCTCTCCCTTCCACTGATTCAAAAAGGGCAGTTGTCAGTTCTGGCAAAAGATTGTGCACTATACTGATTAACAGCTTATGCATAAGCCTGTTCAGGAAAGGGGTAAACGCTCTAGCTTGATATGATGTAAATAGTGTTCAATGGGCAGTTAACCCTTCTCTTGCTGAATATTCAGTTTAGCCACACCCATTTCTGATTTTGAACCAATCAGATTACTTGATGTAATTTATTCTTACAAATTCATAAATTGAATGTCAAACAGTGTAGATCCTGATCAGATGGCTTCTTCAGAAGTCATCTGATCTGGATCTACACTGTGATCAGATGGCTTCTTCTGAAGCCCAGATGGCTTCTTCAGAAGCCATCTGATCTCGATCTACACAGTTTCCAAAGATAGGGGTTGTCGTGAACAGCAAGATAAGAGTTAAACCTCAAACAAAACAAACATTTTCTCCACAACTGTGTTACAGTGAATGATGTTATAAAGAGGTTTTGTGTGCACTTACAGGAACTTGAGCAACCTCATATTTGTTAGAACATTTGCTGTTAATATGCTAATATGCCTGGGCCTTGTTTATGCTTGTCATGGCTTTTCCAAGGTTTGGTTCCTCATTAAATTAATAAATCAAAGCACTGAATGCACGGTGGGTCTATTTTCTCCAAGTGTGGGTTGGTAAAATGGTCCTGTATGGGAACTTAGACTGTTACCATAGCAACAGATAAGGTTGGTGTTTTGTGATAATTAAAGGATAGTTATCCTTATTTTTCCATATAAACCTATGTTGTGGGTATTCAGTAGAACCACCTCGCCGAGTCGGTTCTAATGAATACCCACAACATGGGTTTTTAAGGAAAATTGACAAAAACTATCCTTATCACAAAATACCAAGCTGCTCTGCTGCTATGCTGTTACATTTAACCCTTAAATTCCTTACTTTAGGCAAACAGTGTGGACCCTGATCAGATGCTGCATTCTGCGGAATCTGATTGGGGTCCACACTTTTTGCCAGTGTCCCAGTACTTGTGCCAAGTCAGTGTTTTACAACCAGCTGTCTTCTACACAGCACTTTGATGTCACAATGACAAAAAATACAAAATACAAAAAATACAAAAATAGCACTGATATAAATAACCGTTACCCTGGTTTCGTGCAAATCAGTGATTGTCTCGATGTCATCAACATGAAGCTACTGTGCTTAGTAGCTTTGGGTCAACAGACAAACAGTCAATCAAAAAACATACACACTATCCTTCATATTTGAACTGTCCTGATATTTTTTGTTGCTAGTGTTTTTGTAATAAACATCTCGTCTGATGGACATTGTTTAACTTTCAAATATGCAAGAAGTCAGAATCGTGGCCTATAGAGGTAAGACTCCCTCACAATTTCATATTTTACTGCTGTTTTAGCTTTTGATGTTAAATATTTTTAACGTCACTGCTTTGGTCCTGACTTTCACATTTAATGCAAAATCATGTGGCGTGATTCTTCAATTCAATGATTGGAGCAGGAGTCTTCTTATGACGTGTGCAGCCAGCAAGATAGCTAGATATAAGAATGATAATCCTGAAAGAGCCGGAACAACCCATAATGATGAAAAATAAATCATTAATTCAAGTCTAACCCTCCACGTTTTTTTCTGGCTGGACACGCCACAAGACATGTTGCTGCTCTTAAGTTGGCTAATCGGGTCTCAGTTGTTCAATCTATTGTTAGCTTAACTAACTCGCTAGTCATCAAAATGTTAAATATTTTTGTGAGTAAAATTTTTAATACAATGGTATTTTTGCTGAAAAAAAAAATGTGAGTAGCTTTTGCATTTGCAAAAGCTACTCACATTTTTTTCAGCAAAATATTAGCATGCTTGCCATTGTAAGTGATAGGAAGTTTTAGTGATATGTTAACTAATGACGTCTTTAGTTTTGAACAATTGGGCCCAGGATTTCAGCCTATAATTGATCCCAGAATGCATACAAACTGACTGTGTATAAAGTTTAATTAAGCAAAACTTGATAAACTGATGCATTTGTTCCATTTTCCACCCACACAGTTCTCATGAATGTTTTTTTGTTCCTTTGCATCATGCATGGAAAGAAAAGCAGCATCCTGCATACTGGTTCCTTAGTGTGTTTTGCAAATAGTGAACGCAGAGCTGAGAGTACGCTGAGCTGTTAATGGGTTATTGGTGTATTTGCGAATAGTGAACGCTGAGCTGTTAATGGTTCCTTAGTGTACTTGCGAATAGTGAACGCTGAGCTTAGACGGCCAGACCTTGGCCTGTGAGGCTGCTGTTGTTACTCATAGCCCTAGATAAGAGGGGGTATACAAATCTTATGTTGTGGGTACTGGTTAGAAGCGCCTCACCAAGGCGCTTCTAATGAGTACCGACATCATATGTTTTTGTGCAGAAATAAGAAAAATATCAGTACTTTTCGGTTGAAAGAAAAAAAGCACCTTATCACTGCACATGTCTGTCGTAAATAGTCCTTGACCCACGGAAATGACTTTTTGGAGATGTGCAAAGAGCAAAGACTAAGCAGCCTGCACTCTACTACACAGGCTAATCTGTCTTTGCTGTGTGCTGTGGGGATGTTTGTTCATCCAAGACATCTTCATACAGACATTGGTGGCTGTTTTCAGGTTGAGTGTATAGGCAGGGTGAATTCAGCATTAGCTGCGTGTGCATATCCAAACACAAGTTTTTGCTCAAAGCGTCTCATATGCTCTGAGGATCTTTGTTGCATGACACTCTTAAGAAGTTTTTCATTCTGAATGCCAAAAAATCACAGTTTGGTATGTTACAATGCAAAATGAATCAAACCACCAAAAATGATAATTTTCCTTATTTCTTGTCAAAGACAAATGTTGTGGGTACGTGTAAGAATCGCCTCTCTTCGAGGCAATTCTAACAAGCACCCACAACATATGTCCCTGAAAATTTCCCTCAATTGTCCCCATTGTAACTCTATGGCCAGACTTTGATTAGAGGAATGTTTCTATTTAATTCATGTTTGTTATGAAAATTTCCAAGTTGTTATGCCATTTTTTTCCATCGAATGTTTTTGATAATGTTTCATTATTTTGTAGTTATCTCCCCTTGACTTTTTGATCTTACCTGTGCTTTTACCAAGTTGTCTTTCCACATTTTACTTTGTCATCCATTTATGTCACATGATATTGTCAGACGTCATTTTGAGAATGCATTCACTTTTTAAATTTTCACATTCTAACAACAGTTTAGTGCTTATCAATTTCGTAACAGCCCTGTTTACATATTAATGACCTTGACCTAATTGAGGTCACTGAGAAGCATTGATTTATTTTTCACTTCAAATTGATCTGTGTTCCGGTAGGAACTCTCATGCAAGTTGAGCCACTCGCTTTGAAAGACTCGCGCCAGTTTATGAGAAAAGGGTTCTTAACCCAAAGGCAATGAGCAAGGGCTCAGACGAGCTTGCCAGAGCCTTTGCTGCTTGCAGACATTTACTAGAGATCTTAAGGTTTTGTTTGAATTGAGGTTTAACATCCCCATCAACACTATTTAGGTCATTTTGGAGACACTGCTTCCAATTTTGTCAGACTTTTACCTGAGATTGAGATGAAATGACATCTCAATCCCTGCCGCCAAGTGAAACCAATAGGGTTTATATGCATGGACGATCTGAATCGCACCACTTTGCCTGGGCAGGCTTAGACTTTCTATGTGGTTTACCAGTACTCGTGTGCAGTCGGTTTCAGCTCTGCATGGAAGCATCATGCAGCCCAATCTTATTTCTTCAAGCCGCCATGGGTGGGGTCCACATTGAATCTGGGTCATCATTGAATCTGGGGCTCTTTTAGTTGGCTGCATTTGTGCAATTGAAGAAAGTGAATCGGAGAATGCCATGGGGCCTTTTTTCATGTGTCAGAGAATATGTAAACAGGGACTTTTTCATACTTTTGCATTTTCGTATTTATGTAGTGATTAGTAATGAGCACCCCTGTATCGCCAAAACAAAAAAAAAAAAAAAAAAAAGAGAGAAAAAAAGAAGAAAATAAACAGCACCCATATATCCAAAACTTAAGTATTTACAGCTGAAATGTACAACACACGCCCTTAGGTGAACACTTTTATATATACTGGCAAAGACTCCTTAACTAGAAGCACGGTATGATCAAAACTAAAATCGGCATGAGAGATTATTTTACTGCTATACGTGTGCTATGACTTTAGCCCATATCCCGCTGAACCAAAATGTGCACTGCCTTTTGCAAACAGTGTAGATGCAGATCAGATGGCTTCTGAAGAAGCCATCTGATCTGTATCTACACTGTTTGACATTCAGTTCGTGAATTTGTGGTAATATATTACATCTAGTTTTCTGATTGGTGGAAAGTCAGAAATGGGTATGGCTAAATCAATTTATTCAGCAGGACTAGGGTTAGGGAATGGATACAGTTTTCAGAGAAAAGTTACTCTTTCCGAACGAGCCAGTGCACAACAAAATCAGAAATAAAACTCTTGTGACTGGCAAAGACTCGGATCAGCCTGCACATTCGCCCAGTTTGGCAAATGTTTACCCTTATCTTTTATGGGATACTTTAGAGTCTGTAGACTGCTCATGCGATCAGGAAAGACTGATTGGACTGGGCAGATACACTAGCTGATCTGAGTCTTTGTAGGTCACACAAACCTGTAGGTTTTTATGTGTGCTGGCTTAAATGGTCTCCTTTATCAGTAGGGTCTACTCTTAAAAGACAGAATTCTCTCGCAGAAAGAGAAAATTCTTTCCTTTAACAGCAGACCCCTTTCTGTGGGGTTCAGTTTTTACAGGAAAATAAAACCTGAAAGTCCTGTGAGTTACTTCCCTTGACATTATGTGGAGCATATCCATATGGCCCCCGCCCGTCGGGGCTTGGAGAAATAGATGAGCTGCATGATGCTTCCACGCAGAGCTGAAACCAACCAGCAAACAAGTACTGGTAAACCACTTAGAGGATCTAAGCCTGCTCAGGCAAAGCGGTGCGAGTCGGACCCTTTCCATGCTTATAAACCCTATTGGTTTGATTGGGCGGCAGGGCTTGAGATGTCATTTCATCTCAGTGTCGGATAAAAGTCCCACAAAATTGGAAGTGACGTCTTCAAAATGACCTTTACAGTGTTGACAGGAACGTTAAACACAAATCAAACAAACAAATCCATAAGTCTTCAGACATTGCATATGAAAACAGGAGAAAATCGTATAGTTGTCTTGTCATCAAGATGTGTATAAAGTGGTAAAATAATTCTCATGCCATCAGCCAATCATATTATATTATGGAGCTTCCGAAAGAGCCAGAATTTTGGGTGAAAAACAGATTTTTTTTGTTTTGTTTTTTTAAATCATTGCACAAGGGAGTTACAGATGACTTCGCAAAAGCTGTGTTTGAATGTCAAACAGTGTAGATCCTGAGCAGATGGCTTCTTCAGAAGCCATCTGATCTGGATCTACACTGTTTGCAAAGATAGGGGTTATCGTGAACAGCAAGATAACGGTCAATGGAAATAGTTTGCCCCTGAGGACAACAATTTCAAACCAGAAAGCCCAAAAATGTGCTCCCCTGCAAAAATCAATGGAAACATGCCTAGTGTTTCCAGTTGCCTCAAAGAGGCCAAATATGTTCATTTTTCTTGATTTATATTAAAAAAAAAAAAAAAATCATTCAAATTCTGGCTTGTGGCTCTCTCTTCTTGTCACACTGTGTGTTCCTTTCACTTTGAGAAAAAAAAAATAAAACACTAATTAATTGTTGTTTCACTGAAAATAAGAAAAGAAATAAAATATTCTGTGCAGTTGTGGGAATAAATCGTTTCAATAAAAGTTTTTAAGTGTGTTTCAGAAATGAAAAAAAAAGTACTTGATGTTTTGGAAAAGATTAATGGTTTCAGTGATTATTCTAAAACTCTGAAATTGCTTCAGGCAAAAACAAAAAAAGAAAATAAAGAGTTTTATGATGCATTTGAGATGCATACATTTTCATGCACACCATTTTGTAAAAGCACCAGCTTTGTTTTCGATTCTGTTCTAGTCTGAAAACAAAATAGCATGTAATACTGTTTTAACTGTTGTAGTTTGCGGCAAGGGGTTTGGGGGTAGGGGCAGGGAAGGTGGGACTGGTTGGGTGTTCAAGGGTTACATACCTTCTTTATACAAATATAAATAGCACCATCAGTCAAGCTGTTTTGTCATGTGCGTGGCCAGTGAAAGCGCACATCAGCTTGCACATTCTGTGCAGGCTGATCTGTGTCTTAGCCCTTATCCTGCTGTATAAATTAATTTTGCCACACCCCTTTATGAATATCAATCAATCAAATTACTTGATATGGTGTATTTCTTTAATTCATAAACTGCATGACAAACCGTGTAGATCCTGATCAGATGGCTTCTACAGAAGCCATCTGATCTGAATCTATACTGTTTGCAAAGGTAGGGGTATTCATGTTAAGGGGTTTCGTCCTCATGACCCTTTGCTAGTGAAATATCTCACTGAACAGATGCAGAAGTACTATAATAGTTGGTTACTTTGCCTATCTTTTGGTGATTTCAACTTTGCCTATCTTTGGTGATTTCAAAAGAACCCCAAGTATAAGATATTAACCCATTTTAGACAAAAAACCCTAAAACAGGCAACTGGCAAATACTGCATGCCCAGATTAGACACAGCTGAATGCTTTGTCTAATCAGAGCCTTCACTGTTTGTAAAAAGTTCAGCCATTTCCTAATATAAATGTCTAAAAAGTAACAGGACCTAACACCCCTAAATTTCAAAATGGACTCCTCCTTCAGTATATACATTGTAAGACAGAAGATACGATTCATGACAAAATGGGTTGATTAAATGCTGACGACGGTTTAAAAAAAATCACGAGGTAGTCACCTGAAGCTCTTTGATGCACCAAATTAAAAAAAAAAAAAAATAAATAAAAAATAAAACAAAACAAAACCAAAAAACATGTCTTTCAAACCTGTACTGAAATGTAAGGGGGAAATTGGGAGGCAGTTTTCCGTACGGGAAGCAAAGGAGAAAAAAAAAAAGTGAAAGGAATGCACAGAACAATGTATACATATAAACATGTGCATTTTGACACACTATTAACATTGCATCCAAACTTGGCTTACAGGCTCACACGGAAACACAGGACCTCGGCAACCATGTGAGTTTTCTTCCTTTATTAATTACATAACATGTTGATAATAACAAAGTTAATTTTTTTGCAATTTTTTGGTTACATGTTTAAGTGTTCATAACATTATTGGGCAAGAAACAATATGTCAGTCAAAATCTGCTTTATGTGAAATAGTTTTTGCAAGTGCTGTATTTAATGTTTTAGATTTCAGGTGTCATTAGGAAAAAATGCCTATTCAGATACATTGTATATTTTAAGGGTACTCGTTAGAACCGCCTTATCGCTGCGGTTCTAAAGAGTATCCACAATCTATATTTTAGAGCAGAAATAAGAAAAAAATAATGTGTACCCAGAGTTCTCGTTAACTCAAAATTTGGAGTTATTACTCCAACTTTTTGGAAAGTTTCAATAGAAAAGTATGGTAAAACTCCAACTATTTCTGGAGGACAGCATTTTTACTCCATTTTTCAAAATCCTACCTAGAACCCTGGTACCCCTGTAAACCCCTGTTTTACTGCATAAAAGTGGGGTTAAAGGGGGTCAAAATTATATAGGCATATTTTCGTGATGTGCAGTGTGGGGAGGGGGTTGGTGTGGGATGGCAAGAAGAAA
This sequence comes from Lucinisca nassula, assembly GCA_963580285.1. Classification (NCBI taxonomy): domain Eukaryota; kingdom Metazoa; phylum Mollusca; class Bivalvia; order Lucinida; family Lucinidae; genus Lucinisca; species Lucinisca nassula. Next base: position 73,804,339 of record OY757016.1, read on the forward strand.
AAAAGGTAACAATTTGGTATAGTTTGTGAAAGCCAACAAAGTTTAAGTTGACGTTACATTAAAACGTTACATTAAAACTTTAAACTCCTCAGTACAGAAAACAAGCCATTTTTGGTGAAAACTGTAAAAATCCTAAAAGTTTGGACACCTTGAGGACTTGATTGAATTCTCCTAAAATTTTAACAAATTTGTTTCAGTCTAAAAAGTGCAGATGGAATGGCAAATAGTGTAGACCCTGATCAGACTGCTCCTAAAAGGAGCAGTCTGATCTGGATCTGCACTGTTTGCTTAGGCCTATCTGTCCAAATACTTAGGATCATTACAGGAATGTGAAAAAGCTTCACACATTTTTCTAATTTTTCATTTGGACAATTGGTGGTAAACTGATGTGCTGGGTTGGAGGTGGGTGAGTGTGGGGGTGATTGTTTGGGGGGGGGGACCATGATGTACAGCACTTGCAAAAATGTTATAAAAATGTTTTATAATTATAAAAGACATATATAGTGCTGGTTAAGGGGCTGTTTCGTAAGCTTTCAAGGAAAAGTGTATACACTTTATGTCAAGCACATTGCTTAAAGAAGAAAGCACACAAAAAAATTTCTTTATGTTGTAGGGTACTGCATGCTGGCATGTTGTTGTTAGATGCCCCTAAATGTTGCATGCCATTTCTATTAATAGCCTTTTACACTAAAGTTATTCATTTATTAGCATATTAATATTTTTTCAAGTTTGTTGAAATGCTGCCATTTCTGTACCAGTTCTTAAGATTAATTTCTTCATGGCCTACTGAGTGAACAATTTTGATGTTCATGTTATATGTTTATAAATGCTCCTTCTTAGCCAGCCCAAAACAGTGGACCAACGTTGTGCTACAATGTTCTCACGTTGTATCGATGTAGGTCCAATAAGGATCGTGTGTTCTTTGCTGGTTGGAGATCTTTAGTCTGTGTAAACTGCTTCAGTTTTATGACTGGGCTGTCGACCACATATTACCACAATATGCCAAAATCTGCACTTTCAAGAATGCCTAGCTTGCTGTGTATAAATGTGAAGTAAAATAAATACGGTAAATGGCAGTAGTTCAGCGGTGATTTTTAAAACATCCTTACTTACTAAAGTAAAATTAAAGTGTGACGATCATACATTTTCATAATTTGTTTCTTTGATAATAATCTTTGTTTGTTAATAAATATGCAAATTATTTTCAGTAACAGTCTTGCAGATTATACTCGCAGCGAGACATAGTCCATCATATAGCATCAGTGTATCATTCTGTTGGTCAGTCTGACAAGTCATAATTATGATCCACGACAAGAGGAAATGTACCTTCAAGCATGTACAGTCAGGGAAGACTCTTAAGTGACTGATACATTTGATTTTACTTCAATGTGTCAAGTGCCCCCTGCCCATCGGAACTTGAAGAAATAGATTGGCTGCATGATGCTTCCACGAAGAGCTGAAACCGACCGCACATGAGTATGGGTAAACCTGCTTAGAGGATCTAAGCCCGCCTAGGCAAAGCGGTGCGAGTCTGCCCGTCCAGGCTTATAAACCCTATTGGTTTCTTTGGGCGGCAGGGCTTGGGATGTCATTTCATCTCAATGTCGGGTAAAAGTCCCACAAAACTGGAAGCAATGTCTCCAAAATGACCTATACAGTGTCGACGGGGACGTTAAACTTCAAATCAAACAAACAAACAATGTGTCAAGTTCTTACATATACCCTGTCAGTCTGACTATGGTCCCTTCTGCTAATTCAAGATAGACAGCTGTGACAGTTGCTGGCAAAATACTTCGCACTGTTCTGGTTAGCTGCAGTGGGACACACTTGCCCACAGCCTGACAGCCCTTCCTGATGGGCAGACAACTAATGATGCTCTTCAACATAGCTTGTATTGCATTCTGGTGTTTGTATTGTCCTGATTTTGCTTGTCTGCGCCAGTTGAAGGGTATTAATAATCATGGTAATATATACAACAAAGACTTGTTGCTGCTTTGATGACCTTGACCTAATTTTCAAGGTCACATAATCTGTTTTGGTCATACATGTATTTATGGTGGTGGACATATTTATTTATTTATTTATTTATTTATTTATTTATATATATGCAGTATTGACCCTGATTGAACACCATACTGATCAGACATGGTCTTTTATGGTGTCTGATTTGTGTCTTAGAGTGTTTTTTCCAATCTCCTTTATTTGAAACACAAGGCATTTATAGATTTAAATGAAAGAAAAAGATTGATAATAATAAATTCCAGGAAAGAAGGTAATAAGATCAGAGCTGTTGCTGCACAGTTTCTCAAGTTACTACATCATAAAGATCTGACTGATCTACAAATAGTATTCAGCATAGCTCCAGACAAGTGGGAAAAATGAGGATAGTTTTGGGATAGCTTTAGGATAGTTTTTCTTATTTCTCCAGAAAAACATACGTTGTGGGTACTTGTTAGAATCACCTCATCGAGGCGATTCTAACAAGTACCCACAACATATGTTTCTAACAGATAATAAGGAAAACTACCCCTGAACTATCTTTCTTTCTCCTCCCTATCTGGAACTGTGAGAATCTGATCATAGTTTTGGGATGGTTTTTCTTATTTCTACAAAAAAACATATGTTGTGGGTACTTGTAAGAATCACCTCATCGAGGCGATTCTAACAAGTACCCACAACATATGTTTCTAACAGATAATAAGGAAAACTATCCCTGAACTATCCTCTTTCGCCACCTTATCTGGAACTGTGAGAACCTGAGCATAGTGTTGGGATAGTTTTTCTTATTTATGCAGAAAAACATACCTTGTAGGTACTTGTTAGAATCACCTCATCGAGGCGATTCTAACAAGTACCCACAACATACGTTTCTAACAAGTAATAAGGAAAACTATCCCTGAACTATTCTTCTTTCTTCTCCGTCTATGTGGAACTGTGAGAACCTGAGCACAAATTGATTTTTTAAAAAGCGTATTTTGCAACCTGTTGATGAATGAAAGCCATGCAGTCATTTGCAGTGATGTGCAACCACACACTTGGCCCCCGCCTAGCGGGGCTTGAGAAATAGATTGGGCTGCATGATGCTTCCACTCAGACCAACAGCATATGAGTACTGATAAATCACATAGAAGGTCTAAGCCTGCCCAGACAAAGTGGTGCTAGACAGACCGTCCCTGCATATAAACCCTATTTGTTAATTTGGATGGTAGGGCTTGCGATGTCATTTCATCTCGTTGTCAGGCAAAAATCCCACAAAATATGAAGCAACATCTCCAAAAGGACCTAAATAGTGTTGATGGGATGTAAAACCTTGATTCAAACAAACAAAGCAACCACACACTGCACTAGATACTAGGCACCTTGTTAAACAGTCAGTTAGCATTTGGAAAACAAACTGTAAAGGCTGTTACGATACCATGCATTAGCATCCCCACAGTTTGCTTTATGCATTAAGGATCTTTGTTTTTGTTGACAATGGACAAATTCGTATCTTACTCACGAATTTACATGTCTCTTCATTTGATAGGGCTTGTAGAACTCGCTAACTGTTCCAGCAACATCTGTTCCAGATCTTACTGCCATATTTATCAGTGCAATTATTCATTTACATTAAAAAACATTGGGAAAAAAATACAACAGTTTATTGTTTGTATGATGTATGTTTTTCTTTGTCAGAAATAGATAGTTATACACATGTAATCAAGAGAGATTTACCGATTTTGTGTTCAATTTTTACCAGTCACCAAGATGTGCCAAATGTAGACCTTGCTGTCTAAAACAGGCTCGAGAGATATACTTTTGATTTGGAAAATGCTATGTCTTGGAGATGTCAATTTGTATGTTTGTCATTCATTTCTGCCTGTTATGTTTGCTCTGAACAAAATTATGAAAGGAGATGTTCAAAGCACTGACAGCACTGGTGGGATGATTGTCTCTGAGTGTTGGCAGGAAAATGGTCTTGAATGGGGACTTCATCCTTTAATTCCTGTACTTCAGGCAATCAGTGTAGACCCAGATCAGATGCCGCTTTCTGCGGCATCTGATCTGGTTCTACACTGATTGCCAATCCCAACACATGAGTTTAGTCCAGATGGATTTTACAGATAACCCTCTTTACACAACAATGGAAATTATAATATTAGCAAGGCTATAAATAACCATTACCTGGATTTCATACACACATTATTTGTGCTAAGGTCAGTGATAGTCATGTGAGCATCAGCAATGTGACTCAGATTCTGACATTTAGTAACTTTGAGCCAGTTGTTAAAAATCAGTGTAAAAGGATAAAGGCCGCTATATAACTATTGTGTACCTAGATTTGGTGCTTTAAGCTTTTGTAATGGTTCTTCGGTTCAAAGCAAGGGTGACAAGGTTAATTACATTTGGCACATCATTAAAGTGGTCCAGATAGCAGAAGGAAAAAATAGAAAATAGGGAAAGAAGTTTAAAAAAATCAGCAAACCAAGCCTGACTAGGAAGGCATCTGACAAAAAAACCCAACAAAATCTTGTCATAGAATGTTACTGTTGGATGATGCCATATGACAGCACAAGTAAAAACACAGGGTTACTGACATGTAACTTCATGATTCCGTCTTGGCCCCCGCCCATCGGGGCTTGAAGAAATAGATGGGCTGCATGATGCTTCCATGCAGAGCTGAAACCGACCCGCACACGAGTACTGGTAAACCACTTAGAGGATCTAAGCCTGCCCAGGTACAGCTTATAAACCCTATTGGTTTCATTGGGCGACAGGGCTTGAGATGTCATTTCATCTCAATGTAGGGTAAAAGTCCCACAAAATTTGAAGCAACGTCTCCAAAATGACCTTTACAGTGTTGACGGGGAACATCCTCAAACCTCAAATCAAGCAAACAAACAAATCATGATTCGGTCCATGACAACCCTATGTTTTTTATTGAAATTTTTTTGAGCTTTGGCAATAAAATCCAACTAAAGATCTTTATATGATGAACAGAATCTTACACTCATGGTCATTTCATATGAAATTTATGAAACAAGCCGGCGGCTTGTTTCATAAATATCATATGAAATGGCCGCGAGTGTAAGATCTTCTATTAATTGTACTATTTACCTTCGTTATCTGGACTTCCGTTTCATATTTCATTGTATTATCATGTTCAACTATAGTTTTTAATTTACTTTCTTTTTATTTGTTAGTGCTTTCTAGCGACGCAGGCAAAGTGGGTATGTGATGGATTGCCCTTTTGCATGTTACCTTCACCTTTTCATTCCTGTGACCTTCACTTTTGACCTTTTATAACTGAACTGCCCTATATTGCCTCTATCCTGTAGATATTCCTCTGTAGATTAGCCTGTGAATTGAGTGCAAAGTGGTTTGATGAAATCTTATGCCTTTTTGTTTGATTAATGTTTTCTTTGCAATGTTGTGTGCTTAAAGTGGAATGCAACAGGGATGAAAATCTTAATTTATAATTTCGCAGATCTTTTATTAAAATAAACTGTTGTTTCATGAAAATCCCTTATGAATTTAAGACAATACCATTATTTGAAAATTGCGAGTTCAGCTGTCATGAAAATGCCATTATACTGGATGAATATTCATGAGGTTGTCATAAAGCTTTAATGAAATGCCCAATACCGCTTTACATCATCTTAATCTTTAACCCATAAGATGCCAATCACAACAATTTTCGTCTGCTTTGTCGTCCGCTGGTAACTTTAAAAGTCATTTTTGCAAACAGTGTTGGAACAGTCTGATCAGGGTCCACACTGCTTGCCTGTATGCAAAAATGTTTTTCAAAAATTTTGCAAGAAGAGACAGCAGACAACAAAATCAGACAGCATTTCAGTAAGATGCAGTTTTCTTGGCAGCTTATGGGTTAAAGTGATAATCACAGCTGAAGCAGACAACATATTCTCCCACCAAGGGGAGTGGGGCCATATTTTTTGGTGCAGATTCCATTTGCCTTGGCATGGGGTGTTCGAGTAGCTTATTTGAACCACAATATCTCCTGAACCATTGGATGGATTCTGACCAAACTTGCATGGTTACATAACTAGTATGGGGGATTTTGATGACCATATTCCTTATTTTCAAGGTCACAGGCTCCTGTTAATTTCGTCTGCACCCTATCTCATTGAAGGACAAATTTTGATCAAACTTTTTTTTATTGAGTGTATCGACCTACCTATAAGTTGATTAGATTTTAGTGACCTTAACCTCATTTCAAGGTCAACGGTTCCGGAAAACTGTCAGTTTTGGCCTAAGAATAACTAGTCAACACCCTATCTCATGAAGGATTGGATGAATTTTGGTCACACTGGTATATCATTACAACCTACAAAAGAATTGATTAGATTTTGGTGACTTTGACCCTTATTTTCAAGATCACAGGCACTCCAAAACTGTCAATTTTGGCAAAAATGGCTTGTCTACACAATATCAAATGAAGGAACAGATGTGTTTTGATCAAACTTGGTATAATATATCATTACAACCCACCAAAGAATTGATTAGATGTTGATGACCTTGACCTCATTTTCAAGGTTCCCATTTTCGGGTTCCTGAAAACTCTCAATTTTGCACCAAAAATGGTTTGTCTGTTCCCTGTCTCATGAATGAATTGGTGATTTTTGGTCAAACTTGGTACAATGTATCATTTCAACTTGCCAATGATTTGATTAAATGGTATTCTTGACCTCTCCACAAAGTCACAGGCTCATAAAAACAGTCAATTTTGGGCCAAAAATTGCTTGTTTGCATCCGGTTTTCTAAATGAATTCTTGATATGTGTTTCAATATTTCATTCCATATTGATACCTGCCTGGGACGGCTACATTCTTTCATGGAGATTGATAATGAAATCTTTTCCACAGTCATTATCTCCCTTCCCCTGATTCAAGAAGGGCAGTTGTCAGCTTCTGGCGAAAGAGAGGCACAGCTTACATATAAGTCTGCCTTGGAAAAGCGTAGCTAGGATAACTGATCTGCAAAAAAAAAATGACCTAAATAGAGTTGCAGAGCCATTGAACTTGAAAACAAAAGATTTTGGTGACCTTGACCTTATGAAAATGTTGTCTGCTGGGTTGTGTTTGGCTTGCTAAGGGTTAGTCATGAGAAAGAAGTACTAGTTAAAGCAAAATTTGATTTTTTTATGAGATTTTTCTTTGTCTGATTTATGCTACTTAGATATTACTTCAAAATGGTTGACTCACTTGTCCTGCTGAATATTTTAATCTGCCTTACCCACTACCGAATATCAGCCAATCAGATTACTTGATGCAAACTATTGCAACAAATTCACAATCTGAATGACAATGTAGATCCTGATCAGATGGCTTCTTCAGAAGCCATCTGATCTGGATCTACATTGTTTGAAAGATAAGACATATCTGGGCTCAGCAGGACAAGGGTTAACATCAGTCTGACTTTCAGAAATTTTTTTCTTTTTGTCTGAAAAAAAAAAAATTCTGAAAAATTTGCATGGTGCTTTAAGGGTTAAAAAAATTAAGGAGGCATACTACATATCTCAGTGTTGCATTCTGTTTTGATGAAAAAAAAAAAAAAAAAGAAATGAAGTTTGGTGAGTGGGAAGATTAAAAGGGATAAAGATTTCATGAAAATTTGGTGTGGCTTCTGTAGATATTTTGTTGCATTAGCTGTATTATAAATGATACATTATGAAAACTCACCAGTGCGACATCATGCATTTTTCACATGTCCAAAATCGCTACTTTTCTGATGAAAATCCTTGATTTTTTGTTATAAATGGTCATTACATAGGTTGTGGGTGCTTGTTAGAACCGCCTCGTTGAGGCAGTTCTAACAAGTACCCACAACCTATGTCTTGGAGCGGAAATAAGAAAAATAATGTATACCCCCGTAAACCCCAGTTTTCTCTATATAAAGTGGGGTTTAGTTGGGTCTTCATTTTAAGGACTTGTTCATGTGATGTCTAGTCCAGCATGCAATGAGCACAAAACCGCCTGTCAGAAATTTTCTTTTATAATCCCCGTAGCTAGAAATGAATAATAAAATCAAATCACTTATTTTGCTTCTTATATCTTGCTTCTGCAGTAGTATATCTTATTTCTCTTCTCAAAGTGACATATTAATCATCTTTTGCCTTGTTTTTTTTTTTTTTTTTTTCTCTCGTAAATCTGTCTTTATGCAGTAAACCTTTATTCTAATGCTTTTGGGAATGTAACATGACCTCTGATTGGACAGTGGCAAAAGTTTGTGACATACACCACAGCCTCTTTATAACACTATTAATGGGGCCGAAAGCAGAAACCATGTTAGTTAAACAACTGTTATATCCAAACAAAAATGTGTAGATTATGTAGAAAAATGACCAGTTATGGTCATTTTTCTATATAATCTACACATTTTTGGGATCCATCTTTAAACTGTGTTATATCCAAACCATGTTATAATGAACAGTGTTATAATGAGGTTGTGGTGTATACTGTTGGAAACCCAATCCCATCATGTAATGTGACTTTTGATTAGCTATCATTTGGTATTTGTGCAGCATTGCACTTGCACCTGTAACACGACAGCTGATTTCCATTCTTCATTTGAACATTCCTGAGTTCACATAGTTCTGAATAAGAGATATTTTGGAAGATTTTTCCGGTGTACCGTAAGTATTGGGACAGATAGGCCTAAGCAAACAGTGCAGACAAAGATCAGATGACCTTTGAAGGAGCAGTCTGATTAGGGTCTACACTGTTAGCCATTCTGTCTGAACCTTTTGGACTTATTGCTGGATCATGAAACAAACGTTTTAAAATTTTAGTAGAATCATAGCAAGTTCTCAAAATGTCCGAATTTTTAGGGTTTATATATATAGTAGTATTGACAATGTATGTTTTGCATACTTATTAAGAACACCCCTAGAAGCCTCCACGGTGTGATGGATAAGCTACTTGCTTCATAAACCAGGGGTCATAGGATCAATCCGGGGCTTCTCCAGACTTTTGGATGAGTCTTTAAACCTAGGTCCCGTCCTATATGACCTTAGCTGTTGGTGGGATGTAAGATTCAAACACACATTAGGAACACTCCAGAGGATATTCTAATGAGTAACTCAAGCTAGGAACATCTAAAAGATAGCCTATATTATTCCTATTACTCCTCTTGACCTGGCACTTTCGTTAACTCTCAGTGGCTGGCCTTGGTAGCTCAGTCTGATGTGCATGTTACAGATGATCAAAAGGTTGCGGGTTTGAAACCAACAGAGGATGGTAACATTCTTTCATGCAGATTTATCATGACATCTTGTCCATGGTCATTCTCTCTGTATGCTTCAAGAATGGCAGTTGTCAGCTTGTGGCGAAAGGATAAGTCTGCCCTGGAATGGTGGCTATGTAAACTGACCAGCTTGATTTGACCTAAATAGTGTTGACTGGGCCATTAAACTCCAAACAACCCACCACTCCTCATGGGCTAGAGCTACCCCTGTCTAGATCCAATTTTCTTAGTTACAAAGGTGTTTGAGTCATTGAAGTTGGACTATTTTTTTTTACACCAGAAGAATTTAGGTTGTACTGTAAAATTCCTAAAAATTCAGACACTTTGAGCAGTAACGTTGCTGTAATTCTCCTAAAATTTCAACAAATTTCTTTCATATCCAGCAAGGAGTTCAAAAGGTGCAGACGGAATAGCAAACAGTGCAGATCCTGATCAGACTGCTCCTTGAGGAGCAGTCTGATCAGGGTCTACACTGTTTGCTTAGGCCTATCTGTCCCAATACTGAGCATCATTACGGTAATTAAAAGTGTGCATGGATCCATATTGCTTTCACAAAAACGTGCAATTATGGCATAATGGACTACATCTTGAGAAATGATACTTTGTTACAATGTATGTCAAGCGAAAAACTCAGAGCAGTCTGTGAAACGGTTTGCTCGTACAGATCCCTCAGTGATCCCTTGAAGAGGCATGATTCCATGACTATTCACACAGCCCCATGCAAAGCTGATTGTATGTCATGAGAAAACCTTTTTGCCATTTGCGAGCACTAAGATGATCTAAGTCTGCCCAGAAAAAGTATGGTTCGGTTAACTGACCTTGAAAACAGAAAAACCCTAGTTGTTTACTAGGTCATTAACCCATAATCACGACAATTGTTGTCTGCTTTGCCGTCTGCCCGTTACTTGAAAAGTCATTTTAGCAAACAGTCTGGACCCAGATCAGACTGCTCCTCTAGGAGCAGTCTGATCTGGGTCCATACTGTTTGAATGTATAAAAAATATTTCTGAAAAGTTTGCAAGAAGATTCAGCAGACGACATAGGCAGACGACATTTTCAGATGTAGCTTTTCTCGGCATCTTAAAGGTTAAACAACAAAGCAAAAAAATGCTTAAGATGGATGCCAGACATCTAAGTCTTTTGGGATTCTTCACTTGGGGTGGGGTAGGGTTAAGAGCTGTACCTCAATGAGGCAATTCTAACAATTTACACACACCATACCTTTCTGAAGAACATAGGGAAAGCTATCTGATAATAATTATCTTCGCTACACTAAAATCTAGCTATGGTACCATGTACACAGTCTCGCCTCCCAAATGCGGGCTTTTTGCAGCCCTTGCAGCTTAACCCATTTTGTACCAGAAACCCCCAAATGGGGTAGCCTGGCAAACAGTGCAGGCCCAGATCAGACGCCGCACAATGCGGCGTCTGATCAGGGCCTCCACTGTTTGCTAAAAGTTCAGTCATTTTCCGAATAAATTTTGACGAAAACACAGCCTGACACCTCTAAATTTCGAAATGGACTCCTGCCATATATATGGAGGAAGATTCCATTTGGTACAAAAAGGGTTAACTTGGCGTTCACATTGCGGCTTAGGTCACGAGGACAATTTTTTTTTGCGAGCATGTTGTCTTTCTGTTAATAGATATTCGTTAACCCATTTTATGCAGTGGGGTTGGGGAAACTCCAGAATGGGCCTTTGGCATTCAGTGCAAGCCCTAATCAGACACAGCTTAATGCGACATCTGATCTGGGCCTGCACTGTTCGCAAAAAGATCAGCCAATTTCCAAACCTGTAAATTTTGAAATGGACTCATCCTGTTTATAAGGCGGAAGATTCCATTCAGTATAAAATGGGTTAAAATATCAAGTTTACTTGTTTTCTCCAACCTGAGAATACATGTATTGATTGCTTTTCTGTTTTTGCAGTGAGCTTGTAACATTTTGTTTTATATGCAAGTTTTATCCCCACCTTAGTGCGCTAGTGTGTCCGAAGGCTCGAAGTTGGGTGTTGGGGCCACTTTGTCTTTAAACGCACTTGAAAGTCTTTTGAAAGAAAATGAGTGGCGTGTCAGTTTTTAGATTATTCGGAGATCTGTCAGATTCCTATTCTGAACATTATGGTAAGAAGAAAGGAATCCAGAATCACTGGTTCCCATTAAAATCAGGGTGGCTTATTGAGTTTGTCTGGGATGTCATGATTAAGAATTGAATGGTCACTGTCAGTGTGTTTGTATTGTGTGGTTGTGTGCTGCTTAGTCTTAACCCATAACATGCCAATCATTCCAATTGTTGTCTGCTTTGTCGTCTGCCCGTAACCTTAAAAGTGATTTTCGCAAACCAAACAGTGTGGACCCAGATCAGACTACTCCTCTAGGAGCAGTCTGACTCCTCTAGGAGCAGTCTGATCTAGATCCACACTGTTTGCATGTATACAAAAATATATTTAAAAACTTTGCAAAAGATTCAGCAGACGACATAAGCAGACGGCATTTTTACATGTAGTTTTTCTCAGTGTCTTAAGGGTCCCTAAAGAGTCGAGTTAAATTATGCAGACAACCTTGCATGGCATGTTTCTGAAAACAAAATAAAATAAAATACAACATGTCTGCCACAGTTATGATTGGCACTTGAAGGTCAAGATAGCCTTCGCAAACTGTAAAGCGGCCTGAACATAATCTACATTTTATCCGATGCACACAGTTTACTTGCTATATCAGTTTGCGCACATTTCTTTTCAGCTTTAACCCATAAAATTCCAATCACGACAGTTGTCGTCTGTTTTGCCGTCTGCTGGTTACCATAAAAGTAATTTTTTGCAAACAGTGAAGACCCAGATCAGACAGTCTGATCTGGGCCCGCACTGTTTGCCTGTATGGAAAAATATTTTTAAAAAATATTTGCAAAAACATTCAGCAGACGACATAAGCAGAGGACATTTTCAGATGTTGTTTTTCTTGGCAGCTTATTCAGAAAACCCTAAAAGTGAATATTGGCGGACAGTGCGGGCCCAGATCAGACGCCGCACAAAGCGGTGTCTCTTCAGGGCATTCACTGTTTGCAAAAAAAAAAATATTCAGCCATTTTCTAAATAAATTACTAAAAAGGACTCACCCTGACATCCCTGGTTGCCTAATACTCTTGTTTAAGCCATTGCAGGCGGGAAAACTGTGGCAAACAGTGCAGGCACAGATCAGAAGCCGCAGAATGTGGCATCTGATCAGGGCCTGCACTATTTCTTAACAGAAAATTCCGTCAAAAATAGAATAAAAACGGAAAAATAGGGCCACGCACCCGTTATATGTCAAATGGACTTGTCCAACATATAGCAATTGAAAGTCCATCAGTATTCAATGGGTTAGGTGGGAGGAGGAAATGAGGTAACCCATTTTGAATTGGAAACCCCAAAATGGGTCATTGTCAAACAGTGAAGGCCCAAAGGGTTATGGGGCGTCTAATCGAAGCCTACAGTGTTTGTAATAAAGTTCAATTACTTTTATACTCCTGCCATTCGAAGAAACAGTGTTTACCCTGTGTCCGAATGGCTTTAGCAATTTGCGTTTAAGTGTTTCCAAGGGCCTCCGTGGCCTAGTGGATAAGAGCGCTGACTCTTAGTCATTAGGTCTCTCACCGCCGTAGGCTCGAGCCTCGCTCGGGCCACGTGTGAGACGCCAAGTTCTGCAACGGAAGGTCAGGTGGTTTTTCTTCGGGTACTCCGGGTTTCGCCCACCTCTGCTTAACGATCGGCTCGATATGAGTGAAATAATCTTGAAAGGGCCGTAAAACCCAAACCAAAAAAAAAAAAAAGTGTTTCCAAGATGTTGTAAGCAATTTGCAATTAAGTTTTTCATCATTGTCGTAAACTACAATGTGGGGGCGTCTGTGTCCCTTTGACACATTACTAGTCTACATAAATTCCCAAAAAGTAATCATCCTGGCACCCGCGAAACAGACTTGCCCAATATTCAAGTCTGGGGAAAAATTTGTTGAGGACAAAATGGGTTGGTTTAAAATAGCACTGTCAGGTTCAGGCAGTTTAATGATTATTTTAACAGCTATTCCTGTTTCAAAGTAGAATCTTTTATGATCATTTTGTTCTTTTAATATTCTAAGCTTTCTAATTTACATACTCTTAGCCAGTTTTAGTTTTTAATTTGTTGCAAAAAATGCCTGAATGTTGTTTAATATTGCAGTTAAAATGAAAGAATAAGGTATTCATGATCTTTCCAGAGTTTTTTGTAATATAAAAAAGTACATAGAAATCCCTGAGAACATTCTATTCTATTCGTAGAGAGTAAAAAAAATGAATTCAATAGACAATGCCTGTCGCAACATTGCCTGTCGCAAAGATGTTCAGAATCAAAGCACTGAGAGTACTGGTTGGTCGATTGTCTTTGAATATAGACCCGGAAAAAAGTCCGGACATTTGAATGTGGACATGGCTGTGGGAATGGTGGTGGTATGAAATCAATGATTGAGTGTTTACTTTACCGTATTAACCCTTATCCTGCTGAACAGGACAGCCCCTACTTTTGCAAACAGTGCAGATCCAGATCAGATGGCTTCTGAAGAAGCCATTGATCAGGATCTGTACTGTTTGTCATTCCATTTGTGAACTGAGTGAATCAAATTAAGTAATTTGATTGGTTGATAGTCAGAAACGGGTATGGCTAAATTAATTTATTCAGCAGGACAATGGTTAAAAGGACTAAAGAATGAAATGGCCAGCCTTGTTGGCTTTGTAGCATATGTGTCTCTGTAGTGATTTACTCCTTATATGCTTAAGTGTATAAGCCTGCCTGAGAAAAGTCTTGTTAGAAAAACTGACTGGCTGGACATGACCCTAATAATGTTTACTGGGCCATTAAACATTAAAACCACACAGAACAAAATGAATTTTAAATTGACAGGCTGGACATGACCCTAATGATGTAGTCTTGGTCATTAAACTATAAAAAAGCAAACCAAACAAAATGAATTTTTCTCAAGTTTTTAAAGCTAAGGTTAAGCACCCTTTTCACCTGGATAATCAAGGGCTAATTTTCTTTATTTCTTGTAGGAAACCTTTGCTGTGGTGTTTCTAACAACTATCCACAACATATGGTTGAGGCAATTCTAACAAGTACTGAATATATACGGTTTCCAACAAGAAATACGAAAAGTTGTTCCAAAAATTATCCTTTTACTCAGTATCTGGAAACAAGCTATGAAACTTGTATAGTAGTCGCACATATGATTGACAGGGACAAGTTATTGTTTGCACCTGTCTTTGGAATATTCCTAAAACAAAAAGGTAAACCAAGTCAGCCGAATTCAACTGTAAAACAAGCATAGCTATGGTATATATGGCCATTTTAGCCCGCTGTCCGCTTACAAAAAGCAAGCGAAAGGCACTCTAAAGAGTCTTCGTGTGGATACAGTGAAATTTGACATATATTGACACCTTAACTGCCCCACCCTGTCAATCTTTTTTGCGACTACTATATCATTGATAGAAAAACATGGCTGATGTTATTCCTTTTCTCGATATCATTGTTGGAAAAAAACATGGCTGATATTATAACTTTTCTTAACACAGACACAGAAGCTATCAATTTAGAGGTGACAGGAAATTCCCACAATGCAACATCCAACACCATCGGCAACAAGGTTATGGAGGACGGTAACGCAGACCAGGCTGATGCAGCCAATAAAGAGAAGGTGCAAGCGAGCAGTCGGAAAGAGAAATCTGTGTTGCAGTCGAAACTGACACGGTTAGCTATCCAGATTGGTTATGGAGGTAAGTGAAAATGGAAGGAAAAAAAAAAAGCACATTCATTGCGAAAACACGCCTATTCAAATACATTGCAAATTTTTCCACCGAAAAATGAAAAATTTCAGATGAAATATTGCGATATTTTTCTTATTTCTGCTCAAAAATAGATTGTGGGCACTCGTTAGAACCACCTCATCGAGTACCCACAACCTATTATTTAGAGCAGAAATAACAAAAATAAGGATTACCCCTGTAAACCCCAGTTTTGCTGTATAAAAGTGGGGTTCAAGGGGGTCAAAATTATATCGACGTGTTATCGTGATGGTTTTTGATGAGGAATTACATAGGAATTTACTATTTTGGCCCCGCCAAGCGATTTTGGTACTTATCGCCTATGCGAGCAGCGAAGGTTCAGGCGAGCCTGCGCATCCGCGCAGTCTCGCCAGAACCTTCGCTGCTCGCTCATACAAGCAGTGAATCAAGAGGAACCTTCAGACAGAAAGCCATATCCCTGGCCCCTCTGAATGGCTGGGCATGCCAGTTAGAATTTGTCATGACGGAATGCTCGAAGACACAAATTCGCTTGGTGGGGCTCATTTGTGAGGTGCCATTGCAAAGGCTGTAAACTTCGTGATGCCAAGCTATTGTGACATGTACAATAATTTTCTTTAAGATGTATACAATGTATTTTCTTTGCGGCCTTGTGCTTAAGAGTGCAGGTGGAGGTCCGGTGTTTTTTTCACCTGGTTTTGTCCACTGATGCGTTGCATACACATGCATGCATGCACGCATGCACACATACATACACACACATTGCATTGGCAAAAGCTACTATTTTTCATCAAAAATATTGGCATATTTGCTATATATTTAATGATAAAAAATTTAACAATACGTTACCTAACGACATCGTTAGTTTTGAACAACTGGACCATGACCTGGCCAAACATATTCTCTTATAGTTCTATGGATAACCTCTATGGTAAGTCTTACATGCATTTGACTTTAGTTCGGGAGCCCGCAAGTTTAATTCTTGTGGGTCCAACAACATTCTTTCATGGAGATTGATCATGAAATGTTTTCTACAGGCAGTTTCTCCTTTCCACTGATTCATTCAAGAAGGGCAGTTGTCAGTTTTTTGCAAATGAATATGCAATCAACTGGTTAACCGCTGATGTATAACCCTGCCCTGAAAAAGTGTGTTCATGTAAACTGACCTGCTCAACAAGGCATTTATAGAGTTGCCTGGGTTGTTAAACACCAAGTCATACAAACAAAACAAAGACGTCACATGAACAGCAGAGAATCTGATCAGACTGCACATGTGTGTAGGCTGATCTGTGTCTTTCCTGGTCACACATGTCTTCTTATAAGAATCTTATATGGGTGTGAGGGGTGGATTGAAAAGTCCGTCCCGATGGACACTGTCCGGCATCACGAGGTTTGCCGAGTGATGCCGGACAAAGATCCCAAGGGACGAATTTTTCTATCCACCCCTCACACCAATATTGGATTCTTTTTCTTGCATACCTTCTATTTCTATTGCGAATTTTTAATGCTGTTGTCACTTCTGTGACCAACGTCCGCCATTTTGTGATGACACAACAGGAATGTTTAGTGACGTAATGCATGACGATGCCGCACGTGAGGTTGTAATCAACCAGTGCATTTATCAAACACGCGATTATATTCGATTTGGGGTCGGAACACCAGGGTCAGAACATAAATTTCTATCCCAGGGTAAAATCATGGATTTCCTTGTCTGGTGTGCAAGAATTTGGGTTTTTGTTGTGCGTGGACGTCATGGTCATGGTTTGAAACAGTTGAGCAAGTTCAGTTGACCTACTAGAGTTAACTAAAGTTAACTAGAGTTGCACAGAAACACGCAGAGTAGGAATCTTGTGACTTGCAACAACTACTTAACTCGGGTAAAATCTGGCTTGGAATGAGAGTTCGGAGGGTAACAGCAACAACTAACATGGCGGACAGTGGAGAATTGTAAGTTAACCCTTATCTTGCTGAATATTCATTTAAGCCACACCCATTTCTGTGTATCAACCAATCAAATTACTTGATGTAATTTATTGCTACAAATTCATAAACTGCATGCCAAACAGTGTAGATCCTGATCAGATGGCTTCTTCAGAAGCCATCTGATCTGGATCTACACTGTTTGCAAAGATAGGGGTTGTCGTGAACAGCAAGATAAGAGTTAAACCCAATCCAAAATTCAATTATTTCAAACTTCTATATGCCAATTATAAGAAAGTTTGGCTCTGCATTTACAGGGTGTTGTTGCAAAAAATCACATCCAACTTGAAAACTTGGTATTTACTGTTACAGTCGACTGAAAATGAAAAAATTGTGAGTATGCCATTTGCGTCCGCCATGTTGTTTATACTTTCAATTTACTTGAGGGTCAACTTGATTGGATTGTTGACATTTGGCAAGTCCTGCTGAATATTCATTTTAGCCACACCCATTTCTGACTTTTAACCAATCAAATTATCTTATTTAATTTATTCCTTTAAATTCATAATTGTATGTCAAACAGTGTAGATCCTGATCAGATGGCTTCTTCAGAAGCCATCTGATCTGGATCTACACTGTTTGCAAAGATAGGGGTTGTCGTTAACAGCAAGATAAGATTTAACTCGAGTAGGTCAACTGAACTCGCTCAGTGGTACTTGTTCTTATGACTCTACTGTTTTACCTTGCAGGTACCGGCATAGCTGTGTTGACTGTTGTGATACTCATAGTAAAATTCAGCATAACAAGGTTCGCTGTTAATGGAGAGTCGTGGAGCTGGGGTTATGTAGAATACTTCGTAAATCACTTCATTATTGGTGTTACGGTCCTTGTAGTTGCCGTACCAGAGGGCTTACCCCTTGCTGTGACACTTTCCTTGGCTTACTCTGTTAGGGTAGGTATAATTGGTCCCTTTTTGTGGTGTCCGTTTTAACCCATTTCATACCACAGTCCAACCTGTGTTAAGCAAGCACCTTAGAGATAATGAAAATGTGCTTGCTTAAGACCGGTGCTTGCTTAATACAGGTGAATTTTAATGCATTTGTCTTTTTCGGGATTTAAATGCCCGCTTGCTTAAGACAGGTTGCTTGCTTAATACAGGTGGCCACTAAGACAGGTTTGACTGCATATGGAATCTTCCATGTTATATATAGCACAAGTCCTTTTTTCAAAATTTAGGGGTGTCAGGTTGTGTTTTCTTCAAAATTTAATTGGAAAATAGCTGAACTTTGTGCAAACAGTGTAGGCTCTAATGAGACGCTGTCTTTTGCGGCGTCTTATCGGGCCTGCACTGTTTGCCAAATACCCGTTATTGGGTGTCTGATACAGAAAGGGTTAAGCATGGAATGATATAGGAGACTGGTTTTTTGTCCGTTCATCCATTCTTTTGTCAGTCAGTCAATTTTTCCATCCATTACAAAAGCACGCCTATACAAATACATTGTCACCTTTATCGCCGAAAAAAATGAAAATTTTATGATGAAAAATTGTGATATTTTTCTTATTTCTGCTCAAAATATAGATTGTGGGCACTCTTTAGAACAGCTTCATCGAGGCGGTTCTAATGAGTACCCACAATTATTTTTCTTATTTCTGCTCAAAATATAGATTGTGGGCACTCGTTAGAACCGCCTCATCGAGGCGGTTCTAACGAGTACCCACAATCTATATTTTAGAGCAGAAATAAGAAAAATAAGGTATACCACCGGAAACCCCAGTTTTACTATATAAAAGTGGGGTTTCAAGGGGGTCAAATTTATATAGGCGTGTTTTCATGATGAAACATAGCATTAATCTGAATGCTCCAAGTGCATTTCACAGGCACACCATAACTCTTTGGCTGAATACTTGTATACAGTCAAACTCGAATGGCACAAACATTTTTTTTCGACCTCGAGAATCTGTTGGAGACGAGGGTAATTTGAGCCACTGAGGGTTTCTGCCAGAATGCATAACAAGATACTTTTGGACATCTTGTTAGTGTTCTATGATAAAAATGTATGCTGTTTGTACTCATTAGAATAGCCTCATAGAGGTGATTCTAATAGATACACACAGAGCACATATTTGCAAGATATAAGATGAAAATCAATAAGATACTTGTGGACATCTTGTCGGTGTTCTATGATGAAAATGTATGCTGTGTGTACTCATTAGAATCACCTCATGGAGGTGATTCTAATGGGTAGACACAGCGCACATTTGCAAGATATAAGATGAAAATCAATAAGCACCCGCCCCTCGGGGCTTGAAGAAATAGATGGGCTCCATGATGCTTCCACGCAGAGCTGAAACCGACCGCACACTACTACTGTTTAGAGGATCTAAGCCTGCCAAGGTAAAGCGGTGCGAGTCGCACCGTCCATGCTTATAAACCCTTTTGGTTTCTTTGGGCTATTAGGCTTGCGATGCCATTTCATCTCAATGTCGGGTAAAAGTCCCACAAAATTGGAAGCAGTGTTTCCAAAATGACCTATACAGTGTTGATGGGGACGTTTAACCTCAAATCAAACAAACAAACAATATGATGAAATCCCCTAAATTATCCCAACTACTTCTTATATATAGAAATTCTGTAGGAATCAAGAACGGGTTCAACCCAGCCATGGTAAATGTGTCATCTTGTTTCCAGCCATCCAAGTGTTCTACTGTATATACAATAGCGCTTATACTGATGAAGTCCACGTGACTACTACTGACCAATGAAATTGAAACGGGCTCAAATTAAAGATCAACAATGTGTAATTAAAATAAAGGGCACACAAGCACAGAAAGTTGCTTTTCATAATGGGAAGTCGTTAACCTACATATGCCACGTGCCTCCGTCGCCACATTACGAAAACTCGCCTATAAGTATATATTGTAAATTTTACCACCTAAAAACGAAAATTTTAGACAAAAAAATTGTGATATTTTTCTTAATACTGCTTAAAATATAGTTTGTGGTTACACGTTAGAACCGCCTCATCGATGAGACCAAAAATCTATATTTTAGAGCAGAAATAAAAAATACGGTTTACCCGTGTAAACCCCAGTTTTACTGTATAAAAGTGGGATTCAAGGGGGTCAGAATTATATAGGCGTGTTTTCGTGATGAAGTAATGTGCCCTGACTCTTTACCCATTTAGTACCAGAAACCCCAAAACAGGTACCAGAGCAAACCGTGCAGGCCCAGATCAGACGCCGGAGAACGCGGCGTCTGATCAGGGCCTACACTGTTTGCGAAAAGTTAAGCCATTTTCCAAATATATTTTGAAGAAAAAACAACCTAACACCCCTAAATTTTGAAATGGACTCCTGGTATATATAAGGAGGAAGATTCCATTTGGTATTTGGTACTGAAAGGGATAATCATTAGGTCTCTCACTGCTGTGTTTTGAGCCTGATCAGATTGTTGCAAGTTTTATCCCTGCTGAGTCCAACAATGTTCTTTCATGGAGATTGATCATGAAGCATATTCTACAGTCATTCACTTCCTTCTACGTGGTTGACAGCCCCCGCCCGTATGGGCTTGAAGAAATAGATGGGCTGCATGATGCTTCCACGCAGAGCTGAATCGGACCCGCACACGGGTACTTGTAAACAGCTTAGAGGATCTAAGCCTGCCCAGGCAAAGTGGTGCGAGTGGCGGACCATCCATGCTTATAAACCCTATGGGTTTCATTGGGCGACAGGGCTTGTGATGTCATTTCATCTCAATGTCGGGTAAAAGTCCCACAAAATTGGAAGCAACGTCTCCAAAATGACCTTTACAGTGTTGACGGGGACGATAAACCTCAAATCAAACAAAAATTCTATGTGGTTGATTCTAGAAGGACAATGATCAGTTACTGGCAAAAGAATATGCACTATACTAGTGAACAACTTAGTAAGACAATATGATCTTAATTGTGTTGACTGGGATGTTATGCTCCAAACAGTAAGTAAAAATCAAAAATGAGTTCCTTTAAGAGCAATGAAAACACTCATAAGAAAGAAGATGGGTCATACTACGTAGTTTCGACTAATAAAGCCTCATCAGTGACCCTTTAAAGATCTGGCAAAGAAAGCCAGAGGTAACATACTGCAATTTTGCGAATTTCGAATAGGCAGTCGATTCAAAGACTGATATAAATCAAAATGGGGTCCAAATAATTAAAAACATGTCTAGAATATGAGACTAAACCAATAATTTTTTCCGATTTCTCAGAATACTCACGCTGATCTCAAAGGACCAAAAGTAAAATATAAACTGCACTATGGTTGATGTACGGGGAGACGTTTTACGGCCGCCACACGGCACAACACCAGCTGCAGTGAAGGCAAATAAAAATCAAAAATGAGTTCCTTTAAGAGCAATGAAAACACTCATAAGAAAGAAGATGGGTCATACTACGTAGTTTCGACTAATAAAGCCTCATCAGTGACCCTTTAAAGATCTGGCAAAGAAAGCCAGAGGTAACATACTGCAATTTTGCGAATTTCGAATAGGCAGTCGATTCAAAGACTGATATAAATCAAAATGGGGTCCAAATAATTAAAAACATGTCTAGAATATGAGACTAAAGTAAGGGTTTAGAGAGACTGCCCAGGAAAAGTGTGGTTTCTGTAGGTTATAAGTGACGCTCAGCACCACCTTAATATTGTTGACTGGACTGTTAAACTTCTGAACAAAAAAAAAATCTTCAGATAAAATGTTTACACCACAACATCTTTACATCACTGTTATGGGGTCCAAAGCAGAAACGAAGTTACTTTTGGGGAACGGAAACACCCGGCACATTTTTCAAAGGGAGACAACTATCGAGACTTTCTGTTCACTTTTCTTTAGGCTCAAACCTACGGAAAAAGGGGTCTACTCTTAAAGGAAAGAATTTGCTCTTCAGGAGCAAATTCTTTCCTTTAAGAGTTGATCCCTATTGACAAAGGAGACAAAAATGCTTTTGTGGGAGTTGACTCCCCTGAAGGTGTTCCCATTCCCCTTAAACAACCATGTGATATCCAGTCAAAAAAGAATAGATCATATAGAAAAATGACCATTTATGCCTTATAATTTATACATTTTTGGGATCCATTATGAAAATGTGTTATATCCAAAACTGTGTTATGATGAAGGGTGTTATAATGAGGTTGTCATGTATTAATAGTAACCATGTGATATGTTCTTCCACAGAAAATGATGCACGATAACAACCTGGTGCGGCATTTAGATGCTTGTGAGACGATGGGCAACGCTACTGCCATCTGTTCAGACAAAACGGGTACTTTAACAACAAATAGAATGACAGTAGTACAGAGCTTTATAGGGGGTAAGTATTTCTGGGCCCAGTTGTCCAACCTATTGTTAGCCCTTGTCCTGCTGAATATTTTAATCTGCCACACCCACTACCGATTATTAACCAATCAGATTACTTCCATGCAAACTATTGCAACAAATTCACAATCTGAATGGCAAACAATGTAGATCCTGATCAGATGGCTTCGACAGAAGCTATCTGATCTGGATCTACATTGTTTGGAAAATAAGGCATATGTGGGCTCAGTAGGACAAGGGTCAACTTAACAGGCTTGTTAGTGGGCTGGGTCCATTTGTTCAAAGCATTGTTACTGTAATGATTATAAGTATTGCGACAGACAGGCCTTAGCAAACATTGCAGACCCAGATCAGACTGCTCCTGAAGGAGCAGTCTGATCAGGGTCTACACTGTTTGCCATTCCGTCTTCACCTTTTTCAGACTCCTGCTGGATCATGACACAAACTTGTTAAAATTTAAAGGGATTTACAGCAAGTCCTCAAGGTGTCCGAATTTTTAGGAATTTTACGGTAGCTTGATGAACTTTTGTTTGAATTGAGATTTAATGTCTATTCAACACTATTAAGGTCATTTTAGAGATGTTGCTTCCAATTTTGTGGGACTTCTACCCAACATTGAGATGAAATGACATCTTAAGCCCTGCTGCCCAATGAAATCAAAAGGCTTATATGCATTGAAATGTTTGACATCACTTTGCCCGGGAAGGCTTAGGCCTTCTAAGCAGTTTACTTCATGAGCTTGTTAGTGGTCAAACTGTAAACTGTTGTAGCAATTACCATATCTAATACTATCGTATTTTTTTTTTCTGTTCTTCCCATAGAAACAGATAAGGTTTTCGTGATAAGGGAAGGATAATTTTTGTTAATTCTCTTTAAAAAAATCCAAGTTCCTTGGTGAGGCCGTTCTAATGAACACCCATACCACAGCGTCTCTTTAACAAATCTGTAAAATGAACACTCTCTCTACACACCAAAACTGGGGTTTATAGGGGTATACATTATTTTTCTTATTAGCTCACCTGACCGAAGGTCATGGTGAGCTTTTGTGACCGTAAGATGTCCGGCGTCGTCGTGCGTCGTCCGTCGTCCGTCGTCCGTCGTGCGTAAACTTTTTCTTGTGAACAAACTAGAGGCCACAGTTTTGGTCCAATCATCATCAAACTTGCTCAGAATGATCATCATGACAATATCTCGGTCAAGTTCGAATATGGGTCATGTCGGGTGAAAAAGTAGGTCAGTAGGTCAAATCATAGAAAAACCTTGTGAACACTCTAGAGGGCACAGTTTTGGTCCAATCATCATCAAACTTGCTCAGAATAATTATCATGACAATATCTCGGTCAGGTTCGAATATGGATCATGTAGGGTCAAAAAGTAGGTCAGTAGGTCAAACCATAGATAGTCCTTGTGAACACTCTAGAGGGCACAGTTATGGTTCAATTATCATCAAACTTGCTCAGAATGATCATTGTGACAATATCTCGGTCAAGTTTGAATATGGGTCATGTCGGGTCAAAAAGTAGGTCAGTAGGTCAATTCATAGAAAAACCTTGTGAACACTCTAGAGGGCACAGTTATGGTCCAATCATCATCAAACTTGCTCAGAATAATCATCCTGACAATATCTCAGTCAAGTTTGAATATGGGTCATGTTGGGTCAAAAAGTAGGTCAGTAGGTCAAATCATAGAAAAACCTTGTGAACACACTAGAGGGCACAGTTATGGTCCAATCATCATTAAACTTGCTCAGAATGATTGTCATGACAATATCTCGGTCAAATTTGAATATTGGTCATGTCGGGTCAAATGTAGGTCAGTAGGTCAAATCATGGAAAAACCTTGTGAACACTCTAAAGGCCACATTTTTGGTCCAATCATCATCAATCTTGCTCAGAATGATCATTGTGACAATATCTCAGTCAAGTGCGAATATGGGTCATGTGGTATCAAAAAGTAGGTCAGTAGGTCAAATCATAGAAAAACCTTGTGAACACTTTAGAGGCCACAGGTTTGATCCGATCATCATAAAATTTGCTAAGAATGATCATCATGACAATATCTCAGTCAAGTTTGAATATGACTCATGTCGGGTCCAAAAGTAGGTCAGTAGGTCAATCATTGAAAAACCTTGTGAACACTAGTTTTTGTTTTATCATAACTTTAGAACCGTTTGAGGTAGAGCCTTTATATTTGGCATGTTGGTTCTTTGTGACATCGCCTTTGTATTTATACAAAAAATTGACCTGTGACCTTGACCCCTAACATTATGACCTACTAATCATAACTTTTTAACCATTTGAGATAGAGCCTTCATATTTGGCAAGTAGGTTCCTTGTGATACTGCCTTACCACTCATACAAAAACTTACCTGTGACCTTTACCTGTGATCTTTGACCGACTTTTGTTGTAACTTTCTGTTTTAGATAGAGCCTTCATATTTGGCATGTAGATTCCTTGTGACATTGCCTCTCCTTGCATACAAAAAATTTTGACCTGTGACCTTGACCCTGAACCTTTTACCTACTTACCATAACTTTTTAATCATTTGAGATCGAGCCTTCATATTTGGCATGGAAGTTCCTTGCGACATTGCCTTATCCCTCGCACAAAAAATTACCTGTGACTTTGACCTGTGACCTTTGACCTACTTTATCACAACTTTCTAACCATTCATATTTCGCATGTAGGTTCCTTGCGACATTGTTTTTCCACTCATAAAAAAATGTTGACCTTTACCTGGCCCTTTGACCTACTGTGTCATAAAGTTTTAATCATTGGACATAGAGCCTATACATTTGGCATGTAGATTCCTTATAACATTGCCTTTCCAATAAATTTTGATCTGTGACTTAGACCCTTGACCTGTCACCTACTTTATCATAACTCTCTAACTGTTTTAGGTAGAGCTTTCATATTCGGCATGTAGGTTGCTTGTGACATTGCCTTCCCACTTATACATAAAATTTTGACCTGTGACCTTGACCTTAGCTATGTGACCTTCTTTTTAGCTCACCTGACCGAAGGTCATGGTGAGCTTTTGTGACAGTAAGATGTCCGGCGTCGTCGTGCGTCGTCCGTCGTCCGTCGTGCGTCGTCCGTGCGTAAACTTTTTCTTGTGAACACACTAGAGGCCACAGTTTTGGTCCAATTATCATCAAACTTGCTCAGAATGATAATCATGACAATATCTCGGTCAAGTTCGAATTTGGGTCATGTCGGGTAAAAAAGTAGGTCAGTAGGTCAAATCATAGAAAAACCTTGTGAACACTCGAGAGGCCACAATTTTGGTCCAATCATCATCAAACTTGCTCAGAATGATCATTGTGACAATATTTTAGTGAAGTTTGAATATGGATCATGTCGGCTTAAAAAGTAGGTCAGCGGGTCAAATCATAGAAAAACCTTGTGAACACCCTAGAGGCCACAATTTTGGTCCAATCATAATCAAACTTGCTCAGAATGATCATCATGACAATATCTTGGTCAAGTTCGAATATGGGTCATGTCCGGTCAAAAAGTAGGTCAGTAGGTCAAATCATAGAAAAACCTTGTGAACACTCTGAAGGCCACTGTTTTGGTCCAATTATCATGAAACTTGCTCAGAATGACCATTGTGACAATATTTCAGTCCAGTTCGAATATGGGTCATATCGGGTTAAAAAGTAGGTCAGCGGGTCAAATCATATAAAAACCTTGTGAACACCCTAGGGGCCACAATTTTGGTCCAATCATAATCAAACTTGCTCAGAATGATCATCATGACAATATCTCGGTCAAGTTTGAATATGGGTCATGTCCGGTTGAAAAGTAGGTCAGTAGGTCAAATCATAGAAAAACCTTGTGAATACTCAGGAGGCCACAAGTTTGGTTAAATCATTAATCTTGCTCAGAATGGTCATTGTGACAATATCTTGGCTAAGTTTGAATAAAGGTCTTTTCGGGTCAAAAAGTAGGTCAGTAGGTCAAATTAAAGAAAAAACTTGTGAACACTCTAGTTTTACATAGACTTATATAGGGAAAATCTTTAAAAATCCTTTTCTCTGAAACCACAAGGCCTAGGTCTTTTATATTTGGTATGAAGCTTCATCTAAAAGACCCCTAACAAGATTATTCAAATGATAGTGCTGAGGCCAAAAATGTCCCCGCCCCCGGGCCCTTTGGTTTTACATAGGCTTATATAGGGAAAATCTTTAAAAATCTTCTGCTCTGAAGCTGCAAGGCCCAGGACTTTGATATTTGGTATTAAGCTTTATCTAGTGGACCCCTACCAAGATTGTTCAAATTATAGTGCTGGGGCAAAAAATGCCCCCGTTCCGGGGCCCTTTGGTTTTACATGGCCTTATATAGGGAAAATCTTTAAAAATCTTCTTCTCTGAAACCGCAAGGTCCAGGACTTTGATATTTAGAATGAAGCTTCATCCATTGGACCTCTACCAAGATTGTTCAAATTATCGCCCTTGGGCCAAAAATGCCCCCGCTCAGGGGCCCTTTGTTTTTACATAGACTTATATAGGGAAAATCTTTAAAAATCCTTTTCTCTGAAACCACAAGGCCTAGGTCTTTTATATTTGGTATGAAGCTTCATCTAAAAGACCCCTAACAAGATTATTCAAATGATAGTGCTGAGGCCAAAAATGTCCCCACCCCCGGGCCCTTTGGTTTTACATAGGCTTATATAGGGAAAATCTTTAAAAATCTTCTGCTCTGAAACTGCAAGGCCCAGGACTTTGATATTTGGTATTAAGCTTTATCTAGTGGACCCCTACCAAGATTGTTCAAATTATAGTGCTGGGGCAAAAAAAGCCTCCACCTGGGGCCCTTTGGTTTTACATAGGCTTATATAGGGAAAATCTTTAAAAATCTTCTTCTCTGAAACCGCAAGGCCCAGGACTTTGATATTTTGTATGAAGCTTCATCTAGTGGACCCCTACCAAGATTGTTCAAATTATAGCCCTTGGGCCAAAAATCCCCCTGCTCAGGGGCCCTTTGGTTTTACATAGACTTATATAGGGAAAATCTTTAAAAATCTTCTTCTCTGAAACCGCAAGGTCCAGGACTTTGATATTTAGAATGAAGCTTCATCCAATGGACCTCTACCAAGATTGTTCAAACTATCGCCCTTGGGCCAAAAATGCCCCCGCTCAGGGGCCCTTTGTTTTTACATAGACTTATATAGGGAAAATCTTTAAAAATCCTTTTCTCTGAAACCACAAGGCCTAGGTCTTTTATATTTGGTATGAAGCTTCATCTAAAAGACCCCTAACAAGATTATTCAAATGATAGTGCTGAGGCCAAAAATGTCCCCGCCGCCGGGCCCTTTGGTTTTACATAGGCTTATATAGGGAAAATCTTTAAAAATCTTCTGCTCTGAAACTGCAAGGCCCAGGACTTTGATATTTGGAATTAAGCTTTATCTAGTGGACCCCTACCAAGATTGTTCAAATTATAGTGCTGGGGCAAAAAAAGCCTCCGACTGGGACCCTTTGGTTTTACATGGCCTTATATAGGGAAAATCTTTAAAAATCTTCTTCTCTGAAACCGCAAGGCCCAGGACTTTGATATTTTGTATGAAGCTTCATCTAGTGGACCCCTACCAAGATTGTTCAAATTATAGCCCTTGGGCCAAAAATGCCCCCGCTCAGGGGCCCTTTGGTTTTACATAGACTTATATAGGGAAAATCTTTAAAAATCTTCTTCTCTGAAACCACAAGGCCTAGGTCTTTTATATTTGGTATGAAGCTTCTTCTAAAGGACCCCTACCAAGATGATTCAAATTATAGTGCTGGGGCCAAAAGTGGCCCCGTCCCGGGGCCCTTTGGTTTTACATAGACTTATATAGGGATAATCTTTAAAAATCTTCTCTGAAACCACAAGGCCCAGGACTTTGAAATTTGGTATGAAGTTGCATCTAATGGACCTCTACCAAGATTGTTAAAATTATAGCCCTGGGGCCAAAAATGCCCCCACTCTGGGGCCCTATGGTTTTACATAGACTTACATGGGGAAAATCTTCAAAAATCTTCTTCTCTGAAACCACAAGGCCTGGGTCTTTGATATTTGGTATGAAGCTGCATCTAGTGGACCTCTATCAAAATTATTCAAATTATAGCCCTGGTACCAAAAATGTCCCCGCTCCGGGGCCCTTTGGTTTTGCATAGACTTATATAGGGAAATCTTTAAAAATCTTCTCTGAAACTGCAAGGCCAAGGCCTTTGATATTTAGTATGGAGCTTTATCTAGTGGACCTCTACCAAGATTGTTCAAATTATAGCCCTGGGGCCACAAATGCCCCCACCCCGGGCCGGGGCCCTTTGTTTTTACATAGATTTATATAGCCCTGGGGCCATTTGGTTTTGCATAGGCTTATGTAGGGAATATCTTTAAAAAAAATCTTCTTCTCTGAAACTGCAAGGCCCAGGTCTTTGAAATTTGATGTGTAGCTTTATCTAGTGGACCTTTGCCAAGATTGTTCTAATTATAGCCTTTGTTGATGTTTGGTATGAAGCTTCACCTTTAAGACCTCCCTCAACATTATGCACATTAAAACCCTGGGGCCAATAATGGCCCTCTCTGGGGCCCACTTGTTACACTATGGATCAGGTGAGCGATCCAGGGCCATCATGGCCCTCTTGTTTCTTTTCTAAGACATAGTCTGTGGGTACTCGTTAGAACCGACTCCATGAGGCAGTCCTAACGAGCACCTGGGTGGAAATAAGAAAAAATATCACAAATATTCATAAAAAAAATGCTTATGCTTTGAGTGGAAATAAGAAAAAATATCACAAATATTCATCAAAAAATGCTTATGCTTTATGTGGAAATAAGAAAAATATCACACATATTCATCAAAAAATGCTTATGAGTGGAACTAAGAAAAATATCACAAATATTCATCAAAAAATGCTTATGTTTTGAGTGGAACTAAGAAAAATATCACACATATTCATCAAAAAATGCTTATGCTTTATGTGGAAATAAGAAAAATATCACACATATTCATCAAAAAATGCTTATGTTATGAGTGGAACTAAGAAAAATGTCATAAATATTCATCAAAAAATGCTTATGTTTTGAGTGGAACTAAGAAAAATATCACAAATATTCATCAAAAAAAGCTTATGTTTTGAGTGGAACAAAGAAAAATATCACAAATATTCATCAAAAAATGCTTATGTTTTGAGTGGAACTAAGAAAAATGTCACAAATATTCATGAAAAATGCTTGTTATAGCATATCATAGACTATAAGAATCTTATGTGGGTGTGAGGGGTGGATGGAAAAATCCGTCCCGAGGGACACTGTCTGGCATCACGAGGCTTGCCGAGTGATGCTGGACAATGATCCCGAGGGACGGATTTTTCCATCCACCCCTCACACCCATTTTTGATTTCTTTTCTTGCATACCTTCCATTTCTTAGAGCGGATTTTAATGCTGCAGTCACTTCGGTTACCAACGTCCGCCATATTGTGTTGAGGAATGTTTAGTGACGTTGCTGTGACGTCAACCTTAACGACGGCGCATACGAGGTGAAGGTTGTAATCAACCAGTGCATTTATCAAACACGCAATTATATTCGATTTGGGGTCGGAACACCAGGGTCAGAACATAAATTTCTATCCCAGGGTAAAATCACGGATTTCCTTGTCTGGTGTGCAAGAATCTATTTTATCACACGGGTGTGTAACCATAATGGGTTTTTGGAGAAAAATAAGGAAAAATTATCCTTCAATTTTCAGAAAATACCCACCTTATCAGTTTCTGTGAATCTGTTTAAATAATTCCCAAGTGGCTCGTTGAAACTCAAACTGGCACATGCAGCAAAAGTGTTTGTCAAGAGTGAAATCAAAATATTTTGGCAATCTGTATGAACACTATTTAGATGTAGGGTAAAAATCCTAAAAATTCGGACACCTTGAGGACTTGCTGTAATTGTCCTAAAATTTTAACAAATTTGTTTCATGATCCAGCAAAGTGTCCAAATGGTGCAGATGGAATGGCAAACAGTGTAGACCCTGATCAGACTGCTCCTTCAGGAGCAGTCTGATCTGGGTCTGCACTGTTTGCTTAGGCCTGTCTGTCCCAATAGTTAGGATCATTACAGTACACATGCTGAATCGGCCCCCGCCCATCTGGCTTGAAGAAATAGCTGGGCTGCATGATGCTGCCACGCAGAGCTGAACTGACCCGCACACGAGTACTGGAAAACCGCTAAGAGGATCTTAGCCTGCCCAGGCAAAGGGGTGCGAGTCGGACCGTCCATGCTTATAAACCCTATTGGTTTCATTGGGCGGAAGGGCTTGAGATGTCATTTCATCTCAATGTCGGGTAAAAGTCCCACAAAATTGGAAGCAACGTCTCCACAATGACCTTTACAGTGTTGATGGGGACGTTAAACCTCAAATCAAACCAAACCAAAACACATGCTGAAAGCTGTGGATCTCTCATTGTCATTGTTTTTGTTTGTTTGATTTGAGGTTTAACATCCCCATCAACACTATTTAGGTCATTTTGGAGACGTTGCTTCCAATTTTGTGGGACTTTTACCCGGCATTGAGATGAAATGAAATTTCAATCCCTGCCGCCCAATGAAACCAATAGGGTTTATAAGCATGGACGGGCCGACTCGCAGCAATTTTCCTGGGCAGGCTTAGACATTCTAAGCAGGTTACCAGTACTCCTGTGCGCTCGGTATCAGCTCTGCGTGGAAGCATCATGCAACCCAATCTATTTCTCCAAGCCGCGATTGGCGGGGGCGGCTCTCATTGTCACTACTACAGTTTTTTTTTTTGGTTCTCCATGAGATGGCTCGGTTCGTGTTTTTCCTTGTTTTCTTTGCAGCCAAAAAAAGAAACAACAAAAGAAACAAGCTTTCAAATCCAAGGTGTTTTGATTGTCTGAATCACATCCATAATAAATACCCGAGGGATTTCTGTCTTTTAAATATTCTCTTGAAAAGCAAGCTCTTATTCCCCATAGATACGTGTTTGCTCTGTTACAATGGATTTTAAAAGCACAACATGACCGCATTTATCACATTAGCCCAAAACGTGGCTGCTTATCTCTGTATGCGCAATGCTGTGCTTTGATATGGTGAATGAAAAGCACAGAAAAGTAATAGATTCATGCAGTTTAATTTTAGAGACAACATTTAAGCTTGTTTATAACTTTAATACCATATTTACTGTACATCACGAAAACAAGCCTATATAATTTTGACCCCCTTGATTTGTTTTGTGTGATTTGAGGTTTAACGTCCCTGTCAACACGGTAATGGTCATTTTGGAGACTTTGCTTCCAATTTTGTGGGACTTTTACCCGACATCTCAAGCCCTGTCGCCCAATGAAACCAATAGGGTTTATTAGCATGGACGGTCCGCCTCGCACCGCGGTTTCTGGACAGGCTTAGATCCTCTAAGCGGTTTACCAGTACTAGTGTGCGGGCCGGATTCAGCTCTGCGTGGAAGTATCATGCAGCCCATATATTTCTGCAAGCCCCTATGGGCGGGGGCCGTTTGACCCCCTTGAACCCCACGTTTATATAGTAAAACTGGGGTTTACAGGGGTAAACAGTATTTTTCTAATTTCGGCTCAAAAATATAGATTGTGGGTACTTGTTAGAACGGCCTCATCGAGGCGGTTCTAACATGTACCCTCAATCTATATTTTGAGCAGAAATAAGAAGAATATCACAATTTTTATCAGAAAATTTTCATTTTTTTTCGGCAGTAAAATTTACAATGTATTTGAATAGGCGTGTTTTCGTAATGATGTACACTGCTGTAGGCTAATTCTGCGCACTTAAGACTTTTGAGCTTTTGTTTCATCCATTCCAGGGATCGAAAACCTGTTTTGCAGCAGTATGCTATCCAGTTGTCTTAGCTTGTTGAAAGACAATAGCAACCACTAATTTCGCTGGTGCAATTACGTTGTGGTCAGTCTTTAAAAGACACACCTTCATTTTTAAGACGGCATCAATTTTGTCTGCTAATTCCACGCACCCGAACAATAACTTCCAGTCAAGATACAATACTTTATACAAGAGAAGGTGTTTTGTTGTTATAGTTGTTTGGTCATGTGTTGCTTTACCCTTTTTGTACCAAGTGGATTCTCTCACCTTTTATATAGCACAAGTCCATTTCAAAATTGAGGGGCGATAGGTTGTGTTTTCTTCAAAATTTATTAGGAAAATGGCAGAACTTTTTGCAAACAGTGTAGGCCCTGATAAGACGCTGCATTCTGCGGCGGCGTCTGATCTGGGCCCGCACTGTTTGCCAAGGTACCGCTTTTGGGGTTTCTGGTACTGAATGGGTTAAAGGCTGATGATCCAGTTGGTTGAAATAAATAGCTGTCTGTAACGCTTTTTTTTTTTTAAAATTAAGTTTTTAAAGGGCCTGTGGTGCTCATTAAGCCAGATTCAGGTAAAAACAAAAAATGGATTTGATTCGCCCAGTTTACAGACCAAGTCACATCCAAACTAATATTTAT
Organism: Lucinisca nassula; assembly: GCA_963580285.1. NCBI lineage: Eukaryota > Metazoa > Mollusca > Bivalvia > Lucinida > Lucinidae > Lucinisca > Lucinisca nassula. The sequence continues at coordinate 73,837,145 of OY757016.1, forward strand.
GAAGCTTTGTTAGATACTTTCAAAGAAAAATGAAAAGATTTAATCTGGTTCATTTAATTTTGAAATAATCCCAATGCGCAGAATTGCACGCCTCATACTTTTCAGGCAATTGCGGGATTTTAGGCTTTTAGAGCTAGATATTTTTCTTGATTTCAGGCTTTGGGATTTTGATTTTTTGTTCCTTTATTCTGTTTAAAAAACTATTTAACCCTTATCCTGCTGAATAAATTTATTTACCCACACCCATTTCTGACTATAAGTCAACCAAATAACTTGATATTTTCACAAACTCCATTACAAACAGTGTAGATCCTGTTCAGAAGCCATCTGATCTGGATCTACACTGTTTGCAAAGTAAGAGTTGTGTCTTGTTCAGCAGGATAAGGGACTGGCCTTTCAAGCATGGAAAATCGGGGTCAGTATGAGGCCTGAATTGGCAGATGCACAGAATTAGTCTACACAACATGTATTTGGACAGACAGGCGTGATCAAACAGTGTTTTATGTTCTATAAAAGGGTTATCCTTTGGCAGCTAGGAGTACACCATAGAACTGAAAAGTATAGAGTGTGTATGTTTTCTGGGCCAGACTGACTAGTTTCGGCCAATTGGGCCTCATCAGTGTCCCTCAAATATTTTCAAAAGAAACATCACAGAACACTGTTTGCCACCAATCCAGCTATTTATGAGCAATTTCACTCTAAAAATTTTTTTAGTCTTTTTCTAAAAATTGTTTTAGTCTTTTTAAAAATGGACGATTGACCATAAATGTATACTACAACCTCTTAACCCTTTTTCCTCTGAATATTTAATTTAGCCACACACATTTCAGTTGTTGAACCAATCAGATTACTTGATGTAATTTATTCCTGCAAATTCACAACTGAATGTCAAACAGTGTAGATCCTGATCAGATGACTTCTGAATCAGAAGCCATCTGATCTGGATCTACACTGTTTGCAAAGGTAGGGGTTTTTGTGTTCAGTGGGATAAGGGTCAGTTACTTTATTGCTGGGACCCAGAGCAGACACTCTGTTAGGGGTAGCCCCTATGCACTTTTTACCTTACAAAATCTATCAAGTCAAGATACTCTGTTAGTTAAACAGCCGTGATATATCCAAACATGGATATATAGACTATAAAGAAAAATGACCTTTTTTTGGTACAGGAAAATGATCATTTATGGTCATTTTTTTCTATATAATCTATGTATTTTTGGATCCAGTCTTTAAGCTGTACTGATCAAAAACCATGTTGTGATGAATAATGCTGTAAAGAGGTAGTTAATAACGAACCTAGCGGTTAAGAATACTGAGTCTCAGACATTAGATCTCTTACCGCTGTGGGTTTGAGCCTAGCTTGGATCCTATATGTGGGTTAGAGCCTAGCTTGGATCCTATATGGAAAGCTAAGCTCTGCAACAAAAGGTCGGATGGTTTTTCTTTGCATGCTCCACTTTTTGCCTACATCCAAATAACAATGGGCTTAGTGTGAATAAATTATTGGTAAAAAGGCCAAAAGACCAAAGAAAAAAAAAAGAATTTAATTCCTGTTTTCTTATTGCAGAGGTGCATTACAAATCCATTCCTAACTTCCAAACGTTGTCCAATAGAATTCAAGAGGTAATGGTGAAAGCTATTTCGATAAACAGCGGCTATACTTCACAAGTCTTGGTAAGTGACAGTTTTTCTATTTTCAAAGGAATTGGGATACACCTGTCCCATTTTCTGCCATTTTTGTTAGAATGGAGCCAAGTTTTGGGGCTTCTTGTACTTTACCTCTTGGAACAAGGGGTCTTCCCTTATTGACAAGAGAGACAAAAATGTTTCTGAAAGAGTTACCTCACCTGAATGTATACCTACTCTCTTTCACCGCTGTGGGTTTGAGCCTTGTTCAGGTCACATGCCAGACACCAAGTTCTGCAACGGAAGGTCAGGTGTTTTTCTCCAGGTATTCCTGTTTTAGCCCACCTGTGATGGAAGATTGGCTCGAAATAAATAACCTTGGTTAAACCAAAACCAAAAAAAAAAGAAAAAAAAAAAAGCAAAAAAAAACAAAACAAAAAAAATGGAAAAAAAAATAACAAAACATATTCTATTTTAGGAGACAAAAAAATGTTAATAAAAAAATAATAAAATAAATAACTAAAATCCAAATACATGCAAGAACCATCAGTATACAGGACAACTGTGACCTTGACCTTAACCCTTGTCCTGCTGAGACTGGATATGTCTGAGAAGCCATCTGATCAGGATCTTCATTGTTTGTCATTCAGCTCATGAATTTGTTGCAATAATTTGCATCAAGTAATCTGATTGGTTGATAATCAGTAGTAGGTATGGCATATATAAATATTCAGCAGGTCAAGGGTTAAGGTCTTTTGCAAGGGTTGCCATGGCTCTAAGAAGGTACACCAGTATGTATCATCATGCTAGAATATAAACTTAATCCATCAGAAAATACATGTATACAGAATATATTTGCTTTTAAAAACATATTACTACATTGTATTTTTTGCCTTGTTTGTATTTTATGAAATTTCATGCTTAGCTGAGCTGAGTGTGGAAAAAAAAACACAAAATCTTTATTACTTTGAGCCTAGGTAGAATGAGTAGATTTACTGATTAGCTTGACTCACCTAAATAATGAGTCTTAAGTGGAATGGATATACCTTCAGGGGAGGCAACTCCCTACAAAGGTATTTTTATTTCCCATTTCAATAGGGGTCAACTCTTGAAGGAAAGAATTTGCTTCCTTTAAGAGTTGATCCCTTTTTCCGTGTGACAGCTTATAGAAAAGTGAACAGGGAGTTCCGAAAGTTGTCTCCCCTTGAAAAATGGCTGAAAAATCTGCCAGGTGTTCCCATTCCCATTAACGGTCAAACAATGGCCCCACGGCAGAAGTTTTACCCTTAAACTACTGAACCACAATAACCCACACTTTTGCGAACAGTATAAATCTAGATCAGATGGCTTCTGTAAAAGCCATGTGATAAGGATCTACACTGTTTGTCATTCACTCCATGGATTATTCTATTATTTCAAGCAATTTGATTGGTTGGTACTGTATTTATCCTACGTATTCCGACACCGCGGCTCTTTCTAAACTTGTTGTAAAATGTCAACCCATTACGAAAACACACCTATACAAATGCATTGTAAACCTTAATGGCAAAAAAAAAAAAAAAAAAAAACAAGCGAAATTTTTAGGATGAAAAATTGTGATAGATTTCTTATTTCTACTCAAAATATAGACTGTGGATACCCATTAGAACCTAACGAATACCCACAATCTATATTTTAGAGCAGAAATAAGAAAAAATAAGGTTTACCCCTGTAAGCCCCAGTTTTACTGTATAAAAGTGGGGTCTTATGGGATCAAAATTATATAGACGTGTTTTCATGATGCAGTGCAATTCACAGCCTGATGTGGTGTCTAAAAATATCCGGTTGAGCGGCAAACAGTGAAGACCCTGATGAGAGGCCACATTCCGTGGCCTATCATCTGGGTTTACACTGTTTGCTCTGGTTTTCAGTCCGAATAAAAACAGTAAATATGGGAGTCAGAAATGGATGTTGCAAATTAATTTATTCAGCAGGATAAGGGTTAATTTCCTTATTTTTCAGAAATCAGATGATGGCGGTCTTCCCCAACAGCTGGGAAACAAGACAGAATGCGCTCTCCTCGGCTTTGTGATGGACCTCGGTCAGAGTTATGAGGCTGTCAGGGAGGAACACCCACCAGAAACTTTTATAAAAATCTTCACTTTTAACTCCCAGCGTAAATCCATGAGCACCATTATCAATCTCCCTGGGGGCAACTTCCGGCTCTTCACCAAGGGTGCTTCTGAAATTATACTTAACAAGTAAGTGATAAGGTTCCACGTTGGAATGAAATATCATTGCAATTCGATGCTGGCTTCTTCCAATTGAATATTATTGGGATATTTACCTTATGCCATGAAAAACTGCATCTTAAAATGTTCTTTCTTTTTGTCTGCTGTATATTCTTGCTAACTTTTGAAAGACATTTTAGCATACAGGCAAACTGTGGACACTGATCAGAATGCTTCTGATTCTGATCAGGGTCCACACTGTTTGCAAAAATGACTGTTAAAGCTACCAGTGACAATTGTTGTGATCTGCATTTTATGGGTTAATACACATGTAGAATCCACTTATGAGATAAAAGTATTCAAAATTGTCGATTGTAAATTGGTGGTATTATGGTCAGAAATTACGAAATTTGAGGGTGACATGTAAGCAAAAGTAAAACGAAATTTGTGACTTAGAAATTTCAATGTTTTAAGTTTTTTAAGAGACCAGGCCATCCTTAAAAAATTCTTGGTTTGCTGTGCTCCTACCTACCCACACAGATTGCCCCTTCCCAAAACATTTTATTACCATTCTGAGGAAAAGATTTTTTTTTTGAAATCCTGATTAAACTCAAATTTAAAACACTAAGCCAAATTTCAAGAAGATGACATTATTGTTTCTTGTTGTTTTTTTTTTTTTTGCTGTTCTATATTTTTTTTCAGAGAAAATCAGGCTTGACATTTCATTTGAATGGTCTGCTAGTTTCAGAGAAAATCAGACTTGACATTTCATTTGAATGGTCTGTCTAGCAGACCATTCAAATGAAATTTCAAGCCTGATTTTCTCTGAAAAATCAGAAAATAAGTATTTGAAATGATGTTTCCGGTTGTTGTATGGTGCTTAAGGGTCAAATATCTTTTCAGATCTAAAAAAAAAAAAGACCTACCTTCCTACCCACCTCGCATATGATGGGTAGGAGCACAGCAAACAAAAATTTTTTAAGGATGGCCCCATATGACAAGTTTGGTTCATATTTCGATAGGTCCAAAGTTTTTTTCAGCAATATCTCCAGCCATACCAATGACCTGAAAGTTAAAGACATAGTCTCAGAAATTTGTAATGTTGAAGCTTTTTTTTTTTTACAGCTCATATTTTCCAAACCATATATGATGGATTTGGCTCATATTTGGTATTATGATATAGGTCCAAAGGTTTATTCAGCAATACCTCTGCCCACGCCCATGACCTCAAGGTCAAAGTCACGCATTATAAATGTTTAATGTTGAAGCTTCTTTACACCTCAGTTTGTCCAAACCATATTATGGATTTGGTTCTTATTTAGTATGATGATAGATATAGGTCCAAATATTTATTCAGCAATACTCCCAACTAGAATCATGACCTCTAAGGACACTTTCCAGATTTTGTCTGATGACAGCTCTTGTTCTATATAATTCATACATTATGAATTAGATATTAGGCTGTAGCTAACACAAAACCTGTTTGAGTCCTAACAAGGTAAGAATTTTTGTGCGTAAAGAGGCAACATTTTGATGGGTCTTGATTCTTACTAAACACGCATGGATTGTCCCATGCAGAATGAAAGACTCTGTTTAATCCATTGCAGGCCGGAAACCCTCCAAGAGGTACCTTGGCAAATATATTGCAGGCCAAGATCAAATGCCGCAGAACGCTGCATCTGATCAGGGCCTGCAATATTTGCTAACAGAATTTTCCATCAAAAATAGAATAAAAATGAAAAAATAGGCCTTACACCCCTTATGTGACAAATGGACTTAGAAATTTTTGTGGTTGGCGTGTTGTGGGTGCGAGAATCTCATTTTAGTCACTTTCACGTAGAAGCATAAAAATGGTGCCAAAACGTGCCCATGCGTGTCCAACCAACTGGTTTACAATGGGAAATTGTTTATCTCAAATAGTTTTGGAGATATAAGGGTCCAAAGTTATAGGAAATTGACCTTTCAAGGGCCATAACTCAAAACTCAATGAAGGAAGACAACTCCCATTTTACCCCATGACACTTGGGGTAAGGGCGCATCATTTGGCAGCAATTATACGCCGATATCATGAAGTCAAACATACAGTAATGGAAGAGTCCACTTGTATACAATGAGTTAAAGAGTAGCCATATTGGAAGGGAAACAAACACAGAGAGAATCATTTCTGTGTTGGGATGTGGACTACTGTAAAAAATCTAAAGTTAGGATACCTTGAGGACTTGCTGTAATTCTCCGAGAATTTTAACAATTTTAACAAATTTGTTTCATGATCCAGCAAGGAGTCCAAAAGATGCGAACTGAATGGCAAACAGTGTAGACCCTGATCAGACTGATCCTTTAGGAGCAGTCTGATCTGGGGTCTGCATCATTATCATAATCTTATCAAACAAGTTTATTTGTGTTGCAGATGTGATTATATTCTTGACTGCAAAGGCGAGCCTAAACCATTCTCTATTGAGAAACAGGAGCAAGTCATTAAGACAGTCATTGAACCAATGGCTGGAGATGGATTGAGAACAATCTGTATTGCTTACAAAGATTATGTCAAAGGTAAGCATAAAACAAATAAAGTAAGGGGTCTTTTCATGTACATTTGTTCGGTTTCGAGGAAGTTGTTCGAAGGTGAGGCAATAGAATGAGCATTCTAATACATTTGAGAATGTAATGCCACATCTGGCCATACCTAAAATCCCTTTTCATTTACTGACATTTGGTTTTGTTTGTTTGTATTGGAGTTAAACAGCCTATTTTAGGTCATTTTTGAGCCGGTCAGTTTACCTACCCATTTTTTTTCCTGGGCAAGCTTATACGTAAGCGGTTCACCAGTACAGTGCACATTCTTTCACCAGAAACTGACAACTGCCCTTCTTGAATCAGCGGATGGGAGAGAATGACCTTAGAAAAGATTTCATGATCAATCTCCACGAAAGAATGTTGCCGACCCTGGCAGGTATCAAACCCGCATCCTCCTAATCACCAGTCAGACGCACATCCGACTGAGCTACTGAGGCCGGCTGACGTTTGGTTTTATACAGCCAATAGCTGTCACTAATTTTGATAAAAATCTACAGTTTTTAATTTTGGCAAAAATCTACAATTTTTAAACCTTGCAAATGAATATGAGCATTAGAATGGGAATAACTGTATTGAAAACTGTATTGAGGTAAATGGTTTGCTTTTTGGATGCAAATTACATTTCATGGCTCTGCTGATAAGCTACTGTAGCATTAAAACTGTCTATTTACCCCCACACCTCCCCAAGTGACATATTTGAATACAGCTAGCCCCTAATTCAAGCACTTTCCAAGGGACCTGGCAAATGATAAAACTGTGAAACAGACATTGTAAATCAGTTACTGTGTGGACATTCAATCTTAAATGATCACCAGGCAAAGTTAAACAAAGATCTGTTAAGTTTGTGCGAGACATGCAACATGAAAGAGAATGTAGATCATTTTCTGTTCCACTGTCAGAGATTTAAATCAGAAAGGGATACTTTAGAGTATAATGTTGAAGAGATTCTGGGCAGGGAGGAGGTGAAACTGGTAACCTGAAAGTGTTGACAGGCATGATTGAAGACATTAGTAAGCAAGGAAGGAAGGAACTGACAGATGCACTGATGGAATTCATCAGGAGAACAAAAAGATTTTGAATTGCATTGTAATATAAGTATCATGAGTTTTTCACATAGTGGAATGTACAAGTGACTTATTTAAGTACCAAGTGGCTATAGGCAGCGATAAAATGCATTATAGATATACAACAACAACAACAACAACATTGTTATTTTAAGACTACCAGAAAATTAACATAAATTGACGAAAGCACTTGAAAAATAAAACAAAACCATCATGGCGCAATATTCAGAACATTGTAAACAATGACCCTAATTCTGCATTAAGGGCCACAACAATAGTATTATAAATGCTTTGTGGTGTGCAAGGGAAATTAAACTACAGGCAAGCTTCAGTTGCTCAAATAACTTTGCGACCATGAAAATATGTTTGAGACGGGAGTAGTTCAAGCCACTGAGGGTGAAGAGTTATGTACGGCGGCATAATGCGTATATGAAAATAAGGTATGCTATGTGTGCTCATTAGAATTGCCTCATCAAGGCAATTCTTATGAGTACACACAACATACCATTCCACAATAAAAAATATTTATAAATCATACCTAACTGCAGCCCCCGCCCATCAGTGCTTGAAGAAACAGAGGGGCTGCATAATGCCTCAATGCAGAGCTGAAATCAACTGCACATGAGTACTGGTAAACCGCTCAAAGGATCTAAGCCTGCCCAGGCAAATTGGGCCATAATTTCTACTCGAAAACTTATGTTGTGGATACTCATTAGAAGTGCCTCCCCGCCATGTATCTAGCCTTATTGGCTGTGCATGCATGTTTAAAGAACATAAATCAAGAGAATGCAAAGGACCCTTTCCTCATGTGTAGGCACCTTTTAACCCTTAAGATGCGGAAAAAAACAACATCTGAAAATGTCGTCTGCTTATGTTGTCTGCTGAACTTTTTTTGCAAACGTTTTAAACAATATTTTTGCATACCAGCAAACAGTGTGGTCTCAAATCAGACTGCTCCTAGAGGAGCAGTCTGATTTGTGTCCACAGTGTTTACAAAAATGATTTTTAAAGTAACCAGCAGTTGACAAAGCAGACGACAATTTTCGTGATTGGCATTTTATGAGTTAAAAGCAGTCTGAATTATTTGATGTTTTCTTGGTACATTTAGATGCCACAGAACTAAATGAAGAAAGATGGGACACGGAACCAGACTGGGAGAAAGAAGAGGAGATTGTCCGAGGGCTCACATGTATCTGTATTGTTGGTATTGAAGATCCTGTGAGGCCAGAAGTAAGTTTTAAACTCCCAGGAGTACCGGTGTAACAGGCTGGTTCTCCCCCACAGTCATTTTCTTCCCTGGGGAAGAACCAGGTTGGCCTGTGCCTTCCCAGGTTAAGAGACTAGTCAGTTTCTTCCCCGGGAAAGAATCGGGCTGAAGTCCCGGGCCAGTCCGTTTCTTCCCAGGGGAAGAAACTGACTAGTCAGTTTCTTCCCCGGGGAAGAACTGGGCCGGGGGAAGAAACTGACCGTTACACCCGTATGTCTTTGCACCATATGTGAGGGACAGTCATAAAGGTCATCAAACACAATAATCAGCCAAGAAAAAATAATTTCTATTCATGTCTGGATAACATTACATGTACTGATAACTACAGTTCAACTTCAGTGGTGCCGGCCCCAGCCCATAGGGGCTTGAAGAAATATATGGGCTGCATGATGCTTCCACGCAGAGCTGAAACAGACCCGCACACGAGTACTGGTAAACTGCTTAGAGGATCTAAGCCTGCCCAGGCAAGCGGTGTGAGTCGGCCCGTCCATGCTTATAAACCGTATTGATTTCAATTGATGGCAGGGCTTGAGAAGTCATTTCATCTCAATGTCTGGTAAAAGTCCCACAAAATTGGAAGCAACGTCTCCAAAATGACCTTTACAGTGTTGTGGGGGACGTTAAACCTCAAATCAAACAAACAAACGATAACATGCATATACAAATACATTGTAAATATAACCACAGAAAAAAATAAAATTATAAGATGAAAAAATTGTGATAATTTTTTTCTTATTTCTGCAAAAAGTGCTAATTGGGGGCAGAATGTTTGAACAAATTGCTCACCGTACACTCCAAGCCTAGATTTTTCAAATTATTGTTAGCTCATTGAGTTTGTTAGTGGTCAAAATATCAACTGTTCTAGCAAGTACTCTTATCTTATTCTGTGATGAAATGAGATACAAGGAAAAAAATGTTAAGTTTCCGCTCATCGAGGCTCAAAGAAATTGATTGGGCTGTACAGAGCTGAAACAGACCGAACATGAGTACTAGTAAACCGCTTAGAAGGTCTAAGCCTGCCCAGGCAAAGTGGTTTGAGTCTGACTGTCCATGTATATAAACCCTAGCTTTTGTTTGGTGGGTAGGGCTTGAGAAGTCATTTCATCAAAATTGGAGGCAATGTTAATGGGGATGTAAAAACCTCAGCTCAAACAAGAAAAAATTTAGTTAAATTTTCAGCTGAAGGCCGGGGCCAATACAGTAGACCCAGGACCTGTAACTGAGACAATATGAAATTATTTGATTAATGACAATTTTATTAATTGACACCATTAAAAACATGATTATTGATTTTTTACCTCAGTGTAAGAACGGATGACCTCCAAGCAATATAGGATAATCAATTAATAATGAACTTTATTAATTGACTATCCTGTATTGTTGGGAGGTCATCGGTATTAACACTGAGGTTAAAAATCAATAATCATGTTTTTAATTGTATCAATTAATAAAATTGGCATAAATCAAGTATTTTTGTATTGGCCTAGTTACGGGTCCTCGGTAAGCTGTATTGGCCTCGGCCTTTGGCCTCGTGCCAATACAGCAGACCTCTGACCTATAACTGGGCCAATACGAAATTATCTGATTAATAACATTATAGCTATGTAAAGGGGTTGTGGTGTTACACAGTACAGCTTAAAAGTGTTTTGTATGACTATATCACATACTTTGCTTTTACGTTTAGGTGCCAAATGCGATCAAGAAATGTCAGAACTCCGGCATATGCGTACGTATGGTCACAGGTGATAACGTTAACACAGCCAGGTCGATAGCAGCCAAATGTGGAATTTTACGGATGAATGATAATTTCCTTGTCCTGGAGGGTAAAGAATTTAACAAACGAATCCGAGACCCAGTTACTGGAGAGGTAAGCATTTTTCATACGCTTACGCTATTTACCATATGTATTTGGGAGGTGGGTCTGAGCAAACAGTGAAAACTCAGATGAGGCGCTGCAGAGTCTACACTGTTTGCCACTCATCCAGCTATTTTAAGACACAATATCATGTAGTTAATTGTACTTGTTCAGATTTTTGAAAAAGTATGGTAAGGAGATGAAGTGACCTAATATTTAGGGTAATACGGTACCTAACAAACTTTTTCCTTCACCCCAGACATCCGTCAATATATACTTGCCCTCGCCCCTCAGGGCTTGAAGAAATAGATGGGCTGCATGGTGCCTCCAAGCAGAGCTGAAATCGACCGCACAAAAATACTGGTAAACCGCTTAGAGAATCTAAGCCTGCCAAAGCTAAGCAGTGCGAGTCGGACCGTCCATGTTTATAAACCCTTTTGGTTTCATTGGGCGACAGGGCTTGAGATGTCATTTCATCTCAGTGTTGGGTAAAAGACCCACAAAATTGGAAGCAACGTCTCCAAAATGACCTATACAGTGTTGACGGGGACGTTAAACCTCAAATCAAACAAAATCAGTCAAATTATGAACGATAATTTATCTACAGACTACATCCCTTTATTTTAAGGCTGATCAAAAAGATGTATCTTTGAGAGGAATGGGATCACCTAGCACATTTTTCCTCTGTTTTTCAAAGGGAGACGTCTCAACTTTCAGGACTTCCCATTTGCTTTTCTACAGGCTCAGTCCCACAGAAAAAGGGGTCAACTCTTAAAGGAAAGAATTTGCTCCTCAGGAGCAAATTCTTTCCTTTAAAGAGTTGACCCCTGTTGACATGGGAGACAAAAATACTTTTAAAGGAGTTGCCTTACCCCTTAAGTCATCCCAATTATGCTTGCTGGCCTGCTGTAACCGGCCCCGATAGCTCAGTTGGTAGAGTGTCCGCTCCTGGGAACGTGAGGTCTCGGGTTCGATCCCGGGCCGCGACATACCAAAGTCGTTAAAAATGGTACTAGCTGCTCCTCGCTTGGCTCTCAGATTTACGGGGTAGAGCTAGGACTGGTCGATCCAGTGTCAGGATAATGTGACTGGGTGTGGTATCATGTAATGTGTCTGGGACATGATACTTCAGTGAGGCAGCTCTATAAACGTGAGCATTGAGCTCCCTGTCACAACCAGACACCGTCGTGATATGACTGAAAAATTGTTGAAAGCGACGTTAAACCCGAATTCACACACACACACACTTGCTGGCCTGCTATGATAAACATTTAGTGGGTGAAACTGCCCTTATCTGGAACAAATTTTCGTGATTCCAAAATTCCACACACACAAAAAAAGACTGAAATCTTTTTAATATGCTTTTAAAAGCAGAGTTGAACTTAAATTAAGCTGATCTTAATTGCAAAACTTCGCCTTATATTACAGATTTCTCAAAAGAAGATAGATGAAATTTGGCCTAAGTTACGTGTGTTAGCTAGGTCGTCACCACAAGACAAATTTACTCTAGTAAAAGGTATCATAGACAGCAAACTTAGTTCAAATCGAGAAGTAGTAGCGGTCACTGGAGACGGTACTAATGACGGTCCTGCGCTCAAGAAGGCTGATGTTGGCTTTGCCATGGTAAGTAACCGGTTAATCGGAAAAGTAGAAATTTTGGAGAAATGAAAAAGAATTAAGTGCATTTGGTTGGTTCCTGCCTCTAAAGCTCAGTCAGATACACGTCTGACTAGCTATCAGCATTCTTTGGTAGAGATAGGTCATGAAATCTTTTCTACGGTCATTCTCTCCCATCGGCTGATTCAGGAGTGGCAGCTTTCAGTGTCAGTTTCTGGCAAAAGAATGTACACTGTACTGGTTACCAGCCTTCAGAAGCTCTGTGGTGTACAGATTATGCTATTCACCACATAATCCAGGGGTCGTGGGTTTGATCCTGGGCTTCTCCAGACTTTGGGATGAGTCTTTATACGGAGGTTCAATCTCCATAAAACTCAAACACACACACATATAAGCCTTCCGAGGGAAAGTGTGGTTAGGTAAACTGACCAGCTCAGTAATGACCTAAATAGTGTTGACTGGGCAGTTAAGCTCCAAACTAACAAACAAACGAACCGTTGGAAGTGTACAGTATAATAAACAGCTATTGTATGTTTTTCAGGGAATCTCGGGAACTGATGTTGCAAAGGAAGCCTCAGATATTATTCTTACCGACGACAACTTCACCAGTATAGTCAAAGCTGTGATGTGGGGCCGTAACGTCTACGATAGTATTGCAAAGTTCTTGCAGTTTCAGCTGACTGTCAACGTCGTCGCAGTCTTGGTGGCTTTTCTTGGTGCTTGCATCATTGATGTAAGTTTTTGCCCCAAGTTTATAAAACTTTTCATGCTCAACTTACTTGAGCATGAAATTTGTTAAGCTCGTAATTTGCATAAAAATCCTAAAAATTCGGACACCTTAAGGACTTGACGTAATTCTCCTAAAATTTCAACAAATTTGTTTCAGGATCCTGCAAGGAGTCCAAAAGGTGTAGATGGAATGGCAAACAGTGTAGACCCTGATCTGACTGCTCCTTCAGGAGCAGACTGATCTGGGTCTTCACTGTTTGCTTAAGCCTGTCTGTCCCAATACTTAGTAACATTACGGTATTAAAATATAAACCAATGCGGTGCGAGTCGGACAGTCCATGCTTAAAAAACCTATTGGGTTTCATTGGGGGACAGGGCTTGAGATGTCATATCATCTCGATGTCGGGTAAAAGTCCCACGAAATGGGAAGCAATGTCTCCAAAACGACCTATACAGTGTTGAAGGGGACGGTAAACCCCAAATTAAACAAACAAAACAAACAAATAAACCAATGGGGCAGGCTTTCTGCTCAGATCAGTAAAGTGCTTATAAAGTTTAAATTGCCAGCTATGCTTGCCATGTTAAAATTCATAAGAATGACAAATTGCGTGTTCAAGTGAGTAGAGCACACAAAAAAAGTTTTATTAACCTCGAGGCCTGAATACTTTTAAATTTCGCTAGGGAGGTCGTTTTATAGTCTTTTTCCTTATACAGCTAAAGATTAGCAGGGCTGAGCTGTTTAAAACGAATGAAGGTGTTACTTAACATGGTTTAATATTTATTATTTTATATGGCAAAATAAACAAACAGTATTTTTGCTGAAAAAATGTGAATAGAATTTTGCATTGTTAAAGCCACCCGCAAAATACCAGTTTATATTATTGTATTTTCTAGAACAGTTTACAGTTTGATTACTTTATTTGTTAAGCCTAGTGTTCAAACTGACCAAAATCAGGAGCTACATGTATATTTACTGAGCACTTCTTGCAGATTTAATATTTAATTTAACATATGAGATGTTGGCCTTGGTAGCTCAGTCGAATGCGAACCTTACTGGTGATCAGGGGTCAGTTGTTCAAAACTAACATGATGTTAGTTATTGCATCATTAAAACTTTGATCATATAATATGGCAGATATATTCATATTGTTGCTGAAAAAAATATGAGCTGCAAAAGCTGCTAACATTTTTTCAGCAAAAATATCAGTTAACATTTTGGCCACCAACAAGCGTGTTAAGCTAACAATGCTTTGAACAACTGGGACCAGTTGTTCAAAAATAACGACGACCTAATAGTTAATGTATTGTTAAAACTTTGATCATTAAATATGGCAAATTTGCTGAAATTTTTGCTGAAAAAATGTGAGATGCAAAAGCTTCAAAAGCTGCTCACATTTTTTCAGCAAAACACCAAAAAATTAAATATTAAACTTGCTAGAACAGTTAACAATATGACCACTAACAAGTTCATTAAGCTAACAATGCTTTGAACAACTGGCCCCCAGGATGTCACAGGTTCAATATCTGCTGGAGCTGGCAACATGATCAAGAATATAAGAATTTTATTTGGGTGTGAGGGGTGGATGGACAAATCCATCCCAAGGGTCCCTGTCCGGCATCACGAGGCTTGCCGAGTGATGCCAGACAGTGATCCCGAGGGACGGATTTTTCTATCCGTCCCTCACACCCATATAGGATTCTTTTTTCTTGCATATCTTTCATTTCTTAGCGCGGATTTTTAATGCAGCAGTCACTTCGAGTACCGACGTCCGCCATATTGTGATGACAGTACAGGAATGTTCAGTGACGTCACGTAACGTGCATGACGTCAACCTCAACGACGGCGCATACAAGGTCGTATTCAACCAGTGCATTTGTCAAACACGCGATTATATTCGATTTTGGGCCGGAACACCAGGGTCAGAACATAAATTTCTATCCCAGAGTAACATCTTGGATTTCCTTGTCTGGTGTGCAAGAAATTCTTTTGTATGGTCATTATCCTTATTCAAGACAGGCAATTGTCAGTTTCTGGCGAAAGAATGTACACTATACTGGTTAACTGCTTAGTATAAGCCTGCCCAGGAAAAGTGTGGATAGGTAAACTGACCGGCTCAAAAATGACCTAAATAGTGTTGACTTGACTGTTTAACTCTAATACAAACAAACGGTCATATTCCTGGTTCAAGAAGGGCAGTGTCAGTTTCTGGTGAAAGAATGTACACTGTACTGTTTAACCGCTTGTGTATAAGCCTGCCCAGGAATTGTGGATAGGTAAATTGACCAGCTCGATATGACCTAAAATAGTGTTGACTGGGCCATAAAACTCCAAAACAAAACAAAAAGAAATGAAAACAAAAATATTAAGAGTCTGTCCAACTTAAACTCGATACAGATGATACTCAACCAGATGTTGAGGGTGAGAGGATTCTAGAGTATGCCCTGGCTTTTGACCTGCTTCTTGGAAACACATGTTTCAAGAAACGTGACAGTCATCTTATCACATACAAGTCAGGAAGCGCAGCGACGCAGATAGATTTCATCCTTTACCGCAGGACAATGCGCAAACTTGTCACAGATGTGAAAGTGATCCCTGGAGAGGAAGTAGCCCTGCAACATCAGCTACTCATATGCGACATGAGGATTGATGTGCCACCAAAACCCAAGCGCAAGTTCACCCCCAGACTAAAAGTTTGGAAGCTGAAAGAATCTCAGACAAGAAATCATTTCCAGGAGGTTTTCAGCCAGCATGTGAGTGCTTCGGCAGGTGTAGCAGATGCTACCACTGAGGATATATGGAACAGCATCAAGACCGGTCTGCTCAAGACAACTGAAGAGGTGTGTGGCACAACTCGGCCCCACCGCTGGCGTCGCGAAACCTGGTGGTGGAATGAGGATGTTAATAAGGTCATAGCAGCCAAGCGGCAAGCCTTTAAAGCTTGGAAGACTGGTAAGGGCACCCGTGCATCATATCTTGCGGCCAAACGCATAGCCAGACGTGCGGTGCACCATGCTCGCCAAGAAGCTGAGAAGGAGATCTACAAGAATATTGACCCTAAGTCCTCAGAAGTATACCGCCTTGCTAACCAGATGAGAAGAGAGAATGCCGAGGTTGTAGGTGACAAACCAGTAAAGAATGATGCAGGGGAGATGTCAATGAGTGATGACTCAAAGCAGAGGGCCTGGTTAGAACACTACCAAAGGCTACTCAATGTTGAGTTCGACTGGGACCCAGACCACCTGTCTGATGAACCACCAGTGGAAGGGCCACCCATCCCAATCACTATTGATATGGTTAAGAAGGCTATCTCTCAGATGAAGACTGGCAAAGCACCTGGTCCCTCTGGCATAGTGGTGGAGATGATAAGAGCTGCAGGTGATGCGGGTGCCTCGATGATCCGTGACCTTGCAGCTGCAATCATCCGTGATGGGAAGGTACCCTCTGACTGGGAACAGAGTTTCATTGTCTGTCTCTACAAGGGCAAGGGCGATGCATTGGAACGGGGCAACTACCGTGGTCTCAAGCTGACAGAACAGGTCATGAAAGTCCTGGAGAGGATTGTGGATGGCCTCATTAGGCAGTTGGTGTCCATCGACGATTCCCAGTTTGGCTTCGTCCCAGGAAGAGGCACAACAGATGCAATTTTTGTTGTCCGACAGCTGCAAGAGAAGTATCTGGCGGCCAACAAGAGACTCTACATGGCTTTTGTAGACCTGGAGAAGGCATTTGATCGAGTGCCTCGGAAAGTCATCTGGTGGGCACTAAGAAAACTTGGAGTGGACGAGTGGATTGTGAAACTGGTCCAAGGGATGTACGCAAATGCTCGGAGCCGTGTCCGCGTCGGTGATGGTTACAGTGAAGAATTCGAGGTGAAGGTGGGTGTTCATCAAGGCTCTGTTCTCAGCCCACTGCTTTTCATCATTGTGCTTGAAGCCTTGTCATGCGAGTTCCGCTCTGGAGTCCCCTGGGAGGACCTGTATGCTGATGACCTTGTCATCATAGCTGAATCCCTTGAGGAATGTGTCAGGAGGCTCTTAACTTGGAAAGAGGCAATGGAGGCGAAAGGGCTGAGAGTGAATGCAGGAAAGACAAAGATCATGATCTGTGGTACAGGTCTGGACCTCTTGCAGAGTACAGGCCAGTTCCCATGCGCTGTATGTCGCACTGGAGTTGGCAGCAACAGTATCTTTTGTAATGGCTGCAAGTTCTGGGTGCACAAGAAATGCAGTGGGCTCAAACGCTTGATAGAGGACCCTGAGTACAGGTGTACACGGTGCCAAGGAACTGCACGCCCCTTAGATGGCAGACCACAGAGGGAAGTTCAAGTCGGATCAGACAAGCTGGAGGTTGTAGCTTCCTTCTGCTACCTAGGTGATATGCTCTCTGCAGGGGGTGGTTGCGACCTTTCAACTACATCACGTGTGAAAACAGCCTGGAAGAAATTCAAGGAGTTGCTACCAGTTCTCTCTTCCCGCCACCTCTCGTTCAAGACACGTGGCCGTGTGTATAGCTCTTGTGTGCGGAGCGCAATGCTCCATGCCAGTGAGACATGGCCATTGACAAAGCCAAACCTCCAACGTCTACAGCGAAATGACAGGGCAATGATCAGACAGATCTGCAATGTCAAGCCACAGGACACTGTCACCATCAGGTCCAGTGAGTTACTGGAGCGTCTTGGCATTGAGGACCTGGACCTCATCCTGAAAGAGAGAAGACTTCGCTGGTATGGACATGTGGAACGCTCCAACGGTGCAATCAAGACTGCCTGTGACATACAGGTAAGTGGAAAGCGGGGGCCAGGAAGGCCCAAGATGACCTGGAAGCAGCTAACAGAAAGAGATTGCAGAGAATGGAAGCTCTCTGCTATCGATCCTCATGATAGACAAGCCTGGAGATCTGGTGTAAGATCTGCCATGCGTGCAGCAAGCCAGCTACCTGGAAGGGGGCCCACTTATGTGGACGTTGCCCCTGTACCTGCACGTTAATCAAAAATCCGTTGATGATGATGATGATGATGACAGTAGAACCTTGATGACTCGAACTCGGATGACTTGGTTTACCATGGATGAGTCAAACCCTTTCTTGAGTCCCTAGGGAAGGAATTCCTCCAGATACAAAATAGGGAGCGATAGGTTGGGAAGATATTCTTTCTTTTATATATCTTGCAAATGTATGCTGTGTGTACTCATTATCGCCTCGATGAGGCGATTCTAATGAGTACACACAGCATACATTTATATTGCAGAACACTGAAAAGATATCCCAAAATTATCTGCATTATGCTTTCTGGTGTGGCACTAATAGTAACCCCCAGTGGCTCGAATTACCCTTGTCTCGAACAAATTTTTATGTTCCCAAAGGGGCGCGACCCATCAAAGTTTGTATTTTCTCCCTTTCAGGACAGCCCTTTAAAAGCCATCCAGATGTTGTGGGTGAATCTGATCATGGACACTCTAGCTTCCCTGGCCCTGGCGACTGAACTCCCTAGCGAGGAACTACTGGAACGCAAACCATATGGACGAACAAAACCTCTCATTTCAAGAACTATGATGAAAAACATCATAGGTCATTCTATATATCAGCTTATAGTCATATTTGTTATATTATTTAAAGGTAAGTAAATCTTAATTACAACATACCTGTGACACCTCCCTCAGTATAAGCCTGCCCAGGAAAGTGTTGATAGGTAAACTGACCGGCTCAAAAATGACCTAAATAGTGTTGACTGGGCCGTAAAACTCTAATACAAACAAACAAACAAACAAGACACCTCCCTCAACAGGTGGGAGACTCCCTCATTTTCATCACAAAAACACGCCTATGTAATTTTGACCCCCATGAATATGTTCTATAAAAGGGTTATCCTTTGGAAGCAAGGAATACACCACAGAAGTGAAAAATGTGGAGTGTACGTGTTTTCTGGGCCAGACTAGCTAGTTTCGGCCAATTAGGCCTCATCAGTGACCCTCAGATATTTTCAAAATTCCACAATGGAATCAATGATCCCAAAGGACAAAAAAATATATTCTACACTATGATGTAGGGCAGGGAGACGTTTTACCGCCGCCACACTTTTATATAGTAAAACTGGGGTTTCTATATTTTGAACAGAAATAAGAAAAATATCACAATTTTTCATCTTAAAATTTTCATTTTTTCGGCGATAAAGGTGGCAATGTATTTGTATAGGCTTGTTTGCGTAATGTGATGCTGATTTTTGCCCAATTTATGCTAAATTTTAGTAAAATTTTGGAGTCTCACTCATTTGAATTGAGAATTTCCCTATATATTCTTTACATCTCCCTCATCACAATGGCAAATCTCCCTCATACAGTTAAACAAAATTATCACAGGTATGTTACAAGCACTTTGAGCATGTGTCTCATCAGGAAAACACGCCTATATAATTTTGACCCCCCTTAAACCCCACTTCTATATAGTAAAACTGGGGTTTACAGGGGTATGCCTTATTTTGTTTCTGCACAAAACATAGCGGGGTGGTTGGGTGTGGCAAAGGTGACCTGTACCTTGTGTCACTGGGGCGTCAAACTAATATTGACTTAAAGTTGGACAGATGCCTCTGTGATGCAGTGGTTACGCTACTCACCTTGTAAACCAGAGGTCGCAGGATCGATCCCGGGCTTCTCCTGACTTTCGGATGAGTGTTTAAACCGGGGTCCCATCTCCGTATGACCTTAGCTGTTGGTGGGACGTAAAACTCGAACACTCTCTCACTTAAAGTTGGACAAGGCCTGCTGTCCTTGCAGCAAGTAAGGGTTAGAGGGAGAGTGTTGTTATTTCTTCTGTTTCTGCACTTCCATTCATTTTCCTCTTTCTCATCTGTTCCACACTTTCATCTCCTTTACTATCTCTTCTATTTCTTTTCTCCCTTTCTCTGGGAGACGACACAAAATGACCCACAAGGATGACGTGTCGTTAAACCCAAAACAATCATTGTTTTTAGGATGCACCATTAACCCTAAGATGCCGAGAAAAAACTTCATCTCAAAATGTTGTCTGCTTATGTTGTCTGCTGAATTTTTTTGGCAAACATTTTAAATATTTTTGCATACAGGCAAACAGTGTGGACCCAGATCAGACGGCTTCTAGAGGAGCAGTCTGATCTGAGTCCACAGTGTTTGTAACCATGGCTTTTAAATTTATCGGCAGACAACAAAGCAGACGACAATTGTTGTGATTTGCATCTTATGGGTTAAATCGAAAACTGAGTTAGGGGCAGTATGATAAAGAATTTTTTTCATGTGTATTACTGAAGTTAACTGCAGGCCGGTTTTAAATTAGAGACAAAAATTAGCTGTGACAGCAGTACATCATTTTGTGACAAAAATGTCTCTGAATTTGAAAGAAATTATAACCCTTTTTATAAGGGTAACCCAAAACTGGGTCATTGGCAAACAGTGTAGAACCAGATCAGATGCGGTATAATGTTGTGTCTGATCAGGGCCTTCACTGTTTGCAGAAAGGTCAACCATTTTCAAAGATGAATTTCTGAAATATCTGAACCTGAAACACCTAAATTTTGAGATGGACTCCTTTTGTGTAAAGGGGAGAAGATTCCATTTTGACAGTATAAAATGGGTTATAGGAAAATACTAGACTGTTCCGTTAACTGCATAGCTCTGCATAAGGTGCTTTTTTTTTCATCGAAAAAGTACTGATATTTTTCTTATTTCTCCATGAAAACATATGTTGTGGGTACTGATTAGAAGGGCCTCGACGAGGCGCTTCTAATGAGTACCCACAACATAAGTTTTTGTGCAGAAATAAGGAAAATAATATGTGGATGCCTCCTCCTATCTGGGGCTATGTTATAACTGTCAATAAAGGTTTATGTTCTATGCATGAGCAATAAAGTTGTGCAATGCAAAAAGAAAAGACTTGAACAAGGAAAAGTGTCGTATAATTGCAGTAATTGCTGCTGACAGTAGCAATATAGCCAGTTATTGTATGGTATACATTTATTTGTTGGCTGTTTGGACAATACACCACAACCTTGTTATAACACAGTTCTTTATAACACGGTTTTGATATAACACAATTTCAAGATGGATCCCAAAAATGTGTAGAGATGGATCCCAAAAATGTGTAGATGGATCCCAATGTGTAGATGGAATAGAAAAATGTGTAGATGGATCCCAATGTGGGTCCCAATGCGTAGATGGATCCTAATGTGGATCCCAATGTGAATCCCAATGTGTAGAAGGATCCTAATGTGGATCCCAATGTGGATCCCAATTTGTAGATGGATCCTAATGTGGATCCCAATGTGTCGATGGATCCCAAAAATGGGTAGATTATATAGAAAATGACCATAACTGGTCATTTTTCTATACAATCTAAACATTTTTGTTTGGATATAACACGGTTGTTTAACTAACACGGCTTCTGCTTTTGACCCCATTAATAGTGTTATAAAGAGGTTTTGGTTTAGTCAATACTATTGCCTCAAGGTGCTGTGGACAACCTGATGCACTATTGGCCTGAGGCTGAAGGCCAAGGCAATAGTGCATCATGCATACAGACTTATTGTTTTAATGGTCAGCAAGGCATTCTAACAAATGTCCACAACATTAGTTTCTTGGGAGTAATTCAGGGAAAGTCCTGTATGACCAATTATACTACTCCTTATTTTGATACCTTATAACGGCAAATTCGCTATAGCGACAATTTGTTAGGAAACAAATACTATCCTTATAGCCAGAGTTCTCTTTATGTTTCAGGAGCAGAA
Source organism: Lucinisca nassula (assembly GCA_963580285.1). Taxonomy (NCBI): domain Eukaryota; kingdom Metazoa; phylum Mollusca; class Bivalvia; order Lucinida; family Lucinidae; genus Lucinisca; species Lucinisca nassula. The sequence goes on from OY757016.1 coordinate 73,858,834, forward strand.
CTTTTTGATATTGAAGAAGGGCGCTACAGACCTCTCCATTCAGCCCCGACTCAGCATTTCACTATTATTTTTAACACTTTTGTCATGATGACTTTGTGTAACGAAATAAATGCCCGCAAAATTCACGGTCAGAGGAATATATTCGAAGGATTGCAAAGAAACCCAATATTCATTGGAATTTGGATAGGAACTTTTATAGGGCAGGTAAGTACGTGTTAAATCTCCCTCTGAATTGGGAAGGCGAAGCTTTTAGCACATCATGTTAACGAGTCCGTGAAATGAACACCCCGCTTAACCCCACTTTATATAGAGAAAACTGGTTTATGGGGGTGTATGTTAATTTGCTTATTTCTGCTCCAATACATAGGTTGTGGGTACTCATTAGAACTGAGACTTGCCAGAGAAAAGTGAGGTAAAAAACTCACTCTGAAAGCACTATCTATTCACCTTAAGGTAATGGGGATTCTGAAAAATTAGATCTGAATGTGTACTGCTGGCCGCGGTTGCTTAGTTAGATGGGTGCCTGACTGGTATTCAGCTCACAACTCTTCACTCTAACTGAACAGTTTATTTGTCTAAGCCACAACAGAACCCAGGGCGAGGATTGTGGCAATGTAAAATCGATTTAAACCCATCAGTAAAGTAATTTTACTGATTGTTCTAAGGCGATTCTTCTGTTATGGTTTATTATTGTGCATTTAGGTAAAATGACTGACTCTTCTTGACCTAAATAGTTTTGACAGGGCTTTTAAACACCAAAACAAAGAAAAAAATCTTGCATATGAACAGGAATAACTTGTTTTTTTCTTTCTCTTATAGGTTATAATTGTTCAAGTTGCTGATGTAGCATTTGCCACAAAAGGTTTAACGTTAGAGCAGTGGTGTTGGTGCGTTTTCTTAGGCGTAGGAACTTTAATATGGGGACAGGTAAGTAGCCGGTTTAAATTACATTATTCATTGTTAACCCTTATCCTGCTGAATAAATTTATTAAGCCATACGCATTTCTGACTAGTAATCAATCAAATTACTAGATATGTCAAATTCTTCTGAAAAGGCCATGGCTTCTGAAGGTGGCTAGAAGCCATCTGATCTGACTCTACACTGTTTGCAAAGATAGGAGTCATTAGGAAAACATGTTTATGTGAAACTGATAGGTGGGGGCAAAAACCATAGCAGAGAAGCCTTCGTGGTGTAATAGTGGTTATGTGAGTCGCCTCATAAGCCAGGGGTCATGGGTTCAATCCCAGGTTCTTCAGACTTTTGGATGAGTCTTTAAACTTAGGTCGCATCTGTGTTGGTGGGCCTAAAACTGAAACACATTTTAACGTGGCTGATTCAAACATGTTCTTGAGTCTGCCAAAATTCTTCCCATAGCTGTACGCAAGAAATATTTATAGATACTCAGTGGCAGTGAGGTGGGGGTGGGGGGCATTTGGAATGATTTTAAAAGAATAAAAGAGAATATATTTTGGCAGACAGTTATGTTTGCGTTAGGATAAGTTGTCCTTAAAAATGGCCTGTTTTTTCGCGTGGCTTCCCACTAAAAATATACCTATGTTAGATTTGAAGAGGGGTGGCAGCCCCCCTCACAGCCGAAAAAAATTAGGGGGGTGTGGCCCAGCCAGCCACTGAGATTGAAACTATGGGTGTCTGGGGTCAAAAATGCCTCAGAATTGATGCTGGCAAAACATGCTGCTGACAGTGAAAATGGCCAGTCCACACCCCTTAATTGTTGCCGTGACAGCAAGGTGAAGATTAAGATTCGGTCAAATTTACATGTGAAATCACACTTTTTGACAACTTTGAGATGCCTCCTTGTTACCATAGCAACAATGATTTAGCCTGAAAATGTTCCATTTTAAAGGCTACAGCCCAGTGAACATTCACTCCTGCCAAGTTGGATGTAAAACACACCATTCATTATGAAATAATGGTTATATGAAGTTGCTGTCCTAGGCAACACTGTGAAAATCAGCAAAATTCACAAAGTCCCCAAGTGGGAATGGGTTAAACATTGGAAAAAGTTCTAAAACCTTGTGGCTTGGTTGCCAGCCATGCTATTTTATAATGTCTTTGCTTGAATTGGCAAAAATATTAAAAACACATTAGAAGTGCAAGTCTGTGCTCGAAAAGTAGAAGACAATTTAGCCTTATGTCGCCTACTAATATGACAAGTCTGGGAATGTGAAGAAGTGAAACATTAAAACCGTATATATTTAAGGGGAATGGGTACACCTTCAGGGGAGGCAACTCCTGCAAAAGTATTTTTGACTCCCATGCCAATAGAGGTCAACTCTTAAAAGCAAAGAGGAGCAAATTCTTTCCTTTAAGAGTTGAACTCTCTTTCAGTTGGATAGGGCTTATAGAAAAGCGAACAGCAAGTTCTGAAAGTTGTCTCCCTTTGAACAATGGCGGTAAAATGTGCCAGATGTTCCCGTTCCCCTTAAATTGAGTCTAGAGGCTTGCCAACAGTCAGATTAAATTACAAGCTGATTATTCAGATTGAACAAAAGATTTTTGAAAGTTCCATTGATCAGTTTTTAACCCTTCTCTTGCTGAATATTCATTTAAGCCACACCCATTTCTGTCTATCAACCAATCAAATTACTTGATGTAATTTATTGCTACAAATTCATAAACTGAATGCCAAACAGTGTAGATCCTGATCAGATGGCTTCTTCTACACTGTTTCCAAAGATATGGGTTGTTGTGAACAGCATGATAAGAGTTAACCAGCAGTTAGTCACAAACCTGATCCATCATGGAACATCCATCTCATCAGAGCCCAAATATCAGCCAAAACTGCTTTTTTCAGATGCCATCTTGCTCCATTTTAATTTGTGATATTGTTTGGCAACCCTGCAGAAGCTATGAAACTGATGTCTAAAAGGAGAATAGGTAAACATACCCCAAAGCTGGCCTCGGTAGCTCAGTCGGATGTGTGTCCGACTGGTGATCAGGAGGACGCGGGTTTGATACCTGCAGGGGTCTGCAACATTCTTTCGTGAAGATTGATCATGAAATCTTTTCTATGGTCATTCTCTCCCTTCCGCTGATTCAAGAAGGGCAGTTGTCAGTTTCTGGCGAAAGAATGTGCACTGTACTGGTTAACTGCTTACATATAAGCCTGCCTAGGAAAAGTTTGGATAGGGAAACTGACCGTCTCAAAAATGACCTTAAATAGTGTTGACTGGGCCGTTAAACTCCAAAACAAACAAACAAGGTACACCCCAAAATATTGTCTGTTCTAGCAAGCGCTGGTATTTTTTCAGCACAAACAACATATCTGCCTTTATTAAATGCTCAAAGTTTTTACAATATACACAGAAGCCCCTGTGGCGCAGTGGTTATGCTACTTGCCTTGTAAACCAGGGATTGCAGGATCGATCCCGGGCTTCTCCAGACTTTCGGATGAGTCTTTAAACCGAGGTCCCGTCTCTGTATGACCTTAGTTGTTGGTGGGACGTAAAACTAAAACTCACTCACTTTACAATATACAGTGAAATGCTGCTATTAAGACCACCTAAAATTGAGACTAATTCTGCTTTAAAAAGCTTATTTTGAAGGCTGCACTTAATCTTTGTGTTTTCTGCCCGCAGTGTCCTCTGGTCAGGGACCACCTTTGGGACTGTTCAAAAGTGGTCTTTAGACCACTTTTGAACAGTTCCAAAGGTGGTCTTAATGTAGGAATTTTACTGTTACAATCAGTGTAATATTGCCTCCTTTTCAGCTTGTTACCTGTGTACCCACCAAATCTCTCCCTAAAAACATATGCAGTTGGGGTCACGGCGAAGAAGAGGAAGAAGACATTCCCGATACTGTTGACACCACGAGTCCTACCGAGGTTGGCCGGCGGGGACAGATCCTCTGGGTGAGAGGCTTAACACGCCTCCAACAACAGGTTTGTCTTCTTACAATAGTCCAGCTCTACCAATTATCTCCCTTCAGCCTATAATATTAAACTCCTTGAGTTATTGAGTTCAGTTGTCTTTTTTACAATATAGTCATATGAGTTACAGTTAATTTGAAAGGGAGATAATTCGTGAGATGCATGTTGTGATTTCTGTGATGATTATGTAGAATAGTGTGATATTTTTGCCTAACTTACTAAAACTTTATACTTTTATAATATAAAGCATATAAGATTTAGATAGTGCTTAATTTATAAGGCTCAAGTAAACAATGAAAACCACTTAAACAATCCAAAGTAACGAATTCATTTTATAATGTTATGGTTTTGTTAAGTTTACATGTATGTGATAATTTGAATTAATGTTATTTTGTAAGAGGTGATGACTACAGGGTTACCCTTATATATTTGTTTCTATCATTTTGGAATTTTCTGCTTCTGTTTATTTTAGTTCGAAGTTTCTTGTCTATGAAACTGCTTTTGCATTTCTTTGAGTGTCTGTCTAACTGTTTTTTGGCTTCTATTGATTATTTGAGGTTTTGAACAAGATAATTGTGCTTGGAAACTCCATAGAAGATCAGGTCATACGATATGATTAACATATATAACATGGCTCTTTAAATATCGTTTTTAAGTCCCTTTTTTTTTATATGTAAAACAAAAAGATTGTACTTCGAAACTCCATAGTACATCAGGTCACATAATGAAGTAAATATACACAAATGGGTCTTTACATATCTCAGAAGTCCTCACAGATTAATTGTATTTCAAAATGTACCTTTTGATATAATAAGTTACTGCTTGTACCAGTCATTTCGTTGACTCATAAAAACAGACAAGGTAGGTATTTGGTTATAATTAGGGCCCCGTCAAGCGATTTTGGTACTTATTGCCTATGCGAGAAGTGAAGGTTCAGGCTAGCCTGCGCATCAGCGCAGTCTCGCCAGAACCTTCGCTGCTCGCTCATACAAGAAATGAATCAAGAGGAACCTTCAGACAGAAAGCCAAATCCCTGGCCCCTCTGAATGGCTGGGCATGCGCAGTTAAAATTTGTCATGAAGGAATGCTCGAAGACACAAATTTGCATGGCGGGGCTCATTAAATGATAAATCATTATGAAAACATGCCTATAAAAATGTATTGTAAACTTTACCACCGAAAAAACCCGAACATTTTAAGACGAAAAATTGTGATATTTTTCTTATTTCTGCTCAGAAATTTAGATTGTGAGGATGCGGTTCTAGCGAGTACCCAAAATCTATATTTTTTTAGCAGAAATAAGAAAAATAAGGTTTACCCCTGTAAACGCCAGTTTTACTATATAAAAGTGGGGTTCAACGGGGTCAAAATTATATAGGCGTGTTTTAGTGAAGTGATGTCAGGAAAAGCCTTATTTGAACTTGGCAAGGCTATTCAGATGAATACCAACAACATAGGTTTATATGGAGAAATAAGGAAAGTTATCCTTCAGTTATTAACAAATACCCATCTTATCTATTCCTGTGGAACTTTTTTTGATTGCAAGCATTTTTGACCTTATGAAGTGCATTTTTAGGAGTCACTGTTCTTCTTAACACGCTGTTGAAATTTACTTAAATAACTTGTGACAGATACAAGAATATCACATATCTTTCTGTTGCATACTACATACATTTCCACAATCCAGTTTTAAATATTTTCTCATCACTCTTCCTCATATACCATTATACCAGTCATCCATCCAGAGTATTACCCATCACTTTTCATTCCAAAAACACTTCGATAGCTGACGAACATCAGCACCCACAAAATTTGCCATCGGAGAAACATCAGCCTGCACATCAGCCTGCTATAGCTTGTTCAAAGAGCAACATGCAGACCCCCATTTCTGCATACGACCTTAAGGTCAAGGACACAAACATATCTTCCTAATGTTATGATGGATTTAGTTTATACTTAGTATTATCTTCAGTTGATTTGATGAATTCAATTTAAATTACAATGTTATTAATCAAGTAATTTCGTATTGGCCCAGGTACAGGTCCGAGGTCTGCTGCTTCGGCCTCGGGCCATTATTAATTGACACAATTGAAAAAAAACATGATTTTTTGACCTCAGTTAATTTTGGTTGACCTGGTGTTAATACAGATGACCTCAGATCAATACAGGATAGTCAATTAATAAATAGTATTATGATACAGATCTAGTGAAACTTAGCAATCACATTTTGTATGCAAACAAACTTTTTCAGCAGATAATGCTTTCATGATGAAGGATCGTCTTCCATACTGAAGCAAAGTGTGACAAATAGTTAATAACGGACAATGAGTTTTCACTTCTGGAATTCTAAAGGGATTGAGTTTTCACCTTCGCTAAGCATGGATGGTTTAATTCTTCAATTATGCATTATACAGGGACTCTTTAAAATAGTCCTTTGCAGAATGCTAAAATTTCTTACAAAATCATCAGGACTTTCACATTGCTTTGAATGTGTAAGTGAGTGGGAGGCACTCACTTAAGGCTTTTGCACATATTCCATCAGTATAAAGATTTTTTGAGCCATGCCATGAGAATACATGTGATCAGCTTCAAAATAGCCGACTTAACATAGCAACAGATAGGGTCAGTATTTTGTGATAATTGAAGGATAGTTTTTGTCAATTCTCCATCAAAACCTATGTTGTGGGTACTCATTAGAACCGCCTCTCTGAGGCGGTTCTAATGAGTACCCACAACATAGGTTTATATAGAGAAATAAGGAAAACTATCCTTCAGTCATCACAAAATACTTACCTTATCTGTTACAATGAGACTAGCAAGACTTGAAATTTTAGATGTAGATACAAACAAGATAAAACAGATGCACAGGCTGATCTGCACCTTTGTCATTGTCTCATGGCTTATTTTTCTTATTTTATTTCGCATCTAATCTGCAGCTTTCAAAGACTCATTCAGCACATTTAATTCTTTTGTTGTTACTTAATGACAAACATTTTCATTGACTCGCTTGTAAAACCGTGTTCGAAGAAATTTTGCTCATTCTGCACATCAGAACATTTCTGAAACTGATTTCAGCAAATCGATTGTCAAATGACCACTTTCTCTAGAGTAAAAGGTAAAATACATGTAGTTAGATTCTTCGCAAAGATCTTGTTGACCAAGCTCTTAATGGTTGCCATACTTGCATGTTTAAGCTAGATACAGAGCAGATAAGGGCAGCATTAGATTAAAATCTGTAATAATTAAATTTTTCCACGACTATATTATGCAGTCATGCAGATAAAGAGAAGTAATGGAGATAATTTTGAGATATCTTTTTTTTTTTTTAACATTCGTTATGACTTCTACCCACAGAAGTACTAAATGTTTTTAATTAAGAGATGGATGTAATGTTCATTGAAGAATGATGGACCCAACCCATCGGGGCTTGAAGAAATAGATGGGCTGCATGATGCTTCCTGCCAGAGATGAAACTGACCGCATTCGAGTACTGGAAACCTGCTTAGGGATCTAAGCCTGCCCAGGCAAAGCGATGCGAGTCAGACCATCCATGCTTATAAACCCTAAAGGTTTCATTGGGAGACAGGGCTTGAGATGTCATTTCATCTCAGTGTCGGGTAAAAGACCCACAAAATTGGTAGCAACATCTCCAAAATGACCTATACAGTGTTGACGGGGACATTAAGCCTCAAATCAAACAAAATAATTGAAGAATAAATAACATCAGGTCACAAGCAAAGTAAGTTAACCCGGAGTTCACTTAAACTTAGCTTGTGACCTGAGGTTATTCACACTTTAAACCCCAAAACGGGTACCAGGGCAAACAGTGCTGGCCCAGATCAGACCTGACACCCCTAAATTTTAAAATGGACTCCTGCTATATATAAGGTTGAAGATTTCATTTGGTACAAAAAGGGTTAATGAATGTTAAATAAATTACATCTATTACTTACAGTTTCATCTCTGTGACGGTTTTCTCGGAGATGTTGTCAGAAAGCCCAGTCAGGTTTTCAGGAGCTTGGATAATTTTGACTGTATAACATGATCAAGTCTGTGAAGTGAAAACCCCTCGAAACCCTACTTTGTATAGAGAAAACTGTGGTTTACTGGGGTAAACATTGTTTTCCTAATTTCTGCTCCAATACACAGAGTATGGGTATGCGTTAGAACCGTCTCAATGAGGCAGTTCTAACAAGCATCTCAAACATATGTTTTGAATATAAATAAGAAAAATATCACAAATTTTCATCTGAAACAAAACCCCCCCAAAAAAAAAACTTTTTTTGAGGCATGAAAGAATGCATTATATCATATGACGTCGCGTCTGAGAGTGTAATAACGCCATGTAATATTTTCGATAATGCACTAGTGGATTAAGTATGCAAATTAGCTAGGTACGTCCCGTAACTTTACATGTACGACGTTATTTACGATGTCGGGTTTACTAATGGCGGAATATTGACATTTTTGTAAACAATCGTGAATAAAATGCGTTTTAAATGTCATATGATAAATAGAATGTTGCATTAGTGCTCATATATTATTGAATTTATTAAATTCGTTGAGGAAAAGGGATAAAACGCTCGGCAGAGCCTCGCATTTTATCCCTTTTCCTCAACTCGTTTAATAAATTCAATAATACATGGGCACTCATGTAAGATCCTCTATATATCACATGGATGTGTTATCGTAATGGGATGCATTATTCTCAGCCCGGGAATGGGAAGTGTCTTCAGTGTTAATTGCATCACTGATTTTATCTCTAGTGATTTCTAAAATATGCATTTTTACAGCATAGATCCAGATCACACAAAATAAAGAGGAAACTGTAGGGAGAAGTGTCCATGGTTCACCTTGAAAATTCACAATTACTTTGCAAACCCTAACAAGTTCTCACAAAGATATCTGCATTACTCTTTATCTTCAAGTGTATTGCACATGCTGCCTTTTCTGTTTTTCTGAGACATTGGCATGTTTTCCAAAGACTAGAATCATTACAGCTAGAGCATAGTCTTTCAGATATCAACAGTATTTCTGTATTACAACAAGAAGAACAGTTAGACAGTTGCTCCTTGCAGGATATATCAGTTGTCACAAGCAGTGGTTCCTTGACAGAAGCTTCTTTATCTACATTCTTGTCAGTATGCTTAATATCTTCTTCTTTTGTGCTCCAAAGCAGTGTTTCATATTTATGTTTATTCCTACAGTTTGGGGTTAAAAGTGAACACAGACAAGTGTTGTTTTGAAAGCTCAATATTTTTAACAAAAATGAGTTACTTCTCTATTGCAGGACTCTTTTGGCATTTCTTGAATTTGATCTTTTTTCTTGCCATGTTACTGCTGCTTTGCATTCTTTAGCATTTATGAAATTAATGTCTCTAAAGACATTCAGTTGCAGCAGGATGTTTGATTTAATTGCTTCAAAAACATGTCTGAACTGTACAGATTCATCCCCTGTTATGCACCATTAATTCTCCCTGCGTTAATTTTGGTTTAATTTTTTCGGACACATTTTGTTCTTTGTGTTAGTTTGGTGGGGTAAGAAGATGGTCAGTTTCGTGCCAATTATTCAAGAAGAAACTAAACCATTTTGATCACTCATATTGAAGTTTATTTATCTGTACAGAATTGTATGCAGTGTCTAAAAGATTGGTGTGTTTACCTGAACCATTTAACATTTTAACAGTTTTAGTTTGCTTGAGTTTGCTTTTGATTAATTTTTATCCCCATTTTTTTTTCAGTTTGAGCTTTAGTTTTTGTAATGAAAACCTTGTAGTTTTGACAAACTGCTATATACATTAGTACACACCTATATTAATCAACCTAGTATGTTCATTTTACATTTTGTGGCTGCAGTTTTGCTAATGTTCAAGTAAGAGCAATCAGAAAGATTGTAGCTGCGGTTTTATACATTATAAGAATAAAATTTCAGTACACCAAAGATAGTTCCAAAAATAAATTTGAAGAGTTTATGTTATGCAGAGATTGTTGGTTTATAAATTGATGAGATTATGTGCTGCGGGTAGGGCAATTTTTCTGTTGACTTTTCTGTTTTTTTAACAGCTTCGAGTTGTGAAGGCATTTAAGTCAACTTTGGAGGACTTGGAAGAGAAGCGAAGTGTGCACAGTTTTCAGAGCCTACACAGTATCCGTAGCTCCCGGAGTCATGCGGGCCATCGCCCATTAAGTGAAGAAGTCTTCAACAACCATCTGTTACGCACTGTTTCATTCCCAATCAGAAACCCGTACCCTTCTTTACATTCCCCCGATGCTCCAGCACCAGTTGAACACTTTAAAACACGTAGTCAATCATATGAAAGTGTCCCCCTAGTTGTTAAACAGCCTTCACCTCTTATGGCTACAACAAATCCAGCACACAAACATTCTCCTCCCAAATCTGTTACACATGTTGATAATAGTGGCAATGTTACAGAAACTTCCATTTAGAAATGATAATTGCATTTAGAAGTAAAGAAAAAAACTAACAATTGATTCTGAGTATTAGGATGCATGAGAAAAATTATGCATTGTATACTGTTGAAAATGAAAAAAAAAAAAAACATCCATTTGAAAATTAGCATGAGCTGAATGATATTTAAGTGATGCAGATTGATGTTTCTAAGACAGAAATATAAGCTGTGATACAACCATAAATGCAACACTTACAATACATGCAAGTCAGAAATAAAAAATGAATGAGTTCAATGGATTGTAGCTTGTTAGAAGACATTGACTTGTTACCTTTGATAAAATTAACCAGAGAAGGAGTTCCTTGTGATTGTTTAATCAGTGAATTAACTATTGTGGTTAACGCTAATCATAAAAGTGCAGCCAGGAACACTTACAAGTATTACTCAGTGCATACAAAATGTGTGTTAAATTTTGACATTTTGTGTATAGCAGTGACATTTCATCTTTTTTTATCAAAAAAAAAAACAAAACAAAAAAAGTAAATAAATTTGTGTTCAGTGAGTAGTTTCATGTTTTAAATGTTTTGGCTGTGACTTCACAGCTAATGAGTGGTAGTTTGGGGAAATAATGAAAATAAAATGTGGTTTGCCTGAAAAAAGATCATCTTACAAATATAAATTAGTCAAAATGCATGTCGAAACTAACAGATATAAACATTATTTATGTTTATTTGGGTGAGAAAGAACGGAAAACATATTTGTTCAGCATGTATAAAATCGTAAGAACCCCCTGGGAGAAAGTTTTGAAACCATACTTATTAGGTTGTTAAGCCAAAATGAATGTTGAAACCGAGATTTAAACTATTGATGCTTGTCTGAGTGAGAAAGAATGGAAAATATATTTGTTCATCATGAAAAAAATTGTAAGAGCACCCTGTAAGAAAGTTGTGAAACTATACATATAAGGTTGTTAAAGGTCAGTTTAAGGGGCAGTGAAGTTTATTGTTAACCATAGTGATGCCACATTTAAGTTAACCATTTTGTGATATTCTACCCATGTATAAATTATGTTTGACAAGGCAGTGTTTCTATTTTTATAAATGTTAAGTTGTATCTTTCAGAGGATTTTATGCCCTGTCTGTGTTGTTGCTCTTTGTAGCTTTAATGTTAGTACCAGAACTCATTTCACATACCTGTTTATGATTATATTGTTAAGTGTTGTTGTTACAGTAGCTCAGCTTTATTTGGTTGCCTTTACCATTTCTTGGTTGCTTTTGTTATATTCTGTTCCAGTTTGTTTAGCTTTTTCATTTGCATAGGCTAATGTGTTCTTCATATTCTAGTAATAGAACAAAGCTCTTTCATGAAGTGTCTTGACCTTTTACTCTGCTTTGGCATAATTAGAGTTGGATGGCATAACTTCTCCTTTATTTTTGCAGTTTTGCAACAAGGACAAAATTAAGTTGTTTTCTGATTGGCTAGGCATTGTTTATTTTTTAAAATAGCATACAACTTAATAGGTTTTTTACGTGTTTTGCTGGAGACCGAGGAAATATATGATATCTAAAAAGCCAAGTTGAGTGGGTTTGATCCCAGGCTTCTCCAGACTTTCAGATGAGTCTTTAAACTTAGGTCCCGTCTGAGTCTGACCTTAGCTGTTGGTGTGACATAAAACGCAAACACACACACACAACCGAGTTGCATTCACATGACTGCTGATTATATAAAGAAACAGGAATTCCGCCAAATGCTATGTTGCACCTGAGAAATGGACTCTTACATTAGGGGGAACACAAATGTTGATAAACGGACAAATGAACAAATGTTTGGAAAACAGGACTCATATATCGACCTGTGCCTAGAATAGGCAAGACAACACTGATACTTTGATTATTTCCTTAGTTTTTGGTTTATCTTATATGACTATTGAGAAGAAAAGCATCTTTTTTAAAGTAGATTAGGTGGGATTGGTTGTAAAAAAAGTCACAGTAAAAGTTGTTACCATTGTAAAATGTTGGCGTATGTATTTGGGATATTACAAGAATCTGATATGGGGATCTGTTGTAGATTGGCGTTTCCAACCCTTGAGTCATTTTGCTTCGATACATATATTGTTACTTTTCAGAATGTCTCTTCCTTTCCTTAAGTATGATCATTATGTCTCAGACGGACACAAGTTGGTGTAATAGAGTTAATTTTATTTCTTGCTATTTTCTATGGGACAGTTGATCATATATTCCTGTAGAATGAAAACTCTGATTCTAATTGTGTTGACATTCATGGGCATCACCAGTACTAAATAAAAAGAGCCATGGTTTGCCATAATTTGATCATCTTTTTTATCAACCTTTCTGCTTTCTTTCTATTTGCACACTCTCTGCAACAGCTCTGTTTCAGTCACAATGTTTTTCATAGTTTCTTGGTCATTATTATAAATAATAATGCATTTTATACATCTTGGCCTGCTAAAAAATGACATTTGAATGCAAAACAACTTGAATGTATCCGATCTTTTGAACGATTTAATTAATTGTGGTCAAACTTGGTGTCAGACTTAATGCAATATATCATTGCAACCCCTGGCACTTGAGCCTCATTATTAATTACATCACCTGTATTACAATAAACCTCAAAATGTATGAAAATATCGAAAAATTTCAATTTATACTAATAGCTCCCGTTTCACTATGTATAAATATGGACACAGTCTGGAACTCTAAATTGGGTAATCTTGCTTCGATAAATTTTTTATTCCAAACTCAAACAAATTATTTTCCTTCAACCCGAATATCATTCAGTAGCGCAGTGCTTACTGCATCTAGAGATATTGGCCACCATTTTGGAAAATTCACCTAAACAGGAGAAAATTTGATACTATTTACTTTTCGCACAAAGAAACATTCCTTGATTCATTAGATTGGGCTGCATGATGCTTCCACACAGAGCTGAAACCCACCGTCCAGGAGTTCTGGTTAACCGCTTAGAGGGTCTAAGCCTGCCCAGGCAAAGTGGAGTGAGTCGGACCATCCATACATGTTAACCGTTTTGGTTTGTTTGTGCAGCAGGGCTTGGGAAATCATTTCATCTCATGCCTGGTAAAAGTCCCACAAAATTAGAAGCAGAACTCCAAAATGACCTCAATGCAAACAAATCATTGGCCTGCAATTGCCAGAATCAACTGATGAAATCTGATAATTAAACAAACAAAAGATTTTATTAGATTTTGGTGATCTTGACTTTTCAAGGACAAGAGTTTGAAAATATTTCCCAATTTTTGCTTTTTTTTCACGGTATCTCTTGAACTGATTGACTGATTGAAGAACAATGTACAGTATCAGATTTCAGTTTATGGGAAAAAGCCCATCTAGTGTTCCTCAGTGGACTGGGGGTCCCAGTGGGATCCAGAGGTCAAAGTGGTGGGAGAAGGGGGGGGGGGGGGGCAGGGGTGTAAAATTCTACTCGCCCGCTCGCATTTGCGAGTAAGTTTTAAGGCAGGGCGAGTAAGGTTTTCAAAACTGACCGTACTTTTTCTTCATTTTTAGCACCTAAATGAAAAGTTTAGACGATAAGGGCGAGTAAGTTTGAGGGAAACTTTACACCTCTGGGGGGGGTGGGGGGTGGGGGGGGGGGGATGGGGGGGGGTGGCAAAGCTTCTAGTTTCTTTGATAACATTGATTTTCTTTTCTGCATTTATATTAGTTCATTCATACTCTCTCATCAAAGACTTAGATACATTTTGTTTTATTACAAGTGCGTTCAGTCTTTTGTTCTTCTGGACCATGGATCTAGTCCTTGTTCCAGTCATATGCATGTTGGCGTGACATGAGTGCCATAACTCATTTGGCCTTTCAATCATACTGCAAACTATTCTTGGGTCCCTGTCCATTAGGGCTTCGAGAAATAGACTGGGCTACATGGTGCTCCCCTGCAGAGCCGAAACTGACCGAACTTAAATACTGATAAACAGCTTAAAAGACCTAAGCCTGCCCAGAAAAAGTAGTGCAAAAAAGACCACTTCTTAAACCCTCGTGATTTTATGGGTGATGAGGCTTGAGATTTCATTTCATCTCAGTGTTGGGTAAAAGTCCCACAAAATGGAAAGTAGCATCAGTCTCCATAATGACCAAAAAGTGTTGACAGGGATGTAAATTCTCCACAAAAATGAACAAAGTTTCCTTAGACATCTGTCTGTTTTAACTCTTGTTATGGTGGCATAGATCTCAGTCATGTACCTGTTTCAGTGACATGCTCTCTGCTTAATCACATTGGTTCATTCATACTGATGGAGTAATGTAGTGTCTTTCACTCATCCAAAGATATCCTTCTTCTCTTGTTTCCTCTTGACAAATTGTGTTATTGTATGTTTGTTCAATTCTATGAAAAGGAAGATGGGATTGTGTCTTTAATGATTTTGGATTTATTTGTTTGTTTGGGCTCAGAAAGAAACGGACTGTGTCCAGAATCAACTTCAGTATCTTTAAAGTTCTGATTATAAGCTGCAGTGCTGAGTCAGCTAATTCTGCAGAAAAAATGTTCCTTTCACTATTTAAGTTACTTGTATATAATGGTAATATTTGTTGCATGTCTTAAATATTTGTTTTTATTTTCAGCTTTCCATGCGTTGCCCTTTCTTACTTTTCCCTGATTTTGTTTACATAGACCTTTGAAACCACTAGACTTTCTGTTTCCTTCTGTATTATTTGTTCACTCTAATCACAAACCCTGTTGTCCACCTCATTGCATATGTAGTTTTATTTACTTACATTTAAACCATGATTTTTACCATTGTTGTGTTTGTAATACATTGTAGTTAAATTTGTGTTTACCCATCTTGTGTTTTTTCAGATTCGTGTTGTAAATGCTTTCCGTATGGGTTTAGATGCACGATATGACAAGAGCAGTTTGTCGCGGGGTTTCCCTGGTGGCAGGCTTATGAGACCACCAACTGCAAGTCCGAGAGGGGAAACACCAAAATCAGAAGGAACCTCAACAACTAACCTTTGATTGGGTGTGCTCAGATGTATTATACAGCAGACAGGCTAGAACATCAGCATAGGAGAACATTTTTGACTGCATTTCTCATAGCTTATCTTAACCAAATGTTGATGTTACTCGTTAAATTAAAGCCAATGAGTACCTGCAAGATATGCTTTTGGGAAAAGGATAAAGGCAGATGAATGTTCACCTGCTCGGTGTTCTGGGGCCAGTTGTTCGAAACTAATGGTATTATTTGTAAAATGTCTAATCTTCCATCATTGGATATGGTAAATATACAAAATACATAGCAACAGATATAAGGTAAGTATTTTGAGATAATTGAAGGATAGTTTCCCTTATTTCTCCATATAAATCTCTGTTGTGGGTACTTATTAGAACTGCCTCGGCAAGGCAGTTCTAATGAATAACCACAGCATGGGTTTTTATGGAGAATTGACAAAAACTGTCCTTCACAAAATACTTATCTGTTGCTATGTAAATATATAATTGACTATTTGGACAGATATGTAGATATCTGATGTTTTTGCAAATGCAAAAGCAACTCACATCCCCTCCACCCCCCACCCCCCAAAAAAGTATTTGATATTCTACTTACTAACAAGCTCGTTAACCTAACCATGCTTTGAACAACTGGACCCTGATTGACAACAGACACAATTAGTTTTCATTTGTACAGGTGCCCTGTACATACAGCATTTTGATATCAGACAATTATGGATGTAATTAGTTACGTTTCACATCATGGAAACACATCTAGAATGTGTTATGCCGGTTGCCTGAGTTCACAGTAGTTTGCAATACAGAAACACATTGTGTGCTTAAAGTAGTTTTTCTATATTTTTTTCTTATCAGAGCTACAGACAATGAGGAGTAATGATGAAAGCAGTATTACCATTACAAAAACACGCCTATACAAATACATTGTAACCTTCATCGCCGGAAAAAAAATGAAAATTTAAGATGAAAAATTGTGATATTTTTCTTATTTCTGCTCAAAATATAGATTGTTGGGTCTCGTTAGAACCGCCTCATTTTTTAGCTCACCTGTCACGTAGTGACGAGGTGAGCTTTTGGGATCACTTTTTGTCCGGCGTCCGTCGTGCATGTGTGCATGTGTGCGTGCGTAAACTTTTTCTTCAAATGACATCTCCTCCTAAACCACTGATCAGATTTTAACCAAACTTCACAGGAATGATCCTTAGGTGGTCCCCTTTCAAAGTTGTTCAAATGGTTCCGGTCCATTGCACATCTAGGTCACAGGAGCTAAAAATAGATTTTTAAAATGTAAACTTTAAAAATCTTCTTCTCTGAAACCGAAAGGCCCAGGTCTTCGATATTTGGTATGAAGCTTCATCTAGTGGACCTCTACCAAGATTGTTCAAATTATGGCCCTTGGGCCAGAAATGCCCTCGCCCCGGGGGCCTTTGGGTTTACATAGGCTTATATAGGGAAAATCTTTAAAAATCTTCTCTGAAACCACAAGGCCCAGGTCTTTGATATTTGGTGTGAAGCTTCACCTAGTGGACCTCTACCAAGATTGTTCAAATTATAGCCCTAGGGCCAAAAATGCCCCCGCCCCGGGGGCCTTTGGTTTTACATAGGCTTTTACAGGGAAAATCTTTAAAAATCTTCTTCTCTGAAACTGCAAGGCTCAGAACTTTGATATTTAGTGTGAAGCTTCATCTAGTGGACCTCTACCAAGATTGTTCAAATTATAGCCCTAGGGGCTAAAAATGCCCCCGCCCCAGGGGCCTTTGGTTTTACATAGGCTTATATAGGGAAAATCTTTAAAATATTCTTCTCTGAAACCGAAAGGCCCAGGTCTTCAATATTTGGTATGAAGCTTCATCTGGTGGACCTCTACCAAGGTTGTTCAAATTATGGCCCTTGGGCCAGAAATGCCCCTGCCCCGGGGGCCTTTGGGTTTACATAGGCTTGTATAGGGAAAATCTTTAAAAATCTTCTTCTCTAAAACCACAAGGCCCAGGTCTTTGATATTTGGTGTGAAGTTTCACCTAGTGGACCTCTACCAAGAATGTTCAAATTATAGTGCTGGGGCTGAAAATTCCCCCACCCCGGGGGTCTTTGGTTTTACATAGGCTTATACAGGGAAAATCTTTAAAAATCTTCTTCTCTGAAACCACAAGGCCCAGGTCTTTGATATTTGGTGTGAAGCTTCACCTAGTGGACCTCTACCAAGATTGTTCAAATTAAAGCCCCGGAGCCAAAAATGCCCTCGCCTTGGGGCCTTTTGTTTTACATAGGCTTTTACAGGGAAAATCTTTAAAAAATTTCTACTCTGAAACTGCAAGGCTCAGATCTTTGATATTTAGTGTGAAGCTTCATCTAGTGGACCTCTACCAAGATTGTTCAAATTATAGTCCTGGGGGCTAAAAATGCTCCCACCCCAGGGGCCTTTGGTTTTACATAGGCTTATATAGGGAAAATCTTTAAAATATTCTTCTCTGAAACCGAAAGCCCAGGTCTTTGATATTTGGTGTGAAGTTTCACCTAGTGGACCTCTACCAAGATTGTTCAAATTATAGCCCTAGGGCCTAAAATGCCCCCGCCCCGGGGGTCTTTGGTTTTACATAGGCTTATACAGGGAAAATCTTAAAAAATCTTCTTCTCTGAAACCGCAAGACCCAGGTCTTTGATATTTGATGTGAAGCTTCACCTAGTGGACCTCTACCAAGATTGTTCAAATTAAAGCCCCGGATCCAAAAATGCCCCCGCCTTGGGGGCCTTTGGTTTTACACAGGCTTATACAGGGAAAATCTTTAAAAATCTTCTTCTCTGAAACCGCAAGGCTCAGATCTTTGATATTTGGTGTGAAGCTTCATCTAGTGGACCTCTACCAAGATTGTTCAAATTATAGCCCTGGGGCCAAAAATGCTCCCATCCCTGGGGCCCTTTGGTTTTTCATAGGCTTATATAGGGAAAATATTTAAAAATCTTCTCTGAAACCACAAGACTCAGGTCTTTGATATTTGGTATGAAGCTTCACCTAGTATAGCCCTTGAGCCAAGAATGTACTAGAGACACTAATTCTCAGGTGAGCGATTCAGGGCCCTCTGGGCCCTCTTGTCTTATTTCTGCTCAAAATATAGATTGTTGGTACTCGTTAGAACCACCTCAATGAGGCGGTTCTAACAAGACCCAGCAATCTATATTTTGAGCAGAAGTAAGAAAAATAAGGTGATGAGGCGGTTCTAATGATTGTTTGTTTGATTTGAGGTTTAACGTCCCCGTCAACACTGTAAAGGTCATTTTGGAGACGTTGCTTCCAATTTTGTGGGACTTTTACCCGACATTGAGATGAAATGACATCTCAAGCCCTGTCGCCCAATGAAACCAATAGGGTTTATTAGCATGGACGGTCCGCCTCGCACCGCGGTTTCTGGACAGGCTTAGATCCTCTAAGCGGTTTACCAGTACTCGTGTGTGGGCCGGATTCAGCTCTGCGTGGAAGCATCGTGCAGCCCATATATTTCTTCAAGCCCCTATGGGCGGGGGCGGACGGTTCTAATGAGTACCAATAATCTATATTTTAGAGCAGAAATAAGAAAATAAGGTAAGCCCCTGTAAACCCCAGTTTTACTACATAAAAGTGGGGTTTAGTGGGGGTGGGGGGGGTGGGGGTCAAAATCATATAGGCGTGTTTTCCAGATGTAACCTGGGGTTAGTCTAATTTCAACCCCCCAATATGTTTACCACATTTGGGACTGTTCAAAAGTGGTCTTCAAGACCACTTTTGAACAGTCCCAAAGGTGGTCTTAATATAGGAACTTTACTATATTATATCAGAACTGATATTGGCTTGCCATTGAAATAGGCCTGGAGTTGTTGAATATTTTTACACCTCCTATTTTTCCACTGTTCTGTTTTTCCACCTCTTTGCCTGCTTCTCCCTTTCAGATCTTATTTCTTTGCCCTGCTCTGGGAGACCGGGCAGTTTAACCCTCAGGGGCTAACATATCACTGAAGCACAACACATTGACGAAACATGCATTGTCTTACCTTTTTTGTACCAAATGGAATCTTCCTCCTTAAATATGACAGGAGTCCATTTAGAAATTTAGGAATGACAGGTTGTGTTATCAGAAAATAGCTGAACTTTTTGCAAACAGTTTAGTCTACTGAACAGACGCCACATAATGACATTCTCCCGTGTCTGAGGCCTGCACTGTTTGCCACAGTACCCATTCTGGAGTTTCCGGTACAAAATGGGTTAACATACAATCTGCCTCATAACCCTTTAGGTGTCAATCACAACAATTGTAGTCTGCTTTGTCATATTCTGGTTTCTTTAAGTCATTGTTGCAAACAGTGTGAATCCATTTTAGATGTGTTTTCTAGGCACAGTCTGATCAGGATTCACATTGTTTGCCTGTATGCAAAACTGTTTGAAAAGTTGCAAGAAGGTGCAGCAGACAACATAAACTGATGGTATTTTCAGATGCAGTTTCTATTGGTGTCTTAGGGATAATATACGGTTCCATGAAGATATAAGAATTATCCAAAAATCCTCATTACTTCTTGCCTGTAGCTTTGATTTAATGTGTATATATAGTAGAGCAACATAGGGTGTTTCATGTTCCGAAGAAGTGGATTTGTTACAATGTTGTAATAATAATTTATGTCATACCACAAAATGTAACAAAATAGTGTGTACTCTTCTTCGCCGGTGTTATTTCTGCCAGGCTGACAGAAATTTTGAAATTAAAATTAATAATCATCACGAAAACACGCCTACATAATTTTGACCCCCTTGAACCCCACTTTTATATAGTAAAACTGGGGTTTACAGGGGTAAACCTTATTTTTCTTATTTCTGCCCTAAAATATAGATATCTATATAAATATCTATAATTTGAGTAGTAATAAGTAAAATGTCAATTTTTCTTCATAAGACTTTCATTTTTTTGGTGGTAAAGTTTACAATGTTTTGTATAGGTGTGTTTTTGTAATGTTAAATTTATAATTATTTATCAGTAGGCATGCTTACACATATTCAAACACAGGGATCCTAAACATATAATAATATTATGTAATTCATTCATCTTTTATAATCTAGAACACTCTTAGCAAATAATGATCAAAGGACCCTCCATGATTATAAACCTTATCGGTTTTCATGGATGACAAGGCTTGAGATGTCATTTAATCTCAAGTGTCTGGTAAAAGTCCCACGAAACTGGAAGCAACATCTCCAAAAGGACCTGTACAGTGTTGATGGGAACATTAAACCCCAAATCAAACAAACATCAAAGCTTTTAATTGCAAAAATTGGACTTTCTGCAACTGCTGTTCTAATAATAAATTACATTGAAGGCTACTGAGGACACATGAACTACGTGGAGTAAATAAGGCCATTGAAAGGTGTTGTTGCTTCAGAACTGAAATACCATGTTCAATGTAATTAGCATAAATGCTCTTATAAGGACTCTAGAACATTTTTCAAGAAGAATAGTTGACATCAATTTAGAGTGAATGGTTTTTAGGCTGCTGAAGTTTTAACAGTGCTGAAAGGTCACTAACATATCAAATATACTTACAGTTGACTCTCGTTATCTCGACCTCGCAAATCTCGACCCTATCACTTATATCGAACCCATTTCTAAGTTCGGTATATTTCTCCTATATGTTTATTGTATTTTAGCTTCGCATGTGTCGAACTACTTCGACACTCCGGCTATCTCGCCCATCATTTTCAGTCCCTGAATAAATTTTTCACTGTTTTTACTACTGCACATCTCGACTTAAAAAAGTCAGTGCTCACAATGTTATTAAGTATTTGTCCTGGTGCATTTAAAATTTCAATCAGCACAAACAATACCTTTACCGCTACTATGAAAATCACATGCCTGTAATTAAGACTGACACCCGGTGCTCAACTTTTAATCTTCTAACACCGTTTCACAGATGAGCCAGAGCACAACAGAAACTATAAGAAGAACTGTGTGGCAGGCAATGACTCAGACGAGCCAGTGCAGTCGACTAGCTATGTCTGAATCTTCGCTTATTTTCCTTAGTTAACCCACAGCAGGCTCACGCGAATAATAAAGACTGTATGTGAACAGGCTGATCTGAGACTTCGTCAGTTGCATGACCTTCTAGTAGGCTTTGTCCTGTGCTGACTCTGAATGATTCAGTGTTGAAACCCCATCACGTAAACAAGTCCGTGAAATGAAGACCCCCCTAAACCCCACTTTATATAGAGAAAACTGGGGTTTGCGGGGGTATACATTATTTTTCTTATTTCTTCTCCAAGACATAGGTTGTGGGTACTCGTTAGAACCGCCTCACTGAGGCGGTTCTAACGAGCACCCTCAACCTATGTTTTGATCATTGATAAGAAAACTATCACGGATTTTCATAAGAAAAGCTGCCATTTCGGACATGTGAAAAATGCGCTATATCGCACGGGTGAGTTATCGTAATGCTCTAGCAAATGTAGTGCTATTACATGCCAGAAGACAGAAGAACGACAAACAATGAACTCAGACATACATGTGACGTCACACTTTTGTTATCTGGTACTACGGATAACTCAAACGTTTTAATACGGTCCCTTGAGGTTCGAGATAACGAGCGTTGACTGTATATACTTACGTTTTTTGTTGTTTTTTTGTCACACCTGCTTAAAGGATTGTTTGTCAAGCAGTCAACATTTGTGACACCCCCAACTGTCACCCTAACTTTCAAGTCCTATAAGGTTTTACTTTGTATAAACTTGCATCTGGGGTGGCAGTTTTAATGTAAGCATCCATATTTGACCTTAACCTACATTTCATGGTTCACTGACTCCATGAAATATTTCATCAGCAGTAGCATTCTCCCTATTGTTGAAGTCCACTTCTCAAGAACTATAAAGAGTTTCAATAATGATACTTAGTACAAACTTGCATCTAGGATTGGCACGTTTATTGCAAACGTCCATACTAGACCTTGACTTGCATTTCATGCTTCACAGATGTTATGAACTATTGAGTCCAACCTAACATCAATCCCGTAGCTCAAGCACATTTCTCAAGAACTATAAGAACTAAATTAATGATACTTGGTGCAGCCATGCATCTACAGGTTGCAACCTGAATGCAATCTTCTGTGTTTGACCTTGATCTGTATTTTATGGTTTACCAACTATGAAATCACAGGTTTTCTACCTTGGATATCTTCAGAGGAAATGTAGGGTCACATCAAGATTGTCATAAGTTCTGCATTCTCTCATATTGACAAAGAAACTGAAAAACAGAATCTAGCGATGGTTATTTACAAGGTGTAAAAATATTTCCAAAATAACACAGGACAGAAATTACTGTTGAAAGTTAAATGTAATTTCAGAAAGTCAGCCTAGGAGTAATGTAGTGGCTGAAAATTGACTGCATGCCTGACTGTTTAGACAAGCTTGCATTTACCACACATAACATATTTAGCAATTGTTCATCATTGCTCATACCATTTGTTTTTCCCGTAAACTGATTTGATATATTCTTCCTATCACCATGAAGGAAAGTTTTAGTTAAGAAACTACATATATAAAAAGGTTCTTCCATTTGGACATAAAAATCTCCTTATTTTATTTACAATTAATTTTAAATTGGTTAATATTTTATTAAGTTGTCATCAGTTCTGTTCTTTTTACCGGTCATTTCATCTAACTTGTTTAAATGGAGAGTACAAGATTTATATGTTTATTTGAAGTTCATTTAAGTTCATTAAGAAATTTGTTATGCTTGAGTAGATGACAATAATAGTCACCTGCAGAATGAAGCAAACACCTATAGAGAAATACAGCCTGTTCCAGCCTCTGTTCAACATCAGTACTTCTTGTATCCAGAGAACAGTTTGTGTAGGCATCTAATTTTATTTTCATTATTGATATACCCCAGAAAGTCCTTCAATTAAATACAGATAACCCTGTTAAGTTATATAAAATAATAAACAAAGTTTACAACAGACTTCGACTCTCTTTTGGGGGCTGCTGACTGAAAGTGAGAAGAAGAAATACCCCATTAAGATTTAAAACTGAATGCCTTCCATTCCCCCTGCACTGAACGCATGATCATTGTACAGATCTGTGCAGACTTGAACAGACTGAGAATGCCATTATGCCACAGTGAATGAGAATATTGCCGCAAGATGACAAGCTTGCGAAGGCAATGATAAATGCGAATACACACAAAAATTGGCTTGCTGAGAGATGACAAGCATGCAATTGAGTTTCATCTGATGAGAACGATCTCAGTGACATGCTACAAGATCACAAGTCACTGATTATACTGAAGTGTGGCAATGTGATGCAGGGGAAAATGCCGCAGACAGACCTGGGAACTGATTGATCCACAGACCTTAAGGCACTGAAGACATGACTAAAGCCTATGATGGCCTGATCGCCATGTCTTAAATAAATATAAATTTGTTTCAATGATATCTACATTAAACATGACAGTGAGAAGGACACCAGGTCACCACATGTTCAAAGACTGGACATTAATCACTTAAAAAATATAATCCATTTAGGAAGAAAAAAAGTAGCTAAAGCGAAAGTTTTTCCTGAATCAGTTTTATTATGTTGTCATAGAAACAGGCATGCACTTAAACAGACACTCCACATATAAATTGAAAGTGTAAAAGAAAGATGAATGAACATTGCAACATTAAATACTACACTGGAGAATACTTCATAAATAACTGATGCTGCCTATGTATCCCAATGTCCTATGTTGTATTTTACACAAATATTCATCCACATCCAAAGAGAATGTTAAAGGTGATATGATTTGTTTGGAGGTGTGCATTCTCCTCACAGTGTACGTAAATCAATTATTTTTATTAAAGCTTATAGTTACTCACACAATATTACTGTTACACTATTGATACAACACTATTGGTTAATTTGCTATCAGATGGGAGCTGTGGGTTAATTGTATCCATTCCTGATCATTGCCTTCACTTCTATTTAGTTTTGTAGATGTCATGTCACTAACAGGGTGAGATGGCATTTTAGCAGCACGGTGAAGTGTCATAATAGCATATATATAATTCAGTAAAAGCCTAAAATCCCTTTTGTATATTTCCATATTTTCTTGATTTAATCTGAAAGATTTGCCAACATCTAATTGTGTTTTACATTCCACAATATCCCTTTTTTTGATGAGTCATTTTAGTGTTCAGGATATTTTTGAACACTGAATATAGAAAACCTGAAGATTGAAAAGTGAGCATGACTGCTGTTTGAATTTTTTTTATCATATTTCTAAATGTTGCTTTATATGACTCATAGACACAGTGAAAACTTAGCTTTCTTAGTGCTTAACTGTGGGTAAATGTGCTTGTAAGAGTATATGTATAAGAGAATCAGGCGAAAATATAAAACAGCATCTGAAGCAACATATTTTGTGGGCTGGAATGACAAAGTCCACCTGAAATGACAGTATCATCAATGTATATAGATTATTCATTCTCCTAGTTGAAATATGGGATTTATAAACCGAGGGAGGTAAAACAATCCGATAAAGAAACGAGTGCGAAGCACGAGTTTCTTTAACGGATTGTTTTACCTCCCGAGGTTTATAAATCCCATATTTCAACTAGGAGAAATGTATAATCTGTATATTACATGCACTTCCATAGACTTTTAGGAGAGTTTGGATCTTGAATTTTGGATCTGAATGCCCGTTCAGTTGACTGTTTACAGCTCATGTAAACGGTTCAATCAGCGAAGTGTTACAGAATCTGGGTGGAAGAACAACTGGATGGGCGCCATTTTGAAAGCGCTTTCTACAGTTTTGAACAAAAATAGAAGAAACAAAGTGTTTCAGTGATAAAACAAGTAAAACGTTAGATTAAATAAAGCAAAACTTACATCCTAATCAATGGTCATATCCATGTTTTCTTTTGTTTCAGCGTTGCATCCGACTCAAACGTCACGCATTCTGAACGTCTGTTGATATTTCTTAGACGCCATTACAATGACGTCATGAATAACGTCGCCGTGATTGAAACTTTCCCGCGTTTGAATAGAACAATTTCACTGCAAAGCGGTATCTCGTATCTTGTACATAAAGTAGTTCCAGCTGAAGGGATTTATTTCCCCGGCTAAGAGGAAATATTTCTTCTTAGCAAAAGGGAAAATACCAAGTTTATGTCTGGTAGAAATCATGGTATTTCTCTGTAATGCATGTAATATAAAGCATTACACACTAGTATGTTAATTACATATATTTTTTTCATTAACATTTTGACTAAGGCTGGCTAGGCTAATCAGAGCTGAAAAGATAGTAGATAATCAGTCATGTGATTGTGATCGAAAATCGATTAATAATCATTGAAGATTTGGTCATAATTTTACCTTTGTCTAAGCATGATTCTTTTCCATAATTATGTTATCATATACTGTATGTATTTGGATAAACAGGCCTGAGCAATTACTGTAGAAATTCTGTCTTATCAGTGTCAACAAGTTTGCCAGTCATCCAGCTGTTTCTAGGCACAGTATTGGGTATTAAATTGTACTGGTTCAAATTTTAGATAATGTATGGTAAGGAGTTGAAGTATCTGCATACTTAGGGTAAATATGACAATGTAACAGACACAGAAATCAATTTACATATCAGAAGTGATAATTATTCTGTGGAATTTATGATTCAGTATCTGATTGATTGTGCCAGCCTTAATTTTGATTTGAATGGATTCTTCCACCGGATATATATACTAGGTGTCCATTTCGAAATTCAGGATCTTCAGGTTGAGTTATTTTTAGAAAATGATTGATTTGTTTTTTCCAAACAATGATGGTCTTGATTACACACCACATCCTTGGGCGTCTAATCTGCTGCAGACTTGGCCTCAACTGTATGCCAGAATTCCAATAAGGCATGGTTTAAACTTTATTTTGGTTGCTTCAAAGGCAACTTAATGTACAACAATACAATATTTTGCAGGATCTGACAGTAAGTCATAGCTTGTTTAAAGTCATACCCAGGCTTTCCCGCCTGTATTGGGTTAAATTGATTTCATATTGAAACTTATTTCAATTAATTAGTGAAAAGGATTCCAGCAGTTACACTAGAATGTAAAGCAAAATAAATGCATAACACTTGCATCATTTCTGGACGGCTGACTGAGCACCCATTTCTGCATTTAAGATCAACATGCTCGTAATGATGCTTGTAATATATTTTTCCAGGTTATTTTTTTTTTCACTTAAATATAATATTATGAGAAATTTTGGTTGAATGGTAACAATGTTTAAATTGAAAGTTTAGTAGATGTCTAGCTTAGGATAGGTTTAAGATGGACCACTGCATTTTTTCAGTCAAAAATGGAACTATGTAACTTACTAACCTAAAGCGTGTTATATTGTTTGAATGCTCTGCATGCTGGTATTGTTTTCAGCAGATGACATTTTGAAATATATTCCCCAGAAGACAGGATTGTAAGTTTCAATCAAATTGTCTCGAGTGTCAAATTCTGTTTTCTGGGAAAAATAAGAAATTTTTGGGAAAAATAAGAAAAGTATCAGCAATTTGCCGCCTGCTGAATTGGCCCAGAGAGTGGTAATTGTTAAGCTTGACTGATTTTGCCAGGGTTCAGAATTCAATTTACATAGAAAAATGTTAAATTCTTTTTCTCCGTGAATTATAGGATTTACTTTTTTCTAAAGAAACTAAGGGTGTAAGATTATGGATTGTTGCTGAAAATTTAATTTTTTTTTAAATTCACATAAAAATCTTGCAAGGAGACTAATGTCAGCAACGGGACTCGATCATTAGGTTTCTAACAACTGTGGATTCGAGACTCACTCGGGCCGTATGTGAGAATCATGCCTGTGATACCGCCCTCATCAGGAGGGCGACACCCTCATTTTGATCTAATTTTTGCCCAATTTATGCTAAATTTTCGTAAAATTTTGGAGTCTCCCTCATTTGAACTGTCCCAATATATTCTTTACATCTCCCGTATCAGAATGGCAAATCTCCCTCATACAGTTAAAACATTATAACAGGTATGGAGAATTTAAGCTCTGCAACAGAAGGATTTCGCCGGGTATCTGATTTTCTTCCATCTCTGATTAATATTTGGCTCAACATAAGTGAAATACATTTAATATTCAAAGGGCCTTAAAACCAAAACCAAGAAATTATCCAAAAATAAGAAACTGATATCAGCATACATTGATGATAGTTTCTAGAGATCTTGACTGAGAATTTCTATGTTCAGTCTTTTTCTTGGCTTTTGTAATTCATTACTAGATCAATGTACATTTGAGTATTTTCATAGGTCCAACAAGTTCATTTGTATTTTACCATGTTGGTGAAGAATTTTTTTTATTTTTAAGGAAAATCTTTTTGAAATAAAGTGTGAGCTAGTGAATTTTATGTATTGTAGAAAAACAACTTTTCCCTGTTTTCTGCTCTTAATCTATAAACAAGAAGAGTTGCGAGGACACTAACTTTGGATCAGACGAAAGTAATAGCGGTTCGATAATGGCCAAATGTGATAACTGTTCACTTGCTACATTTCTACATATGGCGAATTAGGGATAACAATGTATTGTTGTTTTTAGGGCAGTTAATAAGAAATGAATGTAATTTTTCAATGTTCATTTAAATGTTCTATAAAAGGGTTATTATCCTTTTGAAGCAAAGAATGCACAGTCTGAATGTCATAACGTCGCCATTGTTCAATCATATTGGGAGATGGTTTATAACATCACTTAATGAAAATATGATGCCACGTGAGTCAGTGTATTCATTTAAGTGCGAAAAAAATGTCCCAATATATAACACGTTTTTTTCTGTAATTGCACTGTGAATCTAAATACAGTAGAACTTCGATGGCTCGAACACTGATGGCTCGTTTACCATGGATGTGTCGAACCCATTCGTGGTTCCCTAGCGAAATCCTCTACATAAGAAATAGTGGGGGATGATTAAGGAGATTTTAGTCTTTTATCTTGCGAATGTATGCAGTATGTACTCATTAGAATCGCCTTGAGTACCCACAGCATGCATTTTCATTATAGAACACCGAAATGATGACTAAAAGTATCTATCTATCTATCATTTGACCATTACCGCAGGTGTATATTGCATACACTCCAGGTTTTGCAGGATGAAAGCCTACACAGTAATCATGTTATGCCTCCTGACAGTAACCTCTGTGGCTCGAACTACCCCTGTCTCGAACAGATTTTCGAGGTCCTAAAGGTGTTCGAGCCATTGAAGTTTGACTGTCATGGTAGTTAAATATTATTGTAAGGATGTGTGCAAGTGTATCTGCTCTGTTCAGAGTAATACTATCTACTTATCGTGGTTCAATCATTATTTTTAATATGTCATTGGTTTGGAATAAGCAGCTAACTGCTTCAAACATTTTGTGAAGTTAATAGTTCAGCTTATAACATTGTAAAAACTTTGATCATTTTACATGGCTCTGTTCAGAGTAATACTTATTGTGATTTAATCATTATTTTGAATGTGTCTTTGAAAAGGAATAAGCAGATAAAAGCTTCAACTATTTTCTGAAGTTAACAGTTCGGATTGGGTTTCTTGATTATTATATCACCCTTCGGACCCAATATGCATATTGTATATTGGGTCCATGATCACAGTTAAGTTAGTATGTAGCATGAAGGACATATTCTTGATTCCCATTGTTCAATTAGTAAACATATCGTCAAAACTCGATCGTTTTACATGGCAAAATGTTTTGCTAAAAGAAAATGGTGACTGGCTTTTGAAAATCACAAATCATTTTCAGAAAACAGTAACTGTACGTACATTGAATATTGGACTTGTTGCAACAAACAAAGTCAATAAGCTTAAGACGCATTGGACAATTGGGTCTTGAAAATTTGACTTATTATTTCTTGCCATAATTCAAATCTTCTTGAGAGAAGTTTTTCTACTCCTGTAGAAATGATAAAGATTCTCTTACATAGTCATGCCAATTTCTTCAAGTGTCCAATAACTTCTTTTGTGGAAATTGTCCGGATTTTGGACAAGTCAAGATTCCAGAAACTGACATACTAACCTAGCTTTATTTTATTTATGGTCCCTGGCACGAGAAAACCTGTCTTCGGAGGTTTGCAACCAAGGAAAACACATGCCTGCTCAGCATCACAGACTAGCAAAAAGCTTGCATTTAGTGATACAGAAACTACAGATACTATATCATCTGATCAGCAAACACGTAGATGCTGACCTGGCAATGGGTATGCGCAGGATAATTTAAACCTTGGTGTTGGCAAAACAGATTTTCTCATGATGTGGTCCAACATTATATCAATTCCTGATGATGATATAGCTATTGCAAATTGATGCGAGACTGACGACCTCTGTTACCATAATTTCAAACCCAACTGAATGCATATGTGTGTATTTATCTTTACTGTTTTCCGAAGAGGTCGATGTTGTTATTCAATACATAGAGACCAGTTAATGGGTGCGCAATTCACGAGATTCAGGAAATGCACGAGAAGCTTTCGAAAACCGACCTATCGGGCGATTACATTGACTAATTTATTCTTTGCATGAAGGTCAGTCTCTTGTCAAATTGCACCAGCTGTAGTATGTGTTAGTTTTTAACTCGCCTTATGAAAGTAAGGAGGAGCTATTGCCATACCCCTGGCGTCCATTGTCAGCGTCAGCCTCGCTGTCTGTATTTGGTTAAAGTTTACCTGCAAACTCTTATTTGTGATGTTTTATTTTCAAATAAAATTAACAATTAGTAAAACAATATGTCACATATTCTTTTTCACTACATTTCCCAGGTAAAATTGGTCTTTTTTTTAGAAGTAAATCATTTCTCCTGTATTACCTCACCTCCCTTATTTCCCTTAGTTAAAGTTTACCTGCAAGCCCTGGTGTAATGGATAGAGCTTAGGACTCTGGAAAAAAGGGCCGTGAGTTCAAATCCTGGTTAGGGAACATATTTTTCTTTTTTCATAAACAGGTCATTAATAGTTTTTAGGGGTTCCTTTTTGTCCTCTTTCATTTGCTGCAGTCTGTTTAGCTCTTTCACATAAGAAATAGCTTTTTTTAGGCAAAACCTGCAAAATAGGAGTTGTATTTAAAAAAAAAAAAAACTAAAACAAGATTTCTTCTTCAGTGTTTACTACGGGTAGTAGTTGATTCTTTTTTAATTGTTCTATTCTGTTGCATTGTTTTAGAGAAAGAAACTTCATTTTGTTAACTTGACCTCCTCCAACTTAGGCCTCCAAAGGCGGTCTATGTTGTCTTCTAACAACACTTGTTAATGTTTGATGTACGAGTGGCTCTTCTGAACTTTATGACTGATTCAGAAGTGTTAAATTTGGCCAGTAGGTGCAAAAGCAACTACGAATTTGTCTACAAAGTATGCAGAGTTTCACCAGAGATGAGTGAAAAATTTGTGCTGCTAGTGCAGCTGGGTGCAATGAATTTTGTTTGCCATTTTGCCACCTTAATGTCGTTTCTATCTATTAACTTAATAAAACATCATATCTTACTGTTATATAGAACTGTATAAGTAATAAGTTTGTAGTCTTTTAATCTGTTATTAGTATCACAGAAAATTAATCCCTTTTTATGTCTTTACATTTCAAATTAGACAAAATAGCACATTTCAGATGCACCATTTTTATAATGAAACATTTCAAAGGACCCTTCATGGACCAAGGCTCAAATTAGACTCACTTCCGTTTGTAACATACCATTGTTCAAAGCTGTTCTATACAACGTTTTGTGCAATTATCTTTGTGTATTTGAAGTATAAAGACATGCAAAGAACATTTTCTACCAGATATTTTGTTCAAATAGAATGGATGTTGATTTTTTTAATGAAAATAAATTTTCTTTCGGAAAATTGGTCTTTTCTGCTATTGAAACTACCATCATACACCTTTTTAAAGTACTCCATTATCACATACTTGGAATAGATTGTAGGTGAAAGAATGATATGCTGAAAATGGCATTTTTTTCAAGATAAAAATCGTAAGATTTTCTTACTGCTTCTTCAAAAAATAGAGTGGTGTAACTCAATAGTACTGCTTCATCTAGATGGTTGCAACAAGTACATTTTGTGCCATCAACCTCGTGTGTGTGTGTGTGTGTGTGTGTGTGTGTTTCAGAAAATTTAAGAAAAATTATGTTTACACTTCTAAACCCAACTTACAGTGGAGCGTTCATGTGTATTCATTTTACGGTCACATTAACATAATTAAAAAAATTAAAAGATTGAAAAAAAGTTGTGCCATGTGATAATGTGTTTTCTGACATGTGCCCAGCAAATACTTAGATCAGCCTGTACATCTGCATGGCCTGATCAGTTTTTTTTCTGTACATCACAAAAACGCCTATACAATTATTACCCCCTTGAACCCTACTTTTAATTATGAAAACTGGGGTTTACAGGGGTGAAACTTATTTTTCATATTTCTGCTCTAAATTTTAGATTGTGGGTACATGTTAGAACTGCCTCCTCTATATTTTGAACAGAATTAAGAAAAACATCAAAATTTTGTATCTTAAAATTTTCATTTTTTCGCCAGTAAAATTTACAATGTATTTGTATAGACGTGTTTGCATGATGATGTTATAAGGTTATGTTTTCACCAAAGCTTCTTTATGCAGCCGAGAATGGTGAGCAGTCTTGTCGGAAGACTTTATTTTTGCCTGTCATGTGTTAGTTTTTATTTTGATACAATTAGGCGATAATTGTATTCAGAACTGCCATTTGGGGAGGAAAACCGTTGCTTATATGGTTTATGGAATTTAGGACCGCAAAACTGATGATTAACAACCTAAAATGTCAATTTTCAATAGTTATCCCTATTCTTATGCACTCATGCACCAGTTCAGTTTCAGATATTTGCTCGAAACAACAAGCTGAGTCAGCTGTGTAAAACTAAAGGCAAACCAATGAAAAGAGACATAACCTGATGATATCGCGTTTCCGACAGTATATGGCAGAATATACCATCACAAATTTTTGACATCACCAATCAGACATCCTATACACAAGTGCATTAGAATACATATTTCAGTAAAAACACTTGCCATTAAATTTCAGTTTTACCGTTAGGGTTGCTGTGTTTTATCATTGAAAATACACAGCTTGTTTGATTTGTGTGTTATCTACACAAAGTGTTCTTAGCGTATATTTGGCTCACTTTGATAATCTGTGATAGTTAACACATGTGAACCAGATCTCACTCTATTTGTGAATGTTCTATTGTTTCACTTATGCTTCAACAGGCATCACGAAAACACGCCTATATAATGTTGACCCCCTTCAGCCTTGAACCCCACATTTATATAGTTAAACTGGGGTTTACAGAGGTAAACCTTATTTTTCTTATTTCTGCTCTAAAATATAATTTGTGGGTACTCGTTAGAACCGCTTCAATCTATATTTTGAGCAGAAATAAGAAAAATATCTCAATTTTTCATCACAAAATTTTCATTTTTTCAGCAACAAAGGTTACAATGTATTTGTATAGGCGTGTTTTCGTAATGAAAGGCGATGTCAAAACTGCGTGAGCCCCATATACACTTAAACCCTATGTGAATGCGAGACACAATACACCTTAAGCCTGAGAAAAGGGGAAACAGTCCAATTTTTACACTAAAAAATTAAACTGTTTATAACAAGCAGACTTATTGTTGAGTTTCTTATTAAGCAAGCTTAGTTTTATTTGAGCAGTTAAAGCTCAGATACATGCTGAGAGGTCACTGATGATATTTTAGTCTGGTCTTTATATTCATACTTGAACAGGCATCATGCATATTCCAAGCCAGAATCGTCTGATTTAAACATATATTCAGTTTTGTTGGCATAGTGTTGATGCTATAACATTGGATATTTTGTATTTAAAGAAGCAGTGTTGCTTTGAATGCTGGCTTGTAGGGATATAAATGCCTGCCTTATCTTTAGATGATTTGTCATGTTCTGGTCAAAAAACGGTGATTTTTATGCGCAAAAGTAATGTATTCCTTTTTTTTTTACTGCAAATATAGATTTTTGGTGCACTTGAAGTACCATGAATCTGGGATTGCAGCAGGTTTAAGAAAATAAATACATACATGTATCCATAATTCTAAAAGGTATGGTGTGATAGTTGATGGAAAGTTGATTATCCGAATTTCCTTGACATTGAAAAAGATGGTATGTCTTAATTTTAAATGTCAGATAGAATAAGAGCGAAGGAAGGTGTGATGGACACAAAAGGATTTTGTTTGTAATGGTGTTTAAGGGCCCAGTCAACACTATTTTAGGTCATTTTTTGAGCCAGTTCACCTGACCACACTTTTCCTGGGCAGGCTTATACGTAAGCGGTTAACCAGTACAGTGCACATTCTTTTGCCAGAAACTGACAACTGCCTTTCTTGAATCAGCGGAAGGGAGAGAATGACCATAGAAAAGATGTCATGGTCAATCTCCACGAAAGAATGTTGCCGACCCCGGCAGGACTCGAACTCGCATCCTCCTGATCACCAGTCAGACGCGCATCCGACTGAGCTACCGAGACCGGTGGACACAAAAGGATAAAACACAGTCCAGCAGGAAAGGAACTCCCAACATCCTTTACGCTTTTGAAATAACTTTGCACATTTTCATCTATATTCAGCTGCACATCTGTTTTCACTAGCTATTTCCTAATCACAAACTTCCTCTACCATTCAATATTTCCTCTGTCACGATTCACTTCCTTCCCATTCATTCAGTCTTCAAATGTTCTGTCCTTTGTCTGCATATTCCTACCTGCATTATCGATTTACTTATATTTTCAAAATCCACTGTTTCAGTCGCCTTGATTATCCTGCTCATCTTTTGTCTTCTGATTTTAACTTTTATTGGAGCTTTAAGATATGTGGACATTGTTCACTACTTATGCACATTTTTTTTTTTTTTTTCAAAAAAAAAAAAAGCCACTTATATATTGTCCAGTGCTACCCTTCTTTTTCAGCTTAGCACTTTTACTGGAAGCAAGTTGTAAATTGCCAAAACAGCTGTTGCTGATCACAGAGTCAAATAATTCGAGTCTTCATTTGTTCATTTGTATCGAGTGTTTGGGACACGAGCCTCCTTAGCCTTGTGGGTAAGAGCACTCACTCTTAATCATAAGGCTCTCACAGTTGTGGTTCGAGCCTTGTTCTGATCACATGTGAGACGGCATGTTCTGCAATGGAAGTTTTTTCTCTCTCCGGATACTCCGGTTTTTGCCCATCATTGGTTAACAAACAGCTCGAAATAAATGAAAGAATCTTGAAAGGGCCGTAAATAAAAAAAATGTTTCAGTTGAATCAACCTACAGAAAGCATTAAGATGCTTCGGATGAATTTTAGATTGGTTAACCATCAAGATTTGTTTTGTCAGTTTTGCATATTACTTCCAGTACCTTCCTTTTATTCAGATCAGCACTTCTTGTCTTTAGCAGTGCACTTCCTTTCACCTGCAAATTTTTTTAGATAAGGGTTATTGGCATTACTAAGTCTTGCGCATCTCTAAAAGTTAAAGAAATTTTTGAATTGTGGCAAATTGTGAAGTAAACAGTACATGAAAAATGAAAACGTATCAACAAGGAATAAATCCGCAGCACAATCTTGTCAAGCATGAAACTCCATGCAGTGTTAGTAGGTAGCGCTTTTATCAAGGAATGCTTTGCATGTTTATTATGCATGGATTTTATTGAGTTGTCAAAGTAATCAGTTATCCCCAATAAGTTTTTTTTTCTGTTGAGAAACAGTTCTATAATATTTTAAATTTTAAGTTTCTATATTTCAGCTGTTGAATACTTCCGATTTAACGAGAACAATACTTACCGCTATATTGCTTTATTAATTGGTTATACATTTTATATCATTTCTCAAGTAAAGATAGATACCTGCTTAACTTATTCACCAGTGTATTGATAGGCATAGATTTTGCTAACACTAAGAAACTAGATATATGTCATACGACTTTTATGTCCGGAGAAAGAAAGTTCATAAGACATATACCTGTCACATTCTTGCTTGATATTTAAATATAATAATGTTGATAGTAATTTGCAAAATGTTTTGAATTATGAAGTCTAGACCTCATATCAGGGTTCTACTGTTTTAAAAGTAGTAAGATCAATGTACGGTACATATATGTACTGCGGAAAAAAAGACACAATCAAAGAACATTAATAAGTACTATGAGTTAAAAATCTGATAATTTTGCTTGGAGAAATGAAATACTATTAAACAGTATGTCTTAAAAAACATATTAGGCATGTCCTAACCAGTTGTTAGCAAGTTCATTGTTCACAATGCCTTTAAACATACTTAAAAGTTATGTAAAGCTGAATTGATATGTTTAAAAAAGGGCTCATTTATTTGAATAAGTGGAACATTTACAGCACATGCCAAATGATTTGAAGGATAGATGTGTAAATTATGGCCCAGTAACCTGAAACGGGTGCATACAATTACCGTAAAGCACCAAAATACCGGAAAGCAACCAAAATACCGGAAAGCAAATATAAATATCAAAAAGCACTTTGTACTTGTGGGTATTTTGTGGAGTAACATGTTAAAAAATGAAATTTAGGCCTATGAATTAGATCTATATTGATAATTTTACCTGAAAAACTTAAATATTTATCCCAAATCCCCTAGGGTATTGTCATAATGATATGCAAATATCAAGAATTACACACTGCTATCTATATCTATCTTCATATACTGCAGCAACTTTTTGAGAGTATTATGTGCAGTTTAAAGAACTTGAACCAGACCGTTCAGAATACATTGGTTAAATAATGTCATCTTGACGTTATTTCAACATAGGGTGTCTATTGGGAGGTCACCACCAAGTGACCATATGAGGTTTACCAGGGTTTCCATTGCTAGAACGGGGGTAGTGTCTCTGACAAAATACGGTGTATAACACGTCTGTTCAACAATTCACATTAAAATTTAGCTGTTTAGCTTGTGGTGGGGGCTATATAGCCCTTTCAAGATTTTCACATATATGGAGCCGATCGTTTGGGTTGGCAAAAATGGGAGATAAGGAGAAAATCGTGATCAGGTCCGTGAAATGAACACCTGCTAAACCCCACTTATATAGAGAAAATTGGGGTTTACGGGGGTAAATAATACTATACTTATTTCCGTTCTTAGGCAAAGGTTGTGGGTACTCGTTATAACCGTCTCAAAGGGGTGGTTCTAACGAGCACCACGACGTTTAAATAAGAAAAAATATAATCCCGAGTTTTCATAAGAAAATTATGTTAAAAATGCATTTTGTCGCACGTGTGTGTTATCATACTGTCTATCGGTAAGAAAGTCTCATTGAGGCGGTTATAACGAGTACTCACAAGAAATTTTAGGACAAAAAAGGGAAAGATAATATTTTCTTTTATGACTGGCTTGATGCCGGGCCTGCGTGACCTAGTGGTTAAGAGCGCTGACTTGATCATTAGGTCTCTCACCTCTGTGGCTCGAGACTCCCTCGGGTCACATGTGAGACATCAAGTTCTGCAACGGAAGGTCAGGTGGTTTTTCTCCGGGTACTCCGGTTTTCACCAACCTCTGATTAATGATCGGCCCGATATGAGTGAAATAATCTTGAAAGGGCCGTAAATGAAAAAAAAAATAATAAAATAAATATATCTAAAATAAAAAAACAAAATTAAAAAATAAAAAAATAAATAAATAAAATCTCCGCTTTCTATAGTTCCTTTATTTCCAAAGAGTATCTACACTCGGTAGACAGATAGGTAATCATGACGAACACTAATCGGGTGGGGCATACTTCCCATTGCAATAAAAGTGCAAGTTAGAAATCCAGAGAGCAACCATTATTGTTCCAGATATGGTATATATTGCATTTAAATTCAATTTTCTAATGTTTTCCAGTATATATAAGAGCTTTTTGGTATTTATATGTGCTTTCCAGTATTTTGGTTGCTTTCCGGTATTTTGGTGATTTCTGGTAATTACATGCACCGACCCAAAACGATTTTGCTCAATACAAATTAATGCAAACATTTTCGAAAGCTTTTACTTGTAGAACCGGTTTCAATTTTCCACCCACACCGTTTCTAGACTAATGACAAAAAAAAATATCTGTTTTCGCTGATAAAAGACTGATCACTCATGAGCGGGTGTCCGATTCTGCTGCAGGTATTGTCGTAAGAAACGGTTTCCGCACAATATTTTGTGAGAGAATGGATTAATTTTGAATAGATATCACATAGAATGTTACTGACTGCACCTATACATCGCATGCATGGAATCGTTATCCGGTACTTATTATCAATCTAATCCAGAGTTACTGTCCTTGATTCATGTCAAAAATGATTCGATGAGTTTGGATAAAATTTATTGTTAACAATATTTAACTTCTTTTCAATTACAGATATATAACAAGAATTTAACATATAGAAAATACCGACAGGATTTGAAAACAAGCAAAGTTGCTTATCCTAATAAATCAGTAAAAAATTCACATATACACTGATTTTGTCACTGCATTTCTTTGGTTTGTTACTTGGATTTTAGACAAATTTTAACAGTTACTGGCCTTGGATTGTTACTCTGGTTTTTCGACAGTTTTAACACTTACTGGCCTGATTGAAGAAGACTGATTTTGCACAATATTTTGTGGAAGACTTGATGGCGTTTGATTGCGTTTC
This sequence comes from Lucinisca nassula, assembly GCA_963580285.1. Lineage (NCBI taxonomy): Eukaryota > Metazoa > Mollusca > Bivalvia > Lucinida > Lucinidae > Lucinisca > Lucinisca nassula. The sequence continues at coordinate 73,896,789 of OY757016.1, forward strand.
ACATATACCCAATGTTATTAACGATACTTCCCATGGGATTCTTACTTGGCAGTTTCGTCGGTTCCGTCAGCAAATAGGTTTCCGCCCATTTTCTGGTGAAGGAATTGATAGATTTCTTCAAATTTTACATAAAGTATGGTTTTGACTATTTCTCGCTTGGGTGGGTTGTTGGATGAGACGGTGTTGTGACTTTCAGACTATTATTGGCTGATTAAACCTAAACATAGTTCCATTGGAACCCAAAAGGGTGACTATGAAACTATTAGGAAGGATGCGCTAAATTTGCAAAAGAGAAATAGTATAATGGTCATTCAGACGCTCGTCTGTCCAGGAGAACTTTGACTTGATAAAAGTCTTCCGTTCAAGCTTCGTCTGAAAATCATATCCCTCCAAAACTGTATTTTCAATTCTTTGGATCACACCAGAAATAAGAAGAAAGATTCGGGGAAGATATAAGATTCATGCTAAGGCCAAAAAAGTTGGGAAGTGGCAAAATTTGAAAACTCCAGACGATAAATTAAAAATGACATTAAAAAAAAATCAGCATGGCCTATGCGAATAACTTTGTAGGTAATGTGAAGGCAAATCCCAGAGACTTTACATGTATATCAATGGCCAGACGACAGACAGACCAGGTATTCAACCCCTTAATAAAAGAGGAGGGAACGGGGTTGCTGAATCGGACTCTGAAAGGGCAAAGGAATTAGTTGGTCAACTTAATGATGCGTTTAATAAAACTGAGTTCAACGAGGTTCCATTGACTGGAAGATCGGGCCCCTTTCATGGAAAATATTGTTGTGTCATCGGCGGGAGTGATCAAGTTACTTAAAGGCTTGACCTGTCTAAAGGTTTAGGACCTGATGAGCTTCATCCTAGTGTCTCTGAAGGAACTAGCAAATTAGTTAGGTCCAGTTTTTGCACATCATTTCCATCAATCTCTCGATACGGGTAAAATCCCCAAAGAATGGCTCCTAGCGAACTTTCCGTCTTTTCATAATGAGGAGGCAGGGCTCTTGCTTGTAATTATCGCCCAGTGTCATTGACATGTGTTCTATGTAAATTGCTTAAACACATATTCTGCTCAAACATTCTGGCCCACTTGGATGACAATAAACTTTTGTCAGACAAACAACATACATTTAGGAAAAGGCATAGTTTCAAAAGTCAGTTGAGCATGGTTATTAATGATTGGGCAAAACTCTCATCGAAAAGGCTTTGGACACCATACCTTATGAACTACTTAAATCCAAATTTATTTGGTTGGGGGGGGGGGGGGGTGCAGATTCCTTCCTTTGCTAAATAAAAACAATGTGTTGTTGTCAATGGCGAATCTTCAGTATGGGTGCAAATTTTATCTGGGATCCCTCAGGGGCTGTTCTTGGTCCGCTGTTATTCTCCCTGTACATTAATGATATTTCCACTGACATTGACTCTGAAATAAGACTGTTCGCAGACGACTGTGTTTGCTATCGGGAAATTAGAGATAAAGAGGACTCAGTGAAACTTCAGAAGGATACAGATAGATTAGGGTGTTGGGCACGAAAATGGGGCGTGAGATTTAACCCCGTTATATGCAATATTATGCAGATAACTAGGAAAAGAACAAATGAAATTGAGGCTTTATACACCTTAGAGGGAACGGTCTTCTCACATCTTGGACCGATCTTGCCGCGTATCAGCCACATCAAGGACCGATTGCATCACAAAATACAGTATCATAACAATATTTTGTTCCAAAAATACCGTTGCCTTAACGTTTTGTAGTAAAATCACGAGAACACACCTATATATTTTTGACCCCCTTGAACTCCACTTTGATATAGTAAAAAATGTGGTTTACGCGGATAAACCTTATTGTCCTTATTTCTGCTCTAAAATATTGATTGTGGGTACTCGTTATGACCTAACATGTATCCACAATCTATATTTTGATTTGAAATAAAAATAAAATCACCTTAAAATTTACGGGTTTTTTTCGGCGGTCAAATTTACAATATAATTGTATAGGCATGTTTTCATAATGAAGAGGCGACCAAAGTGTCAAAATCATATCTCAAAAAGCTTTACCCCAATGTAAATCTGCTTCAGAATATCTTCAGCAAATCATAGTAGCGTAAAAAAGGAAAACAAGGCAAGTCAAAATGAAAAATATGCGAATTTCCGTAAGTGTTAGCTCCTGATAGGAAAATGAAGAATGAGAATAAAACTGCTAAATCTAATCCTGGGTTTTAAACAGTTATCTGATGTTCCCTGCGAATTACGATTACGTAAGTTTTCACACAACAACTTTGGAGAATAATCAATACCTGTGGTAGCGAAAACCTCATGAATTAAGCATGAATCTGATAGCTCAGTCAGATTCGCGAGGGTCCTATCTCAGCCGAGTCCGGCTACAAAGAAATACCCCAAAAAGAGCAATATTTTAGTTACAAAGCTTTGTTTTAATGGCCCCAAGGAAGAAGGTGTGACCATGACATGTTCTATAAAATAGGCAAATACAACATTATGAATACAAAGTCGATGCCATTTACCGAAATTGAACGCTGACATACAGGACAGGCTCAGTATCAATTGTCTCAGTGCCTTCACTGTTCGAAAATATTCCACAATTTTTAAATATTTCATAAAGTATCTCAGCCTGACAGCCCTTAATCCCGAAATGAATTCCTGTAAAGCATAAGGCGTAAGGTTTTTTTTTTATTCGATCCGAAAATAGGTAAATGAATGTCTATGAACTTTCTTACCTCCGTTGAGCATCTAAATGCAACAGCGAGAATTACTGGTTCCAAGTATGTCCTTTTCACTTGGAATAGTTTTCCTATTTGTTTCACAGCCAAACGTTTTGGCGATCAAACAATGGTCAAATTTACAGGTTTGAGTTTCAGGATAACATTTACAATTTCAATTAAATCCACATAGCTAATCTAGGAATGAGGATATTTTCTCAAACACGCAGGTATAAATGTGATATGGAAACCGGCAGTAACCGCGGTATTAAGTCGTCCTATGTAACAATGAGAGATACACATGAACCTCCAGTATAACACCTTGTTAGATATCAGCTCTTTCATCCTGATTTTCTGAAGTGGGTTCTTATATCTTTGAATTTGGACCCGCACATTATATGAAAGATGGCAAGCAGTTTAGATCCAGAGGAGATGGCTCATTATGAGACATCTCCTCTGGACCTACCCTGTTCGCATAGATATTATTTGAACCCCTCTATAATATTGAAAGAGTTAGAGATGAAGTATGTTTCCATGGATGACGAATATAGTATTATTTGCAAAAATCGCTGTTATTTTTTGTATGCAATCTATATTTTTCAAGGATTTAGCATGAATATTTAGCTTTGGCTGATAATGCTTTTGAGTTGAGGAGGTGTGTTATGGGGAGGTGGTAGAATTTATTTTGAACCTTCGCCAGTATAGGTGATGTAAATTCTGAAATATACCTGTTCGTGTGCAAATAAAACTCAAACTGTTTTGATCCTCTCCACAGTCTATGCAGGTACGTATTGTCACACAATATGGCTAAGTGAACCATACAATACACATAGCAAACTGCGACTGGTAATAAGTAGATACCTTGTGATTGCATGAGCTGCTTGTGCTCCACAAAGCTGAATGTTGTGAACTGAGGGGCCTCAATCGTAAATTGAGCCCCGCCAAGCGAATTTGTGTCTTCGAGCATTCCGTCATGCCAAATTTTAACTGCGCATGCCCAGCCATTCAGAGGGGCCAGGGATATGGCTTTCTGTCTGAAGGTTCCTCTTGATTCACTGCTTGTATGAGCCAGCAGCGAAGGTTCTGGCAAGACTGCGAGGATGCGCAGACTCGTCTGAACCTTCGCTGCTCGCATAGGCGATAAGTACCAAAATCGCTTGACAGGGCCCAATTAACGTATTTAATCACAAGAGGGCGTCATTCAAAGGGGTTTTACCAGCCGAACGTGTTAATACTTTCTTAGACTAGTGCAATAAGTATCTCCAGTCTGATTGGTTTGAGGGACCCCACAGCTGATGGACAATGGCTGAGGGATTTGATGAACCCGACATTTTCCGATCTGTTGTAATTTGTCAAGTTAACAAACTGCTGATTATGGATTGCAAACGCTATTTTACCAGCCTATGACAATTCCTGTATTAAAGCTCTCCAGTTCAAAAGTACAAAACTACACCACTACCCCAGTGTCTGTGCTAGTAAAATCTACAAGTTCTGCGTTCAAGGTTTTAGGTCTCATATTTCCGAATCCTCAAGTTGATGAGGTGTTATCTTGGCATGTCGCTAGATGGTCCAGGTTTTTTCTTTAGCACTACTTCCACTTTTGAACCTTAGGGGGCGTTCATGGTTTTTAATAATTTTATATTCAATGCTAGATGCGTACAGGTGAGCTACTGAATCCGATGACAGTTCTTTCTGTTTCCTTCATGTATGCCCCACTTGCAGCATTATTTATCTTTATTTCACATGTCCGAAACTAAACCTCCATTTGTAGGTGTAAGTTAAACCAACGGTGATTTCCACTGGTGCTATCATAAAAATAATTTACTGAGTCTGAAATGATAAAAACGAAAATTGTGTATAGAAAAACAACAACAACAAAATTTTGAAGAAACGTTCTATGATAACTAGTGTCCCCAGAATAGACATTCAACTCTTTAAAACACTTTTATGGGGTCCAAAGCAGAAATCGGATTCGTTAATCCACCAAGTTATGCTTAGACAAAAATATAATATAGTTTATAGAAAAATGATCATGGACATTTATGGAATCTATGTAGTATTTTCGATTCTAACACTGGTCGCCTCTATAGCCAATAGTTAAATCCGGTGATATACTGAGTGACAAATCACAAGGCGAAAAAGGGTGACGCGAAGAGCCACCGTGTCAAGATGTTTTGTGAGGTCATCGATCGTTCCCTTGACGTTAGATGATGATACGTTATAAAACCAGCTAATTGCATGTGTTACAGTCAAACATGTTGGCGGCATTTCTTCCAGCAATGGCGGAATGTTGAGAGAATATGAAGCAAACAACAGCATTTGTTCGACTTTCAGCGTGTTAGAATTGCAATAGATCAGCTCTATTGCGTGATTTGTTGATGAATATATCACAGTTTGTTGGTCAGTTGTATGTAGATAAACCACTCGTGCATAGTGCTGTTGATTTCATCTTCCTTACAGCTGACCTCTAAACAGTGATATATTACTCAAATCACTGCTAAAACTGGTCTATTTCTTAATCCATCATTGAACCACGTTAAACTGAAGTGTGATGAAGAGGTTAATATGGACTGTGCAGATACTGTTAACTTTAGATTGACTCTAATATAATGCTATTGATCAAGTAATTTCGTATTGACCCAGTTACAGGTCCGATGCCTGCTGAATTTGACCGAGGCCGAAGGCCGATGCCAATACAGCTCACCGAGCACCTGTAACTGGGAAAATATGGACAAACTTGATTGATTACAATTTTACTAATTGACACCATAAAAAACATGGTTATTGATTTTTTACCTCCGTGTTAAGACGGATGACCTCCAAACAATACAAGATGGTCAATTAATAACATTTGGTACAAACGCTGGCATCCGTTACAATTGCTGGGAGCCACTCAGTATTTATTGTTGTATCAGCATAGCCTTGATCTATACCCAAGCTTTTGTGACCCGGCAATCTGCTATTAGAATGTCAGATGCATTAACTCATATGCTTAAATATTGCATCTTATAATATGAAACATGCATGACTAATAATAAGTCATTGTAAAAAGCATAACTAGACGGTATTGTCTGATTTGTAGTAGGAATTAAGCTAAATATGTTAATAACATAATCAAAATATACTTGAAACCCTAGGATTTCCCTATCGCGCACCATAGCCAACCTAAGACTCGAAAGGAGAGATGACGACAAAGACTAACATAGCCAAACGGAAAGCAACAACCAGTCATGCCTTGCTCTCTAGAAAATGAAACTAGAACCAAAACAAACAAACGAAAGAAAAGACTTTGAACAAGATAAAACATGAAAATACACCAAAAGCTTCGTGCTGAACAAGCAGCCAAAACAGTATGACTAAATTATCTCCATTATTTTAATAAAACTCGCTTTCATCGCTAAACGACCTTGTAGTATCCAAGCCACCAGTGACTTTTAGACATATAAAAAATCCTTATGGTTAACTGGTTAGGGAAAAGGGGAAATTTCCACTGAAATGAAATCACAATTTAAGTAGTTTTTTAGAAAAACTTTGTCATCGCTCTAGCGCCTACATTTCTTCACCAATTCCAATATAACTTCACACAAATGTTCCTTATAAAAAATCTCCAGCGAGTTCGACTTTCAAGGTCATGACCTCAAGGTCAAGGTCACTGTGGCTATTTTTAGAAAAACATTGTCATCGCTCTAGTGCCTCCATTTCTTCACCAATTTCAATATAACGTCACATAAATGTTCCTCAAAAAAAACTCGAGCGAGTTCGACTTTCAAGGTCAAGGTCACTGTGGCTATTTTTAGAAAAACTTGGTCATTGCTCTAGCGCCTATATTTCTTCACCAATTTCAATATATCTTCACACAAATGCTCCTTATAAAAAATCTCGAGCGATTTCGACTTTCAAGGTCATGGCCTCAAGGTCAAGGTCACTGTGGCTATTTTTAGAAAAAACTTTGTCATCGCTCTAGCGCATACATTTCTTCACCGATTTCAATATAACTTCACACAAATGATCCTTATGACAATATCTCAAGCCATAGGTCAAGGTCACAATGGCTATTTTTAGAAAAACTTTGTCATCGCTCCAGCGCCTACATTTCTTCACAGATTTCAATATAACGTCACACACATGTTCCTTATGACAATACCTCGAACGAGTTCAACTTTCAAGGTCAAGGTCACTGTGGCTATTTTTAGAAAAACTTTGTCATGGCTCTAGCGCTTACATTTCTTCACCGATTTCTGTATAACTTCACACAAATGTTCCTTATGACAATATCTCGAGCGATTTCGACTTTCAAGGTCAAGGTCACTGTGACTATATTTAGAAAAAACTTTGTCATCACTCTAGCGACTACATTTCTTCATTGATTTCAATGTAACGTCACACAAATGTTCCTTATGACAATACCTCGAGCGAGTTTAACTTTCAAGGTCAAGGTCACTGTACCTGTTTTTAGAAAAACTTTGTCATTGCTCTAGCGCTTACATTTTTTCGCCAATTTCAATATAACTTCACACAAATGTTCCTTATGACAATATCTCGAGCTATTTCGACTTTCAAGGTCAAGGTCACTGTGGCTATCTTTAGAAAATTTTTGTCATCGCTCTTGCGTCTACATTTATTGATGGATTTTAATAGAACTTCACACAAATGTTTCTTATGATAATATCTCGAGTTGCTTTGACTTTCAAGGTCATCACCTCAAGGTCAAGGTCACTGTGGCTATTTTTAGTAAAACTGGCATCGCTCTACAGCCTACATTTATTAACAGATTTTAATATAACTTCACACAAAATATGCTTATGATAATATCTTGAGCAAGATCTACTTTCGTGGTCATGGCCTCAAGTCAAGGTCCCTATGACTCTTTTTAGAGAAATATTGTCATCACTCTAGAACCTCCATTTATTGATGGATTTTTAAACAAACTTTACACAAATGTTGCATATGATAATATCTCAAGCAAGTTGGACTTTTGCCATTTCAGTGTTTTCCACTCACGAAGTTGTCTTGTGCGAGGGGATTTGTATCGCATGCGATCCCTTGTTTTAATTGTAATGATGGTTGGTGCCTAATGCTCTGTCTGTGATTGGGCCTATCAGAGTCTAACTGTTTGTTTTCTTATGCTCCGGCATTTCAGTGGTTTCTTGCTGTCGTTTTATCTCTGTGGTAGTTTGAATTTCGTGCACTCGGAGATGTTGCACTGATGAGTTAGGGGGCCTTCATGCAGACTGAACAAATCATTTGTCTAAATCGCGAATGAAGTAAGGGCGAGGATTGCGACAGCGTAAAATCGATTTAAGCCCCCATGTGGAATTAGTTTCACTGACTGTTCCAAGGCGGTTCTTCCGTCGCAGTTTATTTTTGTTATGGTTTGTCTATGAGTGTGTGTATCGCTTTAATTTTTATGCCCCCGCCATTCGAAGAATGGTGGAAGGGTATATAGCCTTGCCTCTGTCCGTCCGCCCGTCTGTTCGTCCGTTCGTCCGTCCGAAACTTAAACGCAGTAAATAACTTTCTTATTTCTGGATGGATTTTGAAATTACTTTGTAGAAATGTTAACCATCATGAGTCGATGTGCCACATGCAAAACCCAGGTCCGTACCTCCAAGGTCATTGTCATACTTAGAGGTCAAAGGTCAAAAAGAGGGCCCGAAACTTAAAGGCAGTCAATAACTTTCTTATTTCTGGGTGGATTTTGAATCTACTTTGTAGAAATGTTAATCATCATGAGACGATGTGTCGCGTGCAAAACCCAGGTCCGTTCCTCCAAGATCAAGGTCATACTTAGAGGTCAAAGGTAAAAAAAGGGTCCGAAACTTAAGCACGGTCAATAACTTTCTTATTTCTGGATGGATTTTGAAATTGCTTGGCAGAAATGTTGGAAATCATGAGACAATCTGCCTCACACAAAACCAAGGTCCTTACCTCCTAGGTCAAGGCCTTATTAGAGGTGAATGTGAAAAAAGGGTCCAAAACTTAAACATCATCAGTAACTTTCTATGGATTAATACGAACATATACATATTTTCAGGCGGGGGCATCCCTGTCCCATGGACGCTTTTCTAGTTTTTCTTTTTTTTGACAGCCAATTGGCTATGTTGTGGGAAAGCAACTGTCCTTTTGGCTTTCCACTATTGATGTTTCCATTAGGGCCTGGTTGTTTCATGTTTGGGTTTCTTTCCCTTTGGTGTCTCTGATGGGAGCTGGGGGTTAATTATATTGATTCCTGATCATTGCCTTCACTTCTACTTGGTAGCGTGATAAGTTGATTGTAAATAGAGACGCCTTTTCTCCCTCCCGCAGCGTTTGATATAACAAATCAGAGTTGTTTTAGCTGCTAAACTTCTCAAAAAGGTTCCATGCCCTTTAGGAATCTGAGCAGAGCTGTAACTTATAATTTCAAGTTTGTGCGAAATTTTCTGTTTACAAAAGTCCCGCCTTAAAGGTGTGGTCTGTCGATTTGTCGTCTGTTCAGCGTTTGACTGAAGGAAAAATATGTGGGTCGTTCAAATATCATGCATGCTAACAATGTGCACATTCAGGAGACAAACAAGACCTCGCATTGATTGGGGTAGTATTTTTAACAGTTTATCAATAAAAGATCAAAGTGTAGGATCTGTATTGTCTGAACTGAAGGTTTGATGACTAAAACAAGGTATTTCAGGCTTTTGACTGCCCACTTGTTGGCTGCACGAGATTTATCCATACATAAACATCGTTTTGAATGGGCCACTTATTTGTTTACATTTCGATAGTTTGTTTGACAGAAATGAACTTGGTCTTTTTTTCGAAAATTGTAAAAAAGTCCATCTGATTAGAGCAAAAGTTATACATTTCTGGAGGCTGACTCCTATACGAGAAGCTGGCGGACCTTCTGCTTAACAAATTTCTCGCTGGATGTGTGTATCCAAAATCTAAAATGAATAAATTATCGCCGAAAACGCGACAAAAAATCCACTTTAGATTAGAAGCTAAAGAAACCACAAGCCATAACATATTTATTACCATTGAAACACAAACTGGATAAGAACAAACATTCAATGAAAACGGGAAAGATGAATCGAGTAAGTAAAGCGGTAAAGATTGTTTTTGGAAACGAAGATGAATATACCATATCAAGCATGGTGAACAGAAACCCCCAAACCTGAGAGCCTACAATTAACTTCAAACCTTTGTTTGAAAATTTAAGTCTGAGTTTGATGGGTGGCATTAGATGACGGTGTTATTTGTTATGGTTGTTTTTTCTTCTTTTCCTCAAAAGCACAGTTTCAATAAATAAATACTACTGATTTCAATAGTCATTATACTTTGGAGTGGACATGATACTCAATAACTGTCATTTCAAAGGAGCTGCTGCATACTTTGAACTTTAGATTATGATGTCACAAACTGACAAGGATAAAAAAGTATTAGACAGATATGAGACAACAAAGTGTGCAGGTACCCAATCTGATCTTTCAGTAGTTAGCACATGTCCAATAAGATATAGTCTATTACACGTCGATCACCTGTGACACGTCTGGAGTACAAAGCGTATGGTGAAAGTTTGATGTATCTTTCAGGTGCACTGACCTCTGTAATTACATCAGAATGTACCCCTTTAATCTGCTACATTTGACTGAAAGTCTAATGGATAAAGAAACCGGTTGTGAGAGCAAAGAAAAACGAAAATATAAAAAAAAATGTTTTCAACACTACATTCTTTTTGCACACCAATATAGTCAAGGAATTGTCAAAAAATTCCATAAAGTGATTGAAATAACTGTCCAGGCCAGGTGACTGAAAACGAAATGCTGACTTCTGTACTCGCTATATAATGCATTAGATCCTAATTTTAGAAATAATTTAAGCACTGGAAGTGGCTTTCTGTTTTTGTACAGACATGAATTAACAATGGGTCTAATACTAAAAAGACGATTGGGTAAATTGTTACCAGCCACACCATTGGTGAAAAACATCTAGTCAGGGAATATTCAGGGAACGTCTTTTACTGAGGATAGCTATTTCTTGCACACCTTGGGGTAGAAATTCTGTTCTAACCCTGGTGTTCTTACACAAAAGCGAATATTCTCGCGTGTTTCATAAATGCATTGGTTGAATGCGCCGTCGTTAAGGTTAACGTCACTAATCATCACAATATGGCGGACGTCGGCAGTCAGAGTGACTGCAGTATTAAAAATCCACGCTCACAAATGGAAGGTATGCAAGAAAAAGCCAGTAATCCCGAGGGACGGATTTTTCTATCCACCCCTCACATCCATACAGGATTCTTTTTCTTGCATACCTCTAATTTCTTAGTGCGGATTTTAATGCTGCATTCATTTCGGTTACCGACGTTCGCTATATTGTGATGACACTACAGGAGTGTTTCGTGACGTCACGTAACGTGCTGTGACGTCAACCTTAACGACGGCGCATACGAGGTCGTAATCAACCGGTGCATTTATCAAACACGCGATTATGTTCGATTTTGGGTCGGAACACCAGGGTCAGAACATAAATTTCTATCCCAGGGTAAAAGAACGGATTTCCTTGTCTGGTGTGCAAGAAACGTTTTTCTTGGACAGACTAGCTAGGTTTGGCCAATTAGACTCGATTTCTTCATATTCCGCTGTGGTATCAATGATTCCAAGGACTGGAATATTTAACACACTCTATGATGAAGGACAATGAAACTTTACGGCCGCCACCCATTCCCTTAACACAGCTTTGTTGAAGTTCAATCTCCTATAAATAATTGAATCACTTGGAAGCAACTACATCAACACAGAACTGAAAACAATGGCGTGTTCAAGTTTTTCTGAGCTTTTTCACGTTTATGAAGTCGGACTGAAAAGTTCGAATTCCATTCCGTACACATGACCTTATTGGAACTTGATGATAAAACACATGTAATTTCCACGACAATTTTGTTCAATATCGCCAGAAAGGTCAGTGTTCAGAGGTGAGCTGTCTGGCGAAGACCAGTGTAAAGTGATGAGCTGTCCGATTTGTCATGAGTTTTTTGTGTTAATATGTTCATAAACCCTGAAACGATGTAAATTAAAATAAACTCGAAAGGAATAACAAACCTAAAATAGTTGATTGACTGACAAAAACGCTGTAATAGTGTCTTAAAATTCGTTATTCTGGTTGATAAGAAACCGAAGCTGTTACACCACTGTCCCTAGTGCGTTAGTGTTATTTAATTAAAATCCACAATATCATTTTTCCGGAACAGAAGTGATCGATCTTAAATTAAGTACTACCTGTTAACAAACTGTCTTGGAATATCGTGCCAAGAAGATTAGCCTTTCTCTTGCTGAATATTCAGTTTAGCCACACCCATTTCTGACTTTGAACCAATCAGGTTACTGCATGTAATTTATTCTTACAAATCCATAACCTTCACGTAAAAAAACAGTGTAGATCCTGATCAGATGGCTTCTTCAGAAGCCATCTGACCTGGGTCTTCACTGTTTCCAAAGATAGGGGTTGTCGTGAAAAGCATGATAAGAGTTAGGATAAAACTTCGTGGCTTGGTAAGTCAAAGATATAACAAGTGCAGTAACAAAACAGTCTGCACATTTGTAGATGTAAATCAACCAAAACGATGTGACAAATAAAATATACTAATACGTCTAAGATCAACACAAAAATATAAAAAATAATGCCCAGGAGAACACACAATCACAAACATCATAGCAATCCACAAGAGGTGCAACTGGCACAATTAATGATAATTAAATTAATAGAGGATCTTACATGAGAGCTAATAAGATCTTACAAGGGGTGCAACTGGCAAAATTAATGATAATTAAATTAATAGAGGATCTTACATGAGAGCTAATAAGATCTTACAAGAGGTGCAACTGGCACAATTAATGATAATTAAATTAATAGAGGATCTTACATGAGAGCTGATGAGATCTTACAAGAGGTGCAACTGGCACAATTAATGATAATTAAATTAATAGAGGATCTTACATGAGAGCTAATGAGATCTTACTAGAGGTGCAACTAGCACAATTAATGATAAATTAATAGAGCATCTTACCTGAGAGCTAATGAGATCTTACAAGGGTGCAACTGGCACAATTAATAATAATTAAATTAATAGAGAATCTTACATGAGAGCTAATGAGATCTTACAAGACGTGCAACTGGCACAATTAATGATAATTAAATTAATAGAAGATCTTACATGAGAGCTAATGTATTATTGAATTTATTGAACGAGTTGAGGAAAAGGAATAAAATGCTCGGCGAAGCCTCGCATTTGATCCCTTTTCTTCAACGACTTTAATAAATTCAATAATACATGAGCACGAATGCAAGATTCTATTTATCATATGACATTTAAAACGCATTTTATGCACGATTATGTTATAAAAATGCCAATATTCCGCCATTAGTAAACGCGACGTCATTATAAAGGACGTCGTACATGTAACGTTACGGGACGTTTCTAACCAGTTGCATATTTAATCCTCTGGTGGATTATCGAACTTATTACATAGAGGATCTTACATGAGTGTTCATGTATTATTGAATTTATTAAACGAGTTGAGGAAAAGGGATAAAATGCGAGGCTTTGCCGAGCATTTTATCCCTTTTTTTCAACGAGTTTAATAAATTCAATACTACATGAGCACGAATGCAAGATTCAGTTTATCATATGACATTTAAAACGCATTTTATTCACGATTGTTTACAAAAATATCAATATTCCGCCATTAGTAAATGCAACGTCAATAAGGATGTCGTACATGTAACGTTACGGGACGTATCTAGCTAATTTGCATATTTAATCCACTAGTGGATTATCGAAAATAATACATGACGTTATTACACTCTCAGACGCGACGTCATATGATAAATGGCGTTATTACATTCTCATACACGACGTCTTATGATAAATAATAACAATAATAATCAACCATAAGCACATACAACAAGCGCCCCGTCGGAGAGTCCGACACAGCTACATTTAAAATAAACAACATAAGAAACACTGCCTTAGGATGGTCAAGGGGGGGAGTTTAAATTGATTCTATGGGCCCAACTTTCACTCTAATATTATTTACAACACACAAAATAATTGGTCCCATTACAAAAACATGCCTATACCAATACATTGTAACCTTTATCACCGAAAAAATGAACAATTTAAGATGAAAAATTGTGATATTTTTCTTATTTCTGCTCAAAATATAGATTGTGTGTACTCATTAGAACCGCCTCATCGAGGCGGTTCTAACGAGTACCCACAGTCTATATTTTAGAGCAGAAATAAGAAAAATAAGATTTACCCCGGTAAACCCCAGTTTCTCTATATGAAAGTAGGGTTCGAGGGGGTCAATATCATATAGGCGTGTTTTCGTGATGCACCTGAAGATAAATAAATCAAGAGACCATCAGCCTACCTTGGACGCATCAGGCGACTGTTTTCTCGAATATTTTCTTGTCCAAATAAAACATCTTTTGGTCAGCTTCTATTCATCACGAAAACACGCCTATATAGTTTTGACGCCCTTGAACCCCCCTTTTATATAGTAAAACTTGTGTTTCCAGGGGTAAACCTTATTTTTCTTATTTCTGATCTAAAATATAGATTGTGGGTACTCGTTAGAACCGCCTCGATGAGGCGGTTATAACAAGTACCCCCAATCTATTTCTTTAGCAGAAATAAGAAAAGTATCACAATTTTTCATCTGAAAATTTTCATCTTCCGGCGGTAAAATTTGCAATGTTTTTGACTAGGCGTGTTTTCATAATGTTTGACTTTAAGAGAAGGTACAGTTCACATATGTCAATAAGTTAAGATATAGATCCTACCCATCAATGTAATTCATTTTGCATTTCAGTAGGATCTTCCGCCTCATATATAGTAGGAATCTTTTTTTGAAATTTAGGGACGACAGGTTGAGTAATTTAAAGAATGGCTTAGCTTTTTGTAAACATTGAAACTCTGATCAAAGGCCTCCTGCGGTGTCTAATATTGGCTTGCACTGTTTGACAGCTTTAGGGTTTCCTGAATATCAGACCCGTAGATCTATAATAAAGCAGTCAAGGAATGCCTTCTTAAAGTGTTCAGCGTGAAACTGTTGAACTGGTTTGAAAAAAAAATGAAAATGCATTTAAACATACACTACCAACACCAAAGATACCCAGTGCAAAAGTAGACGGTCTATTCTTTAAGAAATCCCCATCTCTCAGTATGCCAGTGTAAGATTAATCGCCTTGGACTACTATCAGGTAAGCTGTTTATATTTTTGCTGTTGTGTGGCATAATATGTTTGGGGAACGATTTTGCAAGCAGAGATGCATGTGCAGTTTGAACCAATAACCAGAGTTGTTTTGAAATACTAATCGGTATATATTTGTCGACCATTAATAAATTACTTCATGAATTATGCCCGACAAATTTTTTACTGAACGAAAAAAAATATAACATCACGCTAACAAGTCCGTGAAATGAACACCCCCTTACACCCCACTTTGTATAGAGAAACTGGGGTTTAGGGGGGTATGCATTATTTTTCTTATTTCTGCTCCAGTACATAGATTGTGGGTACTTGTTAGAACCGCCTCAATGAGGCGATTCTAACAAGCACCCACAAACTATGTTTTGAGTAAAAATAAGAAAATATCACGGATTTTCTTCAGAAAAGAAGCCATTTTGGAGATGTGAAAAAATGCACTATGTCGCACGGGTGTGATATCAGAATGAAAAACACACGAAATTCTTCCAGTCAAACAAGAATAGCTTAGTTGACACTGCTTTGAATTTTATGCCGCTAACCTGGAAAACTACAAAATTGCCTATCCTAGAAATTGGCATCAATTTTGGCGCCTTTAGAATCACGAAGGATCAGCATTTCATTGATTTGGAAAAATAGAGAAAAGCCACCTTACTCGAAATTATGTAAGAGCTAGATACTTTATCCCTTTCAGTTCTGAGTTTCGGAAGAGAATTTGCGTTTGAAAACATTCATTCTTGCAAATAAGGGGTTTAGTAAAAAGCTTCAACAGGCGGAAAATAGTGTATATTCTGATGAGATGGCCGTCTCACTGGTGTCTCCATTGTTTGCATAGGTATTTGCAGGGTTGAAAGGGTAAAACGGAGTTTATCGCTGTTCTTGCTAAACGAGTTCTCGCTGCACTAGAAGACCCAAGTTCTTCTAATGAATACTGAGATGTGTTTTCTCCAGTTTTCAACCCCTTCGCTCAGTATGACAAAATATTGTTGAAAGGCAGTAAAACCTTTTTAGCTCACCTGAGCCGAGGGCTCACGGGTGAGATTATAGTACTGCACGGCTCCGTTGTCTGTCTGTCTGTTGTCGTTCAACATTTAAAAACTTCTTTTCCGAAACCACTGGGCCAAATTGAAGTCATGTGGAGCATCCATGGGATTGGGGGAACGAACGTTTGTTCACTGAGTCCAGGTCACATGACCAAGATGACCGCCATGCCATGGAACCAGTAGACCGATTGCCCTTAAACTTGGTTTGTAGCATTGGGGCTTCGGGCCCATCATAGTTTGTTCAATTTATGACCCTCTGATGCCCTTTTTATGCCATGGTAAAAAGTCAAAACTGTATGTTTAGGAAACTGTTGCAACCTGTGATCTGAAAATTGGAAGCAGGAGGTAGCTAAACGAGTGAATGAAACTGCATCAGTATTCAAGGTCAAGGTGACCTTAAATTTGACCTTGGCCTAAGGTAATTCAGATTTGAAAAAATTAAACCTATTTTCCTCAGAAATCACAAAGCCATTTGTAACAAAATTTCATGTGAATGCCTGTAGGAGCAAGGAAATGAAAATTAATTAAAATGAACTTGGTCACACTGCCAAGATGGCCGCCGTGCCCATATTAGGTAAAAACCCTTTAAACATCTCCGGAAACAGTAGACCGATTGCCATGTTACCTGGTATGTATCATTGGGGATTCGGGCCCATCATAGTTTGTTCAAATGATGACCCTCGGATGACACCAAGGTCAAATCTGGTCACACTGACTTGTTTGTGAAAAAGTCAAAATTGTGTATTTTTGGAAACTATTTTAACCTGTGATCTAAAAATTGGTAGATGCAGTAAGCTAATTGAGTGAGTGAAACTACTTTAGTATTAAAGATCAAGGTCATTCTCTGACTTTGGCCCTAGGACATTCTTATATCAAAAATATTTTTTCACAGAAACCACTGCTCCATTTGTAACCAAATTGCATAGGAAAGCTTGTAAGAACAAACACATGAAAATTTATTGATACGAATTTGGTCACATGACCAATATGCCCGCCTTGTCCATATAAGGTAAAAACCCTTCAGAAAATCTGTGCACTTAGGTGAGCGGCTCAGGACCATTGGTCCTCTGGATAAAGATTACATCAAAATCAAACACTTGAAGGTTAAATTGTTTATTGAAAGAACAACAATGCACATTTTGTTAAGGCCATAGGGTGACCCTTTTAAAACTATATCATTTCAAGATTTACAGTCATCCCTTTCATTTAAGGCTTCCTAAGTTAAGGAATGCGAATTCGCATCCCTCTTTTATTTCTGCGGTTGTGACTTTCGGTTTAAAAGTAAAACTGACGAAACCATCTGAATGCATTTAACTGACACATCATAATTACATATATAATAAAATAACATTGTCTATAATCACATTCAGTTTTGCACCTTATATTTAAGGTGACCTTAAGTTTAAGAAACGGTGAATGTTCATGTAACATTTCAAGAATGAATAAAGCATGTACAAACTAATATATCGATCGATGTCCTAGTGCCCCGAACCTCTATAATACTATTAGTGCGTTCCAAAGCAGAAGCCCTGTAAGTTATAAAGCGTGTTGATATCTATGTTCTAAGTAGGAATATGGACATTTCCGGAATTGTCCTGTGCACTTTATGCAACAATTCAGGAATTGTACAAGTACGATGCTTGAATTGCGCTAACTTATCGATTATTTGTCAGGATAAATACCTCTGCGTAAAGTAGGAACTATTTGAACAAAATAATAATCAAATCATATTGAGTTTTACGGTGAAAGAATGGGTCGTCAATTAGTTTTTATTAGTTCACCTGTCACTTAGTGACAGGTGAGCTTTTGTGATCACTTTTTGTCCGTCGTGCGTGCGTTCGCCCGTCCGTGCGAACGTAAACAATTCCTATAAACGACATCTCCTGAACAACTGATTGGAGTTTGACCAAACTTCACAGGAATGGCCCTTTGTAAGTTCTTTCGAAGTTGTTCAAACGGTTCCGGTCCATTGCACATCTAGGTCACAGGAGTCAAAATAGATTTTTTACTGATAACTTAAATCAAAGCACTTGAGTGTGCTGATGGGACAATTGTGAGCTTTGCACTTTAAGCCAGTCTTAAAGAATATAGAATAAATTGGGGTTGAATATATCTGAAGGTCTCTGAATAGGAGTAATTTGCTGAAACGGGGTAGTTTACGCTCTGGAGTATTCTGTTCAATTGTGTAGTCTTGCATCCAACGGATAAATCTTTATAGCACACATAAACAACAACTGATGTCAAGGGACGGTTTGGTCACTGTGAAAACATTTCAATGCCTTTCATCATAATGTGGATTTTATTTTTAGTCCTTTGGAATCATCGATTCACTTGTGGAACTTTGAAACTATGATTGTCAATGCTGATCATGTTCGAAAGTAGGTTTAGTACATCAATAGTGTTTAGTTGTTTGATTTATTTCTTGCCTCTAAAGGATACTCCTATAGAAAATGCATCGCTGAACTCCAGTGGTCTTATAACCATCATAATAATTAGTCATTTAAACACACGGTAATAGTTTTGACTAGAAATGTCATCTATATATCAAGCAATGTTTCTGTCATAAACGAAAAGTACTAAAAATTTGTCGTCGAACCTAATGTGTCGGTGAACTGTCTTCAAATGTGTCGTTGAGCGTGTCGGTGAACTGTCATGTCGGGCCAGTGAATTGTGCTATTACACCCACAGTCACGTGTTTATACTCGGATCAGATGTGATTGGTTCTATCACCCTACAGCTCTAATTTTGAAAGAACACAGTCAGTCATTTTCGGATCAGATATACAGTATTAGTATGCAACTTCATTCATATAATTTGAAATGGAAGAATCCAGTCTATACGTCATGATTTAAGGAAAGTTAACAGAAAGACGTGTGCGTTCAGGAGAAAATTTGATAGAAGGTACACGTTATAATATTTTGTTTCATCGATAGTTTTTTGTGAAGCTTGAAATCGAAAATATTTGAATATGCATCAATATTTTCTTACGTATATTCTTGACCGTAATTGCATTAAGGTATAGTAATCACTTAGGGGCAATTGTGCTAACAAGGGCAATTGTGATAACAATTACACCAAATTCTTCTTCTCGGAAACCACAAGGCAAAGGTCTTTTATATTTCAAATTATAGGCTTAGGGCCGAAAATCCCCCCCCCCCCCGGGGCCCGCATTGTTTTACCTAGACTTGATCATTGCCTCCACTTCTATTTTTATCTAGTGGACCTCCACAAGGATTTTTAAATTATAGCCTCGGGGCCCAAATGACCCCCCCCCCCCCCGCAGGGGTTCAGCTGTTTCAACAGATTTACAACTGTATTGATAACCCTGGATCTAGGAAGCTATTTATGTCGGTCAGGTTAACAAACATGTCTTGCCTTTCTTAACAGTTTCTTTCTTTTTTCCTACACATCGCTAATGATTTTCTGGACCACAGGTGAGCGATACAGGGCCATCTTGGGCTTTTTTCCCTTTGTCCAGTACTGGTTTCAGGAATAGTAAAACTACAAAAGGGAGAGATTGATAGTAGAAAAAATTTCATAATCAGTCTCCACGAAACATGTTGCTGAACCTGGCTTGGATTTTGACCAAATTTTGGCGGCCTACCGGTCGAAGTCGCAAAAAAGAACATGTACAGCGACCAGTTTCAATGATAGATGGCACGTGTTTGTCGTCAGTTACTTCCATGTATATGAGCTTAAAATGCAGGATTTTATTCTGAACTGAAATATTTTAATAATTAACTTCTCAAGATCTTCAATAAATAGTTAAACGCAGAAACATTTAATTATTCCTACTTTGTCACGATTCTAACTTTCCGGATTCTAACTTTCCATAATTGTATTGAGCAAGGGAGGAATTCTTGTCTTGAGCAAGGGAGGAATTCTCACTTTGCGCAACAAAGTAAAAATTCCTACTTTGCTCAGGACAATTCCGGAATCGTTCCGATCAGAACATATATATCTAAACAATAATATAGAATATGTAGAAAAGTGTTCATTTATGGTCATTATCTTTACCTTTTTAGGACCCACCTTTAATCCATGTTAAATACGAAAACCAGTTTTCATGATAATTATTAAACAGAGCATGTGCGAAATTCATAGGGAAATTCTTAGTGATTCTGTAGGCAAAGTATACATGTATAGGATAAAGGCACGATCGTCTGTCTTTCTGTACTCCTGTTAAAGTTTATCAGCCGTTTGAGATGTATATTTAGCACGTCTGTAAAAGTAAAAGAGATACGCTGATAAACATTTACAGGAGTACCGCTGTATACATAAATACTGGCTGTTTACACATACGCACGCACGCACGCACGCACCAACACACACACACACACTGACACACACAAACTAAGGAAAAGAGGTCATCCTATAGGCCACGTTCAATGCTTAAAGCAGAATGCAAAACTGTTTGCTGACTATGTGTTTCGCGCTTCTTTCAGATTCGAGTGGTGAATGCCTTCCAGATGGATCTCGACTCCATAGCTGGAATGGATAGTTACGACAAACGTAGTCGACCGTCAGTGATCAGTCTTCAGTCCCTACAGGCAGCTCAGAAAGCGGGTGGTGTATCGAGGAAACCGAATCTGCCCAGCTCCCCGGAGAGAGAGGAACCCCCTAATCCATGGGGGGTCAAGAGGCAAGAGAGCGAGGGCATACCATATGCAGACGAATCAAATGAGTGACAGTTATTTAGGTTCTTTCAATATGTAAATCTAGTATATTATTTATTTGTACAGATAAAATGGATATGGACGAGTGATGGCTATTGCATTAGTTTACAAAGTACAGTAAAACTCCTCTATTAAGACCACCTTTGGGTCTGTTCAAAAGTGGTCTTAAAGACCACTTTTGAACAGTTCCAAAGGTGGTCCCCCCCCCCACCAGAGGACACTGTGGCCAGAAAAGATAAAGAAATATTTAGTGTACCCTTCAAAATAAGCTTCTAAAAGCAGATTTAGTCTAAATAATAGGTGGTCTTAATAGCGGCATTTTACTGTATTACAGTGGCTTTCCTGCCGCTTGGGTCCAAACATTTTACAGTGCTGTTTGGAATGAGACATGTATTTAAAGCATGGAAGTCTTTGCGAGTCAAGGTTTTCAAACTCTTGAGAAACTTAGTCTTGGAAAGGAACTTAAATACTTAAATATATGACAAGGAATGAATTCATCACACCAAATAGAATCTGATAAGCAGGTTCCTTTAAAGAAAGCATAATGTTTCGATAAAGAATACATACATCGCATGGATTATTCTATAATATTGAGCAGGAAGTCTAGGGACAGCCAAATATTTTGGGATGCTTTTCCGGTCAAACTTGGCGCAACTGTGATCCTAAATGGTGTTTTCAGGCTCAATTTGCAAGCCTGTACATGTATACATATGTTTAATTCTTTCTATGTCAAAAGTTTTTAAAACGGGGTCGATGCTTTTTTCTTGTCCCAATCCGTATACACATGCTGTTCTTTTGTTAAGCGAAAAGCTTGTGTTTACTGGCATGGAATTTACAAAGGATTCTCGAAAGTTTGAAAAACTTGACTCACTTTAGACATATCAATCTATGCAGTTAAATAAGCATTTTCTATCCACTGTTATTTGAAGCTCAAAGCACTGGCATCACTGATGGATAATCTCTGAGGGTAGGCCGAAACATGATCAAGACTGTTTCGTTAACCATTAAATTGCTGTTCTTTAAACAAAAATGCTGACGTGATCAGGCGTTACTTTCTGTGGCGACTAATCAGCGTTTACAGCGTTTTCTAGTGTTCCCTTTTGTGAGTTTACGCATATATGGGTTTACAAATTCAAAGTTAAAAACAAATTGTCAGGTACTTGTTGTCTCATTTCATTGCAATCGGTATAATGAACAATACTAAAAACCTTTAATTTGCATACAGCCAAATTTATTGGTCAGTTACAATCACGTGGACAAAGGCAATGAAGTGCTGAATCGAGCACAACATTTTCTACAATTAACATGTGCGCCGAGCAAAGAATCAGATCAGCCTGCCCATCCATATAGTCAGACCAGAGACTTCTGTTGCTGCATGAAGAAGCATTGGGCCCTTAGCTATCTTTTGAGCGCACAACGAAGACTCTGATTAGACTACGCGGATGCGCATGCTGATCTGAGTCATCGCTCGGCGCACATGTAAATTGTAGAAAATGCTGTTTCCCGGCTCAATTGCTAGTAATGTTCTATCCTTAACTTTGTATCGATTTATGAACAGTCGAAACAAAAATATAAGCACAGTCTGAGTCATGATGATACCCAGTCTTTTATTAACCCTTATCCGCTACATAAATAAATTATGCCACTCCCATTGCTGAATATCAACTAATCAAATTACTTGATATAATATATTGTTCAATTCACAAACTGCATAACAAACAGTGTAGATTCTGATCAGATGGCTTTCAGAAGCCACCTGATCTTGATCTGCCCTGTTTGGAAAGGTAGGAGTTGTCGTGAACACAGGATAATGGTTAAAAGTGTATAGTTTAATAAATATATATTTCAGATTTTGAACTGTTGAAGATTTTACGCACTCAACTTATCAAAATATTGTGACTATTTTATTTATTCCTGTAGCCAAAATTTTCCTCAGCAGGGAAATAAGTATCTTATACATGCCAAAAAGAAAAAGAAACTATTTTAATACACCTAGCTCGTTCAACAATTGTCCATGCAAATTTGGAGCTTATTCTCATAGATTCTATACATAATTATGGCATGCTATTAATATTTCCAGATATCCAATCATAAAGTAATACAGTCGAACTTTTATGGCTCGAACAATTTTGGACCATACAAAATTGTTTGAGACAGGGGTAGTAAGAGCTACAAACGGTTAAATGGAGCGACAGGTCAGAATGATTTTGGTACAGTTTGTTGATACAATAATACATAGTGGCGGTTCTAATGAGTGTACACAAAATACATTTTAAAGACAAAATATGTATACAAAACGACCCAAGCTGTCCCGAGCTCTAGGTACTCAAAAACAAGCTCAAAAAACCACGGCAACCGAGTCATCAGTGTTAGAGCCATCAAAGTTCTACTGCTTTATCAAAGTTCATTACGATAACACATCCGTGTGATATAGTGCATTTTTCAAACCTCAAAGAAGGTAATTTGTTTGATGAAAATTTTTTGATATTTTTCTTATTTATACTCCAAACATAGGTTTTGGGTGCTCGTTAGAACCGCCTCATTGAGGCGGTTCTAACGAGTACCCACAACCTATGTCTTGGAGCAGAAATAAGGAAAATAATGTTAACCCCCGTAAACCCCAGTTTTCTGTACATAAAGTGGGGTTTAGGGGGGTCTTTATTTCACGGACTTGTTCACGTGATGTTGTATAACATTTTTGCCATGATTAGTACTAACTCAGTATTGAGTTGCGTCAAGCGAAAAAGTGTTTCTGGACATGTGCGTTCGGTGAACATTCAAATCGGCCTGTAGAATACAGTCCTCCCTGTTATACTGCTATGAAATAAATATGTTTTGATTGGACAGCGCAAGGGTAGTTATTTTACATATTACACGTGAGCAAAAAATTATTATCCTCTCGAGCTCTCCTTCGCTGAATTGAGATGTCCACATGTTTTATTTACCACACAGCTGATGAGAAAGTAAAGCAAAATGATTTCAGGCAGCACAATAATTTTCACCTTTAAAATTAATAAATAAAAAACTTTTGATTGCTTTTGTTCATTCGGTACTTTGCCGGCCTCGGTAGGTCAGTCGGATGCGCTTCTGACTGGTGATCAGGAGGACGCATGTTCGATACCAGCCGGGGTTGGCAACATTCTTTCGGGGCGATCGATCATGAAATCTTTTCTACGGTCATTATCTCCCTTCCGCTGATTCAAGAAGGGCAGTTGTCAGTTTCATGCGAAGAATGTGCACTGTACTGGTTAACCGCTTACGTATAAGCCTGCCTAGGAAAAAGTGCGGATAACTAAACAGACCTAAATAGTGTTGACTGGGCCGTTTAACCCCGTTACAAACAAAACAAACAAACAAGCATTCGGTACTTTATATACGTTATAATACTCTTATTCTTACATGACGCAAACGTTCTCGCACCGAGCACCTCATTCAACGTAGTGCGTGTAGAACGTGCTTTTAATTACGTCACACGTAAACATGTACTCCTCACGACGGCCGCTTCAGAAACCAATAAAACAATGTACAGAATGTGAAAAAAAGCTTTGCGGGACAACATATTCGTTATTTTAATTCTTGACTGGAGAACATGGGATCACATTCCCCGTCTGAAAGCGATATTTGCCCTCGCCTAATGGCTCGGGCAAATATCACTGTCTGGCTGGGAATATGATCCCATGTTCCCCGCCAAGACTCAAAATAATATAATGTTATTAATGAAATAATTTCGTATTGGCCAAGTTACAGGTCCGAGGTCAGCTGTATTGGCACGAGGCCGAAGGCCGAGGCCAATACAGCTGACCGAGGACCTGTGACTTGGCCAATACGAAATTACTTGATTAATGACAATTTTATTAATTGACGCGTATTAAAAACATGATTTATGATTTTTGAATATTGGTTGACCTTGTGTAATACAGTATAATCAATTAATAACTAATGATATGTACTGTACAGGAAAAGCTTTTGGTCAGTTGGTGACCGAATTACGCACACAAAAGACATTGCCCAGACTGTGTCGGTGGGCTGTTGGTCTGAGTCTTGGCTGTTCGCACATGTCGTAAAACAAAGTTTCGCTTGTGGCAGAGACGGAGATGCCCTGATTAAGGATGTCCTTATTTTAGGAGTAATCTCATCAAAATAAGCGTTATAATCTGACCTTCACTTAACTGGCATTTGATTGAACTCGAAATCATGAAAACTGAAATTTAGGGTAACTGAAATACGAGGGTTGATACAAAAGTTGTGATGCGCCGTCCTCGGTAGCTCAGTCGGATGCGCGTCTGACTGGTAATCAGGAGGACGCGGGTTCGATACCGGTCGGGGTCGGGCACATTCTTTCGTGAAGATTGATCATGAAATCCTTTCTACGGCCATTCTCTCCCTTCCGCTGATTCAAGAAGGGCAGTTGTCAGTTTGTAGCGGAAGAATGTTCACTGTACTGGTTAACCGCTTACGTATAAGCCTTCCCAGGAAAATTGTGGATAAGTAAACTGACCGGCTCAAAAATGACCTAAACTAGTGTTGACTGGGCCGTTCAACTCCAATACAAACAAATAAAAGAACACAAGTTTTGACAAGCTGCTGCAGTTAGCAGTTTATTTTCATGTATCACGAAGCAAGTTATGTGAAAAATGAAGAAAAATGCTTAGGAAAATCAACAATCAAAGTTCTTGGCCCTTCAACGACACCAAGAGAATTTCATAAACACCACAGGAACAGAGCAAGTTACAAAAAAACAAAAACAAAAAAAAAACAAGTCACCACCCCTTCCTTCCTAAAGATCAATAATACACCAGGATGTAACTGAAACTACGAGTATTGCAATTTGCAAAACACGTACAATTATATATCGTAGATTAGCGCTCTGAAGACACAACGACTAAAGGAAGAGGTAAATAATGTAGAAACGGACCTCTTGGGTCTTAGATTCTTTATGCTGACAAAATAATTGCCCTGGATTCTAATTACCTACAAAACACGAAACCAAAGAACCTCCACACTCAGTGAAACGTACCGGACAAATACAAGTCAAATATATACATGTATATTATTGACCAAACCAGTAATCTAACAAGCTCCAAGCTAGTACAAATATTACTGTGAGCCAGAACTAACGAAAACCACTTATACTTAAGACTGTATCAACCTTCGTAATCGCTTAGATACAATAAATTTGGTCAGTGTTTTTGAGGAAAACTTACGCTGAACAGTGACGCATCAGAGAAGCCTTGCCATGCCTGTTTGTGTGAAATTGATATAGAAAAACTTGCCTATTCACATAGGAATGGTACGGCTGCTGATTTGCTAAGGCACTGGTAACGCAATGTTTGAAAAGTGTATAAAGCTGAAAATCAAAGTTGTCTTGTGTTTTTGGAACTGGACTGCAAACAATACGATGATAACACCTCATCCGTTTTATCAGTGTAATACTTGTATCCTAGTCTTGTTATCAGAAGCTTTAATATATAACATTTTCCGAGAAAGCATGTTAGAAATAAAAAGAAAGAAAAGAAAAAAATAATTATTTATCACAGCTGTAGGTAACATTTTATTTAGAGCAAAGGTCATATCTTCCATTGAGTAGTCGTCTGTCTAGAATTTTTGCCATAATGTATCTACATTTATTTCTGCAAAACCACGGGCTTTATCATGCCAAATTGAGTGAATGTTTTTGTAGCACCTGTTAGTATTTAACACCGCCCACTTTCCAGTCCATTAGTTCAACACAATACTGCTGAGTTGAGGCTGTTGCTATAGGAGCTCAAAAATGATATTATTGCGTGAGTATGTGTGAGCGTTGTGGAATTGAGAGTATATTCACGGTCAGAGGTTATAAACTTTTTATCATGCTTAACTGAGCATTTAATTTGTTTTCACCATAAGTATTGAGATAAAAATAAATGAAGCAATTTCAATGCTCGTGGCAGCAGAGAATATTATTTGTCCTGCTCTTTTAAAGTTTGAAATGCTAACACCACAAGGCTCAAACGAGCTGCACATGGAAACTTTTTATAACCTAGCGGCTGGTTTATAAATGCATATTTGTTGATATGTACTAAAGTCGGCTTTGTATTTTCTACATTTTTCAGTGATACCTACCTATTTTCTTTTTCTTATTTTGTGAAAAATTTGTCAAGAGAAGAAGTGAGGAGGACCTCTGCAAACTATTTGAAACAGTTTCATATCCTTAAACTGTCTAAGATGAGCTGTTATAAGTGGAACTTTATAAATTTTCAGTTCATACAGTTTTACCCATAGGTTCTACCGTGAATTGTTGCCAACTTGCCATACTTTCCTCCTATTCACTGAACGAACTAAGGGTAATCATTTGGGTTTGGGCTTTCCGCTGTTTGTATTTGCTTTTGGGTCTGGTTGTTTCATGTTTGTGTTTCTTTCCTTTTGGTCTCTCTGATTGGAGCAGTGGATTAACTGTATCGATTCCTGACCATTGACTTCACTTCTATTTAAGGGAGGTCGAGTTTAAGGGAAACCAAGAAGCCTGCCACATTTTTGTTTTGACTTCATGTTTCTTTTGCGGTAAACTGAGCCCTAAAAGGAAGTTCTAAAGGAAATTATTTGCTCCACATACTTATATTAGATCCACAGTGGTGATGATTTGGTTAGATTTAAGCACCCCCTCCCCCCAGTGGAATTCGTTACACTGACCGTTCCAAGGCGGTTCTTCTGTCGCGTTTTAGTTTTGTTATGTTTTGTCTTTGAGTGTGTGTATCGCCAATATTATTTTGTTTTGGATAGCCAATTGGCTATTTTGTGGGAAAGTAACTGTCCTTTTGGCTTTCCGCTATTGATGTTTCCATGAGGGTCTAGTTGTTTCATGTTTGTGCTTCTTTCCGTTTGGTGTCCTTGATGGGAGCTATGGGTAAATTGTATCGATTCCTGATCATTGCCTTCACTTCTATTTTTGACTAATTTTTTACCCGAGTTCAAGCAGGAATTGCCGAAAGACAAATCCATATAATCCAATTTTTATTCTGCCTTTATATATACGTCAGAAAATGTTGTTTATTTATTGACATTTCAGAAGTGGGATTGATACAGCCGGACCTAGATTTTTATTGGAACAAAAGTTTATTTGAACTTTTAGTCCAATGAATGTATGCAAGATAGCAAAGTGTGACCTTTTTGAGAAATTCGTGGATCTTCACTTTTGTAATTTTTTCCCACTGGGCTCATTTCTTAAATATAACAATTTAAGCTATTGCTGAAAAACGAGGGGGAAATACTAAACAAAAATAATTCTTCTCATGAAGAAGTAATTCACAAATTACTTGCGTATCAAACATAAGTCTATATGACAAAAATCATTATGCTGTCCTCTAGTTTGCAGCCATTTAAACTACGTTTCATATTCTAAAGTTGTATGTTTTGTCTGGCATTTTCAGTTGTCGAACAAACCGCAAGCCAAGGAAAAATGGGCCCCGTCAAGCGATTTTGGTACTTATCGCCTGTGCGAGCAGCGAAGGTTCAGGCGAGCCTGCGCATCCACGCAGCGCGCAGTCTCGCCAGAACCATCGCTGCCCGCTCATACAAGCAGTGAATCAAGAGGAACCTTCAAACAGAAAGCCATATCCCTGGCCACTCTGAATGGCTGGGCATGCGCAGTTAAAATTTGTCATGACGGAATGCTCGAAGACACAAATTCGCTTGGCGGGGCTCAAATATAGTGCAAATCAGATTATTACTATTGATTACTTACTAAAACTTTAGTTACTTAGAGAAAATCTAGTAAGCTGGGATAACTGGAAACGGTGCGTGCATACGTGTGTGTGTGTGTGTGTGTGTGTGTACAGCCAGCCACGTATTATCATTTTCTGTCCATGTTCCTTTCTTTATCACGTGTTGTAAAGGAAGAATTACATATTAACTTATGCATAATAGTTTTAGAATGTTGATTTGTTGAATTTTATATAGCTGAAGTGATTGTTTAACAAATGATGTATAAAAAACTTGTTTCTGAATGAATGTGTCTTAGCATGTTTGATTTATAAAGTTGAGCATGATTCCAGATAAGATGACATGTACAGCTTTAAAATCAGTGTAGACAAACAAAAATTATATTTTTGATTAATGACCCTTTTTCAGGTATTTAGATCTATGCTTTGATAGGTTAGTATCGACTATACATTAAAATCTTGAATACGATAGAGACTTTTTTTAGATGATTTGTACAACCTAGATTGTCGTCACCTTGATCTGTATTTCTAGGTCAACTGCCTATAACGTTTCTGTCGCAGAGTTTATATGCTTGGGAGAATTCGTGGATCTATTTATGTTTGCAATAAAATAACTCCAGCTACATTATATACTGAGCTCGTACGGTGCAGTTAACAAAGTTAAATAGTGTTGATAAGCATTTACTGTTGGGATATACCAGTGTCACCAATAGCAAAACGTAGGAACGCAAAATCAACATTCACATTAAAAGAAGAAATGTTATACAATGATGTTTTGTTACCTTGGTAAGCCATATAAAGACATTGTCAAATGTTTTACTACACTGATTCTGAAATCTGGCTGGCATCATTCAACACCAACAGGCTCAATCTTTTGTTTATGAGTGAATCACATGTTTGTATTTATTGTGAGAAGAAATAACCTCATAAGTTTTTTTAACATTGACAATGAGAAAATATACTTAATTATATTGTATATGCTGAGTATCATTTATATTTCTTTGTTATTTGTTTTTATCTGTTTGTTAGTGTATGTGACCATCTTTCCTCCGAAGCTGAGTAACATAAATCTTGATGAGGGATGAAATTTGATGAACGTTAGTGGTTTGTCGATAATTAGTTTTATTCGAATATCACTATTTTAAATCAGATTAGTACACAGCGGATCCTGGTCTTCCATGATCGATTATAATTGTGTCACTGTGCATTGAATAAGTGCTGTCAGTGATTTGGTTATATATAATCTTTACATTTAACAAACAATATTTCAACTGTATTATTTCTTGCACACCAGATAAGGAAATCCACAGTTTTAGCTTGGGACAGAAATTCTGTTCTAACCCCAAATCGAATATTATCGCGTGTTTGATAAATGCACTGGTTAAATACGACCTCATATGCACCGCCGTTAAGTTTGACGTCACAGCTCGTTCGTGACGTCACTAAAAATCATTGTAGTGTCATCACGATATGGCGGGCATTTGCAACCGAAGTGACTGCAGTATTAAAAATCCACGCTCAGAAATGGAAGGTATGCAAGAAAAATTATCATACATGTGTGTTAGGGGGTGGATAGAAAAATCCGACCCTCTCAATCACTGTCCAGCATCACACGGCAAGCCTCATGATGCCGGACAGTGATCTTCCAGACGGATTTTTCCATCAACCCCTCACACCTTTATAAGATTCCTATAATCTAACACAGGTAATGAAACAAAACTATACTATTTCTAGCAGTTTCATTGATCGATGATTAATCGATCATCGGTCACCTTTTTTAGTTTATGATCGACCAATTTTGAACCGAGTCAATTCACAATTGAACACTAGTTCGGCGACGACTTTACGGACAGAACACGTAGAAAGCTACAAGCGAAATTTTGATAACTTGCAAATAAGACTATGAATTCTACAATTCTGCATTGGTTCATTATTATACTGTAAGATGATATTTAGTCAAACGTTGGAATGTTTAAATTAGTGGAGATTGTTGAAGACTTGAAATTTTTGTCACGAATCTACACACACTAAATATGACAATTTTAGAGAGCTGGATATGCTTTCAACTGCGTTTTAAAATGCAAATATTTCTAGATCTGGCGTGTTAGGGTTTTTTTGTTGTTTTGTTTTGTTTTGCTTGTTTTTTTTTTCAACATAACATGGAAATGTGGTCACATTACATGATACAAACTATCCTTGTTACCATTAATTTTGCCCTGACCATGTAAATACCCTAGGGAATGTTAGAAAATATATTGTTGTTTTTTATTCTTGTTTTAATGCATACAGCTGGGTTGATCCTTCAAAAGCAACGTTATTCCTTTCTGAATTCAAACGTTTGTAGTCAGCAGTGCAGAAGTTACGAATGTAATGTATCATAGCATCACGTTAATATTAATACAGTAAGAACATATGGACGTTATATGTTTGACCATGGGCTTTAGTTACTCTTTAGGGATGTTCAAATGAACTCTTTGAAAACTATGGATCTACTTAGTGTAAAATTGTCGTAACGTTTCGTTATCTTCTTAGCCCTTTTTGTACCAAATGGAATCTTCCCCCCTATATATTGTAAAAGTCCATTTCAAAATTTAGGGGTGTCAGGTTGTGTTTTCATCAACATTTATTTGGAAAATGACTGAACCTTTAGCAAACAGTGGAGGCGCTGATCAGACGCCGCGTTCTGCGGCGTCTGATCTGCGCCTGCACTGTTTGCCAGGGTACCCCTTTAGGGGTTTCTGGTACTGAATGGGTTAAACATACCCATGTTG
The DNA here is from genome assembly GCA_963580285.1 of Lucinisca nassula. Classification (NCBI taxonomy): domain Eukaryota; kingdom Metazoa; phylum Mollusca; class Bivalvia; order Lucinida; family Lucinidae; genus Lucinisca; species Lucinisca nassula. Next base: position 73,927,947 of record OY757016.1, read on the forward strand.
GATTACCCGACATAGCTTTGTTTAATGAAATCTTAGATGCCTATAATCCTACAAAACTGAGCAAAAATGTAGATTGAGGAAATAACTTCATTTCGTACAATAAATTTCAGTTATTGGTTAATTTTGGGACAGAAACAACAAAACCCATGTACAAATCGCGAAACCCACGTGCTGTATGAGTCTGGAGAAGCCAACCAACGACGTCGTGTTCCAATAGCTTCTTCTGGAGCCGGTAAATGCTAATGAACGAGAAAAAAAAAGACAAAAACGGGTGATCTCTATATACTTGCGCATGCAGAACCACATGTACTGACTATTAATTAAATAGTTTTTGTGAGAGTGTTAGATCACAGAACTTTGCCGTTCCATCTGAAACCACAAGAGAGCCTTCAAATTGGCCTAAACAAGTCCGTGAAATGAACACTTCTCTAGACCCCACTTTACATAGAGAAAACTGGGGTTTACGGGGGTGTTCAATATTTTTCTTATTTCTGCTCCAAGACATAGGTTGTGGATACTCGTTAGAACCGCCTCCAAGAGGCGGTTCTAACGAGTACCACAACATATGATTGCGGTATAAATGCGAAAAATATCATGAAAAAATAGCCATTTTGGAGATGTGAAAAAATGCACTGTGTTGCACGTGTGTGTAATCGAATTGTCCACTTCGCTTGCTTATAATAGCAAAAGTGGATTTATGCCAGTCTGAGGATTCTCTTAGGTTTTCTGATGAAAAGGCAATGGCCTGTAGTCAGATATGCAATACGTAATTAGTTTGTGACATTTAAAGCCAGACAAAAAGTGGAAAACACTTACATTGCATACAACCGTGTACACGTTTCATGAACAACAAAATATTCGTGAAACGTATTTAGCAATATTTAGGCATAACATTGCTTTTAATAGGAGCGACCCAGAAAAAGGTGATTTGAATCTTGTGTGCTAGTATTTTATACAATGTCTCATTGGTCACATCATATTTATAAGAAGTTGTATACTTAGAGATATTTTTATTTTGTTTCTAGCTTGAGTTAAGATAACCTCCCCGACCCCACTTGTTTACACCAAGGAACAATAGTATAGTTTCTTTTTCCAGTACTGTGTTTTAAATTTGTTTATTTTAGCATGTTTGAGTTTTACCATAATATATTCGCATGGTGGACTAAGTTCTGTTTTGTTCATTTATAATGGCATTTACATGACCGTAATTAAAAAGTAAAATATTGTTCTTCAAGTCTGCACGCATGTGCGTTTGAACCTACAAAACACAATCATTGCTGAGACTAGGAAAGACTCGGAGCAGCCTGTGCACCCAACGAGTATGGTCAGAGTCTTTGCTTATCGCTCTTTGGATCGCCCATGGGCCACTGGAGGCTCATGCGAACAGCGAAAGATGCGCAGTCTGATCTGAGTCGTTATGACTCATTTAGGTCGTCTTGCTGGTCAAATTCCTTTTTTCTGAGAGGTTGGAATAAAAGCTCAAAAATGGGAGTGACATCTCACAAAGGATGCGCGAGCGTTGACTGCCCTTGTTTCGCATTCTTCGCGTTATGATTATCTAGTCCATATGTTACTTATTTATTTAAACATGAACATCTTTTTAAGAGGGTAAGCGCATTTAACTAATATGATGTGGTCCTCTATAAATGTAAAAGCAACATATATACAACTACATGCATAAATGCACTTCATAAAATATAAAATGCAAGTCATAATGGAGCCAAATGCTAAGATCATTATTATGGCACAAGCTATCACAGGACTGGTGCATGATGGGTCGTGTAGCGCACCAAATCAAGCAGAAACACTGTCTCACAACATTACGAAAACATGCCTATACAAATACATTGCAAACTGATCCTCCGAAAAATCGAAATCTTTCAGATGAAAATTGTGATATTTTTCTTATTTCTACTCAAAATATAGATTGTTTGTACACGTTAGAACCGCCTCATCGAGGCGGTTCTAACGAGTACCCACAGCCTATAGTTTAGAGCAGAAATAAGAAAAACAAGGTATACCCCTGTAAACCCCAGTTTTACTATATAAAAGTGGGGTTCAAGGGGGTCGAACTTATATAGGCGTGTTTTCGTGATGAAGTACGGAGAAGCGGGATACGTGTGGAGGACAACACAATATCACATCCACACCTAGCGAGAGTAATGTTAGAATATCCAGTTGAAACTGTGTACCGGATCCCACCAAGGCGAGGCATAGAAAAGGAAAGAAAAAACAATCACGAATCGCAGCTTGAGCCTGATTGGTGACTGAAAAGCCACAGCGAACGCAACCACCCTTTTGTTTGTTTGTTTGATTTGAGGATTAACGTCCCCGTCAACACTGTATAGGTCATTTTGGAGACGTTGCTTCAAATTTTGTGGACCTTTTACCCGATATTTACCAGTACTCGTGTGCATTCGGTTTCAGCTCTGCATGGAAGCACCATGCAACCCATCTATTTCTTCAAGCCCCGATGGGCGGGGGCCGAAAACAACTTAATCTGTAACTTGAACAAAAGGTTTTCGGTGTTTGTTAAAACCACAACTACAAGTGCTTCTAATGAGCGTCCAAACTGTATTCTAATGCACCTGCGTATGTATCGCGACGTCTGATTGGATAACATCAATAATTCGTGACAGTATATTCTGCGATATACTTTCGGAAACCCGACGTCATTAACGTCTCTTTTCATTGGCTGGCATTTGGTTTTACGCATCTCACAGAACTTTCGCTTTGAGCAAAACAGCACACTTTTTAAGAAAACAGCCGAATAAGTGCATTAGAATGTGGATAACTGTATTAAAAATGGTCTTTTGGGGGAGGTATGTCATCGGCTTTACGATCGGAATTTCCGTTTTACGGCTCCGCACGGAGCCGTAAAACGGAAATTCCGATCGTGAAAAATCAGCGGAGCTGTAAAACGGAAATTCCGACCGTAAAACCGCCGATTTATCTCCCCAAATATCAATTTGGAATACAGTTATCCCTTAGACTACAGATAAAAAGGAGTAACGAGGATATAATACAGGAATAATGATTCTCATTACGATTACACATCCGTGTGAAATAGTGCATTTTTCAAACCTCAAAAAACGTATTTTTTTCTGATGAAAATTTGTGATATTTTCCTTATTTCGGCTCCAAAGATAGGTTTTGGGTGCTCGTTAGAACCGCCTCATCAAGGTGGTTCTAACTAGTACCCACAACCTATGTCTTGGAGCAGAAATAAGGAAAATAATGTTTACCACCGTAAACCCCAGTTTTCTCTATATAAAGTTGGGTTTCTGATGAAAATTTGTGATATTTTCCTTATTTCTGCTCCAAACATAGGTTTTTGGTGCTCGTTAGAACCGCCTAAATAAGGAAAACAATGTTTACCCCCGTAAACCCTAGTTTTCTCTATATAAAGTGGGGTTTATGCCGGGGGTCTTTATTTCACGGACTTGTTCACGTGATGTTCCTCTTAGTATTACATTCTTGATACTTGTTAGAATCGCCTCGTTGAGTCGATTCTAATGAGTACCCGCAATAAATGGTTCAGTGGAGAAACATAACCTGAGTTACCAATCTGCAGCTTTGCCCATTCACACCTTTCTCAACCCACTTATTTTTTTTTCGGGGCGATATGGCCTACTTTATGCTAGAGATCTATACATATGTAACTATGTTTGGTGCATAAAATTACATTAGATACGGTCTAACGGGGTTGCGTTGAACCGGTAACTGACATCCACCATGTGAAATAAAGTAGAGTTTTTGTTGGTTTTAGAATTGCAGTGTAGTTGCAGTACATGTGTAGCTGACTCCTGGATACGTCTTGTAAGACACTTATCAAAATATATTCCTAATCTGTATGCTTTTGTCTCTTAAAAAGTCATATTTAACACTATTTGAGCCGTGGTAGGCGAAAGTCTGTCTTCCGAATCAAGCAGAACCAAATGTAAAATACACGTGTGGACACAAAAGCGTCCAAACTCCGATGAAGTACCTTTCATTGAATCTATTCGCATCACGTTAGTTTGACAAGCAAATGTCATTCATCAAAGTAGTCTAAAACTGGATCAAGCAATATACATTTATTGGTCTTATTGTGGCAAGTACTTTTTTCCATTTTAGTTCTGATTGACATTCGAGATGTTTTCTGATTGGACAGTCCCAGGTCTACAATGAAATGTACAACACATTGTGTTTTGAATTTATTCCTGTCTTGCAGCTGACTGACAGGATGTAAGGAAATATTGAATGAAATATCAGATCAAAATGAAATGAAGCTCATCAAAGTTTGAACGGATTTGTGTCCACAGGTGTAATATTGAAAAGCACGTAAAACCAAAAAATCCGGACAGAATCAAAGCCCTCGGGAACTTTGACTGTTTCATTTAGCACCTTATATTCCTGTACTTTTAGCAAACAGTGTAGACCCCGACCAGACGCCGCGTTTTGCGGCGTCTGATCTGGGTCTTCACTGTTTGCCAATGACCCAGTGTACCGGACCCGTCCAGATTTTACAGATAACCGACGCTTTTTACACAGCACTCTGGCGTCACAGGAAGAAGATAGGGATGTTATCTTTCATTTTGTACATGGCCAGCGATAGTCACTTGAACCAGAGTAGCAGAAGCCTCCGTGGTGCAGTGGTTACGCTACTCGCCTTGTAAACCAGGGATCGCAGGATCGATCCCGGGCTTCTCCAGACTTTCGGATGAGTCTTTAAACCGAGGTCCCGTCTCCGTATGACCTTAGCTGTTGGTGGGACGTAAAACTAAAACTCACTCACTGAACCAGAGTGGGCGGGAAGCTTATGTAATTTGTAATTTTGGATACATTAATAAACAATCAACCGAATAAAATCAAGGGGATTTTCTGCGGAATTAACTGGTTTTGCAGATTTGGCAACAGTTGACTTTCTTTGAAAATCTGTAATTTTTTGGGTCCCTCACAAATAAAGACTATTGCTGAATCAACGGTACACCAAAAGCCATATAGTAAGCCACGCCATGGGAAAATATACCTGCGTGCTGGTTGGGGTAAGACTTTGGACCAGTCTACTTCCTGGACCGTAAGTCGCGCGTTTCATCATGTAAACAAGTCCGTGTAATGAACACCCATCTAAACCCCACTTTATATAGGGAAAACTGGGGTATACAGAGGTATACACTATTTTTCTTCTTTCTGCGCTAAGACTGGTTGTGGGCGCTCGTTAGAACTGCCTCATTAGGCGGCTCTAACGAGCACCGACAACCTATTTTTGCAGTATAAATAAGAAAAAAACCTCACGAATTTTCATCAGAAAAATAGCTAGCGCACTATGTCGCACGGATTTGTTATCGTATTGCCTGTATAGAAATTTGCATAGGCATGCCTTATTCGCAGCAAAAGCCCGATGGCCAAACTCGTGCGTCCCTTAGAGAGAGCACCGTTGACCTACTTATCACTCGAGCACAGCAGAGAAATCGCGATTTGCAGCCGAACTGGCACTGATTACTCTACATTTTTGACTCGCTTAAGACCGGCCTTCAAAATTTCTAAAACTGGCAGTGCTTCACTTTCTTCGGTCGGCAGGCAGTCCAACGCAATTGGTTGGGTAAACTGTCGCGATTTGCAGCCGAGAAGCACTTAATGGCGTTTAGTTCGCTTGACCCTTACAGATGTAAAATGCTTAAACTTGAATGAACGAACGAACGAACGTTACTTATGCCATTTTGCGAACAGCAGACGTGTAGATCAGCCTGGGCAGCCTCGCAGACCAATCAGCACCCTAGTATTTTACTACACACTACGAAAACACGCCTATATAATTTGACCCCCTTGAACCCCACTTTTATACAGTAAAACTGGGGTTTACAGGGGTAGGCCTTATTTTTCCCTAGCATATAGATTGTTGGTACTCGTTAGAACCGCCACGATGAGGCGGTTCTAACGAGTACCCACAATCTATATTTTGAGCAGAAATAAGAAAAATTTCACAATTTTTCTTCATAAAATTTTCGTGTTTTCTTTTCGGCGGTAAAGTTTACAATGTATCTGTATATGCGTGTTTTCGTATTGCATTACGAAAAGACGCCTATATAGATACATTGTAAATTTTTCCGCGGAAAACGAAAAACAACAATTTTAAGATGAAAAATTGTGTAATTTTTCTTATTCCTGCTCAAAATGTAGATTGTCTTCGGGGTTTGCGACTAGGTAAGATAAAAACCAGCCTGTTTAGCGTCACTGACGTCACGAAACACGCCTATAATTTCCCCACTTTTATACTACGCGCTCGTGATTTGATCTACTTTACAACTGACCTCCAAACTGTGATTTGTCTCAATAAATCACTTGTAGAGCTGATTAGATCTATTTCTTAAATAGACATGTTTATCTTAAGGTAATGAATACACTTGACAAATTTCCCGCCAGTTTTCTATTCCTTCAAGGGGAGACAACTTTCAGGACTTCATCTTAATTTGCAGTTAACTGAGAACTTCTGAAAAACGAGTCTGCTCTTAAAGGGAAGAATTTGCTCCTGAGGAGCAAATTCTTTCCTTTACGAGTAGATCCTTAATTCTAGCAAATGCCTCTTTTTGAGAAAAGATCATTTTTGTTAAAGGAGACAAAATTACTTTTGACAGAGTTGCCTACCATGTTTGTGTAACCGTTACCTTTTAAGATCTGACAGACCTTTTTTGGTAGACTGAACTGTATGAGGGTAGGGGCAATTGATACACCTACCATATCCTCCGCCATTTTTGGGGTCGATTGTTGATTGGTGATCAATCGACCCAAAGTTATAAATCCAGTTAGCTTTTCAATGCTACAGTCCACATATCACTGACGTGTCGGAAAACCGGGACATGGTTATTTATAGAAAATAGCCTATCGATGTTAGGTCAGAATGTCGTTTAGAGGGTTATTTTTAGAATCTGGACTGGAATCATGGGATAGGTTTGGCAAACAGTGTTCGTTGGCGTCTGATCAGGTTCTACAGTTTTTGCTTAAAAAACTGGAATTTAAGTTTACGAAACCGTTTCAGTCTCAGTTCAGGACTGTTTTCCCAATCGACCCACCAGTACTCTCAGTGCTTTGATTACGAGGAAGGGCAACGCCTGAATTTGCCTGTATGCTTTTCCGTTAAACCAGGTCGCTGAGAAAATGGGGTCTACTCTTAAACTTTCCTATCAGGGTAGACCTGCTATTACTAGGGGAGACAAAAAAGGTTTTGAAAGCGTTGCTGGGCCTTGAAGTGTATCAGTTCACCTTATTTGCGACTATGTGCTTAGTTGTTTAGTTGCCCAAAGTTTTTCTATCTGGTTAGCTACATGTACTTAGTTGCTATGACAATAAAGCAAGTGATGCATATTTCATCATAACTATGACCTGTTATTTAATGTAGAACCTTTTTTTCGTTGTCATAGACATTGGGTTAATAAAACATTTTGTACAGTTTACTTGTTCTTATCAATGTACATCCACGGCCCCCGCCCATCGGGGCTTGAAGGAATATTATGAGCTGCATGATGTATATGAGCTGCATGATGCTTCCACGCAGAGCTGAATCCGACTCACACACGAGTACTGGTAAACCGCTTAGAGGACATAAGCCTGCCCATGCAAAGCGGTGTTAATGTCGGACCGTCCATGCTTATAAACCCTATTGGTTTCATTGGCCGGCAGGGGCGCCCCCGCCCATAGGGGCTTGAAGAAATGTATGGGCTACATGATGCTTCAACGCAGAGCTGAAACTGACCGCAAACGAGTACTGACAAACCGCTTAGAGGATCTAAGCCTGCCCAGGCAAAGCGGTGCGATCGGACCGTCCATGCTTATAAACCCTTTTGGTTTCATTCGACGACAGGGCTTGAGATGTCATTTCATCTCATTGCCGGGTAAAAGCCCCACAAAATTGGAAGCAACGTCTCCAAAATGACCTAAATGGTGAAGACGGGTACTTTTAAACTCAAATCAAACAAACAATTACCCGACATTGTGATGAAATGACATCTCAATCCCTGCCGCCCAATGAATCCAATAGGGTTAATATGCACTGTACGGTCAGACTCGCACCACTTTGCCTGGGGAGGCTTAGCCTGCAGAGTACACCTAAGTTGGTGACACAAGCATACATATCAAGGCTCCCTGGTGACTCGCTTAAACTAAGCGGTCAAAGCTTTCTGATGATGACGCGATACTGATGACGCACTAAAAGACATTGTGACATTCCCCAGTTTTAAGCGTCCCAAAATGTATGAGAAAAGGGGTTTAAGCACTGTATGATTAGTGATGGTCGCTCCTTTTAGAGAAGGCATGTTTTAATATGAAGCAAATTACAGTGAAATTCGGCTATTAAGACCACCTAAAATTAACACTAATTCTGCTTCAAAACGCTTATTTAGTAGGTTGCAGTTAGTCTTTCTTTGCGTTTTCTGAATACAGTGTCCTCTGGTCAGAGATCACCTTTAGGACTGTTCAAAAGTGCAAACATGGTCTTAAAGATGTTGCTTCCACGCAGAGCTGAATCCGGCCCACACACTAGCCTGTCCAGGAACCGCGGTGCGAGGCGGACCGTCCATGCTAATAAACCCTATTGGTTTCATTGGGCGACAGGGCTTGAGGTGTCATTTCATCTCAATGTCGGGTAAAAGTCCCACAAAACTGGAAGCAACGTCTCCAAAATGACCTTTACAGTGTTGACGGGGACGTTAAACCTCAAATCAAACGAACAATTCTAACACAGCGCGCCTATATAGGCAATGGAAAATAACTGTGTTTTATTCTACAACAGATCACGGCAAGAAAGAGCGTGACGAGTGACGTCATTAAAACTGCAAAGTTATGACGTCACTAGTCGATTTCCTTGACGTTGGACGGTGTAACGTCATTTCTCGCATCGAAAACGTAAGAAAAGGATATAAATGCATGTATTTCAGTCGATAATTTTACCGGGATTTCTTATAACAATGGGGAAAAGTTGTGAGAATTTGAAGGAAACAACAGCATTTTTGCCGAGTTTCAGCGTGTTAGAATCGAAATAGATCAGCTCTAGCAAGTGATTTGTTAGGTAATAAATCACAGTTTGTCGGTCAGTTGTAAGTAGACAAATCACGCGCGCTACGCGCTCGTGATTTGTCTACTTTACAACTGACCTCCAAACTGTGATTTATTACTCAACACATCACAGTTAGAGCTGATCTATTTCTTAAACAAAACATGATAAAGGCTTATGTGTGTCAGCTGAAGACAACCCTTGCTTTACTGCTACTTTTTCATGAAGAAAACGCACAAGGGATTAACTTGCCTCCCTTGCAGAATAGAGGGAAAATCTTTGCCCCTAAGTTCATTAATAAATTATGATGATTGCTGGAAAGCCATATTCGTGAAAGTTTTTCCATCCATGTCTGATACGACGTTTATTAGAAACAAGCGCCGTTAGAGCTTTTTTGTTGCCATGAACAGTTTGCCTATGTCGGTCGCCCCCGCCCATCGGGTCTTGGAGATATAGATTGGGCTGCATGGTGCTTCTAAGTGCAGTCAAGTGCCCAGTTACGGATCACATTACGAAAACACGCCTATTCAAATGCATTGCAAACTTTGCAGCCGAAATAACGAAAATTTTAAGATGAAAAATTGTTATATTTTTTCTTATTTCTGCTCAAAATATAGATTGTGGGTTCTCGTTAGAACCGCCTCATCGAGGCGGTTCTAACGAGTACCCACAGTCTATATTTTAGAGCAGAAATAAGAAAAATGATGTATACCCCTGTAAACCCCAGTTTTTCTATATAAAAGTGGGGTTCAAGGGGGTCAAAATTATATAGGCGTGTTTTCGTGATGAGTTGCGCGCCAATGAACAGCATTGTTTGCTACCCTGTATTTTTGGTACATTTTATTAACAAACTATCGCTCTAAAAATGTTTGACCTTTTATTCCTTTATAAGCATTCAGAAGATAACGTTTTTACGTAATCTGCTCGGCCATTATCTTTATCAATGACAACTAGATTCTCGGAATCGTATAACTCTTATTTTCAGGACTCAGCTAGCCAAGCAGACACACGTCGCTAGGGCAACGTGAAATCAACGTCGGTGCACCGGCGTAGATTTGACGTTACATAAACGTAATGACGTCGCAACGACGTTGATCTGAAGTCGCAATTTCGTCATGTGCCTGCTTTGTTTGTTTGTTTGTTTGATTTGCCGTCAACACTGTATATGTCATTTTGGAGACGTTGCTTCCAATTTTGTGTGACTTTTACCCGACAATGAGATGAAATGACAGCTCAAGCCCTGTCGCCTAATTTAACCAATAGGGTTTATGAGCAAGGACGGTCTGACTCACAACGTCTTGCCTGGGCAGGCTTTGTTCATCTAAGCTGTTTACCAGTACTCGTGTGCGGTCAGTTTCAGCTCTGTATGGAAGCACCGTGCAGCCCAGCTTTTTCTTCAAGCCCCGATGGGCGGGGCCGTCTGGGAGTCGCCGTGAGTAGTATTAACGTAACCGTACTGACCTACATCTGAGAGAGAGAGAGAGAGAGAGAGAGAGAGAGAGAGAGAGAGAGAGAGAGAGAGAGAACACTATGAATCGACGCTGCAACACTTCCGCTTCACATGCCGTCATTTAGAAAACTTAATGGAATATTGTACCACCAGAAAATGAAAATTTTCAGATAAAAATGCTAATATTTTTCATATTTCTGCTCAAAACATACATGTAGATTGTAGGCACTCGTTAGAACCGCCTCCCCGAGGCGGTTCTAACGAGTACCAACAAGCTATGTTTTTGAGCAGAAATAAGATAAATAACGTATATCCCTGTAAACCTCAGTTTTACTATATCATCATGAAAAGTGGGGTTGAAGGGGTTCAAAATTATATAGGCGTGTTCTCGTGAGGAACGGATCAGTCGCGCGCCATGTATAGCGTTGCCTGCTGCTCCGCACTTTCCGTTTTTTTTTTTTTTTTGTTTTGTCGCGCCAGCTTTTAGCATGGTGCGATATTCAGTTCGTCCGCCCGTCCGGTTGTCAAACGGTCAACCTAGCGTTCATCCAACTGGCCAATTTTATACAGGCGCGACATAGCCTTTAGCGGAATTCTTTTTACAAACTATCGCTATATTTAATTTACGCGATATTTTTCCAAATCATCTTCGGTTGTCTCACAGGGAGTACAGTCAGACCCCTGTTCCGGATCACGGTTCCCTATTCCGAATGTAGGAAACGGTGAAAATACGTCGTCCATTTGTTCTGACTAAACATGCGATTTGACTGATGATGTCTTTGTGACTTATTCCGCTACTGGGTACGACGCGTTTCTGGGTATTGCAATGTTACAATGACGTAACGGACGGAAAATTCTACGTAATACTGACGTCAAAACACGAGCGTAAAGTCGCGTGTCTCAAATCACAGACGACTCGATGATTAAATGTAGTGTTACCAGTCCGTGATGTATTATAAGCTGTATATTTTACTATTTTCTGTGTTCATAACGTCAGTTACAACAACAAAATATCGTTATGGTTCCAGCAAGCAATGCAAGGAAGTTGTAGAAAGACGCCATGGAGATCCCGTTATGTTTGAAGCCTGGAAAATTGGAATATGGTCGGAAAAGACTTTTTTCGCAAATTGTATATTCCCAATGTATACGGAGGAACACGAGGACAAAATTTTGTTCTTAACTGGTCTCTACATAGCTGCTCACAAATATTTTGTAAAAGATCCTAGATTTGCAAAAGAAAGGAAAACAAAGCCAGAGTTCTTCAAAAAGTTTCCCTCTCCAGAGGTTTCTGATCTGGATCCCAACCTGAAGAAGAATTGCGAGACTAACGCGACTGCATGCCTGCTGACCGTCTACAATACAGCACTGAAGTCGGGGACCATTCGACAATTTCAGGTAAGGTTACTGTACTCAAAAGTCGAACACACCTCGTTTACTATGGTTTATTCGAACTCATTCTTTAGTCACATCACGTAATTTTGACCCCCTTGAACCCCACTTTTATATAGTAAAACTGGGGTTTACAGGGCTAAACCTTCTGCTCCAAAATATAGATTGTGGGTATTCGTTAGACTTGCCTCGATGAGGCGGTTCTAACGGGTATTCACAATCTATATTTTGAGCAGAAATAAGAAAAAAATATCGCAAGTTTTTATCTTAAAATTTTCTTTTTTTTTTTGGCGAAAAAGGTTACAATGTATTTGTATAGGTGTTTTTTCGTAATGCCTAGAGAATCCAGATATCAGTTAATTTGGATATTTTAGGGCGGTTTTCCTGATTTGATGTTGTTTGTATTCATTAGAATCGCCCCAATGAGGCGATTCTATTGAATAAACACAACATACCTTTATTTTAATAGAAGATCGTAAAGATACAAAAGCGACCATGACTTGATATTATGGTTTAAACCTCAGTAATTTGGACTAACCCTATTTTCGAAAAAAAAAAAAAAAAAATGGTCCCAAAATTATTTGGGTTGTCGAAGTTTGACTGCATTTGGAAAGTAATACACGATATAGAGAATACCAGGTGAGTGTTTTTGTTATCAAATTTATCAGGCAAGGTTTCTAGAAGCCTGTAGAATCGCGAGGCTTGCCGAGCGATTCTACATGCCTTCTCGAATCCGAGCCTGATAAACTTGATATCAAATGACACGAATCTAGTATTTTATTTATCATTTTATCCCCTTGTGCACCCTTAAATCAGCAATTACGATCAGGTATCGAGGGTCCTCAGTGCGCCCTAACATTCCGGCGGCCGATATATTTTGTATTAGCCTGACCATATCTTTTCCTATAATATATATATTTTCATGTTACCTTTCCATTTTTTTCCAGTAATAATACCGTTTTCTAGTAGTCCGGTTCTTTCATAAAAGTGCATTGTCACGTTGATCTGATAAAGCTTACTTGTCCTGAGATATCATATTTTTATAGCAATGTGTTGTAATGCAATTAATAAAGAGGGTGACTGATAAAATATTTTAATGCTGTATAATTTAGCTACAAGGGAGTTTATGATCAGTTGATAGATTGCATAGGCAATTTAGGCCTATGGTCGATTTAGCTATATTCCTGGTAATGTCTAGGCAATAAATGGTCGATTGGGCTAAAACACATGGTAGCGCCTATGCAATGTATGGTCAAATGAATTACATCCATCGTAGTGCCTGGCAATTGATGGTCGATTTAGCTATATCCATTAAAGCGATTGACCTATATCTATGTTAGTGCGTCGACTGAGCTATACGTGTATATGTTATCTAGAGCTTAGGCAATTTATGGTCGACTGAGCTATACCTTTTTAGTGCTTTTGCAGTTAATGGTCGGCCGCCTAGGCATTTGTGGTCGATTGAAGCTATATGAGCCAGCGCACGACAAACCTACAACAAGACATGTGTGCCCAACGAAGACTCAGATCAGCCTGCGCTCTCGCGCAGTCTAATCAGAGTCTTCATTGTGCGCTCTAAGGATAGCTAAGGGCCCAATGTTCCAACATGCATCAAGAGAAATCTCCGGTTAGACTATATGGATGCGCAGGCTGATCTGATTCTTCGCTTGGCGCACATGTCTTATTATAGGTTTTGTCGTGCGCTGGCTCATATACATGATTTATGGTCGACGCGGGTTATACCCTTTGTAGTGTTCAGGCATCATATAGTATATATATAATGGTCTATATTCATGCTTGTGCATAGGCAATTTGTGGTCAAAAGGGCTATACACGTGGTATTGCATAGGCAATTTTTCATGCCTACCAAACAAAAAAAATAAGAATGCGAAACACCTTACAGCTACATCCGGTTTGGAATAAGATGATTCACTTTGCATCTTCAGTGCTTCGCGAGCGAATAAAATGTTTTAGGGACACTATATATACCAAAAAATCGGACGAATGTCATGCCAGAGCCATTCATATCGACATCAGAAGCCTCCGTGGTGTAGTGGATACGCTACTCGCCTTGTTAACCAGCGATCGCGGGATCGATCCCGGGCTTCTCCAGACTTTCGGATGAGTCTTTAAACCGAGGTCCCGTCTCCGGATGACCTTAGCTGTTGGTGGGACGTAAAACTAAAACACTCACTCTCATATCGACGTTTGTGGCGTAAATTTCAGACCGCCTACTTCACCCATATATCTGGTACTGAAGGTGTGTACCCGAAAGGCATAGACAACATTGCATTTTATTTGCTTTTGTTTAGCATATCACAATGGACACGAGATAGATACACGTGGTTGTTTGTGTTTTGGACATTTTGGATGCAAATGCAGCATTATCGAGAAACCACAAAAGGAAAGGGTCGAAAATGGGTTGGGTGCGCATTCGATCTATATAAACAAAGGGGTCAACTTGTGACATCTTGAAATCAGATTAGCGATTCAGGGCCATCTTGAGTCAAGATGGCCCTCAATCGCTAATCTGATTCCAAGATGTCACATAGCTTCGGAAAGTCTTGTGGATAACTGACGGCCGTCTTATACCATGAAGCGTGATAGATGGTCACCTTGGCAACATTCTTGCGAAGTTTGAATGGAAATGAATTAAAGGTATAGGAGAGGTTGTCATTTAAAGATTTTGTTTCCTTTTAAGTTTACCAGCCATTTTCTTCACTGGAGTGAAACAATTTGGACAGAAGGTCACCTGAACAACATTCGTGTGAAGTTTGACTAAACTGAACTAGAGGTATAGGAGCTGTCATTTAACATGTTTGAAGATATTTCTATTTTATTATGGGAGTCATTTTGTTCATTCCCCAGTTATTTCTGCAGAGGGTCATTTAAGAAATATTCCTATAAAGTTTGAATGAAATTGGACCAAAGGAATATGAGAAATTAGCATTTAAGGTGTTTCTATTTTAGATCAGTTGGCCATTTTATTCATCTACTAGTGAGTAATCTGTATATTACATGCACTTCAATTGACTTTTAGGACCAGTTTGGACCTCGGATATGAATTTCGGTATTGTTGACTGTTTACAGCACATTTTGAAAGTTCAGTCTGCGTAGTGCTATGAGTGGAATAAAAATTGGAAAGGCACCATTTTGAAAGCGCTTTCTAAAGTACTGATTAAAAACAAATCAGAAGAAACAAAGTGTTTCAGTGATGAAACAACTAAAAATCTATTTTTGGCTCTGGTGGTCATGTTGATAATCAGAATGGAAGCGTTTTATTAGCACTTTTGGTAGGGAGTCATCTACTAGGCAACATTCCTACGAAGTTTGCATCAAATTGGCTCAAGGGTTTAGGAGTTAGAATTTAAAGCATAATGCTGACGTTTATCTAATTTTAGCTCTGGTGGCCATTTCCTGAGCGGAACTATTTTAGCAATTTTGGTAGAATCAAGCTTGAATGAAATTAGCCTAAGGGTACAGTAGTTATCGTTTGAAGTTTTTTTCATCTTAAACTCTGGTGGCCATCTAGCTCATAAGAGCCGAACGATTTAAGCTCTATTTCTACGGAGCCAACTTGGCAACATTTCTTTGACACTTGAATAAAACTGGCTGAAGGGTTTATCAGGAGTTAGAATTTAAAGCAAGTTATTGACGTTTTTTCTAATTTTAGCTCTGGTGGCCATTTTGCTTATGAGAGCGCAACTATTTTAGCTATTTTAGTAGAGGGTCAACTTAGTAACAATTCTAAATAGTTTGTATGAAACTGGCACAAGGGTATAGGAGGAGTTATCGTTTGGAGTTTTATTCTATTTCAAGCTCTGGCGACCATCTTGTTCATCACAGCGGAACGATTTTAGCTGGTTTTGCAGGGAGCTACCTAGGCAATATTCCTGTGAAGTTTGAATCAAAATGGCTCACGGTTTTAGAAAGAGTTAGCATTTAAAGCAAATTGTTGACCCTTTGCTATTTTTAACCTTGGCGGCCATTTTCCTCATCGAAGAAGAATCGGTTTAGCTATTATGGTACAGAGTCGCCTAAGCCACATTTCAATGAAGTTTGAATCGAATTGGTCTAAGGGTATAGAAGGAATTGTCATTTAAATACTTTTTTCTATTTACTGGTGGCCATCTTGTTCATCGAAGGAGCTATTTTGACAGGGAGCCACCTAGACAACATACCTGTGAAGTTCGATTCAACATGGCACAGGGATTTAGGAGGAGTTAAAATTTAAAGCACTTTGACGTTGTTGTTTTTTTTTTTTCTATTTTTTAGCTCTTGCGGCCATTTTGCTCATCAGAGCAAAACCATTTAAGCTATTTTCTAGCGAAAGAATGTGCACTGTACTGGTTTACGTACAGGCCTGCCCAAGAAAAGTGTGGATAGGCATACTGATCGGCTTGATATGATCTAAATGGCTTTTAAACTCCATAGCAAACAAATCAACCATGTTTTCCTCTGGTGAATTCCAGTTGGTGTTCTATCTTCTCTCTGAAAATGGAAAGAATGTATGGGGCGCCGTTATACTTTTAAATCCATATTTCGAATATCCATAATTCGAATTCACGATATCACTTATTCGAATTATGAATATCATATAATCCAAATATGGATATCCATTATTCCTTTGATTTATAGATATCACTTATTCGAATTATGGATATGCATAAATCGAATTATGGATATCTATAAATCGGGCTGAATTAATAATATCCATATTTCGAATTATGGATATCCATAATTTACGACAAAAGTCTTCGCTTTCAGTCATTTTTTATTGTTTTTATTTGCAAAGATGAGGCACTGATATCCATAAATCGAATTAGTGATATCCATAAATGGACCGAATTAATGATATTCATATTTCGAATTATTGACATCCAGAATTCGAATTACGGATATACACGAATCGTTATGAATTATTGATATCATAAATCGAATTATTGATATCCATAATTCGACTTATGGATATGCAAGATTCGAATTAATGATACTCATAAATAATGGATATATATCCTTAATTCCATTTATTGTATCCAGAATCGAATAATGGCTATCCATAATTCGATTTATTCATATCATTAACTCAGATCGACCTATGGATATAATTAACTCCAATTATGGATATCCGTAAATAATTATTGATATATGTAAATATTTTTGGATATCCATAATTCGAGTTCCAAAGCCAATGAAATGCGAGGCTTCCTCGCATTTTATCCCTTTTCCTCAACTCGTTTAATGAATTCAATAATACATGAGCACTCATGTAAGATTCTCTATTTACAGAATTATAACTTGACATTACCTGCCTGGGCGCCCTTCAAGACGGAGTATGATGCCTTTGTGTTTCGACAAACAGCTATGTATTATTTGTGCTGGTATACCATGAAACGAGATCCAGCTCTGATATTTAAATTCAAGAGACCACCACTAATGCACAGGAAAGATCCCAACATGAGATATGACCTTGACCTTACGTGTCACGGTTATCTGTACACAGCTAAAGAAATAGAGCCGGCGTCGAAACGAGAGCGACTACTTGAGACCAGAGACAAATCCAAAGTGAAGGACTACAGATCGTATTACAAACGTATGAGCAAATACCCGTTCATGTGTGCCGAACTCTGGTTCTGTCCGGATCCATGTTACCCGCGAGAGGAACAAGGTGGGTTTAACCTGAATGTTGATCTTCGACAAGCCGGTAATCCCTGTCGAGAACTGAAGAATCCAATCTGTAAAATAGTACCGGAAGCAAATGTTAACTTCAGGGATCTGGTCGCCAACAGGTGAGTGATAGGTGTGGGTTTTTTGTGTCAAATTAATCTCCCTTGACTCACTATCATGTGGTGAACATCTTATGGATGGGAATTTAACTCGTTCTGTCCTGAACAGAACATAGCTGGAGTTCACTGCCAAATACAAGAGGTAGGGGAGACCGGGGCTAGTTGGTCCGAAAATTGCATTTTTTTTTTTCAAATGCTGGCATAAATATTCATTAGCTTGTTTTTTAGTTTTACATTATGCAACCAGTATAATCCATTCTCCACCTTATTTCAGAGTTTCAAGTCCGGAAAATGACATATTCTGACAAATATAGTCGTTTTCCAAGACGAGGTAAAACGGACCAACTTACCCAACTTTCGGGGTAAGTTGGTCCGAGCCGCGGGGTAAGTTGGACCGACTGGAATTCAACGAGAAAATCACTAAGCAATGATGTGTCGATAAATGCCACTTTTGACAAAAGATCTGAGAAATTAGGTGGTTTCAGCAGCAATGCACTAGACCCCTGGGCGAAAATCTTAACAAACATTCCATATATGATCAGCCAACTGTGCATTATATGATTTATTTTTCTCAAAAACCGCCGATTTGATTGGAAACCCCATTTAAATGCCTTACAGAAGAGTAGACCGGGGCTATTTGGTCCTAAGATTATGATTTGTCTTCAACAGCTGGGGTTAATATCTATTTCTCAGAACCATTTGCTACTATGTAATTTGTTCAATAATTTGCCGCTCTTTTTCATCCAGAAAATGCCAGGTTCTGATAAATATAAATGCTTTTTCGACGGACCAACTTACCCCGTCGAGAATGGACCAACTTACCCCAACCCTAGAGCCTGGTGGTTCTTCACAAATGACAGGAGCGTCATTGAATTTAGAAACCACAAATACACGCATTTGAATACATTAGAAAAATGAACTTTTAGGAAAAGTATAACATTTGCATGGTATTTATTACAGACAAAAAAGATAAACAAATGATTGCAAGTGTGATAAAGTCACTTTTGTGGTACAAAATCACTTTATGTTCTCTAAAATGTTTACGTCTTTTTTGATCGCCATCTAATTTTCTTCAGGAAGTGTGTCACGACCAAGCATTCCATTGAACCATATCATTTTGCCATGACCCTTCTCAGCTCAGAGAAATTGCGCTTGGACCAACTTGCCCCACGGACCAACTAGCCCCGGTCTCCCCTAACAGGTTGAGTTAGTAAGTATTTAGAAAATGGCTGCACCTTTGGCAAACTGTATTAAGAAAATGACTGAACCTTTGGCAAGCAGTGCAGGCCCTGAGCAGATACCGTAGATTACGGTGTCTGGTCTCGGCCTTTACTGTTTAGTTGTGTCCAAGTTTGGTGTTCCCCATGTCAAAAGTAAACTTTAAGACGTTATAGGGGCGGGGAATGTGGGGGTGGGAATGCCGGTAGACTGCTACTGGGGGCATAGTCTGTTCGAGCATGTGTTTTCGTTTATTACGCAATACCAGTTGTGGTCTGGTACATTTTCTGAAACAACATTTGAGCCCCGCCAAGCGAATTTGGGTCTTCGAGCATTCCGTCATGACAAATTTTAACTGCGCATGCCCAGCCATACAGAGGGGCCAGGGATATGGCTTTCCGTCTGAAGGTTCCTCTTGATTCACTGCTTGTATGAGCGAGCAGCGAAGGTTCTGGCTCGCCTGAACCTTCGCTGCTCGCATAGGCGATAAGTACCAAAATCGCTTGGCGGGGCCCATTTTATCTGATTGGGCATGGGTAGTAGTTGACAAGGATTTTTTTATACAAGGATTTATTTTATGAAAAGCCGAGTATTTTTCGACTCCGAAAGTAACTCTTCAAATATTTATTTATTTATTTATTTATTTATTTATTTATTTATTTATTTATTTATTTATTATTCATTTAATTTCGAGCCGAGTGGGCTAACCGTTGTAGGTTTCTTCTTTTATGTCAGTACGAGCGTATTATGTTCAACCACTGCAGGCACACAACATTGACTCTACATTAAGGACCTACGAGGGCTGATTGATATGTTGGGAGCCTCATATTGAAAGATTTGAATCTTGTCGGACATATTGTTTTATTTTTCAACATAATCCCCTTTGGTATCTATACACTTTTGCCAGCGGTGTTTAAGGGCCACAGTGCCATTTTTATAGAACTCCTTTTCTTGTCTGTTCAGAAAGTCTTCTTCTGCATATATGACGTCATCATCGGACTGAAGGTGGGTGCCTGAAATAGCCGTTTTGGTTTGGTTTAAACATATTTTATTACTCATATACATGTAAGTTACAAGCAAATGAGTTGGGCCACAAGTTCTAACATTAATTAGGGCCCGTCCCGTACAAACTACACAATTACAAGCAATAACAGATGACAATGAATGTATCAACACAATTGCAAAAAATATTTTTTTTTTATTTTTCAAACAGAGAGAGAGAGAGAGAGAGAGAGAGAGAGAGAGAGAGAGAGAGAGTACCGGCTACCAAACGAGATATTGTTTAAAGAGTTATAAATTTCTAAATATGCTGGTTATCCCTGTGAACCATGTGCAAAACGACATGTTTCCTTGATATAACATTGTACACTTTTGAACAAATAGCCGTTTTCAGTTTTGGAAATAGATGAAAGTCTGATGGAGCCAGATCAGGTGAGTAAGGTGAATAAGGCGGATGGTCAAACAATTTAAAGCCACAATCGTGAATGGCAGCCATAGCACTTACAGACTTGTAAATAGGAACATTGCCCTAATGGAACAACACACCTTTAGTGAATTTTAAGTTCCCGTAACTGCGTCAGAAGTGAAGCATAGTATGGACCATCGATTGATTGTCCCTTTTGGAGATAATCTATCAGCAGATCCCAGAAAACCGAGGCCATAACCTTCCCATCTGGTGGAACAGTCTCAGCCTTATTGGCGGGGTTGAGCCAGAGTGCTTCCATTGTTCCGATTGTTGTTTGGCCCAATGGGTAAAATGGTGGACCATGTTTCATCTATAGTGACAAATCTCTGAAGAAACTTGGCAGGATCTTCCTCCAAAAAGTTAAGATTAGCAGGCGATACTGTGCGCCTGGTGTGCTTCTGATCAGCTCTCAGAAGTCTTGGTACCCATCGGACCGGAAGCTTTCTCATTGCAAGATCATCCGTCAGAATGGAATATACTCTTTCCTGTGAAATGCCAACTCTACTGGCTATATATCTTTCTGTAGACCATTTCTGGGGTTGTAACATTGACAGGCCTTCCATGGCGGGGGCATTCCTCAAGGCTCTGTCTGCCGCGCTTAAATTCCGCAACCCACCTTTTCACTGTAGCATATGAAGGGGCATCTTTTTCTAGTGTTGCTACCATATCATTATGAATATCCTTAAGTGTTAAACCTTTTTTATGCAAATATTGGATCACTGCTCTTTCACCGATTATGTCCATTTTGCAAAAGCTGCTCGTCTACTTTAGAATAGGAGAACTAAAACAGCATCCCTGCGTATCTCCTTCAATATGATGCTCACAACATATCAACTATCCCTCGTACAAGGTTTGAAAATATAACATCTGTGTAGCATAATACATTTGCTGCAGCTTAGGTGGCCGGTTTTCTGTCCGCGCATTTAGATAATTTGGCAGGAATATTATTGGGCAATTATAATGTAAAAATCACGTAGGCTGCAATTGCTATTTTACCTAAATATTTGTTAGGGCGTATGTAGACTTTGCGGGTATCATCCAGCAAATACACAGTAGGTAACGCAGGGCGGAATATAGGTTAGTGTGTTTAAACTCAGCACAACGTTGTCGCCACCTTCAAAATATTCTTGCATACTTGCCTCTGGTGTTACTCAAAAGAAATTGTAAGTGCAACTAGCAAACAGTTGTTTTACCGTTCTACGAGGAAGATTTTTTTCAGTGAATGCGTGTCGGGTTCAGGCAAGACAATTTTCTGTAAAGAATTTCTTTATGAAGTCTTGTGCATTCCTTAACTGTCATAGGGGGTATTCATTTCACGGACTTGTTAATATGGTGGGCTGGGAAAATGGTCATGAATGGGGACTTATTCTGTTTCGTTTAACTCTTAAATTCCTGTACTTTTAAACAAACAGTGTAGATCCTCGATCAGACACTCTTTCTGTGGCGACTGATCTGGATACACACTGTTTGTCATTGTCTTAGCCCCTGAGTCAGTTTACTGATAAGTTTCCTTACAAAGCCCTCTTACGTCACAACGACAAGAACAGCACGGCTATAAATAACCCTTACCTGGAATTTGTACAAATCAGTGATAGTCATGTGGGTATCAGTAACTTTAAGATACTGCGCTTTGTAACTTTTGGTCGATTGAAAAACAGTCTATGGCAAGCCAATTGCACAATAAATCTTGAAACCAGAGTTTGAACTTGAAACCCTAGTTGGAAGTTTCAAACTAGGGTTTGGAAACTTCGGTTTGGAAACTTCAAACCATGGTTTCAAAGAAAAACTGCACAATAATTCTTTAAATCACGGTTTCAACTTTCAAACTGGGATTTTAAGCATTTATTGTGCATCAGGCGTTGAAACGGCGGTTTGAAGGCAAAAGAAGTTAAAACCCTAGTTTAAAAGTTGAAACCACGGTTTAAAGAATTATTCTGCAGTTTTTCTTTAAACTTAATGTTGACTTGCCGTGCTACAGTAAAAGATAATTAAATATTTTTGTGCAGATTGTGTCTCAACCCGAGTATAAACTTCAAACACCCGTTTGAAGATTTATTTACATTTTGCGTTGAAACTGGGGTTTGAAGTTTTTAACCTAAGGATTGAAGTAAAATTATTAGAAAATAAATCAAAACCCCAGTTGAAAAATGAAACAGTGCATTAAAGAATAATTGTACAGGTTTTCTTTGAAACCGTAGTTTGATATTTTCAAACTGGGGTTTCAAGTTTAAACCGTGGTTTAAAGATTTATTGTGCTCTTGGCTTGCCATAACAGTCGGCCGACAAATTCGGAAGTGCTCAAATTCAAAGATAGAAGGATCCGCTTCCGAAATTCAGGGTTGAAAACGGGTTAACCCTTTTTGTACAAAATGGAATCTTCCTTCTTAAATATAGCAGGAGTCCATTTCAAACTTTAGGGGTGACAGCTTGTGTTTTCTTCAAAATTTAAATGAAAAATGCCTGAACTTTTTGCAAACGGTGTAGGCCCTGATCAGACGTCGCGTTCTGTTGAACGCGACGTCTGATCTGGGCCTGCACTGTTTGCCAGGGTACCCGTTTTGGGGTTTCCGATACAAAATGGGTTAACCCTTGTCCTGCTAATCCCGGATATGCCTTATCTTTGAAACAATGTAGACCCAGATCAGATGGCTTCTGAAGAAGCCATCTGATCAGGATCTTCATTGTTTGCCATCCAGTTTATGAATTTGTTGCAATAATTTACATCAAGTAATCTGATTGGCTGATAATCGGTAGTGGGTGTGGCATATATGAATATTCAGCAGGACAAGGGTTAATCTTGGATTGCAGATTCAACATCAGCTGTGACTGCCAGTCTAGCAAGAAAGGTTATTTTTGGAGTTCACCTGACAATAGTTGTGAGGACATCAATGAGTGTGAGGACCAGTCTATCTGTCCGCTGGGTAAAACCTGTCACAATACGGACGGTAGCTACCGGTGTAATTGTCCGGAGGGAACTGTCGAAAATAAACTGACAACCAAATGTGAGGCTGAGCCAAGGGAACCAGTGCAAAAGATTAATTTACCAAAAGAAACTCATCCCGAAATTCCCTCTTTACAAAGATCAGGTTCTGTCGCATTTCCAGCGGATTCGTCTGGTTTTGAAGATTCCGTGTCTTCGGTTGTTTCAAAGAAACCATCAGCTGATTCAGGTAAAACTGCAGAGGGATCCTTTAAAACGCTTCAGACTAACACTATCGATAAATCACCTGCTACTTATCTTCAGTCACAAGCCCCTTCTGAAACTTTTGACCACAACAATGTTAATCGAGTGCAGGAATCAGACCATCCTAATCTTAGACTAAAAACATCCGAAGAAAAAGCCTCCAGGCTACCTTTTCGAAAGGAGGTTTTACCAAGTAGTAAAAAGCTGTCAGCTTCCGGTTTACCGTCTTCCGGAGGCATGCCAAGTATACACGTGCATAAAACAAGTAGCTCGCAAAGAAGCAAAGTTGAAATCTACAAGAACACAAATACTGAAAGTCAGGAAGAAACCAAAGAGGACGATACGGGTAGTTTTCTTTCTGGATTTGTAGGCTTCGTCTCTACGGGAGGAATGAATGTACCTTCACTACAAACATTTATTATCGGACAAGTCTCTATTGTGGTTGTCTGTGTTTTTATTGTATAACCCATACAAATTGTCAGGCTACATGTACCAGCGCTGAAAATGTAAAATTCCTAGGGAATACGAGTATTGACCGGCTCTTATAATACCGTTGATGTCCTCACAAATGTTCTGGAACTAAAATAATCAAGATTTGATAGAGAAATAAATGATATTTACAGTCGTCATGAATTCATTTTATTTCATACTTATTTGTGAAATCAATGCATATCTGAATTAAATAAAATTGACACTGTCATGGTGTAAAAATATATATGATAATTTCCCATTCTGAAAAATAAAGTGACCATGTTATTTTCACAGTAGCAGCCCGACCTACATTTTTTTTTGGTTTGGTTTTTGAATAAAATATAAAGAATTTGTTTTATATATATATATATATATATATATATATATATATATATATATATATATATATATATATATATATATATATATATATATATATATATATATATATATATATATATATATATATATATATATATATATATATATATATATAATACAACAAAAATATATAATCGAGTGTGTTGAACACATCAGAATTTTCACTCGTGCTTCGTACTCGTAAAAATTATGATGTTTTCAGCACACACGATGAACTACTTTTGGTATTCACTTCAAAAAGGTAAATATCCTTTATTTAGTATTACAGTGGAGAGTGGCATCCACGAACCAGGATGAATACAGTAAAATTCCTATATTAAGACCACCACACGAGTACTGGTAAACCGCTCAAGGGATCTAAGCCTGCCCAGGCAAAGTGGTGCGAGTCGGTCCGTCCATGCATATAAACCCTATTGGTTTCTTTGGGCGGCAGGGATTGAGATGTCATTTCATCTCAATGTCGGGTAAATGTCCCACAACATTGGAAGTGACGTCTCTAAAATGACCTTTACAGTGTTGGCGGGGACGTTAAACCTCAGATCAAACAAAAAGATCTGCTACTTGCAACAACTCATACATGTAACCCCGGATCAAGGTGACGTCATGGGGCTAACTGAGGGGTAATTTCCTTGTTTTTTTTTTTTAGTTACAACATTACGAAAAGACGCCTTTTCAAATGCATTGCCAATATTTTTTGCCGAAAAATGAAACATTTTAGATGAAAATTATTGTTGTTCTTATTTCTAGAGTAGAAATAAAAAAATAAGGGTAACCCCTGTAAACTCCAGTTTTACTGTGTAAAAGTGGGGTTCAAGGGGGTCAGAATAATATAGGCGTGTTTTTGTGATGAACATATACCGTGGGTACTTGTTACAAACGCATAGATTAGGCGTTTCTAAAAAGTACCCACACTATATATTTTTGTGGAGAAATAAGAATACACAATCCCCTAACTTATCCTCAATTCTCCTCTTATAATATGGGGTTCATTTAGAAAATGAAATTTATTTTTTTTGCAGTTCATGGAAATATGAACGCAGTGGATCGCGTGCAAAGTAAATGAACCCCGAAGGGGTTCATGTAAACTTTGCTAGCGACCCGCTGTCGTTCATCCTTTCATGAAAAGGAGAAAAATTAAGTTTATTTTTTATATTTACATTATTTGCCCCTCAACACTGGGCGACAAAATGCTTATAGGGCAAACGTTGAAAGCTGAAAAACATTTACACGCTGTTTTTCTAATAAGAACGGAGCATCGTTGACGTCATTAACGCCCGTAGAGAACAATGGATTAGGATGACGTCACTTGACGTCACAGAAAATCATGTGATTCGATGCGTTCATAAAAGTATGAACTGCATTGTTTTCTATAGGTTTACATTAGACCTTATAATGGAAATGTAAATATTACGAAAACAAATGCATTGCAAACTTTTCCATCGGAAAAAAAACACGAACATTTTAAGATGAAAAATGGTGGTGTTTTTTTATTTCTGCAGAAATAAAAAAAAATAAGGGTAACCCCTGCAAACCTCAGTTTTACTGAGTAAAAGTGGGGTTCCAGGGGGTCAAAATTATATATGCGTGTTGTAGTGGTGTCATTACGATAACACACCCGTGCGACATAGTGCATTTTTTTCACATCTCCAAAATTGCTACTTTTCTGATGAAAATCCGAGATATTTTTCTTATTTATTCTGCAAACAAAGCTACCGGCCCCGATAGCTCAGTTGGTAGAGTGTCCGCTCCAGGGAACGGGAGGTCACAGGTTCGATCCCGGGCCACGACATACCAAAGTTGTTAAGAATGGTACCAGCTGCTCCTCGCTTGGCACTGAGATTTACTGGGTAGAGCTAGGACTGGTCGACCCAGTGTCAGAGTAATGTGACTGGGTGTGGTATCATGTAATGTGTCTGGGACATGATACTTCAGTGAGGCAGCACAATAAAAGTGAGCATTGAGCTCCCTGTCGCAACCAGACACCATCGTGATATGACTGAAAAATTGTTGAAAGCGACGTTAAACCACACACTGCAAACATAGGTTTTGGGTGCTCGTTAGAACCGCCTCAATGAGGCAGTTCTAACGAGTACCCACAACATACGTTTTGGAGCAGAAATAAAGAAAAATAATGTATATCCCCGTAAACCCCAGTTTTCACTATATAAAGTGGCGTTTAGGAGAGTATTCATTTCACGGACATGTTCACGTGATGTGTTGGGGTATTGATATTCATGAAAACATGACGATAACACATCCATGCGACATAGTGAATTTTTTTCACATTGCCAAAATGACTATTTTTCTGATGAATTTTCTTATTTATACAGCAAAGGTAAGTTGTGGGTATTGGGGGCGGTTTCTAACGAGTTCCCACAACCAATGTCTTTGAGCTGAAATAAGAAAAATAATGAATAACCCCATAAACCCCAGTTTTCTCTATATATACGACTTGTTAATGTGACGGAACAATTTTCAAGAGCCCAGCTGATTTGACCATGGGAGTATTCATAACGATAACTCACCCGTGCGACATAGTGCATTTTTCACATCTCCAAAATGACTACTTTTCTGATGAAAATCCTTGATATTTTTGTTATAAATGTTCAAAACTTAGGTTGAGGGTGCTCGTTAGAACCGCCTCAGTGAGGCGGTTCTAACGAGTACCCACAACCTATGTCTTGGGGCAGAAATAAGGAAAATAACGTATACCCCCGTAAACCCCAGTTTTCACTATATAAAGTGGGGTTTAGGAGGGTTTTCATTTCACGGACTTGTTCACGTGATATGTTGGGGTATTGAAATGCATGAAAACATTACGATAACACATCCATGCAACATAGTGAAATTTTTTCACATTGCCAAAATGACTATTTTTCTGATGAATTTTCTTATTTATACAGCAAACATATGTTGTGGGTATTGGGGTCGGTTCTAACGAGTTCCCACAACCAAATGTCTTTGAGCAGAAATAAGAAAAAAAATGTACAGTTTTCTCTATATAAACGACTTGTTAATGTGACGGAACAATTTTCAAGAGCCCAGCTGAGTTGACAATGGGAATATTCAGTGAATAAGCTCGGGCAAGAAAATTCTTTCGACTTGTTCTTTTTGTGCCAACATGAATTTGACACTTTACCGGGTGTTCAAATTCTAATGTAAGCACAGTGACTTTTAAATTCTAGTGTAAGCACAGTGACTTTTAAATTCTAGTGTAGCTACATTAACTCGGTAAAATGTTGCTAAATTTGCAGAAATTACGGTAAACTTTCAATGCCATTATTTTCTCCCAGGTTCAATGTTAGCTGTCGTTGCTCGTCCAGTAAAAAAGGATCCGTCTGGAATTCCCAATATAATACTTGTGGGGATGTCAACGAGTGTGAGGACCCGTCTATCTGTTCCCTAGGCAAGGCATGTGTTAACACAGAGAGTGGATACCGCTGTGAATGCCCTCCCGGACGTGTTGAAAATAAACAGACGACAAAATGTGAACCCGACCCTGACGCTGAACGCTCAAGAGGAAGTTCTGATTATGGTGGATCTTCAAACTCTGGTTTTGGCGGTCTTTCAGGAGCTGACATTGCCGATGACCTCGGAATAGATTTTGGAGGGAGTTTTGGTTCACAGGATGGCGGTGGACTTCTAGGAATGTTTTCAAAAGCTACGCTTGTATCCTTTTCTATGGATACTCTCATATTGAGCTTGTGTGGTATTTTCACATTTTTTGGTGCATGGCGTTGAAATGTGTCTTCCTTGAAGGATAATTTGCATGGGTATACTTTATTTTCTTATTTCTGCTTCAAAACACATATTGTTGGCTCTCGCTAGAACCGTCTCTTTGAGGTCGTTCCACCGAGTATCACAAGCTATGTTTGAAGAAGAAATAGGAAACAGTCACAGTTTTTCACCCGAAAAAAAAGTCATTTTACAGCCAAGAATTAAAGCATTGAATCACATGGATGTGGTATCATAACGATCGATCAAGGAGAGAATACGTATATAGAGAATCTTACATGAGTGCTCATGTATCATTGAATTTATTAAACGAGTTGAGGAAAAGGGATAAAATGCGAGGCTTTGCGAGCATTTTTTCCCTTTTCCTCAACGAGTTTAATAAATTCAATAATACATGAGTACGAATGCAAGATTCTATTTATCATATGACATTTAAAACGCATTTTATTTACGATTGTTAACAAAAATGTCAATATTCGGCCATTAGTAAATACGACGACGTAAACACGACGACGTACATGTAACGTTACGGGACGTATCTACCTAATTTGCATATTTAATCCACTAGTGGATTATCGAAAATATTACTATAGGGATCAACCATGGTTGTTCATGCATTAACATTTGCCGGATCCCGAGGAAGCTGTTTGAACATGAGGCCGCTAGGCCGAATGTTCAAATATCTTCCGAGGGATCCGGCAAATGTTAATGCAATGAAATAACCATGGATGATCGTTGTTCTTGCATAACTTACGATTCCGACAGCAAATTTTGACGAAAACGCCCAAAAGCTCCATATAAATTCCATATAAACTCTTCAAATGCGATAGGCAAACCAAAATGGCGGCCAGTTCAGAATGTTGTTTACAATGACGTTGCCATGCAGTGACGTCATCATAGAACTCTAAAACGCTACGTTCAGGGCGATAACGTTACGTCGCTCAACGTAACGTAAACAAAGCAAGGCCCGTCTTGTGATATCAAAAGCTCAAAATCTATGTTCAAACAGCACGCGAATTTCATGATTTGAAAACGGTTTTTACTGTTTGAGCACGGCTTTCGGTCCATTTGACAATGGCTTCAAACAGCCATGCGCATACGTATTTATGCAAGAAATGGCGTTATTACACTCTCAGACGCGACGTCATAGGCTTTGTTACACTGCAAAGAAATGTGTAGGCTTTTGATTCTACAGCGCAAGGACACTTATATTTTATTATTATTTTCTGTATAGATCTACCATCTGAGCAAAAATGAAACAAGAGGGCCCTGGTTCGCTCACATGTGTGTCACTGTCTCGAGTACATTCTATTTTTAGCTCTGGTGGCCATCTTGATCGTCAGCAGAGTGATTTTAGCTTATTTGGTTGGGGGTAACCTAGGCAACATTCCTGTGAAGTTTGAATCAAATTGGCCCTAGGGTTTAGGAGGAGTTCACGTTTGAATCAAATTTACAATATTTTTAGCTCCGGTGACCATTTTGTTCATCGGAGCGGGATAGTTTTAGCCTTTTTGGTATAATAAAATAGGTCAATTGTCAAGGTAAAGGTCACAGATCATTTTATGTATAAACAGGAAGCCTTTGTCGCAAGGAACCTCCATGCCATATATGAAGGCTGTATCTCAAATGTTTCAAAAGTTATGACAAAGTAGGTCAAAGGTCAAGGTCATGGGTCAAAAGTTTTGAATGGTTGAGAAAACCTTGTGACAAGGAACATTCATGCCAAATATGAAGGCTCTATCTCATACGGTTCAAAATTATGATAAAGTAGGTCACAGGTCAAGGTCACAGGTCAAATCTTTATATGAGTGGGAAAGTTATGACAAAATAACCTACTGATCTACTTTTTGATTTGACATGACCCATATTCGAACTTAACTGAGATATTGTCCAGATGATCATTCTGAGCAAGTTTTATGATGATATGACTAAAACTGTGGCCTCTTAGAGTGTGTAAAACGTTTTTCTATGATTTGACCTGCTGACCTACTTTTTGACCCGACATGACCCATATTCAAACTTGACCGAGATATTGTCAAGATAATCATTCTGGGCACGTTTGATGATGATGTGACTAAAATTGTGGCCTCTAGTGTGTTCACAAGGTTTTTCTATGATTTGACCTACTGACCTACGTTTTGACCCGACATGACCCGTATTCAAACTCGACTGAGATATTGTCAAGATGATCATTCTGGGCAACTTTGATGATGATCGGACCGAAACTATGGCCTCTAGTGTGTTCAGAAGTTTTTTCTATGATTTGATCTACTGACCTACTCTTTGACCCGACATGACCCATATTCGAACTTGACCGAGATATTTTCAAGACTATCATTCTGAGCAAGTTTGATGATGATCGGACCTAAACTGTGGCCTCTAATGTGTTCACAAGGTTTTCTCTGATTTGACCTACTGACCTACTTTTTAACCTAACATGACCCATATTCGAAATTGACCGAGACATTGTCAAGATGCTCATTCTGAGCAAGTTTGATGATGATTGGACCAAAACTGTGGCCTCTAGTGTACTCACAAGGTTTTTTTTCTATGATTTGACCAACTGGCCTACTTTGTGACCCGACATAACACATATTCGAACATGACCAAGATATTATCAAGATTATCATTCTGAGCAAGTTTGATGTTGATTGGACCAAAACTGTGTCCACTAGTGTATTCACAAGGCTTTTCTATGATTTGACCTACTGACCTACATTGTGACCTGACATGACCCATATTGGAACTTGACCCAGATATTGTCAAGAAGATCATTCTGAGCAAGTTTGATGATGATCGGATTAAAATTGTGGCCTCTAGAGTGTTCACAATGTTTTTCTATGATTTGACCTACTGACCTACTTTTTGACCCGACATGACCAATATTCAAATTTGATTGAGATATTGTCAAGATAATCATTCTGAGCAAGTTTGATGACGATCGGACCAAAACGTTGGCCTCTAGAGTGTTCACAAGGTTTTTCTTTGATTAGACCTACTGACCTAGCTTTTGACCTGCCATGACCCATATTCGAACTTGACCGAGATATTGTCGTGATGATCATTCTGACCAAGTTTGATGATTGGCCCAAAACTGTGACCTCTAGTGTGTTCACAAGAAAAGTTTACGCACGGACGGACGCACGACGGACAAAAAGTGATCCCAAAAGCTCAACTCGTCACTACGTGATAGGTGAGCTTAAAAAAGAAGATAGAAAAATAAATCAATCAGTATATAAAAATAAATAATTAAATAAATATTATACTAACACAGCGCGCCTATATAGGGAATGGGAAGGGACTATGTTTTATTATGCAATAAATCACGGGGCGGAAGAGCGTGCCGAGTGACGTCATTGAAAGCTGCCAGTTTATGATGTCACTGGTAGATCCTTTGACGTTAGACGGTGTAACGGCACTTTCTCGTACCAAAACGTTGCAAAAGGACATTTATATACATATGTTACGATCAATATTTTTTTCGGGATTTCTTCTAACAAGGCTGAAAGGTTGTGAGAATTTGAAGGAAACAACAGCATTATCACCGATTTAGAATCCGTGTTAGAATCGAAATAGATCAGCTTTAGTCTTTTATTTGTTTATAAGTAATAAATCACAGTTTGTCAGTCAGCTGTAAGTAGACAAATCACGCGCGCTACGCGCTCGGTGTGTGATTTGATCTACTTTACAACTGACCTCCAAACTGTGATTTATTACTCAACACTGATCTATTTCTAAATTAAAATAGCCATCGGAAGAGATGGCAAATCCCCCGACCAAAAGCCAATATGGCCTTCAGAAGATTGTTCACCAATAGAAAGTGCAGCAGAATTAACCCAGCAGTATATCAAAAAAGTAGTGGAGTTATTACAATCACAAGATTATACTGTCAGGGGAGATAACTAAAAAACCAGGGCACTCAGAATTGTGGTTCTTGCGCATGACGCGCCTGCTGTATTTCTGTACGATGTACCATCAATATGTCTTATTATTATTATAGGATATTGGAGATATGGTGATCACAAGCTGGTCCTACTGTTATATTGGAAGGGTAGATAAGTCAAATAGCACAGCACCAAGAGTTGTAATTCTTGCGCATGACACCCCTCCTGTACCTTATACAATTGTGCCAAGTTCCTTCAATATATCTCAAAGGGTGTTGGGTTTATGGCCATCACAAGGTTATATTGTCAGGGGAGATAACTAAAAAACCAGAGCACCCAGAGTTGCAATTCTTGAGCATGACTCACCTGCTTAATCTCATGTACATCTGCATCAAGTACCACCAATATGTCTCAAAGGGAGGTACGGTGATCGCAAGGTGGTCATACTGTTATATTGGAAGGGGAGATAACTCAAATACCATAACACCCAGAGTTATGGTTCTTAAGCATGAAGCGCCGTCTCAACCTTGCATAGAATTGTGCCGAGTACCATCAATGAATATCTAAGGCTATTGGAGTTATGGCCATCACAAGGTTATATTGTCAGGGGAGATAACTAAAAAACCAGAGCACCCAGAGTTGTAATTCTTGAGCATGACACACCTGCTTAACCTCATGTACATCTGCATCAAGTACCAACAATATATCTCAAAGGGAGGCACGGTGATCACAAGGAGGTCATACTGTTATATTGGAAGGGGAGATAACTCAAATACCATAGCACCCAGAGTTGTGGTTCTTAAGCATGAAGCGCCGTATCAACCTTGTATACAGTTGTGCCAAGTACCATCAATAAATCTCAAAGGGTATTGGAGTTATGGCCATCACAAGGTTATATTGTCAGGGGAGATATTTAAAAAACCAAGGCACCCAGAGTCGTGGTTCTTGCACGTGACATGCCTGCTTAACCTCATGTACAACTGTACCAAGTACCATCAATATATCCCAAAAAGTATTGGAGATATGACCATCACAAGGTAGTGATTCTGTTTTTTTTGGAAGGGGAGATAACTAAAAAACCATGACACCCAGAGTTGCGGTTCTGGTGCATGACACGCCGTCTCAGCCTTGTGAACAACTGTGCCAGGAACCAACAATATATCTTTATGGGTATCGGAGTTATGGCCATCACAAGGTAGTCACTCTATTTTAATGGAAGGGGAGATAACTCAAAAACCATGGCACCCAGAGCTGTGGCTCTTATGCATGACACGCCGTCTCAGCCTCGTGAGTGAGTGAGTGAGTTTTAGTTTTACGTCCCACCAACAGCTAAGGTCATACGGGGACGGGACCTCGGTTTAAAGACTCATCCGAAAGTCTGGAGAAGCCCGGGATCGATCCTGCGATCTCTGGTTTACAAGGCGAGTAGCGTAACCACTGCACCACGGAGGCTTCTATCAGACTCGTGAACAACTGTGCCAGGTACCATCAATATATCTCAAAGGGTATTGGAGTTATGGCCATCACAAAGTAGTCATTCTATTTTAATAAAAGGGAAGATAACTAAAAAGTATGGCATCCAGAGTTCTGGTTATTGCGCATGACACGCCGTCTCAGCCTTGTGAACAATTGTGCCAAGAACCATCAATGAATCTCAATGGGTATAGGAATTATGGCCATCACAAGGTTGTGTCTACGGACGGACGTCCTCACAGATGGACACTTGTTGGGTACTTCGATGTTAAAAACTACCCAACAAGACACAAAAATACCCCTAAACTACCCAACAAAGCAATAAATCTTGTTGGCTACTTTTTATTAACACTACAGAATAAATGGCAAATACATATATAACGTCCTACCCAACTAGTACCCAGTTGTGTGCCAGGACAGATGGACGGACGGACGGACAGACGACAGACGCCAGGCTTATCGCTATATTTACCGAACCTATTCGGTCGGGGGATAAAATATATTACCCTCTCGCGCTCGCCAGTATAATTTAGTTTAGTTTATCGAAAATAAATACAAGCTTTTGATTATTTTTACGGATTTTGTACTTTATTTCATTGTTTTCATCATAAGTAAACCCTACGGAACCCGGGAAGGGACATGATTTTTTTTTATTCTATAAGTTGTGCACTCAAGATAATATCTTGTGCACGCAAGATATTATCTGGTGCGGACAACATATTATTTTGTCCGCACAACATATTATCTTGTGCGCACAAGATCTTGTGCGGACAACATATCATCTTGTGCACCAACGTCCCCGTCAACACTGTAAAGGTCATTTTGGAGAGGTTGCTCCCAGTTGTGTGGGACTTTTATCCGACATTGAGATGAAATGACTTGCCACCCAATAAAACCAATAGGGTTTATAAGCATCGCACCACATTGCCTGGGCAGGCTTAGATCCTCTAAGCGGTTTACCAGTACTCGTGTGCGGATCGGTTTCAGCTCTGCGTGGAGGCATCGTGCAGCCCTTTTTTTTTCTTTAAGCCCCGATGGGCGAGGGCCGTCTCCAAACAGTAGAAGAACCCTGGTCTTTGCAACATATTAATTGCATTCAACATGGAATTTAGCTGTCCAAGACTTGCAATCTTCTTTGCCACTAATAGTTTCAATAAAACCTAAAGTTTTTTTTTCTATGAGCCTCCGTGGCCTAGTGTGTAAGAACGCTGTCTCTTAATTAATCCATTTCAGGCCGGAAACCCCAAAAGGTGTACCCTGGCAAACTGTGCAGGCCCAGATCAGACGCCACAGAACGCGGCGTCTGATCAGGGCCTCCACTGTTTGCTAAAAGTTCAGTCATTTTCCAAATCAATTTTGAAGAAAACGCAACCTGGCATCCCTAAATTTTGAAATGGACTCCTGCCATATAAGGAGGAAGATTCCATTTGGTACAAAAAAGTTAAACATTAGGTCTCTCACCGCTGAGGGTTTGAGCCTCAGTTGTTGTTGAAACGCAAAACTTAAACACGCACACACACACGCACGCACGCGTATTTAGATGACAGTTTACACCATACTCTTGTTGATCATTAGGATAACTTATGACTACATTACGAAAACACGCCTATATAAATACACTGTAAATTTTACCACCATAAAAATGAAAAATTTAATATGAAAAATTGTGATATTTTTCTTATTTATGCTCAAAATATAGATTGTGGATACTCGTTAGAACCGCCTCATCGAGGCGGTTCTCGGTTCTAACGAGTACCCACGATCTATATTTTACAGCAGAAATAAGAAAAATAGGGTTTACCCCTGTAAACACCAGTTTTACTACATAAAAGTGGGGTTCAGTGGTGTCAAAATTGTATAGACGTGTTTACGTGATGATAGATTTTGGATGCACTGAGAGTACTGGTGGGTCGATTTTCTTTGAGTGTAGGCTGAAACCGACCGAACTTGAGTACTGGCTAACCACTTAGGTCTAAGCCTGCCCAGAAAAAGTGTTGCGAGTCGGGCCACTCTTTCTGTGGGCGGTAGGGCTTGTTATTTCATCTCAGTGTCGGGTAAAAGTCCCACACAATCGCTAGCGACGTCTCCAAAATGACGTAATAAGTGTTGCGGGGCGTAAAACATCAAATTAAACAAACAAGTGTAGAATTGTATAACAACAATGATTAGCTGTTTAATGAGCTCAAATCAGGTTTCTGATTTAATTTCAAAATTCAATATTTGACTTAAATCTCTTCTGCAACAAGGTCTCTCGGAACCCGAATTTTATGGGGACTTAGTATACAGATTCAGAAAAATATATAACCGCAAAAACTTCAGCACCCAATTTCGTAAAATCATTCTTCGATATAAAAAGATTGGCTACAACATAAATGTTATAGGACAGACTGCATTCATGGTAGTTAACCCAATCATGGTTGCCAACTTTGCTTACCTCTTTAATTGCACGCCGGTGGGATAGGCCTCAGATTCTATGACGGTTCAAGCGTAAAGGCTTATGTTGGTTGGTACCTGATGTTCTGTCTCTGGTCGGGCCAATCGGAGTCTAACTGTATGTTTTCTTTTGCTCCAGCATTTCAGTGGTTTCTTGCTGTCGAGGCCTCACCGTTGTTTCATCTCTGTGGTTGTTTGATTTTTGTGTTCACGGTAATGTTGCACTGATGAGTTATGAGGCCTTCATGCGGACTGAACAAATTATTTGTCTTAATCGGGACAAAAGAAAGGGCGAGGATTCTGGCCACGTAAAAGCGATTTAAGCTCCCAAGTGGAATTCGTTTCCGCTGACCGTTCAAAGGCGGTTCTTCTGTCGCGGTCTATTTTTGTTATTGTTTGTCTTTGGGTGTTTGTGTCACTTATATTATTTTATTTTGGATAGCCTATTGGTCATTTTGTGGGAAAGTAACTGTTTTTTTTTTGCTTTCCGCTGTTGATGTTTCCATTAGGGTCTGTTGTTTCATGTTTGTTTTTCTTTCCCTTGGGGTCTCTGATTGGAGCTGTGGGTTAATTGTATCGATTCCTGACCACTGCCTCCACTTCTATTTTAAATAATGGCAACAAAGTTGAAAAACGTAATTCCTTTTAAAAACAAGTAACACATGAGTTGAAAACTAAATAGGGCTTTTTAGCCACAGCTGTAGTTTTAAGAGGGCTTATGCCATTGGACATTTCATAATGATTTTATGTATAGAGGATATTTACTTGTTTGAGTTGGAAACCAATTTGAAAATTGTTCATCTTGTGTATTGAAAACATTCAGAATTGTGACTCGTGCGAGTGAAAATTCTGAATGTTTTGAACACACAAGATGAATATTTCTAGTATTCGTCGAAAAAAGTAAATTTTCTTTTCATTTTATACGTGACTTTTGCGGAAAAAGTTGTCCGGGAAAGTAACAGTCCTTTTGGCTTTCTGCTATTGATGTTTCCATTAGGGTCTAGTTATTTCATTTTTGTGTTTCTTTCCCTTTGGTGTCACTGCTGGGAGCTGTGGGTTAATTGTATCGATTCCTGATCATTGCCTTTACTTCTATTTTGCTACTGTGAAAATATTTTTCACAATTAGAATATATATCTGTTCACAATTAGAAAATATAATTTTTATTTGTTCCAGATATCCATTGATTTCACCGCTAAGTATAAAATTAAAAAGTATTATCGGTATCAATAACTTCGCAAATATGTTCTAGAATGGGTTGTCCTTTGGAAGCAAGGAATACACTACTGAACCGGAAATATGGAGTGTACATGTTTTCAGACTAGCTAGTTTCGGCCAATTAGGCCTCATCAGTGACACTCATATATTTTCAAAATTCCACAAGTGAGTGAGTGAGTGAGTTTTTAGTTTTACGTCCCACCAACAGCTAAGGTCATACGGAGACGGGACCTCGGTTTAAAGACTCATCCGAAAGTCTGGAGAAGCCCGGGATCGATCCTGCGATCCCTGTCAAAATTCCACAATGGTATCAATGATCCCAAAGAACAAGAAAATATAAACTACACTATGGTGTAGTGCAGGGAGACGTTTTACGGCCGCCACACATTCCCAGACACCAGCTGATGTTCTAGAAAAGCCTTTTCTTAGATTTATAGACGTCGTTTCGAGCGTGGTAGCTCAGTGTTTAGTGCACTTGCCTATCATGCTAGAGGCCTCTGGTTCGATTCCCGGCAGCGGTAATAAAATCGCGGTGTCCGGGCATGCTCCACTTGCATCATTTACAGGGATGAATGCCACAAAGTGCACGGTCCTTCGGATAGGGACGTTAACTGGAGGACCCTGTGCAGCTGTGCAGGTAAAAGATCCCTACCGTAAGTATGTGGTTGCTGTGTAGGCTTTCTTCCTGCAAACCTGGGTCGGACTTGATTCGTCGTCTTCAGGGTCTTCCGAGATATCCAGAAGGCCCTCGTAAAATCAAGTACATTGGGCAAAAAAGAATCTTCTGGGATGAAAATACCGCTACAATCTTCTTATCAAAATAATAGCATTTAATAAATATTTGTCATTTAAATGTATTAAACTATATTAAAATGAAAGCCACGAACAAAAAAAAAAAAAAAAAAAATAACACGCAAATGTAAGGATGCATGTACATGTACTTACTTGTGCAAA
This sequence comes from Lucinisca nassula, assembly GCA_963580285.1. Lineage (NCBI taxonomy): Eukaryota > Metazoa > Mollusca > Bivalvia > Lucinida > Lucinidae > Lucinisca > Lucinisca nassula. The sequence continues at coordinate 73,966,016 of OY757016.1, forward strand.
ACATTTTTGCGAAGTAATTTGGGCCGAAACTGTTTGTAGTGAATAACAGAATTACAAAAGCAGATGTTTATTTCAAAATCGAACAAAATTGTAGATGTATACCTTTTTATATTTCCCTGTGCGAATTTGAATCAAATGTGTCAACATTTTGTTCCGCATTATCAAAATTTAATGCATTTGGCGACTTTTCTGCTCCTTTCTTCCATTTTGAATTACGTGATCCCCCAAAAAAACCCTGCTTTTCAAAAGCCTTCCAAACGATCTTCGGCGCCACTTGATTTGAAGAGCTGGAGGTCGAATCAAGCACGACCATGGAGTGTATGTAATGTACACCTAAACGTAATCCTCGTGAGGGGGTGTTGATACGAATGAAAGAAAGATTAGTTTCCAAATTTAATTCTTCTGCAGCTGAATTTTATGGTGACTTAGTATATAAATTCAGAAAAATAGATGCTTGTAATGATTTCAGTATACAATTTTGTAAATCAATCTTCGATATAAAAAAAGATTGGGTACAACATAACTGTTAAACGCCAGACTGTCGTTTGGCTTCAGTACTGTCCATGAAATACAAGTATTAGAAATCTCGGCAAAATAAACGTTGGTAATTTTGTTTTAGGCGGCGTAAACAGTCTTACAAAGAACAGTACCGTTTATCAACCAGAGAATTCTAAAATGGAAACAGATACAGTTGGTATTTTGTGATAATTGAAGGATAAGTATTGTCACATATGTTGTAGGTATTTATTAGAACCGTCTCGCTGCCTCGCCGAGGCGGTTCTAATGACTGCCCACAACATAGGTTCATTTGTAGTGATAAGAAAAACTATCCTTCAACTATTACCAAATACCCAACCCAATCTGTCTTTAATGTGGTCTTTGTTTGTAAAGGAATTCTATACTCCTTTATTTCATTTCAATGTAAATGGTATTAATTTCCATATAGTTACAGCAGAACTTTATTCCCACTTTAACTGCTTCAAATGTTAATTTAGATATAGCATCTACAGGTGGTCAGTACAACGGATGAATTTGGGACAACAGAAACCCATTACAGGACACGGCATCTGGCCAGGTCTCATTACGCTAACACGCCCGTGCGACATAGTGCAGTTTTTCGCATCTCCAAAATGGCTATTTTTCGGATGGAAATCCATGATATTTTTCTTATTTGTGCTTCAAACATAGGTTGTGGGTGCTCGTTAGAACCGCCTCGTTGAGGCGGTTCTAACGAGTACCCACAACCTATGTCTTGGAGTAAAAATAAGAAAAACAGTGTTTACCCCCTAAACCCCAGTTTTCTCTATACAAAGTGGGGTGTAAGGGGGTGTTCATTTCACGGACTTGTTCACGTGATGTAAACTGTTTGCTTACAAGCAAAGAAACAAATCTCACGTCTGTGAACTTAAAATGGAGCATCAGATATGTGTTAATGTACCACTATTTCCTTAAAAAACAACACCACATTATTAACACACAACAAAGTAAACAAACGGGCACAAGATTTATTCTTGGCCGTTCACATGTCAAAAAACATCAGGATTTAAATATTTTGCCATTGGTGCGTTTTCATCAGACCCCGTCATGAATTCCACCCATGCGGCACTATATGAATCGCGATCTAGCTTTCCACTTCCACTTTTGTCGAGCCCTGCGAAAACTTTCTTCAAAGCCTCTGTTTGGTCGATTCCGAAACATTTAAGTCCCCGAACCATATTTTCTTCAGTAATGAAACCATCTTGATCCGTGTCGAATATGTTGAAAAACGATGTCACCATCTGAGACAGAACCGCCGAAAATAAGCCCATGTTTGTATTAAAAACCTCGTTATACGCATTGATGTAAAGATCTTCATTTATTCTTTCGCCTTTAGCAATTGTCTCAGCTATTAAGAGAGTAAATGGTGTCGTTTCTTGCGATAATAAAGCTTTCCCTCTTGGTGATTTAGTCTTCCCATAGTTAATTAAGGTATCCCATCCGTCTACGAGCCACCCTCGTATTTCCTTTGCGGTTTTCTCATCCAGTTTAAATTCCGATATAAAAGAATCTGCCATTTGGTTGAAGTCAGACCTGTCCATAAATCCTGTCGTATTTCTGCTTGTAAGCCTATACCATGTACGTGCTTTGCTTTCAATAAATGGTGTTAATTTCATTCCGCTATTCGGCATGATGAAAATATCTTTGAAATGCTTTTCGAATCTCTACAAGAACCGAGAGTAAATGATAATTGACATTAAGTTTGCCATATATGTACTATTCCTCACGTGACACTTAAGTCTCTTAAAGAGAGAGTATTAACCCATATATTCCAATAGAATCTTCCACTTAAGGAGAATGAATATACTTGGCAAAATTTTCCGCCATTTTGCAAAGGGAGACAACTTTCGGGACTTCCTGTTTGCTTTTCTTTAAACTTTAGCCCCACGGAAAAAGGGGTCAACTGTTAAAGGAAAGAATTTGCTCCTCAGGAGCAAAGTCTTTCCTTTAACAGTTGACCCCTATTGACATGGAAAACAAAACTACTTTTGAAGAGGTTGCCTGCCCTGAAGGTGTATCAATTCTCCTTAATACCATTTTAAAATTTAAGGGGGTCAAGTTTGTTTCATTTCTGGTAAGTTTCTGCAAAACTTTTATTATATTTTAGCAAACAGTGTAATCCCTGATCAAGCACAACGTTATGTGGTTTCTAATCAGGGACTGCAGTGTTTGTCAAGTCTAAAAAGTGGGACGCTATGCAGAATGAATTCATACGGGACCAGCTCTCAGTTGAAGAACGTGAAAATGGCTGATATATGCAATCGAAGGTACCAGAATAGTTTTAATGGAGATAAATTCTTTCTTTGGAAATTAAGGCGTAACTATACCAAATTTAGTGACACAGAGGCCTTTCTGATATTTAATCTTCATCAGTGTGTCTCAACCCCAAAGTTTTGAAACCGAAACGGATGATCGACAAGACCCGGCAAACACAGCACATCCCCCTCGGAGCACACACCGACCGACGTAGCCTATGAGACAGGTCAGCCGGAGGCATCAGGCAAGAGAGCCTACCCGCGGATTTATAGGCGTCCCCCACCGAGCCAACATCAGCAAACATGACCCACACTCCACGGAAGTCCCGGGCATCAGGAAGGAGATGTCCAAAGTAGAGAGACTTGCAAAATTTAAAATATAACAAAAAAGTGTAAACCAAATCCGAAAATGAGATAATTTCTGTAATCCCGTTATATGCAGGAGCTGTTCGTAACTGTATGATTTGTGTTTTGCTTGGTGTTAATGTATGCATGTGTTTGAGTTTTACGCCCGACCGACATCTAATGCTATACGGAGAGGGTTTGCTTGGAGTTAAACGGCCCAATCAATAATATTTAGGTCACAAAGAACTGGTCGGTTTCTATAACAACGCGATTATTGGACAGGGTTATACATAAGTGGTTAATCGGCCAGAAACTGACGACTGCCTTCTTTGAATCAGCGGAAAGAACAGAGCGACCATAGAAAAGATTCCATGTTCAGTCGCTACAAAAGAATGTTACATACCAGAAAGGTATCGAATCCGCGACATGCTGATAACCAGTTAGACACGCATGCGTCTGAGCTACCGAGATTGGCTCGTATCTGAATTAACAAATTTTACCAAATAGAGTCCTCCACGTATATTTTAAAATTTAGGAGGTGTCAAGTTGTGTTTTCTTCAAAATTTATTTGGAAAATGACCGAACATTTTGCAAACAGTGTAGGTCCTGATCAGACGCCGCGTTCTGCGCGGTTTGACAGGTTTCTAGTACAAAATGGGTTAAGTTACGATTATTACTATAATGTTATTAATCAAGTAATTTCGTATTGGCCCAGGTACAGGTCCGAGGTCTGCTGTATTGCACGAGGCCGAAGGCCGAGGCCAATATAGCTGACCGAGGACCTGTAATGGGCCAATACGAAATTACTTGATTAATGACAATTTTATTAATTGACGCAATTAAAAACATGATTTATGATTTTTGAATATTGGTTGACCTTGTGTAATATAGGATAATCAATTAATAAAGACACGTATTGGAGAAATGATGTGTGACCTGATCGTTTTATTGCCCAAAGATAGTAAATTGTATAAAACATATTTCTGGGATATAATTCAAGACATTCGCTAAGCGTAGAACTAGCTTTTCGTAAAAGCTATACTTGTGTGACAATAGGTTTGATTCACCTTTTTTGCATTATCTGCTGGTTCCTAGTCTGAAGATTATAAGTGTTGGAAAAACAGGTAACCAGACCCCCTGACCTTTCAAGGTCAGGGGGGTCTGGTTACCTGTTTTTCCAATATTGACAATGTGCAAGCTGAGAGCCAGCAAATAATGCAAATATGGTGAATAAGATTAGGCGTTCATTGGATTTCACAACTGTACAGCAAATAAGTTTAGAAAGATAAGCAAGTCATTGACAAGATCTCATAGTCATTTTCTATGATGCATTTCTTAAAGGCATTGGCCAATTATAAAGGCAACAAGAATGTGTTAGCTGCTGGAGGAAATGATGTTTTTAGAAACATGATCCATAGGGAACTAGGACGCTAGTTTTGTGAAATGAAAAGTGCGAAAGCAGAAGTAGGTAAACTGTATCACTTTCAGTTCTGTGGCACATTCCTTGCTTGCGAAGTATTTGCTTATTATTTCGCTACAGCTGGTGTTAAGGGAATGAGTGGTGGCCATATAAAGCCTCCTTACCCTTTACCAGAGTTGGTTATGATTTCTAGACCTTTGGGATCGTTAATGCCATTGTATATTACATGTATAACAGAAATACTATGATTTCTACCATGCGTATTCTAGGTATTTTCCTTTTTGCTAACAAGAAATATTTCCTCTTAGCTAGGGAAATAAATCTCTTTAGCTGGAACTACTTTTTGTACAAGATACAAGATACCACTTGGGCAGTGAAATCGTTATATTCAAACGTGGAACAGTTTCCGTCACGTCGACGTTATTCATGATGGCATCGCAATGGCGTCTGGGAAGATATGAATAAATGTTCAGAATGTTTGAGTTGGATGCAACGTTGAAACAAAGAAAACATAGACATGACCATTAAATTGGAAGTACGCTTTATTTTCTTTAATCTCACAGTTTAGTTGTTTTTCACTAAAACAGTTTATTTCTTCTATTTCTTTTTCAAAACTATAGACAGCAGTTTCAAAATGGCGGCCATCCAGTTTTTCTTCCAGCCAGCTTATGTTACACTACGATGAATGAACCGTTAAACAGTCAACTGTACCGAAATTCAGATCCACTATTTAAGATCCAAACTGCCCTAAATGTCAACGGAAGTGCATATAATACACACATTATCCATTTCTGCTGTTTGAAATATGGGATTTATAAACCGAGGGAGGTGAAACAATCCAATATAGAAACGGGAACGAACTTGCGCTTCGCACTCGTTTCTTTATCGGATTTATTCACCTCCCTCGGTTCATAAATCCAATATTTCAAATAGGAAAATGAATTAACTCTACATTATTTTTAAAATATTTGAAAGTTACTAATGAGACATATGTGTTCCTGGTGTATGAATGTCATTTGACGTGTCACCAGTAACAATTCTGATCTGACAATAGCTAGTCTGGACTTAAAAATAATACACTGCAATTTCAAGTTTTGTGGATTTTTTTTTGCCTCCAAAATAGAAGTGAAGGCATTGATCAGGAATCGGTACAATTAACCCATAGCTCCCATCAGAGACACCAAAGGGAAAGAAGCACAAACATGAAACAATTATACCCTAATGGAAACATAAATGGCTGAAAGCCAAAAGGACAGTTACTTTCCCACAAAATGGCCAATTGGCTATCCAAAACAAAATAGTATAAGCGATACACACACTCAAGACAAACCATAACAAAAATAAACTCTGACAGAAGAACCGCATTGGAACGGTCAGTGAAACGAAAATTTGTTCAGTCCACATGAAGGCATCCTAAGAGCCTTTCGTAAGACTATATTTATCTATAAAGGAAATCTGTGGTGGGCCTGCCTGTCCTGCGTCATTTAGTCCTGTTGGATCATTGATTCTAATGTGAAAATGTGCACTGATTAGGCCTAATTGTCAGAAACTAGCTAGTCTGGCATAGAAAAAAATACACGTAAAAACGATAAAAGGCCTAATTTTCAGAAACTAGCTAGTTTTACATAGAAAAATACTAATACACGTAAAACGATAAAAGGCTTATTTCCCTACATTACATCGTAGTGTAGATTATATTTTCTAGTCCTTTGAGACCATTGATTTCATTGTAGAACTTTGAAACAAATCAGGATCAATGATGAGGCCTAAATGACCGAAACTAGGTTGTCTGAACGGAAAAATGTACACGCCATAAGTCTTAGTTCAGTAGTGTATTCCATGCTTCAAAGAATAACCTAGAAAGCATATTATGCATTATGCAAGTCACACATGACCCTAAACAAAACTTGATGTCTACGCGTAAGTGAACTTTAACTGTCAGAGGATATTACTATATCCTTCTTTAGTACATTTTAAATGCAATGCCATGCTTGGTTCAACAATAATTTTATAAACATATCAAACTTGGGACATGCAATTTTCAAGAGATGGGCAAATGTACTCGTAAAATGCTTAAGTTTGATGTCTGTAGCTTTTATTTCTTTAGACATCTCTGACAAAACTAGAGTTGTCAGTGAAACTGACTAGGGCCCCGGCAGCGCTATCAGAGGAGTAGGAAAAAAATTGTGGACGGACAGACGGACAGACAGACAGACAGACGGACGGACAGTGATTACTATAGGGCACCCACACTTTCAGTGCGGGGCCCTAATAAGAAAGTTATGGAGGATAAAAAAATTTGTGGACGGACAAACGGACAGACGGACAGACAGACAGACAGACAGACAGACGGACGGACAGAGTGATTACTATAGGGCACCCACACTTTCAGTGCGGGGCCACATTATGGTTAACATTTCTGCCAAGTGATATTTAAATCCATCCAGGAATAATAACAAAGCTATTAATTGGACACAGGAAAGACCCTTTTTTGACCTTTAACCTCTAAGTTTGACCTTGACCTTTGAGGTACGGACCTGAGTCTTGCGCGCAACACTCCATCACATTATGGTTAACATTTCTGCCATCCAGGAATAATAACAAAGTTATTAATTGGACACAGGAAAGACTCTTTTTTGACCTTTAACCTCTAAGTATGACCTTGACCTTTGAGGTACGGACCTGAGTCTTGCGCGCAACACTCCATCACATTATGGTTAACATTTCTGCCAAGTAATATTTAAATCCATCCAGGAATAAGAAAGTTATGGAGGATAAAAAAATTGTGGACGGACGGACGGACAGACGGACGGACGGACAGACAGACAGACAGACAGACAGACGGACGGACAGAGTGATTACTATAGGGCACCCACACCTTCAGTGCGGGGCCCTAATTATTAACATGAGTCTAAACAGAAGCATGACATAACAGATGAACAAATTGACCAAATCAGCACTTTGTCTGTTGCACTATATAAGCTGTCATCATTACATAGTATTCCAAGTATGAGGCTTCTATCTTATATAGCTCTCCAGAAAAAAATGGTGAGCAGTTTAATAGTAGCTGACATGGAAAGAAACAAAATTGGAATGCCAGATTAACAATTATGCCATGGAAAGTAGAAGTAAAACAAAGATCAGGAATTGATACAATTAACTTACTCCACCCATAAAAGACACCAAAGGGAAAGAAATACAAACATTAAGCGACCAGACCATAATGGAAACCTAAACAAAGGAAGGCCATAAGGACAGTTACTTTCCCACAAAATGGCCATATGGCCATCCAAAACCAAAAGACACAAATGATACACACAGTAAGTAACAAACAACAACATAAATAAATCGCCAAGGAAGAGCCGCCTTGGAACGGTCAGTTGAAGATTTCCACTGGGGGGCTTAAATCGATTTTAAGTGGCCACAATCCTCGCCCTTACTTCCGTCGCGATTTAGACAAATAATTTGTTCAGTCCGCATGAAGGCCTCCTAACTCATCAGTGCAACATCTCCGTGAATACAAAAATCGAAGAACCACAGAGGTGAGACAACGGTGAGGACTCGACAGCAAGAAACCACTGAAATGCTGGAGTTAAAGAAAACCAACAGTTAGACTCCGATGAGCCCGACCAGAGACAGAGCATCAGGCACCAACCAACATTATCTCTCTAATTTTCAATAAGCATTTACGTTGGAGCCGTCATAGAATCTGAGGCCTGAACCTTTCACCACTTTACATGATTCAAGTAATCATCGCTTTATACGCTGGCGAAGTTTAATTCTTCTTAAGAAATTTTCAAAAAAATGTGTGTGAGTAATGAAATAACAGATCAACAAAAATATACATAGGACGCCATTTGTCTCTTACGCATCACAAGTAGACACAAGGTATATCATACCCAGTTTCAAAAGATCCTTAGAAATCTTTCACGAAAAGATGAATTATTATAGGTGGTAGAAAGATGGAATAACATGATAAAACTAAACTTGCGATATCTTGGTTTCAACATTTATTTGCACCGGTTCACATATTAGAAACCATGTTACCTGTTAAAGAATTTGATAAAAAAGGTAAACGTTAATAAGAACACCAATGAAAACCAACGATGTCTTTTCAAGATCAAACTAGTTACAGCCAAGGCTTAAAGGATTTTATTGTTTCAAAGTAAGTGGGGCTTCCGGGAAAATATTCCTCATTGGGAAGTAGCACACCACCCGCATCCGGGAAATTATCCGCTCTTTGACTTAAACTTTGCAGTTTCTTCTCAGAAATGTTACATTTACAGCCTATTATTATCATAAACTGATTTAATCGGCTCCGAGGCTTTTCACTCTTTTACTTACATGTTTTAACATGCGTTGCAAGTGATGCCCACATGGCGAAATAAGGATGATGAGATTAGAAGTGTGGGATAGACATTTCTGTACCATTACGATAACACTCCCATGCGACATTGTGCACTTTTTGAGCGAAACCCCAGTTTAAAGTTTGGTTTAGGTCGGTGTTCGTTTGGCGGACTTGTTCACGCGATGCCCTGATGAAATTTCGAATCTTATCATCTGGTGTGAAGTGTTGCGAAGGTACTGGGTAGCTCTCAGTGACGGGGCGTTTTACTGTTTTGACTTCAGTAGGGCAATGGTCTGTTATGCTGTAGCAGAAACGGGATGATGGGCCTTTATATCCAGACGCTTTAACGGAGGGGATATTGTAATCGCCTCCGCCCGTCCGTTATGCTATCTCCTCCTGAACTATTAATCGGAATCCAACCAAATTTGGTATGTGGGCTGCCTACGTGATTGGGATGTGCAACAGCACATCTATTTTTGGCCCCACCCCAGGGACCCTGGGGAGGGGTCAAAAGGTCAAATGTCAATAAAGTTCAATTAAAGAGTCAATTTATAGATTTTGATACCAAACTATGCAGAGGTAATGAGTAATGAAATATGTAAAAGATATTGAACGGAATTTTGGCTGCAACCCAAGGGTCTTGCCCCAGGGGACGGAAATGGGGGTTGGGGTCAAAATTAAAGTTTTTCGGAACAAACTCACGTGGCATATCAAATCAAAAGGGATGATTAGAAGAATATAAAACTAGTAAAGTTTCAACCTGGGGTTATATTGGGACCCTGGGGGAGGGGACAAAAGGTCATATGTAAGTCAAATTCAATTAAAAATACATGTTGTTATTTGTAACTTAGCCCCTGTAGAGAAAACATGGTGATTTTCGATGGCGTGCCATCGACTGCATTCTAGTTTAGTTATTTTTTCTTCTGCTCTTTCCTGTCTTACGTTTTTCTTATGCCCCATCCCTTAGTTGGAGGCGGCTTGAGATTGACGTTTACTAGAGCGCACGGTCTTTATGGGGCGGGGATGGGTGGGTTCGCGATCTCACTTAGTATTGGAAAACCGCTGAGAGGCTATAGGCCAGTAACAGTACAGGCCAGACATGACCTTGGTCGTTGCCACAATACATACTTATCTGATGTGAAAGAATTATTTCTCTATAACCGATTAAAACACCAAACGTACTCTTTTTTCTATTAATTATGGCATATGTGTCCATTTTATCCGAGATGAGATAAACAGAAGGATCAGGTCACCCTGTCGACGGTTATTTGAACGTACGTATCTATTCGGGTGCCTAATAAAGTATAATTGTGATTCTTTGGTTCTCACTCAAAAGCCATCAAAATATATAGCCAAAATAATTTCTTTTGTTCTTCAGTAGATGCAAAGAACTTAACAGAACGAACTCACCTTTTTTCTATATAATTATGTAATTCAGTAATGCCAATCGAATAAATATCTATACCTTTGATTAGCACACCTGCTTTAATTTTCATTGTCATTGTCTTACCGTTAGTAAAGCAAATTTTATTAGGAGATTACACGGTAAGCATGACTTAATAATGAATCAGCTTTTCTGCTATATTATATCGGCGCTAATTAGAAGCACGCCTTTAATAGTATTATATCATCATCATCTTCAGTAATTGCCTCCCTCAGTAGTTGAATATTCTCGCAATGTGTATATGTGCCGCGAAAAGCAAAAGCAATGTTTTCCTGTGCGCAAAGCAAAGACTCGAATTCAACCTGCCCATCGGAGCAGGCAAACGCCTCTTTAATCAATAGCTGACGCGCCCCCGCCCATCGGGGCTTGGAGAAATAGATTGGGCTGCTAGGTGTTTCCGCGCAGAGCTAAAACCGACTAAACTTAGTTATGGCAAACTGTTAAGGTCTTAGCCTGCCCACCAAAAGTGAGGCGAGTCGGACCGTCCCTCCACTCCCTAGTGGTTTCTTTTGGAGGGAGTGCTTGAGATGTCATTTTATACCAATGTCTGGTAAAAAATTCCACAAAATCGAGAGCAACGTCTCCAAAATGACGTAAATTGTGTTAAAAGGGACGTAAAACCTTATCACAAACAAATCCCAAAGCTGCTGAATGCAAACAGGCGAGGCTTTACAGTGAGACGTCAGAGACTTAAACACCGATGGCTCGTTTACCATCACTTATTCCAACTCGTTCTTGCGTATCTAGAGATTTCTTACCACAGTACTTGATAATAAATAGAAAGGAATAATCAAGAAAAATATATTTTCATGAAAAGTTATGTTATGTGTACTCGTCAGAAACGCCTCATCGGGGCGATACTAATGAGTACACAGAACATGCCTTATGTACTGTGTGCTCTTTAGAATCACCTCAGGTGATTCCTCTTTAGAATCACCTCATCGAGGTGAGTCTAATGAGTACAAACAAAATGCCTTTATTTTATAGAAGCTTTTATAGAGGCATTATTCCTCCCGACATAGCGTAAGGAATAAACGCTCAGTGGCTAGATCCTACCCTATTTTGAACAAACGTTCATGGTCCCAAGAATGTTCAAGCCATTGAAGCTACACTGTATTGTGGATAAATAGACAGGCAGGCTATTGTTAGCTTTTACATTCTGAACATGTGCCGAAGACATATTTTCGCTTGTCTTGTCTTAAATCGGCTTCCAATGAAATCACCATAATTACTAACTGGGCCCCCTCAAGCGATTTTGGTACTTATCGCCTCTGCGAGCAGCGAAGGTTCAGGCGAGCCTGCGCATCCGTGCAGTCTCGCCAGAACCTTCGCTGCTCGCTCATACAAGCAGTGAAACAAGAGGAACCTTCAGACAGAAAGCCATATACCTGGCCCCTCTGAATGGCTTGGCATGCGCAGTTAAAAGTTGTCATGACGGAATGCTCGAAGACACAAATTCGCTTGGCGGGGCTCAACTAATATGTTGAATGCGCTGGTTTCTTTTCACAAAAGCGCATTTCAATTCCATGTATCATGCCATATTGAAAACGATCATAATTGATATGCACCTCCAGAATAATTGGCTTCGCGATTCTTCAAACTGTAAGTGTTCGCCTGAAGAGTCAGAAAATGGTCATTGCTTGTCCTCGGGATATAATGGTGTGCACCAATGCAAAAGACTCTGGATGCGTAAGTCGATTTGAGTTTTTTTATTGATAGCACATTTTTCTGGCGACGTGGTACTATTATTTCATTTCCATGCGCAAGCGACGTCACTTCTATTCCATGCACAAACGATGCGTGATGCAGATAGAAACCGCTTTGAAGCTTGCACGTGTCCTCTAAACCAAAGTTATTGTTTTTTTTTCATTTATTAATTAATCAGCTTTGATATAACTGTAAAGGTTGCCGAGCGGAAAATAAACCGATTCCTTGCAAATCTCACAGAGTAAATGTCGAAAATGAACGTCCTTTAAGCCCTTTCAAAAATGCTGAACATTGGTGATAACAGTGTAGGTCAAGATGATCTCTTCAAGACTTTCGCCTTTTGTCATTCTGTTAAAACTCAGGGATGGAAATTCTTATCTACCAAGGTAATCAAGGAGCCTCCATGGTATAGTGGTGACCTACTTGCCGCATAAACCAGGGATCCTGGGTTCGATTCTTGGCTTCTTTAGACTTTCGGGTGAGCCTCTAAACCAATGTCCCGTCACCCTATGACCTCAGTTTTTTGTTGAACATAAAACAAAAACACTTACACGCACTTAGGTTTTTATAATAGGGTATGATAAAAGCCGAAAATGTGCACATCTTAAATGTATACTGCGTGTACAACACGTCATGTTCGCCGTAAATAAGGATGAAGTTACAGACCGTAATGATGTCACTAAACGTCACAGTAATGCTTTCACAATGCGGAGGTTAAGAGAGTTTCACTTAAGTGATTCTAGAACAATGGATACCCGTATAATAAAACTAGAGCGCGCAGTCGATGGCACACCATCGCAAATCTCCACGCTTCTGGCAGAGCCAAGTATAAAGCTCTTCTCACACGACCTCATAATGTACGGAAACCATGTACAAAATTTGTTTGCATTCCGGCCAGTTGTTGAGGATAGGATAGCGTGATCGATGGATGAATGGACAGACAGATGGGTGGACAGAGGGATTTACAATATTATTTAACACGTTTTACAAGCATGGGGATAATGAATATATATGGTAAAGCGGTGGGGATCTGAACAGTTTTTCCGATATTAAGCCTTTTACGAAGTGGAGATGGTGGGGCATGGCTCCGGTGCACCCGGGGAACCCGAAGGTTGGTGTCACTGAATGCGTTTTATCATAATAATAAGAATATGTATGGTGGAAGGGTGGGGATTTGAACAGTTTCTCTGATATTAGGTCTTTTATGAAGTAGAGGGGTTGGGGCATTATCCCAGCACACCCAATGGTAGGTATCACTGAATCCATGTTAACATAAGGAACAAGAATATATATGATTTAAGGGTGGGGATCTGAACGGTTACTGATATTTAAGGCCTTTAATGAAATAAATGAAATGGAGGGGTGGGACATGGCCTCCGCGCACCCCGGGGGACCTCAAGGTTGGTGTCACTGTAAGCGTCTTATCATAAGAAAAAGCGTATATATGGTTTAGGGGTGGGGATCTGAATGGTTTCTGATATGTATGTCCTTTTACGAAGTGGATTGGGGGCGGGTGCATGGCCCCAGCGCAACCCAGGGGTTACTCTAGTTGGCTTCTCTAAATGCGTCTTATCATAAGGAACAAGAATATATATGGTTTAGGGGCGGGGATCTGAACGGCTTCTGAGTTACAAGGCCTTTCATGAAATGGAGAGGTGGGGCATGGCCCCAGAGCACCCAGGAGGGCCTCCTGGTTAGTATCACTGTAAGCGTCAGAATGGTTTCTGAAGTATATGTCCTTTTATGAAGTGGAGTGTTGGGGGTAGGTGTGGTCATGGCGCCTGCGCAACCCAGGGGTCACTCTAGTTGGCGTCTATAAAAATGCATCTTATCATAAGGAACAAAAATATACGTATATGGTTTCGGGGAGGGGATCTAAAGGGTTTCTGAGATATTAGGCCTTTCATGAAATGGAGAGGTTGGGGCATGGCCCCGGCACACCCCGGAGGACCTCCAGGTTGGTGTCACTGAAAGCGTTTTATCATAAGGAACAAGAATATAAATGGTTAAGGAAGTGGGGATCTAAAGAGTTTCTCAGATATTAGACTTTTTCTAAAGTGAAGGGGATGTGGCATGGCCCGGGCGCACCCAAATTTAATTACAACTATACAACGTGAAACTTGAATTAAATAGCCCATTTTAATTGTTTGAAAATGTGGGCGAAGAGAGTGAAAACGATTAAACAATACACGAAAAATAATTCAATACAATGCTAAAGCACATGATGACGACAGCTGACTAAAAGCAATTCAATTAATTTAATTAAAATAATTAACTGTCAGTTTTTGTTTTTTCTTTTAGGTCACCCTGATTTCGAATTAGCGTCTTTAAAAGATTGCCAAAAGCTGTTACATCTTTCATGAACTCAACTTCTTCCTCTCCCACATAAGGCGATGTCCGTAAAGCAACACCCGACACAGCCTGGAATATGATAAAATACAGTTTTATAATATATTTAATAACGTTTCTTCTAATATTTCAACAGAACCTTTGCAAAAACAGGGTAAAACGGTATCAAATCGTCTAATAATGATAATTGACATTGTCTTAGCTGATGTCGAAAGATTTAGACATATAAGTCAGTACATGAGGGAAATGTACGTTCATTGCGTAACGGCGATGTGTGGCGGTCGTTATACATCTCCCCAAGTATTGAGAAAATGCTTTATAATATTGTCCCTCTTTATCACATGACGTCGCGTCTGAGAATGTAATAACGCCATGTAATAAATTCAATAATCCACCAGTGGATTAAATATGCAAATTAGTTAGATACGTTCCGTAACGTTACACGAACGACGTCCTTAACGACGTCCTGTTTACTTATGGCGGAATATTGATTTTTGTTTTAGGTTTAACGTCCCCGTCAACACTGTAAAGGTCATTTTGGAGACGTTGCTTCCAATTTTGTGGGACTTTTACCCGACATTGAGATGAAATGACACCTCAAGCCCTGTCGCCCAATGAAACCAATAGGGTTTATTAGCATGGACGGTCCGCCTCGCACCGCGGTTCCTGGACAGGCTTAGATCCTCTAAGAGGTTTACCAGTACTAGTGTGCGAGCCGGATTCAGCTCTGCGTGGAAGCATTGTGCAGCCCATATATTTCTTCAAGCCCCTATGGGCGGGGGCGGCGGAATATTGATATTTTTGTAAAGTAAACGTGAATAAAAAGCGTTTTAAATGTCATATGATAAACAGAATCTTGCATTCGGGTTATGTATCATTGAATTTATTAAACTCGTTGAGGAAAAGGAATAAGATGCTCGGCTATCATTGAATTTATAAAACTCGTTGAGGAAAAGGAATAAAATGCTCGACAAAGCCTCGCATTTTATCCCTTTTCCTCAACTCGTTGAATAAATTCAAAAATACATGAGCAATCATGTAAGATCCTCTATTTGAAATATCTCAAAATCAAGTATAAACCCTTCCAGACTATGGTGTAAAACTGTTGTTATGAGAAGAAAATAGCTAATGCGAATTCCTAAATTGCACCATAAACTGTTGTTCTGCTTTTCTTCGGAATTATATTAGCCATGACATGGCCACATTATTATTTTGAATGACAAACATATCTTTTCTTTCATTTATCAAGAATGGTGTAATATGAAAAAAGAATGCCGTTTATCACATAGGCGACCAGCGACATTTCAGGAGAACCGAATTATAATTATACGCACAATCGTGGGCCGGCCTCGGTCGCTCAGTCGGACTGTGATCAGGAGGACGTGGGTTCAATACCTGCCGGGGTCGGCATCATTCTTTCGTGGAGATTCATCAGGAAATCTTTTATACGGTCATTCTCTCCCTTCCGCTGATTCAAGAAGGGCCGTTGTCAGTTTCTAGCGAAAGAATGTGCACTGTACTTGTTAAACGCTTACATATAAGTCTGCACAGGATAAGTGTGGATAAGTAAACTGACAGGCTCAAAAATGACCTAAATTAGTGTTGACTGGACCGTTCAACTCAAATACAAACAAACGCACAATCGTGTTAAGCTGTAGATTTGGCAACAACTCACCTCTTCCTTTATTGATACAATAACCTGCTGTAGGCACAAATCTCCATGAACAAATCCGATTTGGTGCAGAGTGGCTATGGCTTTGGCGATTTGCAGGGCAACGATTAAACATTCTTTTGGCTCTACCGATTTCCTGTTTAAGAGATCCAGCAGTGTAGTCTTCGACATTTGTCTTCGTCCAATGAAGAATATATTGGAATCAAACAGTTGTTTTACCTTCAAAGAGGTCTTTTCACCTACACACAGATCAAACAAACAGAGAACAAATTACAAGAATGAAGTAGTTCATAACAAAATGTTTTCTTTATGCTCACAAATACACCGTAAAAGGAACATTTAATTTTTAACGCTGTGGAAGTGTTTACTATATTTTTATATATAAACATATTAAAACGATCGTTGCGATTTCCTAACGACCAAATTGAAATTGCGTAAGAGTATTATCATGTTAACAAGGGCATATTAGGAATACACAGTTCCATTATGGAGTTCGGTCGTTTCAAAAACATCTTTTCCTAAGAATAACAGTTTTCATTATCTCAGGAATTGAAATGACTTGGTGAAGAACGATATTCAAAATTGTTATTTAGGAGGTAAATCGGCCGTTTTAGGGTCGAAAATTTCTTTTTCGGCGACGTGTCATCTGTTCTTACCAATGTCCATAACCTGAATATGGGAAAATACCCTTGATCAAATAGTATAGCACGTGGATATGGATATCTACAAAAATTCTAACTAATGCAGGGCCATGCGACACTTGCTCTGGTAGTCGAATCAGAATTATCTGACCTTCTTGCCCAACCTATATATTGCCCATCCTGTCAATTTCAAACCATGATCTTGAACTGTAGGCGGTGCTGCGGAGAAACAAGCACTATTGTATAAAGTGTGAAGGACAAGACCACGTACGTATGTAAGCATATTCAAACGGACGTATTTGCGGACAAAGGTAAAACAATATGACCTACCTCACTTTGTGACAGGAACATAAAAGTCAGCAAAAAGATTGCAAAAATTGCAACATGCTAAACGACTTTCATTGATCATTGCCTATACTTCTATTTTCAGTGTCATAGCGCACACGCCTATTATAAAGGGACATTAAAGGGAACAATGTTTCTGGCGTTATCGCGCGCAGATATGTAACAACAACACCCTCCTTCCAAATTTTAAAACATTTCGCAGTGCTTTGTCATAAGCAACGTTTATTTCGGCTTAAGAAATAGTTTTCGAGTTTCACACGCACCTGGAGAACCAGTGCACAAATATTTGAACGAACTGTCCAGTACAGGACAGTCAGAGAAGTAATCTAGTTAAAAGTTCCGAAAATTCATTTTAATAAATATAGAAAAGACAATAATTTGCAGTTTGATTGTTTGCTGGGAAATAACAAAGATCTATTTGATTGTTTCACGTGAAAATAGTTTTCGAGTTTCACACGCACCCGAATAACCAGTGCACAAATATTTGAACGAACTGTCCAGTTCAAGATAGTCCGAGAAGTAATCTAGTTAAAAGTTCTGAAAATTCATTTCAATAAATATAGAAAAATACAATAACTTGCAGTTTGATTGTTTTGCTGGGAAATAACAAAGATCTATTCTATTGTTTCACGTGCAAAAATAGGTTTCGAGTTTTGCACGCACCCTAATAACAAGTGCACAAATATCCGAACTAACCGTACAGTTCAGGATAGTCCGAGAAGTAAATTAGTTAAAGTTCTGAAAATTCATTTGAATAAATATAGAAAAGATTATAATTTGCAGTTTGATTGTTTTGCTGGGAAATAACAAAGATATATTTTATTGTTTGCACGCGCAAACATAGGTATCTTAAAAGTATATCCAATTTATAAACGATCACTAAAAGGCCCGTAAAAGTATTCTTAATTGTCTCACATGTGACCTGAGCGAGGCTCGAATACATAGTGGTGAGAGAGTCAGCGTTCTTAACCCGGTGGCCCATCAGAACATAGTATTTTTGGCATTATCCAACCCCCTTTATTTGGTTACTAGAAGCTGTTGCCTTTATACGCTACTTCACACAGTAAGCATTTCAAAAAAGATTACAATTAGGCAATAATGCAAGAAAAATTTACCTGATTTCTGTTTAGATGATGACCTTATCTTGTTGCTGATGAGAGTTTTGGACTAGAAAGAAATGTAAGATCTGATTATTAGCAAACATTAACGGCATATGTATGTAATAGTACTTAATATTAGATACATCATAAGTTTTCATTACTAGATTATGTCCACAGATCAGCTAGCATTAATATACAATCCAAGTGGTTACCTATCCAAAAGACAGCAGCGAAAGAAATAAAACAGCTGGCGCAATGAGTATAGGCTCAGAACAGTCTGCACAATTCTGAGAACTATACAGTATTTTCTTTTAGTTTATGCACAACGAAATCATGTGACCTGCAAGTAGCCCGGGCTAAAAAGACGTTTTTGAAGTCATGAATGCCACAGATGTCAAAGAGATGAAAAGTTGAGGTATATTTCTGGCTCTTTTGAACTGTCACACCTCGTTTTACTGCCTCGGGTTTTTCTTGGTTTAAGTGGCAAAATGTATAAACGCATAAAGTATGTATCAACACAGCATGACTCATAAAAGGTAGGCGACAGCATGATTTATCCGTTTTAATGAACTGTTTTGAAAAGTACATATTCATTGATCAAATAACCATCCCTCTGTTAAATAATATATTTGACAGAAAATAATATTAATATGTTTTACAAACAAAAAATTACAAAATTAACATAAAATGTTTGGATAAACTTGCTGTCAATTTAAGCATTTCTTTCTATGGCCATACAATATTCAGAGTCAATATGTGTTTCTTTCAGCAGCACATATCTCAAAACATAAACTATTTTAACAGTTTGCAAAATCCGGGTGGTGGATGCTCGGTAGAACTGCTCATCCACACGGTTAAAAAGAGTACCCATGCTCTTTGTCTTGAAGCGCAACAATTAAAAAGTGATTGCACAGCAAATATTTCTCGATTAAGATGAAGTTCAAGAAAATTAATTTCACCGACTGTTAACGTGTAAACGTGATAGTATGCCTCTTCACAATCCTCACGTAAACAATGACATGAATCTCGCTCACTTATTGTTGGTCTTTTATCTCTCCGGTAATAAAAATAGAAGTGAAGGCAATGATCAGGAATCGATACAATTAACCCACAGCTCCCAGCAGTGACACCAAAGGGAAAGAAATACAAAAATGAAATAACTAGACCCTAATGGAAACATAAATAGCGGAAAGCCAAAAGGACAGTTACTTTCCCACAAAATGGCCAACTGGCTATCCAAAATAAAATAATATAAGCGAAACGCACTCAAAGACAAACCATAACAAAAATAACCCGCGACAGAAGAACCGCCTTGGAACAGTCAGTTGAACGAATTCCACTGACTGGGGTGGGGCTTAAATCGATTTTACGGAGCTGCAAGTCTCGCTTTTACTTCAGTCGCGATTTAGACAAATAGTTTGTTCAGTCCACATGAAGGCCTCCTAACCATCAGTGCAACATCTCCGAGTACACATAAATCAAACAACCACAGAGATGAAACAACGATGAGGACTCGACAGCAGAAACCACTGAAATGCTGGAGCAAACGAAAACCAACAGATAGACTCCGATGGGCCCGACAAGTGACAGAGCACCAGGTACCAACCAACATTACATAAAATTTATTTCTCTGTACATCTCAGTAAGCCTTTACACTTGAACCGTCATTGAATCTGAGGCCTGACCCACCTGCGTGCAATTAAAGAATAAAGCAAATTTGTCAACCGTGATTGGGTTAACTACCATGCATGCAGGCTGTCGTATAACAGTCATGTTGTACCCAATCTATTTATATCGAAGAATGAGTTTACGAAATATGGTGCTGAAATGGTTTTAATTAAATATTTTTCTGAATTTATATACTACGTCACCATAAAGTTCGGATTCTGGCAGCCCTTGTTGCAGAAGAGATTTAAAAAATAGAAGTGGAGGCAATGATCAGGAATCAATACAATTTACCCACAGCTCCCATCAGAGACACCAAAGAGAAAGAAACACAAACATGAAACAACAGACCCCAATGGAAACATCAACAGCAGAAAGCCAAAAGGACAGTTACTTTCCCACATTAAGTCCAACATTGTATATTGTAATTAATTGGAATGACGTCTATAAAATTTTTAAAAGGCTTCGCGTAGATTATGAAACCGATGACCCTATATAAGAAGTTTAGAAGTTTACAATTTATTACGAGTGTTGACGTCAGTTACATGACTAGACACTCTGGCAAATCTAAGTAGGGCCATCGAAAAACATCGTAAAAATTAAGTGATGGTTCCTAAATGCTTGTGAATATCCCTCATATTTTTGTTTTGGTTAACCAATCGGTGCTTTTGTGGGAAAGTACCTGCCCTTTTGGCTTTCCGCTATTGATGTTTCCATTAGGGTCTAGTTATTTCATGTTTGTGTCTCTTTCCCCTCGGTGTCTCTGATGGGACCTGTGGATTCATTGTATAGATTCCCGGTCATTGCCTTCACTTCTGTTCTTAGGTTCCTTAAAGATGGGACTTTACGTTTTTTTTTATATGGACCCCTTACTGCGTAAAGGAAGCTTTTGTTCAGGGTGTCCTCCTAATTTGATACAGCCAATAAAAGATGTTTTAGCCTTCATCCCATCGGTTTTAAAGGAAATTCCTGATATATATTCTGAAGAGCCTGTCCTGTTGATTGATTTCGAAGAAAAAGTGCTTGATAAAATGATTGAGTAAAACAAAATAAATGCCATATTTTTGAATGAATACCATTAAAACATTTTAACATTCATTTTCAATTAACTTCAATTTGATACAAAAACTATGAAATTAATCTGGTAATATGGTAGAATGGGTAAGTTAAAGATAAGCACTGCTGTAAGTTGTAGTCTATATATAAAGTGGTCATGAAATCAGTGTTGTTATATGTTTTGTCTAACTACAAGAGACTTTTCAGACAAAACTGGTTGTATTTTACTTGCCTTCTTGTTGATAGTTGATCCTAGTGTATACAGGAACGGGTTCAGCGCGGAGTTGATTGGCAGGACAAATACGGCGATCCAGGCGTATACGTCTCCCGAGATAATATGTCCTTTCAATCCCATGACACCTGTGCCATAAAATACAAACACGGTTGAAGGTTGTCTTCGGAAACAAAGAGCACACTATATACAGAAAAAGGCATCTCTGTAAAACGTGGAAAGACGGCTTACACCCTCTAGTAAGCACGTGCCCATTAATCTATTTTAAAATAAATATATAAATGAATAAAATAAAATAAAAATAAAATAAGCTGACGATCCCAAAGGAAATAAACAGAGAATGATTACTTTTTGGAGATGAATAACAAAGATATTTCATCAAGACTTTTCACGAGGTCAAAAACAATTTTTTAAAGTAAACAACACTGATGTCAAATTTTCATACTAAACAGCATTGATGTTTAGGTGCAACTTAGTTGACAGATCTAAAATGGTATGAATTTAGATACTTTGCTAGCATGGTATAAAATCCAAAATTTAAAAAGGTCATTACTCATAAACATGTGCTTGAGAATTCAATTAAAAGTTAATCAGGTCATTTACTTGTCACTATTGATTTATTCAAAATTTCAAAGTTCTAGCTTCGATATTGTTTGAGTCTGACAAGGTAAAATACCAACAATTACAAAGAGCAATAATTCATGAAATATGTGTTGCAATCATTTTGAAAGTTAGTAATATCATACCTAGCTCTAGCTTCAATATTTTGTTATAGATAATTTGGTGGCAATGTAAAATGCCCAAATTTGTAAAAGACCATAACTCATGAAAAATAATACAGAATTTATTCAAAAGTTATTCTGGTCTACTTATCATTCCCAATCCGCGTATAAAATTTCGATTCTGTGTCTCAAAGAGACAGAGATATTTTTCCACTAAAATTTCACCCATATTTATTCATAGGAACATAAATCAGGAAACGGGAACCATCCTGGTAAGAAAAAATATGCTGCCATCTATTTTTTATGAGAAAGCCATATATGAAATTTCAAAATCCTAGCATCCTTGCTTCTAAAGTTATGCTAAGCATTTGAAAGCGCGACGAACGGCCGAACAAACGGTCACCTCCCACTCCTGGGATGAAACTTTGCAGTCAGTCGCTTCATTTCGTCATATCTCTAGCAATACTTATCAAATGAAAATTATTCATATCAAATTAATCATTTAATTCGAAGACGCTCTATAAAAATAAAAGATAAACGCAATGCAGTGTTACTGACATGTGATGCCAAAAATGACGTGCGGGTCAGATTCCAAAGTCTCAGCTAAATTCTGTACCAATATCGCTATATGCTTCAGGGGAATATCAATCCCCATTTGCTTGAATGCTTGCCTGTATCCGCCGACGGATAGAATTTACATATCGCTGCATTTGGCAAATTTGTTCCATTCCATTGTGAAAGCTTGTCCATGTTGCGCGACATTTTAATCTGTCGGTTTCCATTGTGAACTCGGCGTGAAAGCACACTCTCAAATGATTGATTGGGAAAGGTCTAGGAACATTGCTAGACATGGTAAACATGCGCGTTATTGTGGTTAAAAAGGCAAAACTTCGTGGGATCTGGCATTGATTTGTTGGAATATCACATAAGGGTTATTTTGACGCATGAATGTGATTAATTTAGCGGTAAGCACTTCCCTTGAGGACCAACAGACGGGTCTTTCGACCACAACAGATACCTCACCACACCTCAACCGAAACGGTCCCTCTTCAACACATAACAATCCACGTACCTTTCCCCTGTACATACGCCTATAGACACGAATTCGCCTGTCTACTCGCGATAAACTAAACTCGGATTCATCGCTGAATAACACGTTACTGCAGTCTATTCGAAGCCATCCTGGGTATTGACGACGCCACTGCATCCTGGATCACGATATTTTCTTCGATTACGTCGGGGACGATTTCTAATCGTCTGACCCGAAACGTTAAAGCGTCCAGCAGTAGCAAATGCCGACTGGAATCGCTGGCGTGAATGCGTATGAGTGATCAAACGGTCCTGTCTCAGCTTCGTTACTTTAGATCGCCCTGACCTTGACGCGTCGGAAGTGATCTCAGTCTGGTTGTACCCACATAGGATCCGAACAAACTTGCAACGCGCGATACACAACATGCCTATTGCCCTGTCACGTTCGTTTTGGCTTAACCGTGGCATTGTCAGCATATCCTGCAGTAACGGTGCCGGTTGAATTCCAATGTTCTGTCCCCATTGACTACCGAAACGTGTGTTTACATGTTTAAAATAACGACAAGTATACCTTCCAGATGACAGAAACCAGTTACACGTTTTATGCGTTTTTCAATTATGCCTGATTGATTTTAAAACATTGTCGTACGATTGTCTTGTAAAACAGATGATCTTTAGACAAACATAATTTCTATGTTAAAACGGACATATTCCATCTAAAATGTATAGATTATATTTTCTTTTCTCTTTTTTTAAGTTGGTCGAAAAAAGGAATAACTTACCCATAATGCCAACTGGAAACAAACATATGAAGTTTGTGAAGACAACTAGGAAAAGATTTCTGGCGATAGTGACGTCTTGTTTGCGCTTGTTCGAGGTGATCCTTGACCCGCTGGTGAGAATCTCGTGATAAATAACAATCTGGGCAATGGCAATCAATATGATAGTGAAGAAGTTGAAGACAATAAAAATCCCCACTGCATATTCCCAGCCTGCTGGTCGGTCACGAGTAAGAGGAAGAGCAAGGCAGACAGCCGATCGTGAGTAAAATTTGCTTTCAAAATACGAAGGAGCCATAAATGGAACCAAGGCAATGCAAAACAAAACAATCCAGCTTGCGATGCAAAAGATGGCAGCCTGTGTACGTGAGAGGTGAAATCTACCAAAAGGAAATTTCACTTTAATAAGTCTGTCGAAGCTGATCAAACACAAGAAAATTACCGAACCCTCGCTGGCCAAAGTTGAAAGGACGCCAGCAAGGTTACATATCCATCCATGTCTCCAGTGAAAATCATTCCAGACATACTCACCTCTGAAGGCAACGTCAGCTATAGCAAGTATGAGCAGATATATACCCATCATAAAGTCGGCGATGCCTAGGTTTGTAACAAATATCCCATATGTCTTAAATAACGTTGATCGTTGGAAATAAAGTCTGACAACTAGCACAGAAGCGTTTCCCGCAAGAGCAAGGAGCCCTATTATCCACAAGAAAGCACGCAATACATCCTGTCGCATCAAATCATCACAAGAAGAAAACTCATCTTTCCGAGGAAAACAGCTTGCCTCAGAAACAGAAGGAGGTCGTACACAACATAATGTGAAAGAATCTGTGTATAAAAATGATAAAGATTCTAAAAAATTAAATATTCCTTCATTAAACGATGTGATCTTGTTCCCATGCAAATCTAGTGTAGTTAATTTTCCAAGATCTTGAAAGGAGTTTTCTAACACTTTTTCGACCAGGTTAAAGCTTAGATTTAATGTCTGAATGTTCGCCAAGCCTCGAAGCATACCAGGTAGTATCACTTTAAGTAATGAACCTGATAAATCTATTTCATGTACATTAAAGAGTCCCTTAAAAGCATCTTCTTCTATAAGTTCTATAGGATTTCCTATCAGAGAAATACTTTCCACCCTATTAAGACCTTCGAAAATGTTCGACTTGAGGACCTTAATTCTGTTACAACTGATATCCAATGTGAGGAGATTCTTTAACGAGGTAAACAAACCAATCGATAGTTCTTTGACATCACATTCAGATAACAAAAGCTCAGCCAAATACGGGAATCCCTCAAAAACTGATAGACCATGATCAAAATTGTTGTGTGATAAAACCAGTTTACGTAAAACTGAAGATACATTTGTACTTTTGCCTAGGAAATGTATGTTTGTGATATTATGGCATAAAACTGATAGAGCATGACAGCTACAGTTTTCTGGGCAATCCAAATGACACAGCAACTCGTCATCGCCTTGTTGGCAGTTCCTTTCACTGTCACACACATGTTCAAAGGGTATGCAAACGGAAGATCCATGACACCTGAACTGATTCTTACATGGCCGATACATATCTGAAAGAGATATTTTGAGCAGAAATAAGAAAAATATCACAATTTTTCATCTTAAAATTTTCATTTTTTCGGCGATTAAGGTTACAATGTATTCGTATAGGCGTGTTTTTGTAATGGAAAGAAGCACAAACTTAAATCAACATCACCACAAGGAAACGTCACAAGCGGAAAGCCAAACGGACAGTTACTTTCCCAGAAAATGGCCAAACGGCTATCCAAAATAAAATGTTGGCTGACGGACGGACGGACGGATCGACGGGAACTTGCATGCCTAAGTCTTTCTGCCAAAGCCGATTTAACAAAAATGGGAACTTTATGTATGTTCACAACAGCATTCAAAAGCACACATTCTCTTTCACTGAATTTTGAATTTCACCTGCAGTGTAACGCGAACAAGATATGGTGTAAAAAGGGGTTGAGTTAAGATAACTTATAGCATAGAAGGGAACACTGTGAAATGGGTGACAATAAGAAGTGGAATTAATCTTCATTGCTTTGTTTGTAGCTGGCCTCGGTAGCTCAGTCGGATGCGCGTCTGACTGGTGATCAGGAGGACGCGGGTTCGACTCCCGCCGGGGTAGGCAACATTCTCTCATGGAGATTGATCATGAAATTTTTTCTACGGTCATTCTCTCCCTTCCGCTGATTCAAGAAGGGCAGTTGTCAGTCAAAGCTTTGTTTGTATTGTTTGCATTGGAGTTTAACGGCCCAGTCAACACTATTTTAGGTCATTTTTGAGCCTGTCAGTTTACCTATCCATACTTTTCTTGGGCAGGCTAATACATAAGCGGTTAACCAGTACAGTGCATATTCTTTCGCCAGAAACTAACAACTGCCCTTCTTGAACCAGCGGAAGGGAATCCAGTCTAACGCGCATCCGACTTGGCTACCAAGGCCGGCAATCTTCATTCCATGAATTAACCCATTTAGTATCAGAAACCCCAAAACTGGTACCCTGAAAAACAGTGCAGGCCAAGATCAGACGCCGCAGAACGCGGCGTCTGATCAGGCCCTACACTATTTGTAAAAAGTTCAGCCATTTTCCAAATCAATTTTGAAGAAAACACAGTCTGACACCCCTAAATTTTGAATTGGACTCCTGCTATATACATGGAGGAAGATTCCATTTGGTACAAAAAGGGTTAAGCACAAATACTTACCGCAGTGTTGCTCGTCGTCTGAGTTAAGACAGTGAGGTACGCCATCACAAACTAATTCTGACGATATACAGTAGCTGTCATGGCATTTGAAATAGTTCACAGGACAGGTAAAGTTTTCTAAAGAGGAAAAGAAGAGAAGTAAATAGTTCAAGCAAAACTTAGGACACATCCGTAAGGACATACATACAAGGAATATAAAGTAAAAAGGTAACTGTTGCATTGGAATACATACAAAACGATATTTAGTATGAAGTTTGCCCTTTGAAACAAAGAATACAAGTAAGATAGAAAAATAGAGGAATCTTTGGTGGAGTTGGTGTTCCCGCTCCAACCCATCCTCCCGAAAAAAAATAATGTCAATGGTATAGGGGGAGTTGTCATTTAAAGATTTTTCTTTTTTATCTGTGGTGGCTAACTTTTTCATTGGAAACAAGTTGTTTTAGCTATTTTGGTAGAGACTTATTGATTGTTTTGGGTTGAACGACACGTCAACTATTGTTGGTCAGTTTGAGTTGAGAAAGGAAGAAAAATAGATAGAAGAGATAGTAGAGTAGATGGACGTGAGGGACAGGGGAAAATAAATGGAATTATAGAAATAGATGAGCCCCGCCTAGCGAATTTGTGTCTTCGAGCATTCCGTCATGACAAATTTTAACTGCGTATGCCCAGCCATTCAGAGGGGCCAGGGATATGGCTTTCTGTCTTCACTTTTACTTTGCAAGTGTCACCAATACACAATCTATTCTATAATTCTGACCCCCTTAGACCTCACATTTATATAGTAAAACTGGGGTTGACATGGGTAAACCTTATTTTTTCATTATTTCTGCTCTAAAATATAGATTGTGGGTACTCGTTAGAACAGCCCCACTGAGGCAGTTCTAACGTGTATTCACAATCTATATTATGAGCCGAAATAAGACAAATATCACAATTTTCATCTGAAAATTTTCGTTTAACCAAGGTAAAATTTACAATGTTATTTGTATTGGTATATTTTCATAATGGATCAAAATCTTAACCATACGTTAACTAACGACGTCGTTAATGTGGAAACTTACCACAAAACTGCAAATGTGACATATCCCTACATCCACGAACGTCTCCATATTCATCAAACGCCAGCAAACATTGCACTTCAGTTGTAGTGCTCTCTCCACTGGAGCAACGCATTATCTCAGATGGTAACAGATCAGAAAATGACAGCTCAGTAGACGTACTTTCTTCAGAAAAAAAGACATGAAATCCACCTTAATCACAGGTAATAATGAAACCCTTCACGAGAAAGTCTGTCTTTGGAAATACTGACCAGATAAGACAACAAGAGGGCCATGATGGCCCTAGATCCCTCACCTGATCCACACTGCAGCAATGAAATGGAAGATTATACAGTAAGGTGCCTTGTCAGAAGGAAAATACAGGCCAAATATCAAAGCTCTATCTCAAATGGTTCAAAAGTTATGATAAAGTAGGTCAAAGGTCAAGGTCACATATCAAACTTTTTGTATGGATGTGAAGCCATTGCCAAAAGGAATATACATGCCAAATATGGAGGCTCAATCACAAATGGTTCCAAAGTTATGATTAAGTAGGTCACAGATCAAGGCCAAGGTCACAGCTCAAATTTTTGGCATATGTGGGAAGACCTTTTCACAAGGAACATACATGCCAAATATGAAGGTACCTTAAATGATTCAAAAGTAATGACAAAAACGATCAAAGGTCAAGGTAAAAAAATTTGCATGTTTGAGAAGCCTTTGTCACAATTCATGTCAAATATGAAGGCTCTATCTTAAATGGTTCAAAAGTTATGAGAAAGAAGGTCAAAGGTCAAGGTCACAGGTCAAACTTTTTGTGTGGGTGAAAGTCGTTGCCACAAGGAACATACATGACAAAGATGAAGGCTCTTCCTCAAATGGTTCAAAAGTTATGATAAATTAGGTCACATGTCAAGGTCAAGGTCACATATCATTTTTGCATGACACAAGGAAACTACATGCCAAATATGAAGGCTCTATCTCAAATGGTCAAAGTAGATCAAAGGTCAAGGTCATAAGACTAATCTTTTGTATTGGTGGGAAGACCTTTTCATAAGGAACATACATGCCAAATATGAAGGCACCATCTCAAATGGTTCAAAAGTTATGATAAAGTAGGTCAAATGTCAAGGTAAAGGTCACATTTTATGTATGAATAGGAAACCCTTGTCAAAAGGAACCTACATGCCAAAGATGAAGGCTGTATCTCAAAAGCTTAAAAAGTTATGACAAAGTAGGTCAAAGGTCTATGTGATGGGTCAAAATTTTTGAATGGCTGGGAAAGCCTTGTCACAACGAATCTACACGCCACATATGAAGGCTCTATCTCAAACGGTTCAAAAGTTATGACAAAATAAACTAGTGATCTACTTTTTGATTTGACATGACCCATATTTGAACTGAGATATTGTCCAGATGATCATTCTGAGCTAGTTTTATGATGATTGGACTAAAACTTTGGCCCCTAGGTGTGTTCACAACGTTTTTCTATGATTTGACCTGCTGACCTACTTTTCGAACCAACATGACCCATATTCAAACTTGATCCAGATATTGTCAAGATTATTATTCTGAGCAAGTTTGATGATGATCGGACCAAAACTGGGGCCTCTAGTGTGTTCTCAAGGTTTTTCTATGATCTGACCTACTGACCTACTTATTGACCAGACATGACCCATATTCGAAATAAATCGAGATATTGTCAAATGATCATTCTGCGCCAGTTTGATTATGAAAAGACCAAAACTGTGGCCCTTAGAGTGTTCACAACGTTTTTGTATGATTTGAGCTACTGACCTACTTTTTGACCCATTATGACCTGTATTCAACATTGACAGAGATATTGCCAAGATGATCATTCTGAGCAAGTTTGATGATGATCAGACGAAAACTGTGGTCTCTGGTGTGTTCACAAGGTTTTCTACGATTTGACCTACTTTCTGACCCGACATGACCCATATTCGAACTTCACCTAGATATTGTCATGATGATAATTCTGAGCAAGTTTGATGATAATTAGACTATAATTGCAGTCTCTAGAGTGTAAACAAGGTTTTTTTTATGATTTGACCTACTTTTTGACCCAACATGACCCATATTCGAACTTGACCAAGATATTGTAGAGATGATCATTCTGAGCACGTTTGATGATGACTCGACCAAAACTGTGGCCTCTAGAGTGTTAACAAGGTTTTTCTACGGTTTGACCTACTGACCTACTTTTTGACCCACATGACCCATATTCGAACTTTACCGAGATATTGTTAGGATGATCATTCTGAGCAAGTTTGAGGATGATTGGACCAAAACTGGGCCCTCTAGAGTGTTAACAAGGTTTTTCTATGATTTGACCTACTGATCTACTTTTTGACCCGACACGACCCATATTCGAACTTGACCGAGATATTGCCAGGATGATCATTCTCAGCAAGTTTGAGGATGATTGGACCATATATATGGCCTCTAGAGTGTTAACAAGGTTTTTCTATGATTTGCCCTACTGACCTATTTTTGACCAGACATGACCCATATTTGAACTTGACCGAGATATTGACAGGATGATCATTCTGAGCAAATTTGAGGATGATTGGACCCAAACTGTGGCCTCCAGAGTGTTAACAAGGTTTTTCTATGGTTTGACCTACTGACCTACCTTTTGACCACACATGACCCGTATTTAAACTTGACCGAGATACTGCCCCATAATCGAACTTGACTAAGATAATATCAGGATGATCATTCTGAGCAAGTTTGAGGATGATTGGACCAAATCTGTGGCCTCTAGAGTGTTAACAAGGTTTTTCTAAGATTTGCCCTACTGACCTATTTTTTACCCGACATGACCCATATTTAAAGTTGACCTAGATATTGTCAGGATGATCATTCTGAGCAAGTTTGAAGATGATTGGACCCAAACTGTGGCCTCCAGAGTGTTAACAAGGTTTTTCTATGGTTTGACCTACTGACCTACCTTTTGACCACACATGACCCGTATTCAAACTTGACCGAGATACTGTCAGGATGATCATCCTGAGCAAGTTTGAGGATGATTGGACCAAAACTGTGGCCTCTAGAGTGTTAACAAGGTTTTCATTTGATTTGACCTGGTGACCTACTTTTTGACACGATATGACCCATATTCAAACTGTGGCCTCCAGAGTGTTAACAAGGTTTTACTATGGTTTTACCGAATGGCCTACTTTTTGACCCGACATGACGCATTTTCAAACTTGACCGAGATACTGTCAGGATGATCATTCTGAGCAAGTTTGAGGATGATCGGACCAAAACTGGGGCCTCTAGAGTGTTAACAAGGTTTTCCTTTGATATGACCTGGTGACCTACTTTTTGACCCAACATGACCCATATTCGAACCTGACCGAGATATTGTCAGGATGATCATTCTGAGCAAGTTTGAGGATGATTGGACCAAAACTGTGGCCTCTAGAGTGTTAACAAGGTTTTCCTTTGATTTGACCTGGTGACCTACTTTTTTACCTAACATGACCCAAATTCGAACTTGACCGAGATATTGTCAGAATGATCATTCTGACCAAGTTTGATGATGATTGGACCAAAACTGTGGCCTCTAGAGTGTAAACAAGAAAAAATTTACGCACGACGGACGACTGATGACGGACGACGAACGACGACGCCGGACATCTCACAGTCACAAAAGCTCACCATGACCTTCGGTCAGGTGAGCTAAAAACGGCCTGCTCAACTACAGACTAGCATGAGCCTTGAAAGATAAGATACAGATTCTAAAGGTAATCAGCTATCATAGGACGGAAAGCAGAAGCGCAGGCTGATCAGAACCTTTGTTGTTCACATATGTTATACTGTTAACCCTTATCCCGCTGCATAACTGAATAAAGCCACTCCCATTGCTGAGTATCAACCAATCAGATAACTTGATATAATATATTGGCTCAATTCACAGACTACATGACAAACAGTTAAGATCTTGATCAGATAGCTTCTGAAGAAGTTATATGATCTGGATCTACACTGTTTGCAAAGGTAGGGATTGTCGTGAACAGCGGGATAAGGATTAATACAACTATCTTTGTAAAATAGAAGTGAAGGCAATGATCAGGAATCGATACAATTAACCCACAGCTCCCATCAGAGACCTCAAAGGGAAAGAAACATAAACATAAAACAACTAGACCAAAATGGAAACCTCAATAGCGGAAAGCCAAAAGGACAGTTACTTTCGGTTGTAATAATATATTGAACAAAGTTTGACCAAATTTCATCTATTCTTTCTTGAGATCGGATGCCAACAAGCCAAAACTTACAGTTTTTTGGAAGCTTTGCCCTTGAAAAAACGGTCAAGGTCACCAAATTCTAATGACGTATGTGGTAGGTTGCAATGATATATTGTACCAAGTTTGACCAAATTTTACCAATTCGTTCATTAGATAAGGTGTAGACAAGCCAACATTTACATTTGTTGGGGGTCTGTTTCCTTGAAAATAAGGTCGAGGACACCAAAACCTTATCAAATCTTTGGTAGATAATGATATTATAGTGTACCATGCTTGACCAATTCTCATCAATTCTCTTTCATGAGATAGAGTGCAGAGAAACCCTTTTTTGCCCAAAATTGACCATCCAGGAGGGAGGGGGTTGTGCCTTTAAAAATGAGGTCAAGGCCATCAAAACCTAACGACTGTTTTCTCTAATCCTAGTGATGTTACCATGCAAGTTTAGTCAGAATCCATCAATCTGTTAAGGAGATATAGTGCTTCAAAATGCCAACGCCAAAGTCGACAGCAACGCTGTAGCAAAACGGACCCGCACCAAAAACAACATGCCCCTCTCCCATTCGGTGGGGGAACATAACCAAATATTTGCAATTGAAAATTGCTAGTTCTAGAGATAGAAAAGGCGTCATTTAAGCAAACGAGTGCGTTATCATAATGAAATAATTATTGTAGTGATATGAACCACTTGTATTGGCTGGAAGTTGGAATAATACCACGACATTAAAAGGAATGAATACCAATTCATGGGATTTTTTTTGTGTTTACCAAATAGAAGTGGAGGCAATGATCAGGAATCGATACAATTAATCCACAGCTCCCATCAGAGACACCAAAGGGAAAGGAAAACAAACATGAAACAACAGACCCTAATGGAAACACCAACAACGGAAGCCAAAAGGACAGTTTCTTTCCCACAAAATGGCCAATAGGCTATCCAAAGTAAAATAATATAAGCGACACAAACACCCAAAGACAAACCATAACAAAAATAAACCGCGACAAAAGAACCGACTTGGATCGGTCAGTGGAAACGAATTCCACTGGGGGACTTTAACCACGTGGCCACAATCAGTTTGCCTACAATCATGTAAAAACACCCCTGTTAACCTTATACCATATAGAGAAAACTGGCGTTTGCAGGGGAATACATTATTGTTCTTATTTTTGCTCCAAAATAAAGGTTGTGGACACTCGTTAGAACTGCCTCATTGTAGAACCTCCGGTGCAAACAAGCACCCACATACCATCACCAATTTTCATTAGAAAAAAAATGACCGTTTTGTAGACTTTAAAGAGTGCACTATGTCACCCGGATCTTCAAGGAAATAGGGAGCTTGGTTTACAGGAAAAAGACAGAAATTCAACTTCGTGAAGTTGATGTCGCACCTGCTCCCCACCTGCCCAACACAAAAAATAAAAGTTTTTTTAAGGCAGAAGAGATGAATATAGGGAAGAATCCACAGCCTATATATGTAAAGTAAAAAACTGACTAAGTTCACAATGTGATAAAATGAACTAAAATGATCCAAGAATTATATCCAAAGCATATGAACATCCTTCATATCATGGAGAAAACACAAGCTAAGTTTCAAAATGATTAGTATAAAACTGTAAGAGGCGTTGCGATGTCGAGGTACCTATCATATATCAACTGAAGGTTAACAATGACTAAGTTCACAATGTGGAAAAATTGACAAAATTGATCCGAAGATTAAGTCCAAACCGACAAAGTTTCAAAATGATTAGTGTAAAACTGTAAGAGGAGTTGCGGTGACAAAGAGGTACCTCCTGTATATCAATTGAAGGTTAAAAATATTCTGAGATTTATGTCGAAACCACATGCACATCCTCATACCATGCCGAAAGCACAGGCTAAGTTTCAAAATGATCGGTATAAAACTTCAAGAGCAGTTGCGATGACAAGAGGTGCCTATCATATATCAATTGAAGGTTAAAAAAAATGACTAAGTTCACAATGTGGAAAAAGTGATAATAAAAATTGATCTGAAGATAAAGTCCAAACCACATGCGCATCCTCATGCCATGGCAAAACCACACAAAAAGTTTCAAAATGATCGCTATAAAACTGTAAGAGGAGTTGCGATGACAAGAGGTACTTATCCTATATCAACTGAAGCTTAAAAATGGCTAAGTTCACAATGTGCAAGGAGTGAAAAAAAATATTCTAAGAATTATATCGAAACCACATGCACATCCTCATACCATGCTGAGAAGCCTCCGTGGTGTAGTGGTTACGCTACTCGCCTTGTAAACCAGGGATCGCAGGATCGATCTCGGGCTTCTCCAGACTTTCAGATGAGTCTTTAAACCGAGGTCCCGTCTCCGTATGACCTTAGCTGTTGGTGGGACGTAAAACTCTAACACTCACTCGCTCACTCATACCATGCTGAAAGCACATGCAAAGTTTCAAAATAATCGGTATAAACTGCAAGAAAAGTTGCGATGACAAGACGTACCTATCGTATAACAATTGAAGCTTAAAATGACTAAGTTAAAAACGCGCAAAAAGTGAAAAAAAATATTCTGATAATTATGTCGAAACCACATGCACATCCTCATACGATGCCGAAAGCACATGCTAAGTTTCAAAATGATCGGTATAAAACTGCAAGAGCAGTTGCGATGACAAGAGGTACCTATCGTATATCAATGGAAGGTTAAAAATGACTAAGTTCACAATGTGGAAAAAGTGATAAAAATTGATCCGAAGATAAAGCC
This sequence comes from Lucinisca nassula, assembly GCA_963580285.1. Lineage (NCBI taxonomy): Eukaryota > Metazoa > Mollusca > Bivalvia > Lucinida > Lucinidae > Lucinisca > Lucinisca nassula. The sequence continues at coordinate 74,000,447 of OY757016.1, forward strand.
CAAACCACATGCGCATCCTCATACCATGCCAAAAACACACAAAAAGTTTGAAAATAATCGGTATGAAACTGTAGGAGGAGTTGCGATGACAAGACACCAGTGTAAAATGTTGACGGAAATACGGACGGACAACCGGACGGACGGACGGAAACTTGCACGCCTATGTCTTCCTGCTAAAGCAGGTTCGACAAAAAGAAAGCCCGAATGTATGTCCTGTATATCGGATTCCCTTAACTCGAAGAGTGTCTAATTTTACGGACCCATTACGAAAACACATCCGTGTGACATACTGCATTCTTTCACATCTCCAAAAGGTTATTTTTTTCTGATAGAAATTTGAGATAATTTTCTCCTCTGTACTGCAAACATAAGTTGTGGGTGTTCGTTAGAACGCTTCACTGTGACGGCTCTAACGGGTTCTAACAAGTACCCACAATCTATGTTTTAAGCAATAATGAGGAAAAGAGTGACTACATCACGAAAACACGCCTATATAATTTTGACCCCCTTGAACCCCACTTTTATATAGTAAAACTGAGGTTAGCAGGGGTAAATCTTATTTTTCTTATTTCTGCTCTAACATATAGATTGTGGGTACTCGTTAGAACCGCCTCGATGAGGCGGCTCTAACGAGTACGCATAATCTATATTTTGAGCAGAAATAAGAAAAATATCACAATTTTTATCATAAATTTTTCATTTTTACAGCGGTAAAATTTACAGTGTATTTGTATAGGCGTGTTTTCGTAATGGAATACCCTCGTAAATCAGTTTTCTGTATATAAACTGGGATTTACGGGGGTGTTCATTTGAGATTTGCTAACGAGATGCATAACGTAGATTTTGTATAATTACCTGAACATCTTGGAATACTGCAGAATTCCCACCGTATGTTTGGATAATTTGTGAAACACCATGGATATCCCTTACCATTCGGGTCTCTACAGCTATTTCTAGCTTTAGCGACCGATCCATCCAACTGGAACAAGAATGCATGGGTATAGTTGTGATTATGGGGACTCTGTGACGACCAGGGCTGACAGGGAATACCATTTGATGTTACTGAAATGTTTCCGTCGTACATCTTTGAGTCCATGCCATCCCAGCAGTCTGTGGTGTTATCTATAGATATATGAAAATCCCACTATTAAGGTCACTCAAAACTAAGTACAAGACCATGCAGTTAATAAATTCCTCAAAGGTAACTGCTCATTTTTTTATCATATGACGTCGCGTCTGAGGGTGTAATCACGCCATGTAATAAATTCGATTATCCACTAGAGGATTAAATATGCAAATTAGTTAGATACGCCCCGTAACGTTACATGTATGACGTCCTTAACGACGTCGCATTTGCTAATGGCGGAATATTGACATTTTTGTGAAATAATCGTAAATGAAATGCGTTTTAAATGTCATATGCTAAATAGAATCTTGCATTCGTGCTCATGTATTATTGAATTTTATTAAGCTCGGCACAGCCTCGCATTTTATCCCTTTTCCTCAACTCGTTTAATAAATTGAAAAATACATGAGCACGAATGTAAGATACTCTATATATCCAGCATGAATGAGGAAACATTTTGGAAGATAAGGCCAATCCAAATATTTTATCGTACTTCGACTAATGGAAGAACTGCACTGCAAGAGACTTGTCATTCATATAAATGCTATGATATTGTGCGGTTTGGTTTATGACTTTCAAAAAAAAAAAAAAAAAAAAAAACGATTTCTCTTTTGCAACAAGCCCAAAAGACCTTTTTCTTGAATATGATTCTCCTGCAAAATTGTGGTTACACCTTAAAGAAAAACAAAACATGATCGTTTATAATAGTAAAGGATAGTAAAGACCCTGTGACACAAAAAGGGCAGACAAGATAAAAAATGCCTGCGTTAACCCTGATCCTGCTGAATATTTTAATTAACCGCACACATTTCAGACTATCAGCCAATCAGATAACATGAGATTATGTTCTTCCTTCAAATTCACAAACTGAATGACAAACAGTGTAGATTCTGATCAGATGGCTTCTTCTGATCTACACTGTTTGCAAAGTAGGGGTTGTCGTGAACAGCATGATAAGGGTTAATTAAATTGGCTGCGCCAAATGAAGAGTTCTTCAGGCACAACAAAGATTCAGATCTGATTACAGTCTTCGCTGCGCGCTTTATTGATGCCCATTTACGCAAAACAGTAGTGATGACAATGATCTGGAAGTGATACGATTGCCACACATCTCCCATCCAAGACAACAAAAAAATAAACAAAAAAAACTACACCGTAATGGAAACGTCATAAACGGATAAGTCAAATGTATATCCAAAATAAAAAATATATTAACAATACATACACGCGAAGACGAAATAAAACAATCATAAACCAAAACAGAAGAACCGCCTTGGAGAGGTTAGTAAAAAGCTTTTACAATGTGTGTGGTGTGGGTTTTTGGAGGCGTTGGGGGATTCGACGTGGCCACGATACTCGCTCTTGGTTCCGTCGTGGTTTAGATAAAATAATTTGTTTAGTCCGCATAAAGGATTTGTAACTCATCAGTGCAACATCTCCGAGAACATAAAAATCGAACGAATGCAGAGATGAAACAACATTGCGGACTAACTGAAATGCTGGAGAAAGGAAAACTAACCGTTGAAAAAAGCTCTTTAATGCAATCAGGGAAGGCAGTATTCCGACTATGTTCATGTACTAATTGCTTTGGGTCTTCGCTGAGTGCACGTGCCCAGAACGGAAACCTCTCTCTTTTTACTTTCCGCTCCCATTGCTATAACTCGAACACGGACGGCTCGATTACCGTGGCTAATTCGAAGCCGTTCTGGAGTCCAAAGAGAATTCTCCCCTTAGCTCCAGATATCCCAATGCTTAGGATAATTTATGACAGTTTGATTTTGTTCTGAAAAAAGTATGTTGTGTGAACTCATAAGAATCGCCTCATTGAGGCGATTCTAATGAGTACACACAATATTCCTTTTCTATTAACAAAAGGGGAGTGGGCCTCCGTGGCCTAGTGGATAAAAGCGCTGACTTTTGTTCATTAGGTATCTCATCGCTGTGGGTTCGAGCCTCGCTCGGGTCACATGTGAGACACCAAGTTCTGCAACGGTAGGTCAGTTGTTTTTTCTGTGGGTACTCCGGTTTTCACCCACCTCTGATCAACGATAGGCTCGATATGAGTGAAATAATCTTGAAAGGGCCGTAAAACCAAAAAAAAAAAATAACAAAAAGGGGGAAAGTTATTCTCAAATCAACCTCAATATGCCTCATTGCCTGGTGCTATATTAAACCAAAAGGAATTCAAACTATCCCTAACTCGAACAAACTTCCATGGTCCCTATGTAATTATTCTGACCCCTTGACCCCCACTTTTATATAGTAAAACTGAAGTTTACAGCCGTAAGCCTTATTTATGCTCTGAAATTTAGATTGTCGGAACTCTTTAGAACCGCCTCGATGAGGCGGTTCTAACGTGTACCCACAATCTATATTTTTAGCAGAAATAAGAAAACTATCACATTTTTTCATCTTAAAATTTTCATTTTTTCGTCGATATAGGTGGCAATGTATTTTTTTTTTTCGGTGGTAAAATTTGCAGTTTATTTGTATAGGCGTGTTTTCGTAATGCCAAAGATACTCGAGCTATTGAAGTTCGACTGTATTGTGTGTTAAACCTTGTCCTGCTGAACCCGGATACGTCTTATCTTTCAAACAATGAAGATCCCTATCAGATTGCTTCTGAAGAAGCCATCTAATCAGGATCTTCATTGTTTGTCATTCAGTTTATGAATTTGTCGCAATAATTTGCTTCAAGTAATCTGATTGGTTGATAATCGATATTGGGTGTGGCATATTTAAATATTCAGAAGGTCAAGGGTTAAGGGAAATGAATACACCTGACATATTCTATAGTTTTAAGAGTGCGAGACAACTCTTTGAAATCCTTATTTATTTTCTTGTACAATAACTCTTCTGTGATGTATTCTTAAGGAAAGAATAGTGTAGTTTATATTTTCTTGTCCTTTGGGATCATTGATTTTGAAAATATTTGAGGGTCACTGAAGAGGCCTAATTGGCTGAAACTAGCTAGTCTAGCCCAGGAAACATGAACACTCCATATTTTCCAGTTCTTTGAAGTATCCCTTGCTTCCAAAGGATAACCTTTCTAGGACATATTTAACCTTAGGAGCAAATAGACCCATTGGATAAGGGAGTCTAAATACCTTTTGAAGAAAATGCCTCCCACAAAGGAGTAAATATTCTCTCTTACAATATTACAAGAGTATATGTAATATATATTAAAATAAACTCACCTGTACAAATTTCGACATCGCAAAATTCCCATGTTACATTTGAATTAAGTGTGAAACACCATGGTTTGCCTTCACCATTTGGATCTCTGCAGTAATTCTGTGCATCAGCCACAGAGCCATCGTATGGATATAGGGAAGGATCTTCTAGGTTGTGGTAGTGAGGTGTCTGACTAGACCAATGCTGACAAGTTAATCCACTGCTTGTGACTGCTGTGGTTCCGTGATACTCCTTGGAGTTGAGCCCATCCCAACAATCTGACCTTCCTATGACTGATTGCGATATTAATAGATTATGACCAATTAATATGTTAAGCAAAGCACACTTTTAAAGCATCTGATAAAACAGTTTAAATCTATCTGCACTTAAAATTTATAGCCATAGTCAAGATGTTTTCCCTTTTGCAATAGATTATTTTGATATTTTCCAAAAAGTGGTACATTTGTTTTATATTTGCGAGCTAGAGCCGTATTTTTATATGTGTTCAATTTATGTAGTATTAATATGGTTGCAAACTGCAGAAGACTACATGGCTCATCGTTTAAGTGTACAGGTGAGCATGTTATTCAGGTTTCTCCACTTTTGGGCAGAGATAAGAGAATTTTTCAAGAGGCAGCATGTTGACCATTTGATGACGAAGGGCGTTTTCAGACGAAAAATGTGGAAGTTTCATTGAAATGTCTATCTCTTCCCCTAGTTTCTTAATTTGTAAAGCCCTAGTGATATTCCTTTTAATACTTTGGATTTGGATTGTTTCAGAACATTTAAATATATTTAGAATTTATAAAAAAATCATTCTGCAAAATAGTTTAAAGTAGAGGAGCTAATATCCATTTGTATGTATCAATCGAACATCGGAATGCTGAATGACACTTTTGGGTTCTACTTCTTAAGTATGCTACACATTACCAACGGTCAAGTAGAGCAGTGTTGTCAGTGAAACATACTGAATCAACTTTTGAAATGAAAACTAAGTAGTATTGGCGGCACTTTGGTGCCACGGACTGCGCATGCTCGGGGATGACGTCATGGCGCGGCGGCCATATTGGATATTGGAAAATATGACCTTGGATTAAAAGGTCGATGATTTGACCTCGGATTAAAAGTTCAATGATCACTAAAATGTTTTCGATGATTTGACCTCGGATTAAAAGTTGAATTCAGTGGTCATAAAAGAAATACTTCATAAAGGGATTAAATTTCACCAAAGTGTTGCGACTTTATAGGAATGTTAGCGAAATGTTAATTTTAGCAAAAGTCTGTCCGTCTTTTGATAGGGAACTGCAATATTGTTAAAAGAGCTGGTCAATGTTTACTTTTGAACGAATCAAAGCTTTTTCATTTTAAGTTCTTTCTCATAAGAAAACCGCATTTGACAATTTTAACATAGAAAATTAATTAGCTCTTTCCGTTTGTCGCTATACTTGCCCTCGTAAACCCCATAATAAAAGTATTGTAAAATCCCGCATATAAAGTAACCGTTAAAAAAAATGTTCATTGTACTGACGTTATCTACAGAACACACGTTTTGACGAGCAAGCAATGACTAGTTTGGACAGGTTTGCAACGATAAAAATGATTTAATGTTGCTTTTGTCTATAAGTAAATTTTGACTTATAAAATATAAGTACGAAAAGGCTCCAGATAAGCCCCGTTGACAGTAAAACAATCGCCTCTTATGATATATTTTTCATCAAAATACAGTCCGAAAGAAATAACTTACCAGTTTAAGCCGTCACAACGCCAAGCGCGTACGTTTATTTAAGATCGGAAGTATTTTCAATGCCTTATTGTTATGTTAAATATTAATCCCTTTCGAGTCTCCACGATGTCATGTATGGGTTTATGTAAGGCCCGAGCATTTTCCATACCGTATTGTAGTGTCAAAAATTAATCCCCTTAAAGTCTCCACGATGTCTTGAAAGTGTTTATTTAAGACCTGGGGCATTTTCAATACCTTATTGTTGTGTCAAATAGTAATCCCCTTATAGTCGCCATTCAGTCTGAGATATTTTACTTGTTGAAACATGACCAGTTCGATGGGCTATTTTAAGAATTCCCGGCTCACTAGAAAATCGATCACATTACCATATCTCCCTTAAAGAAAGAGGCAAAATGTTTCACTGTCAGAATGTAACAAACACTACGCCATTATTCGGTCCTACGAATTGCCGGAGCTTACCGGTGAAGGGCTCAATGCACATACATACATACATACATACATACATACATACATACATACCATCAGTCCATCCATCCATCAATCCATACAAAAACACACACACTCATTCATAGATGATTCCATACAAACTAACACGCGCACACGTGTCAATCCAGGCAGAGGTCGAAACATACGCCTATGCATGCACGAACACTAACATATACGCATATGCGCACATACACATACATAAAAACATACATACCCACACGCACATGTACACACATGTACACAAACACACACATACATACACACATAGAAACGCATATAAAAACTCACATACACACACAAACTCACACACATACGTACACATACACACATATACGCACATACACACATACAAACCCTTTCTGGTAACTAGCGCATGGTCACATGACGTGATCACCTGACAACCCGTAGAAAATCGAGCTTATCAGTGAAGGGCTAAATACATGCACGTACATAAATACATACATACATACACAAAAATACACGCACTCATACATACATACATACATACCAAAACACACGCACCTACAAACACAAACCCTAATAGAATATCAAAAGTTTAAAACGACATGCCCGATCAGAGCTCAACGCCATCCTAACAGACAATAACTTCTAATGGACAAAGGCCTATGTTTAATATGGTTACGACACATTTTGATTGGGTGCTATTAATAACCGACCTGTCATACTTATGCTGTGAACAAATGACAGCCTCGTTTTGAAATCAGCGAAGAAAACATAAACGTTGTAGTAAATAACTTCATTCATACACAAAGACAAAACACGACGCGTTCCGTTCTAGGCAGTATGGGAAGGTTTCTGACATTATATCGCGCTTGCGGCGGAGCGGAGTGGATCGAAAATGACTCGCACGTAATTAATGAAATTAACTGGAATTGCAATGAAAGAGGCCTATATAATTGGATCGAGGACAACTATAAGTTTCACTATGGCCAGGAACCCCAACTCACTTTTACCAGGTAACGTCTCGCCATGACGGGAAAGGCAATACGAGCTACACAAGAAAGCAGATCTACGATACGGTAAAGTACTACTGGAAGCGGCTAAAGCAAAAGTTAAGCAGTGGTCAGTGCTATTTCTTCCCACCCATAAGGACTCCACCGGCGGATAGCGACGAAAACCCAATCAGATATAAGCTGAGTACTGGAGAGCTGTATTCGTTACCCATGTCTGGAGAAAAACGTTCCATGTATATGAAAGATATTGAGTTTTACGACAAGAGGTTCAAAGACTTACTCGCTTTTGTAGCAGAATATCTGAGAGATGAGACCTTAGTTTAGCTGTATCTGAATAGACATAACGTGAAATAAATGAAAGCTAATTTCGCAAATCGAATATTTGGAACCAGTAGCATTATCCAACAAATTGAAACGAGGTGGAATGGACATTGGTGGTGGCTGTGGTGGTGGTGGCTGTGGTGGTGGTTGTGGTGGTGGTGATGGTGGCTGTGATGGTGGTGGTGGCGGTGGTGGTGGTGGTGGTGGCTGTGGTGATAGTGGTGGCTGTGATGGTGGTGGTGGCGGTGGCTGTGGTGGTGGCTGTGGTGGTGGTGGTGGTGGTTGGGTAGATGTTTGTAAAAAATGTGAAAAGTATGTAAGAATTACCAAACTGCAAACTCTTGACAAACAAAAATGAATCGATGCTCAGACTGTCACCTCGTGTTCTCCAGACGTGATGCTTTGCTAAGGCACCAACGCAATACGCACGGCAGTGTGATAGACCCGCAATCAGACATGACTAACAGCATTACCTTTCAACACCCGTTTTCTATGGTGGTAACTGGCCCTAGTCGAAGCGGTAAAACTGAATGGACTAGAAAGTTACTCCTATCCGACCTCATATACCCGCCACCTGAGCGTATCGTATGGTGTTTTAGTCAATGGCAAAGCCTGTATGAGGGCTTGCAAAGCAAACTATCCCAGATAGAGTTTGTACATGATATACCGGACAACCTGACTAGCTCCGAGTACGTCGATACCCGCAAACGGAACGTACTGGTTTTTGACGATTTGATGACCGAGGCTAAATGCGATCAAAGAATTGCGGACCTCTTTACCAAGGGAAGTCATCACAGAAACTTATCCGTCGTATATCTCACACAGAATCTATTTCCACAAGGAAAAGCCTGCAGAGACATCGCTTTGAACACTCAATATCTCGTTCACTTCAATAATCCCATCGACAGACAACAAGTGGCGACATTGGCGAGAAGAATTTATCCGGCATCCAACGCAATGTTTATGAAACGATTCGAACAGGTTACGAGTCAGCCTTACGGATACCCGATAGTCGATCTAAAATCGAGCACGCCCGAACAAGAGCGTTAATGCAGTGGCATATTTCCGGTCGAAAGAAAGTGCAAATTCGATGTATCCGAAGAGTCCGCTATACACGATGAAGACAGCGACGACGACAGGGAATCTGACACAAACGACACGCGTTACCCTTTAATGGGACCTCCTGGTAAAAGTGTCAAAGATGAACTGGCAGAAGATCGCTTGTGTCTAGAAATACGGGAGAGAAGGTTTAAGGAACCTCTAAGGCAATCGAATGCAGAGCACTTCAAAGACAAGGTGAATAGCTACATCGAAGAAGCGACTGCTCCTGAGGACGCTTACCATCGCGCAGCAAACGAGGACTTGCCCTCCCTCAGGAAAAGACTAAGGCTCGATTACGCGAGGTTTCTAATGGATTATCACCAGCTGCAAAAGGATCCTACTCAGCGGCAGATTCTACAATCGGCTAAAATTTTAAGAATACAGCATGACATGAATGTCGACGAATCCATCCAGCAAGCCGTAAAACTGAGAAAGGATTTATTTGCCAGTGTTGGGCCAGACCATGTCTCGACAGAAGACCAGGAATCTGATGACGAATAAAATATACGTTAGAAGGGTACATCATCGCTATATTTGGAGAAAAAAAGATGAGTTCGATAGAAGTGTTTGACAAGAAACTGAATAAATGGGTGCCCTATGTCCCGGACTACGATGCATGGTACCAACACTTCAAAAGCTTGAGTGAGGGCTACGTTCAACCCGATTACATGGGGCGGTATATCGTCGGTAGTGGCAGAAGAAGCCGTCTTCTACAGGAAATGGTAGATGAACAGCAAAAAGAAATAGAAATGCGGGAACAGCAAAAACCCGTGGTGAAATTGGTCACTCCAGTGGCTCAAGCGGTTGAAATGGCAAAGTCAGATCTAGCACGATTACAAAAGGAGCATAAAGGCGAGACTTCTGCTCGTAAGAAACCAAGAGTAAAAAAAGGGCAGTTGGTAGATTGGACAACCTTTAAATATTAAGCGACGATGAACAGTGATCAACTGACACGTATACTTTCTGGATACCCCGTGACTGTCTGCACAGCGGACCAAATTAAAAAAAAACGAAGAGGAAGGTTCGTCATTTCCAACACACATCCACGAGTTATCAAAGAGGGAAACACTGGGTAACATTTTATTTTCCCAAACACGGACCATTCGAATTTTTCGATTCAGTAGGAAACGACCCTAGAAGTTATAGCGTTGGATTTGAAGAGGTTCTCAATAAACCCTACCTAATGAACCATAAACAGCTTCAACAATCTACTTCTAACGTATGCGGACTATACTGCGCATACTATGTGATGGCGAGATCTCGAGGTAAAACCATGCAAGACATTATCAAAGAATTCAACCCACACCAGAAGTTCAACGACCACCTGATTGTGTCTAAAATGAAAAGAATGCTTAGAAGAAGACGTAAAGACTTTACATGAACATTTATATATACTTAGCCACTATGTTGTATATAAATAAATGTGAAAAATATACTTTTGTTTTGTAATCCTTTCTATCCTAACACTCTTAAAATAGAAGTGACGACAATGATCAGGAATCGATACAAGTAGCCAACACCCTCTTTAAATGCTCAGGAAAGACCTCGCCTCCGTATTGTCAATTATATTTTTCATGACCTAGATAACTCACTAGTGGCTTGGGGTTAAAATACAACGAAGAAAAATACTGTTCCAAGTCTGACATGTTTTAATGTAAACATATAAATACATATACACATTCTTACAAATTTACAATGCAATACTGTTTACAATATAACGATATATGAATGTTCACATGGGTTCGTCTCTGCTATCTCTCCAGTTTTGAAAGTGTTTTCGATCCAATGTTCTCACAAATTTACCGGATCCTGTCCCGAAACCGACTAAGGTCGCACTTGATCCGAACATGAACCCTGTCTGTCTTTGAGGCGGTGCCCCGACCATCTTGATGTATGTACAGTTCGGTGACCATTTATAGTGTTCTTTGATGGTGTCATCATCTTGTTCCCAGGAGCTGAGGTTTACGTAACAACTGAAGCACTGACATACGTCCGATTTCCCCGTGTAATAAAGTCCCGCGTGCTAGTTCGTATTTGTCCGGTCGCGTCTGTTTAGGATAAGTATCGAATGTTTTGAGTCTGTTTTCGAAGCATTCCATATCGCGTTGATCAGTTTTACTGTCCATGACGTTCATGATGAGAATGACGATACATCGTACACACGTCGTTTATATACACAATGACTTCTTTCTGATTGGTTATTATTTTTAGAACTCAAATAGGTTTTGAAAGTCACGTTTGATTATAGATTATACGTTCTATTGGAAAGGTCAACTGTTAACACAACCTACAATAATTACACGCAATCCTTTTACTTTTTCCAACCAGTCTTCTACAGTCACACGGTGTACTTTTTCTCAAATGACAAACAATATACAACACATTCTTTCTATGAATTATAGGATATTCATATACGTATCTGTGAGGCATATTTTCGCAACAGACACAGAATGCATTGTTCATTTTGTCTTCTTACGCATTCAAAGCTCCTCCTCCATCTCAAAGATCCCCCTCCTGACTGTTCACAGCATAAGTATGACAGGTCGGTCATTAATAGCAACCAATCAAAATGTGTCGTAGCCATATTAAACATAGGCCTTTATCCATTAGAAGTTATTGTCTGTTAGGATGGCGTAGAGCACTGATCGGGTATGTCGTTTTAAGCTTTTTAATAGGGTTTGAAGCAGTTTGTTTGCGTTGGGCATGTGTATGTATGTATGTATGTATGTATGTATGTATGTATGTATGTATGTATGTATGTATGTATGTATGTATGTATGTATAAGTGAGAGTGTTTTGTATGTATGTATGTATGTATGTATGTATGTATGTATGTATGTATGTATGTATGTATGTATGTACACGAGTGTGAGTCATGTATGTATGTTACTGGTAAGCTCTGGCAATTCGTAGGACCGAGTATTGACGTAGTGTTTGTCATTTTTTGACAATGAAACATTTTTGCCTCTTTCTTTAATGGAGATATGGTAATGTGATCATGTGCTCTATTTGCCAGAATGGGTTTGTAAAAATAGCCCATTGAACTGGTCATGTTTTAACAAGTAAAATATCTTAGACTGTATGGTGACTATAAGGGGATTAATTTTTGACACAACAATAAGGTATTGAAAATGCCCCAGGTCTTAAATAAACATTTTCAAGACACCGTGGAGACTTTAAGGGGATTAAATTTTGACACTACAATAAGGTATTGAAAATGCTCGGGCCTTATATAAACCAATACAAGACATCGTGGAGACTCGAAAGGGATTAATATTAACATAACAATAAGGCATTGAAAATACTTCCGATCTTAAATAAACGTACGCGCTTGGCGTTGTGACGGCTTAAACTGGTAAGTTATTTCTTTCGGACTGTATTTTGATGAAAAATATATCATAAGAGGCGACTGTTTTACTATCAACGGGGCTTATCTGGAGCCTTTTCGTACAAATATTTTATAAGTCAAAATTTACTTATTAACAAAGGCAACATTAAATCATTTTATCGTTGCAAACCTGTCCAAACTAGTCATTGCTTGCTCGTGAAAACGTCAGTACAATGAACAATTCTTTTAACTGGTACTTTATATGCGGGATTTTACAATATTTTTATTGTTGGGTATACGAGGGAAAGTATAGCGACAAACAAAAAGAGCTAATTTAGGACGGAAAATTGTCAACTAGGGTTTTCTAATGAGAAATAACTTAAAAAGAAAAGGCTTTAATTCGTTCAAAAGTAAACACTGACCAGCTCTTTTAACAAAATTGCCGTTCCCTATCAAAAGATGGAGAGGAAGGAGGCACAAGATTTTGCTTAAATTAACATTTCGCTAACATTCCTATAAAGTCGCAACACTTTGGTGAAATTTAATCCCTTTAAGCAGTATTTCTTTTATGACCATTGAATTCAACTTTTAATCCGAGGTCAAATCATCGAAAACAACCTTTTAGTGATCATTGAACTTTTAATCCGAGGTCAAATCATCGACCTTTTAATCCGAGGTCAAATTTTCCAATATCCAATATGGTCGCCGCGCCGTGACGTCCTCCCCGCGCATGCGCAGTCCGTGGCACCAAAGCGCCGCCAATACTACTCTAGTAAACCGCTTAGAGAATCTAAGCCTGCCCAGTCAAAGCGGTGTGCGTCGGACCGTCCATGCTTATAAATCCTATTAGTTTTATTGGGCGACAGGGCTTGAGATGTCATTTCATCTCAATGTCGGGTGAAAGTCCCACAAAATTGGAAGCAACGTCTCCAAAATGACCTTTACATTGTTGACGGGGACATTAAACCTCAAATCAAACAAATAAAATAATCACTTGACCGAATAAAAATTTGCACGATTTTTTGCATGCTTAGTTTGTTTTGTTTGATTTGAGGTTTAACGCCCCCGTCGACATTCTTATAACATCGCAAAGACGAATTATCGTAATGAACAAAATATCTTAATCAACTAACGTCACTAAAGAAATCATACAACGTCACCATCAATGAGCCGGGGCACAATTTACATGTGGGCCCAGCGAAGAATCAGATAAGCCTGCGCATCCATATAGGCTGACCAGAGACTTATCTTGCTACATTAAGGAGCATAGCGCGCACAACAAAGACTCTGATCAGACTGCGCGGGATGGACTGGCTGATCTGAGTCTGCGTTCAGTGCACATGTAAATTGTAAGAAAGGCTGTGACCCGGCTCAATGTGTAGGTCTTGGTAGTTTGAGAGTCTGTTGCTTTCTGGGCAACATTTCCTTAGTCTGGGGTCAGTTATTTAATGTAAAAAAATCACAGAACTACTAACTACTCCGGTCCATTGTTGAGGCCTAATTTGACAAGACTTTATAGTCTGTCAAAACGTGTTTGGTTTACCGTTTCTTCTTTTTGTTACTCTGCGACATGCTGCCTCTAGGATTATTTAGGCGCCTCCATGGTGTAGTGGTTAAACTACTTGCCTCATAAACCAGGGATCGTTGGTTCGATCCGAGCTTCTCATTACTTTCGGATGAGTCTTTAAACCGAGGTCCCTTCTCCATATTATCTTAGATGTTGGTGGGACGTAAACGCCAAACACACACACTCCCAGGATTATTTTTATTTTTGAAACATATTCCGTCTAACAAGCTGTATGACTCTAACTTCAATTTATCAGCCGTACCATGAATCTCTTTATTTCATTATAGTGTTTCAAAATTTTATCATCTACTGTAACTCCAACTGCAACTGGAGCAATAGTCAAAACTTTCAACAAATGAAACACATGTAATAAAACAACTGAGGAAAGTTGCAAAGTATGATACTGAAGAATGATCTACAACATCCTCATGATAACAAGGCTGTGACAGATATAGAGGATCTTACATGAGTGTTCATGTATTATTGAAGTAATTAAACAAGTCGAGGAAAAGGGATAAAATTCGAGGCTTTGCCGAGTATTTTATCCCTTTTCCGCGACAAGTTTAATAAATTCAATAATACATGGGCACGAATGCAATATTCTATTTATCATATGACATTTAAAACGCATTTTATTCACCAGTGTTTACAAAAATATCACTATTTCGCCATTAGTAAACGCGACGTCGTTAAGGACGCCGTACATGTAACGTTACGGAGCGTATCTAAAGTAGAAGTAAAACAAAGATCAGGAATTGATACAATTAACTTACTCCACCCATAAAAGACACCAAAGGGAAAGAAATACAAACATTAAGCGACCAGACCATAATGGAAACCTAAACAAAGGAAGGCCATAAGGACAGTTACTTTCCCACAAAATGGCCATATGGCCATCCAAAACCAAAAGACACAAGTGATACACACAGCAAGCAACAAACAACAACATAAATAAATCGCCACAGAAGAGCCGCCTTGGAACGGTCAGTGGAAGGTTTCCACTGGGGGGCTTAAATCGATTTTACGTGGCCACAATCCTCGCCCTTACTTCCGTCGCGATTTAGACAAATAATTTGTTCAGTCCGCATGAAGGCCTCCTAACTCATCAGTATAAGCGATCCCTGAGGATTGGAAAAATAAGAGCATTTAATGCATGTACGGGGAGACCTTTTACAGCCGCCACACGGCACAAACAAAACAGCCCTGATATGGATTATCGAATTTATTACATTGCGTTATTACACTCTCAAACGCGACGTCATATGATGAAAATCAATAACAAACAAAACAATCGACAATAATAAAACGTGTAAATGAAATACTGGCCATGTGACTAGAGAGTTAGTGTTTTAGCTTTACGTCTCACCAACAGCTAAGGTCATACGGAGACGGGACCTCGGTTTAAAGATTCATCCGACTGGAAAAGTCGATCCTGCGACCCCTGGTTTACAAGGCGAGTAGCATAACCACTACTAGTAGTTTGGCTTTAGGAATCATTGATTATTTATTACCTTCTTCGCATATAAGAGGTCCAACTGTAATACGAAGCTTCTTTTTGACTACTACTTCTACAAATTTTATTCCAAATATTGGCAAATTTTCATGACCGGTAATGTATCCCATATCTGTTTTCCAATCGTTTAGTCCAAATCCATACCAATCCATTTGTGTGTTGGAGCATAAGCAGCTGTGGAAATAAGTACAGTCAATATGTTCTATAAAAGGGTTATCCTTTGGAAGCAAGGAATACACCGCAGAAGTGAAAAATATGGAGTGTACACGTTTTCTGAGCAACACAAGCTAGAAGACAACCCTCTTTATACCGGCATTCGTTATAACGGCAAAACTCGTTATAACGGCAGTTTGAATGGAATGACTACTTAGCTAAATGCTTAGCCCCGGTTCCGAGCGGCGTGGGCCTCCCTCCGGTTGGAAATGCACAAATCGAGTACATAGTCATTAAAGGGTCTTGTAATCTAATACTCCAAGAAACAAATGTTATAGATATTAGTTAGAATCGCCTCCCCGAGGCGATTCTAACAAATGTCTATAACATTTGTTTCTTGGAGTAATAATGGGGAAAACGCCTTTTATTACCTATAATACTCCAAATTAGATTCTTTATAACAGCAAATTCATTATGACGGCACAATGATAGGGGACAAATACTGTCGTTATAATGAGGGTCCTCAGTATGATCAACTGAGAAAGACACATGATGTTAACCCTTATCCTGTGTTTAGCCACACCCATTTCTGACTTTGAACCAATCAGATTGTTTGATGTAATTTATTCCTACAAATTCATAAACTGAATGTCAAACAGTGTATATCCTGATCAGGTGGCTTCTGATCTGGATCTACACTATTTGCAAAGATAGGGGTTGTCGTGAACAGCGGGACAAGAGTTCAAAATTCTGTGCAATAAACATCCTCCAAAAAACCCACGTTATATATGAGCCCCGCCAAGCGAATTTGTGTCTTCGAGCATTCCGTCATAACAAATTTTAACTGCGCATTCCCAGCCTTTCAGAGGGGCCAGGGATATGGCTTTCTGTCTGAAGGTTCCTCTTGAGTCACTGCTTGTATGAGCGAGCAGCGAAGGTTCTGGCGAGACTGCGCGGATGCGCAGGCTCGCCTGAACCTTCGCTGCTCGCATAGGCGATAAGTAACAAAATCGCTTGACGGGGCCCATATAGAAACGGAGTTCAAAAGCGTCATTATTTTATTTGTTTATATTCCAATGAATGCATGCACCCGCCCATCGGGGCTTGAAGAAATAGATGGGCTGCATGATGCTTCCATGCAGAGGTGAAACCAACCGCACACAAGTTCTGGTAAACCGCTTAGAGATCTAAGCCTGCCCAGGCAAAACGGTGCGAGTCGGACCGTCCAAGCTTATAAACCCTGTTGGATTCATCGGGCGGCAGGGCTTGAGATGCCATTTTCATCTAAATGTCGGTTAAAAGTCTCACAAAATTGGAAGCAATGTCTCCAAATTAACCTTTACAGTGCTGGACGTTAAACCACAAATTAAGCAAAATTCCAAGGAACAGATCTTTAGTATTCATTTGAAGCCCCTTTGTGAGTACGAACATGTACCTCCAATCAATGTTTGGACCGAAGATAATAAAATGTCACAAATATTCGGACAAATTGTCTATTTGGAGACATGAAAGCTTGCATTAGCTTTGCTGAATAAGTTATTCTCTGTTTGCTTATTCTCTTATATCATCCATTTTACATTTTACAGAGGATATTGTTGGTACATATACGTTTATCAGATCTTGCGACATGAAAGTTATAGAAAAACATTACGAAAACACACCAATACAAATACATTGTAACCTTTACCGCCGTCAAAAACTAAAATTTTACTATGAAAGATTTCGATAACACATCCGTGCGATATAGTACATTTTTCAAACCTCAAAAAAGGATTTTTTCAGAAAATTTGTGATATTTTTCTTATTTAAACTCCATACATAGGTTAAAGGTGCTCGTTAGAAGCGCCTCAATGAGACGGTTCTAACGAGTACCCACAACCTATGTCTTGGAGAAGAAATAAGGAAAATATTGTTTACCCCCGTAAACCACAGTTTTCTCTGTTAAATTTTTTTTTTTTTTTTTTTGGTGGGGGGGGGGGGGGGGGGGGTCTTTGTTTCACGGACTTGTTCACGTGATGATTGTGAAATTTTTCTTATTTCTGTGAAGCAGAAATAAGAAACATAAGGTTTACCCCAGTTTACCCCTGTAAACCCTAATTTTACTATTTAAAAGTGGGGTTCAAGGGGGTCAAACTTATATAGTCGTGTTTTCGTGATGCGGGGTGAAACTCGACTGAAAGAAAACTCTGCCTACGGTGATATTCGAACCTGGGCTGTTAGGGCAAAACACAATGCTCTAACAATTGAGATTAAGAGTCGTCTCCGTGGCTCAGTTTTGTTTCGTTTATACTTGAGTTAAACGGCCCAGTCAATATATTTTTCATTTTTGAGCCTGTCAGTTTACCTATCTACACTTTTCCTGGGCAGGCTTATACATAAGCAGTTAACCAGTACAGTGCACTATCTTTCGCGAGAGACTGACAACTGCCCTTCTTGAATCAGGGGAAGGGAGAGAATGACCGTAGAAAGAGATTTCATGATCAATCTCCATGAAAAAATATTGTCTACCTCGACAGGTATCGAACCCGCGTCCGTCAGACCAGCAGTCAGACGCACATCCGACTGAGCTACCGAGGCCGGTTATAAAAGATTGATTGATAAACCTGCAAAATATTTCCTAACCTTAAAACAGAATAGAAGGTTTTATTACTCATACACTATGCAAGTAGTTTTGTTTTTGTTTGATTTGAGGTTTGCCGCCCCCGTCAACACTGTATATGTCATTTTGGAGACGTTGCTTCTAATTTTGTGAGAATTTTACCCAACAGTGAGATGAAATTACATATCAAGTCCTGTCACCCAATGAAACCAAAAGGTTTATAAGCATGGGCAGTTCGACTCGCACCACTTTGCCTTGGCAGTCTTAGATCCTCTAAGTGGTTTACCAGTACTCATGTGCAGTAGGTTTCAGCTCTGCGTGGAAGCATCATGCCGCCCATCTATTTCTTCTAGCCCCGATGGGTTTGGGCCGATATGCAAGTAGTATTGATTCATTTTCATGACACAAAATGTTCAGAATGGTAAAGGATCGCTCCGGATGGTAGGGTGTTATTCATTAAACTCATGAATATTAAATATTAAGTAAAGATGCATGCCCTCCCTTCCTTCATAACGTAAATCAAATCGTTTGAAAGCAAATAACAAACCGTACACGCAAACAGTACCAGACACCATTTAATAATTAGAACTGTCAGAAGATCTGACTATACCCCCACTTTATTGCATGTTAACAGAAATGCATATCTTAATCACAAGCCAGAAAGCCCACTGTCTCTTGCATGAAATTAGTAGTCAATACTACACTGCATACTAAGCCGAAGGCTTCCAGAACAGATTGACAAAAACTAGGAGAAAGTCAATCATCTTTACCACGATATAAATCGTCATTATTGCATTGCATACCAAGTTTGAGGCTTCAAAGCTTTCCTATTTCTTGATAAATCTTTGATGAAAAATTTAACATATGGACAGAAAGAAGAATGAAAGAATAAATGCAAAAAATAAATAGCGAAAGCCCATTGCCTTTTACACAATATAAGCCAACAATATTGCATGGAAAACCAATCTGAGGCTTCTAGGTTTTGTTCTTCCACAGAAATCTTTGAAGAAAATTTAACATTGGCCTATACGGAGAGAAATGAGAATGAAAGAATAAACAAATAAGCCAGGAAATAGAAGTGAAGGCAATGATCAGGAATCGATACAATTAACCCACAGCTCCCATAAGATACACCAAAGGGAAAGAAACACAAACATGAAACAACAGACCCTAATGGAAACATCAATAGCGGAAAGCCAAAAGGACAGTTACTTTCCCACAAAATGGCCAGTTGGCTATCCAAAACAAAAATATAAACGATACAAACACTCAAAAGCAAACCATAACGAAAATAAACCGCGGCAGAAGAACCGCCTTGGGACGGTCAGTGAAAAGAATTCCACTGGGCAGCTGAAACCGATTTTACGTGGTAACAATCCTCGTCCTTATTTCCGTCGTAATTTAGACAAATACTTTGTTCAGTCCGCATGGGGGCCTCCTAACTCACCAGTGCAACATCTCTGTGAAGCCCATTGTTTCTTACACCATATAAGCCATCATTATTGCATTGCATACAAATAAGTTCTGAATAATCGGATCCTTTGGAAGCCAAGAATACATCAAATAAACGAAAATAGCAGATTAGGCCTCCAGCTTTTGCAGTTCCTGAGAAATCGTTGACGAAGGAATTAATATTGGCCTGTACGCAGAGAAATAAAGAAAGAAAGAACAAATAAATAAATAAGTCGAGAAAACCCTTGTTTCTTACACAATATAAGTCATCATAATGGCATTGCATACCAAGTTTGAGGCTTCCAGTTTTTGTAGGTTCTGAGAAATATTTGACAAAAATTTAATATTGACTTATATGTTGAGAAAGAAGAATGAAAGAACAAATGACAAATTATCCGAAAAAATGTATCTTACACGATATAAATCATCATTATTGCATTGCATACAATGTTTGAGCCTTTTAGCTGTTACAATTCCTGAGAACACTTTGACGAAAAAAAATAACATTGGTTTATATAGAGAGAAAGAATAATGAAAGAACAGATGAACCAATAAGCGGATAATGCCCATTGCCTCTTACGCGATACAAGTCATAATGATTGCTTAATATGCCAAGTTTGAGGTTTCTAGCTTTTATGGTTCTTTGAGAAATCTTTGACGAAAATTATACACGAACGGAAGGACGGACGGACAAACTGACGGACAGAAGGACAGGTGTAAACCTGTATACGCCCACTTTTTCAAAGTGGGATATAATTATTTATCTAGGGTCCATTAGAATTTATCCGCATCCAAAGATGAAGGCTGTTTTGCAGGCTGCATGTGTAAACGGTTTGAGATTTTTATTTTGGATTTATTCTTTCATGATATGGCCCCCGCCCATCGGGGCTTGGAGAAATAGACTTGGCTGCACGATGCTTCCACGCATAGCTGAAACCGAGCACACATGAGTACTGGTTAACCGCTTAGACGAACTAGGCATGCCCAGGCAGTGGTGCGAATCGGACCGTCCAGTGCATATAAGCCCTATTGGTTTCATTGAGCGACAGGGATCTCAATGTCAAGTAAAAATCCCACAAAACTGGAAGCAATGTCTCCAAAATGATCTAAAAAGTGTTGACCAGGACGTTAAACCACAATTAAACAAACACAACAATCTTCTTATAACCCTTTTTGTACCAAATGGAATCTTCCTCCTTATATATAGCAGGAGTCCATTTCAAAATTTAGGGGTGTCAGGTTTTGTGTTCATCAAAACTCATTTGGAAAATAACCGAGCTTTTAGCAAACTGTGGAGGCGTTCTGTGGCGTCTGAACTGGGCCTGCACTGTTTACCCTAGTACCCGTTTTGGGGTTTCCGGTACTTAATGGGTTAAAACATTGTTACATAGTTACTGTATTAACCCTTAGTAATCGGATACCCCATCTCCTTACCATACAGGTTCTAAGAATTAAATTGGTATAACTTGATACAGGATGTCGTCTAAAAAGAACAGTGTTCACCCTAATGTGACGCTTCACTGGGTCCTCACTGTTTGAGCACGCCTGTCCGCCCGATTAATTACGTTAAATACGGTTACATACCAAAACCCTAATTTATTTAGTATAAACAGGTTCAGATAATAAACAATACTTAAAACCATCACGGAAACACGCCTCTATACATTTGTTCCCTTTAAACACCATTTTAATATAGTGAAACTGGGCTTTGCAGGGCTTAACATTATTTGTCTTATTTCTGCTAAAAAACTGAGATTCTGGGAACTCGCTAGAACCGCCTCGGTGAATCGGTTGTAACGAGTTCCAACAGTCTATATTTTTGAGCAGAAATATGAAAAATATCAGAATTTTTATCTGTAAATTTTCATTTTTGTGAGGTAAAATTTCCATTATATTGGAATAGGCGTGTTTTCGAAATGAGACTGACTTACCTTTCATCATTGCACTTATTAACGTATGGACAACTGCATATGTTTGATGTATCTGTATTATATATCAGTTTTTCTTTGTTACGTGGGACACCTCCGAACCAACTAATTTCTTCGCCGTAATAGGAACAGTCTACTTTCAGCAGTTGTTTGCATTTTGAACGGCTCATAAGCGCATGAATATGAGACTCAGTTGTTTGATAGTCTATGATTATTTCTGCCATATCAAGTGTAGCCAGTATCGGTGATTCTCTGATATGATGCACCACTGTTTGCACGGTAACACTACTGTCTTGGTTGGCTGTATATTTACATTCCCACTGGACAGTAGCTGAAATATCATAGACAGCACCCATGGTTTTTCATGCATTAACATTTCGCGGGTCTCCTGGAAGCAGTTTTGAACACGAGGCCGCTAGTTCGAGTGTTCATACATCTTCCGAGGGACCCGGCAAATGTTACTGCAATGACATTACCGTAGATGATTGTTATTCTTAGGTAGAGGAAGTTTGACGAAAACGCCCCAAAACAGAAAATCCATATAAAATGTTCAAACGCGACCGTAAAATTAGCATCACGGCCAGTTCAGAACGTTGTTCACAATGACATCAATTTCACAATGACGTACTGACGTCATCATAAAAAATTAAAATGTGGCAGTTATAACGGGCAACTTCAATCATTGTTTGTAACAGAAATAAAACAATATCGCTATTTCTTTAAGATGAATCAATAGTTTTCAGCGTGAAGGAAAACCTTATCTCGTTATGAATGTGACCCGCCTTTGGCCACAGAGGAACTCTAAGCGATCAGATGCCCTACTGCTGCCAGACTTTATGGAACTTTCGAGGGGTAAAAATTAGACTGCCTCCTCTATTAGATGTGTGACATTAAATACATTATGATGCAATAATTTAATGTCTATGACTGGTCATAGTCCGCGAATGTCGAGGCTCATTATAATTCATGATAATATCCGTGGTAGTCAAGGTCGGACTGGTTGTAAGATGATGGGTACAAAAACACAAAAAATCCATAACACATGACAGTGCAGTTTATATTTTTATTTCCTGACGAATCATTGATCTCATGTAAGTTTCTTGAAAATAGTTTACAGGTAAATTGCATTCCAAAGAGTTTGCCAATTAGGACAACGCTCTTATGTAGCGTCTTAATAAAACTCAGACTGTAATCTGTTCATTGCTTCCACAGACAACAGTTACTGGTTTAGATAACTGCATTTAAAAGTGACAATAGGGGAGGTAAATCGGCGGTTTTACGGACGGAAATTTCGTTTTACGGCGACGCGCAATCGGAGCCGTAAAACTGAATATTGGACTGTAAAACCGACGACTTGCCTTCCCAAATGACAATTTTGAATACAGTTGTCCTCAATATAATGCACTTATTAAGTTGTTTTGTTAAAAGATGAAGTATTTTGCTCAAAGCAGCAAGAGCTGTGGGCTTCGTAATACCAATTGATACCCAATGAAAAGGGAGGTTACATCATGACGTCGGGTTTCCGCAGAATATAAACAGCAGAATATATTGTTGCAGATTTTCGACGTAATCCAATCAATTGTTAGTTAAGCGCGACATATATGTCCTAACAACAATTTCTTTTTTCTTTTCCTTTTTTTTTTGTTTGCATATAAAATTGCATTATGAGATTTGGTCCCCGTTGTAACTAAGATTTGGGAATTTGGGGACACAAACTGATTGTCACAAGGGTAATCATGTCAGATATTTCCATCCCGTTCACAGGACAGAGGTATGAAAAAAACGTGTTTAACAATTCAATAACACACTCGTGCGACATAGGGCAATTTCTCACATCTACAAAATGACTACTTTTTCGATGAAAAATTGTGATACTTTTCCTATTTATACCGCAAATATAGATTCTGGTGCTCGTTGGAACCGCCTAATCGGGGCGGTTCAAACGCCTAATCGGGGCGGTTCAAACGAGTAAACAACAACCTATGTCTTGGAGCAGATATAAGGAAAATTACCTATCCCCGAAAACTCCAGTTTTCTCTATACAAAGTGGGTTTAGGGGGTGTTCATTTCACGGACTAGTTAACATAATATATCCACTTCTCTATAGGGGGAAACTGGAATATATAAGGTTTTGCGCTTTCTTATCCCTATTTTGTATTTCAACCACAGATTGTAGCAGTTCTAACCATCACGAAAACACGTCCATATAATTTTTACCTCCTTGAACCCTACATTTTATATATTCAAACTGGGGTTTACAGGGATAAGCATTATTTTTCTAAATTCTGCTCTAGAATATAGATTGTGGGTACTCGTTAGAACCGCCCCGATGAGGCGGTTCTTACGAGTGCCTACAATCTATATTTTGAGCAGAAATAAGAAAAATATTACAATTTTACATCTTATAATTCTCATTTTTTCAGCGATAAGGATTACAATGTATTTATTTAGGCGTGTTTTCGTAATGATACTTAGAAGAGAAAATACAGCGAAACTTCGAAAACTCGAACATGGCTATCTAATTCATCACTGCTTAGTCGAAGACGTTCTTGTGTCCCTAGCATATCGAAAACACACCTATATAACTCTGAACCCCTGGAACCCCAGTTTTATATAGTAAAACTGGGGTTTACAGGGGTAAACCTTATTTCTTGTATTTCTCCTCTAAAATAAAGATTGTTGGTACTCGTTAGAACCGCCTCGGCGAGGGGGTTCTAACGAGTACCCACAATCTATATTTTGAGCAGAAATAAGAAAAAAATATCACAATTTTCATCTTAAAATTTTAGTTTTTTTTCGGCGCTAAAATTTCCAATGTATTTATATAGGCGTGTTTTCGTAATGGGGAATTTAACCAATACCTCAGATATCCATAAATTTGGATATTTTAGGGAGTTTTTTTTGTTTTGATCTCTAAAAGACATGTTGTGTGTATACATTAGAATCGCCGAATTGAAAGTATGATAAAACCTCAGTATATCGAACTAACCCTATCTCGAACGTATGTGTTGGGCCAAGGGTATTCGAGTCATGAAGGTTTGAATGTACTAGTTTTTATGAGTGGCTTGTCTTCCTAGTCACGAATATGAATTCATTCACCTAAAATTGTCTATAAAATTACCAATTATGAACCTGCATGAGAACAATTTATTTAATTGATTGCATGGCAGAGGGAAGCATCATACATATTATATCTAAAGTCACATTTCAGCAGACTGGCCGTCATGAGAAAATTACATTATAAGGTTTGAACTTATAACTTGAACCATTAGTAGTATAGGGTTTGAACGTGTCTAGCTCACCCCCCTTAAAAAAATTTGTTTAGCTTCTTCAGACCACCCCTAAAAATTTTTTTAGCTTCTTCAGACCACCACAAAAAACATTTTTTTAGCTTCTTCAGACCACCCTAAAAAATTTTTTTTACCTTCTCCAGACCACCCCCTAATTTTTTTTTAGCTTCTCCAGACCTCTTCACTGTTTATAGCAACCAAATCCTCCATCGTGCTGTTCATTAAAATGTCGTCATATAATTCCAAATTGCGATATAAAGAAAGAAGTTTGGCATTTTCAAATTCTATGTTTTTCATTTTTTCTATTTTCATTTTTTCATATGGTTTCCATTTCAGTTTCTTGTCCATAAATAATATTATATCATCTTTTTCTTCTAAACCCTCATAATATCTTGATACTAAACAATGTTTATGAGAAAAATCTTTTTCTCCTAGAATAACATAACTATTGTCTTCTATAGTGTTCTTTTTACAAATATAACATTTTTTATTGATTAGATAAAGTATTTCTGTGAACCAATTTCGTTTTTTTTCTCCGCTAAATTTACACCAATAACGTTCACATTCATTGTTTCTACGACCAGCAATATATTCTGTAAATTCTGGTATATCAATAGTAAAATCCACTACGTGTGTAGTAAAATCCACACGATTTATTTTTAGTATTTTTACAACAGAATCTTCTGGGAATTTTTCAAAATCTAACTGGAATTCATATTTGTGCCAAATTACACAATTTGCTCGATTAATAATATTCAGTCCATTTTTTTCTAAAAATTCTTCCATTCTTTGTATGTTTTATATTAATTTCCTACTTAGGTATTTTATTGCCCCCCATTTTTTCCAATATATTTTTTCATCATCATCCATTTTTTATAGTTTTAAATTTATTTATTTTTTATTTTTAAATTTAAAACTATAAAAAATTGATGATAATGAAAATGAAAAATATTTGAAACATAAAGGAAGAGAAGAATACCAAAATAGAAGATTAAGACAAAAATTAAATAAACTGAAAGTTTTTTTAGAAAATAGTGGAATGACTATTATTGAACATCGCGATAGCGGATTTTGTTGGTTCACTTGGGACCAATATGATTTACAAGTAGATTTTGAAAAAATTCCCGAGGATTCTTTTGTAAAAATATTAAAAATAAATTGTGTGGGATATCATATCTTCCCAGGAGGAGAAGATGTATTATTTGTTAGTAGTGAATTTAAAAACTTTAGATTTCATTTGTGTAGTTTTGGCAACGAAAAAAAATGGAAACTATTTTTATAAAACAAAAAATGCGTTCAAAGAAATACTTTATTTAATTAATAAAAAATGTAATATTTGCGAAAAGAATACTAAAGAAGACAATAGTGATATTATTCTAGGAGAAAAAGATTTTTTCCATAAACACTGTTTAATATCAAAAGAAGAAAAAGATGATAAATTGTTATGTATTGAAAAGAATATCTGAAATATCGAAAATCGAAAAATTGTAAAAATGTAAAAAAATTAAAATGTGAGAGAGAGATACGGGCGGGTCTAACACACATGGTGAAAATAAAAAAAAAACAAAACAGTCGGATGGAGGTTGTTGGGGTAGTGTAAAATAGAAAAAAAAAACATCCACTACAGGAGACCTCTCGAAAAATACTTAAAAGCAGTAATCTGTAATTCTTGTTCGTAAAAACTACCTTTGATTTCTTCGCCTTTTAAATCATTTATTTTATAAGTAACAGGATCTGTATTTAAAACTTCTTCAATTACAAATATTTCTCTAGTCCAACGAGTAGTATAACCCTTTTCAAATTTACCTTTCTTTTTTGCTATTCTTACTCTATCCCCAACTTTGAATTTAGGTTTTTCAGTTTTCTTTTCTTTTTCTGGATATAAATTTTTATACACAGTTAATTCATTTTCTACTTTACTTGCTTCAACAGGTGTCATTTTAATAGAAGAATGTACTGTATTATTATAATTTTCAAATAATTTATCTAATATATCATAATATTTAGTAGTTTCATTTGCAGTAAAATGTTTATACATATGTTGTTTCATAGTGCCTATCCATCGTTCTACTACACTAGATGTTTCTTCATTTTCAGTTGAGTACAATTCTATTTCATTTGTTTTTAACAATTCTTTTACTTGACGATTATAAAATTCAGAACCTTTATCCGACCAAATATACATCGGTTTCCTTTCTTTAAATAATGTTTTAAATGCTTCACTTACTGCTACTCCTGTTTTATTTTTGAATGGAATTAACCAACCATATTTACTAAAAACATCTATAACTGCTAATAAATATTTATAGTGTTTATTTTGTTTTGAATATTGTTGCATATCTATAAAATCAACAGCCCATGTTTGATCTATTGAATGAACATAAACACGTCTTTTAGTAAAAGATCTTATAACTCTATGATGTAATTCATCTGCTAATTTATTTGTTATTTTTTCTCTATCGGATATAAATCTATTTTTTGTTAGATCCACACTCAGAACATATACCTTTTAACATTTGTCTATTATTAGTTGTTGTTACTTGTTTCACTGAATCATTTTCAGTATGCTTTTTACAACGTAAACAATAAATTTTTGGATGCTCCATTTTTTAATATAATTAAAATTATTTTTTATATAAAATGAGTGAAGGAAAAGTTTGTAAATAGTGTTCAACATTTAAACCGTTTAATTCATTTGCAAAAGAGAAAACGTGTCCAGATGGACATAGAGGAAAATGTAAAGATTGTGACAGAGAACGAAAACAATTACATTATCAAAGTAATAAAGAAAAATATAAAATAGCATATCAAGATTTTATTTCTCGCAATCCTGATTATTTTAAATATTACGTTAGAACATAATTAAATTTGTATTCTAATAAAATGGCAAGAAGTAAATCCAAAGTATTTAAAAATGTTATTAATGAAACTATTATTGATGACATAGACGAAGATGATATAACGGCTTATATTAATAAATTAAAAGATAAAATTATAATACAATCATATCCCATTAAAGTGAAGATAATAATTACTTCTGAATTTAATAAACCGTTATCATTTGATATAATAAAGTCATTACTCTCTCATTCTGTTCAAGTTATTCAATCAAATAATAATGTAGATGAATTTTATAATAAACTAAAAGATAAATTTGAAGCATGGCTTGATAAGTCTCAAGAAAGAGGTTCTGGTTTTGTTTTTAGAAATATTAAAAGTGTAGAAGTAAAAACATATAAATATAATTATCAGAGCTTCATCTTATATACCTTTAAAGTTTAAATCAAGTAATATTATCAATGTTAAAAACTCAAAAGATAACAAATGTTTCTTGTGGTCAATATTATCTAAATTATATCCTGCAGATAATAATAAAGAGAGAGTAACTAAATATCATCCCTATGAGAATGAAATTAATATGATCAACATTGAATATCCGGTTTTAATAAAAGATATCCCAAAAGTAGAAAAACAAAATGATTTAACTATAAATGTTTTTGCATTAGAAAATCCAACAAATAAACAATCTTTATATCCAGTTTATATTTCAAATATGAAAAGTGAAAATATAATTGATCTTTTATATATAGAAGAAAATGAAAACACACACTATTGTTTAATCAAAGATTTAGATAGTTTTCTATATGATAAAAATAGAAATAAACAACACACATGTAGAAATTGCTTACAAAGATTTCAAAGACTAGAAACATTAGAAAAACATAAAGAGGTATGTCTAGATCATGACTATTGTAAAGTTAATATGCCAAAGAAAGATAATATTCTTAAATTTAAAAACTATCATTTCAAAAATAGACTACCTTTTGTTATCTATTCAGATTTTGAATCGAATAATATCCCTTTATCTACTTCCCAACCTGACCCAAATAAATTATATGTTAATCCAATAAGAAAACAAACAGTTAATAGTTACGGTATCTATGTTCAGACTATCCAGAAATTTATAAACCACAATACTTTTCTTATGTTGGAGATGATGCAGCAAAGAAATATGCAGAAAAAATAATAAAAATTTTCAAGGATATAACTTATAAGATTTACCTTAATGAAAAGAAACAACCAATTTTAAGTAAACAACAAGAAAAAGAATTTCAAGAGTCAACAGAATGTTATGTATGTGGAAAGGAATTTGAAGAGGTAAACAAAGTTAGAGAACATAATCATCTTTCTGGTAAGTATAGAGGAGCAGCATGTCAATCATGTATTACAAAAGAAGGTAAAACAACAAACTTAATACCTGTTTTCTTTCATAATGGCTCAAACTATGATTTCCACTTTTTAATAGAGGAGCTAATGAAATATGAAGATGATTATAACAAAGTAAAACTTCTATCCAAAAATTCAGAAAATTATATTTCTATAGATTACGGTTCAAATTATAAAAAACTAAGATTTCTAGATTCATACAGGTTTATGTTAAAAAGTTTATCAGATATTGCAAAATCAACAGATCACTTTCCTATTTTAAAACAAGAATTTAATGATAATATTTCATTGTTAAAACAAAAAGGATATTATCCATATGATTATATAGATTCAATAGAAAAATTAAAAGAAAAACAATTACCACCTATGGATAAATTTTATTCTACTCTAACACAAAAAAATTACGAGTGAAGAATATGCTCATGCACAAAAAGTATGGAAAGTTTACGAGTGTGAATCGTTTTTAGATTATCACAATCTTTATTTAAAACAGATGTTTTAATTTTAGCAGACGTCTTTGAGAAGTATAGAACTTTTTTCTTAAAGCATCATGAAATAGATCCATGTTATTGTTAATCTGCACCAGGATTAACTTGGCAATGTGGATTAAAATGTATAGGAGTGGAATTAGAATTATACTACTCAAAGTTTGATAGGGATCACTTTTTATATACCAAATTTTGCACTGAAAATTTAAAATTTCTTGACAGAATTTGTACTCGCTTTATTGGTTAATATCTTAAACAGAAACTCGTGTGCAGTTCAGTACTCATAAAAGTGCACACTTCTCACACTTCGCAAATGAATTCATGCACCCCCAAAATCTTGCGTAGCACTGCTTTCCAACAGACCAATCAAACTTGTCAGTGTTCCTTTTCCAAGGGTAAAATGGACTTCATTTGAGTTTGTGAAACACTAAAATGCCTAGAGGACAATTAAGAAACCGTCTGAGCCCCGAAGAAATGAATCGTGGCGTCGGAATGTTGGAATCTGGCGTCTCTCAACGTCGTGTTGCTGGGATTCTGAAAGGGTCTCAGCGTGGTTTCCCGAATGTGGAGTCGGCATCTTACCCATGGAAATCCTTCACACAGACACGGCGGGGTCGAGAAAGGGCTACAACTCAACGTCAGGGCCGTTTCTTGTTGGTTCAGTCTCGACGTCAACGGTTCCGGAAAGCTACGCGCTTACATAACGAGCGTAGGAACGGAACTGAAGTACGAATTTCTACACAAACTGTCAGAAACGGGCTCCACGAGTTCGGACTTAATGCCATGAGGCCTGCTGTACGTGTTCCGTTGACGTGACAGCACGCGCTAGACCAGTTGGACTTTGCCAGAACTCACGTCAGGTGGACGGTTCGTGACTTGACCCGGTACTGTTTACTGAGGAGTCCAGATTCTGTCTAAACTTCACTTATAAATGTCATTTAGTGTGGCGAATGTCTAAAGAGCGATTCGATGACTTGGATGTGGCAGAGCATGATCGCTATGGAAAGGGGTCAGTCATGGTTTGGGCTGGGATAAGCGTGAACCGTAAAACTGACTTGTACGTCGTTGAAAACGGAACGTTAATGGCAGTGAGGTACTGTACTGAGATTCTTGATGAGTTTGAGAGACCATATGCAGATGCTATCGGCCCGGACTTTATTCTGATGGACGATAATGCCCGTCCCAACCGTGCCAACGTCACTAATTTCTATCTGGAACGTGAGACAATTGTTCGTATGGACTGGCCTACTCGGTCACCGGACTTAAATCCGATTGAGCATGCGCAGGACATGCTTCAGCGTGCTGTTTCAGTCCGACCTGTGCATCCGAGGACTTTACAGGAGCTCAAAGATGCATTGGTTGCTGAATGAAAGCTGATTCAACAAAACCGGATACAGATTCGGATTACGAGCATGCGCAGACGATGTCGTACTGCAATTGATGCCATATGGACGCCATACATGTTATTAGGCACGTTTGTCTAAACAAATTTGGAAATTTGTGAAAAATCAGTTGTCCAAATCCCTTCGTGTTACGGCAAATTTTGGGGGTGCCAAGACGGTTGCTGATGTCACGCTTGAATGCAGTACCAGTTGACAAAATTAACCACTAGGATTTGTGAAGGATACTTGTTCTATCATTATGTATCAAATTTGGATTCCACTGATTAATTCATTTAAAAACTATTTTGCATTAAAAAAGTGATCCCTATCAAATTTTGAGTAGTATATTAACAGACTATGAAATGTTATTAATGGTAGAAAACGGAATTAGAGGAGGGTTTTCTGGCGTTCTTGGACCTAGACATGTAAAAGCATTCAATAAATATACACCTAATTATTATGGTGATGGTAATAGAATATTAGATGAAAATGAAATGAAAGAATGTTTAGAAGCATTAAAAAATGGTAAAAATTTAAATTATTATCTTACAGAAAAATATTTATTATATCTAGATGCAAATAATTCATATGGTTGGGCAATGTCACAGAAATTACCAACTAGTGATTTCAAATGGGAAAATGATCTAGGCTATAATTTACATATTCCAAAAGGAAGGGGTTGTATAATAGAATGTGATTTAGAATATCCCAATCATTGCAAGTTTAAAACAACGAAATATCCATTAGCTCCTGAGAAAATGAAAAACAATGAAAAAGATTTATCAGATTATCAGATAAACTTATTAGGAGATAAGCCATTAGGTAAAGAAGAAAAATTATTATTAACATTATATGATAAAAAGAAATATGTTATTCATTATAGTATTCTAAAAGAATATATTAAACTTGGAATGAAAGTAAAAAAAGTTTACAGAACTATATCATTTGAAGAAAGTGATTGGTTAAAGAAGTATATTAAATTTAATACTGAACAGAGAAAAGAATCTAAATCTAATTTTGATAAAGACCTCTGGAAATTAATGAACAACAGTTTCTATGGAAAAACATTAGAAAACATAAGAGGAAGAAGCGAAATTAAATTAACAACGAGTAAAAAAGAAGCAAAGAAATACATAAACAAACCTAATTTTAAAGATTCAATAATTTTTAATGAAAACTTTGTTGCAATTGTAAATAATGTTACTTCTGTTAAATTTAATAAACCTATTTATTTAGGACAAGCTGTATTAGATTATAGCAAGTTATTAATGTATCAATTTTATTATAATATAGTTAATGAATTATGGCCAAAAAATGAATTAATTGCATCTGACTCCGTTTCTGGTGATCCTCCAATTATTTTAAGATATAAAAATAAAGTATTTATTGAAAAAAAAAATAGAAAACATTACTGATGAATATGAATACTCAAATAATAAATTTTATCATAAACTAAAAGATAATGATATTGAAGTTTGGACGAGTAAAGGATTTGATAAAATAAAACTATCATTAAACATGAGACAGAAAAAGAAATGTTTAGAGTTGTTACCCCATTAGGATTTGTTGATGTAACAGAAGATCATTCTTTAATAAAAGATAATAATAAAATTATTAAACCTAAAGATTTATCGTTAAATACTAATCTTTTATTCAATGATAATTATAAAATTTCTTATACTCCTCCTTTAAAAGAAGACTTCTTAAAATTAGAACCGTCAACTTTAGAAGAAAAAAGAGCGTTTATTGAAGGTTTCTTTTTAGCTGATGGAAGTAGCGGAATTTATGGAGTAAAATATTCTTGGAATTTAAATAACCAAGATTTAAATCTTTTAAATATATGTTTAGAATACTGTAAGGAATTATATCCAACTGATTTTAAAATAATAGATTGTATGAATTCATCTAAAGTATATAGAATTGTTCCAAAAGGAAGTCATAAGTTAATGGCAATCAAATTTGAAAAATTTTATACTGATAAAAAAGAGAAATACATCCCTTATAAAATTCTTAATAATGATTACAATTATAAACTATTCTTTTTCAGAGGATTTTATCAAGGAGATGGTTATAAAAAAGGAAAAAATTGTGCATTCTCTTTTTCACAATAATCTAAAATTACATTCTCGTGTTTACATTATCTTATAACTTCTCTAGGATATAATAGTAATATCAATACGAGAGAAGATAAACCAAATGTGTTTCGTTTAAATATAACAAAAAAAAGAACAATATGCTAACGTAAAAAAGATAATACCATTAGGTAAACAAAAAAGAATAGTTTATGATTTATTTACAGAAACAGAAAATTTTAATTGTGGGTTTCCTTTGATCGTCCATAATACCGATAGCATATTCTTATCCATTAAAACTAAAAATATTTATGAAGATATGAAACAAATACAAAATAAACTAGATATATCAGACTATCCAGAAAATCATGATCTTTATTCAGACGAAAATAAAAAGAAAATAGGGAAGTTTAAAGATGAATTACAAGGTAAAATTATGAATGAAATAGTTTTTCTGAGGAGTAAAGCATATTCTTTTACATTAACTGATCTAAGTGAAGAAAAAAAATTTAAAAGGCATTAGCAAAACAACAATTAAAAAGGATATAAATTTTAATGATTATAAAAATTGTTTATTTAATAATGAAAAAAAAATGAATAAGATGTACACTTTAAATTCTGACAAACATAATATGTTTGTAAATGAAATAAACAAAGCTTCTTTATCTCCTTTTGATGATAAAAGATATATATGTGAAAATGGAATAGATACACAACCTTATGGAATTGATTCATTATATTTTATTTAATTTCCATGCAACAAATCCAGTTAATACCATAGCACCAACAACAAATGCAATCTCTCTATTTTTCTGGTCTTCTGATGGAGTATAAAAATCACTCAACTTTGGTTCATGTGTAACATAATAATATTCTTTTCCTGCTCGGTCTACTTCTTCAAAGGTTTTTTCTGCATGACGTTCTTTTTGTTTTTGTTCATTAAGAAAATCCAATTTTTGTGTTCTTTCATTATTCCATTTTACTTGTGCTGCTTCTAATTGTTCAATTGCCTTATCATGTCTTTCTCTCTCTTTATCTGCGCCTCTGCCAATATGTGAAAACAAATAATTACTACCTGAAAAAGCAAAGGCGTTCGCTACTGCTCCAAGCGTCATCACCACTGCACTCGCCATTTTTTACTTCACAATATCAGCAGGAATAATTCCTTGCTTAACCAACATATCTCTCGTTGCCATTGCGAGTAATATATCAATGGATAACATACCAATATCAGTCATATTAAAATCTACTTTTGGTGGTGGTCTTTTTCAATAGTTTTCTTCCAAATTCTGCATATCCAACCGTTAATACAGTCTCTACTCCTGCGTGATATAACATGTTTGCAATTTGTTTTCCATCAATTTGTGTTGCCATTTTTTATAAGAATTTTTTTGATTAATTAAACTCAAATGGGTCGATTTCTTTTTGTTGTTTCGTGGGCTTAGGCTGCGCAGGTGTAACTTGTTTCTTATTATAAATATATAAACCCAATCCAACAATCACACCTACTATACATAGAGGTATATAATTTTTGTATTGAACTTTTTAACATCATCCCTAACTTCATCATCATCTTTTGTTATAGATTTTAATTGTATGTTTTCTTTTTTTCATTGCTTCCATTTCTTTTCCTTTTAATTCAGCTTTTAATCTTTTTGCTTCTGCACCTTTTTTACCTGCAGATACTCTTTTTGGGTTTTTCTTTTTTGTGACCTCGTCATCAAGGGTATATTTAGTGACTTCGTCATCATGGGAAGCTTTTATTTCACTTGTCATTTTTTATGTCTTTTTATTAAGATCAGTAAAATCAATATGTTTCGCTGTTGTTAACATTGCAGTAATAGGAGCAAGATACATTCCATATCTATAATACAATTCACAACAAGTACTTGTTAAAGCATGATTGATAAAAGGGTCTTCCTCTAAGTCTTGTATTAATTTAGGTGGATTAACAACATTTAAATACTTTGACACACCCATAACATATAAGTTAATAAAAGAATTACCCAATGTCTTTGTCATACTTGCCCCTAGTCTTGCTTCATAGCTACAATACAGTTTGTTTATTTGTTCTGGTGTCATTGTATCAATGTCTGACAATTGAACATCTCTACCTAAATATTGCTTACTACCACCTGCAGCAACAATGGCTGATAGTCTTTAACGTTTTGTTTCATTGTGCTCATTATTTTGATCACATGTATTGTTTTCATTAAGTAGTTCTTCAGCATCCATTTTATACAGTTTATTTTTTACTTTATATAATTTATTTTTTATTTTCAAATAATTATATACCACATATCCAACTACCGATAAGACTGCAGTGTTTGTTATAATTGTTAGTGTTTCAAGAAGCATTGCTTTTTATTATTGCTTATTTTTGTTATATTACTTTAGCATTACTTATTTTTGCTATATTACTTAAGCATTACTTAAGCATTACTAAAGCATTACTTAAGCATTACTAAAGCATTACTTAATCAACAACCCAATAATCAGTAGGTTGGTCAGTTTTCAAAATTAATTTACGATGTTTCTTTTTTTTAAGTTCTTCCTTTATTCTTTGTCGTTCTTCCAATGTAGGAATAACATCATTCTCTCTCAAACAATTTTCAAAACTATCTCTATCTTTTGTGTAGAACATACATAACCACTTTGTTTGTTCTCTTAAATCTTTCAAAACTGAATTGTATCTTTGCGATATAACCCATTCCGATTGTTCTGCTTGTCTATCTGAAAAAGCGAGTTCAGACAACATGTCTTTTTTCTTTGTTAGTTCTTTTGTTGCGCTGCAATCAACAATGATGTACAGAGTTGGTTCCCCAGCATATTTATTAAAGAACATTCTTAGTAGTTCTTGCAGTTTTTCTTCACCATTGATTAGTGGGTTTACGATTATAATATTTTTTTGATTTTGGTTTTCTCACATCACCAATCCAACTTCTGTTTTTATATGCCTTGTTCCATTGAATGGTTGGGCAAAGTATAACAATTTGCCTAAATACACCTCTATATACACCTTCAAGTAAGTCTAAAACAAATTCAGTCTTTCCGCAGCCAGTTTGACCACAAATAATTGCACAGTGTGGATATTTAGGTAGTTCCATTTCTATTGTTTAATAATGAGCTTCTTTGAATCTACCTTCTTCAAAATTAATTTGGGCATCTTGTATTACAAACAGATAAACATTTATTGGTTCATTTCCTCCTGCTTCTTTTGTAATTTGTATTGTTATGCCTTCTGAAGCATTTTCTATTCTTCTTTCTGAACCATGAAGTGTATTATCATCAGTTGAACGTAAATCCAACCATAAAGCATAATTAGTCATTAGATATTTTTCTATTGTTGTATCAGTAAAATATAAATCTTTAACGACCATACTTGTTTCTTTGTTTCTTTTTGAATTTAGGGCAAAGAATTTATTTATTTCGTCCCACTGTTGGTACGATTTCATTCCTTGACTATATAGTTGATTCGGAATCCCTTCTATAGTCATTTCCACTTTTGTAATTTCTGGATTATAATATTCTTCTGTGCTGGTCCTTTCAGGATCTTCGAATAGCATAAGAATACCTTTCATACTTGTTGCCGGGACATTTAAATTAATATTCCAAAGAGTATCAGATTTATTCTTCGTTATTTTTCTATGCCTAAGTATTCTATCGTATAAAATAACCATTTTGTCACTGACTTGCTGTCTTATTTCTCTTGATAAATAAGGATCAGAAACAATATCGAATTCTAAACAAATATTTTTGATTGTATAAGTTGAAGTTGCATCAGCTGAATTAATAACTTTCATGTAATCGTTAAATGTAAGTTCATATTCTAATCTATCCCCGAGTCCTGCTTGATAAAAAGGCATATGGGTTTCCAATAATTCAAAATCAAGTTGAATACAAAACCTGTTTCCATATGCTTTTGCTATTGCCTGATCTTCTTTATCTGCTGTTGCATTTTTTGCCCCCACTCTAAGTTTCAACATGTTTGCTTTGCCAACGCCTTGGTATGCCATATTTATTTGTTCTGTAGGAGTCTTCCATAAATCAATATAACAATAATAGATGTCACTATCTTCAATGGACATAACTTCATTTCCACTTATCCTAATTGTTGTTTTCTTAATTATTGCTCTTCAAATATTTTGATAAATAGTTGCATTTGCATCTTTAGAGATAAGTTCAATTTCAAATGCTAATCTGACTGTTCCGGGAACAATAACATCATTACTACTTAGATTAGGAAATCTCTTTAATAATTGTTGATTTTGGTCAATAGTTGATGGATTATTGGTTATCACTACACTTTGACGGATACCTCTCACACCGCGCGGTTCTCTTATTTTTCTGTAAGGGTTTAATTTATTTCCATAGGTCGACATTTTTTTAAGGAAAAATTTAATAATTAAAAATGGCTGAAGGAATTGATCCTGAGAATCCTACATTTGACTTAGATGATGATGATGAGGATATAGATTCCAAATTACTTATGGTCCCTGATGATCATGATCAGAGTATTACTCTAAATCGGGGTGATATGATTGATGACTTAAGAGGAGAGGTCAAACAGACTGCTCTTCAAGACTATAAAGAAAAACTTGTAAAGACGTTTTATAAAGAAATAAGCAGGCGCTATCAAATTACGCCAGACAAAGTAGATTATGATCAGTTTAGATTATCCGATGATAAAACTTTATATTGGGTTGTCGGCGACAAAGAAATCAGAATTACTGCAAAGCAAGGCACAGCAGAATTTCTTTCTTTGGGTACTTTAGCAAAAGAATACAACCGTGTAGTAGGTAGTGGCGGAACACGAGCAATCAGACAATATTTAAATTTATCACGTTATCAAAGCAAAACAAAGATATCTCAACAGGCAAGGAGGGCTCTGGGAAGTACGCGAAATGATTTGCTAAATGCTGAAGATCAAATACCACTAAAAGATTTGTCTTCAACCAAAGATGTGCAAAATGTGTTAGACACAGCAAATAAGGCTGAGACCACTGTTACATCTCTTTTTGATAATTTAGAGTTGCCAGAAGTCAAAAATGCACGCACACAAACAGAAGGTCAAACATTCAGGGAACTGCAAGGTCTAGATAAGACACTACAATCTATTCGTGGTGAACTTACAAATAACTTGGCAAAGCTGACAGACATTGATAAAGATATAGCAAAGGAAAGAAGAAAACTACAAGAAGCTGAAGATGAAATCAGCAAAAACGATATAACTGCACGTTTAAAAAATTTAGAAGATGAAAAAGCTACAAGACTTGAAGCTGCTAGTACAAATAGAGAAGCATTACGTACCCAGGTAAACAGAATAAAAGAAACTATAAATAAAGTTTTGAAAGAAGATACTACTCTTGGTGAGAGAATTAAAACATTATTTAGAGAACAAGGAATAACTATAGTTAGTGTTTTAACTGCTTTTGGAATGATTATTGGTGTTATTGTTGAGGCTGTTATTCATACTACTGGTGGTGGGCCTACAACCCCTAAACCACCATCAAAAGATTGTATAGAAAATTGGATAAAAAAACAATTAAGTAATCTTGGTAAACTATTGGCCAATCTTGCATGAAAAGCAGCAGCAGCGCTACCGGGTATTATTGGTTCCATTGTGTCTTGGTTGTTGTCTTCTACTGGAAAAGTGATTAATTGGTTTGGCGAACATTTCTGGGCGTTGATTGTCCTTGTTGTAGGATTATTGTATGCAGCTGCAAGAGAGTATATTAATAAATTCTGAGTGCAATGATACCTATTACTATACTTCCTACTATTAATGCTGTTTTAGTTTCTTCGTGTTGTGTTGATTCTTTCTTTTCAACGGGTTCTGGTAGAGATTTCTTTGTTTTTGGTTCTGGCAGAGATTTCTTTATTGGTGTACCATTTATAGTATTAGATGGTGCTGTAGGAACACCAGGTTTAACATTTACATCACTATTGAAACCAAGCGAGCACTCCGATGTTGCAATTACAATTTTATTATTTTATCCAGCGAAAGTACCAATTTGTAATATCATATCACTGGGAGACATGTAGAGACCAAGTCCGTATGTATAATCAACTTTACTCGTAGCATATTTCAATACATTTTGATATTTTGATATTTGGTCGTGCAAATCGATTGGACTGTTAATTGCTTCTTGAACATTTGCTAAGAATTGTTTTTGAGCATCAAATCCTGTGCCTATTTTTAGTATTTCTACACGTGTTTGTTATTGTGCTCCTAATAGTGCCCATACAAATATTCTAATACTTTCGTTAATTCGTTCAATACCTGGTTTTGTGAAGCCTTCTGATTTGTCTAATATAAACATTGTCCATGCCTCACTTATATCTACTGTATCTTCTATTTTGTCATTTGCACTAAAGAATGGCCCATCACTTCGATGTTCGTATCTGTATTTTCCACTTGGTTTAAAGTATTGTGTGTATTCTCCGAGACCGTGACTTTTAGAACTACTTTCCAATTTTTGGCGCAAATCTGTATTTGGTGAAACATTGAACTCATTGCATAAGTTTTGGTAAGTTGCTTTATCGTATGTGTTTTTGTAATAACAAAATTTCTCATCTGTTGGTAAAGGTGTTTTAAGTTCTTTTAAAATACGATCAATACAATAATACACATGAAATGTATATACTGGTTTAGTTAGTCCTGAAGTGTTTTGCAAATGGTTATAAAATGGCATCTTGCAGTGGCACACCAAACAGCAAAATTCAATTGGCACTGCCACCAGTCAAATGATGAATGAAGCCATGTATTCCACGGTTCATTGTTGTGTAATGTTGGAATTTGATAGTTTTGACATAAGTCGGGAAACTTTACTGGAAAATGGTAATTTTTGTTAACATAAATTGTTTGTTTTACAAGTTCAATATTCTTTTTAGAATATTTAGTATGAGGGTTATATGATGCATTGGGATTGTACTTGAATTCTTTTGGTATCATTTTTTATTAATTAAAAATGTATCATACAATTTCTTATATTAATAAGACAATACACTTGCAACAATATATAGATAACAAATGCGGTATTAAGAGAATTGGATTGAAGAGTTTTACTTATACTATAGGTTGGCATAATTGATGAATCTATCCAAAAAGGAACAGATAGACCAATACGTTTAGCTTCAGGATTTTACAGTGTCCAACAAATAGCGGATATATTTCAAAGTAATAATATTGTATTATCTGTACATGAAACAAATGGCATAGTGTTTTTGGCATCGACCGTTGATTTAAAAATAAGCAAAGGATTAAAAGAGATGTTAGGCCTCGGAAATAGACGATTAAACGCAAATCAAACATATGAGGGAGAAATAGCATTACATTTTGCACCTTATAAACAACTATATATTCAACTTGAGCAGATAAACAGTGCTTGCAATTTCTTTGATGGTGCTCCTAGTAATATACTTGGTGTTGTTTCTGTTGAAAATAAATCGTTTGGTGATATTGTTCACACACGTTTTAGTAATCCGGAATATAAACAATTAACACATGGTGATATATCAGAATAAAGTATAAGCGTTTGTGATGAGAATGGCCAGAAAATAAACAACAATGGTTTACCAATTAGTTGTGTGTTAGAAATTTTATGATTAAAAATGAGTATATTCGGTGTTAAGAATAATACGACTTTACGTGTTGATAGCAGAATATCAAATTTAGATAATATATTACAAAACGTTCATACAAATGAATACATTACAATATATGCTGAATCAAAAGGCTCTTTATCTAGAGATAAGATGTTTTCATTTGGAAATGGAGGTAGAGAGCGAACGGCCGGTTATGTTATGATGAAGGATGGTTATATTATAAGTATGGGCCTGTCGTGTGAAAAGTCAAAAGATGAAGTGCGGGTTACCGTGATGGTGGATGGGGAAGTTTTGATTGGGTGTATAGTTTATTTGGGAAACACACAAAGTGTACATCGCGATTTTGATAAACCATTTTTAGTTAAGGCAGGTGTTATTAATTTTTTGAGTGTACTGAATAATTATACTGCGGTTAATACTGTTGCCTCGTTATTAATTGAATTTAAAAATTATATATAAAAAAATGAGTATATTTGGTGTAAAAACAGATAAGTATAATTTGACTTTGCGTATTGATGAATTACATAAAAAATTAGGAAATTTAAATAATAGATTACAAAACGTTTATACAAATGAATTCATTACAATAACCGCCGAATCAAATGGCCCACTAACTAGTGGTAAAATATTTTCATTTGGAAATGGAGGTAGAGAGGGAGCGGTTGGTTATGTTATGATGAAGGATGGTTATATTAAAAGTATTAGCCTGTCGAGTGTATCGTCGCTTGGTAAGGTGAAAGTTGGCGTGTTGGTGAATGGGGAACGGTTGGAAGGGTGCCGCGACCTCGCTTTAGATAGTGAAACAAAAAGTACACATTTTAATTTTGTCACCCCTTGTTTAGTTAAAGCTGGAAGTGTTATTAATTTTATTAGTCTAGAGACTAATAAAACTGCGGTAAATACTGTTGTCTCGTTATTAATTGAATTAAAAAAATAAATATAAAAATGAAGCAACCTACAGCGCCGAATTTATATCCAGATTTGCATAGTGAAGACGGACAAAATTATAGATTACAGAAGATATCAGAGATAGAAAAACAAATAATGAAAGAGAGGGATGTAAGAAAGGCATTATATAAAAAGTATAAACGGGGGATTAACATTACTGGTAGTGTTGATACTGCGTTAATTTCTTCAAGTGTTATTATGGCTGGTGTTGGTTTAGCTGTTCCAGTAATGTTACCATTAGAGAATGCTGCAATCGTTTGCGGATCTCTGGGTGTTTGTGTTAAGTTTGTTAGACGTAGATTACATGCAAAAACACAAAAACATTATGAGATTAAAACTATTGCTGATAGTAAGTTGAATAGTATAAAAGATTTGATTTCTAAGGCTTTGACAGATGGGCAGATATCTGAAAATGAATTTAAGTTGATTTTAGATGAATTAGATAAATATAACAAACTGAAAGCTTGCATACATTCAAAACAAACAGGATTAAGTGAAACGGAAAGAAAAAAACTTATTGAGGAAGACAAGGCCCAGGCTTTAGCCGAGGTAAAAAATAAATAAATAGGAAATGCTTGATTTTATTTAATAAAGTTATAATAATTAATGATCCACCACCTATTTATAGGAGCATAAACTAAGACAATACAAATATCAAAAGTGGTCTCTGACCAGAGGGGGGCACTGTATGCAGAAAACACACAGAAAGAAATTTAAATTATAACTGCAACCTACTAAACTAGAATCTCGCAATCGATGGCAAGCCATCGCATATCCCCATGCTTCCCTGCGAGCCTTATCCCCTAGGAGTGTTTGGCCCGAGGGGTAAAATTTTGATTGCAATGTATTCTACTGATCATGCCGTTTGATTTAATATGCTACACGACCATGTTATGAAAACTTTGATTTTTTACCCCAAAGGTGCCCCACCCCTGGCCCCACTCCCAGGGGGAGGATCAAAATTCTGAAAGTCTGAAAGTGTCATGCACTCCACAGACCAAAGATCTATCAGTTCCCAAAGTTTCAAGTTTCTATCTATTAACGTCTAGGAGGAGTTACCCAAAATGTTGTGTCTTAAGACACCTTTTTGTAGATCGCACTCAGTCTGTAAGAGTGTGTGTAAATCGATATATTATTGTCCTATCAAACAGCAGTGAGACGTGACATGTTACCTGTAGCTAGCCGATACAGTTGATAATTTGACTTTGAACGCTCAAGGTTATTGACATAAAAAGTCATTACGGAATTTTAATAAATATGTAAGTATTGTTTAGCCATTGATGTTTTTTAGTTAAGGGCGGTTTTAATTGTTTTTAGCTTTTAATGGTTCATGTCCTTTTTAACCCTTTGTAGGCGTGGGCCCAGATCAGATGCCGTCTGATCTGGGCCTGCACTGTTTGCTAACAGAATTTTTCGTTAAAATAGAATAAAGACCAAAAATAGGCCTGCCACCCCTTATATGAGAAATTGACTTGTCCCCAAATATAGCAGTGGAAGAGTCTACCAGTATACAATGGGTTAAGACGTTGTGTGGATAAGTAAACTGACCGGTTCAAAATGACCTAAATAGTGTTAATTGGGCTGGGAACTCCAATACAAACTACCTTGTTTGGTGTTTCCGGTACTAAATGCAGCGTTATGGGGCGTCTGATCTGGGCCTGCACTGTTTGCCAATTGCCCGTTTTGGGGTTTCCGGTAGTAAATGCCCCGTTCTGTGGCGTCTGATCTGGTATACACTGTTGTGTAACTACCCGTTTTGCTGTTTCAGGTACTATATGCTGCATTCTGCGGCGTCTGATCTGGGCCTGCACTGTTTGTCAAATACCCGTTTTGGTGTTTCCTGTACTAAATGCCGCGTTCTGCGGCGTCTGATCTGGGCCTGCACTGTTCGCCAACTACCCGTTTTGGTGTTTCAGGTACTATATGCCGCATTCTGTGGCGTCTGATCTTGGCCTGCACTGTTTGCAAACAAATAAGTTTAGCATAACTACTGTTTTTCAGGGACAGACCTACTTTTGAAAGCTTCAAAACTAAATACCCGCTAGCCAGATTTAACCGATTTCAGGAAAAATATCAACATTTGCCGATAGCTGTGCACTGGATATTGGAGAAATGCCAGAATGGATTTTAACTGAAATTAACATGTTATCATGAGTGACTATTCAACCGTATACTCACGGCGTGGGATCACACCTGACTGAACATTGTTGCATGCTATCG
Source organism: Lucinisca nassula (assembly GCA_963580285.1). Classification (NCBI taxonomy): domain Eukaryota; kingdom Metazoa; phylum Mollusca; class Bivalvia; order Lucinida; family Lucinidae; genus Lucinisca; species Lucinisca nassula. The sequence continues at coordinate 74,044,148 of OY757016.1, forward strand.
GTTTTAATATTTTTAATAGGTTGAACATGGCTATTCAACCGTATACCCACGACGTGGGAACACACATGATTGAACATATAGATTTTAATATCTAGATCGTTGACAAATTTTCTACATCGGACTGTTTTCGCAATAAATTGTAATTTATATAGATTCTCATTATGAAAACACACCCGGGCGACATAGGATTTTTCTCGCGTCTCCAAAAATGGCTACTTTTTGGATAAAATTCCGTGATATTTTTTCTATGTTTTGGGGCAATCTCTCCTATCTCTCTCTCTCCGCGGAGTCCGGATGATTTTAATTTTTTTCGAGGGTTCACCTATAGTGGGTGTTTTTTATGTGGGGGAGAAGCTAAAATTTTTTTAAAGGGGGTGGTCTGGAGAAGCTAAAAAAAATTCTTTTAAGGGGTGGTCTGAAGAAGCTAAAAAAATTTTTTTTTGTGGTGGTCTGGAAGAAGCTAAAAAAATATTTTTTGTGGTGGTCTGGAGAAGCTAAAAAATTTTTTAGGGTTGGTCTGAAGAAGCTAAATTTTTTTTTTTAAGGGGAGTGAGCTAGACACGTTCAAACCCTATACTACTACCATTCGAGGCTAGAAAAAATAGATGGGCTGCATGATGCTTCCACGCAGAGCTGAAACCGACCACACATGAGTACTGATAAACCGCTTAGAGAATCTAAGCCTGCCCAGGCAAAGCATTGCGAATCGAACCGTCCATGCTTATAAACTGTATTATTTTCATTGGGCGCCAGGGCTTTAGATAGCATTTCATCTCAATGTCAGGTATACGTCCGACAAAACTGGAATCAGCGTCTCCAAAATGAATTATACAGTGTTGACGGGGACTTCATACCTCAAATCAAACAAAACAAACGAAACAAGTTGAACTTACAACTTGAAGGTGATTTAATGGCATACATTCCATCCTCCTTCATAGATGAGAAGTACCAGTCCACACAGGACTCTAAGGTTTCTGCTGTACACCCATCTTCGTCTTCATGAAATTTACCATAACAATCATACACACCATCACAAACACGTGTTCTCGGAATGCAGCGCTGATCATAACACTGGAATGCTGGTGGCGTGCAACTGGCTGTATTGAATAGTAAAATCGACCATTCACCCTTATCTTGCTGAATATTCAGTTTAGCCACAACTACTTTTGACTTAAAACCAATCAGATAACTTGATGTAATTTATTCTTACAAAGCCATTAACTTAATGACAAACAGTGTAGATCCTGATCAGATGGCTTCTTCAGAAGCTATCTGATCTAGATCTACACTGTTTCCAAAGATAAGGGCTGTCGTGAACAGCATGATAAGAGTTAACATCATAATGTTATTAATCAAGTATTTTCGAATTGGCCCAAATACAGGTCCGAGGTCTGCTGTATTAGCCCGAGGCCGAAGGCCGAGGCCAATACAGCTGACCGAGGAGTTGTAACTTGGTCAAAACCAAAGTACTTGATAAATGACAAATTGATCAATTGACACAATAAAAAGATGATTAGTAATAAAGAAATGTACACATTAAGAAATCCATTCTATAATTTTTAAAATTGCTCTTTGAACAATTATAAAAATTGTGCTCATGTAAATAGAGGTTTTCTATATTGAGCGACGATGTCTTAAAGAAGTGATTTAACTATTTTTGGTATTGAAATAGAATAATATATATATTTTGTTCTACTGAGTAACTGAATATGAGTTTAGATAAAGCTAAACAGAATAGTTAAAAAGCGCCATACAGTCCTTTTGAAATGCTGGGCTTACCACAGTCAGTTTCATCAGACTTGTCTATACAGTCACGTTTTGCATCGCATCTTTGATCGGCAGGTATACACTGGTCATTGGAGCAGCGCCACTCGGAATCATCACAATCAGGATGCACTTGAATAGAATACAAGGGCAGATTGTTATTTTATTGCAAATGAACACATTGTCTGTTGTAACAACTGTTTATGGAAAGTAATGGAATGTTAAGTTAAAGCTATTTGAACAACGGGTGCTCTTTTGTTTTGTTACACATTAGACAATAATGAATAAACTGTACTCAAAGCAGAGAATGCATTAAAATACAACAGAGCGTTGTTTGCATCAGTCTACTTGAAACCCGCATTGGCAGGAAACATTCTTTCTTCCTTAGGATACACGCCGATGTGAGATTGTTTGTTTGCTTATTTGTGGTTTTTAAACACTATTTTGGTCATTTTGAAGACGTTGCTTCCAATTTTATGGGAATTTTACCCGACATTAAGATGAAAAGACATCTCAAGCCATGTCGCCCATAGAAAGCGCTAGGATTTATTACTTGGGACGGTCCGACTCGCTTCAATTTGGTCCTCACCGTTGTTTCACCTCTGTTGCTGTTTTGACTCTTCATGGGCTCCCAAAAACTGTCAGTTTTTTTGGACAAAATGGCTTATATGCATCTTAGATTTTTGAAACCTAAACCTAGTTTGGAGACGTAAACAAGACTTAAATCTCTTCTGCCACAAGGTTTATCGGAACCCGAATTTTATGGTGATTTGATATATAAATTCAGAAATATACGAGGATCCTCGTATATACTTGCAATGTATGTTAATTAGGATATAACTATGCATCTCTCTAAATGAATCAAGAAATCCGATTGGCGGAAGCTAAACATCGTGTTGTGCTTTAGAACGCTTACAGCACCCTTAATTTATGGTCACCTTGTCTCTTTGATCCAAGTTAGTGGACGCTTGCATGTTCGTAACGACCAGAAAGCTAAATTTTTGCAATAAATTGTGAAGTGTAGACATTTTGAATAATTTACCGTCATCATCAGATGAACAGTCTGTCTAGTTAAGTATTTGGTTAAAGATCAAATGGAAATCACAATGAAATATAGTTGCCAAGTCATGCAAATAAGAGAAAAACAGTTGCTAACCCCTTGAACTAGAAAGCAAAATGGCGGAGCAGAAGCGGAAAAATTTCCATACCCTATCTCAGTTCATTCGATTCTAGGCAACTATCCTTCTGCCAAGGCTATCATTCTTCTGTGTGAATTTAGAGATGAGATATTGAAGTTTGTTTTAAGGCTTTATTTGGCGGGATTCACTGTCTTATACGGCAGGCGACCGTATCAGACCTACACATTAAACTTTTACCAAAAATATTAGTGGTACATACATGCAAAGACAAATAATAACAAACCACAACAGAAGAATCACCTTGGAAAGGAAAAGGGTCCTTTGAATTTTAGCATCTGGATATGACTCAATACTGATCATCATAGAAAAAGGCAGATGCCATGACGAAAACATGCCCATATAATTTGGACCCAATTGAACCCCACTTTCATATAGTAATACTGGGTTTACTGGGGTAAACCTATTTTTTGTTATTTTTTCTCTAAAATATAGATTGTGGGTACTCGTTAGGACCGCCTCGATGAGGCAGTTCTGCCGAGTACACACAATCTATATTCTGAGCAGAAATAAGAAAAAAACAATCACAATTTTTCATCTTAAATTTCCGGCGATAAAGGTTACAATGTATTTGTAAAGGCGTGTTCTCGTAATGCAACACTACTAAGATACTTTACCACAAGCGATTTCATCTTCACCACCTTCACAGTCAATTTGGAAGTCACAGAGTAGGCTGAAGGAAATACATTTGTCATCATGGCAATGAAACATATCAGGCCCACATCCTTCTGCTGTAATAAAAATATAGTTGAATCAAATCTGGGTTTTAGAAGCACCTGAAATATTTTGCCACTTGAGCCCAGCGAAGACTCAGATCAGCCTACGCATCCATATAGTCTAACCAGAGACTTCTCTGACTGCATGAAGAAGCAATGGACCCTTGGTTATCATAAGAGCGCACAGGGAAGACTCTGACCAGACTGCGCGGATGCGCAGGCTGATCCGAGTTTTTGCTGGACGCACATGTCTTATTGTAGGTTTTGTCGTGCGCTGGCTCATTTTGTTTCAAAGGACGACACGATGTTTTTGTGAAACACGAGCCACGGGCAAGTCATGTCCACGGGCAAGGTCATTTTTTCAAAGTTGGTCACAGGACAAGATCAAGGTCACAGGTCAAAATGTTTGTATAAGTGGAAAGCCCTTATCACAAGGGACCTACATACCAAACATGAAGGCTCTATATCAAACGGTTAGATAGTTATGACCAATGTTATTTTTTTAAGTAGGTCACAGGTCAAGGTCAAGGTCAAGGCAACAGGCCAAAAGTTTATTATATGAGTGGGAAGTCTTTGTCACAAGAAACCTACATGCCGAATATAAAAGCTCTGTCTCAAAGAGTATAAAAGTTATGACCAGTGTAAAAGTTGTCCAACCAACAAACAAACCAACAAACAAACAGACAGGGCAAAAACAACATTTTCCCGCTATCGCTAATGGGAACATCAAAAGCCAGAGTAATGAATATCCTTATGTAAACCAGCTTGTATCTATACAGATGACAAGAGAGTAAAATTTTAAGCATTATTATATCTCATTAATATTCATAAGCGATTCTAGATTTCTGATTGGTCGAGAGCATATCACGCGCAGGACCATAAATTATCCACTGCAACATTCCCATCTTATGTTACTGCTCGAAATTATAAGCGCATTCACTGAAAGAATCTCTAGATGTCACGCGCAGGGCAACACATTATCACATTATCCTGCAATATTCTTCTCTGACGTCATTGCTCAAAAGTTCAAGTGCATTCACTGAAAGAGTCTCTGGAAGATAGATATTCGGTAAAATATATCATTTGTTGCCCTTGTGTGAGGGAATATGACAATTTGTTCACCCTCGAAAGGCAATATTACCTGTCGAGGGTGAACGAATTGCAATATTCTCCTCACAAGGGCAATAAATAGAGAATCTTACAAGAGTGTTCATTTATTATTGATTTGTTTGTTTGTTTGTTTGTTTGTACTGGAGTTAAACGGCCCAGTCAACACTATTTTAGGCCATTTTTGAGTCAGTCAGTTTACCTATCCACACTTTTCCTGGGCAGGCTTATATGTAAGCGGTTAACCAGTACCATGCACATTCTTTCGCCAGAAACTGACAACTACCCTTCTTGAATCGGCGGAAGGGAGAGAATGACCGTAGAAAAGATTTCATGACCAATCTCCACGAAAGAATGTTGCCGACCCCTGCAGGTATCGAACCCGCGTCCTCCTTATCACCAGTCAGACGCGCATCCGACTGAGCTACTGAGGCCGGCCCAAATTTATTATTTAATTTATTGAACGAGTGGGGGAAAGGGATAAAATGCGAGTCTTATTCAAGTATGGTAAAATAAAAACAAAACATCTTATCAGGGTATGTTTGTCTACTTTAAAAGATTGCTTGAAAAAAAGAAGCGAAGGCAATACTCTGGAATCGATACAATTAAAATCACAGCTCCCATCAGAGACACGAAAGGGAAAGAAGCACAAACATGAAACAACCAGACCCCAATGGAAACATCAATAGCGGAAAGCCAAAAGAACTGTTATCTTCCCACGAAATGACCAATCGGCTATCCAAAACAAAATAATATAAGCGATACACACACTCAAAGACAAATCATAACAAAAATTAACCGCGGCAAAAGAACCGCATTGGAATGGTCAGTGAATCGAAATCCACTTTGTGGCGTAAATCGATTTTTTGTGGCCACAGTCCTCGTCCTTATTTCAGTCGCAATTTTGACAAATGATTTGTTCTGTCCACATGAAGGCCTCCTAACTCATCAGTGCAACATCACCGTGAACACAAAAATCAAACAACCACAGAGATGAAACAACGGCGAGGACTCGACAGCAAGAAACCACTGAATGTCTGTTTATAAATTAGCTCTGCGTATGACCGATGGTATTTACTGGGCACGTTCAAGTCAGAATTTAAGGTTGATAACAGGTGTGTCCAAAGAAACAAGTGTTCAGATAATATCCGGAGAAAGAAAGAAGTCGAGAGCATAATACTCACAACAGAACTCGTCGCTACCGTCCTCACAATCCATCAGACCATCACAGATGTAGGTTTCCAGGATAGCTTCTCCACTGCTACAGTTAAATAATCTGTCAGACGGAGTGAATTCAAACTCTTCAAATACAGTTTTAACATCACCTTCTGTGTCTGAATACAAACAAGGAACTGAGATAGAAATGAAATACACAAAAACATCATCATCATCATCAGCAGCAGCAGCAGCAGCACATAATAGTCATCACAACAATAATCATCATTATCATCATCATTTCGTAGTGTTGATCTGTTGTTAAACAGCCCGGTCAACACTATTTAGATCATATAGACCAGGTCAGTTTTCCAGAGTGGCAATATCTTTTTCTGGACCTCGGCCGAAAGTTTGGAGAAGCCCAAAATCGAACCACCGACTACCGGTTCAAAAAGGCGAGGAGCTTAACCACTTCACCATGGGGATTCTGTGTGTGAACTGGCTTGGGATTCGCGGCTTGGAATATCGATTTTGCCTAACATTCACTAATATTTTACTAAACTTTACTACTACGGAATAATCTAAACTTTACTACTACGGAATAAATCGAATTCCAAACTCCATTCTTCAGACTCGAAGCCAACTTCATACACTTGACAAAATTACGGATTTAACAATTAACACAATATTTTCATTGAAATGTTACATGCACAGAAATCAGGTAGACGTCTGTGGTCGAATTTAAAAAAAAATTCCATTACAATAATACATTACGATAAAACAACCGTGAAACATAGTGCATTTTGTTCACATCTCAAAAATTGCTACTTTTCTGATGAAATCCATGATATTTTTTATTTATACTGAAAAAAAAAGGTTATGGGCACTCGTGAGAACCGCCTCATTGAAGCGGTTCTAACGAGTACCATCAACCTATGTCTTGGAGTAAAAATAAGAAAATATAATATTTACCCCCGTAAACCCCAGTTTTCTATGTACAAATTGGGGTGTAAGGGGATGTTCATTTCACGGACTTGTTCACGTGATGAGATCCATGCACGACATTACCGTCTATCATGGCTCCAGAACGGAAACATTAGGAAAACATGTCCGTATAAAATAATGGCGTCAAACATGGTGTCAGAAAATGATTATTATTTCTGCTTTCAACATAGAATGTTGGTGCTCGTTATGTTTTTGAGCAAAAATAAGGCAGATAATGTATACCCCCGTAAACCCCACTTTTCTCTATAGAAAGTGGGGTTTAGTGGTGTATTTGTTTCACGGACTTCTTTTCGTGATTTGTGTGATAATTTTCTTAAATCGGCTCAAAACATACGTTGTGTGTGTTCATTAGAACAAAGGCGTTTCAAACACGTGTCCACACCCTATGATTTTTAGCAATGAATAGATAAAAATGTATACACTTGCTAACCGCATTTTTCTCTATATTAAGCAGGATTTCTAAGGATATTTATTACACAAACTTGTTAACGCGATACCTTACATATCAAATCATAAAGAGTAAATATTGAACACACCATGCAAAATACATTTTAGATATCAGTACTTAATAACAATATGTCTATAGGCAATGCGATTAAAACAGAGGCAATGTTTAAATACAGTTAGATAAGTGTTGAAAGATTCCAGATATTCTAAATTTTCCCTTTCTGGCCTTTTTATTACCATTATGAACTCCTTCAGCGGCGTCCATTTCACAGATGTAGTTATTAATTTTGTCGTAGGAACATGCCACGTCATGCCAGTTTTGAACTGAATGAATGCTAGCCAGTCTCAAAAACGTACAGCCTTCGTTGCTCCCTCCATCAGGTTGTTTATTACTTGCATCACTGGTAAACCTACAAAAAACAAATTTTGAAGACTACGTGGTGTAGTGGTTACGCTACTCGCCTTGTGAACCAGGGGTCGCAGGATCGATCCCGGGCTTCTCCAGACTTTCAGATTAATCTTTAAACCGAAGTCCCGTCTCCGTATGACTTTAGTTGTTGGTGGGCCGTAAAACTCAAACACAAAAAACAAATTTTAACACAACTGCTATTTCGCGGGATTAACCCTTCCCTTGCTGAATATTCAATTTAGCCACACTCATTTCTGACTTTGAACCAATCAGATTACTTGATGCAATTTATTCCTACAAATTCATAAATTAAATGTCAAACAGTGAAGATCCTGATCAGCTGCCATCTGATCTGGATCTACACTGTTTGCAAAGAAAAGGGTTGTCATGAACAGCAGGATAAGAGTTAAGGGATTGCAAACTTCATAAGATGGCTTGAGAAAAATAATTTGTTGTTCGCATAAGCCGTCGTTCAATGCTTCAACGCGTAAACGGGAACATTAACACTACTGTTAAGTTCTGTATCACACCTTTTTAAAATAAATTATATGTATTTATTCAGCCATAGGAAGACTTCCAAAATCTCGTACATACCCTTCCCGGCATTTACACCTTTTCTTCGTTCGGGTCGATGGGCATGGTGGGCGAAGCTTGCTTACCAAGTAATGCTTAATATCCGCGGACGCCTGATAATACTCTTCTGGAGTCCATGTCTGTTGATCCGAACATTGATATTTGCCATTTTGTCTATGGATTTACGATTTTGGATTAACGCTTTGATACTACGACATAAACTACTTATTATCTGAAAACACCAGGGGCCAGTTGTTCAAAGCATCGTTAGCTTAACGAGCTCGTTAGTGGTCATATTGTTAACTCTTCTAGCAAGTACAATGTCGTAAATTTTGGTACTTTTGCTGAACAAATGTGAGCAGCTCTTGCATCTGCAAAAGTTGCTCACATTTTTTTTCAGCAAAAATATTAGCATATTTGCCATATTAAATGATCAAAGTTTTAACGATACGTTAACTAACGACGTCGTTAGTTTTGAACAACTGGGCCCTAATCATTTATTATCTGAAAATACCAGAATAACAGACATTTCAGAGTGTATGTTAAAATATATAATATTGACATATCTTGTTACGTTGTGTTGCTGTTTTATACCTTAAAAACTGTCAAAACTTAAGCTGTCGTTGTGGTTCAATGTGTTTTCTGCAATAGAAAGGGAAGCGGAGGGGCAAACTATTAGGAGGAAAGGGGATAATGACAGAAGAAACACAAACATGCCCCATTTACCCTTACTATCTTCTAATATCTTGTCTCGCCGTTTCCCTTATTCAGGAATGGCAGAATAGAAGTGAAGGCAATGCTCAGGAATCGATGAGGGCCATGCCCAGGAATTGATACAATTACCTTACCCCTCCCATCCAACACACCAAAGGGAAACAAGCACCAACACAATACATCTGCGTCGTAATTAGACTAAAGTTATTGGACTTTTACAACAATACATCATCTCGGTAATTAGACTACCGTTATAAGACTATCACAAGCAAAAAGCCTAAAGGACAGTTTCTTTTCCATATGTGTCCAAACGGCTATAAAAAACAAACAAAAAACATGTGGTCTTTTATGAAGTGGAGGGGGTGGGGCAGGGCCCCGGCACAACCCCGGGACCCTCAGGTTGGCATAAAAGCATATGGCATAGAGAAGTTTACTCAAGAAACATTTCTATAAAAGTTTTGTCAAAATATCTGCAAAGGATCGGCAGTAAATGCCATTTTCCAATTTTCCCCATTATAAGTCTATGGCAACTCTAAGTTGCCATAACAACCAAACAGATGAGCCGTATTTCATAAAAAAACGCAAACTTTCAATCCCCCAACCTAAGGATGCTACAGATGAAATTTTGGCTGAATCGGCCCAGTGGCTTCAGAGGAGATGTCGTTTGAAAGTGATGACGTCACACGACGACGACGACGACGGACAACAGCCTATCCTATAAGCTCCCCCGGAGCCTTCGGCTCTGGTGAGCTAAAATATTTGCAGTACATTCATATTAAAAATATCAATACAAACAATAAGAAAAATAAACATCAATGGATGTATCGCCTTGGAACGGTCAGTAAAACTTTTACTGGGGTTGTGGGGGGAGGTTAATCGATATAACGTGACCACAGCCGTCGCTCTTGTTCTATCGTAGTTTAGACATATAATTTGTTTAATCCGGTCCCGGTGAGGGTTTCTAACTCATCAGCAAAACCTTCAAATTAAAGGACGGTATCACAAAGATATGTCTTTAACACGTCCAAAGAAATTCAACGAGCAAGATTTATACTTTAAGGTACTGATAAAGGTATACTTATGACCTTCAGTACAGTATCTAGTGGGTGTTAATTTAAGGAAGAGAGAAAAGTAATTGCAAATGTAATCCTAACAAAAACATTAAATGAAAGTACACAGGGGCCTTTTACAGCCACCACACAGCACAAAAACAGCCCTGATATGTAAAAAGGAAGTGACGGCAATGACATTTTGCGATAGCGAATGTTCAGATTAGGGCCAAATGATTCAAATCATCGTTCACTAAACGTGCTCTTTAGTGTTCAAACTGTTTGAGCACGTGCAAGGGTACATTTGTTTGGAAAATTTAGTAGTTTTTGCAATTGTTGTCAATCCTATAAGCTTGCCCGGAGACTTCGGCTCCGCTGGGCTAAAATCTTAACTTGAATAACACTTGCTTATATTAAAATGTTTTTGTTTGTTTTAGTGTAGCGACATTTTTTTGTCATATCGAGCCGATCAGATAATCTATCCATACTTTTCATGTGCAGACTTAATACACAAACGATTAACCTGTACATTGTACATTCTCTGGCTGCCCTTCTTGTATCAGTGGAAAGTGGAGAATGAAACAAGGTGAAATGTCCTCAGAAAAACAGCGCCAAAATGTTTTGCCACTCTTTAACAAATATTATCTGCCCTAAATCTTTTGGAATGAGCGGTAACACTGGACAGCTTTCTAATTTCGCCTCTGTGTTCGAACGTTCGATGGGCATTAAAATCAATTCACAGGCGCAATCTGAGATAAACAATGGACGGCAAATTTACTCTCAACAATCGGTCTTCAATTTGAGAGTTAATGAGATCTAAGCTCCATTTGAATTAAAACACACAGCCGCGACAGCTGGCGTGGCTTTTCATCTTTTCTTCCTGTTTTGGATAGGTGCGAACATCGAACACACATCAACATGTGCATCCCAAAACGTCTCAGTCTTTGTTTTGCGCTAAAGGATACCGTTCATCAAAAGTTTTTTTTTTTGCAGACAGGAAAGGCTGTATTCTGAGTAGCCACACATGCTAATATGAATCTTTGGTGGACGCATGTTTAAAGACTTCTCGCTTGATACTACTCACGTTCCCATGTTACCACCATCATCATGAAATCACGCCTATATAATTTTGACCGCCTTGAACCCCATTTTTATATAGTAAAACTGGGGGTTACAGCGGAAAACATTATTTTTCTTATTTCTGCTCTTAAATATACATGTAGATTGTGGGTAATCGTTAGAACCGCCTCGATGAGGTTGTTCTAACGAGTACCCACAATCTATTTAAGAAAAAATAACACCATTTTTTAGCTGAAAATTTTCCCTTTTTCGGCGGTAGAGTTTACACTGTATTTGTATAGGCGTGTTTTTGTAATGATGTTTAAATGTCAGGATAATGAACGTCCCTGTAAACAGTATTTTATGTAGAGAAAACTGCAGTTGACAGGGGTATACACATGTACGTTATTTTTCGTATAACTGCTCTAAGACATGGGCTGTATCACACATTTTCATCAGAAAACTCTTCATTTTGGAGATATGAAAGAATGTACGATGTCACACGGATGACGGATGTGTTATCGTAATGCATTGCCGTCGTTGCTTGCAATACACATGAAACAACTATAAACCTGACTCTCTTTACCATGATGTAAAGGTAACTGGAGTATCATCAGACCAGATCATATCAGTATAGCTGCCGGAGTAACCGCGGAATTTGAGACCTGAAATTGACAGCATGATTTGACTTCATTATTAGAATTAAACATCCAATTTTATCACGTGAACACGCCTATATTATTTTGACCCCCTTAAACCCCAGTTTTATATAGTAAAACTGGGGTTTGCAGGGGTAAATCTTATTTTTCTTATTTCTGCTCTAAAATATAGATTGTGGGTACTCGTTAGAACCGCCCACAATCTATATTTTGAGTAGAAATATGAAAAATATCACAATTTTTCACCACAAAATTTTCATTTTTTTCGGCGATAAAGGTTACAATGTATTTGCATAGGCGAGTTTTCGTAATGTGAGGTAATATTTGTCGCATCACGCTTACAAATCTGTGCAATGACCCCCCCCCCCCCCCCCCCCCCGCCCCCGTAAACCCTGCTTTCTAAAGAGAAAACCAAGACCTTTGTTACAGTGAAGAAACACAAACATTAAGTAACTAGACCCTGATCGAAACATTAATAGTAGAAAGCCAAAAGGACAGTTACTGTCCCACAAAATGGTCAAATGGCTATCCAAACAAGACAACCATTAAAAACCGCGACAGAAGAACCGCATTGGAAAGGTCAGTGAAAAGAATTTCACTGGGGCTTTAAATCGATTTTACACCCGCCTTATTTTAGTGCCAATATTCCCTGACTTAGAATGAAGCAATGAACAAAAAGTCTGTGTTCACAAAAGTGTTCTTTGTACGTCATGAAAGCATGCAGTTGACAACATACGTGCTGACAGGATATTGTTTGAGATTTCTAAGTTTTAAAATGAATTTATCCAACGCTAAGTCCTGATAGTGTGTTGGTATGTGAACTGTTCAACACGCCTAGGTAACCTGCAAGCATAATCTTCAAATTTGAGCAGAAAACATCTATCCCAATAAGCCGTGATTAAGTTTTTATATGAAACCTAACTGGCCAAAAACTAGCTAATCTGACCCAGAAAAAATCTAAGGTAACATTATTTTATCAATATTAAAACAGATTATATTTGAAATTGAATAAAAATAAATCATTATCTTCTTATAACATACTAATAATAGTCCGTGTGTCATGACTAACAATGACCAATCTTTATCACATGCGAGAAATGCTACTGTTTGTGTGTTCTAAGATGGCTGTTGAGACCAATTGTAGCCTGAACTGTCTGTTGCAGATAGAGCAACAGAGGTTAGAGGAAGACAGTTCTGTTGTTGATGCCTTAGATCTCGCTTTGCGATGTTTACGCTTCTGCTCGGGTTGGCTAATTCTTTTTGCCTCATATTCACAAGCAATTCTTCTGATGTGGCCTCGCTACTTTGCTTGGTGCTGTACAATGTGTACCCATGACTCTGTTGGTATTTTGAAGTACTTGCGGGAGCATTTGAGAGTGTCCTTGTGGCGCTTCTTCTGACCACCATAGCAGCGTCAGAAGCCACCGTGGTGTAGTGGTTACGTTACTCGCCTTGTAAACCAGGGGTAGCAGGATCGATCCCGGGCTTCTCCAGACTTTCTGATGAGTCTATAAACCGAGGTCCCGTCTCCGTATGACCTTAGTTGTTGGTGGGACGTAAAACTCAAACAATCACTCACTCACCATAGCAGCCTTTGCCCATTTCGAGTTCTCCATAGAGGATTCTCTTTGGTGGCTTGTCCATCTTAACAGTGCCAGTTGCACAACAGTATGCACACTCTCAGGACTTCGGTGTCTGGAATTCGGTCTTACCATTTAATCTTTAAAATGTTACCTAAGACAGCTTGTATGGACGTAGTTTTGTCTTTTGGCATGACGCTGGTAAACTGTCAACATTTCGCACGTAATAACATATAACGGCTGGCAAAATGTTATGGATGGACGGATTAACATTTGTCCACAATCAAGGGAATTTTTCCATTGAAAATCTGCAAAAACGTGATATGTACCAAAGGATAGATGTCACCTGGACATATCGATATCAATTCATAAAAATTCAGAAATGCCAAATTAAACCAAAATCCCATCATTTGTTGCTATATGTATTGAGAGTTATGAAAAATGTTACTGGTAAAGGCTAAGCAAGATAGCTTTAAAGAATAGTTTTCTCTAACTCTTAAAGATATACTTTATGGAGCTTCAGTCAAATTTCAACAAATCTCTTATACAAATCAGCTATATAATAATAGAAGTAAAGGCAATGGTCAGGGACCGATGTAATTAACCCAAAGCTCCCAACAGAGACAGCAAAGGGAAAGAAATACAAACATGAAAGAACTAGACCGTAACGGAAACATCAACAGCGGAAAGCCAAAAGGACAGTTACCTCCAACAAAATGGCCAAATGGCTACCAAAAACAAAATAACACAAGCGTCACACACACACACACACACACACACACACACACACACACACACACACACACACACACACACACACAAAAAAAAAAACAAAAACAAGTCATAACAAAAATAAACCGCGACAGAAGAACTGCCCTGGAGCGTTCAGTGAAAAGAATTCCAGTGGGGGACTTAAATCGATTTTACGAGGCCACAATCATCGGCCTTACTTCCGTTGCGATTTAGACAAATAATTTGTTCAGTCCGCATGAAGACTTCCTAACTCATCAGTGCAATATCTCCGTGACCACAATAATCAAACAACCACAGAGTGGAACAGCGGTGAGGACTCGACAGCAAGAAACCACTGAAATGATGGAGTAAAAGAAAACCAACTGTTCGACTCCGATGGGCGCGACAATAGACAGAGCATCAGGCACCAACCAATATTACATAAAATAAGATTCTCTCTACTTCTCAGTAAGCCTTTACGCTGGAACCGTCATAGAATCTGATGCAAACAATTAAAGAGGGATGCATAGCTGTCAACCGTGATTGTGTTAACCACCATGCATGCAGTATGTCGTATAACATTTATGTTGTACCAAATATGTTTATATCGAAGAATGATTTTGCGAAAGTGGGTGCTGAAGTCATTGTAATTATATGTTTTTCTGAATTTATATACTAAATCACTATAAAATTCTGGTTCCGAGAAGAGATTTAATTCCCAAATTGAATTTTGAAATTAAATCGGAATGATGTCTGTAAAATTTTGAAAAGGCTTTGCGTCGTTTGTGATACCGATACCCCTGATTAAGAAGTTTAGCAGTTAAAAATTAATTACGAGTGTTGAAGTCAGTTACATGACTAGACACTCTAGCAAATCGAATTAATTGCGAAATGATAACGCCATTGAATGCCGAACGAGGAACCTCTCCATCCAAGAAAGGAAAATTTACAATCTCAAAATCAAAATCATCGTGTTTATCATACATTTTGCATGAAACAAATCATAATAAGTTGCAATATTTTGTTATTTTTGTCACTTATTCTACTGGATAAACTTATTGTGCCTCATATTTTCCCTTTTAATGTTCGTTCTGTTCGATCAAATTCTGGCTTTTTTTTACCTTTTATGATATAATTTATGAAGATTTGGCCACATCTCAATAAATCTGTCATACAAATTAGCTATATAAGGTTGCATTATTTAGTTATTTTTGTCACTTATTCTGCTGAATAAACTTTTTGTGGCTCCTCTTTTCCCTTTTATTGTTCGTTCTGTTTGATCAAATTCTGGCTTAGTTGTTTTTAACTTTCATGGCATGGAAATTTAAGGAATACATATAACACCATTATTTTGACATATATTTAGAAATGTTTCTATTAGTGAACAGATATTAATAACCCTTAAATGCCGGTCACGACAATTGTCGTCTGCTTTGCCGTCTGTCGGTTACCTTAATAAAAGTCATTTGTTTTTGCAAACAGTGTGGGGCCAGATCAGACTGCTCCCATAGGCCATACTATTTGCTTGTATGCAAAAACATTTTTAATATGTTTGCCAAAAGATTCAGCAGATGACATCAGCAAACGACATTTTAAGATGTTGTTTTTCTCGGCAGTTTAAGGGTTAAAATTTTTTATCTCACCAATATAAAAATCTAGGTCACTTTGCAAAAGAGCACCATCCACTTTTATGGTTTCGTTCACGAACAAGGCAATATCTTCTGTAAGAAGTTTGTGCACAAAAATGGTTTCTGCTTCCGTTTCCATAGATACGAGATGACCTTCTTCATTCTCACACAAATCCTCAGCTTCTAACCAACTAAGAGCCTGCACGTGCTTGTATATTTTATAGCATTTTCCGTGGTAGTAGTTCCACCCATAATGGCATGCTGAAAGCAGGAAAGCATATAAGACTCTTACATGGGTGTGAGGGGTGGATGGAAAAATCCGTCCCAAGGGTCACTGTCCGCCGTCACGAGGTTTGCCGAGTGATGCCGGACAGTGATCCCGAGGGACAGATTTTTCTAGCCACCCCTCACACCCATATAGGATTCTTTTTCTTGCATTGTTGCATACCTTTCATTTCTTAGCGCGGATTTTTAATGCAGCAGTCACTTCGAGTACCGATGTCCGCCATATTGTGATGACAGTACAGTAATGTAAAGTGACGTCACGGATCGTGCATGAGTCAGCCTTAACGACGGCGCACACAAGGTGGTAATCAACCAGTGTATTTATCAAACACGCGATAATATTCGATTTTGGGTCGGAACACCAGGGTAAGAACAAAAATTTCTTTCCCAGGGTAAAATCACGGATTTTCTTGTCTGGTGTGCAAGAAAACAGGTTACTACTATACAAATAACATGCATGCAAGAAACCGTCGTCATCGCATACTTAAGCTGTCATTTAGATATCAGCAATTAGGGACTAGAGCATGTTTTATATTTCATTATTATGAAATGCGTATAAAAAGTATGTACACAATTAAAATAGCTTTACCCCAGTTTGTACCGAAAACCCCAAAATGGGAACCCTGCCAAAAAGTGTAGCCAAAGATCTGCAGCGTCTGATCAGGGCCTACACTGTTTGCAAAAATTTCATCTATTTTCCAAATAAATTTTAACGATAACACAACCTTCAACCCTAAATTTTGAAATGGACTCCTGTCATATATTAGAAGGAAGATTGCATTTGGCACAAAATGGCTTAAGAATGTGTTTGGCTTTTTCAAATGAAACTTGCCAACAACTGCTCATTTTTGTTTCACACTGGGCATCCCTAAGGAGCACACACAGTGTCGTCATTATGGGAGGGAAGATTTGCTATTGTTTGTAAACCTTCCGAGCAAGGCTGATCAAACGGGAACACACAAATCAATGTTTTGAGGCAAAATAAGGTTAACTTATGTAAATTACAAGGGTGTCCATTATCGTGGACTTGTTACACGGGTGGTAATCTGGGGAACTAGCTCGAAAATGTGTCAATCGACATTCGTTTCTTGGCACATCTGGGAACTCTCGAGATAGCACCATCGAAATTGTAAATAAATGTTAGTCTCGTGAAATTGTATCTCCAATTATTTCTTTGTTGGCTATTTATTAAAAAATCCGGCAATAAGTACATAAATGTCCACCCCTACAGGCTTTAAAGACACCAGGGATGAAAAGGTGTCACGTTTTCTTGTATACTTTATCAATTAATGGTTTAAATATATGTGTGGTTTATCCACTTGATTTGCATACTCGAATAGAATTATACATAATTCATAATACTATATAATTAAACATTTCATGATTCAGTATGCTGAAAAAGGATATAACGTCCAAAAAGGAAGCAGAAATTATTAGATTCGATGAAGAAACCAATTCACTATTAAGTGTGTGCGTAAATGCGTGCGTGTGTGAATAATGTGCTTCATTGGTATTTACCTAAAATGCAATTCATAAGAGGTTTACTTAAATACGAAAATCACAAATAAATAAAGCTGAAAAATGCAAGCCGAACGGCCACTATATAGCTCTGTGTCAAGGACACTAGTTCGGACAGAAATTTAGTCATAGTCGCAAGTTACGTATTTTGGGCTTTTTTTATTTTTGCTTATTTCAAATGTTTCGTTTCACTAGGAATGTCGCTTCTGGGTGTCAAAGGTTTTGATTTGACGGAAATAGGAAAATCTTAGGCCCAAGTCTCCATGTTGACAGAAATTGCCAAATTTTCAGTTCCTTGGTAAAACGTTTTGATTCAATTATTCTCAAGCCCTGCAAATTGTAGCGGGGAACAAAGTTAAATGATTTCTAAGTGGAGTATCATTGCCATTTTTTTAAATAAATAACTAGCAAAGAAATAATTGATGATAAAATTCTTCGAGACGTACTTTTGTGTGTAGTTTTTCTGTCGATGGTGCAAACTCGAGAGTTCCCAGATGTGGCGATGAAACGAATTTCCAATGACAAATTTTCAAGCTAGTTCCCCTGATTAACACCCGTGTGTAAGTGTTATGTTGACTGTGATAACACCAAATTATTCAAAACAGAAGTGAAGGCAAACATCAGGAATCGATGCAATAACCTCACACCTCCCTTCACAGACACCAAATTTAGACAAAAACGAACATGAAATTACTTAACTCTTCTGAAAGTTATCACAAACGAAAAGCCAAAAGGACAGTTACTTTCCACCAAATAGGTCAAACAGCTATCGAAAATAAGAAGATACAAGAAACGCATGCATGCAAACATGAACAATAACAATAATAAATCGCGAAAAAGGAACCGCCTTGGAACGGTAGTATAATGTATTTCACTTGAGGGCTTTACTTTAATCAAGTTTACGTGGTCACAATTTCGCCCATGGTTATGTCGTGGTTAAGACAAAATAAATAGTCCGCATGAAGGCGTTTATCATTATCTGAGCCCATTCCAGGTCTGGATAAATAATATGGGGTCACTGGTGAGGCTAAATTTTCCGAATATATCTAGATTCTTAATTGTCATTCTTGTCGTTGTTATTTATTTCCACAGACATAAATATAGATCGATCTTTGTTTTCAGCACAAAGAAACTTTTATGGTAATAATGTAAACTAGTTAAAAGGTCACACAGGAAAGGTCACAATCAAAGAACGCAACCATCTCAAGTCAACGACATGGAGTAACACACAAGAACAGACAAAACATGGACCAAAGGCATAAAGCGAATTAACAAATAATACACTGCAAAAGAATGACCGCCTTGGAATGGCCAGTAGTAAAACTACTCGGGCTTCAACTCCGGAGTTTATAAAATTTCAACCCTCGCCCTCAGTTCCAGTGCAGTATCAAACATAATAACAATAACAATTTGATCCGCATGGAGGCTTTCTAGCTCAACAGTGAAAATGAATGCACAGTAAAATGATCATGTATAGATTCATACTATCATGAATCAGGGTTGAGGACTCAACAACAATCCGATGTCAGAGCAGAAAAAAAACACGATTTAGATCTCTGAGGGTCGAACCCTGGAACATTGTCTTTTACTTTCGGATCAAATGC
The DNA here is from genome assembly GCA_963580285.1 of Lucinisca nassula. NCBI lineage: Eukaryota > Metazoa > Mollusca > Bivalvia > Lucinida > Lucinidae > Lucinisca > Lucinisca nassula. The sequence continues at coordinate 74,063,348 of OY757016.1, forward strand.
CTAAGCAATACAATTTTATAACGCATTAAGAATAGAATCGTCGCATTTTAAAAGAACTTTTGTATTTAATACTGACTGGAGATACCCGTCGGTACGCCGATGTTTGTTATCTGATAACCAAATGATTTTGAACAGAGGAATGTCTTCCCTAAAAAACTCTCTTGAAATAATGGGATTTAAAAATGAACTGATTCATATGATTTGCGATTGTGGTTATTTTTATTTTTATCAGCATTACCAACAGTAAAGCACATTCTATGCGCCTGATGTCTAAATATTACCTTCAACTTTTTCCTCAAACGTTTTCGTTACGTATTTAACAATTTTGTATTTTGCCATAAAACCTGTGCCACCTTCTGATTTCTCAATAAGGTATCTAAGTTCCGCAATGTGCCAACTTGATTGCATTTCTTCTCGAGGATTGTTGGTGGAGCAATAGCGACCCCTCTCTGTTCCCAGACCATTCAGAGACACGTCGTATACCACAACGTAATTATTTGGACATGACACTACGTTGCTTTCATCTTCATTCCAGATGTCAATGGCAAGAAACTCAAGCAAGACATATTCGCCAATCTGTCCCTCAATAATCCAACGTCTATCAGTAGGCTTTACTCTGGCTGGGTACCCTGGGCTGGTAATGTATGCGGCAGGTGCTTCACAATGTATTGTGTTATCAAAGGAAGCCGATCCACAGCCAGGCAGATCTGTAAATAGAACAGGACCCGCGTTATGACGGCATTCGTTATAACGGCAAAACTCGTTATAAAGACAATTTTAATGGAATGAATTCTTAAATGATTTAGCCTCGATTCCGAGCGGCTTGGACTTCCCTAGATTTGGAAATGCCCAAATTGAATCCATAGTCATGAAAGATTCTTGCAATTTAATATTCCAATAATCAAATGTTAGAATCACCTCGATGAACAATTATGCGGAAAAGACCTATCATAATCCTAACTCTGATTCTGTATGACGGCACATTCATTATAATGGCACAACAATAGGGAACAAATACTGTCGTTTTAACGCGGGTCTTCTGAAAATTGATTTTTGAACATCTGAAAGTTTTAAAGTAATAATTGTGATCTAAATCTTGAAGAAACAACAACAACAAAAAAAGAAAAAAAAGAAAGAAAAAAAAAAACATTTTTCATTTAATTATCAGACGACAGAAGCCTAACTAAAATCAATTCGCACCTTTTTTTATTTCTTAAGCGGAAAAAGTGTTTCTTAAGTTTCGTATCTAGAGCAAGCTTTGTACTAACCAGATGTTTTGTTTGTTTGAATTAAGGTTTTACATCCCCGTCAACACTATTTTGGTCATTTTAGATTTTTGCTTCCAATTTTGGTCTTTTACCGACAAGGAGATTGAATGACTACTCATGCCCTACCGCCTAACAAACCAGTAGGGATAATATGCAGAGACGGCCCGGCCCGACTTACACCACGTTGCTTGGCAGGCTGGAGTCCTTAACCGGTTTTTTTTGTTTTGTTTGGGTTTTACGGCCCTTTCAAGATTATTTCACTCATATCGAGCCGATCGTTAATCAGAGGTGGGCGAAAACCGGAGTAGCCGGAGAAAAACCACCTGACCTTCCGTTGCAGAACTTGGCGTCTCACACGTGGCCCGAGCGAGGCTCGAACCTACGGCGGTGGGAGACCTAATGACTAAGAGTCAGCGCTCTTATCCACTAGGCCACGGAGGCCCGTTCCTTAACCGGTTGTTCTGATGTTGTTTATTTCTAATTTAGCTTTGTCGGATTTTCAGACGGGGCTCTTCATGTTGTATGTGCTTGTAAGTGTGTGTTATTATTATTTATTTAACTTTCATAACCTGTGCCTGTTGCACCGTAATCACCTCTTGTGGAGAAAGGGAGCTGGTTGTTATTCCGTGTCTGGTTCGTTAGTTAAGTACTCTTCCCATTGGTCCCATTCGTAGGCATTGATCTTTGATAGTGGCTTTTTCTGGGCATATATTTTTAATTTTGTTTTCAAACATTCCAAGCGGTTTACCAGTTCTCAGGTGCGGTCGGTTTCAGCTCTGCATGCAAGCACGGTGCAGCTGGGTGAAGCCCAATATATTAGATACTTACCAGAAGTAGTAATGTTAAAAATAAATCCCTCTGCATCAGTCCTGGAATATCTAGCACAACCGTGTAGACGAATTAACAAATTACTATATTCTGACAGCAATAAGGCACCAATATAGTCATTCTGGGTTTCTGCGTCTATATATGCGTTTCCAATGTATATGTGGTCAGCACATTCGCCTACCCTGTTATCCGTCCAACCAACCTGCAACATTCCATAACGTTAATTAAAACACGCCTATGTGAGTTAAGACTTTTGTTTCATGGCTCATAAACCATTTGTTTATATGAACACCCGTGACATATCTCAAACATTCGTCAGCCCAAAAGAATATACAAAATGTATGCTTTTGAGCAAACGTAGTGAAAATCAATTTAAACTTGGTTAACCCCACATTTCTATATTTAGAGAAGGATTTATAAACATGTTTACTTTGACTTTATTAATATACATTGTGCCAAATAACAATCAAGACCCAATTGTTCAAAGCATCGTGACCATTTCGAGCTCGTTAATGGTTAACATTGCAAATTTTATTTCAAGTGCTTTTTCTCAGACTCCTATTTTTCTACTGGATCATGTGAGCCGAGGCACGAAAAAAAATTTGAAAATGTCATTTTGTGATCAGCGAAGATTCAGGTCAAGCCAAGGGATTCAAAACTTATTTTATTATATTTGTTGTAAACATGGAGTAGCTTTTTGCATTTTTGTGCAAATAGAAAAGTATATCTGCCATATTAAAAGATCAAAGTTTCAATGATACGAAACTAACGACATCGTTAGTTGCTAGTGTTCAAAGTGTTCTAGAAAATGCAAAATTCTAATACTCTGGTATTTTTTGGAGGATTTGAATTTTGTCGGACATATTGTATTATTTTTCAACATAATCCCCTTCAGTATACAGTAGAACTTCAATGGCTTGAACTCCGATGGCTCGTTTACGATCGATGAGTCGAACCTGTTCTTGAGTCCGCAGGGAATTTCTCCAAATACGATATAGGTGTTATTTAGGAAGATTTTCTTTTTTTTTCTTGCAAAGGTATGCTGTGTGTACTCATTAGAATCGCCTCGATGAGGCGATTCTTATGAGTACACACAGCATACATTTATAATACAGAACCCCGAAAAGATATCCCACAAGTACCTTCATTATGCGTCCTGGTTTGGCACTGATAGTAACCCTCTGTGGCTAGAACTACCGTTGTCTCGAACAAATTTTCATGGTCCAAAAGGGGTTCGAGCGATCGAAGTTTGACAGCGGCGTTTAAGGGCCTCAATGCGATTTTTACAGAACTCCCTTTCTTGGCTGTTCAGAAAGTCATTCACTGCAAATCTTATATGCGATTACTTTACAGGTTTTTCGAAGATTTTCAAGATTTTCAAGATGGCTACCATGGCAGCAATCTGGGATAGCAGAACAGAATGGTTCTATTAGCAACAATCTATGATATCAGAACAGAATGGCTCAATTAAGTCTGAATCTGCTTGCCACCCCAATGCCTCCTATCAAGTTTTGGCAGCCATCTTAGATAATTGAATAGTATGATATAAGCAATTCTAAAACTCCATGTCACCCCAATGTCTCCCATCAAGTTTCAGCTCACGCCAACATTTGGTTCGAAGAAGATGTCATTTGAAGAATTTCAAGATGTCCATCATGGCGGACATCTTTGATACGGAAAAGGAAGGATTATAGCAAATTTGACTCTCCATGTCACTTAAATGCCTTTCATCAAGTTTCAGCTGGATCTGACCTGGTTCGTGAGATGTCATTTGAAGAATACTGGAACGGGTCGCAACTTTCCTCGGATGTTTGTTTTGTGGCACTCAAAGCTTTTCAAGAAATATTCAGGAAAACTTTATTCTTCATAATGCACATTCAAATATAAACACTGGACTTAGTATTATCATGATTTATTCCACAATTTATTTTTATAGCCAAATGACTGTCATCTCACTAACAATTTATCTATCTAGTCACTAACACGTTCACATACATGTATTAATGGTTGTTCTAATGGGTTGTATTCTCTGGTGTGTTTGCACTGGTCATTACCGGCCCCGATAGCTCAGTTGGTAGAGTGTCCGCTCCGGGGAACGGGAGGTCACGGGTTCGATCCCGGGCCGCGACATACCAAAGTCGTTAATAATGGTACTAGCTGCTCCTCGCTTGGCACTCAGATTTACGGGGTAGAGCTAGGACTGGTCGACCCAGTGTCAGGATAATGTGACTGGGTGTGGTATCATGTAATGTGTCTGGGACATGATACTTCAGTGAGACAGCACTATAAAAGTGAGCGTTGAGCTCCTTGTCGCAACCAGACACCGTCGTGATATGACTGAAACATTGTTGAAAGCGACGTTAAACCCGAATTCACACACACACACACTCACACACATTTGCACTGGTCAGTCTACTTTAGCATCGAGGTTCTATCCTCTGGAGAATTATTTTGCTGTTCAATACAAAAATTTGCAACTTTCCTCAAATGTTTGTTCTGTGTTTCATTTGTTGAAAGTTATGATTAATGTTCCAGTAGGAGTGACAGTCGATAATAAATCTTGAAATTGAAACAATTTTAGCAAATCTGAATCTCCATGTCACCCTGATGCCTCTGACCAAGTTTCAGCTCAATCCAACCTTTGGTTCAGAAGCAGATGGCATTTGAAGAATTTAATGAAGGCCACCATAGCAGCCATCCTGGATTTTGGAACAAATCAATGCTAGCAATCTGAATCTCCATGTCACCCGAATCCTCCCATCAAGTTTCAACTTGATCTGGCCGTTGGTTGTGGAGAAAATGTCATTTAAATAATTTCAAGAGGGCCACCATGATGACCATCTTGGATAGAGGAACGTATTGATTTTAGCAAATCAGAATCTCCGTGTCTTCCCGATGCCCACCCCCCCCCCTCTCCACCAAGTTTCAGTTTGATCTGGCCTATGGTTCGGAAAATGTTGTTTGCAGAATTTTAAAATTGTCACCATGGTGGCCATCTTGAATACTGTAACGGAACAATTTTAGAAATCGGAACCTCCATCTCACCCTAATGCTTCCCATCAAGTTTCAGCTCAATATGATGATTGGTTTGGGAGGAGATGTCATTTGAAGAATTTCAAGATCCATCTTGGATAACAGATTGGAACTGTTTTAGCAAATCTATATCTAGATGACACACCAATGCCTCCAACCAAATATCAGCTTAATCAAACTTCAGGTTCTGGATATATCGGAAATGTGAAAAGTTAACGCCGGGTGGATTGATGAACCACAGGTGACGGACAACAGGCCATGGCATAAGCTGAATGAGCTTTGCTCCAGGTGATCTAATAACTACAGACCGGAATTAGAAACCTTCGTTGAAAAGACTTATTTAGGAAAGCTTCATTGAAAACACTATTTTACCTTTTAATTTTTTTTTCATTTTTTTATGAAAAGTAGGGATAGTAGGGCATTTTCAGAAAACAGTTGGGAAAAGTAGGGGCAGCAAAAAGTAGGGAAAAGTGTGAAAAGTAGGGCCCGTTTGAAAATTAGAGGTGGAGACAATGATATGGAATCGATACAATTAACCCACAGCCCCCATCAGAGACACCAAAGGGAAAGAAACACAAACATGAAACAACAGAACCTAATGGAAGCATCAATAGCGGAATGCCAAAAGGAAAGTTACTTTCCTACAAATGGCCAGTAGGTTATCCACAATGAAATAATATAAGCGACACAAACACCCAAAGACAAACCATAACAAAACACGACTCGCGACAGCCAGCACAATCTATATTTTTTAGGAGAATAAGAAAAATATCACATATATTCCTCTTAAGATTTATGTTTTTCGGCGGAAAAATTTACAATGTATTTGTATAGGCGTATTTTCGTAATGTTTCGCATTTTCTCTACAAATATAAACGTATATTTGCCATATCAACATTTAACTAAAGGGATCGTTAGGTTTAAACAACTGGTCCCTGAAATAATAAAGATACAAGTTAGGCTGTATCTGAAATAGACCAAGTTGTAATTGAAAGGCACTCGATCAAAACTGCATTCAAACTTCCAGTGGAAGATTCGGTGGTACTCATAATCTAACAGTACCAAGGCTGCCCAGATTTGATGATGTTGATATAATCTGTAGGTGTATCTCTTAAAAAGTTAAAACTTCAGCTAAAATTACTAAGTAGTTTAGGTCGTAGTACCAAAGCGTTAATCCAAAATCATTAATCCATAGAGAAATAGCAAATATTAATGTTCAAACCAACAGGCATTGAGTCCAGAAAAGTGTAATCATAGTGTTCTAAATGATGATTTTAAAACTTAATACATTCAACTTTTTGCGTGATAATGGAGGTCTTTCACATTTTTGAGAGGAAAAAGCAACACATCTGAGCCGTGGGACAGCATTTCCTATAACTTACATGTATGTACAGCGAAGAGTCAGATCAGCCTGCACATTCGCAGAGTCTGATCAGAGACTTCGTTGTGCGCTCTAAGGCTAGCTAAGGGCCCAATGTTTAATCATGCAGCAAGAGAAGTCTCTGGTCAGACTACATGGATGCGCAGGGTGATCTGATTCTTCGCTGGACGCACATATAAATTGTAGGAAATGCTGTGCCTCGGCTCAATTGAAATTATTGCACTTCTGAAGATGTCACATCACGTTAACACGTCTGTGAAATGACCTCCCTTGCACATCGTACTATTCATTGACAAAAAGTTTACTAGGATTTGCATCATTTCCCTATTTGGTTCAGTAGCTAAGTAGAAGTAAAACAAAGATCAGGAATTGATACAATTAACCTACTCCACCCATAAAAGACACCAAAGGGAACGAAACACAAACATTAAGCGACAAGACCATATTGGACACCTAAACAAAGGAAGGCCAAAAGGACAGTTACTTTCCCACAAAATGGCCATATGGCCATCCAAAATAAAAAGACAAAACTGATACACACAGTAAGTAACAAACAACACAACAACATAAATAAATCGCCACAGAAGAGCCGCCTTGGAACGGTCAGTGGAAGATTCCCACCGGGGGCCCAAATCGACCCTACGCGGCCACAACCCTCGCCCTTACCTCCGTCGCGACCCAGACAAACAACTTGTTCAGTCCGCATGAAGGCCTCCTAACTCATCAGTGCAACATCTCCGTGAACACAAAAACCAAAGAACCACAGAGGCGAGACAACGGTGAGGACTCGACAGCAAGAAACCACTGAAATGCTGGAGCAAAAGAAAACCCACAGCCAGACCCCGACGGGCCCGGCCAGAGACAGAGCATCAGGCACCAACCAACACTACCTTGAATCAGACCTCCCCAACCCCAACAAGCCCCCACGCTGGAGCCGTCACAGCATCCGAGGGCTGACCCACCGGCGTGCAACCAAAGAGGGAAGCAAAGTCGCCAACCGCGATTGGGCCAACCACCACGCACGCAGTCCCTCGTACAACACCCATGCTGTACCCAATCTCTTTATATCGAAGAGCGATTTTACGAAATTGGGTGCTGAAGTCATTGCGGTTATATATTTTTCTGAATTTATATACTAAGTCACCACAAAATTCGGGCTCCGATAGACCTTGTTGCAAAAGAGACCTAAGTCCAACACTGAATTTTGAAACCAAACCAGAACGGCGCCCACAAAATTTTGAAAAGGCTTTGCGTAGCCCACGGCACCGACAACCCCGACCAAGGAGTTTAGCCGTTTATAATTTATTACGAGTGTTGAAGTCAGTTACATGACTACACACTCTAGCAAATCGAATTAATTGCGAAATATAAACGCCATAGGATGGCGCACGAGGAACATCACCATCCAAAAAAGGAAAACTCACAACCTCAAAATCAAAGTCGTCGCGTTTACCACAAACCTCGCACGAAACAAATCCATCCACAATAGATAGATGCAAACCCAAAAACGGGGCCTCGGTATCAGAAGAATTTGCTTTATTTAACTGAAGTTCTGGGGGGTAAATCTGACTGATCAAACCATCAAAATAGGTATTATCAATATTTAATAAATCATCTAAATATCTAAAAGTGGAGCTAAAAGCCTCAATAACCCCAGACCGGCCACCAATGGAAAGCGACAAAATGAAGTCTCTTTCATAACAATACAAGAACAGATCAGCCACAAGAGGTGCGCAACTAGCACCCATCGGAATACCCACAATCTGTCCAAACAACCCAGCACCGAACCCAACACAAACACTGCCAAACACTAAGTCGGTAAGAGTATGCAAGCCTGTATTCCAACTTTGGTCGAGCCATGCTGTTTACCGCCCTTGTGATATTTTGTAGCTAAGTTGGGTCAGGCACCGTGTCTAAGAGAAGGAAAGCATGAAAGAGTGTATAAATAAATTTCACGGTCGGACTTGACAGGACTTTAGGGAATCGGGAGAAATTACCAGGCGGGGGGAAATGTTAACTGTCGACTAAGTGGCCCGATAGCTCAGTCAGTAGAATAATCGCAAGATCTGCAAGAGACTCAATGTTCAACCAAGACTTGTTTTCTGAGAAAACTGATGTCCCCCACCACATACAGCTTTCAAAAGCATGCTTAATTTAACAGCACCGCTGTGACCTTGAAAATGTGGTTAAGGTCACGAAAACCTAATCACTTCTTTACCCTGATCAAATGTTATATTCATGCAAATTTGATTGAAATCCACGCAGGAGTTCATAAGCTATACTGCACACAACCAAAATTTGGCCTAAATTTGAGCTATTTAGCACGGTTGTGACCATGAAAATAAGGTCAAGGACACCAAAACTTAATCAGTTCTTCATCCTGTCCCAATGTTAGATCCAATTAATTTTGATTGAAATCCACCCAGAAGTTCATGAGATATACTACAAAAAACCTAAATTTGGCCTAAATTTGACATATTCAGCATAGCTGAATCCTTCAAAATAAGGTCAAGGTCTTCAAAACCTGAACAGTTCCTCATCTTGTCCCAATGTTATATCAACGCAAAGTTAATTGAAATCCTCCCAGTAGTTCATGAGATATACTGCACACAACCTATTCTCGTATTTAGTATGACTCTGAACTTGAAAATAAGGCCAAGGTCACCAAAACCTAATCAACTGTTCATTTTATCCCAATGTTGTATCCATGCAAAGATTAAAATCCAACCAGTAGTTCCTGAGGTATCCGGCACACAAGAAGGTGTCACGTCTACGCCTACGCATACACAGACGGATACGCCGACACCGACGGGATCCGCACTAGAAATAATATGTTAACCCTCCGTTCGGTGGGGGGCATGATACCGGTCAAATCGCGATCTTTTTACCACCCTGTGAAGTTTGGCGGCTTAGTTGGGATCTAGCAACATGTCTGACAGCACGAAACAGTATGAAAAATAATAATCACAACAAAACTGGATAGAATCACATTAAGAAGGGTACTTGCAAGATACGCGTGAGGCCCTGATGAGTCATGTTCCTCTCCCGCCTAGATGACATTTAGTTGGCACAAAAACATAGAACTCGTGAGTATGAGGTTAAAGATCAAGGAAATTAGAGAAACATTTTTGTCACCAAACAGTATCATGAAAGTTAAACAAAAGATAAACACATGTCATAGCTCTGGCAGGAGAGAAAGCTAAACGTAAGCAATTAAGAGTGGTCTTTTTAGTTGTACCACAACATCCCTTAAAGCAATGTATACTGATAAAGGTTTATGAATCATTCCGAACCGACAGCAGTTACAGACACGAAATATTGCCAAACTTTTGACAACAGATATCTCAAAACGTAAGACGTTATAGTTACTTTTATCCACTCTTCAAGACTAGTATATCTAAAAAGATCCCATTCGGTGTTCTTTTGCTTCTTTCGGTGGGTCGTGTTTTGGCCTCCATGAGTTAATTGTTAGTTTTTTCTGCTCTGACGACTCAATGTCGTTTAGTTCTTAAACTGGTTCATAATTGCCTGAATACATACACTGTTGCTTTACTCCATGCCGCTGGTGTCATGATTCGCTGTTGAACTAGGATTCACCAATATAGGTCATAGAAGATCTTACACGAGCGGTCATGTATTAATGTTGAACAAGTTGGCTAACATGCGAGGCTTCAACGAGCATTTTATCCTTTTTCCTCAACGAGTTTAATAAATTCAATAATTCATGAGTACGACTGCAAGATTCTATTTGTCATATGACATTTAAAACGTATTTAATTCACTGTTTTCGGTGTACAAAAATGTCAATATACCGCCAGTAGTAAACCCGACATCGATAAGGATGTTGTACGTGTAACGTTACGGGGCGTACTAATCCACAAGTGGATTTCCAAATTTATTACATGATGCTTTAACATTCTCAGACGAGATGTCATATGATAAAACTCGTTATTGTTATTTTCTCGTTTTTTTTTTTTATTTTCCTATAATAAAAGTCCATTGCAACTCACACTTACCATAGAAACCAAAATCGGCAGTCGATTTAATTACGAAAACACACCTATACAATGCATTGTTAACTTTACCGCCAAAAAAGGAAAATTTTAAGATGAAAAATTAAATTGGACACAAGACCAATCAATGCCTATCCTATAAAGTCTCCCGGAGAGTTCGTTCTGATAAGCTAAAATGTTACTCAGGAAAACACATTCAAACAACCTCAGGATCTCAAGCTACTAAATTAACAAAAAATATCATGTGACATTCAATCATACACAGAGAAAACAATACTGGGATGCGCAACATGGCCAATTGACACATAACAAGCGTCAAAGGAACGACCGCTTTAGGGTAGTCATTACGAAAACGCGCCTATTCAAATTGCAATTTTTACCGCCAAAACAAAAATGAAAATTTTCCATCTTATTTCTGCTCAAAATATAGATTGTGGATCGCGGCGGTTCTAACAAGTACCCACAATCTATATTTTACAGCAGAAATAAGAAAAAATAACGTTTACTCCTGTAAACCACAGTTTTACTATATAAAAGTGGGGTTCAAAGGGGTCAAAACTATAAAGGTTTGCTTTAGTACTGTGCGAGTTGTTTTAAAACTTTAAACTTCATCTCTTTAATCCCAATTTTGTATGGTAGATAACCAAGAAGACGAAAGATGTACGACAACATAGCCTCACTCATCCAGCATAGAACAGACGTTTTGTTATTGTGTATATGCTTTAGAATCAAGTTTAGTTTCCTCTGAACATTCGTTGTTAATCCATGCATTTGGAACTAATTTCGTTCGCATTTTACATTATGAGTGCTGTTTATATAATAGTACTTTTAATGCCTTTGCGTGTGTAACGCGACGTCTGACCGAATAACATCAAGGATTTGCGACAGTATATCACGTACCATCACTTTTCTTTGGCTGACATTTGGTTTTACTCAGCTCACAGAGCTTGCAACATGGTGCAGAATCAATAATATTTCACATCACGAAAACACGCCTATATAATTTTGACCCCCTTGAACCCCACTATTATATAGTAAAACTTGGGTTTACAGAGGTAAACCTTATTTTTCTTATTTCTGCTCTATAATATAGATATTGGGTACTCATTAGTACCCACAGTCTATATTGTGAGCAGATATAAGGAAAATATCACAGTTGGTATCCTAAAACTTTAGTTTTTTTTCGGCGAAACATTTACAATGTATTTGTATATGCGTGTTTTCGTATTAAAAACGAATGAAAATGCGATATATTATAACTCCATTATTATAAAATGGAGAACACCATGTCAAGAGTCATGATGACACATTATTACTCACGTGTTACAACACGACGGCGTCAGCTGCAATCATACGTTTTTAGTACTCAAATTCATTTGATATAGAAAAATAGAAGCGAAGGCAATGATGAAGAATCGATACAATTAACCCACAGCGCGCACAGAGACACAAAAGGGAAAGAAACACAAACAAGAAACAACATACCGTTATGGAAACATCAACAGTGAAAAGCCAAAAGAACAGTTACTTTCCCATAAAATGGCCAATTGGCTATCCAAAAAAAAATAATATAAGCGATACAAACACTAACAAAAGTAAACCGCGACAGTAGAACCGCCTTGGAGCGGTCAGTGAAACGAATTCCTTGGGGGGGGGGGGGGGGGGGGGCTTAAATCGATTTTACATGGCAACAATCCTCGACCTTCCGTCGCGATTTAGACAAATCGATTTTACATGGCAACAATCCTCGACCTTCCGTCGCGATTTAGACAAATAATTTCTTCAGTCCACATGTAGACCTCCTAACTCATCAGTGCAACATCTCCGTGAACACAAAAAGTCAAACAATCGCAGAGATGAATCAACGGTGAGGACTCGACAGCGAAAAAACACTGAAATGCTGGAGCAAAAAGAAACCCAACTGTTAGACTCCGGTGGGCACGACCAGAGACAGAGCATCAGGCACCATTCAACATTACATAGAATTAGATTATCTCTAATTGTCAGTAAGCTTTTACGCTGGTACCGTCATAGAATCTTAGGCCTTACCCACCGGCATGTAATTAAAGAGGGAAGCGAAGTTGTCAACCGTGCCTGGGTTAACTACAATGCATGCACTCTATCGTATAACCTTTATGTTGTAACCAATCATTCTATATCGAAGACTGGTTTTACGAAACTGGTTACTGAAGTCATTATATATTTTCCTGAATTTATATACTAAGTCACCATAAAATTCGGGTTCCGATAGACCTTGTAGCAGAAGAGATTAAAGTCCAATATTGAATCTTAAATTAAATCTGAATGACGTCTATAAAATTTTGAAAAGGCTTTGCACAGTTTATGGCACCGATAACCCTGATTAAGAAGTTTAGCAGTCAACAATTTATTACGAGTGTTGAAGTCAGTTAAATAACTACACGCTCTGGCAAATCGAATTAATTGCGAAATATAAACGCCATAGGATGGAGCACAAGGAGCATCACCATCCAAAATAAGGAAAACCAAACACAATTTATAGATGTAAATCCAAAAACGTGGCCTCGGTATCAGTAGAATTTGCTTTATTTAACTGAAGTTCTGGGGGTAAATTTGACTGAAATTGGCAATATTTAATGAATCATCCAAATATCTAGAAATCGAACTAAAAGCTTCAATGATTTCAGAAAGGTTTTCAGAAGAAAGGGACATCATGAAGTCTCTCACGTAACAAAACAAAAACAGATCAGCCGCACGGGTTGCGCAATTAGTTCCTATCGGAATACCCAGTTTATGCGCAGTTTATGATACCGATAACCCTGATTAAGAAGTTTTGCACTTAACAATTTATTACGAGTGTTGAAGTCAGTTAAATGACTACACACTCTGGCAAATCGAATTAATTGCGAAATATAAATGCCATAGGATGGAGCACAAGGAGCATCACCATCCAAAAAAAGGAAAATTTACGATTTCAAAATCATCGCGTTTATCATAAATTTTGCAAGAAACAAACCAAACTACAATTTATAGATGTAAATCCAAAAACGGGGCCTCGGTATCCGAAGAATTCGCTTTATTTAACTGAAGTTCTGGGGATAAATTTGACTGAAATAGGCATTGTCAATATTTAATGAATCCTGCAAATACCTAGAAATCGAACTAAAAGCTTCACTGATTTCAGATAGGTTTCCAGCAGAAAGGGACATCATGAAGTCTCTCGCATAACAAAACAAGAGGGCCCAGAGGGCCCTGAATCGCTCACCTGAGAATCAGTGTCTCTTGTACATTCTTGGCCCAAGGGCTATACAAGGTGAAGCTTCATACCAAATATCCAAGACCTGAGCCTTTTGGTTTCAGAGATGAAGATTTTTAAATATTTTCCCTATATAAGCCTATGAAAAACCAAAGGGCCCCGGGGATGGGGGCATTTTTGGCCCCAGGGCTATAATTTGAACAATCTTGGTAGAGGTCCACTAGATGAAGCTTCACACCAAATATCAAAGATCTGAGCCTTGCGGTTTCAGAGAAGAAGATTTTCCCTGTATAAGCCTATGTAAAACCATAGGCCCCCGGGGCAGGGGCATTTTTGGCCCCAGGGCTATAATTTGAACAATCTTGGCAGAGGTCCACTAGGTGAAGCTTCACACCAAATATCAAAGACCTGGGCCTTGCGGTTTCAGAGAAGCAGATTTTAAAGATTTTCCCTATATAAGCCTATGTAAACCCAAAGGCCCCCCGGGGCGGGGACATTTCTGGCCCAAGGGCCATAATTTGAACAATTTTGGTAGAGGTCCACTAGATGAAGCTTCATATCAAATATCGAAGACATGGGCCTTTCGGTTTCAGAGAAGAAATTTTTTTAAGATTTTCCCTGTATAAGCCTATGTAAAACCAAAGGCCCCCAGGGCGGGGGCATTTTTGGCCCAAGGGCTATAATTTTAACAATATTGGTAGAGGTCCACTAGGTGAAGCTTCACACCAAATATCAAAGACCTGGGCCTTGTGGTGTCAGAGAAGCAGATTTTTAAAGATTTTCCCAATAAGCCTATGTAAACCAAAAGGCCCCCGCGGCGGGGGCATTTTTGGCCCTAGGGCTATAATTTGAACAATCTTGGTAGAGGTCCACTAGATGAAGCTTCACACCAAATATCAAAGATCTGAGCCTTGCGGTTTCACATAAGAAGATTTTTAAAGATTTTCCCTGTATAAGCCTATGTAAAACCAAAGGCCCCCAGGGCGGGCACTTTTTTGGCCCTGGGGCTATAATTTAAACAATCTTGGTAGAGGTCCACTAGGTGAAGCTTCACACCAAATATCAAAGACCTGGGCCTTGTGGTTTCAGAGAAGAAGATTTTTAAAGATTTTCCCTATATAAGCCTATGTAAACCCATAAGCCCCACGGGGCGGGGGCATTTCTGGCCCAAGGGCCATAATTTGAACAATCTTGGTAGAGGTCCACTAGATGAAGCTTCATACCAAATATCGAAGATCTGGGCCTTTCGGTTTCAGAGAAGAAGATTTTAAAAGATTTTCCCTATATAAGCCTATGTAAACCCAAAGGCCCCCGGGGTGGGGGCATTTCTGGCCCAAGGGCCATAATTTGAACAATCTTGGTAGAGGTGCACTAGGTGAAGCTTCATACCAAATATCAAAGACCTGGGCCTTGTGGTTTCAGAGAAGAAGATGTTTAAAGTTTTCATTTTAAAAATCTATTTTTAGCTCCTGTGACCTAGATGTGCAATGGACAGGAACCATTTGAACAACTTTGAAAGGGGACCACCTAAGGATCATTCCTGTGAAGTTTGGTTAAAATCCAATCAGTGGTTAAGGAGGAGATGTCATTTGAAGAAAAAGTTTACGCACGCACGCACACACGCACACACGCACGCACGCACGCACGACGGACGACGGACAAAAAGTGATCCCAAAAGCTCACCTCGTCACTACGTGACAGGTGAGCTAACAAAAACAGATCAGCCACACGGGGTGCGCAATTAGTTCCCAATCGGAATACCCACAACTTGTCTAAATAACTTGGTACCGAATCTTAAGTAAATATTATCAAGTAAAAGTGTGAGATCCCCACACACTTTCTGACATGCCCATAAAGGATAATTTTTAATGCTCTTCAGAAGTGATAAAAGCATTTATTACATTATATGAAACCTTTCAAGATTATTTCTCTAATATCGAGCCGATCATTGATCAGAGGTGCGTGAAAACCGGAGAACCTGAAGAAATCTGAACATCCGTTGCAGAACTTGGCGTCTCACATGTGATCCGAGCCAGGCTCAAGCCACAGTGGTGAGAGACCGAGCTGATAATTAAGAGTCAGCACTCTTATCTACTCAGCCACGGAGGCGCGTTACAAATCCTATCTAATATCGTTATATGATAAACAGAATCTTACACTCATGGTCATTTCAGATTGAATTCATGTAATTCGCTGTAAGCTTGCTTCATAAATTGTCAGTGAAATGACCACTCGTATAAGGTCCTTCATAGAATGCATTACATGGATAACATACATTTTGCAGGCTAATTTGAGAATCTGGTGTCGCTAAGTTAATACCAACAACTTCCACTTTGATGAATGTTCCATCCATGAAATCTATCGACCATTTACAATCGGTTACATGACCATAATAGAACGGATAACCTGGTGAGTTCAATAGCTGTGGTTCATATAGCAAATGGTGGCAATCTTCTAAATCTGAAACACCTGCAAAAAAGTTTCAAACAACTTTAAGTCAACACTGCAATTATCGTAATAATTCAAAACTTGTGTCAAGCATGTAGCAGAGTCAACATGAACTTGAAAGGTCAGAATCAGTGCAAACTTTTACCTACGACGTCCCAAGCAGCACTCTGATCTTGTCCACGCTGTACGATAAATATAATAGGTGATGTGTTGTCTCAACTATTAACCCTTTTTGTACCAAATGGAATCTTCCTCCTTATATGTAGCAGGAGTCCATTTCAAAATTTGGGGATGTAAGGTTGTGTTTTCTTCAAAGGGGGAGTTCCAGCCTATAGTAAATTTCCATAGGGTTCTGCCCACGCACTGATGTCCATGATATTGTGCATAATTAATACCTGGTAAATGAATGTTCATTATTTAGCTATTTCACTCTCATATCTGTTTTCATTATACATCTACAATGTTTTGTTTATTTCTGCATCTGAAAATAGGGGTACCCCCAAACAAGTATAGATATACACAACAGTTTCTTATGTTTTTGAGTTATTTTGTTCTCAGGCATCACTGTAGTCTGTTGAGATTATTTTTGTATCACATTTACAATTGTTCAGGTAAAGTTCTATAGACCATGCTCAATTTCATATGGAGGAGACCCTAGACTTCACAACCATAAAATCTTCTGGAGTATGTTTGACTTTTGATTTCATACTGTTGCAGTTCTTGTCACCTCATCATTTTAATATGAAAATTGTCCGTATATGTGTAGAACATTTTATCAAATTTTCTTGAAAATCTGAGACCGGTAACATACTGCATTTGAACATTATATAGTAATGGTCAGATTTTTATTTTTTTCAAACCATTTGTAGATATGGTATAACATTTTCAATCGAGAAATTGCCCGCAAATAATATATATAAACATGAATATATGTATGTTAAAACCATGATGTGTATAGTATGAGCTCATATAATCAGCAGCTGTATCAGTTATGGTACCCTGGGGGACACCAATAACACAATTTATTTGAGCGTTCATTAACAATTCAATAAAAATATATTTCATTATATAACAAGAGTTTTTGTATTTAATGTAATCTTAAAGCTTGCTGAAGCTTATTATGACAAAGAATGTTGAATCGGCAAGTAAAATGGATGGTTCTGTAAACCAGACAATTTTCTTGATTCTGTAATAAGTATGTATTATGCAGTATTATAAGTATGATGCAGTCAACTTAAAATGTTTGAAAAGTCTGTCATACCGGAATGTCACAGCTTGCTTGAATAGCCAAGATTTATGATGTTTTTATTATGGTGTGCCAGGTAGTAAATAATACCACAGACTTTTGGCCCACTGTATACACAGATTACCATAGACAAAATGGAAACACTGTTGTTTTGTCTCTTTTGCCACGCTGACAATGTCCCCTCAAAATCTGAACTAAGCTACAGTCTACTTAAAACGTAACAAATGTCGCCTGCTGTGCAAATCTGTGTAAGAAAGTTATATTCTTAAATATGATCTGAAAAACAACCAGTTATTTTTGAGTAACATGATGTAATATAATAGAGAAGACTATTCATACTTTCAAACAATTTCAGAGGAAGAAAAGAGCCAACAGTATATTTGCTATCAGTGCTATAGAAATAGAAAAATATAAAGCCAACTGCAGATTTTGGCTCCGCAAATATGCTAGTAGTACAGCTAACAACTGATTCACGCCATTTGTAAAGCTGATGAATACAGAGCTAATAAGCTTAACATTGATGGCAGGTACTGCATACATATGACTAAATATGGGAATGGTATAGCTACATCTAAATATAATATCATCTATAAATTTTTTTTTCAGCAAATTGCCTTCCACCTATTTCATTTAGGGAAGTGTATACCAAATGACAATTCTACAACTAGTTCCAGTGTGACTAGCTCTGCATTTATTTTGAAGACTAAAACATTGTACCTTACACTTTTGCAGATGTTATAATGAACCTAGAAAAAATGCAGAAAATTCTTTCCATGATCTCACAAAACTTTTGGTGGGGGAGCGGAGTGTGAGTCTCTTTGACCAAGTGATGTAAGAAAACATCAACAATACCAAGGACCAATCAATCATAAGAACAAATCAGAAAATCAGTCTGTCCCTTCAAGTTTGCAAATTATTGACTGCTGTTTTATTTTAAAGAAGAAAATGACAACAACAAAAATAATTAAGGAAAAAATAGGATTATGAAAGTAATTAATTAAGCAAATCCATAACGTCATTGAGTATTACTGACATCAAGTGTCTTTGTAATGCAGGGTTTAAAATGTACAAGAAGGCCAAATAAATAGGGTAAAAAGATCCACCATGTCTTATTCCTATTGTGTCATAATGTAATTTTTTCAGCAATATTGTCAACAATAACATTCATCATGGACATTGCATGAATGCATTTTATTTTTCTCTTTAAATTTTTTGGATAAAACTTGACTTGTATACGTTGATAATGTATGTTCTCATTTACTTTTTATTTTATTTTATTTTTTTTTTTTGGGGGGGGGGGGGTGTTATTATATAAATGCCTATGCTAAGCTTTGTATGATAAGGTGGCCCTAAATGGACATAAAACACAATAAATATACACTTTAAGGAATCTTTCCCCTGGTATTGAAACTGATTATGGCACAAAAATTGACCTGGACCCATATCTAGCTTTCAAAAACATTGTTACCGGTTTCTGATTTTATTGAAATTTGTTTGCTATATAGAGCACACATGTGGCCTATTTTATATGCAATGTCTTGGGGTGACAAGATCAGTAACACATCTTATACTTATAATGAACATCTTAATCTTTGCGAATTTTCATGAAAAATAGATGAAATATTGTAAATAAATTTATCAGGAAGATTAAAGGACATAGATACATTTACATTTTTTGTATTAGATTAATCCTTATGGAGTTCTGTATCCAATCAAAGCATCAAAATTTGAAAATAATCATACCTATTGATTTAAGACTGAAAAGTACACATGTGTGTAGGACCTCATCAGGGAATAATTCTGGGACCTCTCCTGAGACCTATAGTAATTTATCAAATAGAACAAAGTTATATATATAGTTGATAGACCTCAAGTAAACAACAACTGAAGTTTCAAGAAAATCTGTGCGTGGGCAGATTTGGAACTCCCCCTTTATTTGGAAAATGACTGAACTTTTAGCAAACAGTGGAGGCCCTGATCAGACGCCGCATTCTGCACTGTTTGCCAAGTACCCCATTAGGGGTTTCCGGTACTTAATGGGTTATTTAAGTGATTTCCAACAGGCCATTATATTGATCCGTAGCTTTAGAAGTCGTGAATGAAATTCGTTGCCTCAAGTTCGGAAACCAAGAACAATGGTAAACAAGAGGCTCAGAGGGCCCTGATTCGCTCACCTGAGTGTCAATGTCTCTAGTACATTCTATTTTTGGCTCTG
This sequence comes from Lucinisca nassula, assembly GCA_963580285.1. NCBI lineage: Eukaryota > Metazoa > Mollusca > Bivalvia > Lucinida > Lucinidae > Lucinisca > Lucinisca nassula. The sequence goes on from OY757016.1 coordinate 74,083,015, forward strand.
GTGGCCATCTTGTTCGTCAGAGCGGAACGATTCTATCTATTTTGATTTTATCTATTCTATCTAGGCACCAGTCCTGTGAAGTTTGAATCAAATTGGCCCAAGGGCTTAGGAAGACTTCACGTTCGAAGCAAATTTACAATGTTTTTTCTATTTTAGCTCTGGTAGCCATTTTGTTCAATGGAGTGGGATCGTTTTACCTATTTTGGTAGATGGTCATCTATATTCCTACGAAGTTTGAATGCAATTTGTCCAAGGGTACATGAGGAGTTGTCGTTTGAATTTTTTTTACTATTTTTAGCTCTGTCGGCTGGCGAAACCAGTTTAGCTATGTTGGTAGGGAGTCACCAAGGCAACATTCCTGTGAAATTTGAATCCAATTGGCCCAAGGGAGTTCGCGTTTAAAGCAAATTTACGATGTTTTTCTATTTTTAGCTCTGGCAGCCATTTTGTTATCCGAGCAAGATCAGTTTAGCTATTAGGGTAGAAGGTCATCTAAGCATTATTCCTATGAAGTTTGAATGAAATTGGCCCAAGGGTACAGAGGTGTTGTCGTTTCATGATTTTTTTTTATTTTTAGCTCTAGTGGCTATTTTCGTTGTCAGAGCGGAACGATTCTATCTATTTTGGTATGGAGTCGTCTACGAAACGTTCCTGTGATAATTGAATCAAATTGGCCCAATGGTTTAGGAGGAGCCCGCATTTAAAGAAAATTTACAATGTTTTTTTTTTTCTATTTTTAGCAATGGCCGTCATTGCAAGAAATGACTGAAACGCTGAACCATAAGAAAACCGATAGTTAGACTCCGAATAGCCTGCGGCCCCCGCCCATCGGGGCTTGAAAAATGGAATTAACGGACGAAAAATATAGTATAATTTATGATGGTATACTCTTAAATAAAATTTAACGTATTTATTAATTTACTTGGACTACAGTGAAAACTAAGAGCTTATAAATGCGTTCTAGTATGCCCCCCGCCCATCGGGGACTTGAAAAATAGATTGTGCTGCATGATGGTTCGACGCAGAGCTGAAACCGACCACACACCAGTACTGGTAAACCGCTTAGAGGATCTAAGCCTGCCCAAACAAAGCGGTGCGAGTCAGACTGCCCATGCTTATAAGCCCTATTGGTTGCATTGAGCGACAGGGTTTGAGATGTCATTTTATCTCTTTGTCGGGTAAAGGGTAAAAAAGCCCCACACATTGGAAGCAACGTCTCCAAAATGACCTAGTGTTAAACCTCAAATCAACCGACCAACCAATCGATTGGCCCGGCTGCACTTTGATGATGTACGGAAATCGTTCCACTGCCACCACACGGCACAAAAAAGTATCTGTGGTGAAGTGACATAAATCGATGAAAGTCTTTAGGCTGTAAACTAAAGTGACACTGATAACATTAAACTAGAAATTCTGTTTGCAAATCACCATTCCCCAAACAATATGCTTGCCCCTTAATGCGGAAATTTGCAAAGGGTCATAACTGAAGAAAATATTTCAGAATATTTTCAAAAGTTAATCAGGTCATCTACCAAAAACTCCCTGTCAGCCTGTCAAGTTCCAAGGCAATAGCTTAAATAGGTTTGAAGATATTTTACAAGGTAAAAAAGCCAAACTTTTCAAAGGACCATAACTCCTGAAAGAAAATGAGATTTTTTTTTAAAAGCAAAACGTCCATCAAGTCATATACTAATCATTCCCTATCTGCCTGTCAAGTTTCAAGGATATATCTCAAACAGTTTTCGAGATATCTTGTTTAGAAGGTGATAACTCAAGAAGAAAATTTCAGATCTTTTTAATGAGCCAAGTCGAATACTCATCATCTCATATTAGCCTTTCAAGTTTCAAGGCAATAGTTTAAGTAGTCCCAGAGATAATTTGCTTACAAAGTTCAAAGGCAAAAATTTTGAAAGGGCCAAAACTCAAGAAAACAATTTCATTTTTTTGTAAAAGTTAATCAAGTCATCTACTTATCAATCCCTCTTAGTCTGTTAAGTTTCAAAGCAATAACGTACATAGGGTCATAGACCTTGAGAGATATTCCTTACAAGGTTGAATCCAAAATTTTCAAAGGGCCAAAACTCGAGAAAACATTTTCAGATCGCTTTTCAAACGTTATCACAATTCCCTATCAGCTTGTCAAGTTACAAGGCAATATCTCATACAGTCTTTTAGATATCTTGCTTACAAGGTTAAAATGATGAATTTTTGATAGGGCCATAAAGAAAAGTTCGGGTTTTTTTTTTCCAAAAATTAACAACTCCAGTGAAATTCTTTTCACCGACCGTTCCAAGACGGTTCTTCTTTCGCGATGTATTTTTTATGGTTTGTCTTTGAGTGTGTGTATCGCTCATATCTTTTTGTTTTTGATAGACATTTGACCATTTTGTGGAAAAGTAACAGCCCTTTTAGCTTCCCGCTATTTTTTCTATTTGGTTAAGTTATTTTTAATATTTTTGTTTCTAAATTCCATAGGGCAAGCAATGATTGCAAATGACTAAAATAAAACCCACACTATAATGAAGGACAGTGAAACTTTTTATCACCGCCTAAAAATTCCTTGACACCAGCTGTGGTGAAGTTAATCTTTTTTAAAGGTAATTATTCCGAAACAAGTACTTTAGCACAGTACTGAAAAAGTGGAGTATACAGACTGGGTCAGACTAGCCAGGCCTCATCAGTGACACTTGGTTATTCTCCGCATTCTAGAAAATATAACCCACAATGTCATGAAGGTCCTGCCAGCCATTTTGATTGGAGCAAAACCATTCTGGTAGACGGTTCCTGAGAAGTTTGAATGAAGACGGGCCAAAAGGATAGGATAAATGGTCGTTTCAGGAAATCTTTAGTTTTAGATCTGGGAGCCAAGATTGTTAATTGAAGTCGACCATTTAGCTTTTTAAGAAAAAGGTCGTCTAAGCAACATTGCTATGGAGTTTGAGTGAAATTGGACTAGGAGAAATTATTGTTGAAACGTTTTTTCTTTCCATTTAAGCTCTGGTTGCCCTCTTGTTCATTTGAGCTGGACTGTTTTAGCCTTTTGAATTTTGTCAACGAAATCAGACCAAAAGTATTGCAGGAAATGTAATTAAAAGCTTTTTGTCTGATTTCAGCATTGTGGGTCATCTTGTTAATTGGAGGTGGAGACCGCTTAAGCAATTTTTGAAGAAGGCCAACGAAACAACAATCCTGTGAAGTCTGTATGAAATGGGACCAAAATAGAAGTGAAGGCAATGATCGAGAATCGATACAATTAACCCACAGCTCCCACAGAGACACCAAAGGGAAAGAAACACAAACTTGAAACAACTAGACCCTATTGGAAAGATTAATAGCGGAAAGCAAAAAGGACAGTCACTTTCCCATAAAATGGATAAGAAAAAAAGAAAAGAAAAAGTACAGGCGATACATACACTCAATGGCAAACCATAAACAAGAGGGCCATGATGGCCCTGGATCACTCACCTGATCCATAGAGTAACAAGTGGGCCCCGGGGAGGGCCATTATTACCCCCAGGGCTATAATGTGCATAATGTTGAGGGAGGTCTAAATAGGTGAAGCTTCATACCAAATATCAACAAAGGCTATAATTTGAACACTCTTGGCGAAGGTCCACTAGATGAAGCTACACAACAAATATCAGAGACCTGGGCCTTGCGGTTTCAGAGAAGAAGTTTTTTTTTAAAGATATTCCATACATAAGCCTATGTAAAACCAAATGGCCCCATGGTGGGTGCATGTTCGGCCTCAGGGCTATAAGTTAAACAATCTTGATAAAGGTCCACTAGATGAAGCTTCACACCCTACTATATACTATAAAATATACATGTTCAACTAAATAACATAGGTTTTTGCTTTTATTAGAGAAAACTTTCTTGTATTTGTTTAGTGCAAGAAGGTGCCTAAGTCCAATAAATCCTGGACTTAGGCCCCTTCTTGCACTAAACCATTATTGTAACAAATGAATATCTGCGATATACTCAGAACTATTTATGCGGTTTTTGCACCATTTCAGATGACACGATAACACATCAGAAGAATTTATTTAAATTCAAGTATGACAAATATGAAAATTTTGCAAAATATTTTGTTTTTCGCGTTTTTCTCGAAATTATAAAAATGTGACTTAGGCCCCTTCTTGCACTAACCCCTTCAATTTTGAAAACGCTTTGGTAGTTTATGGTACCGATAACCCTGATTAAGAAATTATATTACGTATCCGAAATCAAACTTGTTAATGGAGTTGTCATTTCAAGATTTTACTAATGTTTGCTATGGTCACCATCTTGATCAGAGAAGTGTAACCATTTTAGCTATTTTGGTAGCGGGTAACTTAAACGACATCCAATTGTGAAAATTGTATGAAACTGAACCAAAGATAAAGGAGGAGTTTTCATTAAAAGTTTTTGTTTTTGCTCTGGTGGCCAACTTCTCAATTGGAGTGAAACTGTTTTAAAAATTAGATATAGGTTTAGCTAAGAAACATTCCTGTCAACTACTAAGAAAATGTCACCCAGGATAGGCCAAAATCCAAGAACGCAGCCGTCTCAAGTCACCTAAAGAAAGTGACACGGAGGCACACACAAAAAAGATGAAACATGAACCAACGGCACAAAGCCAAATAACAGTTAAGACACTGTAAAAGCACTGGAGTTGGGGGAGGGTCGGGGGCTTCAGTCCGGAGATTATGAAATTTCCTCCCTCGCCATCAGTTCCAGTACAGTATCAAACAAAATAACAATAACAAATGATCCGCATGGAGGCTTTCTAGCTCAACAGTGAGTCATTATAAAATACATGAAAAATGGTTATGTATAGATTAATATTACCATGAATCAGGGTTGAGAACTCAACAACAATCTGACGTCAGAGCAGAAGAAAATCCCCAGTTAGATCACGGAGGGTCGAACAAATGAATGAAGCAGAAATAAGTTTAAATGAGCCCCGTCAAGCGATTTTGGTACTTATCGCCTATGCGAGCAGCGAAGGTTCAGGCGAGCCTGCGCATCCGCGCAGTCTCGCCAGAACCTTTGCTGCTCGCTCATACAAGCAGTGAATCAAGAGGAACCTTCAGACAGAAAGCCATATCCCTGGCCCCTCTGACTGGCTGGGCATGCGCAGTTAAAATTTGTCATGACGGAATGCTCGAAGACACAAATTCGCTTGGCGGGGCTCAAATGAAAATAAACTAAATTTATAGGAGATTTTAATGAGTAAAATACTTCTGGAATTGATCAAATCAGAACCCAAAGCCTATCCGAAGCATCAAAAGGAAATATGGTAACATTAATAAACAACAAAAATAACAGGCGACAAGTCAAGCTAGCATCTCTTTCCCAAACAGGTGGCAACTGAGTTACCTTTACTGATCAAAAAATGGACACACAGAAGTGTGAAAATGAAACGGAAGCACTGCCTTTGGACGACCAGTTACAATTACTCGGTGTTAAAGCCGGTTTAACAGGGCCTCTATCTGATGCAAAGATGAGGACTCGATATTCACAGCGCGTTGAGACACCTGGAGATCCCTGGGTCATCAACACATCACGTGAACACGTCCGTGAAATGAACATCCCCTTAAACCCCACTTTATTTAGGGAAACATTAGGTTTACAGGGGTATACATTATCTGTTTTATTTCAGCTCCAAGACATAGGGTATGGGTACTAGTTAGAGCCGCCTCAATGAGGCGGTTCTAACGAGCACCCACAACCTTTGTTTGAAGTAACAATAACAAAAATATCACAGATTTTCTTTAGAAAAGTAGTCATTTTGGAAGTGTGAAAAAAATTCACTTTGTCGCACGGGTGTGTTACGGGCCGGGGCCTTCTGGTTTCGGACAAGAAGATTTTTAAAGGTTTTTTCCTATATATGCCTATGTAAAACTAGTGGGTCCCAGCGCAAAGACCTGGGCCTGGCGGTTTCAGAGAAAATTTTCTAAAGATTTTCGCTATATAAGCCTATGCAAAACCAAAGGGCCCCGGGACGGGGGTATTTTTGGCACCAGCACTATAATTTGGTCAATCTTGGTACGGGTCTACTAGATGAAGCTTCATACCAAATAGCAAAGACCTGGGCCTTGCGGTTTCAGAGAAGAAGATTTTCTAGAGATTTTCCCTATATAAGCCAATGTAAAACTAAAGGGCCCCGGGGCGGGGGCATTTTTGGCCCCAGCACTATAATTTGAACAATCTTGGTAGGGGTTCACTAGATGAAGTTTCATACCAAATAGCGTAGACCTGGGCCTTGCGGTTAGAGAAGAAAATTTTTAAAGATTTTCCCTTTAAAGTAGAAGTAAAACAAAGATCAGGAATCGATACAATTAAGTTACTCCACCCACCAAAGACACCAAAGGGAAAGAAACACAAACATTAAGCGACCAGACCATAATGGAAACCTAAACAAAGGAAGGCCATAAGGACAGTTACTTTCCCACAAAATGGCCATATGGCCATCCAAAATAAAAAGACACAAGTGACACAGTAAGTAACAAACAGCAACATAAATAAGCCTGTGTAAAACCAAAGGGCCACAGAGCGGGGGCATGTTTGGCCCCAACACTATATTTTGAACAATCTTGGTAGGGGTCCACTAGATGAAGCTTCATACCAAATATCAAAGATCAGGGCCTTGCGGTTTCAGAGAAGAAGATTTTTAAAGATTTTCCATATGTAAGCCCATGTAAAACCAAAGGGCCCCGCGGTGGGGGCATTTTTGACCCCAGCACTATAATTTGAACAATCTTGGTAGGGGTCAACTAGATGAAGCTTCATACCAAATATCAAAGTTATGGGCCTTGCGGTTTCAGAGAAGAAGGTTTTTAAAGGTTTTCACTATATAATCCTATGTAAAACCAAAGGAACCCGGGGCGGGGGCATTTTGGCCCAAGCAATATAGTTTGAACAATCTTGGTAGGGGTCCACCAGATGAAGCTGCATACCAAATATCAAAGATCTTGGCCTTGTAGTTTCAGAGAATAAGATTTTTTAAGTTTTCGGTGAAAAAAAAATCTATTTTTGGCTCCTTTGACCTAGATGTGCAATGGACCGGAACCATTTGAACAACTTTGAAAGGGGACCACCTAAGGATCATTCCCGTGAAGTTTGTTCAAAACCCGATCAGTGGTTTAGGAGGATATGTCGTTTGAAGAAAAAGTTTATGGACGCTCGCACGGACGCACCACGGACGACGGACAAAAAGTGATCCAAAAAGCTCACCTTGTCACTACGTGACAGGTGAGCTAAAAAGGGTTAAACAAAGGCTGTGATAAAGCAAGGATGAGTACTCGATGTTTACAGCGCGTTGAGACACCTGGAGATTCCTGCGTCACCAACAACATTACTGAACACTGGGCCAAAAAGACCTACACTTTACGATAACACACGCGTGCGGCATAGTGCATTTTCCCATCTCCAAAATGGCTACTTTTCTGAAGAAAATCCATGATATCTTTCTTATTTATACTACAAACACAGGATTAGGGTGCTTGTTAGAACCGACTCATTGAAGCCCCACAACCCATGTCTTGAAGCAGAAATAAGAAAAAATGTATAACCCGTAAACCCCAGTTTTCTCTATGTAAAGTGGGGTTTAGGGGGTGTTCATTTCACGGACTTGTTCACGTGGTGAGTTTAACCCCAGACGGCCAATAAACAAACAACAAGTGTCAAGCCCCAACCAACCAAATATTTGCTTTTACTGGGGTTGTCTAGAGTCTACACCCCGACCCACCGGTGTGCACCGCATGATAATGTTCTTAATTGATCAGCAAGTTCTGTTTTCCATATGATTTTCTCAATTATATATAGACTCACCATAAAATTTAGGTTTCGACAAACCTTGTTGCAAAAGTGACCTTAATCTGCATTAATATTTAGTAATTTAAGATAATATTTAGAAAAAGCTTTCCGCAGTTAATGGTTCAGATACCCTTGTTGTAAAAGTTTGACTGGTAGGCTTTTTTACGTGTATTGAAATCAGGCAACAGTCAAGACATCCTAGCAAAGCGAGTTAGTTGAGGAATGTAAACATCATGAGAACAGCACAGTCTAAAAACGGAAAATTTACGATGTCGAAATAAAAATCATCGCGCTTGTCACAGATTTTTGATGAAACAAATCCGTCCAAAATTGATAAATGTAAATCTAAAAACGGAGCCTCAGTATTAGCTTTATTTAACTGTAATTAGGCAGGATAAATTTTCAAAGGTCGTCGTCCAAATATTTAGACATTTGGTTAAATGCTTCTATCACACCAGCTTCAGTATCATCACAAAATGGCACATAGTAAAAAAAAATGCTACATGAGGCGTGCAATTAGAAGAAGCCATCTGAATTTCTACAATTCGTCCGTATAACTTAGTATCAAATCTAATGAAATTGTTATCTAAAAGATACATCAAAGGGTCGCAAACATATTTCCAGACCAAAGTTTAAGATTTAGGTCAAATTGTCACTTGAAATTTTGTTAATTCCTAGATCTGGCAGCCATCATGTTCATTGAAGCGGGAGGAGTTTAGCTAATTTAGTAGAAGGTTACCTTAATAACATCCCTTGTGAAGTTTAAATGTTTTTGTTTTTGTTTGATTTGAGGTTTAACGTCCCCGTCAACACTGTAAAGGTCATTTTGGAGACGTTGCTTCCAATTTTGTGGGACTTTTACCCGACATTGAGATGAAATGACGTCTCAAGCCCTGTCGCCCAATGAAACCAATAGGGTTTATTAGTATGGACGGTCCGTCTCGCACCGCGGTTCCTGGACAGGCTTAGATCCTCTAAGCGGTTTACCAGTACTAGTGTGCGGGCCGGATTCAGCTCTGCGTGGAAGCATCATGCAGCCCATATATTTCTTTAAGCCCCTATGGGCGGGGGCTTGAAGTTTAAATGTAATTGGACCAAAGGTGTTGGAGAAGTTGTGATTTATTTTCTTATCTTAGCGCTGGTGGTCATTTGTTTATCGGAGCGAAACAATTAAAGCTTTTTGGGAGAGGTCACCTTGACAACATGACTATGAAGTTTGAATGAAATTGTATCGGGGGTATAGGAGGAGTTGTCATTAACAGATTTGTTTTTATTTTAGCTCTGGTGATCATCTTGTTTACTGGAGCGAAACGATTTTAACTATTCTGATACGGAGCCACATAACCATTCATGTCTGAATAAAATTTGACATTGGGTTTAGGAGTTGGTATTTAAAGCAAATTAATGACGCTGCACGAAAATGACCGACGATGGGCACTGACCGATCACAATAGCTCACCATGAGCATTGCCGTGTCCAAGTGAGCATCAAAGTAGGTATGTGTCAAGACAACACAAATGCCCCCGCATAGAAGCCATCCTCACCCGATCGGGGCTTGAAGAAATAGATGTGATGAATAAACGCAAGGATGAAACCGACCGCACACAATTACTGGTAAACTGCTTAGAGGATCAAATCCTGCCCAGGCACAGTGGTGCGAGTCGGACCGCCCATGCTTTTAGATACTATTGGTTGCATTGGGCGACAGGGCTTGAGATGTCATGTCATCTCAATGTCGGGTAAAAGTTCCACAAAACTGGAAGCAACGTCTCCAAAATGACCTATTACAGTATTGACGGGGAAGTTAAACCTCAAATCAAACTAACAAATCCTCACCAAGAAAAAAGCATTTAGCTGAACTTGTGACCATGATTCCCATAATGATTTGCGGATTTTATCTTAAATCGATCTTGTGCTATATTTTACACCCATCTTCTCAAATGTTAACGAACGGAAATCATTTTCGTACATACTGATGGGATTCTCGGATGTAAGTACGGACAGTGGTGGTATTTTATTTCCCTTATGAAAATGCCGAGGGCATAAAAACAACGAGTATAAAACTTGGTATTTAAAGCCACATTATATGAAACTATAAATAATGCATATATAATATGTACATTTAAAAACTTGTTTATGCCGATACTTTATATCTAGAAAATTAATGTTTGAAAACCGGCAACTCCAATGGACAACGACTGTGATTGACATATTTCGAAACTTCTACCGAACAAGAGTGTTTTCTAATGTATAGTAATTAAACAAATTTTTGTATCTTTCTAACCACTTACCAGCAACACAGAGTCGGGTAATGGAATAACTGCCATTGAATCTGCTAACAAAACTAGCAGAGAAGAAGCGATTGTAGCGGGTTGGAATCAATATTTTGCACGCTGGACATTTGAATTCGGCTTGCAAACACCTCTGAGCCTCGCACGTTTCAATACACTCCTCAATGGTGTCCGGGTAATATCCAGGATCCTCTGTCGGTACCCAGAAACACGCTCGATCTAGAACTTCAAACCCATAGTCAGTACTCGGCTTAGAACATGTTAGATCGCGGCTGACTGAAAAACGCAAGGTCAAGTTGATGTCATTATATCATTTAATAAAACAATTTAGACTACTAATTTGAAACAGTATGGCAAAGACTTGTCTTAAATATTTTATAGGAAGAAATAACCTAAGCTACGACGAAAAAAAAGTGTTTTCGAACATGAGCGCACAGCAAAGACACAGATCAGCCTGCATATGCAAATAGGCTGATCTAAGCCTTTGCTGTGCAGTTGATAGATGCCTTACGACCCAAAACTTTTTACTGCAATCGGAAAGGTCCACAGGCTGACTTGAGTTTTAGGTAAGAGAATCTGTCCAGAGATGCAGCATCGCTTGTCGCGGATTGCATTACGAAAACACGCCTATACAAATACATTGTAAATTTTACAGCCCAAAATGCTAATTTCCAGATGAAAAATGGTCATATTTTTCTTATTGCTGCTCAAAATATAGATGGTTGGGCATTCGTTAGAACCGCCTCGATGAGGCGGCTCTAACGAGTATCCACAATCTATATTTTAGAGAAGTAATAAGAAAAAATAATGTTTACCTCTGTAAACCCCAGTTTTACTATATAAAAGTGGGGTTCAAGGTTGTCGGATTTATATAGGCGTGTTTTTGTAATGTGAAACCGATTGCTTGAGGGTTCTGTATATATACAGTTGTGCACCTTGATAACTTCATGAGGTCTGCACAATCGTTTCACCTGAATCATTCCTGTTTTCTTCTGAGGCTGGCGAAATAATAACGATCTGATCCTTTAATGACAGCCTCGGATTATTTACCTGTAAGTAGTAACGCATTATAAAACGACCAAGAAGCTCAGCATACATTTTATAGTCTTTCCAAACGCAGTGAGACGTGACTGCACTTTCAATTTTGGACTACTCCATGTTTTAGGTAAGTCGCCTTCGGTTGAGATTTTACATCGGGAGATATAGTTTTACTGAGATTCGTACTACATCATATTAACCACTTGGCCAGGGCTTTTACATGACATTATCAAATAAAAACGTATTTGTAATTTCAAAATGCCGTGAAAAAAAGAAATCTGAAACCTGCTCCCCCTAAAACCTGGAATAGTCTTGTCACGCTGGAACGTTGAACTCTCAAATGGCGTTGATAAACTATAACCGCTATCTTCAAAGCTAAATAATAAATAATAGTGATGTTTCGAAGTACGTCAGTCCTAACATTTGCCCAACACATGATTCATATCAGCTATCAAAATAGAAGAGAAGGCAAACTTTATTTTCTGTCAAATTATGTAGGAGACCGGTCGAAGGCCGGTTCCTTATTGAAAACGGACTTCCAAATCGTGGGCCTATCGCACTGCAGATCTTGGGACGATTTTGTTTTTCCCCAAAGAGCCGATTTTGTTACATAAATCGACAGTTTATCGTAAGAGTCAATCGACTGGCCAGTGCTGTCAGTGCTTTGGTTCATTCTTCGATCGTTCTTTGAACACTTTTGTATTCGCAATTTGCATTCATCACGCAAACATGCCTCCCTTGAACCCCACTTTTATATAGAAAAGTAGAAGTAAAACAAAGATCAGGAATCGATACAATTAACTTACTCCACCCATCAAAGACACCAAAACTGCTATCACATTTAAAACTGCGGTTTACAGGGTTAAACCTTATTTTGCTTATTTCTGCTCTAAAATACAGATTGTGGGTACTCGTTAGAACCGCCCCGATGCTATAACATTTAAAACTGCGGTTTACAGTGTTAAACCTTATTTTGCTTATTTCTGCTCTAAAATACAGATTGTGGGTACTCGTTAGAACCGCCTCGATGAGGCGGTTCTTACGTGTAGCCACAATCTATATTTTGAGCAGAAATAAGAAAAATATCACAATTTTTCATCTTAAATTTTTCATTTTTTTACGGCGGTAAAATTTTCAATGTATTTGTGTTGGCATGTTTTCATAATGTAACGTTAACAATGTTTTAAAGAGGCCCATACTGCAAAATACAGCCAAACTTCAATGGCTCGAACACCTTTAGGGGCCAGTTGTTCAAGACTTACTACGTCGTTAGTTAACGTATCGTTAAAACTTAGATCATTAAATATGGCCAATATATTAATTTTAATATTGCAGGAAAAATGTCAGCAGTTTTTGCAAATGCAGAAGCTGCTCACATTTTTTCAGCCAAAATATCAGAGCATTAGATTTTATATTTACAAGAACAGATAATACTTTGACTACTAACGAGCTCGTTGAGCTAATGATGTTTTGATAACTTGACCTTGGACTTAAAGATTTGTTCACGACCGGAGTATTTCCAGCCAAAGCGCCATGCCAAGAGGCAAATTGCGCCACCGCCCATCGGGGCTTAAAGAAATAGTTTGGCTGCATGATGCTTCCACGCAGAGCTGAAACCGACCCGCACATGAGTACTGGTAAACCGCTGAGAGGATCTAAGCCTGCCTAGGTAAAGTGGTGCGAGTCGGCCCGTCCATGCTCATAAACCCTATTAGTTACATTGGGCGGCAGGGCTTGAGATGTCATTTCATTTCAATGTCGGGTAAAAGTGCCACAAAACTGGAAGCAGCGTCTCGAAAACGACCTTTACAGTGTTGACGGGGACGTTAAACCTCAAATCAAACAAAACAAAACAATATGGGCACATCGGCATTTTTTGGATACTTTTTTGGTGTTCTATGATATAAACGATTTTGTGGGTGCCCATTAGAAACGACTTAATTAGGAAATTCCAATGACCACACAAATTCATTTGCATGGTAAAAGAAGAAAATTTCCCTAAACTATCTCTAACTATTCCTCTGGAAGTTTATCAAGTCCGTGAAATGAATACCACCTAAACCCCACTTATATATAAAAACTAGGGCTTATGGGGGTGTACATTACTTTTCTTATTTATATTCCAAGACATAGGTTGTAGGTAATCGTTAGACTCGCCTTACTGCGGTTCTAACGATTTTCCACAAACAATGATTTTCTAACGAGCTCCAACTACCTAGGATTAGAGTTCAAAGAAGACATACAGTAGAACTTCGATGGCTCGAACACCGATGGCTCGTTTACCATGGCTGAGTCGAACCCGTTCTTGAGTCCCTATGGAATTTCTCTACATAAGAAATAGGGAGTATAAAATATAGGATATTTTCGTCTTATCTTGCAAATATATACTGTGTGTACTCATTAGAATCGCCTCGATGAGGCGATTCTAATGAGTACGCACAGCATAAATTTTTCATTATATAACACCGAAAAGATGTCCTTAAGTATGTCGTTATGCCTCCTGGCAGTATCCTTCAGTGGCTCGAACAACCCCTGTCTCGAACAGTTTCGTGGTCCCAAAGGTGTTCGAGTCATTGAAGTTTGACTGTATATTAAAAATTTTCATCACAAAAATGACCGTTTGGGAGGTATGTAAAATAGAAGCAGAGGCAATGATCAAGAATCGATACACTTAACCCCCAGCTCCCATCAGAGACACCAAAGGGAAAGAAACACAAACATGAAGCAACAGACCCTAACGGAAACACCAACAGCTGAAAGCCAAAAGGACGGTTACTTTCCCACAAAATGACCAAAAGGCTATCCAACATAAAATAATATAAGCGACACAAACACCCAAAGACAAACCATAACAAAAATAAACCGCAACAGAAGAACCGCCTAGGAATGGTCAGCGGAAACGAATTCCACTGAAGGGGGGGGGGATGGTGTTCGGGCTTAAATCGATTTTACGTGGCAACAATCCTCGCCTTTACTTCCGTCGCTATAAAGACAAATAATTTGTTCAGTACGCATGAAGGCCTCCTAACTCATCAGTGCAATATCTCCGTGAACAAAATAAATCAAACAACCACAGAGATGAAACAACTGTGAGGACTCGACAGCAAGAACCAACAGAAATGCTGGAGCAAAAGAAAACTAACAGTTAGACTCCGATATGTCAATATGCACTGTATCACATGGATTGTAATGGAGACTCAAAAACGGGTTCATCTCACCCATGGTAAACGAACCTTTGATGTTCAAACCATTGAAGTTGGACTATTACAAAATTAAGTTCCTACCACGTTTAGGGCATCCAATAAGTTCCATCTTTAAACAGGGAGCTCCTTCATAACCCAAAATATTGAGTCTCAAATAACGTGCCACAATTTCATGGTGAAGTATAAAACGTTGAATCATTTCTACTGCTTGTGAGTTGTCAATGGCAAAGAACTAAAAATATAAACAAGAATATATGTGCTCCAGCAAGCGAAAATGTATCTCATCATACGACGTCGCAAACGTCATGTATGAAAATTTTATGATCATACCTGGTAAATGACGTTTTACGCCATGACGCCGTCCATCACATTCTTATGATTTCCACCGAAATTCTTTTTTTAACCCTTGTCCTGTTGAGCCCGGATGTGTATTATCTTTCAAACAATGTAGATCCAGATCAGATGGCTTCTGAACAAGCCATCTGATCAAGATCTACATTGTTTTTCATTCAGATTGTGAGTTTGTTGCAATAATTTGCATCAAGTAATCTGACTGGTTGATAATCAGTGGTGGGTGTGGCTTATTTAAATATTCAGCAGGTCAAGGGTTAAAAAAACTTCTTTACATCCGGTTTAAAACAGCAGTATGATAAACATAATCTTACACTCGTGGTCATATCATATTAAGTTCTATGAAACTCGTTGAAGGTTCGTTTAATGAATTTTATATGACAAGACCACTCGTGTAGGATACCCTTTGTTTGACACAAGTGCACAACAAACACTCATATTAGCCTATCTTTCCTGAAAGCATAAGAAATTTCAGGCCAACTGGCCCAGAGATTTTAAAACTATTTTCATGCTCAACTCACTTGAGCATGCACTTTTAAATGGTCGTAATTATTAAAATACAAACAAATGAGGTAATTTTTCTGCTCAGGTCAGCAAAGAATGCTATTTTTCCTGCTAATAAATTTTTAATTGCCAACAATTTAAAAATTTATTAGCAGGACAAATTTCATGTTCAAGTGAGATAAGCAGAAAATATGATTTATAGCCTTGGACCCTTGTATCCATACATCAGTCCTGGGTCTTACGTGGTCGCCCATGTCCGAATACACATTTTAGCATGACGCAGCTAATGTGTATATGTTTGTATGCGTTTGAGTTTTACGTTCCACCAACAGCAAAGGTCATATGGAGACGGCATATTGGTTAAAGTACTCATCTGAAAGTCTGGAGAAGCCAGGCCCCGAGGCTATAAAACTTTTTTCATGCTCAACTCACTTACGCATGAAATTTGTCATGCTCACAAATTTCAAAATGCCAACAATTGTTGGCATTTTAAAATTTGTGAAAATTGTTGGCATTTTAAAGTTTGTGAGCAGGACAAATAACATTCTCTGCTAAAGAAAGAGAAAGAAAAAACGGTCAACTTAATAGTGTTTTTTTTTTATTTTTTGAGCACCACAAATTTAATGCTCAGCTGCGTTGAGCATGAAAAAGTTGTATTACCTCGGGGCCAGGAATCGACCCAACAACCCCTGGTTTACCACTACAACATAGAGGCTTCTAATGCAGCTTATATCATATTCAACATAAATTTAAGAAACAGACCAGGCCCCGAGGTTATAAAACTTTTGTCATGCTCAACTCAGCTGAGCATGAAACTTGTGGTGCTCATAAAAATTAAAATACTTAGAAGTTCAGCGACTGTCCTTTCTCAGATAGCAGAGAATGTTATTTGTCCTGCTCACAAATGTTAAAATGCCAACAATTGTTGGCATTTTAAAATTAGTGGGCAGGACAAATTTCATGCTCAAGTGAGTTGAGCATGAACAAAAGTTTCATAACCTTGGGCCCAGCTCAAGAAGTGTACTGTTAAGTAATACATCACAGTTTGGCGGTCAGTTTTAAAGTAGCTCGTCACACACTAGAGCTGATCAATTTCGTTTCTAACTCACTAAAACTTGACAATAATTGTACCGTTTCCTCAAATGTCTTCCAACCTTTCGTCATTGCTAGAAGAAATCTTGCCAACACTATTGGCTGTACCACATGCACTAAAGTATTTCTCCAACGTTTTTGTGCGAGAAAATGACGTTCAACCATCTAACGTCAAATAATCTACGTGTGAGGTCTACGAATGGCGTCATAAAACGGAGTTTTATTTTCGAGTCACTCTACCGCCCAGTGATTTATTGCATAATTAAACACAATTCCTTTCCTATACAGGCGCGCTGTGTTAGACTCCTCGTGTTCTACATTAAGATAACACACCCATGTGGCAAAGAGCATTATTCACTCCTCCAAAATGGCTACTTTTCTGAAGAGAATCCGTGATATTTTTCTTATCAGTACTACAAACATAGATTGTGAGTGCTCGTTAGAACCACCTCAATGAGGCGGTCCCAACGAGTATCCACAACCTATGTCTTGAAGCAGAAATAAGAAAAATAATATATAACCCCTAAACCCCATTTTTCTCTATATAAAGTGGGGTTTAGTGGGGTCTTCATTTCACGGACTTGCTAGCCTTATGACTTAGTGGTTTTCATTAGCTAAAGGTTACAGTGTGTGGAACTAGCTACGAGCCCTAATCTTTGATTCTTCCACAGTTATTCAATTTGATATTTGATTTGTATTTCAGTTTGTACTGATTTGTATCTTATTCTGTGATGGTCTATTCCAACTGTTTTTTTTTTTTTTTTTTTTTTTTGTTTGATTTGAGTTCATTTAGAATCGTTTTGAAAATAGAGTTCTGCTTAAGCCGGTGTTAGAGGGCACAGCAGGTGTTGCACATTTCAGTACTGGTCATGAACAGACTAAAAAAAACGAGTCTGCTATTTTTGTTTATTTGGTGTATTCTTTGCTTCCAAAGGTCTAGCTATTCAGAAGTTATCTTCACTGCGGCTGCTGTTGTGTCGTGTGACGGCCGTAAAACGTCTCCTCGTACATTTTCATAGTGCAGATTTAGGCCAGTCATTTTAGCCCCAAAAGACCCCCAACCTCAAACAAATTCCTTCAGAAGGGTTTTCACTATTTTCCAAATCAGTGAGGTGTCCTGACTTACAGGAAAAAAATCCTCAAAAATATTCCCTGGCGAAATTGATTTTTTGGGGGAAAATGTTCGAAATTTGAATAAAAATCGCCAAAAACAGGGATTAAATTATAAAATTTTCATTAAATTATATCAAATTTATTTAAATAGCCAAAAATAAGCTAACTGTTGTCAAGTAGCGACAAAAGAAGTTTCAGCTTGATATTTGTACAGAAAGCTGTCTTTTTGGGGGTAAAAACTTGGAAATATTGACAAAAATGCAGAAAATGGGAATGAATTTTTAAAAAGTGACTGGTTTGGATTCTTGAAAATGTTTTGGTGTAAAAAGTTATATATGTGTATAAGTTAACTACAGGAAAAAAATTAAAATTTTATATGTAAAAAAAATCATTTTTGCGGGGTAGGAAAATGCACATGTTTATATAAAACACTCATAATCCATTAGTTTTTGGGCAAGTAGCAACCACAGTATAAAAATGTATTGTATGATGTCGAACCAATTTATATAGCCAGATATGCACTAACTACTCTCATGTAGCTATAAAAAACATTCAGTTTTGTACCTGCTCAGAAGTTTGCCTTTTAAGGGAGAAATTCAAAATTTTGATAAAAAAGCGAGGGAAACGGGAATGTTTTTGTGAAAAATTAGTAGTGAGGATTCTTGGAAATGTTTTGATGCAAAAAGTTACATGTGGATAACTGTTAACTACAGATGTAGAAAGATGTTGAAATGTTTATAAAGTTTCATTTTTCAGGCGATGAAAATGTTGAATTTTACCGAAAAATACCATATTTTTTCACATGTAGGAATTACTTAACAAAATTTCATAGTACATACATGTCTGACGTGGAGCTGGTTTGTATTCCCTTCTTTTAAGCAGCTATTAAATGATTCAACTTCATACCTTCACAGAAATGTTCCTTTCTAAGATTGTTGGAAATTTTGCCAAAGAAAGAAAAAACATGAAAAACGAACATTTTCAATACATGTATCTGGTAACGGCTTTTGAAAACACTTTGATGTAGCGTTACATCAGATTACTGCATGAAGAAACATTTTTAGCTTTTGAAAAACAAATCCTTATTTCAGGGTAAAAAGATAATATTTTTACAGAAAAAAGAAAGAAAAATGAACAAAATGAATAAAATTTTTAGCTTTCATGAGCTTAAGGCTTCTGGGAATCCATTGTCACTGGTCACTGTCCATGGTCGGCACTGTCATCCGTCTGCCCTTCTGTTCTCAATTTTCTTAAATGACATTTCTTAAGTCACTAAATCTTGTTCAGAGTTATACAAAAATCCATTCCATGCAATTCTGATTGTCATGGCAACAAAAACGGGGAAATTAGCAAGATTACTTATCTGAAACCAGAACAAGAAGGTCTTTTATTAGGTTTGGCAAGCAGCTTTTATCAAGATTGTTTAAATCATAGCCTTGAGGTCAATAGTGTATCCATCCCTGGTGTTGCAAAATTAATGTTTTACATGAACTCACATCCTGAAACAAGACGATCTTGGCCTTTGATATTTAATAGGTATCCTCATCTAGTGGATCTCTGCCAATTAAGATTGACCAGAGTATAGCCCTGAGGTACCAACTGGCCCACACTGGGGTCTGCTGTTCGAAGAATTCCATCCCATGCAGCTTTTGTTGCAATGGCAGAAAACAGGAGAATAAGTAAAATCTTTAAAATCATCTTGTATAAAGCTGTAAGGTTTTAGAGATTTGGTATGTAGCTTTTTCCAAGACAGTTGAAATTATAGCCCTGGGGTCAAAAATGATCCCCTCTGATGGTCACTTGTTTTACAATGACCCATATTGGAAAACTTTAAAAATCTTCTTGTCTGAAAATGGAAGGGTCGGGCCTTTGATGTTTGGTAAATATAGCTTCAGATAGTGAATTTTTGTCAAGATTGTTCAAAAATTGATTCATATAGGGAAAACTATAAAAAATATATGTCCTTGATATTTGTATGTATATTCATCTAGTTGACTTTTACCAAGATTGTTCAAATCATAGCACTGTTATCAACAAGGGTCCCGCCTTCAGAATCATTTGTTTTACAAAGACATTTTAAAATCTTCTTGTGAAACTGGAAGGCCCAGATGAAACAGAGGGCCAAGTTATGTGGTATACCTTTATATAGTATTGCTCAACCAACCAACATTGTTTATATTATAGCCCAGGCATAAAAATGGCCCAACTCCGGGGTGGGGTGGGGTGGGGGTCACTTATTTTGCATAGACTCATATAGGGAAAAGCTTTAAAAACAACGTTGAAACTAGAAGGCCCAGGACCTTTGATATTTGGTAAGTACGTGTGGCTACATCAAGTAAACCTTTATCAAGGTGTTCAAATTACAGCTCTAGATTACGATAATGGCCCCATCATTGGGGTAATTTGTGAACTCACATGAGCACAGTGTGCCATGTAATTGGGACCATTTCCATCATCCGCTCATCCATTCACAATTTCTTTACTACAAGGGTTTCAACTAAACTGTGCAGGAATAATTCTCGGGTGATCTTAAAATTTTTCAAAGGATTGTATTACCTGGAGAAGAGTAACGGGCTGATCACATAAATGTTCCTTGGGTGGCCCTCCACCAACGTTGTTCAAATTAATCAGTGGTGTAGAGATTAATTGGTGTACCTTGTTGTCCTTAAATGGTCTAAATTTAAGCACTGCTTGTCAAATACGGTATTGGTACTCAATACAGGACACATTGGCACTCTTGGAGATGAAATTTAAACAAAAACTGTAAAAGCCCATGTGATTTTAATATTCAGTATGCAAATATGTTAGCTTTGATGGGGGATATACATGCAGGAGCATCATGGTTTTCTTGCTTTAAAACTGTTTGACTGTTCCTTCCTCCAGTATTTAGTTAAAGTACGCTAATTGAGTAACTTTGTTGCATATTTATAGAAATAAGCATAAAATGCTATTTGTTGCTGCTGTTGTCCTTATTCATGTTAGATTATGGCGAGATACACAGTGATATTGCTAAATCAAGCTTTTAGTTTTGCAGAGTTTGTGGTTTGATTTTGAATGCAAAAAATATATCTAAAAACATTATTAATAAAATGTTTCTGGATAAGAAGGAAAGGAAACATATTTCCAGTTGCTGGATGGTTGCCCTTTCCCACGCACTATTTTTTTTTAATTTCCTTATTGTTTTGCCCATAATTCACACTACAAGAACAATTAATCCAGGGTGAAACACAGGTCTACTATAGCTTGGACATGGATTTAGTTAACTCATTGTTGCTTCTGATCTATTAACATTTTGCATGTTCTTCTATAAATCCTGTACTCCTTTTCTCTTATTGGTCTTTGTGATTGTCAAAACAATGATGGCTTCTATCATGGAAAAGTGAACATATTTTTCTGATTCTTGATGCATAGTTTTATGCATTTCTTCTTTGTCTCCAAATGGGCATGTTGGCTTGAAGCATAACTGCTATATAGCTAAGAAATAACATATATTAGACAAAAGTGAATCTGTCAAATAAATCTTCCCAACAAATAATATACCTGGGTCTTTGTTTGTTTGATTTGAGGCTTAACGTCCCCGTCAACACGTTATAGGTCATTTTGGACACGTTGCTTCCAATTTTGTTGGACTTTTACCCGACATTGAGATGAAATGACATCTCATTCCCTGTCGCCCAATGAAACCAATAGGGTTTATAAGCATGGACGGTCCGACTCGCATCGCTTTGCTTGGGCAGCCTTAGATCCTCTAGTCGGTTTACCCGTGTGCGGTCGGTTTCAGCTCTGCGTGAAAGCATCATGCAGCCCAGCTATTTGTTCAAGACCCAATGGGCGGGGACCGCGGTATCTGGGTTTAATACAGTATTTTGTTGGATATAAACAACATATTTGCACAATATAAGATGGTTCATCTGACAGTACGTGTTTGTATATTTTTGACATTTATATATATGAATGCCAGTTATAGTGCACAAGACGGTACTAGTTTGTATATTGTTAGAGCCCTATATTAAGTAGTATAGTGTTACTGGTGGCATATAATGGATTTTGAGGGTTTTGTGTAAAAATGTGTATTTTCCTACCAGGAAAATTGACTTTTCAAATATCTAAAAATTTGTTTTATTCCTGTAGTTAACTGATATCTTACTTTTTACATCCAAAAATTTTCATGAATCCTCACCACTAGCTTTAAAAAAAAAACATATTCCCATTTTCCATGTTTTTTTTATAAAAATTTTACATTTTCTGCCTTTAAAAACTGAAATTGCTGTGTAGGCATGAAGCTAAAGGATTTTTGAGAGCTACTTGATATAGTCAGTGTACATCTGGCTATATAAATTGGTTCGACAGCATACAATTTATTTTTATAATGTAATTTCTACTTGACCGGAAAATACTAGATTTTGAGTGTTTTTATGTAAACATGTGCATTTTCATACCCAGAAAAATGGAACTTTTTAAACATATAAAAATTTTACTTTTTTCCTGTAGTTAACTTATACACATATATAACTTTTTACACCAAAACGTTTTCAAGAATCCACACCAGTAACTTTTGAAAAATTTATTCCCATTTTCTGCGTTTTTCGTCAATATTTCCAAGTTTTTACCTAAAAAAAGACAGCTCTCTGTTCAGATATCAAGCTAAAACTTCTTTTATCACTACTTGACAATAGTTAGCTTATTTTTGGCTATTTAAATAAATTTGATATAATTTAATGAAATTTTTATAATTCAATTCCTGTTTTGGCGATTTTTATTTAAATTTCGAACATTTTCTCCAAAAAAATCAATTTCGCCAGCGAATATTTTTGGGGATTTTTTTCCTGTAAGTCAGGACACCTCACTGATTCTGAAAATAGTGAAAACCCTTCTGAAGGAATTTGTTTGAGGTTCAATGCTATTTTGACTGGCCTAATTATATTTTCTAGTCCTTTGAGATCAATGAGTTCATTTAGAATCGTTTTGAAAATAGGGCTCTGCTTAAGCCGGTGCTAGAGGGCGTGGCCGTTGTTGCACATTTATGGACTGGTCATGAACAGACTCAATAAAACTGAGTCTGTTTTTTTCGTTTATTTGGTGTATTCTTTGCTCCCAAAGGATCTTACTATTCAGGACTGAATTAAGATCCCCGTCAACACTATATAGGTCGTTTCGGAGACGTTGCTTCCAATTTTGTGGGACTTTTACCTGAAAATGATATGAAATGACACCTCAAGCCCTGCTGCCCAATGAAACCAAAGACGGTCTACATATAATGACGGTCCGACTCGCACCACTTTGCCTGGACAAATTTAGACCCTTTAAGCAGTTTACCAGTACACATGTGCGTGGAAGCATCAAGCAGCCCAATCTGTTTCTTCAAGCTCCGATGGGCGGGGGCGGTCCAACTGTTCTGTGTGTTGTAACCAACTGTTTCTTTTTGTTGTAAATAAAATGAGAACCTGCCCATAGAATCGATTTAAACTCCCAGTGGTTCTCGTTACTGAACGTCCTAAGTGGGTGGTTCTAACGTTGTTTATTTTAAATGTAGCTTTGTCGGATTTTCCGACGGAGTGCTTCATGTTATTTGTGCTTATGGTTATGTATATAGAGAATACCAGGTGAGTGTCTTTTGATATCAAGTTTATCAGGCAAGGCTTCTAGAGCGCTTGTAGAATCGCGAGGCTTGCCGAGCGATTCTACATGCGTTCTCGAAGCCGAGCCTGATAAACTTGATATCAAGTGATACGAATCTGGTATTCTATTTATCAGTTTATCCCCTTCTACACTCTTAAATTAGCAATTTATTATCAGTTATTGATGGTCCTCAGTGCGTGCCAGCATTCTGGCGGTCGATATATTAAGTATCAGCTGACCATATTTTTCCTATGATGTTTTTTAATGTAATCTTTCCATTTTTCTCAGTAGCAATAACATTTTTGTCAATTTTTCAGTGGTCCGGTTCATTCATAAAAGTGCAATGTCATGTTGACGTGATAAAGCTCACATGTCCTGAGATAGCATATCTTTATCAGGTCAATGCGTTAAAATGCAATGTATATAGGGGGTAACTGATAATATTATTTATTTATTTTTCATTAACAGTGCCTGTTGCACCTTGATCACCTCTTGTCGGGAAGAGGGAACTAGTTACTCTGCTGTTTGTGATTATTTTTTTTATTTTTTCCTTTTTTTTGTTTTCCTCATTGTTTGTTACTGTTCCTCTTTGGTAGGCTGTAATCTTTTATTGTGGCTTTTCTAGGCATCTATTTCCATATAGCCATTACGCAAACAAGCCTATTCAAATACATTGCCACCTCTATCGCCGAAAAAATGAAAATTTTATGATGAAAGATTGCGATATTTTTCTTATTTCTGCTTTAAATATAGATTGTGGGCACTCGTTATAACCGCCTCATCGAGGCGGTTCTAACGAGTACCCACAATCTATATCTTAGAGCAGAAATAAGTTAAATAAGGTATACCCCCGGAAATCCCAGTTTTACTATATAAAAGTGGGGTTCGAGGGGGTCAAAATTATATAGGCGTGTTTTCGTGATGATAGTGGGGCGTTAATTCATTTATTTATTTATTTATTTATTTACGTTCAAAAATACATCAAGAATGTCACTTCTTATAAGCAGCAACACATAAGGTGGAAACTGAGGGACGAGTTTCCTTCTTTCTCCATATAAACCTATGTTGTTGGTATTCATGAGGACCGCCTTGCTAAGGCGGTCGTAATGAATACCCATAACATACATTTTATGGAGAACTGACAAAAATAACCATTCAATTGTCACAGAATATCTTATATTTATACTCCTCCTAATGGAGCAATATATTTAATACATATACCAACAAATTAAGTACCCAGTCTGTGTGTGGTAAAAGTTTGTTTAATGTTGAGACGGCTACAAGATGACTTGAAATTATGTTTGTCTGTTGTGGAAATGTCCGAAAGAAAGCCGGATTCCTAAATCCTGCTATTCTGGTAATTAACAACGCCTGTACTTCCCATTCTGGGAAGCTAATATGGCAAGCTTAGTTTTGAAAATTTAAACTGTTGCTTGAAGAAATATTGCACAGTTTTGTTTTGATGACGTGGTTTAAGTTCAAAACAATGTTTGTTTGTTTGTCTGATTTGAGGTTTAACGTCCCCGTCAACACTGTATAGGTAATTTTGGAGACTTTGCTTCCAATTTTGTGGGACTTTTACCCGACATTGAGATGAAATGACGACGACGTCTCGAGCCCTGCCGCCCAATGAAACCAATAAGGTTTATAAGCATGGACGGGCCGACTCGCGCCGCCTTTCCCTGGGCAGGCTTACATCCTCTAAGTGGGTAATCAGTTCTCGTGTGCGGTCGGATTCTGCTCTGCGTGGAAGCATCGTGCAGCCCATTTATTTCTTCAAGCCCTAATGGGCGGGGCCGTTCAAAACAATGTAGTGGGGTTTAAAGTTCAAACCGTGGCCTGAAAATTAATTGTGCACATGCCTTTCTATACCATGCCCAAAATGCCCAGAGATGTCTCAAATAGTGATGCATTCATAGTTACCTTCTCATAATGTTCATTCTCCCTATAAAGTGTAAGGTTTGCATCATCCATTCCGAACTCCAACGTTAGTATCTTAACAATTCTTATCTCTGTGCCCTCTCGCCAGCCTTGAATCTCAAAACCTTGAACAATCATTGGGACGATAAGATCCACCTAAAGCAAATTTGGATGGCACTATTATTAGTCTCCTGCCTGTTTTCACTAGAAAGTAATATAAGTTTGTTCGCTATCCATCCGTCTGTCCGATCCAATACAATAACACACCCATGCGACACAGTGCATTTTTTTTCTGATAAAAATCCGTAATATTCTTTCTTATTTTCTTATTTATAGCCAAAACAGGTTGTGGGTGCTGATTGAGGCGGTTCTAACAAGTACCAACAACGTATGTATTGGAGCAGAAATAAGAAAATAATGTATAGCCCCGTAAACCCCAGTTTTTTTCTATATAAAATGGGTAATAGGGGGTGTTCAATTCACCGTCTTGTTCACGAGATGCATCCACATAATATAATTCCCTCGATAATTTGGAAATTTGCCGGGTGTCTACAATTTGAGTAATGCAAATTTCCTAGTAGTTTTCCTGACTTTTCCCTGACTAAAATCAATTTTCCCTGACCAACGTTTTTGTATTTTGCACGTAAAGTTCTGATATCGCATCACGTGAATAGTCCGTGAAATGAAGACCTTCCTAAACCCCACTTTATATAGAGAAAACTGGGATTTACGGGGGTATACATTATTTTTCTTATTTCTTCTCCTAGACATACGCTGTGGGTACTCGTTAGAACCGCCTCACTGAGGCGGTTCTAACAAGCACCCTCAACCTATGTTTTGAACATTTATAACAAAAGTATCAAGGATTTTCATCAGAAAAGTAGCCATTTTAGAGTAGTGAAAAATTCACTATGTCGCACGGGTGAGTTTGGGCTGGCCTCTTCCCCTCTTCCATCTTTTACACTGCCAACTGTAATTATATTATCTTTATACACATGATTTTATTTTATATTTCAATTTTTTCATTTTCTAAATACACTGGAAGAGGATTTGATGATGTCATAATACAAGGATATCTGTTGGCCCCCTCCTCTTCCACAGCCAACTCGTATCACTTTTTTTCTAACAACTGTCATTGTATTATTCTATATAATAAAGTTTTTTTTGCGTATGTTTGTTTTTATTTGATTTTGCTTTCTTTTTTTTTTCTTTTTGCTACATACAGATTGTGGGTACTCGTTAGAACCGCCTCGATAAGGCGGTTCTAACCAGTACCCAAAATCTATATTTTGAGCAGAAATAAGAAAAATATCACAAATTCGCATCTTCAATTTTTCATTTTTTCGGCAATAAAGTTCACAATGCATTTGTATAGGCATGTTTTTCGAAATTATACGGGTATGCGTTGTAACCCTTATCCTGCTCTGAACACGACAACCCCTCCTTTTGCAAACATTGTAGATCCAAGTCAGGATCTAAACTGTTTGTCATGCAGTTTATGATTTAATCAAATGCATTATGTACAATTATTTGATTGGGAGATGGTCAGTAATGGGTATGGTTAAATTAATATATTTAGCAGGATAAGGGTTAAATTAATTACACCTCGTGAAATATGACTTCTGATATATGCTCCTTATGTACTCAGATCAGCATATGCCGGCCCCCGCCCATAGGGGCTTGAAGAAATATATGGGCTGCATGATGCTTCCACGTAGAGCTGTATCCGGCCCGCACACTAGTACTGGTAAACCGCTTAGAGGATCTAAGCCTGTCCAGGAACCGCGGTGCGAGGCGGACCGTCCATGCTAATAAGCCCTATTGGTTTCATTGGGCAACAGGGCTTGGGATGTCTTTTCATCTCAGTGTCGGGTGAAAGTCCCACAAAATTGGAAGCAACGTCTCCAAAATGACCTTTACAATGTTGACGGGGACACTAAACCTCAAATCAAACAAACAAACAAACAGATCAGCATATGCATCCACGCCGCCTGACCAGAGACTTCATTGGGTCCGCTTTAGTACTGTATGGGCAACCCTTTTACCGTATCATAAATGAGTGCATGCACAAGCTTATTTTCATCATAAATGAGTGCATGCACAAGCTTATTTTCACCTCAATGTGTTCACATGACCAAAACCTCATTGTACCTTGACACAGCTTGAAATGTAACTTACCTGGAAATAGGGTGAAGCATCTGATTCTACTGCACACCAGCCTGGTCCGGGTCGTAGCAGACGACCATAATCCAACGTGTAATCCTCCATATCGCTGGAGACAGAAATCTGAAAATCGCGAATCTCCCCAGAAATCATCCCTAGACGTCTCCCACATTCCGTGCCTGTTCAAAATACATATACCAACTGAGTAATTATGGTCCAAGGGAGTAAGAATTGCTCATGAGTTAGGGGATAACTGTACTGAAAATTGTCATTTAGGGAGGTAAATCGTAGGTTTTACGGTTGGAAATTTCGTTTTACGGCGACCCGTTAGCGGAGCCGTAAAACGTAATTTGCGACCGTAAAACCGACAATTTACCTCCCCAAATGACAATTTTCAATACAGTTAGCCCCATTCTAATGCACTTGTTTGGTTGTTAAGTTAAAATTTGTACTATTTTGCACAGGGCGGCAAGCGCGGTGAGCTGCGTAAAACCAAAAGACAACCAATGAAAAGTGACGTTACATGATGACGTCGGATTTACGACAGCATATCGCAGAATATACTGTCGCAAATTTTTGACGTTATCCAATCAGACGTCGCGTTACATACGCAAGTGCATTAGAGTATGGATTTGATATAGGTGTTTCAGTCCCGATGGATACCTGCTACGAGCGGGACAAATGTTGACTTGAGATTGGGGTCGACCCTGGCATCCCGAGCGTTGCAAACGATCATATCGAAACCATACAACTTAAAGATTCTCCTTTGAGTACCATATTTTTTTCCTTTAATGATATATACATGATCTTTACAGCTATATCTCCCGCTAAACTGGATCATTTCTCGCAGGCTTGTTATATAGGGCTATTAAGGCAAAATGTTACACGCTTTAGAAAGTCAGAATAACCTGAAAACAAAAGTCGAGATATACCGAAAATAAAAAGACTGAGGTACTTTTAATGTTTGAAGTGCAAATCTTCTATTGTAGTTTTGTCGTCGCTCTTTACAAAAATAAAAAAAAACATTTACAGGTAACTAAAAAGCTTCATAACTCAATCATTCATAAACATTTTTTTGCATATAAACAAACTTTAACTGCTTAGCTCTGATACCAATGTGTTTGCAAAATGTCAATGAAATTGTACAAACTCCACTGAAGTTACAGAGCGCAAATCAAGAATGATAAACAGGTGGACGTTTGTTAGAAATGCGGACGGATGGACAGACACTCAAAGGGTATAACATGATATCCCTACATTCATTTGGTTGGTGATAAAACATCAATTACTAAGAAGCGATAACATTTTTTAAATAACAAGTTACATTATAGCATTTAAAACAACATAATAAAGAGTAAACATGTTATTTATTTATTATAAATTTGCATGCTTTGTTTTGTTTGATTTGAGGTTTAACGTCCCCGTCAACGCTGTTTACGTCATTTTGGAGACGTTGCTTCCCATTCCCGCCCTGTCGCCCAATGAAATCAATAGAGTTTATAAGCATGGACGGTCCGGCTCGCACCGCTTTGCCTGGGCTGGGATCCTCTTACTAGTACTCGTGTGCGGTCGGTTTCAGCTTTGCATCGAAACATCATGCAGCCCATCTATTTCTTCATGTCCCGATGGGCGGGGAATAAGATAAGCCATGTCGTGAAAACAATTTGGCCATTTACAAACAACAAAGGTGCAGGTCAGCGTACGCATTCGCGCGGTCTGATCAACACCTTTGTTTCGCTGCTCGGATAGTTAGAGCCCCGCCAAGCGAATTTGTGTCTTCGAGCATTCCGCCATGACAAGTTTTAACTGCGCATGCCTAGCCATTCAGAGGGGCCAGGGATATGGCTTTCTGTCTGAAGGTTCCTCTTGATTCACTGCTTGTATGAGCGAGCAGCGAAGGTTCTGGTGAGACTGCTATATTTTGAGCATAAATAAGAAAAATATCAAAAGTTTTTATCTCAAATTTCCGTTTTTTCGGCGGTAACGTTTACAATGTATTTGTATAGGCGTGTTTTCGAAATGAAAGCTACAATTTCAAGACTCTAACTAGACGTGAAACTGAACAGGCCGGTTAGTGTAGTACCTGGTCACAACTCCAGATGACAGATTTTCTCGTGTCGGTTTTCACCTATATTAGGATACTTAGGGAATTTATAATTGTTTC
Source organism: Lucinisca nassula (assembly GCA_963580285.1). Lineage (NCBI taxonomy): Eukaryota > Metazoa > Mollusca > Bivalvia > Lucinida > Lucinidae > Lucinisca > Lucinisca nassula. The sequence goes on from OY757016.1 coordinate 74,112,273, forward strand.
CAAAATTGTCATTTGGGGAAGTAAATCGGCCGTTTTGCGGTTGGAAATTTCGTTTTATTGCGACTCGTCAACGAAGCCAAACAAATGGACTTTGCGACCGTAAAACCCAATATTTCCCTTCCAAAATAATATTTTTACAGTACAGCTATTCCCATTCAAATGTATTTATTCAGTTGTTTAAAACTGTATTATTTTGCTTAAGGGTAATGGGAACACCTGGTAGATTTTTCCGCCATTTCTCAAAGGGAGACAACTTTCGGGACTTCCTGTTCACTTTTCTATAAGACCTGACCCACTGAGACAGGAGTCTACTCTTTAAGAAAAGAATTTGCCGCTCAGGGGCAAATTCTTTCCGTTAAGAGTTGACCCCTATTGATATGGGAGACAATACTTTCGCAGGAGTGACGTTACCACCCCCCCCCCCCCCCCCCACTCGCCTCTGAAGGTGTTCCCATTGCCCTTAAAGCGGCAAACCGAGAGAGCGGCATAGAACCAAATGCTACACAGTGAAAGGCGACAGTATATTGCAGGATATAGTGTCACATTTTTACGTTATCCCGTCAAACGTCGCGTTACGTACGCAAGTGCATTACAATTTGAACCCTTTGTGGTTCATTTTGTGACATCTCCCGGAGAAAGGGAGAAAAAAGATGGAAGAGACAGTAGAGTTGATGAAAGTAAGGGACGGAGGAGAATGTGGAAAAGGAATGGAAGTGTAAAAAATAGCCATCGGAAGCGATGACAAATCCCCCGATCAAAAGCCAATATGGCCTTCAGAAGATTGTTCACCAATAGAAAGTGCACCAGAATTAAACCAGCAATATATCACAAAAGTATTGCAGTAATGGCCATCACAAGATTATACTGTCAGGGGAGATAACTAAAAAACAGGGCCTTCAGAATTGTGGTTCTTGCGCGTGACATGGCTGCTTAAGCTCATGTATTTCTGTACAAAGCTCCATCAATATGTCTCAAAGGGTATTGGAGATATGGTGATCACAAGCTGGTCATACTGTTATATTGGAAGGGTAGATAACTCAAATATCACAGCACCAACAGTTGTGGTTCTTGCACATGACACCCCGTCTGTACCATGTATACAATTGCACCAAGTTCCTTCAATATATCTCAAAGGGTGTTGGTGTTATGGCCATCACAAGGTTATATTTTCAGGGGAGATAACTCAAAAAACAAGAGCACCCAGAGTTGTAATTCTTGAGCATGACACGCCTGCTTAACCTCATGTACATCTGCAACAAGTACCACCAATATGTCTCAAATGGTATAGGAGGTACGGTGATCACAAGGTGGTCATACTGTCATATTGGAAGGGGAGATAATTCAAATACCATAGCATCCAGAGGTGTGGTTCTTAGGCATGAAGCGCCGTCTCAACCTTGTATACAATTGTGCCAAGTACCATCAATATATCTCAAGGGGTATTGGAGTTATGGCCACCACAAGGTTATGTTTTCAGGGGAGATAATTAAAAAACCAGGGCACCAAAAGTTTTGGTTCTTGCACGTGACACACCTGCTAAACCTCATGTACAACTTTACCAAGTACCATCAATATATCTCAAAGAGTACTGGAGATGTGGCCATCACAAAGTAGTGATTCTATTTTATTGGAAGGGGAGATAACTCAAAAACATGGCACCCAAAGTTGTGGTTCTTGTGCATGACACACCGTCTCGGCCTTGTGAACAACTGTGCCAGGTATCGTCAATATATCTTAAAGGGTATTGGAGTTATGGCCATCTCAAGGTAGTCACCATATTTTATTGATAGGGGAGATAATTAAAAAAACCATGGCACCCAGAGTTGTGGTTCTTGTGTATGACACACTGTCTCTGCCTTGTGAACAACTGTGCCAGGTATTATCAATATATCTTAAAGGGTATTGGAGTTATGACCATCACAAGGTAGTCACTCTTTTTATTGGAAGGGAAGATAACTAAAAAACCTTGGCAACCAGAGATGTGGTTCTTGTGCATGACACACCGTCTTAGCCATATGAACAACTGTGCCAGGTACCATCAATATATCTCAAACGGTATTGGAGATATGGCCATCACAAAGTAGTCATTCTATTTTATTAAAAGGGGAGTTAACTCAAAAAGTATGCCATCCAGAGTTCTGGTTCTTGCGCATGACACGCCGTCTCAGCCTTGTGAATACTTGTGCCAAGAACCATCACTCTATCTCAAAGGGTATAGGAGTTATGCCCATCACAAGGCTGTGTCTACGGACGGACGGACGGATGTCCGGACGGACGGACGGACGCCAGGCTGATCGCTATATCCCCCGAGCCTATTCGGTCGGGGATAAAAAGGAAGAAATAACAACAATCCAGCCGGCCTTGTCTAACTGCAAGCCAACATCAGATGGACGCCCCGGTGACGCAAGATATACGTCACCTATGCCTCACCAAACCACACCCGTGCCTGCTTTTGGAATATTCTATTAACAACAAGAGGACCATGATGATACCATATGGCTCACCTGACCTAAGAGATTTACATGTGTGTCCCATGGCGAGGCAATGTTTGGCCCCAGTTCTATTGAGGTAGAGGTCAACTAAATAAAGCTTAATACCAAATATCACAGACCAGGGCTTCCGGTTTCAGATAAGAAGATTTTAAAAAGTTTTTCCTTTATCAATCTATATAAACCAGTGGGCTCTGGGGCGGGGCCATTTTCGGCCCCAGGCTATAATTGAACAATCTTGGTAAAGGTCCACTAGATGAAGTTATATACCAAATAGCAAAGACCTGGGCCTTCTTGTTACAGAAAAGAAGATTTTTAAAGGGTTTTTCCTTATACGTCTATGTATAATAAGTCGGGCCCGGGCGGGACTATATTTGGCCCCCAGTCTATAATTTGACAATCTTGGTAGAGGTCCACTGGATGAAGCTACATACCAAATATCAAAGACGTGGGCCTGCTGTTTGAGACTAGAATATTTTAAAGTTTTTTCCCTTATAAGGCTATGCAAAACAAGTGGACACGGGGACAGGACCATTTTTTCGCCCCAGGGCTTGGTAGGAGTCAACTATATGAAGTTACATACCAAATATCAAATACCTGGGCCTTCTGGTTTCACACAAGAAGATTTTTAAAGTTTTTTTCCCTTAAAAGTCTATGTAAAGTAGGTGGGCCCCCGGGCGGGGCCAATTTTGGCCCCAGAGCATTAATTTGAGTATTCTTGGTATAGGTTCACTAGATGAAGCTTCATACCAAATATCAAACACCTGGGCCTTCTGGTTTCAGACAAGAAGATTTTTAAAAGTTTTTCCCTTATAAGTCTATATAATACAAATAGGCCCAAGGCAAGGGCCATTTTTGATCCCTGGGTTATGATTTGAATAATCTTGGTAGAGTTCTACTACATGAAGCCACTTACCAAATATCAAAGCCTGTGCGTTTTGGTTTAAGACAAGAAGATTTTTCCATTTAAGTCTATGTAAAAAAAATGTTTTGTATTTTAGCTCTGGTCGCCACCTTGTTCATCCGAGCGGAACGGTTTGAGAAATTGTGGTAGAGGGTCACCCGATGAACACTCCTGTGATATTATTTCAAAATCCATTTACTGGTTAAGGAGGAGAAGTCATTTAAAGGTTTTTCCATTTTTAGCTCTGGCGAGCATCTTCTTCATTCCAGCGAAATGGTTTGACCAATGTTGGTAGTGGGTCATCCAAGGATCAGTCATATGAAATTATTTCAAAATCCATCCTCTCGTTATGGAGGACAAGTCGTTTAAAGGTTTTCTATTTTAAGCTCTGGCCGCCATCTTGTTCATCCCGAGCAAAATGGTTTGAGCAATTTTGGTAGGGGGGCACCAAAGGAACATACCTGTGAGATAATTTTGAAATGGGCTCATTGGTTTAGGAGATGATATTTAAAGAAATTGTTGACGACACACGAAACACGACGGACGCCGGACACAGTCCGATCACAATAGCTGACCTTGAGCACCTCATGCTGACCTTGAGCACCTTTTGCTCAGGTGAGCTGAAAAGGTAAACCGAGCAATTCGTTTATGTGAATTCAACTGTAAGACAAACAAAGCTAAGGTGTAAATGGCCAATTGGTCCGCTGGCAAAAAAACATGCGAAAGGCACTCTGCTGAATCTTCTTTAGGACTCAATGAGTCGAAATATATTGACAACACCTGAACTGCTCCGCCCTGACAATTTTATCTACAACTACTATAACTTGTTATAAGACAACACTTACGTTTGCCTAAGACTGTTATTTCTTGAATCGTAAGTGGGAACATCCGACCATATACATTGGAAGGGTCGGTATCATCTACGTTACGAATTGTAACATACTGCCCAAGGACAGGTCGATAGCAGGAAAATCGAAATCTGCTTGCCATTCTTGGGTATCGCCTCTCTTCACACTGGTGTGCGCCGTACATAAAGAAGTCCCATTGAAGTTTGCTGATGTGAACGCTGGCAAATCGAAATGCATTTGGAAACCATCCTAAAAAAGATAAAAGCACAAGTGCAATGTATGAATTTATTATTATTATTATTATTATTATTATTATTATTATTATTATTATTATTATTATTGTGAACGCCTCCGTCCGTCCGTCCGTCCGGTCGTCTGTCCGTCCCGCTATCTAATCCGTTACCACTGGCCGTAATGCAACCAAATTTGGTACAAAGCTTCCTTACATGATGAGAGCGTGCGAGAGCAGCGTTAAATTTGAGTGTGCCCGGGCCTTGCCCCACCCCCTCCACTTTAGAAAAAGCCTAATATCTGAGAAACTCTTTATATACCAACCCCTAAACCATATATATTCTTCTTGCTCCTTATGATAAGACGATTTCAGTGACACTAACCTGGAGGTCCCCGGGATGCGCCGAGATCATGCCCCACCCCTCCATTTCATTTAAGGCATTAGATCTCTGAAACCGATCAGATCCCCACTCCTAAACCATATATAACATTGTTCCTTATGATAAGACACATTTAGAGACAACAACCAGGGTGACCACTGGGTTGCGCTGGGGCCATGCCCCACCCCTCCACTTCATAAAGGGACATATATTTCAGAAACCATTCAGATCCCCGCCCCTAAACCATATATTCTCTTGTTCCTTATGATAAGACCTTTCAGAGGTCCTCCGGAGTGCGCCGGGGCCATGCCCCACCACTTCATTTGATTAAAGGCATTATATCTCAGAAACCGTTCAGATCTCCATCCCATAACCACATATATTCTTGTTCCTTATGATAAGACGTATTTACAGATGCCAACTAGGGTGACACCACTGGGTTGCACTGGGGCCAAGCCCCAGCCCTCAACTTCATGAAAGGACAAATACTTAAAAAAACCATTCAGATCCCCACCCCTAAAGCCGACATACCCTTGTTCCTTATGACAAGACGCTTTCAGTAACACCAACCTGGATGTTCCCGGGGTGCGCTTGGGCCATGCCCCACCCCTCCATTTCATTAAAGGCTTTATATCTCAGAAACCGCTCATGCCCCCACCCCTAAAACATAAATATTCTTGTGCCTTATGATAAGATGCATTCATTGACACCAACCACGGCGTGCGAGAACAGTGTTATATTTTGCTCTGCCAGAAGCGTGGGGATTCGCAATGGCGTGCCGTCGACTGCGAGTGTGAGTAGCCATAATATGGGTAGCTATCAATTATATCCTTCAAAGCACAAACTGAGCGCTATAGTCTTGTAGTTCTTTAACGGTTCTCGGTCAGATCATGTGACCGCCATATTTGGGAGTCACTTGACCCACAATACTTCCGGTAGAAATTGCGGATGATGTCTTGTCAATAATGTGTCAAAATATGAGCAGAATCGGTTCAGATTTAAGGAAATTATCGCTGCCGAAATAAGGATTCCCCCTCCAAAGGGCGAGTATTGAATAAAACTCAGCATGCTAAGGGTTAAACTTCTTCATACTCTAATAAATATACAAAGATTTGAACAAAAAATAATTCAGCAATACTAAAATAGCTGCTGGTGAAAAAGGCAAATACCGGCATTCCATGTTGCAATTGTTGTGAATATTGTCCCATTACATCACGAAAACACGCCTATATAATTTTGACCCCCTTGAACCCCACTTTTATATAGTAAAACTGGGGTTTCCAGAGGTAAACCTTATTTTTTTTATTTCTGCTCTAAAATATAGAGTGTGGGTCCTAGCTAGAACCGCCTCGATGAGGCGGTTCTAACGAGTGCCCAAAATTTATATTTTGAGCAGAAATAAGTAAAATATCACACATAAAATATCATCATAAAATTTTCATTTTTTCGGCGATAAAGGTAGCAATGTATTTGTATAGGCGTGTTCTCGTAATGTTTAGGTTTAGGACAATAAATCAAACTTTTGATACAACAAATGTATCGTATAGATAGAATGTTAAGACCGTTGATAATTGTGGTTATTTTATATAAATAAAACCTAACTGGGTCTTACACTTTAAGAACTGGCGCCAGTTGTTCAAAACTAACGACGTCGTTAGTTAGCGTATCGGGTTAAAACTTTGATCATTTATTATGGCAAATGTGCTCATATGTTTGCTTAAAAAATGTGAGCAGCTTTTGCAAATGCAAAAGCTGCTCACATTTTTTTCAGCAAAAATACTAAAACTTTAGATATTGCACTTGCTAGAACAGTTAACAATATGACCACTAACAAGCTCATTAAGCTAACGATGCTTAGAACAACTGGCCCCAGATAGACACATGCACATGTTAAATTTGTGTATGTTTGCATTTTCTTTTTCTTGTTAGTTGCCTATCAAAATAACATGATGATTTTGCATCCACACAGTCTAATCAGTCTTTACCGTGTGCGCTTCTGTGTACTGCTTCGATTGGCGCACATGTAAATGGATTGAAGAAAAAAAAACATGTATGTTTATAGAAGTCCTGCATCTTTCAACATGGACCTTAATATTTAAGCTGCCGGCCTTGGTAGCTCAGTCGGATGCGCGTCTGACTGTTGATCAGGAGGACGCGGGTTCGTGCCTTGTCGGGGTCGGCAACATTCTTTCTTGGAGATTGATCATGAAATCTTTTCTACGGTCATTCTCTCCCTTCCGCTGATTCAAGAAGGGCAGTTGTCAGTTTCTGGCAAAAGAATGTGCACTGTACTGGTTAACCGCTTACGTATAAGCCTACCCAGGAATAGTGTGTATAGGTAAACTGACCGGTTCAAAAATGACCTACAATAGTGTTGGCTGGGCCGTTAACCTCCAATACAAACAAATAAATATTTAAGCTGAGTTAAATGACAAAAAATAAATGTATTGTATAAATCGAATATGAAATGTTAACGACTTTGACTTTAGAAAATGTTTTGCGTTATAAAAAAAAATGTAGTCAAACTTGCTCGAGATATTATCATGCCCAACATTTGTGTGAAATTATATTAAAATCCATCAATAAATGTAAGCACTACAGCGATGATAAAGTTTTTTTCTAAACATAACCACAGTGACCTTGACCTTGACCCCAGGATCCTGAAAGTTGAACTTGCTCGAGATATTATAAACCCAACATATGTGTGAAGTTATATTAAAATCCATTACCAAATGACGACGCTAGAGCAAGGACAAAGTTGTTTTTTTTTTCTTCTAAAAATAGCCGCAGGTACCTTGACCTTGAGCCCAGGAGCCTGAAAGTTGAACTTGCTCGAGATATTATCATATTCAACATTTATGTGAAACTATATTCAAATCCATCAATAAATGTAGGCACTAGAGTGAAAACAAAGTTTTTCTAAAAAAAAGCCACAGTGACCTTGACCTTGAGCCCAGGACCCTGAAAGTCAAACATGCTCAAGATGTTATCATACCCGATATTTGTATGAAAAGTAGAAGTAAAACAAAGATCAGGAATTGATACAATTAACTTACTCCATCCATAAAAGACACCAAAGGGAAGTCATATTAAAATCCATCCATAAATGTAGGCAGCAGAGTGATGACAATGTTTTTCTAAAACTAGCCACAGTGACCTTACACTGCAGCTTTAAACAAAGTACCATAACTCGTGTGACAAATCATCTAACCAGATAGCACGGATAATATGCGCATCCCCTATTGCTGCTCAAGATTCCATTGAAGTTTCGTTGGATTTCTGCAAGTTGTTGCTGAAAATTCGCGTGGACACGAACAGTACCCTATATATTCTTGCAGTATTCATCAAAGGGCCATAACTCTTGGAAAAATCATCGAACCAAAACACACAGGTGATATGCGCATCCACCTTCGATACTTAATATTCCCATTAAGTTTCATGAAATCCGACCAGTAGTTTCTGAGAGTTCACGTGGACAAGAGCGGGACGGACGCACGGGGAGCATAAAAATGTATGTTTATAAAAATCTTGCAGCCTGTAACATTGGCCTTGATCTTAAAGACCAGATAAATTTCTGTGATGAAAGAATATTAAAAGCCTTTTGGCAATTAAGACAAATTAAAAAAAAAAAATCAAAGTTGATAAATTTTGCGTATTCCAATATAATCCTTAATACTTAAGACAAGATACAATGCATATCCCACAACTTCGAGCATGTACGCCCAGAATATTCGCTGAGCGCTATGAGGACACCCGTAATTCAAAAGTTTCATATGCGGAGATAGAGAAATTTGTCAATAGGTTGCACAGACTACAGTGAAACCTCTATTAACAACCCAGCAAGCACACGTCCCAAGGGCAACGTCAAATCAATGTCGGTGCAAGGTCACGACGTTGCACCGCCGTATATGTGACGTTGCATAATCGTAATGATGTTGTATCGACGTTGATGTGACGTCACAATTACGTCATGTGCCCGTTGGGAATTGTCCATCAGCAACCAAAGAGTTAAGCGATATGTTTAACATGTATTCAGCGGCAACCCCTCTCCTCAAGCCAGCACCCACATCACCTGGCATATTTTTCCGCCATTTTTCAAAGGGAGCCAAATTTCGTAAAATCCTGTTCTCTTTTCTATAAACCCTGTCCAACTGACAAAGCGGTCTACTCTCAAAGAAAAGAATTTGTTCCTCAGTAGCAAATTCTTTCCTTTAAGAGTTGATCCCTTCTTACGACATGAAAGCTGTAACAAAGGAAAGAAGCATAGCCTGAAAAAATCCCCGCCTACGGTGGGATTCGAACCCGGGCCGCTCGGGTGATAGTCCAGTGCCCTAAGCGCTGAGCCAAAGAGTCGACTCAATGACGCAGTTGTCAGAGAGTGGTTATAAATCTAGAAGCTATGCATATGATCTACCAAGGTAGATAATGGAAGGGAGGTAACACACCCCCTCTTCAGGAAGTCATCATATATAATGACGTGAAGGATGCCAACTTCGGCACGAAGCCCATTCTGGCATGTAAAGTCCAATCTCGGACGAGCCCCCATCTTCCGACATGAAAGCCGTAACAAAGGAAAGAAGCATAGCCTGAAAAAAATCCCCGCCTATGGTGGGATTCGATAGTCCAGTGCTCTAACCGCTGAGCCAAAGAGTCGACTCCCTGACGCAGATGTCAGAGAGTTGTTATAAACCTAGAACTATGCATATGATCTACCAAGGTAGATAATGGAAGGGAGGTAACACCCCTGTTGACATGGGAGAAAAAAATATTTTTTCAGGAATTGCCTCCCCTGTAGGTGTTCCGATTCCCCTTAACTACCAAAATTTCGAAGAAATTCAAGGGTTTATTTCTATTTTTAAGTGTTTATTTTGCTTCAGATTACCATTCTAGAATCATTTTAAATAATATGCAAGTCAATGAAAACAAAACCGAATGATGGAGAGGTATGGGGTGATACCGCTCCATCATTAGTATATGTATATCTTTTCATACATCCATATAAAACTGCACATGCTTTCAGTTATTACTCGAATTTGTATATATCAGATCAAACATCATTTGACGATATTTATCTCTGCTGAACAGCCACCTCCTTTAAGCAGCCAGTTTTGAAGATTCCTGAAAAGACTGCTTAATAGAGGCTGCACTGTAGTTACAGTGGTTGTTGAACGCATAAATTGAGCATACATGTACAATCGCTTATGCAGGTCCATGTTGCAACTTACTGTTATGCCTCTGTACCAGCACAGCATGAACTTCAACGAATTCTTCTAGATTCACCTGTATCCATGGTTTAACTCTTGGGCGGGCAGACTTGAAGGAACTGGTAACTAGGAGGGGAAAAAGGGAAATATAAATCAGTGTACGTCCAAGCCTACAAGGCAGTATGTGCAGCATGCGAAGACTCAGATCTAGCTGTGCATCCACAGAAATTCAGAGTGAAAAAGAAACAAAAACAAGACAAAGTGCCCAGTGGGTCACATATACCCCAAGTCAGTGCCATCGGCTTTAATTGGAAATGACTATGTCTGTAATGTTGACTCTTTCCATATAGTCCACTGAGAATAACTAGGGGATTTTAACAAATGTAGTATACTGCATATCAAGTCCAAAGATAATACTGCCTGTATTTGCTGAATAATGTGGCAATTCGGCACAGTTTTGTCTGGAAACAACAAACATAAAATAAGCTGACGAACAGCAAAGCTAAAAACCTATTTCAGACTGAAAACCCCTAAACGGGTACCGTGGCAAACAGTGCAGGCCCACATCAGGGCCTACAATGTTTGCAAAAATTTCAGCAATTTTCCTACTAAATTTTGAAGAAAACACAACCTGATACCCCTAAATTCTGAAATAGACTCATGCTATATAGAAGGAGGAAGATTCCATTTGGTACAAAAACGGTTAATTGAAGTAGCTGTAGAATTACATACAAACCAATACATTTTTTTATCATTACTTGTATTTATTATTGACTGAATTTTAAGAGGAAATATGTTGTAAACTTTAACAGCTCTAGCTCTAGTCGCTCATAAGACCATTGTTTATTCTGACAAAAAACAATAAAGCATGAAAACTATGTCACCTGGGCCAAGGTGTATACTGTGCAAGCATGTTAAGAAGAAATGCTGTAAATTGTTAGAAAGATCTAGCAAGTATAGTTGCTGAGATCCCAAGGGTTATAGTACAATCTGACAGTCAGCCCCCGCCCATCGGGGCTTGCAGAAATAGATGGGCTGCATAATGCTTCCAAGCAGAGCTGAAACTGACCGCACACAAGTACTGGTAAACCGCTTAGAGGATCTAAGCCTTCCCAGCAAAGTGGTGCGAGTCGGACCGCCCATGCTCATAAACGCTATTGGTTTCAAACGGCATCAGGGCTTGAGATGTCATTTCATCTCAGTCTCGGGTAAAATTCCCACAAAATTGGAAGCAACGACCTATACTGTATTGACGGGGACATTAAACCTCAAATCAAACAAACAAACAAAACAATCTGAAAGAGCCAATGGCGAGTAAAATAGGTCAAAGCCACAAGATCAAGGTGTATGCAAGTCGGTGTGTAAAGAAGAAGCATTATATGGGCCCCGTCAAGTGATTTTGGTACTTATCGCCTATGCGAGCAGCGAAGGTTCAGGCGAGCCTGCGCATCCGCGCAGTTTGGCCAGAACCTTCGCTGCTCGCTCATACAAACAGTGAATCAAGAGGAAGCTTCAGACAGAAAGCCATATCCCTTGCCCCTCTGAATGGCTTGGCATGCGCGTTAAAATTTGTCATGACTGAATGCTCGAAGACACAAATTCGCTTGGCGGGGCTCATATAAAGTTTAAAGATTCTAGCACTCGCAAGTGTTATGGTGCAATCTGACAAAGTCAGTGAAGCAATAAACATAGGTCAAGCTCATTGAGTCAAGGTTTACGCTGCGTCAACATGTTAAGAATAGAAAGAAACAATTTAAGTTTAATTTGAGGATTCTAGCAGCTATAGTTGCCGATAACCACCAATGGAGTCTGAAATAGAGGTCAAGAAATATACTAAGTCTGCATGTGAAGAAAAACATTATTTACCGTTTGAAGGTCCTAACAACTATTATTGCTGAGATCCTAAGGGTCGGTAAAATCTGATTACGCCAATAGTGCACCACATATAGGTCAAGGTCAGGGTGTCAAAGTGTTTGCTGAGTCAGTATGTCACAATGAAACATTGTGTGAAATTTGAAGATTCTAGCAACTATTCACCATCTTTGCATAATTTACTGGCTCCCGGCTTGCACATTGTCAATATTGGAAAAACAGGTAACCAGACCCCCTGACCTTTTAAGGTCAGGGGGTCAGGGGGTCTGGTTACCTGTTTTTCCAACGCTGATAACATTCAGACTAGGAACCAGCAGATAATGCAAATAAGGTGAACGGCTGTTGAATACCAAGGGTCCTGTTATAATCTGACAAAGTCAGTGGAGCATGAAATAAGGCAATGTCATAGGGTCAAAGTGTATGCCAAGTCGGCATGCCAAGGAGAAACATTAAGTGAATTTTGACGTTTCTAGCAACTACAGATGCTACGATCGCAAGGGTTATGTTATAATCTGATGAAGTCAATGAAGCGTGAAATATATGTCAAGGTCACTGGGTCAAGGTGTTTGCTGGTGCAGCAAGTCATGATGAAACATTAAGTAAAGTATGAGGGTTTTAGTAACTATAGTTGCTGAAGTCCCAAGGTTTATGGTATAATCTGACACAGTCAATGGAGCAAATAAATATCAAAAATGAGTTCCTTTAAGAGCAATGAAAACATTCATAAGCAAGAAGTTGGGTCATACTAAGTAGTTTCAAGTCACGGGCTAAAAGGATATGCCGAGACGGCATGTCAAAGAAAAACATTATGTGAAGTTTGAAGGTACTAAAAGCTATAGCTGCTGAGATCCCAAAGGGATATGGTCTAATTTGACAAAGTCAGTGAAGCGTAAAATATAGGTCAAGGTCACAGTGTCACGTTGTTTACTGAGGCAGCATGTCAAGAAGAAATATTAAATAGAGGATCTTACATCAGTGTTCATGTATTATTGAATTTATTAAACGAGTTGAGGAAAAGGGATAAAATGCTAGGCTTTGCCGAGCATTATATCCCTTTTCCTCAACGAATTTAATAAATTCAATAGTGCATGAACACGAATGCAAGATTATATTTATCATATGATATTTATAACGCATTTAATCACAATTGTTTAACGAAAACGTCAATATTCCGCCATTAGTAAACGCGACGTCGTTAAGGACGTCGTACATTAACGTTACGGGGCGTATCTAACTAATTTGCATAATTAATCCACTAGTGGATTATCGAATTTATTACATAGAGGTTATTGTATGGCCAAGGTGTGCCTCTAAGTCATATTGGCACCGGTATGTCATATTGGCCCGAGGGCTTTAGCCCGAGGGCCAATATGACTTCCGGTGCCAATGTGACTTAGAGGCACACCTTCACCATATCATAACCTCTTTATCACATGATTTATATAGCATAGTTATATTGCAACGTGAAGAAATGAAGACAAAGAGAATATTTACTTATTAAAGGTTGATGCCGGGAACGTTTCATCGAGTGTGTATAGGATACACGCGAGATCAAATATTTTTGGTATCCGCCGAAAAAACAGAAATTCCTTTTAAATTATATAACTTTTTAGTAGGCCTACACTAACCATGCTCGCGGCGATACAGTAACATAGTAGTGCGCAGTAAATTACGTCACAAGTGACGTCGCAACTGTATGTTTCCAAACAAAAACAAATCGCCATTTTAAACATAGGGCCGGCACGTACAGGGTTATTTTTGGCTAAAATGGCCAAAAATAGACATAGGCTTGATAGACACTGTATCTATTGACAATAGACACTGTATCTATTGACAATAGATACAGTGTCTATCAAAGCCAAAAATAACCCTGTACGTGCCGGGCCCTATGATTTTAAATACAGAATTTCTGCAGTTCAAAGAATGCGTTTTAAGGTATTTTACAGAATGTTTTGTGCTTATTTGAAGACCATTTTAATTTTAAAGGCTCTGAGTGTCATTCATCAAGCTACTGCATAATCCATTCCGTGTGCAGCAGTCAAACGCGGTGGTTGCTTACGTTAAAATACAAGACAATTTTGGGGACATATTTCCTTAGAAACTATTTCCTCCCACATATTTCTTCCGCGCAATTTCCAGCTCTTCATAAGTGAATGGATCTGTTCGTTTAAGGTTGTTTGCAAGACCTTATTGTTTCAAATGTTGGGACTGATAACCCAATAAATTAGTCCATATTTACTCTAGTAGGTTTATTGGTTACCCTGGTAGAAGTTAAACTGATGTAACGTCATAACGTCGTTACCATGGTATTGATGACGTCATAGTTTAGATAGTGTAGAGTAGCTTCCCCTGGATAATGTGCTTACAATTAACATTAATTATATTTTCTTTCTTTTGTTTTTGTTTTCTTTTCATAGTTTAAAATAATCTTTTCTGCTAAGGAATTTCAAACCACGAAAAGGTATAAAAAAAACAACATTATATTGAATTTTGACAACTATCTAATATTGAAGATATTAAAATGCAAAAATAAATTATTATCCAGAGGAATAATTTAAAGAGTTCCTATGAAGTTGCTATACATGTCTGTAGAAAGTTAATGGTTATAAATATCAGCCAACATGTTGCCTGACTGCAATACTTTAAGTAACAGAAAACCAGATGCCCCTTGCTTTGTCATCACATTAGCAAGTTGTAATTGTCCTGGTATCCACTGTATTAGATTAATGTCTTGTAACTTTAGCGATTCTTGAATTGCTGCCACATCAACCCTCAGGCGCTTGTCCTCAACCATTCGTATTGAAAAGAGTGCTTCAATGACACTTTTATTATCCACGTAAGCTTCGATTCTGATAGTCTTGTGTTCATATCCCAAGATATCCTCTAACATCTGACGGTAATAAAAACTAGCTTCAAGACCTTCTTCTAAACCGAGCATCTCTGCAGCTAAAGTTGAACGTACTACTCTTTTTATCTTCTTCGCATTCCATGCTATTGGACAACATTGGCCACTACTATCCATTAGCCAAATGATATATGCCCCTGTACTTCCGGTCCCTTCATTTATATTCCCAAGAGATGCATCTGTGAAAACCACCACTTTTAATTCTTTTGTTTTGTTCGGACTTGGGAATGTCATGAACGACTGGATATCCTTTGTGTGGCTGATTTTCTTTATCGCTCGAACAAGATCTCCTACATTAGCTTGTTTCAGTTTTGTGCTCATGACTATCATTTCATGTGCCATGTCTGGTCTAGAGCCCTGGACAGCCCAGTTTAACTGCCCTATCAGCTGTCTAAACAGTGTTTGCTCCTTCTCACTTAAAAAATCATTTTTCTGCGAGGCTCGCCCTGGATCTAGAGAGACATTCTTCATGTTATTAACATAGTCAGAGTGATCTAAAACTATTGAATCTGGAAGCTGCTCTATCTGAAAACCTATGTATTTGAATTTTTTTTTCTTCTACTTTGCCAGCAGAAAATCTTGCTCTTAATTTTTCCATCAATTGGTCAAATCGTAGGTCTCCTGCATGCAGGAAATCATCTACATGACAACAAATCATTCCTTTCAGCTTCTTTTGCTCTTGAAAGTAGAAAACTGCTTGGTCCAGTCTGCACTGGATGAAGCCTAGTTTCAGTAACTCTTCTTTAACACTGTCATAGAACTGTCTTGCTCCATCTTTCAACCCATAAAGGCCATGTTTTAGCTTCCAAATTTCATGTTTTGGTGTGCCACTTTCTTTGGGTGGTTTGACAAATATCTCTCTATCTAATTCCTTACCTTGCAGGAATGCAGATTTGATATCTGTTGTTTTCACTGTCCATTGTTCTAGTCCTGCAATTGATAGAAAAATCCTCATTGCACCCTTACCAACTGTTGGACTGTCCCTTGGAATTTCTAGATCTTTCTCTTCAAACCCTCTGACGACTAACCTGGCTTTGGTTTTCCCCTCTTTACTTGTAATAACCCATCTTGTTGCTAAGGTTCTTTGTCCTTGTTCTGCCACTTCTTCATATGTATTAAATTGAGCCAACTTATCAAGCTCATTTTTCTTGGCCATGGTAATGTCTTTCTCTTCTGACTCCACTTTACCAGAAGCACATGTTATATTTATTTCAGTATCAGGAATCTTCTCCCACTCAACAACACTTAGGTCAACGCTTCTTTCCTTATTGTTACCATCCCTTATATTATACCATGTCTTATATTTTCCTGTGGATTTCCCTGCTCGACTTATGATTGTGCCAGTCACCCATTCATCATTTACTTTGTATCTGATAATATCATAAGCTTTGACATGCCTTGGATTAATTCTGCCTCTTTCAATTCTTTCATCATGATCTTGAATTGCCTCTGGATTGTCAGGTGGAGCCGGCACTGTTTCAGAAACACTTGTCTCTGTGTTACTTGACATCTTAATTTTATCAGCCTCATTATGTTGATCTGAGCTGTTACAGTCAAGGCCTTCCACCTCTGCTTTGATCTGACTATCATATGTTTTGGTTAGTCTATTTGGAGATACCCTGACAAATATTCCACCATGCTTAATAAATACTACCTTTCCGTCTTGGAAAACGACATTAGCGGGTCCCAACCATCTGTCTTTTCCCTCGCGCTTGTAAAAAACAGTGTCTCCATTCTCAAAATTTTTTTCTGCTGCTAGTACTTTAGTACGCAATGCTCTCCTTAATCTTTCATCAGCTTCAGTCTGTATATAGGCCTTACGTGCATCATGCAACACATTTGATGCCATAGGTAAACCGACTGCTGGACGTGGTGGTGTTTTCATGTATCGTTTACATAAATTACATGTCTTACCTATGTCTTCAAGCATTCCCTGAAAGTCCTCTTCCCATTGCCCTGCATCCTGCATTAGAGCCTTCAGCTTTTTAAGTGGTGGGTGTGCAAATTGTCTATGCAACTTGAGCAATGTATCATATCTCTCATGACTTTTCATCTCCCCTAGTTTTACTGAAAACACTTCTTCAGCTAGTATCTTTTCTGCCCTGTCTATGGGGATGCAGTAATGCCCGGATGTGGTTAGATTCAAAGCAACATCTTTTCCAAAAATCATTGCCGTGTCACTTTCCAAATCCATCTTTACCCCTGCTGTTTTCATAGCTCGTCGTGATAATAGCAGAGGGATATCGGAGTCTACAACACCAGTTCTAATGAAAATCTCTTTCCCAGCAATCACTGCTGGAAGCTTGAACTCTCCCTTTGATCTCAGCCTTTCTCCACCTCCAAACTTAAATTTTCGCTTTCCAACAGTCTCTTTAATTCTCTCTTTATCAATCTGGTTCAAAGAACTGATATAATTCTGAAGCCAGTTCTCTCCACATACTGTGCTACTACAGGCACTGTCTAACACAGCACAATTCTGAGCATCAATGCCCAGTTGTGCAATGTCCCCTTGATTATATCCCGTGAAAAGCACGACATTTTCATCCTCTGCAATGTTCACCTTTGCCAGTCTCTTTTGAATGCTGCCTTTAGATGCATTTTCCCAGCTATGTGGATATTCAGCAATAAAATGTCTATAAGAGCCACAACATCGACATGTAAGTGTCTTACCGTCTGGGCCTAATGGATTCATTTTCCTAAGCTGTCCATGGTCTGCTTGTCTGTCACGACCGAAACCTCCTCGTCCTGGTTTACTCGCCTTTCCTCCACGATTCTGCTTGATGTATCCTGCTGCCAACAACGCTTCTTCATTGTCAGCTAAAAATGATGGTTCAAGTTTTATTCCAGAGCCTGAACCAGAACTTGAACTTCCTTCTGCAAAATCAGCCTTGAACTTTTTAAGTGATTTCTTAGCTTCCTCATATAATGTTACCTTATTAGAATAATCCATACCAGTCAAAACCAACAACTTTTCTTCTTTACTAATGTTTGCCTTTCTCAAAAGTTTAAACGCCAAAATTTCTGATGGTAAAGACATTTTCAGTTTTTCAATCTTCCTGTATCTTGTGTAAAAAGATGCTATGTACTCAGTTATAGACATACTGTTTATTCTTTGAAAATCTTCGAATTCTTCAAGTTTCTCAAGACTGTCTGCTAGGTCATCCTTTTTCAGATGTTCATCCAAAAATGTAATCAATGTATCTAATCCATCTTCCGTCTTCAAGTCTTCAATACTGATTTGCTCAAAAAACTTTCTCTCTGATCTGTGTCTTGTCATTCTCTGGAAGCAATAAGGCTATAGCCACTCCTTGCTGTTCCTTTCTAAGCTCTGTCACCTCTCTCCAAGCAAGTAACTCCTGCCTGTACAGCTCATAAGGTTTTGACCTTAAACTAGGTGGATCTATCCTGGTTGCCATTTTCAGGAATTAATGTCACTTCTCGGTCTTGACAAGCTCTCCTCGGATTGCTGTCCACTTCTGTGTATGTAAATTACTGCCCTCAGCCAGTAAATCGCTCTGCTACCACTTGATAACGCAATAAATTAGTCCATATTTACTCTAGTAGGTTTATTGGTTACCCTTGTAGAAGTTAAACTGATGTAACGTCACAACGTCGTTACCATGGTATTGATGACGTCATAGTTAAGATAGTGTAGAGTAGCTTCCCCTGGATAATGTGCTTATAATTAACAGGGACATCCCTGCTGTGCTTGAAGGTATCGTCCTTCACAATGCTTCCCAATCGTGAGCGAACTTCTTTTAAAAAGTATTTTGTTTTTTATTTTTCATGCTTGCCACGAAATATCAGACGTTTCTCAAAAGTTATTGTTATCACTGTCTTCTATCGCTCTGTCTAGGTCCAGGGGTCGGGTTGACATTGCTTCAAGTGATTTTTCTGAGGCCATTTTGATACTTATGGAGTACGGCATTAACTTTCTATTACTATAGTAACAGAGTGGAGCAGTGCCAATATGGAAAGGCAGTGCCAAAAATCCATATTATATGGATTTTTGGCCCCGTCACGTGACTGTGCCATCAAAATGGCGAAAAAATGAGCCTGTATTGAAAGATTCTAATGTAATTTTCCAATGGTAGGTATGTAATAAATGGCATTATTACACTCTCAGACGCGACGTCATGTGATAAGTAAAGTTTGATGATTCTAGAAAACATTGTTGCTGAGAAAGGGAAAATGATTTTTGTTAACTAAAATATATATAAATAAATCACATTTTTCTTAATTATTTAAATATAAACAGACATACTGACATACATAACAATCATTTATGTGTTTCTTCAACTCCAGAAGAGAACTGAAGAGGACTGTTGGTCGTTTCTTGTTATTTATTATTTTTTGTTCTTGTTGATATGGTCGCTTTTTGTGCTTCTTCCATGGATGTTTGAAAAAAAAAACGTCGATGCAATCTTTGATAAAAATTTAAAACCAACACATGGCTGCACGAAGCTTTACGTTCGTATAGGCGAGGTAATGTATCAGAAGGTAGGCCAAATGCACCCATTCTACTTAAGGTTAACACTACTTTAACGTTACTTACACGGATCGTTATCCACAGCAAATTCTGGCACCATGTCTTCAAAGTGCTCAACTGCATACACTGGTTTATGAGCTCCAAATTCTTCAAGACTGAGGTCTTCTTCTGCAAATCATAATTCAACATTTTAGCTAAAATACAGATTTGCTTGACAAACCATTGGTTGTTTGACTTGTATTATAATCTTTGGTT
The DNA here is from genome assembly GCA_963580285.1 of Lucinisca nassula. Classification (NCBI taxonomy): domain Eukaryota; kingdom Metazoa; phylum Mollusca; class Bivalvia; order Lucinida; family Lucinidae; genus Lucinisca; species Lucinisca nassula. The sequence continues at coordinate 74,131,850 of OY757016.1, forward strand.
TTACCGCCCTTTCAAATTATTACACTTTTATCAGTTACCCCCAATATATATTGCATTGTAACGCATTGACCTCATAAAGATATGCTATCTCAGGACAAGAGAGCTTTATCACGTCAACATGACATTGCACTTTTACGAATGAACCGGATTACTGGAAAATGACAAAATTGTTACTGTTACTGGGAAAATTGGAAAAATTACCTGAAAAAAAAATATCATAGGAAAATATGGTCAGCTGATACAAAATAAGGCGACCGCTAGAATGCTCGGATGCACAGAGGATCAACAATAACTGATCGTGAATTGTTAATTTAAGAGTGTTGAAGGAGATAAACTGATACATAGAATCCCAGATTCGTGTCATTTGATATCAAGTTTATCAGGCTCGGCTTCGAGAACGCTTGTAGAATCGCTCGGCAAGCCTCGCGATTCTACAAGCGTTCTCGAATCCTTGCCTGATGAACTTGATATCAAAAGACACGAACCTGGTATTCTCTATATATCAAGCCGATCGTTAATCAGAGCTGGGCGAAAACCGGATGATCAAGAGAAAACACATGTGACGTTCGGTTGCAAAACGTGGCATCACACCTGTGACCCATCGTAGCTCGAACACGCCGCCTTGAGTCAACACTGTTAACAACTTGTATATATAGTTTCTCAAAAATTTAAAATCTGCACTTTTGTGACATCACGAAAACACGCCTGTACAATTTTGAACCCCTTACAGCCAACATTTTTTTTACAGTGAAAATGGGATTTACAGGGGTATACATTAATTTTCTTAAATCGGCTCAAAAACATAGATTGTTGGTACTCGTTAGAACCACCTTCCCGAGGCGGTTCTAACGTTTACCCAAAATCTATGTTTTGTGCTAAAAATATGAAAAATGAAAAAAAAAATATCATTTTTTTTGGAAATATAATTTTCATTTAAATAGGCGTGTTTTCGCAATGATGTTCAGTAAAAAGTAGAGAAATCTCTATGCAACATCTGCCCCCGCCCATCGGGGCTTGAAGAAATAGATGGGCTGCATGATGCTTCCATGCAATGCTGAAACCGACCGCACACGAGTACTGGTAAACCACTTAGAGGATCTAAGCCTGCCCAGGCAAAGCGGTGCGAGTCGGCCCGTCAATGCTTATAAACCCTATCGGTTTCATTGGGCGGCAGGGCTTGAGAAGTCATTTTATCTCAATGTCGGGTAAAAGTCCTAATAAATTGGAAACAACGTCTCCAAAATGACCTTTACAGTGTTGATGGGGACGTTAAACCTCAAATCAAACAAACAAAATCTCTATGAAACAACGTTTGCAAAGGAGAGAATGACCGTAGAAAATATTTCATGATCAGTTACTATGGAGCACTGTTTCCGGGCCAGGCGGGGATCAATCGCGCGATCTCGTGGTCACAAGTCGGACGCAGATCCGACTAGACCGCCTGATCTGGTACTTTTACCGTCAGATATCCGTGTAATAAACAACCTGGCAAAACACAGGAACATTTAAAGAGAACCCGCGTTATAACGACAGTAAATGTTGCGTATTATTGTGCCGGTATAATGAATTTGTCGTTATAAAGAATCAAAGTTTGGAGTATGATAGGTTATAAAAGGCCTTTTCCACAGCATTACTCCAAGAAACAAATGCTATAGACATTTGTTAGAATCGCCTCATCGAGGCGATTCTAACAAATGTCTATAACATTTGTTTCTTGGAGTATTTAATTACAAAAATCTTTCATGACTATGGACTCGATTTAGGCATTTCCAACCCGAGGGAAGCCCAAGCCACTCGGAAACGAGGCTGAACCTTGAGCTAAGAATTCGTTCCATTGAAATTGGCGTTATAACGAGTTTTGCCGTTATAACGCGGGTCCTCTGTACTATTGACTCTTTCTTTAGTTTACAGAGAAATCGCAACCCGAGGGTCCAGCAGTCACTTTACCGAGTATCCCACGTATACCGACCGATCCGAGGGTTGGGATTTCCTGTTTATGCTGAACAAAATATTTCTATGAATATGCGAGACCTAAATAATTTCTTCAGTATTGCTCTTCGTCCTTTTTCGAATTTAGCAGACCCAACTGCAAGGCGGTAACTCTCTGGTTGCCACAGATATAAGGTATAAGTAATACAGATTTATGGAAAGTAAGACATAATATCATATGATTTCTATTGAGATTGTTGCCTAGCAACGACAAAAAAAAAATCAGATTTTTGAATAATTCTAACAGAGGTTCGTTGCCCATGGTTACAGAAATCAAAAGGTCATATTGATAGTTAATTGTGTTATTTGTTTGATTTGAGGTATAATGTACCCGTCAACCTTATTTGTGCCATTTTGGAGCCGTTGCTTCCAATTTTGTGGGACTTTTTCCCAACATGTTGAGCTGAAACGAAATCTCAAGCCCTGCCGCCCTGATTGTGTTACTTAAATATGATGATCCTTAGTCATTCAGCTTTTGGTGGCATACAAATGCTGCAGTTTTAGTGTGATACATGGAAATATTAGGCAAAAAATAGAGTCTTTTAAAAATTCGAATTTTTATGACTATAATTTTTATTTGCAGTTACTTTTTTGCACAAAATCAAAATCATTCAATAAAAAACACAGGTTTACCAAATACTGTTTCCGCTATGTAAACCATCTTGTTACCATGGTTAATAATACAAAAATCGCGGCCGATACCCTATTTGTAGCATTATTTAGTTGCCTAGAAACGGAATAGCAATAGGAATTTTGTTGCTATGGAAGCAAATTTAAAGCCGGATTGTGTTTATCTTGTTTTGAGATGTAAACATTTACATGATTTGCATGTAATAAAAATTCAAATGAATGTTGCCTTATTTATTAAATGACCCATATAGCTTGAATTTGACGATTTAATTTAATTGGCTGCGACAGTTTTTATTCTGCAACTAAAACATATTTCTGCAAATGCTGTCAAAAACCTACAAGGACCGATTCATTACCTTTTTGTCATTTGATTCGTTTTATTCAATCACGCCAGACTTTGTAGGGTATGTTGTTTCATGTTTGTGTGTCTTTCCCTTTTGTGTCTCTGATTGCCTATTGGCCATTTTGTGGGAAAGTAACTGTCCTTTTGGCTTTCCGCTGTTGGTGTTTCCATTAGGGTCTGTTGTTTCATGTTTGTGTGTCTTTCCCTTTGGTGTCTCTGATGGGAGCTGTGGATTGGTTGTATTGATTCCTGATCATTGCCTCCACTTCTATTTTGAGGAACTGCGCTCGAAACTGAAAATCTTTTATTTCTCTATGGAACTCTCTTGATAACAATGTTCGTGCAGCAGGAAGTATTGCCACTTTTAAACAACACTTTAAACATTATACCCCTCAAAATCTTAAAGTTCCCGTATATTTTCTTTCTGGCGAAAGGCTCTTTTCAGTAATGCATGCTCGGATCAGGAATAAATGTAGTAAGGTGACTTATATTCGAACCACATTAGTCTTACTCCATACTGTAGTGGCTCAGAAGTTGTCGAAGACGCTGAACACTTCTTTTTCAAATGCCCTTATTTTCAAACAGAACGTGTCATAATGTTTCAGACAACAAAGACCTTTCATCCTTTAAATTTGAAAACAATTCTGTACGGTGACGGATCTTTGACCGAATTAGAAAATTCACTTATTTTCAGTGCTGTCCAAAAGTTCATTAAAGACACAAAACGATTTAACAATTGCTAATGTAATCAAAATATCCATCTGTTGTTGTTTACCTGTTTCCTCTTATGCACGGCTACCATGACTAACAGATTCTCCCGACAATACCATTTTTATTTATTTATTTATTTCAACATATATTTTTCTATATTGTGTTGCTATTACCACGGGCATAACGAAACTGTGTATGTAACTGTAGGGGAAGGGCCGTAACTAATGTTGAGAGAACTTGTGGCACAACCGTGTTGCTTACTATTATATTCAATAAAATATGATTAAATTCAGAAAATGAAAGTGCTTACCCTCGCCGAGACCGTCACTGTGATTAACTATGATTATTATATTTGAAATGATGATCGATGAAAACTGATAAACCCGAAGTTCGTGTGGGCAGAATTTTCCTAAGTAAAAAGCCAATCAAATTTGCCCTTACAAATAGCAGACGAAAGGACAAAAAGGAAATTTGTTCTGTCAGATCTTAATTCTTCAAATTTGACGATTTTGTAATATGCAACAGAATTATGCGAAATCTGGTGTGCTTGAATAGAATGAAGCCAACGATCAAAATGTAAAGAATCGTCCCATATCAGTTTTATGACAATATTTGCAGAATAGGTGTATTTATTGCAAGATAGCATTGCGATAACACACTTCGCGACATAGTGCATATTTCTCATCTCCAAAATGGCTGCTTTTCTGATGAAAATCCCTGATATTTTTCTTATAAATACTGCAAACATAGATCGTGGGTGCTCGTTTGAACCGCCTCACTGTCTTGGAGTAAAAATAAGAAAAAAAAGTATACCCACGTAAACCCCCGTTTTCTCTATATAAAGTGGGGTATAGGGGGTCTTCATTTCACGGACTAGTTCACGTGATGAAATGACACACCCTTCACGGACGCTTGTATGCTTTAGTGGGCGGGCCATTTTTATATGTTGCATTTAATTTAAGTTTGGGCATAAATACTTGATAGCCGACGGCCCCCAACTCGCCCCCCCCCCCCCACACACACACACTGAAACACGCAGATAGAAGCCTGCGTGGTGAAGTGGTCATCGAAAAATACTTTCCATGTCTCAGGTGGCTGTGGTTCAATGTGGGTGCCCATATGGGACTGATTCCGCCACTAGGAAGCAAACACTCGGATGTCTTGGTCTCATACACACGGGTTTGTGGGGGAAAATAGAAGCCGCGGGACAGGAAACCCCAAACCGAGATCCAATGGTCACGCCTGGTCTCTCGCCTGACCCAATGACAGAACGGCGGGGTTTCCTGTCCCCCACTGAATGAGATTGATAGATTAAATGACGAAACAGAAATTTAAAGCACAAATTAAAATAGGCACTTCCTGACCCATGGGTAAAAACATTACTGTAACGGTAATATTGTGTATTTGTTGAGCAAATACCTCAACAATTCCGCAAAATCTTTCTTTCTTTTTTCCTGCCTTACTGTATCTTTCGTTTCTTTCTTTCTTTCTTTCTTTCTTTATTGATCTATTTATTTCGTTTTCCCTTCTTTTTTCTTAATTTCTTTATTTATATTTTTAGTTATTTATCTATTTGTTTTTCTTTCTTTCTTTCTTTCTTTCTTTTACTTACCACAAAGCGAAATAAAACACGCCTCTACTTCTTCCATTGTGACAAAACATTCCGGGTTAGTTCCGTGGTACTTTTCATCACTAACTCGACAATGGTTCTTCTCAAAGTTTCCGGTGAGTCTGTGCGTCTTACCGTATATTTCAGCATCGACATCCAACCAGTTCAGACAAGGGCGTCCACTTGCAGAAACATTTTGAGTACCAATATATGAGTACCCTCTGTCAGAGTAGTAATAACATTCTCGTTGGGCTGTGCAAGAAAGGAGCAGGTCAGTTAATTAAAGAATGAAGTACATAGAGGATATTTACTTTTTTGAGATGAATATCAAAAAAATTTCATAGAATGTGTTGAAAATATCAGAATTTTCACGAGTGCGAAGCCCGAGTGACAATTCTAATGTTTTCAACACACGAGATGAAATATTTTTGATATTTATCGATAAAAAGTAAATTTTCTTTTTATTCTATAATATTTTAGAACACTTACTGTAATTGATCAATCGGATCTTACGTCACAATTTTTGACTTGGCTATGTCGTCATAACTGTCAGTTTCAAAACAAAAACAGATCGCCATTTTGTATACAGCATTTTTACAGTACAAAAATTGCTTTTCAAGGTATTTTACAGAATTATTTTATAGATTTTGGCGAGAAAAGTATTCCAGGCTGCTACTGTTAAATAACACGGTCATGTTATTTTTCACACTGTGAAAACATTACTTTTATTTGTTTCAGATATGCATTGATTTCACTGCTATGTATAAAATAAAATTTATTTCGTCATTTACTTCCATACAGATTTTGGATACTTATCTGGAAAGTCTTTATTACGTGAATAATATGAGCACTCAAATATCCATCAAAGTGTATGGAAGAAACAAATTCCATGTATCACAATCTTTCACCAGAGTTTGCCATTTATAGAGCCATATTTTGACCTGGTTCTACGGCCCTTTCAAGACTCTTTCGTGTGTATCGAGCCGAGGGATAAGCGAAAAGTTACACCTTAAAACTACTAGTTCTAGGGCCAAAAAAGACACCATTAAGTTCATCACGTAAACAAGTCCGTAAAATGAACACCCCGCTACACCCCACTTTATATATACACCCCACTTTATATAGAGAAAACTGGTGTTTACGGGGGGTATAAATTATCTTTCTTATTTCTGCCCCAGTACATAGGTTGTGGGTACTCGTTAGAACCGCCTCAATGAGGCGGTCCTAACGAGCACCCACGACCTATGTTTGCAGTATTTATAAGAACAATATCACAGATTTTCATAAGAAAAGTAGCCATTTTGGAGATGTGAAAAATGCACTATGTCGCACGGGGGTGTTGTCGTAATGTATTTCTTTTATTCCATGTCGGATCCATTTATTTTAGGAAGGAACTGTGGTTTAATTCGTGGCGATTCTATCGTGCAGCATGCACAATCTATGTTTAAGAACATAAATATCACAATATTTGAAATTGCCATGGTTAAACCCATGAAGTTAACATTATATGAGCCAGCGCAAGACAAAACCTACAGTAAGACATGTGCGCCCATCGAAGATTCAGATCAGCCTGCGCAGCAGAGACTTCTCTTGCTGCATGAAGGAGCATTGGGCCTTTAGCTATCCTTAGAGCGCACAACGAAAACTCTGATCAGACTGCGCGGATGCACAGGCTGATCTGAGTCTTGTTGGGTGCACGTCTTATTGTAGGTTTTGACATGCGCTGGCTCATATTAGATCGGTAAATTATTATTAGGAAAGGCTTAAATTCAGTCGACTGGCCATAGTCAAAATACTTAAAAATGGCTATTGTCAGTCGACTGGCAGTATAGCCAGTCGACTGACAATAGCCATTTAGAAGTCTTTCTACCAAAGCCAATCGACTGGTACATATAATAGTGATTTTGTTGCTAGTGGCTCCTTAATCTAAACATTTTACCTTAGGACAAAAACAATAGTTCAAAACAAGAGGACCATGAGGTCTTGATTGCTCCCCTGAACTCGGAGATAATGTATTACTTGATCACTTTTCGTCTCATCTGGGTTACCATGATCTTTGGTACTGTTTAATAGATCAAGGTAAACATGGGAGCACGATTTATGAAATACTGTTGTACTCAGTCACTAGAAACTACATACCAAGTTTCAAGGAAATCGGTAAAGTGGTTCTGGAGAAACATTTTATCGTATATGACCATGGCACTAATTGTCATGTGACATAGACCGTTTGAACAAACTTGAACACACTTCTGTTCATCCATTACCAAGGAAGCTGAATATGTAAATTAACCCTTTTTGTACCAAATGGAACCTTCCTTCTTATATATAGCAGGAGTCCATTCCAAAATTTAGGGGTGTCAGGTTGTGTTTTTATCAAAACTTACTTGGAAAATGGATGAACTTTTAGCAAAGAATGGAGGCCCTGATCAGACGCCGTTCTGCGGCGTCTGATCTGGGCCTGCAATGTTTGCCAGGGTACCCATTTTGGAGTTTCTGGTTCAAAAAGGGTTAACTGAAATTGACCTAGCAGTTCCAGAGAGCAGGGAACTTTGCAAAGCTGATGAACACCTGGAGCATGGTCGCGGAATGACCTTGACGTTTAGCATTCAAAGACATTCATACAGTACCTTCTCTTATTTCATAATCAAAACAGTCTTCGAAAAAACACATTGTTTAACCTCTTTCCATTCGAGTGTACAAGTGGTTTATTGTGATTTAGACCACCGACCCATAACACAGATTCTAATGCACTTGCGTATGTAACGCGACGTCTGATTGGATAACGTCAAAAATTTGCGACAGTATATTCTGCGATATACTGTCGGAAACCCGACGTCATCACGGTACGTCGCTTTTCATTGGCTGGCATTTGGTTTTACGCAGCTCACTGCGCTTGTCGCCTTGTGCAAAATAGTACACTTTTTAGCTTAACAACCGAAAAAGTGCATTAGAATGGGGATAACTGTATTGAAAATTGTCATTTGGGGAGGTAAATCGTCGGTTTTACGGTCGCAAATTACGTTTTACGGCTCCGCTAACGCGTCGCCGTAAAACGAAATTTCCGACCGTAAAACCTCCGATTTACCTCCCCAAATGACAATTTTCAATACAGTTATCCCCTAAATATACAACAAATAGTTAAACACAATACATGCACATTCAAAAGTTTTAGTAGCCAAATTTGACCTTGTCATAAAATAGGTCTAGGTCAACCCAGGGACATCTTTTGAGCAAACTCGTTAGTCCCCAGTCCCCCCAAAGTTTCAATAGTCATCACTGGAATAAATTTGGTTGGACTCAGTCACCAAAAGATACATGCCACGTTTCAAAGCAATTAGCCCAGAGGATCTCGAGAAGATATTTAGGGGTTTTACCATACTTGGGCATTCCGGCCATCTTGGTCATGTGACCTAAACCATTACAACAAACTTTCGTTCTGTTATTGCCAGGAGGCTATATATGATTTTTACTAAAATTAGCGCGGTAACATGTCCTCTGAAATGTCAATGAACCTGCAATCCAAGTGACCTGGGACATCTTGGTCACCGAATGACCTTGACATTTGGCAGCCATACGCATTTATATTGTACCTACTCTCATGTCATAAAGCACAACAGTTTCCGAAAATGCATTGTTTTACCATTTTCCCATTCAAAAGCCTAATAGATAAAATCTTACCTTGTCATTAAATAGGTCAAGGTCAACCTGGGGTCATAATTTGAACAAATCTTATAGTAATGATAGTTTTCTTATACTACTTACGAAGTTTCGAGAAATTTGGCTCGGCACTTCTGGAGACGAAGATTTTTACATGTTTTTACCATATTTGGGCATTGCGGCCATCTTGGTCATGCGACCAAAACTTTGTTTCACTATTGTCAGTAGGCTGCATATTGAATTAATTTGAAATTGGCCCTGCAGTTTTAAGGAAATGTCTTTTAATGGCGATGGACCTGCATTCCTAGTGACCTGGGGCCAAAGTCGTCATAGACATTCAAATTGTACATATTCTTGTGTCTTAAAGCACAATAGGCTTTGAAAAATTCACCGTTTACTTTACCCACCCATTCAAAAGCCCAATGAATCAAATTTGACCTTGCGGTAAAATAGGTCAAGGTCAACCTAGGGTCACCATTTGAATACATTTGGATAGAACTCACCTGATGCTCAAATAAAGTTTCAAGGCAATCGGCTCAAGGGTTCTGGAGAAGAAGATTTGTTAAGATTTTTACCATATGTTGGCATGGCGGCCATCTTGGGCATGTTACGGGGACCTGTCAATCAATGTTTCATTCCCCCATTGTCATAAGGTTGCATGTTAAAGTTATCTGAAATTGGTCCAGCTGCATTACAGGCAATGTCCTTTGAAATGTTGATGGATCTACATTCCAAATGACCTAGGGCCAATGCCGTCAAATGACTTTGACATTTGGCATTCATAGATATTCATTTTGTACCTACCCTCATGTCAGAGACTACAATAGTTGTTTTAAACTGCATTGTTCTATCTTTCCCCATTCAAAAGCCAAAGAAACCAAAGGTCAACCCAGGAACATCATTCGAGCAAAATTGGTGGATCTCTCAATTATACAATGCTATATAACAAGTTTCAAGGCAATCGGCCCAGTCGTTCTGGAGAAGATATTTTAAGGTTTCTACCATAACTGGGCATGACATCCATCTTTTATCAGTTACCCCCTATTTATACTGCATTGTAACACACTGACCTGATAAAGATATGCTATCTCAGGACAAGTGAGCTTTATTACGTCAACATGACATTGCACTTTTATGAATGAGCCGGACATCCGGAAAAAATGACTAAGATGTAATTATTACTGAAAAAAATATTGGAAAAATCACATGAAAAATATCAAAAGAAAAATAACATTCAGCTGATAGTAAATAAACTGACTGATTATATTCCGCACCAGCATGTTGCGACGTACTATGGACAATCGATAACTGATTGTATATTGCCAATTAACAGAGTTAAACTGATAAATAGAATACCAGATTCGTATCTTTTGATATAAAGTTTATCAGGCTCAGCTTCGAGAACGCATGTAGAATCGTTCGGCAAGCCTCGCGATTCTACACGTATTCTCGAAGCCTTGCCTGATAAACATGATATGAAAAGACACGAACCTGGTATTCTCTATTTTCATGTGACCGATTCGATCAACGTCTCATTCCGCTATTGTCAGGAGGATGCATATGAAATTTAATTGAAATTGGTCCAGCTGTTTTAAGACAAAATTATGGGATAACTGTATTGAAAATTGTTATTAGGGGAGGTAAATCGCCGTAAAACGAAATTCCCGACCGTAAAACCGGCGATTTACCTCCTCAAATGATAACTTTCAATACAGTTATCCCCATTCTAATGCATTTATTCATTTATTTTGTTTCGGGTTTCCGACAGTATATCTCAGAACATACCGTCGCAAACTGCTGATGTTATCCAATCAGACGTCGCGTTACACACGCGAGTGCATTAGAATGTCCTTTGAAATGTCGATTGGCCTGCTATCCAAGCGAGCTTGGGCCAGGGTCACCAAACGACCTTAAGCATTCATAGACATTCAGTTTGTGAATTCATTCCTGTAACAGACTACACAATATTACAAAAAAAAAGAAACTGCTTCACCTTTTTTTCCTGTTGAAAAGCCTTTAAGGAACCAAATTTAACCTTGTCATAAAATAGGTCAAGATCAATCATTTTTGCGGCTTTGATAGTACTCAGTCTCCCGATGCTACATACCAAGTTTCAAAAGTATTGGCCTAGTGGTTCTGGAGAAGAATTTTTAAGCATATTTGGGCATGGCGGCCAGCTTGATGATGTGACCGAGACCATTCAAACAAACTTCTTTCCCCACTGCCAGGAGGCTGCATATGAAATGTGACTGAAATTGGCCCAGCTGTTTTTAGAGAAAGTTTCCTTTGAAATGTCGATGGACTTGCAATCCAAGCGACCTGGGACCGAGCTCGCAAACTGATCTTGACCTAAAGCAGTCAAAGACAGTCATTTTGTACCTGCACTCATGATTAGACCGCAATATTATTCAAAACTATATTGTTTTACCTTTTTTCCAATTGATAAGCTTAAGGAACTAAATTTGATCTTGCCTTAAAATGGGTCAAGGTCAACTTAGAGTCACCATTTTTCCAAATTTGAAAGTACTCAGTCACTCAATGCTATATACCAAGTTTCAAGGCAATCAGCCCAGTGGTTCTGGAGAAGATGTTTATTTCAGTTTTAATCATATTTGGGCCTGGCGGCCATCTTAGTAGCATGACCTGGACCATTCGAACAAACATTCGTTCTCCCTTGTCTCCTGACAACGGGAGAACGAATGTTTGTTCGAATGGTTTAGCATCACCCATGAAATTTAATTAAAATTGGTCCAGTGGTTTCGGAGAAGAAGACATTTGAAAATGATTGTCGGACGGACGACGGACACACGATGGACGGACGTCGGAGGCATACCATCCAATAAGCTCCCCGGGGCCTTTGGCTCAGGGGAGCTTAAATCTGAAACACAAGTATAGTACCCTTTACGTGTTTGCCAATTCCAACCAACCTGTTGGTCTATAGTAGCATAATCCCAATGAGAGATGGCTAGGGTCGGTTCTATTCAGAATGGAGTTTTCTCTATTCTGAGCCCAGTCAGTGTTTGCGAGAAAATCAAATCTCTCTTCAGATACGGTCATATTGTAAACTTCTTGACACTTCTCTTGTGGCATCTGAAATAATTCTTTACATTGTTATGACCAAATAAGATCAGTTAAGCCCGGATGGGTGGATGGGGATGGGTTGATGGAAGGAATGAAGGAAGAAGGAAGGAAGGAAGGAATGAAGGACGGAAGGAAGGAAGGAAGGAAGGAAGGAAGGAAGGAAGGAAGGAAGGAAGGAAGGAAGGACGGAAGGAAAGAAGGAAGGAAGGAAGGATGGATGGATGGATGGATGGATGGATGGATGGATGGATGGATGGATGGATGGATGGATGGATGGATCCATCGATCGATCGATCGATCGATCGATCGACGGTCGGCGACATACCGAAGATCTGATCTGATCGTCTAATTTACCGATTGGTCGATCAATTATTCGATTGATCCTATTTATTTTGATGATAAAATGCCACTTTTAACGTAATTATGATAACATACCCTTGTGGCATACATGGTTGTAGAACTAGCACTAACTGAAAAAAAATGTGATATTTTTCTTAGATAGATTACAGTCTGTGTTGGCGAGCACAAAAATATAGATTACAGTCTGTGTTGGCGAGCACAAAAATATATCCAAGTTTTCTCTATATTTTAGCAACACCCATGTCTGTATGGGGCGCCGTTTTACTATTTAATCAGTATTGATAGACATCCATAAATCGATTTATGGATATCCATAAATCAGCCGAATAATGGATATCCATAATTCGAATTATGGATATCCATAAATCAAATTATTGATATCCATAATTCGATAAACGGATATCATTAATTCAGATCGATTTATGGATATCCATAATTCGATTTATGGATATCTATAATTCAAATTATGGATATCCATAATTCAATTTATGGATATCTATTATTCCTCTAATTTATAGATATCCATAATTCGATTTATGGATATCCATAATTCGATTTATGGATATCCATAATTCAGATCGAGTTACGGATATCCATAATTCGAATTATGGATATCCATTAATCAACACAAAAGCTTTTGGTTTAATGATTTCTCCCTAAGACACGTGATTGTTTTCAAGTTGCCATGTGTGTAGTTAAATATCGGAACCAGCCCTAAGATATGGAAATTCCGGCCAACGGATCCTCTGGAATCACCTCTACGAGGACTGCGCTCCTAAGGACACTGAAAGTCGGACGTAAGATTATAATGATCCAAACAGGCAATCCGTGCATGCTTTCTGGAGAAAAAAAAACATGGTCGTTAAATAGTATTAATATCTATCCATATAATAGTCGGCCTCGGTAGCTCAGTCGGATGCGCGTCTGACTGGTGATCAGGAGGACGCGGGTTCGATTCCTGCCGGGGTCGGCAAAATTCTTTCGTGGAGATTGATCATGAAATCTTTTCTACGGTCATTCTATCCCTTCCGCTGATTCAAGAAGGGCAGTTGTCAGTTTCTGACGAAAGAATGTGCACTGTACTGGTTAACCGCTTACGTATAAGCCTGCCCAGGAAAAGTGTGGATAGGTAAACTGACCGGCTCAAAAATGACCTCAATAGTGTTGACTGGGCCGTTAAACTCCAATACAAACAAACAAACAATATCCATATAATACTCTGCTTGAGGTGTATGGAGTACCAGGCAGACTCAGATATATCTCCTGGCTTGGAGAAATAGATTTGGCTGCGTGAGCTCTGTTTGTTTGATTGATTTGAGGTTTAACGTCCCTATCAACACTGTAAAGGTCATTTTGGAGACGTTGCCTACAATTTTGTGGGACTTTTACCCGTCATTGAGATGAAATGGCATCTCAAGCCCTGCCGCCCAATGAAACCAATAGGGTTTATAAGCTGGGACGGGCCGACTCGCACCGCTTTGCCTGGGCATGCTTAGATCCTCTAAACGGTTTACCAGTACTCGTGCTCGGGGAGGTTTCAGCTCTGCATGGAAGCATCATGCAGCCAATCTATTTCTTCAAGCCCCGATGGGCGGCGGCGTTGCTGCATGAGCTGAGAGTACAGGTAAACCGTTTAAAAGGTCTCAACCTGTCCAAACAAAGGGGTGACAGGGATTGAGATGTCATTTCATCTCAATGAAGGCTTACTGAACCACATAATTGGAAGCAACGTCTCCAAAATGACCTTAATAGTATTGAAGGGGACGTTAAACCTCAAATCAAACAAAACATATCTCTCCCACACCATAGGCCACAACTAAGCCTACCCCACATTACCTCCACCTCCATCCCGGCTTTTATTACACACCTTAATCGGAAGCCTGACGGGAATAGTCGAGTTTTTTTTTTTTTTTTTTTTTTGTAAAGGGAGCAGTCATTATTCATTAGGTTAATTTGCAGAGGAGAATTATGGATATCCATAATTCGATTTATGGATATTCATAAATCAGCCGAAAAATGGATATCCATATTTCGAATTAAGGGTAGCCATAATTCGATTTATGGATATCCTTATTTCGATCTTAATTAATGATATCCATAAATCGATTAATGGATATCCATAATTCGATTTATGGATATCCATAATTTGATTTATGGAAATCCATAAATCAGCCGGATATCCATAAATCAGCCGAATAATGGATATCCATAATTCGACTTATGGATATCAATAAATCGAATAATGGATATCCATTATTCGATTTCTGGATATCATTAATTCAGATCGATTTCTTGATATCCATAATTCGAATTATGGATATCCATAATTCGAATTATGGATATCCATAAATCGAATTATGGATATCCATAAATAATAATGGATATCCATAAATCCAATTATGGATATCCATAATTCGAATTATGGATATCCATAAATAATTATGGATATCTATAAATATGGATTAAATAGTAAAACGGCGCCCACTATGTCTGACTTTCAGCAAATCAAATCACTTTATATAATTTATTCACAAACTGCATGAAAAACAGTGTAGATCCTATCAGATGGAAGAAGCCATCTGATCTGGATCTACACTGTTTGCAAAGGTATTCAGCAGGATAAGGATGGAAGTTATGCTTTAAAAGAAACTGCTAATGAAATACTCGTACAATTATTCTAGATACTACAAGGTGCATATACATGTACGTCAGTTGCACAAACCTGGCCCGAGTCCAGGGTTCAATTCTAGACGTCTCAACTGATGTACAAAAGCCGGTACAAACCGTTGACTGAAAAATAGGCCAGCGCACGTCAAAACCTACAAGACCCGTGTGCGAACACCAAAGATCAGCCTTTACATTCATTCACCATGGGAAGAGTTGTCATGTTTCTCTCTTTGGAAAGTGCAGAGACTGCATAAGGCTCGTGTGGCCAGCGGAGACTCAGATCAGACTCTGATCTGAGTCTCCACTGGTCGCAAAAGTCTGACTGCTACTCAATGAGGCGGTTCTAATGAGCACCCACGACCTATGTTTGCAGTATAAATAAATGTATTATTTATTTTCATAAGAAAAATAACCATTTAGGAGATATGAAAGAATGTCACGCGGATGATTTATCGTAATGAACATCTTAGGGGCGAGAAGAATCGTTCGAAATGTGTGTTTTTTGAGCAACTGATGTTTCCGAAATGTTTGTTTTGAAGTTTAATGACCCAGTTATCATTATTCACACCATGCATGTCGAGCCGGGTAGATGACCTAACCATGCCTTTCCTTCGCAAACTTATACATAAGTGGTTTACAAGTTTTTTGGTGCTTTTTTTTTGCCACAACATAGCACTGTTACAACGCATAATGTAGTAATGTAATAATTACTACATTATGAAATTTTTACTACATTATGCGTTGGCATAGTCGACGCGAAATGAAATAAAATGTCGTTTTTACTACATTATGCGTCGATACTAAGAGGTTTGAGCAAAATGAAAGAATTATTACATTTTGCGGCGATGGGTGGCATACTTAATTTTACTTCATTATGCGTCAACAGTTTGTTTGTTTGATTTGAGGTTTAACGTTCCCGTCAAGACTATTTAGGTCATTTTGGAGACATTGCTTCAAATTTTATGGGACTTTTACCCGATATTGAGATGAAATGACATCTCAATCGCTGCCGTCCAATTAAAAGCAATAGGGTTTATATGCATGGATGGGTCGACTCGCGGCAGTTTTCCTGGACAGGCTTAGACCTTCTAAGCAGATTACGAGGACTCATGTACGGGCGGTATCAGCTCTGCGTGGAAGCATCGTGCAGCCCATCTATTTATACCCCCGGCATACGAAGTATGCAAGGGGGTATATAGTTTTTGTCCATTCTGTCTGTCTGTCTGTCTGTCTGTCTGCCTGTCTGTCTTTTGTTTGATTTGTTTGATTTGAGGTTTAACGTCCCCGTCAACACTATTTAGGTCATTTTGGAGACGTTGCTTCCAATTGCATGGGACTTTTGTGGAAGACCGTCTTTTGGACTGTTCAACTGTGGTCTTAAAGACCACTTTTGAACCGTCTCAAATGTGGTCTAAATTGCAGGAATTTAACTGTATTGCTTCCTAAGTCTTTTCGAAGACAGCTATGTTCTACCATCATTACTTCATTATGCGTCGATATGGTGCATATCAACGCGAAATGAAATAATTTTTTTACTTCATTTCGCGTCGACTATGCCAACGCATAATGTAGTAAAAAAAATCAAAATGTAGTAATTAATACATTACTACATTATGCGTTGTAACATAGCACCGTGTCTGGAGGCATAACTGGGATTTTAAAACCTTTATCTATGTGATATCCCACAAATTAATGAGTGCGCACAAGATGACCAAAAAAAAAAACGTTGCTCAACACAAATGAGTGCGCACAATATACCTGGAAAGGCTCTTCACATCATCCAAAATTCTAAAAGGACTCAAAACGGGTTCGAAATAGCCGCGTTTCACTGTACATGGATGGTGGGTTCGATTTACAGCCCTTTTAGCCCTTTTCCTGCTGAATCTTGTAATCTGCCACACCCACAACTGATTATCATCCAATCAGATTACTTGATTCAAATTATTGCAAGAAATTCACAATCCGAATGACAATGTAGATCCTGATCAGATGGCTTCTTCAGAAGCCATCTGGTCTGGATCTACATTGTTTCAAAGATAAGGCATATCCGGGTTCAGCATGGCAAGGGAAGATAATTCCACTTATATTGAATCGTAAACCAGAGGTGGCGGGTGAGCCCGGATCATATATGAGTCGCCAAGTTCTGCAACAGAAGGTCAGCTGTTTTTTCTCCGGAATCTCCGCTGATTAACGATCGGCTCGAACTTGAAAGGGCCGTAAAACCAAAAACCAAAGAACCAAGTCCTAGGTGCGCGGGAACCAGTGTACCATTGATATTTCGTTGTAGAAACTGGCGCCTCACATGTGACCCTTGCGAGGCTCCAACCCCCAGCAGTGAGAGGCTTACTATTGGAGAGACCATGCTCTTAACGACAAAGCGAAGATTGCCGGTTCCAACTACATGTATACATGAAACATGATTTGTTTTTGTTTGATTTGATGTTTAACGCCCCCGTCAACACTGTAAAGGTCATTTTGGCGACGTTGCTTCCAATTTTGTGGGACTTTTACCCGACATTGAGATGAAATGACATCTCAAGCCCTGTCGCCCAATGAAACCAATAGGGTTTATTAGCATGGACGGTCCGCCTCGCTTCGCGGTTCCTCGACAGGCTTAGATCCAATAAGCGGTTTACCAGTACTAGTGTGCGGCCCGGATACAGCTCTGCGTGGAAGCATCATGCAGCCCATATATTTCTTCAAGCCCATATGGGCGGGGGCTGACATGAAACATGAATATTACCTATACCTTTATAAGGATAAACGGATATCTGCCTGGTAGCGTGACTAGTGTGGTTGCATTGCCGTCTCCTCTACAGCAATAACGGAGTACCACTGCCCCTGTCTCGTCAACCACCCTGTACGGTAAATCACCATCAATATCGAACACTGACACATTGTAGCCTTCTAAAACGACGCTTCCTAGTGCAAACCCTGAAATCAAAGCACTGATAGCACTGGTGGCTCGATTGTCTCTGAGTGTAGGCTGGGAAAATGGTCTTAAACGGGGACTTAGACTTTTTCGTTTGACCCTTACATTCAAGTTTTTTTTTGCAAACAGTGTAGACCCTGATCAGACGCCGCGTTAAGCGCCGTCTGATCTGGGTCTAAACTGTTTGCCAATATCAACTACATTAGACGAGACAATGTTTTGCAGATGACTTTCTTTACACCGCATTCTGACGTCATATCGACAAGAATAGTGCAGTTGTAAATAACCGTTACATGGAGTGATAGTCACGTGGACATCAGAGACGCAAAGCTACTGTGCTTAGTAAATTTCGGTCACCAGACAAACAATCAACCGAAAAGGTAGCTGCTCGCGTTTCTTCTCTGAAACTGCTCTCTTCAGTAAAACATTTCGCCATTAAGCCTTTATATAAACTAGAAAAAGTGTCCATAGGACACGGATGCCCCCGCCAAATGCCATTCATAAAAAATATTACAAATGTACTTCAAATTAATCATAAATTATATTAAAATCATAAATGTAGGCGGTAGAGCGATGACAAAGTTTTTCTAAAAATAGCCACAGTGCCCTTGACCTTGAGGTCATGACCTTGAAAGTCAAAGCAACTCCAGATATTATCATAAGAAACATTTGTGTGAAGTTCTATTAACATCCATCAATAAATACAGGCACTAGAGCGATGACAAAGTTTTTTCTAAAAATAGCCACAGTGACCTTGACCTTGAAAGTTGAAATAGCTCGAGATATTGTCATAGGGAAAATTTGTGTTAAGTTATACTGAAATCGGTGAAGAAATGTAAGCGCTAGAGCCATGACAAAGTTTTTCTAAAAATAGCCACAGTGACCTTGACCTTGAAAGTCAAACTCGCTCAAGGTATTGTCATAAGGAACATTTGTGTGAAGTTATATTGAAATCGGTGAAGAAATGTAAGCGTTAGAGTGATGACAAAGTTTTTTCTAAAAATAGCCATAGTGACCTTGACCTTGAAAGTGGAACTCGCTAGAGATATTGTCATAAGGAACATTTGTGTGAAGTTATATTGAAATCGGTGAAGAAATGTAAGTGCTAGAGTGATGACAAAGTTTTTCTAAAAATAGCCACAGTGACCTTGACCTTGAAAGTGGAACTCACTAGAGATATTGTCATAAGGAACATTTGTGTGAAGTTATATTGAAATCGGTGAAGAAATATAGGCGCTAGAGTGATGACAAAATTTTTCGAAAAATAGATACAGTGACCTTGAAAGTCGAAATCGCACGAGATATTGTCATAAGGAACATTTGTGTGAAGTTATATTGAAATCAGTTAAGAAATGTAGGCGCTAGAGCGATGACAAAGTTTTCTAAAAATAGCCACAGTGACCTTGACCTTGAGGTCATGACCTTGAAAGTCGAACTTGCTCGAGATATTGTCATAAGAAACATTTGTGTGAAGTTATATTGAAATCAGTGAAGAAATGTAGGCGCTAGAGCGGTGACAAAGTTTTTCTAAAAATAGCCACAGTGACCTTGGCCTTGATGTCATGACCTTGAAAGTCGAACTCGCTCGATATTGTTTTTATAAGGAACATTTGTGTGAAGTTATATTGAAATTGGTGAAGAAATGTAGGCGCTAGAGCGATGACAAAGTTTTTCTAAAAATAGCCACAGTGACCTTGACCTTGAGGTCATGACCTTGAAAGTCTAACACCTCGAGATTTTTTATAAGGAACATTTGTGTGAAGTTATAATAAAATTTGTGAAGAAATGTAGGCCCTAGAGCGATGACAAAGTTTTTCTAAAAATAGCCACAGTGACCTTGACCTTGAGGTCATAACCTTGAAAGTCTAACTCGCTCGAGATTTTTTTATAAGGAACATTTGTGTGAAGTTATAATGAAATTGGTGAAGAAATGTAGGCGCCAGACCGATGACAAAGTTTTTTCTAAAAATAGCCACAGTGACCTTGACCTTGAGGTCATGACCTTGAAAGTTGAACTCGCTCGAGATTTTTTTATAAGGATCATTTGTGTGAAGTTATGCTATATCCCTCCAAGCAACTATGTTGTGCGAGAGGATAAAAATATTACAAATGTACTTCAAATCAATCATAAAATATATGCATCAAGGGCAGATAATCCAAAAACCAAAAATGCAAGAGTTGTCTTCCTCGTTCATGACACATCGTCTCAGTGTGATGAATGCACCTGTGAAGTTTCATGAATATATTCCATACGGTTTAGGAGTTATGGCCCGGACACGGTTTACTATTTGGTACTAAGTCAAGGGCAGATAATTCAAAAAATCAAAAATGCAAGTTGTCTTCCTTGTTCATGACACATCGTCTCAGTGTGATGAATGCACCTGTGAAGTTTCATGAATTTATTCCATACGGTTTAGGAGTTATGGCCCGGACACAGTTTACTATATGGTACTAAGTCAAGGGCAGATAATTCAAAAATCAAAAATGCAAGAGTTGTCTTCCTTGTTCATGACACATCGTATAAGTGTGATGAATGCACCTGTGAAGTTTCATGAATATATTCCGTACGGTTTAGGAGTTATGGCCCGGACACGACATACCACTTGACTATATATGGATGTAAGTCAAGGGCAGATAATTCAAAAACTAAACAAGCAGGAGTTGTCTTCCTTGTTCATGACACATCGACACAGTGTGATGAATGCACCTGTGAAGTTTCATGAATATATTCCGTACGGTTTAGGAGTTATGGCCCGGACACGGTTTACTATATGGTACTAAGTCAAGGGCAGATAATTCAAAAACCAAAAAAGCAAGAGTTGTCTTCCTTGTTCATGACACATCGTCTCAGTGTGATGAATGCACCTGTGAAGTTTCATGAATATATTCCGTACGGTTTAGGAGTTATGGCCCGGACACGATGTCACCGGACGAACAAACGGACGAACGGACGGACGGACGGACGGACGTACAGGGGTAAAACTTAATGCCCTTCCGGTATTCTCCGAATACGCGGGGGCATAAATATTGAAGTCGAATTGCACGACCCGCAGAAAAAGCGACCGACTGAAGTCGGTTGATTTTCTAAGAGTGCCCTAAAATCACCGTGTCATTCTGTCAGTCTGTCTGTCCGTTCGTAACTAGTATGTGAAAATTGGTGATAGTTACTTAACCGCTTGGAATATTTAAACAATTTTTGGCATACTGATAGATATAAATGAGATCTAACTAATGAACTTGCGAAATATTAAATTCCATTTAGTATAGCCTCGCCGAGGCGAAAAATGTGAAATTTTCTAACTGCTTCTCCTCGGAAACCGTTGGGCCGATTGAAGTCAAATTTCATATGGAGCCTCTATGGGATGGGGGAAACCAAAATTTGCTCATGGGGTCCAGGTCACATGACCAAAATGGCCGCCAAGCCATATATGGTCTGTCTGTCTGTCTGTCCGTAACCCGTTTGTGAAAATTGGTGTTAGTGACTTAACCGCTTGGAATATTTAAACAATTTTTGATATACTGATAGATATTAATAAGATCTAACCAATGAACTTGCGAAATATTACATTCCATTTAGTATAGCCTCGCCGAGGCGAAAAATGTGAAAATTTTCGAACTGCTTCTCCTCGGAAACCGTTGGACCGATTGAAGTCAAATTTCATATGGAGCCTCTATGGGATGATGGAAACCAAAATTTGCTATGTGGTCCAGGTCAAATGATCAAATTGGCCGCCAAGCCATATATGGTAAAAAACCTTCAAAAATAGTCTTCTCCAGAACCACTGGGCAGATTTCCACGAAACTTGATAAATAGCATCTGGGACGTAGGCGCATCATAAATTGCTAAAATGGTGACCCTTGGTTGACCTTGACTTTCTTTGTGCCTAGGTCAATCTTTGACACATATGCTTTTGTATTGGAAAAGTGAGAATGCATTTTATCCTGCAAACGATTCAGAATACAATACTAAAGTATAAGATATATTTTTGCTCCTAACGATAAGGCGCATTTATTGGGGGAACCGTTTTAGGTCCAGGTCACATGACCAAAATGGCCGCCATACCCAGATATGGTAACACTCATTAAGCTAAAAGCATCCGGCGGGTCGAGCACTACAGCTGAAGCACTGGTTTTAGATAGAAATGAGTCACGGGGATGAGTTTATATTTGATATTTTATGGCCCGTTTAAGATTACTTCACTTTTACCGAGTCAATAGTTTGTTAGAGGTAGCCAAAACGTTGATGTGTCGTCTAAAAACCTGGGGGATGATAATCATTCATATTCTTCAGGTACTGACGGAATCGCCTCATGGATGCGATTCTAAGAAGTGCCCCATAGCACAGGTTCACTATAGAAGCCTATTTGGCCGAAACTAGCTAGTCTGGTCCAGAAAACATGTACACTCCGTACTTTTCAGTTCTGTGGTGTATTTCTTGCTTCCAAAGGATAACCCTTTTCTAGAACATATCTAACGTCACTACAGCTGATATCAATGGAATGTGTTGCGGCCGTAGAAAGTTTCCCTACCCTTCATCATAGTGCAGTTTATATTTTCTTCTCCTTTGGTAGCACTGATTCCATTGTGAAATTTTGAAAATATTCCAGGGCCACTGACGAGGCCTAATTGGCCGAAGCTGGCCTGTCTGGCCCTGAACACATGTATTTGTTTGTTTGTTTGATTTGAGGTTTAACGTCCCCGTCAACACTGTAAAGGTCAGTTTGGAGACGTTGCTTCCAATTTTGTGGGACTTTTA
Source organism: Lucinisca nassula (assembly GCA_963580285.1). NCBI lineage: Eukaryota > Metazoa > Mollusca > Bivalvia > Lucinida > Lucinidae > Lucinisca > Lucinisca nassula. The sequence goes on from OY757016.1 coordinate 74,154,585, forward strand.
CCCGACATTGAGAGAACACATGTATAATCCATACCTTTGAGTTCCGGGGTGTATTCCTTGCTCCCAAAGGATAACCCTTTTATGAAGAAGTGAAATTTTCCTTTATATATCTTCTTTCCGCAACTCATACCCACCCTACACACTTACTCGAACTTCTTCTTCTTCTTCGTCGTCGTTGTCTTCTTCTTCTTCTTCTTCTGCTTCTTCTAATTTTGTTTCTTCATCCAATTAATTCTTCTACTACTACTTCTTCTTATTCTTCTAGACTGATTAAAGTTATTCACTTCACAATTGATGGATGATGCTCAAAGCCTACCTATCTTTATAGTAAAACTTCAATGGCTCAAACACTGATGGTTCGTGTAACATTTCTTTCTTTCTTTCCTTTCTTTCTTTCTTTCTTTCTTCTTTCTTTCTTTCTTTCTTTCTTTCTTTTTTTCTATTTTTCCACTGCGATCGGTCTCAAATGATCATTACTCGCAGGTGGACATTAGAAACAATCCAGGGGCCAGTTGTTCAAAACTAACGACCTTGTTAGTTAACGTATCGTCAAAACTTTGATCATTTATTATGGTAAATATGCTAATATTTTTGCTGAAAAAATGTGAGCAACTTTTGCAAATGCAAAAGCTGCTCATATTTTTTTCAGCAAAAATACCAAAATTTTAGATATTTAACTTGCTAGAACAGTTAACAATATGACCACTAACGAGCTCGTTAAGCTAACGATGCTTTGAACAACTGGTCCCAGATTTGCAGGATGAAAGCCTACAAAGTCATCATGTAATTACGGTACGGATCTTTAAACTGAATAGGGGATGATTCTCCCTATACAGAGGGCCCGATCGGAAGGACGCTCCACTTTGTGGCATTCATCCCTTAAAATTAAGCTAACTGAGAATGTTCGGACACCGAAATTTCATTACCGCTACCGGGGATAAAACCGGGGACCTATAGCATCAGAGGGAAGGTGCACAAACTATTGAGCTACCACTCTCCTTAAAAGTGCAGTTGTTATGCATAAGAATTTATTTTTTGATTCCCACTTTCACCCCACTGTTGACCTAATAGTGCTATAAATATCTTGTCAATCTTCTTATAGAAGATTCGAGAAAACTGAGTCACAGATTCATTTCATTTTTGTAAACAACATGTTTACAAGGAAAAGTACTTCAGAACCTTCCAGAAAGTTCAGGTTTGCATTATTTTTAGAAAATTACATCATCTTATTCCACAGTCCTGTGGAACATTCTAGAGAAATCTAAGGGGCTATAAAAGAGCTTGATTTTTCTCATTGAGTCAGACTTTGGAGTTTCAAGTTTGGGCTTAGAAGAAAAGTTATTTCTAAATTCTGTGTTGGATTTTTAAAGGATATTACTTTTCATTTTGGAATGTGAATTCTGTGGGATCAAGGAAAATAGATTCATTCAGGATATTTCATTCAGAGCTAAGTACATTTAATTTTCTTACTTCTGCAGGTTAAAGTTAACTTGTAAATAAATTTTGTTAAATTTTTCTAAAGGCTTGTTTGCTTTTTCTTTCTGCTACGCCTGGCTCGTAACAGAAATTGGGGGCTCGTCCGGGATAAAACCATTTGAGCATTTTAAAACCGACATTTCATGTGACGGCAGGTAATTGTCATTTCTTATCAAATAGACTTGGCAGTTGCTTCACAAAATTAGTATTTTCCCATAGCATATAGGGGATTGTGATTTCAATTGAACTGTCATTTCAGGTGAAATAGTACTTGTCATTTCCTGTGAAATTCTTGTTGGGCTTGTCATTTCAAAAAAAAAACTTTGTCAAATTACCCTCAATCTTTATTACCATAATTACTTTATAAAACAAACAAAAAGCAAGCATGTCGTTTGATTTGAGAAGTTTTCTGGCTCAGCCTACCCAGGAGTTGTTTAATCTGGCCAAAAGGACAGATTTGCTAGAAATTGCTTCCCATTATGGGGCCACTGCTGTCCAAACAAGCATGAAAAAACATGAAATTAAGAATATTTTGGTACAGTTTTTTGTTGATGAAGAACTTTTCGATCCATCTGCTTTGTCTCTCATTATGGTTTCACATACTGAATTGCAAATGAGACAAATTGAGATTGGAAGGCACATTGAATTAGAAAAATTAAGATTAGAGATGGAAGAATGCATACAGAAAGAAAAAATTGAAAAGGAAGAAAAAGAAAGGGAAATGCAAAGACAAATGCAGATGGAAAGATTAGAAATGGAAGAACGAATTCGAAAAGAAAAATTAGAACAGGAAGAAAAACAAAGAGAAATGGAGGAACGGATTGAGTTAGAAAAGGAAAAAATGAGATATAGTATTGAAGAAAAAGAAAGGGAAAGGCAATTTCAATCAAGGCTGAAGGAAATGGAACTCCAGGGTCAAGATAGGGTAAAACATACCCCTGTTTTTGACTCTGGCAGTTACTTTGATGCCACAAAGCATATAAGGTTAGTTCCGCCATTTCAGGAAAAAGAGGTAGATAAGTATTTTTTGCATTTTGAAAAATTTGCAGAAAATTTAAAATGGCCAAAAGAGCATTGGACCTTACTTTTGCAAAGCGTTGTTGTCGGAAAGGCTCGAGACATTTACACTCAGCTGACTGTCGAGCAAAGCTCAGACTATGATTTGGTTAAGGAGCTTATTCTTAAGGCATATGAGTTGATCCCTGAAGCTTACAGGCAAAAATTTAGGAATTGTAAAAAAGAAATTTCCCAGACCCATATAGAATTTGCTCGAACCAAAGAACAGCTATTTGATAGGTGTTGTTCTTCTAAAAAAGTAGGCTCTGATCATGACAAACTTAGACAGCTTGTCCTTGTTGAAGAGTTCAAACGGTGCATAAATTCAGACATTAAATCTTTTCTCGATGAGAGACAAGTTGAAACTTTGGAGGAAGCCTCTCGTTTGGCAGATGAGTATGCTTTGACTCATAAAGTCTCATTTGTGAACAGGCCTTATCCTCGAGAACCTTATAATCCACAGACAGGTCCAAGATTCTATCCCAGTAATCCCTCTGGTAGTTATAGCCATACATCTAGTACTATGCCTAAACTTTCTGGTGAAAATAAAAGCCAGAATCCTTCCAAACCTTCTGGTGAAAACAGAAGCCAGAATTTTTCCAAACCTTCTGGTGAAAACAAAGACCAGAATCCCTTATCTCAATCTCAAGTAGTTTGTTATTATTGTAAAAATACAGGTCATTTGATCTCTGAGTGTTTAAAATTAAAGCAAAGGAAAGAAAGAGAAAGACAAGAGGAACTTAAGCCTACAGGCTTGACTTCTATAAGGCCAAAACCACAGTCTTATGTAAGGGAGGAAACTCTTTCTGATACCAAATTATCTGAGACTGATACAGTTATGGAGATTTATAAACCATTTTTATCAGATGGTTATATGTCACTAAATGGTGACAGTTATGCCCATCCTACCCCTATTAAAATCTTACGAGATCCCGGAGCTTCTCAATCTCTTATTCTAGCAGATGCTCTGCCTTTTTCTGAGAAGACTTCTTTGGGCCAAAGTGTCCTTATTCAGGGTGTGGAATGTGGATTTGTTAATGTTCCGCTTCATAACGTTTATTTGTCATCAGAATTGGTATCCGGTTCAGTGGCTGTTGGTATTAGACCTTCTTTACCTTTTAAAAGTGTTCATTTGTTGCTAGGCAATGACTTAGCTGGAGATAAGGTTGTGGTAAACCCACTTTTGACTTCTAGTCCTTGCACTGATCAACCACCTGATCCCATTGAGCAGGAAATTCCTGATCTTTATCCGTCCTGTTCAGTCACAAGGGCTATGGCACGTAAGGCCAAGCAAACTGATGGGAAACAGGATTTTGATTTAACTGACACATTTTGGGTCAGTCTTTTAATGACGAGATAACAAGGTCTCTGTCTTCAAGCCTGCCTGATAAGCAGACAGATTTTCATGAGAATAACTCATCTTTCGATCTAGGGCATGACAAAATGTCCGGATCTCAACTAGCTATAGAACAGCATAAGGATCCTGAAATTTCGCCTTTGTTTGAAAGGGCTTTAGATGAGCAGGACGTATCTCAGGTCCCAGTCTGTTATTATGTCAAAAATGACATTCTTGTGAGAAAATGGCGTCCACTAGACGTCTCAGCAGAAGACGAGTGGACTGTCAACCACCAGATAGTGGCTCCACGTGTTTACCGTCCCGAAATATTAAATATTAAACTTGGCACATGAAACTCCCATGTCAGGACATTTAGGTGTAAATAAAACCTATCACAAGATTCTTAATCATTTTTACTGGCCTGGGTTAAAATCAGATGTTTCTCAGCATTGTAGGTCCTGCCATACATGCCAAATGGTAGGAAAACTCAATCAGACTATACCTAAGGCTCACTTGCAGCCTATACCTGCTTTTGATGAACCTTTCAGTCGAATAATTATAGACTGTGTGGGTCCCTTTCCCAGAACTAAGTCTGGCTGTGAATATCTTTTGACTATTATGTGTGCTTCCACACGTTTTCCTGAAGCCATTCCTTTTAAGAAATATCAAAACTAAGACAATCGTCAAGGCCTTAGTGAAGTTTTTCACATTTGTTGGGCTTACTAAATCTATTCAGTCAGAACAAGGCTCAAATTTTATGTCTGGAATATTTCAACAAGTAATGCATGAACTTGGCATTGTACAGTATAAGTCATCCGCCTACCATCCTGAAAGTCAAGGCGCCCTTGAAAGATTCCATCAAACATTGAAAAACATGATAAGATCTTATTGTTTTGACACAGAGAAGGATTTGGATAAAGGCATCCATCTGCTTTTATTTGCAGTTAGAGAATCTGTGCAAGAATCTCTTGGCTTCAGTCCATTTGAATTAGTATTTGGCCATACTGTTCGTGGTCCTTTGAAACTTATGAAAGAGAAATTTCTTTCTAATGATGACCCTGCCTTGAATTTACTTCAGTATGTGTCGAATTTCAAAACTAGACTTTCAAAAGCTTGTGAGGCTGCTCGGACCAATCTTCAATCAGCCCAAAGGAAAATGAAACAGCTTTATGGCATAGGGACAAAAGAAAGGAATTTTAAACCAGGTGATAAGGTACTAGCTCTTTTGCCTATTCCTGGAAAATCTTTGCAAGCCAGGTATTATGGTCCATACACTGTAGACAAAAAGATCAGTGACGTAAATTACATAATAAACACTCCTGGGAGGCACAAGCTAAAGCAGCTGTGTCATATTAATATGCTTAAGGAATACATTGATAGGGACAATGCATCTTTAACATCAGTCAATCTAGTTAGCTCTGTTCCACTTAATTCATGTGACAATGACTGTGAGGATATTAATTCAGTGAAATCTGATCCCACATCATCAAAACTTCAGAATTCTGACATTCTACGGAATCTTGACCAGAAACTGTCACATCTGGAGCCAAATCAGCGGAATGAACTGGAACAGCTGATTTTAATATGAACACTTATTTCCTGACATTCCAACATGGACAGACAAAATATTTCACGATGTGGACATTAATGGTTCTAAGCCTGTAAAGCAACATCCATACAGGATGAATCCTATGAAACAAAAATATCTTAAAGAAGAAGTTCAGTATCTATTAGACAATGACTTTATTGAACCAAGCCAAAGTGAATGGAGTTCTCCTTGTATTCTAGTACCAAAACCTGATGGGACATATCGTATGTGTACAGATTTTAGGAAAGTTAATTCCTTAAGTAAAACAGATAGCTTTCCTATTCCAAGAATGGATGACTGCATTGATAACATCGGGAATGCCAAATACATAACGAAATTCGATCTTCTGAAAGGATTTTGGCAATCCCACTTACAGATAGAGCAAAGGAGGTTTTGGCATTCACAACACCAGACGGATTATTTAACTATAAAGTCATGCCATTTGGAACGAAAAACTCTCCGGCAACATTTCAGCACTTAATAAACATGGTAATTGCGGGGCTGGAAGGCTGCGGTGCTTATATCGATGATGCTATCATATACAACGACCAGTGGAATCAACATCTTGGGACTATTCGAGCATGCTTTGATAGACTGAGTAATGCTAAATTGACAATCAATCTTGCTAAAAGTGAATTCTGCCATGCACGTTTGACATTTCTAGGTCATGTTGTAGGTCAAGGTCATGTGAAACCCATTGATGCTAAAGTTGAGGCTATCTCAAATTTTCCCGTACCCACGTGCAAAAGACAGCTGTTGCGATTTCTTGGTATGGCTGGTTATTACAGAAAGTTCTGTAATAATTTCTCTGTCATTGCTGAGCCTTTGACAAATTTGCTCAGCAAAAGAACAAAATTCCATTGGAATGCAATATGCCAAAATGCTTTTGATAAACTTAAAGCCATACTCAAGAGTGAACCAGTTCTCTTAGCACCGAACTTTGAAAAGGAGTTTAAGCTAGCTGTAGATGCTAGTGACGTAGGTGCAGGTAGTGTTTTGTTGCAGGAAGATGAAAATGGTGTGGATCATCCGGTTTGCTACTTTTCCAAAAAGTTTAATAAGCATCAGAGAAATTACTCTACCATAGAGAAAGAGTGCTTGTCTCTGATTCTTGCTCTGCAACATTTCGAAGTTTATCTTACCCGTACTACTGCACCGATTGTTGTTTTCCGTGATCACAATCCACTGACTTTCATACATAAAATGAGAAACAAAAATCAGCGGTTGCTCAGGTAGAGTCTTATGCTACAAGAGTATAATTTAGACATAAGACATGTCAGAGGGAGAGATAACATTATCCCTGATGCCCTTTCAAGAGCTTGAGCAGTGTCAGGAGTTGTGTTTTTCTTTCCTACTAAAGTGGATTGTAGATTCGTGTAATTGTATATGCTATGCTCAATATTTTATTATTCTTAAAGCAAAAGAAAGCTTTATTACATAAATCTTTCTTTTCCTCGAAGAGGGGGAGTGTTATGCATAAGAATTTATTTTTCTGATTCCCACTTTCACCCCACTGTTGACCTAATAGTGCTATAAATATCTTGTTAATCTTCTTATAGAAGATTCTAGAAAACTGAGTCACAGATTAATTTCATTTTTGTAAACAACATGTTTACAAGGAAAAGTACTTCAGAACCTTCCAGAAAGTTCAGGTTTGCATTATTTTTAGAAAATTACATCATCTTATTCCACAGCCCTGTGGAACATTCTAGAGAAATCTAAGGGGCTATAAAAGAGCTTGATTTTTCTCATTGAGTCAGACTTTGGAGTTTCAAGTTTGGGCTTAGAAGAAAAGTTATTTCTAAATTCTGTGTTGGAATGTTAAAGGATATTACTTTTCATTTTGGACTGTGAATTCTGTGGGATCAAGGAAAATAGATTCATTCAGGATATTTCATTCAGAGCTAAGTATATTTAATTTTCTTACTTCTGCAGGTTAAAGTTAACTTGTAAATAAATTTTGTTAATTTTTTCTAAAGGCTTGTTTGCTTTTTCTTTCTGCTACGCCTGGCTCGTAACACAGTTAAAAAAGTAGGAATACATAGAGACGTTTTTCCCCTTATTTGATTTTTCAAATGTTTGATGTTAGAACATCAAAATTGTATGCCTACTCATTCTAACACAGTGCTATAAATGACACTCAGTGGCTCGAACTACACCAGTCTCAACAAATTTTCAAAGTTGTTCGAGCCCCTGAAGTTTGACCATAATTATTATCACGAAAACACGCCTATATAATTTTGACCCCCTCATACCCCACTTTTATATAGTAAAACTGGGGTTTAAGGGGGTATATATACATTATTTTTCTTATTTCTGCTCAAAAACATAGATTGTGGGTACTCGATAGAACTGCCTCGTCGAGGCGGTTCTATCGAGTCCCCACAATCTATGTTTTGAGCAGAAATAAGAAAAATATCACAATTTTTCATCTTAAAATTTCTAATTTTTTTGGTCAACAAATGGCAATGTATTTGTATAGGCGTGTTTTCATAATGAATGATAAAATTTTCAGTCTTACAATGCACTCTCCTGAGCAATGCAACTGTATCCTGGTGTCCACCTGGAAAATTCTTCTTCTTCCTGGGCCGTTTTATTTACATTAACTTCCAAGACCATTTGGTTTCTAGTGAGGCTAAAGTCGTCCCTTCTTCTTCTTCTTCTTCTTCATCTTCTTCTTCTACTTCTTCTTCTTCTTCATCATCATCATCTAATTATTTATTATAGACTGATAACAAAAATATAAGAAAATTAAAATGAAATTAACATTAAAGCATAAAATATACCTCGTAACTATAATGACAAAATCTGCCGCCATATGCTACATAGCTACATACCTTCTGGACAATACCCTTCAGCCTGGAAAATACAATAGTATCCTGGTGGCCACGTGGAAAATTCGTCTTCCTGGGCCGTTGTATTTACATCAACTTCCAATGCCGTTTGGTTTCTACTGTCGCTATGATCGTCCCTTCTAGTGCAGAAGTTTAACTGTAGTGTGTAGTAATGATAAGGTCCCATTATATGTGGGTCAGCAGTGTGTTGCGCACCCTCGGGTCGTGGCATTTTCCACAGCTGTGTCCCTTCTTGTACCGGTAGCGACGCATTAATGTAGCCCCTGTACCAGCCATATTCGTCTCCCTCGGGACACCCGAAGACCGTGGAAATCAAGGAGTAAGACCCCCTGGGCCAAGAACTTCTTTTTATTTCTAGGAAAAAAGATAAGTTCTTTTGTAATATAAAACTGCATGTTCAACTACAACAAACCAATTTGGGCACATGGCGTTTAAGCAACGTCACATCAACGTCAAAGCAACGCCATGGTTGTATCTGCGCTGATACGACGTTGCCTACACGGGTTACAAGCTAATTAAATGTCGACTGACGAGATATGATCGTGTGTCTTTTTTCAAGATCCTGCTCTTTTTATTTTGTATATGTGACCTGGCATGGGACTTTTATCATATGACGTCGCGTCTGAGAATGTAATAACATCATGTTATAAATTCGATAATCCACCAGTGGATTAAATATGCAAATTAGTTAGAACCGCCTCGTAACGTTACATGTACGGCGCCCTTAACGACGTCGCGTTTACTTATGGTGGAATATTGACATTTTTGTTAAACAATCATGGATAAAATGCATTTTGAATGTCATATTATAAATAGAATCTTGCATTCGTTGAAGAAAAAGGGATAAAATGCTCGACAAAACCTCACATTTTATCCATTTTCCTCAACCCGTTTAATAAATTCAATAATAAATGAAGACTAATGTAAGATACTCTAGGTACCTTAAAATGCTAACGTTCGAACTAAACAAGATATGGGTGTTATTCAGGGAATTGCAGAAGAAGTGAAGGCAATGATCAGGAATTGATACATTTAACCCACAGCTTCCATTTGAGACACAAAAGGGAAAGAAACACAAACATGAAACATGGAACAACTAGACCGCAATGGAAACATTAACAGAGGAAAGCCAAAAGGACAGTTACTTTCACACAAAATGGCCAACTGGCTATCCAATAAACCCATAAACATGGTCAACTCCCAATGTATTTCCTGACCTGTTTTCCCTTTCAAATACGAGTACCGAATTACAGCACTGTACTCAACTTTTGACGAAAAGCTTGCTTTTGCTTCGCTAGCCATGTTTGACGTTCAATATCTTATGTGTGAATGACACGATAAGGGTGTAATTTTGCCCTCATAACTAACACATGTATTGAAACAAGGCATGAAAATCTTGGTTGTCTCGGTCAGTTGCAATTGGGTAGGCTGATTACTTAGTGACTTGTCCTCGTATCATATATTGGCGATAGGTAATCGAACCATCTAATTTGGATAAAGAGACTAAAAATCGTATATTTTGCTTTTATAAGTGTACACCTGTGCGTTGTTCAGAATGAATAAACAAAATAAAATAAAATAAGAAAGAAAGAAAGAAAGAAAGAAAGAAAGAAAGAAAGAAAGAAAGAAAAAACTAAATTTAAAATCTGGTACTTAAGCCATTTCAAAAAAAAAAAAAAAAAAAAAGAATAAATAAATAAATAAATAAAATGAAAAGTAGCGCCATTTTTCTTTTACGTAAAAAACTATTTCGAATTTTTGCACGTGCTTCTTATGCTGATATCATTAATTTAATCGTTTTAGAATATAACAGAAGATACTGTCTCACTGAATAGCTACCGTAATGTTCACACGTATCTGTCGTCTCATCATTATGTGACATAATGCGTTCATTCATTCGTATCTCCAAAATGGCTACTTTTCCGATGGAAATTTGTGATATACTCTAACGAGTGCCCATTACGAAAACACGCCTAAATAAATGCATTGCAAACTTTACCGCCGAGAAAACGAAAATTCTAAGATGAAAATTTGTGACTTTTTTTTTTCTTATTTCTGCTCAAAATACAAATTGTGGGTACCCGTTAGAACCGCCTCAATGAGGCGGTTCTAAAGAGTACCCACAATCTATAATTTAGAGCAGAAATAAGAAAAATAAGGATTACCCAATGTAAACCCTAGTTTTACTATATAAGAGTGGGGTTCAAGGGGGTAAAAAATATATAGGCGTGTCTTCGTGATGCAAAACATATGTCTTGGAGAAGAAAAAAAAATGTATATCCCTGTAATCCCCAGTTTTGTGTATATAAAGTTTTTTTTTTTATTTATATTCATTTTTGTTATGCTTTGTCTTTGAGTAAGTTATCGCCTATATGATTTTGTTTTGGATAGCCAAGTGGCCATTTTGTGGGAAAGTAACTGTCCTTTGGGCTTTCCGCTATTGATATTTCCATTAGGTCTGTATGTTTCATGTCTGTGCTTCTTTCCCTTTGGTGTCTCTGATAGGAGCTGTGGGTAAAATTGTATCGATTCCTGATCATTGCCTTCACCTCTATTTAGAGGGGTGCTCTTACTTAAAATTCTAATAATAAAATTGCAAAGTGCTTGAACCCTGCCATATATAGGAGTTGCGAAGAAACGAGCAATACTGTCATATGGCAAGCCAATTGCATTCAAAGCAAAACTGCACAATAATTCTTCAAACAACGATTTCAACTTTCAAACGGTTGTTCCAATATATTTAAGAAACCAATAACTTCAAACCACAGTTTAAAAACTTCAAATAATAGTTATAACGCTTAATGCACAATAAACCATCAAACCATAGTTTGAAGTTTGAAACGCAAGTTAAGACGCCATTTGTACAATTATCATTCATGCTTTTCTATGGCAACCAAGTGCTCGATAAATCTTTAAACCCTGGTTTGAACTTGAAACCCCAGTTTGCAATTTTCAAACTACGATTTGAAAACTTTAAACCATAGTTTCAATTATTCAAACTAAACTTTGAAGTCGTTAATAAACAAACTTTCCTCAAACTAAGGTTCCAACCTTATAACAACGGTTTAAAGGTTCAAACCGTGGTTTGAAGATTTACTGTGCTTTCGGCGTTGAATCTGGGGTTAGAAGTTTTTAAACTATGGATTGAAGTAAAGATATTAGAAAATAAATTGAAAGCTGAGTTTGAAAGTTGAAACAGTGGTATAAACAATTATTGCGCAGCTTTTCTTTGAAACTATGGTTTGAAGTTTTCAACCCTTGTTGAATCTGTGGCGATTTATTTATGTTGTTGTTTGTTACTTACTGTGTGTATCACTTGTGTCTTTTGGTTTTGGATGGCCATATGGCCATTTTGTGGGAAAGTAACTGTCCTTATGGCCTTCCTTTGTTTAGGTTTCCATTATGGTCTGGTCGCTTAATGTTTGTATTTCTTTCCCTTTGGTGTCTTTTATGGGTGGAGTAAGTTAATTGTATCAATTCCTGATCTTTGTTTTACTTCTACTTTTCAAGTTCATACCGTGGTGTAATTAATTGTGCTATAGACTTGTCATAACTATGGGTGTATTGTTACTATTTTTTAAAGTTTCAATATAGCTATAGTTTCAATATATCTATAATCTAATTATGGATATTTATAAACCAAATTATAGATATCTATAGCTAACATTATTGATACCTATAATTGCGGGATATTACTGGATATCATGAAATAAAACAAAAATTCTATGTGATATATATTTCTTGAGTCTGTAGATCTATAAAGTTTATTTTTATAGCCATTTTTCCGTAGTATATATGGATATCTAAAATGAAATTATAGACATGTATACAGTAATAAATGATATCTATATTTCAGTTTATGGACATATATAAAGGTGAATAATTATTTATATCTAAAATTAATTATTGATATCAATGATTATATACATTTATATCTCATATTTCACCCTTTTTATGGATATCAATAAGTTGAACAATGGTATCTAGAATAGAGTGTGGTGCATTTTAAATAATAGGTCCCTTTGCCACACTGTAGGTCTTGATGAGTGAGGTTTAACGTCCCCGTCAACACTGTTTAGGTCATTTTTGAGAAGTTGCTTCTAATTTTACCGATATTGAGATGACATGGCATGTCAAGTCCTGTCGCCCAATGAAATCATTAGGACTTACATGCAATGAACGGTCCGACTCGCACCACTTTGCCTGGACAGGCTTTGTCCTTCTAAGCGGTTTACCAATATTCATGTGCTACCAGTTTCAGCTCTGCGTGGAAGCACCATGCAGCCCAAACTATTTTTCAAGCATCGATGGGCAGGGGCCCGAAGAGTTGTGTCATTTGATACATTTGTGAGGCTACTTTTCTTTCTATTGATACTATAACAATTTAGTGGCTCCAGCTATGTTGGCTCAAGGGATTTTTAATGGCTATTAATGACTATGTACAACAGCAAAGAGAAATTGACATTGCGGGATGATTTACCAAAAAAATTGATAAACTATGACCCAGATAGTCGACCACAACCCCTCCCCCTCCTCTAAGGATTGCTGCAGACATACTCTATCTTCAAAAGCAATGTCTCACATAAAGAAAAAGGTTGGTCTATGCATGTAACGGCCTGTAATGTACGTTCCCTTATTGAATTCTGTAAAACCGCCAGCTAAAAGGAAATGTTTTATCACCTGACTGTTGACATAATCTACTAAAACAATACCTGGGCTACAAATAACTTTTTTTGCACTGGGAGAGAAAAAAACGGGGTATCGTTACGTTTGTTATTTTTTGAAGGGTACCCCATAAAATTGACATTTTACTACTGTTACTGCATCCACATGTCCCCATCTAAAGTTTTTATTATTATTATTATTATCAAATTTTAGGTTCCTATCTTTAATACTGTGTAAATATAATTATTGATATATCCTAAAATGTTCTTCGATATTTGATATCTTTAAATCGAATAATATGTATCTATAATTGGAATTATAGATATCTTTAAACATATTATTGATATAATAAAACAAATAATAGATATCTAATATTATTTTTAGACGTCTAATAATATTTATGGATACCCAGTATTTTATTGTCGATATCATAAATTTCTTTTGGCTGCATGTGCAGTCGATTTGGAAAAGGCAAGCGAGACAGGATTTGAATAACTTCTTTTGAATAAACATTTCAACCATCGAAAAGACGTTTTAACATCCCCAGTCATCAACACATAAGAAGGGTATCAATAATTGTAATTAATACATCTAAAATTTATTAACTGATATCAATTATTCTGAAATCATTTGATATCTAAAATTATTTTGATAACAATAATTAGATTAATGAATACCTGTAAATACAATTATCAATATAAATAGAAGTGGAGGCTGATTTATATATATATCACACTTTTCAATAATAGAAATCAGAAAATATATTACGGATATCAATAAATGTAATTATTGATATCTATGATGTTTTTTTTTTCTTCAATAATTGATATATATTAATCGAATAGCATATATCAGTTGAAATTATAGATATCCTCAACATATTATGGATATCATAAAATAAATGTTAGATATCTAATAGTATTTATAAATATTTCCAATATTTTTATCAAAGATGCCATTAATTTCATTTATAGATATCTGGAAATTTGATTACATAGTAAAACGGCATCCCATACAATACTATATTAGAATAAAATAATATTTTATTTGTTTGTTTGATTTGGGGGTTTTAACGTCCCCGTCATCACTGTAGAGGTCATTTTGGAGACGTTGCTTCCAATTTTGTGGGACTTTTACCCGACATTTAGATGAAATGACATCTTAAGCCCTGTCGCCCAATGAAACGAATAGGGTTTATAAGCATGGACCGTCTGACTCACACTGCTTTGCCTGGGCAGGCTTAGATCCTCTAAGCGGTTTACCAGTACTTGTGTGCGGTCGGTTTCAACTCGTGGAAGCATCATGCAGCCCATCTATTTCTTCAGGCTTGGATGGGCGGGGCCGCAATAATAGAATAGAATAGAGTATCCTTCCCTGCAAGCAAGCAAGTAAAAATATGGACTATTACAAATACAATTACCCAAAAACAATTCCATATAAATATGAATCTTGAATAAAAGACGGCACTGACACACAAGAGTTATGCAAAGAGCCCGACAGATCTTACACAGCGGGCACACAATGTTCATCACGTCGCGGTCATCACGTCGCATCGACGCTGATACGACGTCATTTTAACGATGTGTGCCTGCTTGGTAGTAAGTCTTAGAGATAGACGTAGGTTCGTATGCATACGGATTGACGTACATACAGACTTATGTACAGACGACGGTAAATCTGTATTTCCCCATTTTAGTGGCGTGAACATAAAATTGTTACATACCTGTTTGACAGAAAACACCAGTATACTGGGTTGTACAGAGGCAGGTGCACGATTCCACTTGAAGCGAGCCGTTATTATGGCACGTGATGTCAGGACAGTCTGCAGAAAAAAATATTGAAAGATTATCAGTTTTATATACACATTTCACACATTTTCTAAACAAATTTCTATAGCTAACTCCACCTGACACCACTAAATTTTGAAATGTTATATGTACCTGCGGATTTCTTGAGTACAAAAAAGGAATAAAATGCGGCAGGGTAACTTTTTATGTCCCCGGTAGCGATAGAGGCGGCATTCTGTTTTTGCCCTGTTCGTTGACTTGTTTGACAACATTAACATCGGTCATAACTTTTGAACCCTTTGAGATAGAGCCTTCATATTTGGAATGTGGGTCCCTTCTGACAAGGGCTTCAGACTCTTTTTTTTTTAAATTGACCTATGGCCTTGACCTGTGACCCACTTTAAAGGAAAAATTAAAATTGGTTATAAACACTGAATCCTTTGAGACAGAGCCTTCATATTTAGCATGTACGTTTCCTATGACAAGGGCTTCTCACTCATATAAAGAAATTATGATCTGTGACCTTGAACTTGACCTGTGACCTACTTTAAAGAAAAAGTAACATTGGTCATAACTTTTGAACGATTTGAGGTGGAGCCTTCATATTAAGCATATAGGTTTCTTGTGAAAAGGTTCCCACTGATAAAAAAAAATGGCATTGACCTTGACCAATGACCTTCTTTAAAGAAAAATAATATTGATCATAACTTTTGAACCGTTTGAGATAGAGCCTTCATATTTGGCATGCAGGTTTCTTGTGAAAAGGGTTTCCCACCCATGCAAAGATTTGGAGCTGTGAATTTGACCTTGATCTGTGACCAACTTTATCCAACTCTTACCAAAAATGATCTGTGACCTTGACCCTGACCCGTGACATACTTTATCATAACTTCTGAACCGTTTGAGATAGAACCCTCATATTTTGCATGTGGGTTCCTTGTGACATTGCCTTCCCAACCTTGACCTTCACTCTTACAAAAATTATCTGTGACCTTGACCCTGACCTGTGACTTACTTTATCACATTTTTAACCGTTTGAGCCAGAGACTTCATATTTGGCATGTAGGTTCCTTGTGACAAGGGTTTCCCACCCATGCAAAAACATTTGACTTGTGCCCTTGACCTACTTTATCATAACCTTTGAACCGGTCAAGATAAAGTCTTCATATTTTGCATGTAGGGTTTTGTAACAAGAGCTTTTCACTCGAACAAAATTTTGAACTTTTACCTTAGTAGTATTAGCATTACTTGGGCGTCATGGACTGCGCATGCGCAGCATTTGTATAACTTCCGGTCTACGCATTTGTATAACTTCCGGTGAAACGTAAGCGAAACGATTTGATGACGAAACTACCCTAAATATCGGACGTGTGTTCGAATGACGTAACTCGCGGTAATTACGCCGTAAGTATCCTAAATTTTGAGGCGAAAGATGTTCCCGTGGATTGGCGCAGTTCGCCGTACCCGATCTGGTCGGGGTGATCGGGGTCTACCCCGTTCGCTCGAGCGATCCTATCCCAATATTTAGGGAGATACTACCCGGTATAGTATCGATGAAATTAATTCTCTCACCCGCAAAGTAATTATCGCCTCGAAAACCGGGAAAACAATGGAAGGTGTTGGAAGAGCTCGATTTGATGCGAGAAACTAGGAATGGACCGCGTCCCGGAAAAAAAGTTTGGTTTGTTCGATTTTAGGTTTAACGTCCCCGTCAACGCCGTATAGGTCATTTGGGGGGGGGGGGCGTTGCTCCCAGTCGCGCGAGACCTTTACCGGACATATCTACAATATTTATATCTCGGAGAATCCCGGGAAAAATGATACGGAAAGAATTTGCTCCGCTTCTGTCGCTATTATAAATTCGTAAAATCATCGCGAAAACGCGCCCATATAATTTCGACTCCCTTAAACCTAGCTTTTAAACCGTAAACTTTGGGTATGCAGTGGGGTAAACCTTATTTTCCTTATTACTGATCCAAGACATAGGTTGTGGGTACTCGTTAGAACCGCCTCATCCAGGCGATTCTAACATATTTAAACCCAACTTTTATACAGTAAAATTTGGCTTTGCTGGGGTAAACATTATTTTCCTTATTACTGCTCCAAGACATAGTTGTGGGTACCCGTGAGAACCGCCTCGGCAAGGCTACTCTAACATATATCTATAACATTTGTATCTCGGATCGCAAAAGGGGAAAGAACAACAAAATGATAAACGGATGATGATTAGCGTTATTATCCTAAAAATGTTAGTGAAAGAAAAAAATCGTTGACGCGACGTTGGTGCAACGTTGTATACCACGGCGTCTTATACGCATGTACGTGTGTACGCGCTTGTCCGTTTTATGTCCAACCAACGACTAAGGGCATAGCGGAGACGGGGTGACATATAAAGCTTGTCCGGAGCGTACCTCTGATAGTTTTAAAGGTAATTTAGTGAAACTCGATACACCGATGGGGGGGGGGGGCTATGAGAGAAATCGTGGAATGCAATAAACATAACCATGCTAACACTATTTACGGAGTTACTGCCCTTCTTAAATAGGACCCCACACAGTATTGTGGGTGCCCAATAGAAATCACCGAGTCAGTCAGTTTGTCGCACCTAAACCAAAATATTTATCGGTCATAACTTCGAAAGGATTTGTCCTGCTGTCACGAAACTTCACACACACATACTTACCATCACAACGGCCCCCGCCCATAGGGGCTCGAAGAAATATATGGGCTGCGTGATGCTTCCACGCAGAGTTGAATCCGGTCCGCACACTAGTACTTGTAAACCGCTTAGAGGATCTAAGCCTGTCCAAGCAAAGCGGCGCGAGTCTGTCAGTTCGCGCTAATAAACCCTATTGGCTTCATTGGGCGACAGGGCTTGAGATGTCATTTTTATAACCGACCAACGACTGAGGGCATAGCGGAGGCGGAGCGATATACGCGCTCGACCAGGGTTAGCTCCGTTTGGTCAGGGGCAGTCGGTCAGTCGTTCACGCGAATTGTTGCGCGTGTTAAACGAAACGACGTCGTTTTAACGTTGTACGCGCGGCGTGTGCCAGTGCACGGCAGCAGCACTCTTCCAGTCCAAACATTTAGGATATAACTACTGCCAAACGCTGGTGCGGTGTCATGGTCAGCTTAATAAGTGGGATGTTTGGCCTAGACCCTCTAGCGGTTTACCAGTACTCGTGGGGGTGAAAGACACGCGCAGCCCGATCTATTTATTTGAGCCCTAGAGGGGGCGGGGAGCTAAATATCCCGTACAGAGGGC
This sequence comes from Lucinisca nassula, assembly GCA_963580285.1. Taxonomy (NCBI): domain Eukaryota; kingdom Metazoa; phylum Mollusca; class Bivalvia; order Lucinida; family Lucinidae; genus Lucinisca; species Lucinisca nassula. The sequence continues at coordinate 74,172,616 of OY757016.1, forward strand.
CCTCGCTATAACGACAGTATTTGTTCCCTTCTATGGCACCGTTATAAAGAATCCCGATTTGGAGTATGACGGGTACATTTTAAGGACATCCTCACCTTTTATCTTTCTCTACAAATGTTATAGATATATGTTAGAATCGCCTCATCGAGGCGTGGGTGCATTACAGCGTTTTGAATGTAACCCCCGACGATTTTAACCATTTGTGAAAAAAAATGCCTCACAGATACGTATACAAATGTCCTATATGCCGTAGAAAGAATGTGTTGTATATCGTTTGTCATTTGAGAAAAGTACACCGTGTGACTGCAGAAGACTGGTTGGAGAAAGTAGAAAGAATACGCGTAATTATTATAGGTAGTGTTGATAGTTGACCTTTCCAATAGAATATATAATCAAAGATATTTAAGTTCTGAAATAAAAACCAATCAGAAAGAAGGCATTGCGTATATAAACGACGCGTGAACGATGTATCGTCATTCTCATCATGAACGTCATGGACAGTAAAGCCGATCAACTCGACATGGAATTCTTCGAAAATAGACTCAAAACATTCGATACTTATCCTAAACAGATGCAACCGGATAAATACCAACTGGCAAGGGCGGGACTTTATTACACGGGGAAATCGGATTTATGTCAGTGCTTCAGTTGTTACGTAAAACTCAGCTCTTGGGAACGAGATGACGACGCCATCCAAGAACACTACAAATGGTCACCGAACTGTACATACATCAAGATGGTCGGGGCACCGCCTAAAATACAGACAGGGTTCATGTTCGGGTCAAGTGCGATCTTAAGCGGTTTCGGGAAAGCATCCGATAATTTAGCGAGTACATTGGATCCAAAACGCTGTAAAAACTGGAGAGTTAACGGAGACGAACCTATGTGAGCAATGTTTGGATTAATGCGTATGGCATTAACAATATTTAACGAGTTGTGTTGGTGGTTAAGATGCCGCCAGTTGCGAAGAGAAGCCAGAGAGGCTTCAGAACGGCGGAGAGAAATATTTGAAAGACAGCGACACGAACATTCATACAGCGTTATATCGTAAATTGTATTGCATTGTAAACTCGTAGGAATGCGTATACGTATTTATCCTTTACAATAAAACGGGTCAGACTCGGAACAGTACTCGTCTTCTTCGTATTTTAACCCCGAGCCACTAGCGAGTTATCTAGGTCCTGAAAAATATAATTGACAATACGGGAGGTGACCTGGCTACTTGTATCGATTACTGATCATTGCCTTCACTTTATTTTGAGAGTGTTTACAGCCTCACACTTCATATGTTCCATTTCTGTGGCGTATTTAGTGCTTCCAAAGGATAACCCTTTTATAGAACATATTAGGATAGAACGTGTGGCGGCCGTAAAAAGTCTCCCTGCCCTACATCGTAGTGTAGTTTAAATTTTCTTGTCCTTCGGGTTCATCGATTCAGTTGTGGAAATTTGAAAATATCTGAGGGTCACTGATGAGGCCTAATTGGCCGAAGCTAGCTAGTTGCTTCCAAAGGATAACCCTTTATAGAACATATTAGGATAGAAATGATTACAAAACAAACGTATAGTTTTACATATTTATTTACACGCAACGTAGTGGCAAATTATATATACATGTATAAATGTTCATGTAAAGTCTTTCCGTCTTCTTCTAAGCATTCTTTTCATTTTAGACACGATCAGGCGGTCGTTGAACTTCTTCTGGCGTGGGTTGAATTCTTTGATAATGTCACGCATGGTTTTTCCTCGAGATCTAGCCATCGCGTAGTACGCGCAGTATAGTCCGCTTACGTTAGAACTAGATTGTTGAAGCTGTTTATCGTTCATTAAGTAGGGTTTATTGAGTACCTCTTCGAACCCCACGCCGTAACTTCTAGGATCGTTTCCTACTGAATCGAAAAATTCGTACGGTCCGTCTTTGGGAAAATAAAATGTTACCCAGTGTTCCCCTCTTTGATAACTCGTGGATGTGTTGGAAATGACGAACCTTCCTCTTCGTTTTTTAATTGGGTCCGCTGAGCAGACAGTTACGGGGTATCCGGAAAGTATACGAGTCAGTTGATCGCTGTTCATCGTCGCTTAATATTTAAAGGTTGTCCAGTCTACCAACTGCCCGCTTTTCGCTCTCGGTTTCTTACGATCAGAGGCCTCGCCCTTATGCTCCTTTCGTTATCATGCTAGTTCTGACTTTGGCATTTCAACCGCTTGAGCCACTGGAGTGACCAATTTCACCACGGGTTTTTGCCGTTCTAGCATTTTAATTTCTTTTTGTCGCTGATCTTCCATTTCCTTTTGAAGACGGTTTCTTCTACCGCTACCGACGATATACCGTCCCTCGTGATCGGGCTGAACGTAGCCCTCGCTCAAGTCTTTGAAATGTTGGTACCACGCGTCGTAGTCCGGGACATAAGGCACCCATTTATTCAGTTTCTTGTCAAACACTTCTATAGAACCCATCTTTTTTCTCTAAATATAGCGATGCTTTACCCTTCTTACGTATATTTCATTCGGCATCGGATTCCTGGTTTTCATCGGTTTCTGTCAAGACATGGCCGGGCCAAACGCTGGCGAATAAATCCTTCCTCAGTTTCACGGCTTGCTGGATGGATTCGTCGACATTCATGTCATGCTGTATTCTTAACGTTTTAGCCGACTGTAGAATCTGCCGTTGAGTAGGATCCTTTTGCAGCCGGTGATAATCCATCAGAAACCTCGCGTAATCGTGCCTTAGTCTTTTCCTGAGGGAGGGCAAGTCCTCGTTTGCTGCGCGATGATAAGCGTCCTCGGGAGCAGTCCCATCTTCGATGTAGCTATTAACCTTGTCTTTAAAGAGCTCCGTATTCGATTGCCTTAGAGGTTCCTTAAACCTTCTCTCCCATATTTCTAGACACGGGCGGTCTTCTGCCAGCTCATCTTTGACGCGTTTACCCGGAGGTCTCATATAGGGGTAATGCGTGTCGTTTACGTCGATTATCGATTCCCTGTCATCGTCACTGTCTTCGTCATTTATATCGGACTCTTCGGATACCTCTAATTTCCGCTTTCTTTCTACCGGAAATATGTCACTGCGTAAACGCTCTTGTTCGGGCGTGCTCGATTTTAGGTCGACTATCAGGTACCCGTAAGGCTGACTCGTAGCCTGTTCGAATCGTTTCATAAACGCGGAATGGGATGCTGGATAAATTCTTCTCGCCCACGTCGCCACTTGTTGTCTGTCGATGGGATTATTGAAACGGACGAGGTATTGCGTGTTCAAAGCGATGTCTCTACAGGCTTTTCCTTGCGGAAATAGATTCTGCGTGAGATATACGACGGACAAGTTTCTGTGATGACTTCCCTTAGTAAAGAGGTCCGCAATTCTTTGATCGCATTTAGCCTCGGTCATCAACTCGTCAAAAACCAGGACGTTCCTTTTGCGGGTATCCACATACTCGGAGCTAGTCAGGTTGTCCGGTATACCGTGTACAAACTCTATCTGGGGAAGAGTGCGTTGCAAGTCGTCGTACAATCTTTGCCATTGACCAAAACACCATACGATACGCTCGGGTGGAGGGTATATGAGGTCGGACAGGAGTAATTTTCTAGTCCATTCCGTTTTACCGCTTCCGCTAGGGCCAGTCACCACCATAGAAAACGGGTGTTGGAAGGTAACGCCGTTTGTCATGTCTGGGACTATCCCACTACCGTGCGTATTGCGTTGATGTCTTAACAAAGCATCACGTCTCGAGAACCCGAGGTTACAGTCTGAGCATCGATTCATTTAAGTTTCAAGAGTTTACAGTTTGGTTATTCTTACAAACTTTTCACATCTTTGACCACCACCACCACAGACACCACTACAGCCACCACCACCACCACCACCACCACTCCCACCACCACAGCCACCACCACCACCACCACCCACCACCACCACCACCACAGACACCACTACAGTCACAACCACCACAGCCACCACCACCACCCACCATCACAGCCACAACCACAGACATTACAACCACCACCACAGCCCATAGCCACCACAACCACCACCACCACCACCCACCACCACCAATACCCGGTGTCTCTCCTCTTAACTCGTTCGAGAATACAACTGGTCCTGAATGTTCGATTTGCGAAAATCGCTTTCTTTTTTTTCACGTTATGTCTAATCAGATACGGCTAAGCTAAGGGTCTCATCTCTCAGATATTCTGTTACAAAAGCGAGCAAGTCTTTGAACCACTTTTCGTAAAACTCAATATCTTTCAATTGCATGGGACTTTTCTCTCCGGACGTAGGTATCGAATACAGCTCTCCCGTGCTCAGCTTATATCTGATGGGGTTGTCGTCGCTATCCGACGGTGGAGTTCTCGCGGGTGGGAAGAAATAACACTGTCCGCACCTTAGTTTTCGCTTTAGCCGTTTCCAGTAGTGCTTTACCGTATCGTAGATCTGCTTTCTGGTGTAGATCGTGTTGCCTTCCCCGTCATGGTGAGAAGTTACCCGGTAAAAAGTGAGTCGGGGTTCCTGGCCATAGTGAAATTTATAGTTGTCCTCGATCCAATTACATAGACCCCTTTCGTTGAAATTCCAGTTGATTTCGTTAATTATGCGCGTGTCCTTTTCGATGCACTCCTCTCCGCCGCAAGCCCGATATAATGTCAGAAACCTTCCCATCCTACCTGGAACGCAACGCTTGGTGTTTTCTCTTTGCGGATTCGTTTGAGAATGAAGTTATTTACTACAACCTTTACGTTTTCTTCGCCGATTTCATACGAGGCTGTCATTTGTTCACAGTATAGGTCGGTTTTTAATAGCAACCAATCGGTATGCGTCGTAGTCATTGTTAACATAGATTTTACTTATTAGAGTTCATTGTCTGATAGGAGAGTGAAAGTCGGATTTTGTTAAAAACTTTTCATATTATATTAGGGTTTGAAGCAGTTTGTGCGCGTTTGTAGGTGTGAGCGTGTGCGGATGTGTGTAATGTAGGCCCATTCGGGGGTTACATTCAAAACGCTGTAATGCACCCAACGCCTCGATGAGGCAATTCTAACATATATCTATAACATTTGTAGAGAAAGATAAAAGGTGAGGATGTCCTTAAAATGTACCCGTCATACTCCAAATCGGGATTCTTTATAACGGTGCCATAGAAGGGAACAAATACTGTCGTTATAGCGAGGGCCCTCTGTACGGGATATTTAGCTCCCCGCCCCCTCTAGGCTCAAATAAATAGATCGGGCTGCACGTGTCTTTCACCCCCACGAGTACTGGTAAACCGCTTATTGGGTCTAGGCCAAACATCCCACTTATTAAGCTGACCATGACACCGCACCAGCGTTTGGCAGTAGTTATATCCTAAATGTTGGACTGGAAGAGTGCTGCTGCCGTGCACTGGCAAACGCCGCGCGTACAACGTTAAAACGACGTCGTTTCGTTTAACACGCGCAACAATTCGCGTGAACGACTGACCGACTGCCCCTGACCAAACGGAGCTAACCCTGATCGAGCGCGTATATCGCTCCGCCTCCGCTATGCCCTCAGTCGTTGGTCGGTTATAAAAATGACATCTCAAGCCCTGTCGCCCAATGAAGCCAATAGGGTTTATTAGCGCGAACTGACAGACTCGCGCCGCTTTGCTTGGACAGGCTTAGATCCTCTAAGCGGTTTACAAGTACTAGTGTGCGGACCGGATTCAACTCTGCGTGGAAGCATCACGCAGCCCATATATTTCTTCGAGCCCCTATGGGCGGGGGCCGTTGTGATGGTAAGTATGTGTGTGTGAAGTTTCGTGACAGCAGGACAAATCCTTTCGAAGTTATGACCGATAAATATTTTGGTTTAGGTGCGACAAACTGACTGACTCGGTGATTTCTATTGGGCACCCACAATACTGTGTGGGGTCCTATTTAAGAAGGGCAGTAACTCCGTAAATAGTGTTAGCATGGTTATGTTTATTGCATTCCGCGATTTCTCTCATAGCCCCCCATCGGTGTATCGAGTTTCACTAAATTACCTTTAAAACTATCAGAGGTACGCTCCGGACAAGCTTTATATGTCACCCCGTCTCCGCTATGCCCTTAGTCGTTGGTTGGACATAAAACGGACAAGCGCGTACACTCGTACATGCGTATAAGACGCCGTGGTATACAACGTTGCACCAACGTCGCGTCAACGAGTTTTTTCTTTCACTAACATTTTTAGGATAATAACGCTAATCATCATCCGTTTATCATTTTGTTGTTCTTTCCCCTTTTGCGATCCGAGATACAAATGTTATAGATATATGTTAGAGTAGCCTTGCCGAGGCGGTTCTCATGGGTACCCACAACTATGTCTTGGAGCAGTAATAAGGAAAATAATGTTTACCCCTGCAAAGCCAAATTTTACTGTATAAAAGTTGGGTTTAAATATATTAGAATCGCCTCGATGAGGCGGTTCTAACGAGTACCCACAACCTATGTCTTGGATCAGTAATAATGAAAATAAGGTTTACCCCACTGCATACCCAAAGTTTACGGTTTAAAAGCTAGGTTTAAGGGAGTCGAAATTATATGGGCGCGTTTTCGCGATGATTTTACGAATTTATAATAGCGACAGAAGCGGAGCAAATTCTTTCCGTATCATTTTTCCCGGGATTCTCCGAGATATAAATATTGTAGATATGTCCGGTAAAGGTCTCGCACAACTGGAAGCAACGCCCCCAAAATGACCTGTTTGAAGCGGAAATAAGAAAAATATTTTTTCACCTGAAATTTTTCAGTTTTGGTTAGTAATTTTTTCCATATATTTGCATGGGCGGAATTTCGTAATGGTATAAGGCCTAAAAAGTCCCGTCACACCGCGCAGACTTTGCGGACGTATTACATCTATTTTGTTTTGGTAAAAATATTTCTATGTTGAAAACGGGGCAAAATGATTGATCCGCCCCCGCCCATCAGGGGCTTAGAGCTGCGAGTCGGCCCGGCCATGCGTATAAACCCTATTGTTTTTATTAGGCGGCAGGTATTGAGATATAAATATTGTAGATATGTCCGGTAAAGGTCTCGCGCAACTGGAAGCAACGCTCCCAAAATGACCTTTACGGCGTTGACGGGGACGTTAAACCTCAAATCGAACAAACCAAACTTTTTTTTTTCCGGGACGCGGTCCATTCCTAGTTTCTCGCATCAAATCGAGCTCTTCCAACACCTTCCATTGTTTTCCGGTTTTCGAGGCGATAATCGTTTTGCGGGTGAGAGAATTAATTTCATCAATACTATACCGGGTAGTATCTCCCTAAATATTGGGATAGGAGCGCTCGAGCGAACGGGGTAGACCCCGATCACCCCGACCTAATCGGGGACGGCGATCTTCGCCAATCCGCGGGAACATCTTTCGCCTCAAAATTTAGGATACTTACGGCGTAATTACCGCGAGTTACGTCATTCGAACACTCGTCCGATATTTAGGGTAGTTTGCTAGTTTCGTCATCTAATGGTTTCGCTCACGTTTCACCGGAAGTTATACGCTTGCGCAGACCGGAAGTTATACAAGTGCTGCGCATGCGCAGTCCATGACGCCCAAGTAATGCTAATACTACTTACCTTGATCGGTGACTTCCTTTAACATCACTTTTGTACCATTTGAGATAGAGCCATCATATTGGCATGTAGGTTCCTTGTGACAAGGGCTTCCCACTCATACGAAAAATTTGATCTGTGACTTTGACCTGTAATCTACTTTAAAGAAATTATTAAACTTGGCTCGGGGACATGTTCGTGTTTTACAAACTCATCTTAATGATTTTGATTTTACGGCCCTTTAAAGATTATTTCGCTTATTTTGAGCCGATCGTTGATAAACCGGTGAACCCAGAGGAAAACCACCTGGCTTTCTGTTGCAGAACTTGGCGTCTCAACTGTGGCCCGTGTGACGCTCGAACAACAGCGGTGAGATACCTCATGATTACCGAGGCCCGTATAGGGTAACGTTTAAGGGAGCGGAGTTTGTTTGTTTGTTATGGGGTTTAACGGCCCGGTCAACACTATTTTAGGTCATTTTGGGCTGGTCAGTTTACCTATCCACACTTTTCCTGGGCAGGCTTATACGTAAGTGGTTAACCAGTACAGCGCAGAACTGCCCTTCTCGAATCAGCGGAATGGAGAGAATGACCGTAGAAAAGATTCCATTATCAATCTCCGCGCAAGAATGTTGCCGACCCCGGCAGGCATCAAACCCGCGTTCTCCTGATCACCAGTCAGACGCGCACCCGACTGAGCTGGGAGCGGAGTACTGCACTAGAAAATTAAGAGACTCAAGATCAATTCCAAACATCTCTATATTGTTGTATCCTTGAGCAAGGCGCTTAGCAATGACCATGCATGGACTGATTTAGGAAAAGGTGGTTTTAACATGGCCGAGGGGTTTTGAATCGCCCAGTTAGCCAAATCCCCCGTCCCTCCCACCCTCTAAATCCACCACTCGCATCGACATGTCAGGAATGCCCGCAACGTGATGTGGGTCAACTTGTGATCGGGATCAACGCGATCCCTAGTGTGAAAGCAACTTAATGGGGATTACGTTTGTCCCTGGTGTAAATTAAGTTAGATCAGGATTATGTTTCTAATATCATCGCTGCTTCATTCCCCAGTATGTAAACATCTGCTTATTGAAAAAGAATTGTTTAATCACCTACCTGGTTCCTGACCACTTCTGATATAGGACTTTGTCCAAGGTAGCCACGCCAACAACAGAATACTAGCACACAAATGTAGTCCCATTCTGTAGCAAACCCAACGCTGCTAATGCGTGAATGTCATCTACTGGAAGAGACACAGGTAAGACCGCATCACAATATAACATCCTAAAAATAGTATATCAATTTGAACCAAACAAGCACGCAGACAGCGTTAACCCAAACTTGAATCAATGTTGAAACAGCCATCACGTGAATAAGTCCGTGAAATGAACACCCCATAAATCCCACTTTATATAGAGAAAATTGCAGTTTTCGGGGGTATACATTATTTTTCTTATTTCTGCTTCAAGACATAGGTTGTGGGTACTCGTTAGAACCGCCTCAATGAGGCGGTTCTAACGAGCACACACGACCTATATTTTCAGTGTAAATAAGAAACATATCACGGATTTTCATCAGAAAAGTAGCTATTTTGGAAATGTGAAAAAATGCACCATGTCGGACGGGTGTGTTATCGTAATGGTTTTCGATGAGTTCAAATTGAGTGTCAGCTGGAAACGGTGGAAACATGACAGCACAAGATAATCACAACAATGTAATTGTATAAGGGAAACATGGCAAAAACAAATCGTATATCAGAATTTCCCTCGAACGTCTCTGACCAGCAGTGATTTATAAATACTGATAACACCCCTACCCATATATCTTTCTAACACTAAAATATATAGAAGAAACTTGATACAAATTTAATTAAATTCATGCATTTAAAAATTTAAAATAAAACATATTTAAAAGTAATCAGAAACAACATTTTCTGCTCTTTATTCTGATTTAGAATATTTTATTTTGTTAAATGCGTACGTAGAAATCTGGCACTATATAAGAATTGGTAAAATTTGTCAAAAAAAAGAGAGATATTTCTTGAGGTTTCAAACAATACAATCTATTAGATAGGGCAAACTGCATCCGAGTTTTAGTAGTAGTTGTTGTTGTTGTTGTTGCTGCTGCTGCTGCTGCTGTTTCGGACTAAGGGAAGATCTACTGCGACTGAACAGATTTTTTAAACGAGCATATTCAGAAAAAAAAAGTGTTCTAAGCAGCAATTTTTTGTGGCAGTAATTGCAATTCTAACGCGGGTTACTGAAAAATACAATAAAAATTATATTGGCTCGAAGACGGGTGATTTGTTAACAAATTTTCATGTCGAGATGCTGATTTTGTTTGAATTCATGTTTAAAGTTCCCGTCATGCTCTGCCGCCCAGCGAAACCAATAGGGCTTATATGACTGGACGGTCAGACTCGCACCATTTTGCCCGTATAGCTTTGTATAGAATAACCTCACGCCTATATAATTTTGACCCCCTGAACCCCACTTTTATATAGTAAAACTGGGGTTCACAGGGGTAAACCTTATTTTTCTTATAACTGCTTTAAAACAAAGATTGTCGGTACTCGTTAGAGCCGCCTCGATGAGGCGGTAACAATCTATGTTTTGAGCAGTAATAATAAAAATATCACAATTTTCTTCTTAAAATTTTCTCTTTTTTCAGCGGTAAAATTTGCAATGTATTTTTATAGACGTGTTTTCGCAATGTTAAAAAGGAAATTCATCACTCCAGTGGTTCCATACACTAGATCCCTATTCTAAAGGTCAAAAAAGAATTTTAACCGACTTGCCTCTCCTACATAAAAGTATTTCTGCTTCCCATAAAAATTTCACTCAAAATTTTCGCGCGAAATTGACAAATTAAACTTAAAAGCATTGGTCTTTCTTGAAAATCTGTGTCTGTGATTTCAGACCGACGTTTGTTTATAGATAAGCCAACTCACGCACGGGAAAAGGGATGTGTTCAATTGCGCTTGCATCACTTAATGACACCTTTTTCTAAAGCTGTGTCCAGGGCCAACTTGCTTGAATGTTCAAATCAGATGGCGCTTTTGAAAAGAAAATAACATACCTTATGGAAAGGCAACTCTTACAAAATTATTTGGTTCGCTGCATCACGAAATCACACCTACGTATATGAGCAGGGCACAGCATTTGCTACAATTTACATGTGCACCCAGCGAAGATTAGATCAACGTGCGCATCCATATAGTCTGACAAGAGATTTCTCTTGGTGCATGAAGAAGCATTCGACCCTTAGCTATCCATAGAGCGCACAACGAAGACTCTGATCAGACTGCGCGGATGCGCAGGTTGATCTGAGTCTTCGCTGGGCGTACATGTAAATTGTAGGAAATGCTGTGCCTCGGCTCAATTATGATTCTGATACCCTTAAACCCCACTTTTATATTGTAAAACTGGGGTTTACATGGGTATAAATTATTTTCTTATTTCCGCTCACAAACTTAGCTTGTGAGTACTCGTCAGAACCGCCTCGTCGAGGCCGTTCTATCGACTTCCTACAATCTAATGTTTTGAGCAGAAATATGAAAAAATAACGGAATTTATATCCGAAAATAAAGAATCATTTTTGATTGTAAAATTTTCAATATATTTGAATAGGCGTGTTTTCGTAATGTGTCCACCGGGGTTCTACTTTTAAAGGGCTGAATAGATTCATTTCTTTAAGCGGAATGGGAACATCTGGCAGAATTTTCCGCCATTTTTCAAAGGGAGACAACTTTCGGAACTTCCTGTTCGCTTCTCTGTAAGCCCTGTCCCACTGAAAAAAGAGTCTACTCTTAAAGGAAAGAATTTGCTCCCCATGAGCAAATTCTTTCCTTTAAGAGTTGACCCCTATTGTCATGGGAGACAAAAATACTTTTGCAGAAGTTGCCTCCCCGGAAGGTGTATCCATTACCCTTAAGAGTGGACACCAACGCAAAAAGAAAGTCACCAAATTTGTCTCCCTTATAGAAAATAAAGAAAATATGCCAGGTGCATCTATTGTCCTTAATGTACATTTCCCCAGGTACAATAAAACTGACCACTCTGTAGAAGTTCCAACTGAGATTGTTTATGTACGTCGCAGGAAAACTAATGCCCACACGCGTGGAAAATAAAAGTACAATTTACTTATTGGTTTTCTTCTCTCAGGCGACATTTGAACAGAACTCTTCAATTAACTAATTCCATCATTAAAACATTTTAGCCGCGCCAGTGGATAACATGTCTAAAGCCTTCTTGTGATTGGTTTTCATGGAAACGCGCATGTGCGGTGACTGAATTTACCTTGTTCCTTGTCCGAAGCGTCCTCTGGTGTCATTTCTTCTGGGTGCGAGCAGTAAAGGCTCTAGCGAGACTGCGCATATATATGCGCAGTCTCGCAAGAGCCTTTACTGTTCGCATGATGAGAGAGACAATAGTCCTTTTCCAAAGCTCGGCATATTATAATCGTTTTATTAGGCAATGTCTGAAGCGAGGAAAACGATTTGGGTTGTCTCATGTGCCATCTTAAATATTAAAGATGATTCATAGTTACTTAGAAGAATTATCTTTCTTCCAAACTGAAGGAAATAGCTGGCCAATCCAACTATCTTAAAAACAATAGGTCCATAAAGGACCTGAATCGCTCACCAGAGTCAAGATGCTTTATCATTGGAGATCATCAATTTGAAGACTATTTTTTAGCTCACAAAGGTGTAACCATTTTGTAAATTTTGGTGCAAGTTCATTGGAGAAACAGTTCAATGACATTCTTTTGGGGCCCCGCCTATCGGAGCTAGGAGAAAGTGTTTGGATTGCGTGGTGCTTCCATGCAGAGCTGAATGAAACCGGTCGCACATGAGTACTGGTAAACCGCTTAGAGGGTCTAAGCCAGTCCAGGCAAAGTGGTGCGAGTCGGACCGCCCATCCTTATAAACCTCGGCGATGTTTAGGGCTATAATTATTTTACCAGCCAACTTGTTCAATGGAGCGGAACAATTTGGTACAGGGTCATAACAAAAATATTTCTGAGAAATTATTTTGAAATCGAGTCATGGGTTTGAGAGGATATCTTTGCAATTTTAAACTCTAGCCCCCATCACATTTTAGCGATTGGGACCATTGCTGTGACAGAATTATTTGTGTGAAATGGAGTTGGTTGTATTAAATGTCGACCACGTACAATTGTGGTTCTATTTTTAACATTGGCGACAGAACCATTTTAGCAGTTTTGGTCGAGAGTTAATATGAAACATTTTTACAATAATTTCATTATTTAGCCACTGGCTTGAGAGATATCGTTTGATTATCTTTTTTTCTGATTTGTTTTAAGCTCTAGTGGTCATCTTGTTCGGTAGACCCGAAAATTTAAGAAACTGTGGTACATGGCCATAAGAGAAATATTTCTGTCAAAATATTTTGAAATCAGAATCATCAGATCAATTCATATGAGCTTTTTAAAAGTTATTCTGTTTTAGCGCTGATAGCCATCTTGTTCAATGGAGCGGAATCATTTCAACAATTTTTGTGCAGGGCTATGTAACAAAAAAAATGTATAAACAATTTTGAAATAGGCTTCCTAATTACACGGGTGGTAATCAGGGGAACTAGCTCGAAAATGAGTCAATGGAAATTTGTTCCCTCGACACATCCGGGAACTCTCGAGCTAGCTCCATCACCAGGAAACTTGTAAACAAGGGTAGGTCTTTAAGAGTTTTATCACCATGTTTTTCTTTGTAAGCTATTTGTAAAAGAATCCGGCAATGCAGTGCCATATAGAAATGATTTAACTTTGTACAAGAATTTGCCATGGAAATTTGCAGCGCTGGAGTTTGAATGAAATGAAACTTTTTATCACGGACCTGAAAAATTGTCAATTTATTTCACGGAGATTTTGGCCGACGATTTTTCATTTTCCGTCAAAAGTACGCCCTTCACGCCCCCAGAAGCAACATCCCTAGTGAAATGAAACATGGAAAGTTTGAAATAAGGAAAAACTTTTGGCCGTGATTACGTAACTTGCGACTTATGACGAAATTTCTGTCCGAGCTAGTCTTCTCGACCAGGAGCTAGTTCACTCGACATGGAGATAGTGCCCTCTGGCTAGTGGGCCTGGTGGTTAAGTGCGCTGTCTGTCTAGTTTAACCTAGTTTAGCTGCAAACTCAAATTGAGATTTGACATAATACATTGTTATATTGAATATTCGAGTTTCTTTTCAGATGGGCGCTTTCCAAGGAAAAACTTCCAAAGGACTATTCCTGAGCAGAAAAAAATACCGGACATGCAACAACAAAACAAATTATATTCCAGTGCTAGAAAAGAAAAGTATATTATAATCGGGTGCCTCTTTACTTTTTATTCCCTAGATTACTATAGTTGTTCATGAATCATTCGACATAGTATCAACCCTAAATTTTGAGTATTATATCCGATAGAGGATCTATTTAAAACGCTTCTATGAATTTAACTAACTCAAATTATTGGCATTGGCACTATAATGTGATTTATCATATGACGTCATGCCTGAGAGTGTAATAACGTCATGTAATATTTTCGATAATCCACTAGTGGATTAAAAATGCAAATTAGCTAGATACGTCCCGTAACGTTACATGTACGACGTCCTTAACGACGTCGCGTTTAATAATGGCGGAATATTGACATTTTTGTAAACAAAGCGTGAATAAAATGCATTTTAAATGTCATATGATAAATAGAATCTTGCATTCGTGCTCATGTATTATTGGATTTATTAAACTCGTTGATAAAAAGGGATAAAATGCTCGGCAAAGCCTCGCATTTTATCCCTTTTCCTCAACTCGTTTAATAAATTCAATAATACATGAACACTCATGTAAGATCCTCTATTAATGCGCATCACTAGCTTGAGCCATTGGTATACATAGTTTGATTGAGTGATACCAAAAAGTAACGACATTTGTTGCATATTTCTTCCCTCTAACTTACGATTCGACAACCGTGATTTTTCTTTTAAGCTATTAGAATTCTAGTACTAAGTCCTGAAATGTACTGCAACAATTTTGAAATCGATCAAGACATAATGATTTTATGCCCCAAATTAAATTTGATTGATTGGTTGATTTGATGTTTAACGTCCCCGTCAACACTGTAAATATCATTTTGGAGACGTTGCTTCAAGTTTTGCGGGACTTTTATCCGACACTGAGATGAAATGACTTCTCAAGCCCTGCCGCCCAATGAAACCAATAAGGTTTTTAAGCATGGACGGTCCGACTCGCACCGCATTGCCTGGGCAACCTTAAATTATCTAAGCGGTTTTCCAGTACTCGTGTGCGGGTCGGTTTCAGCTTTGCCTGGAAGCATCACGCAGCCTATCTATTTATTCAAGCCTCGATTGGCGGGGGCTGTCTAAATTAGATCTAAGTTGGGAGTTTCAATGGGCAAAGGAGGTAACTGGAAAAATTTAAAGTTGCATTTTGAGAGAGTTATGAACCATATTCAGATTTTACAGCCAAAAGTATGTTTACAGTACCACGTTGTCAGTTTGGTGTATTCCTGCTAAAATAAAACAAAACCGTTTTATAAAGGAAAACCGTGACTCCCCTTTACTTCACATTTCACATGTGGAATGCCCAATTTAAGCACATTTTTCGGCATAAAATTGTCATTTGTTTACCGATTTTCAAAATTTTTCTGGCATATTTCAGAACTCTGAAATGCGAATAGCCGAAAAGAAAAATATTGTTGAATCCATGTTTAGAGCGAAGAAATATGCGAGTATGTCGTTTCTGAAAGATGGTGTAAGGAGAGTACAGCTGTAGATAATAATGGAGCAAAGATAGAAACTGATACAATCAGATTCCACATCCTGCTTAAAATATCGAAGGGAGATAATTTCCAGAAACTGACCGAACAAGTGACATTCGGAGTCAGGAACTCTTTCCCAAGCAGGTGGCAACTCATTTGTCCAGACTTAACTAACTTGAATAACATTGATAACATACATCATAGGCAAATTAAATAAAACACCGACACAACAAGCATAAAATAGTCAGGAACCACAGCAAAAGTACATACAAATGTACTAATGAGTTAGGAGGCCTTCATGTGGACTGAACAAATTATTTCGTAATCGCGACGGTAGTAAGGGCGAGGATTATGGCCACGTAAAATTGATTTAAGCCCTCCAGTGGAATTCGTTTCCGCTGACCGTTCCAAGGCGGTTCTTCTGTCGCGGTTTATTTTTGTTATGGTTTGTCTTTGGGTGTTTGTGTCGCTTGTATTATTTTATTTTTGATAGTCTATTGGCCATTTTGTGGGAAAGTAACTGTCCGTTTTGACATAAATTTACAATTTTTCAGGTCCGTGAAAAAAAGTTTCCTTTCATTCATACTCCAGCGCTGCAAATTTCCATGGCAAATCCTTGCGGGGCACAAAGTTAAATGATCATTTCCAGGTGGCACTGCATTGCCGGATTCTTTTACGAATAGCTTACAAAGAAAAACATGGTAAAAAAACTCTTCGAGACCTACCTTTGTTTACAAGTTTCCTGGTGATGGAGCTAGCTCGAGAGTTCCCGGATGTGTCGGGGGAACAAATTTCCATTGACTCATTTACGAGCTAGTTCCCCTGATTACCACCCATGAGTTAAGGGGATGGTGTCTTTTTAAGAAATTTTTGACGACGGCCGATGGACGGGCATAAAGCAGTCACAGTTGCCCACCTTCAATTTAGATGAGCTAATAAGGTGAAAATCTTAGCAAAATAGCAAATGGAACCAAAAACGCTACTAATTAGTACGGAATTATCAAGTTTGTAGACTTATGATAGAGCATAATACATGTGACAGAGTGGCGCATTGCCAGGAAACCACCAACTCGGAATAGAAGTTCTAATGCTCAGCGTTCTTCCAGTATTATAGAACCCAATTGGACAGTATTATTCTACACATGCGCATAGTGTTGACCAATAAAATACTTTCAAGTAGGACAAAATCCACTTCTAGCTTTTCAGGTAGGACAAAATCCACTTCTAGTGGAAAAACAAAGAAAACCTTAAAATTTAAGGTCGCTGTGTGTGGGAAAGAGTCTGAGCTCTTACCCAATGGGGTCATTTCTGTAGGACAATGCATAGTTTATGTATTTCTTTCATACTTAACTTATTTTATTAAAATAGGTTTGCGATTATAGTTAAGTTTCGTATTTACTTATGACGCAATTTAATAGTTTGCATGTTTCTATCTATGTTTCTATCTATGCAGCTGAACATATCAATAATGAATTATTGAAACTCCCTTGGTATTATTGAAACTCCCTAAGCCTAGCATATATGAATTTATTACGTTTGAAATCAACACATTCTTGCCAAATAACCCATTTTGGAATCAAAATTATTACTGGTGACATGTCGAATGACATTCATTCATCAGGTCCTTGTCAAACCGTTTTGTCCTAGAACAAATGTCACAGGGCCTGTAAAGGGTCTTTATTGTTTTGTCAAAGAATATAAAATTATATAAACCTTACAATGAAGGCGAGTCAATAAAAACAGCCTTACTTATTTCTGGGTGAGATCGATCTCTTCTTTTACGATGTAATTGCCCACTAGACTGATACATTGGACCAACGCTGTTCCAGTGCCATCAGCCCAGAACTAAAGAAGCCAGGGTCCTTGTCTCCGACCCACTCCGACCTTTTCGTTGAACCGGAAATGACGTCCACGTTTGTTTGTTTGTATGATTTGAGGTTTAACGTCCCCGTCAACACTGTAAAGCTCATTTTGGAGACGTTGCTTCCAATTTTGTGGGACTTTTACCCGACATTGAGATGAAATGACATCTCAAGCCCTGTCGCCTAATAAAACCAATAGGGTTTATAAGCATGGACGGTCCGCCTCGCACCGCGGTTCCTGGACAGGCTTAGATCCTCTTAGCGGTCTACCAGTACTAGTGTGTGGGCCGGATTCAGCTCTGCGTGGAAGCATCATGCAGCCCATATATTTCTTCAAGCCACTATGGGCGGGGGCCAACGTATATCCTTTTCCAAGTTTGGGAATAGGAAATGGTAACTAGGAGCTAAGTCCGGAGGATAGGCGGGGTGCGACATTAGCTCGTACCCATTCCACTGAACAGCAGCCATTGCAATTTTGCAAGTGTGGACCCTTGCATTGTCCTGTTGGAGAAGAATCCCTTTGGAGAGTTTACCTCAGCGTTTTCACAGATCACAATTCTCAGATGGTCTAGCAAATTTACATAATACGCACCTGTTTTTGTACTTTTCTTTGCTAGAAAATACTGAAGAGCATAAAAATCATACTTTATGATCATATCAGAAAGTGTGTGAAGCTCTCACCTTTCTACTTGACAATATTTACATAAGATTTGGTACTAAGTCATTTAGACAAGTTGTGTCAGTGTGTGTATTCCGATGGTACTAATTGCGCACCACTTGTGGCTGATCTGTTTTTGTTTTATAATGAGAGAGACTTCATGATGTCCCTTTCTGCTGAAACCAGTCTGAACTTATTGAAGCTTTTAGCTCCACTTCTATATATTTGGATGATTTATCAAATATTGATGGTGCCTGTTTCGGTGGTTTGATCAGTCAAATTTGCAACCCCCCCCCCCCCCCCACGAGCTTCGGTTAAATAAAGCAAATTATTCTCATACCGAGGCCCCGTGTTTGGATTTACATCTATCTATTGTAGATGGGTTTGTTTCGTGCAAAATTTATGATAAACGCGATGATTTTGATTTTGAGATTGTAAATTTTCCTTTTTTGGATGGTGATGTTCCTCGTGCGCCATCCTATGGCGTTTATATTTCGCAATTAATTCGATTAGCCAGAGTGTGTAGTCATGTAACTGACTTCAACACTTGTAATAAATTGTTAACGGCTAAACTTCTTAATCAGGGTTATCGGTACCAAAACTACGCAAAGTCTTTTCAATTTTTATAGACGTCATTCTGGTTTAACTTCAAAATTCAGTATTGGACATAGGTCTCTTCTGCAACAAGGTCTATCGGAACCCGAATTTTATGGTGGCTTTGTATATAAATTCAGAAAAATATATAACCGCAGTGACTTCGGCGCCCAGTTTCGTGAGATCAATCTTCGGTGTGGGGGGATTGGGTGCAGCATGTGTGTTGTGCGGCGGGCTGCATGCATGGTGGTTGGCCCGGTCACGGTTGGCGGCTTTGCTTCCCTCTTTGGTTGCACGCCTGTGGGTCGGACCTCAAATTCTATGACGGTTCCAGCGTAAAGCGTAAAGACTTGCAGGGAATTAGAGCGATCTAATTCAATGTAACGTTGGTTGGTGCCTGATACTCTGTCTCTGGTTGGGCCCATCGGAGTCCAACTGTTGGTTTTCTTTTGATCCGGCATTTCGGTGGTTTCTTGCTGTCGAGTCCTCAACGTTGTTTCATCTCTGTGGTCGTTTGATTTTTTTTTTTGTGTGTGTTCATGGAGATGTTACACTGATGAGTTAGGGGGCCTTCATGCGGACTGAACAAATTATTTGTCTAAATCGCGACGGAAGAAAGGGCGAGGATTGTGGCCACGTAAAATCGATTTAACCCCCCCACCCCCACCCCACCCCCCACCCCCCCCCCACCACCCACCAGGTGGAATTCGTTTCCGCTGACCGTTCCAATTGGTTCTTCTGTCGCGGTTTATTTTTGTTATGGTTTGTCTTTGGGTGTTTGTGTCGCTTATATTATTTTATTTTGGATAGCCTATTGGCCATTTTGTGGGAAAGTAAATGTCATTTTGGCTTTCCGCTGTTGATGTTTCCATTGGGGTCTGTTGTTTCATGTTTGTGTTTCTTTCACTTTGGTGTCTCTGATGGGAACTGTGATTGTATCGATTCCTGATCATTGCCTCTACTTCTATTCTACATAATAACGCATTGTGCGTCACAAAATACAGTTGTCATCACCTGGTCAGCAGACGGTTGCGTTTTGAACTTCTTTGGCCTCGGATACCCCGGCCCTACCCCCTGGCGACTTCATTCTTTGGTTAATAATAATGGGCCCAGGTCTCATCTACAGTCACCAGACGTGAAAGAAAAGTATTTTCTTTGACCTAAACCGCTTCAACAATGCGCTGCATACCGATGCTCTGGTTGTCATTTGCTCGTTGCTAATGGATTTTGGGATCCAACGGGCTGTTAGCTTGCGCATACCCAAGCGATCATGTAAAATTGTTGAAACGCTACCATTTGACATGTGTAATGCATTCGCAATTTCTCCAACCTTAATTCGCCTATCAGAGTACACCAGACCCCGTACTGTGTTACATATTTCTTCATCGATGGCATCTGATGGGCGTCCAGACCTGGTTTCGTCTTCTAAAGACGTTCTAACCCGTTTGAATCCCCAAACCCAGAATTTAACTTGTACATAGGATTGTGCAGAAGACCAATAGACATTGGTCAACCCGTAATGTATTTCCTGACCTGTTTTCCCTTTCAAATACAAGTACCGAATTACAACACGGTACTCAACTTTTGACGAAAAGCGTTAGCCATGTTTGACGTTCAATATCTTATGAGTGAATGACACGATAAGGGTGCAATTTTGCCCTCATGCCTAAAACATTTATTGAAACAAGGCATGAAAATCTTGGTTGTCTCGGTCGATTGGAAATGGGATAGGCTGGTTACTTGTTTACTTGCACTCGTATATACAACAGATACTCTTATATGCAAACTCGTATATACACCCCCTTTATTGCAATTTTACATATCCAAAACTACGAGATAGATGAGTGCGTTCACCATCAAGGGCTATGCAGCTTGAATGATCATATCAAAGTAACAACCCCGATATGTATCAATCCACTTATATCACAGCAGATACGTTAAACTGATCGGAAACATATTCAAAACTACAAGTGAAAGGCGGACTCTTTTTAGGGGTATAAATGCACTTTCGGCAGAGACAACTGTTTCAAAAAATAAATTTGCCTCCATAACATTAGAACTCAGCTTGTAAAAGAAAGAGTTGTCTCCCGAGGGTTGGCCTAGCTGGCTTCACGGATAATCACCATAACTGTCATCATCATCACCATCATCATCATCATCATCATCATCATCAACATTGTCATCATCATCTTTATCAAACTCGAAATCTCCGAATCATATTCATCATCATCATCATCATCATCATTGTCGTTGTCGTCATCATCTTCTTCATTTTCTTCTTCTTTTTCTTCTAACTCTCCGACTTACCAGCATCACCATTATCGTCATCCTAGTCCAGCCCATCATCATCATCATCATCATCTAACTCAAACTCTTCGACCGACAACACCATCAAACCACGTCACTCGAACTACACATAACACTTTTTATCACATGACGTCGCGTCTGAGAGTGTAATAACGCCATGTATTTTTGCGCAACATGTTTCTTGGGAAGTTGTGCGGGCAATATGTTGTCTTGTGCGGGCAGGGTGTTGTCTTGTTCGCGCAACGTGTTATCTTGTGCGCACGAGATGTTGTATTGTGCGGGCAGGGTGATGTACTGTGTGGGCAGGATGTTGGGTTGTGCGAGCGAGATGGTGTCTTGTGCGGGCAGGGTAGTATCTTGTGCGCGCGGGACATTGTCTTGTCTGCGCGGGATCTATGTTGTGCGGACGAGGTGTTGTCTTGTGCGCGCAGGATGGTGTGTTGTGCGGGCAGGGTATTGTGTTGTCCGCGCAGGGTAATGTCTTGTACGGGTGAGGTAGTGTCTTGTCTGTGCGGGGTGGTATGTTGTCCGCGCGGGATGGTGTGTTGTCCGAACAAGATGATGTCTTGTCCGCTCAGGATATTGTCTTGTTCGCACAACAAAATAAAGGGGAAAATTCATGTCCCTTCCCGGGTTCCGTAGAAAGTTCTGCAATTCTTCTAAAAATGATCAGGCCATGGTTAAAAATCCATGTTGGGGGTTATAGTGGGGTTATGTGTCCAAAGTATGTAGATTGACTGGCAACAATGAGGACCCAGATAGGACTGCTCCTGCTGAGCAGTCAGGTCTGGGTCTGCACTGGTTGCCTAGATCTTTCTGACATGTTTCTGGGTCTCCAGAGCTTGGAGAAAAATTCACAGTGTTCTTAGGGTTCAGAGAGGAAGAGGAAAAAGAAATAAAAAACAAAATTAACAGCAAACGGTGGGGACCCTGACATGGCTGCTTTTCTGAAGCAGGCGAGTCTGGGTCTACACTGTTTGCCTAGATGTCTCTGACGTGTTTCTGGCCCTCCAGAGATTGGAGAAAAGTTAAGTCCTAAAAATTTGGATATCTGAAAGTTCTGTAATTCTTCTAAAAATGATCAAGCCATGGTTAGAAATCTATGATCAGACTGACTTTACAGTGGTGTACGTATCCAAAGTGTGCAGATGAACTAAGAGCGGTGAGGACCCTGATGGTACTGCTCCTACTGAAGCAGTGGAATTTGGATCTTTACCGTTTGCCTAGTTCTGTCTAACCATAAACTTTGGTTTATTACGGTATTGTATGATATCATTCATTGGTGTTACATGCATTTATGTATGGCTACATGGAAAACAAGTTGGCTGCTTTCAAAAAACATCCAATAGGTTTGGTCTTGTCAGTCTACATTCTGATTTGAGCCAGCTGATATCATTATCCCACTTAATGCATTTTTTAATAAAAATAATAAACATTAAACGTTCCAATGCGGTTCTTCTGTCGCGGTATATTTTTGTTATGGTTTGTCTGAAGTTTGGAGGCCTTCATGAGGACTGAGCAAATTATTTGTCTAAATCGCGACGGAAGTAAGGGCGAGGATTGTGGTCACGTAAAATCGATTTAAGCTAACCCCCCCCCCCCCCCCCCCCTCAGTGGAATTCGTTTCCGCTGACCATTCCAAGGCGGTTCTTCTGTCGTGGTTTGTTTTTGTTATGGTTTGTCTTTGGATGTTTGTGTCGCTTATGTTATTTTATTTTGAATAGCCTATTGGCCATTTTATGGGAAAGAAACTGTCATTTTGGCTTTCTGCTGTTGGTGTTTCCATTAGGGTCTGTTGTTTCATGTTTGTGTGTCTTTCCCTTCGGTGTCTCTGATGGGAGCTGTGGGTTGATTGTAACGATTCCTGATCATTGCCTCCACTTCTATTTTTTAATACAAAACGTGTATATAAAATTTCGAAGTCTGTGACCTTGGTATCAGGAGAGGTAGGTAGTGATGAGTATTCTGTGGTAAATTGTTTAACGCCATGGCAAGTATAAACTAAATGTACCTTACATATGGTTTACACGTGTATAGC
The DNA here is from genome assembly GCA_963580285.1 of Lucinisca nassula. NCBI lineage: Eukaryota > Metazoa > Mollusca > Bivalvia > Lucinida > Lucinidae > Lucinisca > Lucinisca nassula. The sequence continues at coordinate 74,195,397 of OY757016.1, forward strand.
AATAAACTTAACCAAACGAAAATGTAAACCGAATTTTTCAAAGGTCATAACTCTGTTAATATTTGGTGGACAGTAATTCTCGAAATTTAAGGCACATCTTCACATCTTAGCCTTACTACATACACATTTTAGGCTTAATCGGGTGAAAACTGTATAGTAGGAGTTATACGGAAACGCAAAAAAGTATGCGAACGGACGGATGGACTCCAACCCCATAACCTAATACGACCGTTTTTTTGTTGTTGTTTTTTTTTTGTTGCTGTTGTTGTTGTTGTTGTTGTTTTTCAAACGGGTATATAAAAAGATTTTTCCTAAGTCATCAGGCCTTCTATAGGGCCTTGGTTATCTATTTCATGTGTTATTAACGTCCCTGTTAACACTGTATGAGTCTTTTTTGAGACATTGCTTCCAATCTGTCGCCCAATGGAACTAAATGGTTGAAATGCATAAACGGTCCGACCCTAGCCACTTTTCCTGGGCAGGCTTAGAACTTCTAGGCGAATTAACACTACTCATGTGCGGCTGGTATCAGCTCTGTGTGGAAGCATCATGCAGCCCAATCTATTTCTTCAATCCCCGATGGACGGGGGCCGATCAGACCTTGGGGCAATTTATTGGACTGCATGAGCTGAAACGGACCGAACTTTGAAGTATTGTTGAACCGCCTAGGAAGATCTAAGCCTGCCCAGACAAAATGCTGCGAATCAGACTGTATCTTAAACCTCGGCAGTTTCTTTGAGCCGAGAAAAAAACTTTCACTCCGCAAAAAACCTGAAATTTGCAATCCCTTTGTATATCTTTCTGGATCACAATTTAATTGTAAAAGAAACTGATTAGTAAAACGTCAAGTATTGAGTGGAAATAAAGAACACCACTCTCAGCTTATCAGATACAATAGCTCCCATCGAATGCGCCAAAAAGTCTTTTAACAAATCAGTCTGTAACTGGTGGCAGGTCACTTAGTAGTCATGAAGTTTTTGAACAGAAACTATTGCTATCTGTGCTGGGCTCAAGAACAATAAACAACGACCCATCAACGTTATGACTGTTTCGCTCCCTAAATATTTTATATATTTGGAAGAGTTAGAACCTTCGACCTTGGCACTGACGTTATTTCTAGTAGCAAAGACATGAAAATGTTTTTACACCCCCAGCGATCTTCTTTATGTTTGGTTTTGCGATCCTTTCAAGATTACATCAATCACATCAAGCCGATCGTTAATAAGAGGTGAGCGAAAACTGGAGTACCCGATGAAAAACCTCCTGACCTTCCGTTGCAGAACTTCTCATTATGTGACCTGAGCCATGCTCAAACCTACAGCGTTGAGAGACCTAATGATTAAGAGTCAGCACTCTTATCCACTAGGCCACGGAGGCCCGTTACACCCAGCGATCTTTTTAATGAGGAAAAATTACGTTCTCTGTCTTTCCAACATTTACATAATCGTATTATTAGAGCTATCAGCGTACCGAAAGATGTTCAGAATGTATAAATCTGTTCCTATCTGTGTGAAGTAAACTTTGCAATTTTTGTTTATTTGTACTTAACGGCCCAGTCAACACTGATTTGGGTCATGTTTGGGCCTGTCAGTGTACATGTCCACGCTTTTCCTGCGCAGGCTTATCCGTAAGCGGTTTACCAGTTCAGTGAACATTCTGTCGCCAAAAACTGACCCCTGCCCTTCCTGAATCAGCGGAAGGGAGAGAATGACCATAGAAAAGATTTCATAATCAATCTCCACGAAAGAATTTTGCCCTGCCTGGTAGGTATCGAACCCGTGTCTTCCTTATCACCAGTCAGACTGCATCCGACTGGGCTACCGCAGCCAGCCACACTTGGTGAGTAGTAGTAGTTATGTTCTGTTGTTTTTCGTTTCCATGGCCCCATGGACTTACGCCATAATGGCATTGCATGACGAAAAATTTGCGAAAATGACTGCGGCTGTTATAAGTTCCCCATAAGGGAAATAGATACGCCTTAAGGGGTTGGGGCTACTCCTGCAAAAGTAGTTTCTCTTTGGATGTGTCTATGGGGTATACTCTTAAAGGAAAGAATTTGCTCCTGGGGAGCAAATTCTTCCCTTTAAGAGTAGACCCCTTGAGGAGCAAATTCTTCCCCTTTTAGAGTAGACCCCTTTTTCAGTTGGACAGAGCCAACAGAGTAGCATCCATAAGGTCCTTAAAGTTGTATTTCCATCACGAATTCATGCGTATAGAATTATGATCCCCTTTTATATGTTCTATTAAAGGGTTATCCTTTGGAAGCAAGGAATACACCACATAACTGAAAAATATGGTGTGCACATGCTTTCTGGGCCAGACTAGCTAGTTTCGGCCAATTAGGCCTCATCAGTGACCCTAAGATATTATCAAAATTCCACAGTGGAATCAATGATCCCAAAGGACAAGAAAATATAACCTACACTATGATGTAGGGCAGGGAGACGTTTTACCGCCGCCACACATTCCCATACACCAGTTGAAGTGAAGTTAAATATGTTCTATAAAAGGGCTATCCTTTGGAAGCAAGGAATACACCACAGAACTGAAAAATATAAATTGTACAAGTTTTCTGGGCCAGACTAGCTAGTTTCGGCCAATTAGGCCTCATCAGTGACGCTCAGATATTTTAAAAATTCCACAATAGAATCAATGATCCCAAAGGACAAGAAAATATAATCTTCACTTTTATATAGTAAAGCTCGGGTTTGCAGGGGTATACATTAATTTCCATATTCATGCTCTGAGACACTAGATTGTGGGTTCTCGATAGAATCGCCTCGTCGAGGCGTTTCTGTTGACTCCCTGCAATTTATGTTTTGAGCAAAAAAGGCAAATAATCAAATTTTCTTTTTAAAATTTCTTTTTCTTTGGCCAAAAAAAGACAATGTATTTGTATAGGTGTGTTTCGAAATATGGTAAAAATGGTAGACTAACTGCCACACCGGCCAGTTGTATCCATTTCCCTTAAGATATTTATTGTTGGAGTTGAAACGCTTGCTTTTCGGTCTGTTTCGCTATTCAGACAGGCTGTTTCCTGTAATTGCAGTACAGGATCGATCCCGGGCTTCTTCAGACTTTCGGATGAGTCTTTAAACCGAGGCCCAGTCTCCGTATGACCTTAGCTGTTGGTGGGACGTAGAACTAAAACTCACTGTAATTGCAGTATAGTATTGCATCATCGTTAAAGCTGATTGGGTGATTGCGTCACTTGCCCCTCCATGGAACAGTTACAATCTGGCCATTAGACCCGGTTTGCCCGCCTCATGGCGACCAAACCAACAATGTTATATGTTTGCAAATTCTGGATCTCTTATGCACAAGCATTGAGGACCCTGAAAGGACTGCTCCTACTGAATGGTCAACTATGTATCCAGATCTCTCTGAACCTTAAACTTGGGGTTATGAAGTTGCATTCATGTATGACTGCACTGAAAGAAGTGATCAGTGTTTGCGAATTCTGGATCTTTTATGCACAGGCAGTGACGTTCCTGATAGGACTGCTTCTGCTGGGGGAGTCAGATCTGGGTCTGCACTGTTTGCCTTGATCTATCTTACCACAAACTTGTTTTTTATGGGATATTATTGGTTGCAACATGCATTTATACATGGCTGCGTTGAAGCAGTTGTCTATGTTTGCGGACGCACAAGTAGTGACGACCCTGATAGGACTGCTTCTGCTGAAGCAGTCAGATCTGGATCTGCACTGTTTGCCTAGTTCCGTCAAGCCATGAACTTCAGGTTATTACGGTTTTGTATAATTGGCTGCGTTGAAAACAATGATCTATGCTTGCAGATTCTAATTCTATTATGTACAGATGGTGCCGACCCTGATAGGACTGCTCCTACTGAAGCTATCAGATCTGGATCTGCACTTTTTTCCTAGATCTATCTGACCACAAACTCAGTTTTGTGGGATATTATCGGGTGCAACATGCATTCATATATGGCTGCGTTGAAAACAATGATCATTGCTTGCAGATTCTAATTCTTTTATGTACAAGTAGAGACGACCCTGATAGGACTGCTCCTACTGAAGCAGTCAGATCTGGATCTGCACTGTTTGCCTAGATGTTTGTCCATTAACTTAGGGTCATTGACCCATTTTTTGTGCCAAACGGGGTCTTTCTCCTGATTTATAGCAGAGTTCATTAAAAAAATATGGGGTATCGTGTTTTTTTTTTTTGTTTTTTTTTTTTCATCAAGTGGCTGGGCTTTTGGCAAGCAGTGGAAGCCCTGTTCAGGCGCCGGGTTCTGCGGCGTCTGATCTTGTCCTGCACTGTTTGCCGGGGTGCCCCTTTTGGTACTGAATGGGTTAGTGATATCACTGGGGTGCAACATGCAGTCATGCGTTGAGAACAATGATCTGTATTTGCAGATTCTGGATCTTTTAATGTGCCCTCCACCTGTAGATATTGATTGTCAGCAAGCTGTATTTCGAATCACCTACATTTTTGTGTAGCTCTAATTCAGCCACAACTAACAACTGCAACCTGAGCCAGGCGGTTTGCCGTATAAGTGTCCTTAATGTTTGGACAGAAGAGTAACCAGGGCAGACCCAGATTGATCAGCTTCTTTCCGATCAGGGTCTTCACTTTTTGCTGTTCTAACTAGTTTAAACATGTCCATATTTGTAAACTAAGACTGTGATTGCAGTATATGTACATGTACGTCCAGACTTTTGGGTATTTTTGCGGTAACTGTCATAAAGTGGGAGAAGAGGGGAGGAAAGAAGAATTTTTTTTTTCTCTCCATCTTTAATGAGCCGTGTTATAGGGAGGTCGTGATACATGTAATTGTATGTTTTTCGTTGTTTCTTTGCATTAATCTAGTTTCGTATGTCCATCAGGGCTTTCCTGTTTTCTTAATAAACTTTGAAACTTTGTATTATTTTCGGTAATCCACTAGCGGATTAAATAAGCAAATTAGCTAGATACGTCCTGTAACTTTACATGTACGACGTTCTTAGCGACGTCGCGTTTACTAACTGCGGAATATTGGCTTTTTTTTTATAAACAAACGCGAATAAAATGCGTTTAAATGTCATATGATAAATAGAACCTTGCATTTGTGCTCATGTAAGATCCTCTATAACTTGTTTTCTAAATGAAAAATGGTGCCTTCTCTTTTTTCGCGTACTGCTTTGTATAGGCTCAAACTACCCATTGTTGTGTTCAATGGACTGTGGTTTTCGCACGAGTAAGTGAAAAGATCACTACTTCCCATGGTTAAAGGGCAACTTCAAAAGTAAGAAAATCAGCTCATTATGCTTTATATTTCGTTTTCTGACATCATCGCAAACGGTTTTAAGTTATAACTCTAATACAAACAAACAAAACTATGTTTAAAGGGCTGTAACTTCGAAAGTTAGGAAACCAGAGTTAGGATGATTTTTGTCATCGGCTCGTCGTCTCATTATGATTCACATTTCTGTGTAATGTTTTATGAAAGTTCCAGAAAATTTAAATTTAATTCTATGTAATGTTGGTTGGTACCTGATGCTCTGACTCTGGTCCGGCCAATCGGAGTCTAAATAATGGTTTTCTTTTGCTCCAGCATTTCAATTATTCTTGCTATCGAGTCATCGCCGTTATTTCATCTCTGTGGCCGTTCGATTTTTGTATTTTCGGAGATGTTGCACTGATGAGTAAGGAATCCTTCATGTGGAATGAACAAATTATTTATCTAAATCGCGACGGAAGTAAAGGCGATGGTTGCGGCCGCGTAAAATCGATCACACACCGTTCCGAGGCGGTTCTTCTGTTGCGGTTTAATTTTGTTTTAGTTCGTCTTTGAAGGTGTGTATCGCTTATATATTTTGTTTTGGATAGCCAAATGGCCATTTTGTGGGAAAGTAACTGTCCTTTCGCTTTCCGCTATTGCTGTTTCCATTAGGGTCTAGTTATTTCACGTTTGCGTTTCTTTCCCTTTGGTGTCTCTGATAGGGGGTGTGGGTTAATTGTATTGATTCCTGATCATTACCTTCACTTCTATTATGAAAACTTCAATTAAAAGAATGGATACGGGTGAGTGAACTATCACTGTTTTCCATGTCCAAAGGGCAACTAATTCCAAAAGTAAGAAAATAGAGTTATGGTTCTTGTCTTCTGCACATCTCATTCAGGTCAACATTTCCAAAGTTTAATGAAAATATCTCATACACTGAGAAAAAAAAATAGTCATGCCGACTAAGGAACCTAGTCAATATGATTGTCCAAAAAAGCACTATGCAAAATAGTCGATGTGACTAGGAAGACCTAGTCAAGCATTTTGACTAGAAAAAACTAGTCAACTTGACTAGCTTTACTTAGCCTAGTACATTTGACTAGCTTCATCTAGTCAAAGTTCACTAGTTTACGCTAGTCATATGTACTAGCTTAATAGTCAAATGTACTGGTGTGACTGTCAAAAGTACTAGCAAGCATGGTCAGGATTACTAGATTCTTAGTACTGATTACTAGTTGCTTTAGTCGTAGATTACTAGATTCTTAGTACTGATTACTAGTTGCTTTAGTCGTAGTTGATGATGCAGGTCAAAACACATGGAAAAACATGCTGTGTAAAGGCGCCAGAGAAGAAATAAAAGAATATTTCTTACCTGCAGAGTTATATTTTCATATTGCAGAAAAGAAAATCCCCATTATTTATGCTTGGATTCACGGAAATGTCGACTTTAGAGCTTCTGGATGTATATTTGTATGTTGACATTGTTGTTGTTGTTGTTTATCTTGTAAGCATTATAACGCTGCTTATAACCACTAGGTGCTTAAGAAATAAAAGAATATTTCTTACCTGCAGAGTTACAAACAATAAGAACAAAGTGCTCAAGGTGAGTACAACAACCCACTGTATGTTGGGTGAAATAATATCAGAATCAACCCACTGTATGTTGGAGCATATTCTCCTAAACGTTAAGATGGCGTCTGGAACGCTTCCTCTACACATTCTGCAAGCTGTCAATCAACATTCGGCGGGAAAACTGTCTAGACACCCTAGTCATACTGACTAGAAAGGGTAGTCATACTGACCAGATGCCCTGTCAACGATTATTGATTTACGCTTACTAGAGAGACTAGTTAAATTGACTAAGAATGCTCAGTCAACCTACAGACGACTAGGTGACCCTCTGTGTTTACTAGGTAAACTAGTCGAATGTACTAGTTATTTTTTTCAGCGTACAAACGGTTTTCATGTTAACGAGCAGACGCGAGTAATGGGGCAAAATACACATTGTAGCTATTTTCAATGTTCAAAGGGTCATAACTCCAAATTTTGGAAAACCATAGTTATGGCACTTGTCTTCTGCGCATTGTCTTATACTGCATAACATGTGTGCAAAGATTTATGACAATATCGCAATCGGCTTTCATGTTATGGAATTGTGGCGGACAGACGGGCGGAAACAAACAAATCAAATCCTCGGAGCAAAATCGACCCACCAGTACCGTCAGTGTGCTTTGATTCACACCTTTAAACATGGTTAAATGTGAATTTTACTGTAAACACTCTGGGTAAAAACACAGCAGACAAAATTCTAAAATATTTTTTCTTATTTTTCCCAGTAAACAGGTTTTGACATTTCATGTTTGTTTGTTTGTTTGATTTGATTTGTGATTTAACATCCCCGTCAATACTGTAAGTGTCATTTTGGAAACGTTGCTTCCAATTTTGTGGGATTTTTATCCGACATTGAGATGAAATGACATCTCAAGCCCTGCCGCCCAATGAAACCAATAGGGTTCATAGGCATGGACGGTCCAACTCGCACCACTTTGCCTGGGCAGGCTTAGATCCTCTAAGCGGTTTACCAGTACTCGTGTGCGGATCGATTTCAGCTCTGCATGGAAGCATCATGCAGCCCATCTATTTCTTCAAGTCCCAATGGGCGGGGGCCGAGACATTTCATGCAAATTGCCTATATGTTATCCCTGTTTTCTATGAAAAGTAAAGACAAAATTTTATCAGAAGTAGCCCATTTAAAGTCACTTGGTTCCCCTTACTTTTGAATTGAGATTTTACGTCCACGTCCATACTATTAGGGTTATTTCCAATTTTGTGGGACCTTTACCCGACATGGAGATGAAATTACATCTCAAACCCTACCATCAAAACTAACTAGGGCTTATATGCAGGGACGGACCGACTCGCACCACTTTGCCTGGGCAGGCTTAAACCTATATAAGCGGTTTACCAGTACGCATTTGCCTACGGTTTCAGCACGGTTTCGGGCCTGTTTGGAAGCACCATGTCACCCGATCTATTTATTCAAGTACCGATGGGTTGGGGCCCTCAGTTTTGATAAGTTCGAAAGCCTTTCCACACTTGCTTTAAGAAAAAGAACTGCAAAACTTTAACAACAGTGCCAGGTTTACCCTACCGCCAAAACTAACTATGGCTTATTAGGTTTTTTTCTGTTTGCTAGAATCAGCAAGTGACTTCCTATTTGCTAGAATCAGCAAATGACTTCATATTTGCTAGAATCAGCAAGTGACTTCCTATCTGCTAGATCAGCAAATGACTCCTATTTACTAGAATCAGCAAGTGACTTCCTATTTACTAGAATCAGCATTTGACTTCCTATTTGTAGAATCAGCAAGTGACTTCCTATTTGCTAGAATCAGCGAATGGCTAATTGCAGCTTGCTTTTTGGGTCGATTGTTTGTTAGTCGTCCCAACCTAACTAAGCACAGAAGTTCTTCAGTGCTGATGTCCACGTGACTATCACTGTAGGAAATCCAGGTAATGTTATTTATAGAAAGAAACCTCGCTATTCTTGTCGTTGTAACGGTGAGCTACCATAAAAGCCCGTTCCCCTCCATGGAGACATCACAGTTGCCCTAAAAGGGTCGCCAAACAATTGGATAAGCTCAACATGCATAAGGCATCTGGGTCGGAAGGCCTGAATTCCAGGTTCTCAAGGAATGTAGTGCTGAAATTTCTCCTCTTATTACGATAATACACCCGATTTATCCTGCAAACCTAGGTTGTGGGTGCTCGTTAGAACCGCCTAATGAGGCGGTTCTAACGAGTACCCACAACCTATTTCTTAGAGCAGAAATAGAGTAAATAATGTATACCCCGTAAACCCCATTTTCTCTGTATAAATTGGGGTTTGGAGGGTGTTCATTTCACGGACTTGTTCATGTGATGTTCTGACATTTATCTTCAATGAATCATTTGCTCGGGTTGTATCAGGTGACTGGCGACAAGCAGATGCCAATCCGGTCTATTAGAACGGTGAAAAATATGATACTGCAAGTTACAGACCGCTGTCGCTCACATACACATGTTGCAAAACACCGGATTAATTTGGATGGAGCCCTTATCCTTGGTCACACACAGACTAACTTAATTATCATGAACTTCACCAAGGCCTTTGACAAGGTACTTCACATGCGAGTATTACTGTGCATGGGATAAAAGGATCCACACACAGCAATAACCTGCTGGGTTAGCATAGGGCTCTCTTGGCGCTCACAACAAGTTGCACTATATACCCAAGTGTGCGATCCAGTTCCTGTTTATCTGCCTCCCTGATGATATCTATCCGTTTGTTTGCAGATGATCGTGTTGTGTTACATGGGTGTGAGAGGTGAGAAGAAATATCCGTTCAGAGGGTCCGGCATCACGAGACTTGTCGATAATGAACACACCGATGTAAGGTTCTTTTTTCTTGCATACCTTTCATCCAAGAGTGGATTTTTTTTACCCATTTTGTACCGGAAACCCCAAAACGGGTACCCTGGCAAACATTGCAGATAGATAGATAGATAGATAGATAGATAGATAGATAGATAGATAGATAGATAGATAGATAGATAGATAGATAGACGGGCGGGGGCGGGCGGGCGGACGGACGGACGGACGGACAGACAGACAGACAGACATGGATGGACGGGAGGTCGGGCGGCCGTACGGACGGACGGACAGACAGACATGGACGGATGGGCGGGAGGGCGGGCGGCCGTACGGACGGAGGGACGGATGGATAGATAGATAGATCGATCGATCGATCGATCGATCGATCGATAGATAGATAGATAGATAGATAGATAGATAGATAGATAGATAGATAGATAGATAGATAGATAGATAGATAGATGGATGGTGGATGGATGGACGCACGTACGAACGCACGGACGGACAGATAGATAGATAGATAGATAGATAGATAGATAGATAGATAGATAGATAGATAGATAGAAGGGCGGGGCGGTCGGACGGACGGACGGACGGAGAGACAGACATGGATGGATGGACGGGAGGGCGGGCGGTCGTACGCACGGGTGGATAGATAGATAGATAGATAGATAGATAGATAGATAGATAGATAGATAGATAGATAGATAGATAGATAGATAGATAGATAGATAGACTTTGTTTGTTTGATTTGAGGTTTAACGTCCCCGTCAACACTGTAAAGCTCATTTTGGAGACGTTGCTTCCAATTTTGTGGGACTTTTACCCGACATTGGGATGAAATGACCTCTCAAGCCCTGTCGCCCAATGAAACCAATAGGGTTTATAAGCATGGACTGTCCGACTCGTGCGCACCGCTTTGCCTGGGCAGGCTTAGATCATCTAAGCGGTTTACCACTACTCGTGTGCGGGTCGGATTCAGCTCTGCGTGGAAGCATCATGCAGCCCATATATTTCTTCAAGCCCCAGTGGGCGGGGCCGAGGTAGATAGATAGATAGATAGATAGATAGATAGATAGATAGATAGATAGATAGATAGATAGATAGATAGATAGATAGATAGATAGATAGATAGATAGATAGACAGATAGATAGATAGATAGATAGATAGACGGGCGGGGGCGGGCGGGCGGACGGACAGACAGACAGACATGGATGGACGGGAGGTCGGGCGGCCGTACGGACGGACGGACAGAAAGACATGGACGGGAGGGCGGGCGGCCGTACGGACGGAGGGACGGATGGATAGATAGATCGATCGATCGATCGATAGATAGATAGATGGATGGATGGACGCACGTACGAACGCACGGACGGATAGATAGATAGATAGATAGATAGATAGATAGATAGATAGATAGATAGATAGATAGATAGATAGATAGATAGATAGATAGATAGATAGAAGGGCGGGGCGGTCGGACGGACGGACGGACGGACAGACATGGATGGATTGACGGGAGGGCGGGCGGTCGTACGCACGGGTTGATAGATAGATAGATAGATAGATAGATAGATAGATAGATAGATAGATAGATAGATAGATAGATAGATAGATAGATGGATGGATGGATGGATGGATGGATGGATGGATGGATGGATGGATGGATGCACGCACGTACGAACGCACGGACGGACAGATAGATAGATAGATAGATAGATAGATAGATAGATAGATAGATAGATAGATAGATAGATAGATAGATAGATAGATAGATAGATAGATAGATAGATAGATAGATAGATAGATAGATAGATAGATAGAAGGGCGGGGCGGTCGGACGGACGGACGGACGGACAGACAGACATGTTTCTTTGTCAATATGATCAGTCAGGAAAACTCAATTGAACTAGAAATAGCACAAAGACAATTAGTCATGAAAGACTCGCCCCGAGAGAGTATTTTCACTTATATCAAAAGCATTTTAGAGCAGTATGGACTTCTGTCCATTTTTAGTCTGCTATGCTCACCTCCTTCCAAAGAGGATTGGAAAAAAAACACTTAACCACAAAATAAACGATATGGTTGAATCATCTTGGAAGTCTGATATTACAAGCAAATCCTCAACTAAATATGTAAACCCTGATATTTTGAAGGTTGGCAGTTGTCATCATGTATGGTCTACTGTGAGAGACAATGTTCATGACAGTAAACGGGCACAGATAAAATGTAAACTTCTAACGGGGACATACATTCTTCAGGCAAATAGGGCTGCTTTTAATCAATACAATGTGAATTCAACTTGTAAGTTGTGTCATTCTGCACCTGAAACACGTCAGCATTTCATTGGGGAATGTGATTTTTTTAGGACTGATAGAGATTACTACTTGAAGAAGCTAGTTAACAGTCAGATTCTCCCAGAGAACCTCCTTCAACAACTACACGATTCAGAACTTCTTACACAGCTCACATTGGATGCTACAGTGATCATAGATACAACTAAGCTAGCCTTTGAAAAGTTGGGGTTGCTTGAACTCTATACGCGCGAGTACATATTCAGAATACATATGAGAAGACTTGTGGCCCTGCGACAGAGCCCTGACGCGTGGAAAGCATAAGGAAACAGACAAGTCTACATGTATAAAATTTACAGCACATAAGTTTAAATTACAGCACATGTAATATAGATCACCAGTTTACGAGCTTTTAATTTCCAAGAACCTAACTTTAACGTCCTAGACGTGTGCCACGAATAAAGAAGCGTGGGAACTCTACGATACAACAACAACAACATGGATGGATAGACGGGAGGGCGAGCGGTCGTACGCACGGGTGGATAGATAGATAGATAGATAGATAGATAGATAGATAGATAGATAGATAGATAGATAGATAGATAGATAGATAGATAGATAGATAGATAGATAGATAGACTTTGTTTGTTTGATTTGAGGTTTAACGTCCCCGTCAACACTGTAAAGGTCATTTTGGAGACGTTGCTTTCAATTTTGTGGGACTTTTACCCGACATTGAGATGAAATGACCTCTCAAGCCCTGTCGCCCAATGAAACCAATAGGGTTTATAAGCATGGACTGTCCGACTCGTGCGCACCGCTTTGCCTGGGCAGGCTTAGATCATCTAAGCGGTTTACCATTACTCGTGTGCGGGTCGGATTCAGCTCTGCGTGGAAGCATCATGCAGCCCATATATTTCTTCAAGCCCCAGTGGGCGGGGCCGAGGTAGATAGATAGATAGATAGATAGATAGATAGATAGATAGATAGATAGATAGATAGATAGATAGATAGATAGATAGATAGATAGATAGATAGATAGATAGATAGAGAGATAGATAGGTAGATAGATAGATAGATAGATAGATAGATAGATAGATAGATAGATAGATAGATAGATAGATAGATAGATATAAGTAACAATATATAATAAAATAGTAATAATAGTTCGTCTGTCATTACTGACAATGACCAGTCTTAATCATATTTGAGAAATGTTACTGTTTGTGTGTTCTAAGCTGGCTGGTGAGACCGATTCTAGCTCTGAACTGTCTGTTGCAGATAGGGCAACAGAGGCTAGACTAAGACAGCTGTGTTGGTGACGCTTCAGCTCTGGCTTTGCGCTGTGCGCTTTTCTGCACAGCTTCACTGATTCTTTTTGCCTCGTATTAACTGGCATTCCTTCTGATGGGATCTCTCCACTTTGCTATGTCCTTTCTTTCTTTCTTTCTGATACTGCGATCGGTCACATTTTAACATTACTCGCTGGCATTACCTACACTCCAGGTTTGCAGGCTGAAAGCCTACACAGTAACCACGTAATTACGGTAGGGATCTTTAACCTGCACACGTCCCGATCCGAAGGAGGGTGCACTTGTGGCATTCATCCCTGCGAATGATGCCAGTGGAGCATGTTCGGACACCGCAGTTTTATTACCGCTACCGGGAATCGAACCGGGGGCCTCTAGCACCAATGGCAAGTGCACTAACCACTGAGCTACCACGCTCCAGTCCTGTGCAATTTGTTCCCACGACTCAGATGGAATTTTGAAGTCCCTGAGGGAGACTTTGAGGGTGTCCTTGTAGCACTTCTTCTGACCGCCTTGGGAGCGTTTGCCCATTTTTAATTCTCCATAGAGAATTTTCTTTGGCAAACGTTCCTCAGGAATTCTGGTAACATGGCCTGTCCATCTTAATTGTGCTGATTTCAGAAGAGTATGTACACTTTGCATCCCTGCCCTGTACAGGACTGCCGTGTCTGGATAGATTGGTTCCCCTTCGTTATTACCTCCCCTTCGGTACGCACATAACATAACGCATATATGTTGTAGCCACCTAGCGGAGACATTTACGACAAGGGAACCAATCTAGTGTCTGGAACCTTGGAACAGGTGCAACGACTTACCGAAGTTAAATTTTACATTTGGTCCTTTATGATTTCCGGTTTCAAATATGGACGGCAGCGGGAAATTGAAAATGGTTTCTACTTACCGACCAAGGAAATATCACCCATACAGAGTTTCCCGTGTAATACTTAACTTAACAACAAATAAATATGTTATTATCCTTTTGAATGGTGGCAATCAAAGTTTGACATCTGATCTTATAGAGGATTTAGGGACGTCTCGGGGCCCCTAACAAACTCGGCCCTTTGCAAAACAATCGGCCCCTTACCAACTCGGCCCCCTATCTTGAAGAAATATATGGGCTGCAGGATGCTTCCATGCAGAGCTGAATCCGGCCTGCACACTAGTACTGGTAAACTGCTGAGAGGATCTAAGCCTGTCCAGGAACCGCGGTGAGAGGCGGACTGTCCATGCTAATAAACCCTATTGGTTTCATTGGGCGACAGGGCTTGAGATGTCATTTCATCAGTGTCGGGTAAAAGTCCCACAAAATTGGAAGCAACGTCTCCTAAATGACCTTTACAGTGTTGACGGGGACGTTCATCCTCAAATTTTAGTAAAGCATTCGATAAGGTTAGCCATATTAAATTACTCCACAAACTGCACCAACATGGCATAACCTCAAACACCCTAAACTGGATCAAAGCTTTCCTTTTTGGCCGTACTCAACGTGTAGCCCTAGAGGGGGAAACCTCATCCCAAATTCCGGTCACATCTGGGGTTCCCCAAGGATCAGTACTGGGACCGATCCTGTTTCTTTTATACATCAATGACCTACCAGAGCAGATCCACTCACAGGTCAGACTTTTTGCAGATGACACGGCAATATATTTGGCTGTCCGCAGTGATGCTGACTGTACCTTATTGCAAAGGGACCTCCAAAAGCTTGAAACTTGGGAAAAGAACTGGGAAATGGAATTTAACCCGGGTAAATGCCAGGTCCTACACATTTCCCGTTCTAAAGAACCCATTAGACACAATTACATTCTCCACGGTGAAGTCCTCCAGGAGGCTGATCATGCCAAGTACCTGGGCCTTGAGTTTAGCCGTGATTTAACTTGGAACACCCACATTCATAACGTGACCACCAAAGCAAATCGGACCCTGGGCTTCATACGTAGGAATATACGCACCAAACATCAAGGCATACGTGAAACAGCTTATAATACCCTTGTTAGGCCCCAGCTTGAGTATGCCTCCCCTGTGTGGAGCCCATATACCCAGTCAAATATAAACAAGGTTGAGCAAGTCCAAAGAAGAGCAGCTAGATGGGTCAAACATGACTACTCTTCATATAGTAGTGTGACCCAGATGCTTAATACCCTGGAATGGAGATCATTGGAACAGAGGCGGGCAGATGCTCGCCTCCTATTGTTCTACAAGATAGTATATAGTCTTGTCGAGATTCCGCTCCCTACATACATCCGACATCCAATCAGAACTACTAAAAACATGCATACTATGCACTATATTCAAATCCCTACTACTGCCAGTTACTATAAATACAGTTTCTTCCCCTTGGCTGTGGTACAATGGAATCACCTTCCCCCTCATGCTGTTGTGTGCTCCGATCTGGATTCTTTCAGATCGACCATATGCACCCTCCATCACTCAATGCCATGAACCGTGAAACATTGTTTTTATCTGCTTTTAATCTCTACTTTACTAACACTGTTTTTACTTTCAATTCTCCTAAAATCTAATACTTTTTCTTCTATCACACTTTTCTTTTTCTGACGCGCGCAGCTGCACATAATCCTCGCGAGAGGGTGCTGCAGGATATATAGATAGATAAATCAAACAAAACAAACAAAATCTTAAAGAGTAGGGGTGCGCGGTAAAACCGGTGCACCGGTAAACCGTGGTATTTTCTTCCGGCGGTACGTACTGTAGTAGTGATAGGTATAAGATGCACTTGTACTGCCTTGCGGTACAAGCCGGCTTTTATAGCAACGCGGTAGAGTGTTGGCCTGTCGATCTGGCGGACCGGGTTCGATCCCCGGCCGGGTATAGGTGAGCATTTTTTCACCTGTTACATTTGGCGCCCAACGTAAATGACCCACAGAAACTCGGACCACATCCGTGTATTGGCAAGTTTCGTTGGAAAGTTTGAGAGATTCTTAAATAGGAGGGGGAATATGTAGTAGTGATAGGTATAAGATGCACTTGTACTGCCTTGCGGTACAAGCCGGCTTTTATAGCGACGCGATAGAGTGTTGGCCTGTCGATCTGGTGGACCGGGTTCGATCCCCGGCCGGGTAAAGGTGATTAGCATTTTTTCACCTGTTACACGTACCACGGTACTTTTTGGCCATACCAGTACTTTTGGCACGTTCAGGATTTTATCGGAAATTTTATATAATTTGCGTAAGAACAAAAATATGTTTGTGAAACGATTCCACCAGTGTCGGCCGCAAAAAAATACCTCGCAGGGACGCAAAGTATCCTTTATAATGCGCCGCTAGTCATGCTGAGCACTGTTAAGTTCAAAGACGCCGACGCGACAGATAGGGTGCTAATATTATCGGAGACTTGAGATGAATAGCGGTATTAACTAATAGAGCATGCTCCGCATGCAGGCCGCTTCGTATTAACATAGATAAATAGGTAATTAATTTATAACCAAAGCGTAACAGTTTAATCCTGCTAATTGGGGCTCAAAGTAATCTTGCGTGAAAACTTTGTAACATATATATGCACTGCTTGTCGGAACAGGACTGACAAAGATGGCATGTTGATCAGTCTGTGCAGTAATGGAGAGGAAGAAATGGTTCAGTTTACAAAATATGTTTGTGAAACGATTTCACTAGCGTAGGCCGCGAAAAAATACCTCGCAGGGACGCAGAGTATCTTTTATAATGCACCGCTAGTCATGCTGAGCACTGTTAAGTTCAAAGACGCCGAGGCGACAGATAGGGTGCGAAAATTATCAGATACTTGAGATGAATAGTGGTAATAACTAATAGAGCATGCTTCGTATGCCGGCCACTTCGGATTAACATAGATAAATAGGTAATAAATTTATAACCAAAGCGTAACAGTTTAATCCTGCTAATTGGGGCTCAAAGTAATCTTG
Organism: Lucinisca nassula; assembly: GCA_963580285.1. Classification (NCBI taxonomy): domain Eukaryota; kingdom Metazoa; phylum Mollusca; class Bivalvia; order Lucinida; family Lucinidae; genus Lucinisca; species Lucinisca nassula. Next base: position 74,212,533 of record OY757016.1, read on the forward strand.
CGTGAAAACTTTGTAACATATATATGCACTGCTTGTCGGAACACGACTTACAAAGATGACATTGCAAGACAGCATGTTGTGTGTTGATCAGTCTGTGCAGCAATGGAGAGGAAGAAACGGTTCCATTTGCAATAATATAATAATGACATGTAGTTCTTGCTTTAGCTTTGTATTGACTTAAATGTCTGGAGTAAAAATAGTATCAACACTTTTTTTACTTATACATTTTGTTTGTTTCTGGATAAAAATGTTTTAAAATATGAATAAATATTACTGTTCCCTTTTATAAAATCATTATGCTGACGATATATATACCATTTTATTGCGCTGTGTCAAACTGTGAAAAAATAATTTTATCACAAATTGCCCAGAGACAGTTCAAATGGATAATGCAGGGAGATAGCATGTGGCGACTTCCGAAGAACCCAACGTCTTTAATCCTATTAATGTTGTCAATAATTATAAAATATGCTCAATACTTAGCCAACTAAAGCCATTCACATAATATCAAAAGAACCGCTTTATCAGCGGGTTGAACATCAGGCGTGGTCGTGTCCTGAACCAGCAGGTATCGATATTAAGTGACACATGAAAAGAATGACTTGCAATCTTGGCTTACTGTACGCTCATTATCACATGGCAATTAGAAAAAAAAACAAAAAAACATCATGTCTTATTTATTAATAGGATTAACTAATTTATTGGCATAAGATTAGTGATAGGCCATGGACAGATTAATAGCAATCAGTAAAGATCGCATCCAGATAAACTGCAAAGACAATATTATTGCCAATGTCATATTTTCGCGACCGTAAACACCTAGAAAACGCACAGTGATTCTCTGTTTATTTGTCTGTTTTATTGTACGAAGTACAAACAGCTGATGTTTGAAACCTGCGGTATACCACGGTACATACTGCGGTACATGGGTGTATACCACGTTACAATTTCCAAGGGCGGTACCCAGCCCTATTAAAGAGATAAGAGATTAAAGAAGCAGTTTAGTTTACAATTTAATGATCCAGCCAAACAAATAAACAAAGATCCAGCCACAAAACGAGGACCCCTTAATCCAGATCTAGCCCAAACTTTCACACCTGCCTTACAAGCAAGTTGAAGGGGAACATCAAAGTTTTCCACCAACCACATCACCATAAAATCCACCATCCACAAACCACCGCTACCATTTTCTGCACAGGACCAATATTAAAATGATGTCATCGACCCCAGCAACCCCACATATGTTTAATGTCATTGTTTTGCTTGAATGGGGCGTATTTCTTTCATAAAAATTTTGTTTGAATCCCGTAAAAAATATTTTCTCAATATATTTTCAAGATATCTAAACAATTGTGGTTAGAGAACAGCACCCTCCACAACTCCGGATAACCCTGAAGCTTTGTGTCAGTCACCACCTACAGCATACAGATGTGTTGACAAAAAGCTTTCGATTTTGCCCGTCAAGCATTCGCTATTTGACGCCAAAACATAACCATTCACAAGACAGTAGAATAGTCTGTTTTTATTATGCATACATCTACTGTTAGATGTAGCTAATCGTCTTGGAGCCATTAAATCATTTTCACGTTAATTGTGGATTTAATTTTAGGCAATCGCTATTGACAGCCGGCTGTCGATAGCGAATTCGCTATTGACAACCGGCTGTCGATAGCGAATTCGCTATTGACAGCCAGCAAACTAAATTGATGAAAATGGGTTATTGCAAATTTATCGTATGTTTTACTTTATAAACATTTATGGAAAGGTAATTTAATATAATTTATTATATAATGGCTTCAGGTACTGTGATTATCCCGTCAGTTGGTCTTTACCATGGAACCTGCTAAAGTAGTGACATTACCAGCTGTTCCAATGATTTGGTGACTGTCTGTCTTCTGATATATATCATTTCTACAATGACTAAGAATATTGTGAAGTCTTATTAATCTTCTAAATGCAAACAAATATTTACTGTTTTGCCTGTGACCGAGGCCATTGCTAGCGGAAATTCCTGAGTTTTTAGCTCACCTGAGGTGAAGGCTCATAGGTGAGCTTATAGTATGGTAAGGCTCCGTTGTCTGTCTGTCCTCTGTCAACATTTTCAAACATCTTCTCCTCTGAAACCCCAAGGCCAATTGGAGTCATATTTCATGTGGAGCATCTACAGGATAAGGGAAGGAAAGTTTGTTAGCAGGGTCCAGGTCACATGACCAAGGTGGCCGCCATGCCCATATAAGGTAAGAACCCTTCAAAAATCTTCTCCGAAACCAGTGGGCTCATTGGCCTGAAACTTGGTATGTAGCATTAGGGACTCAGGTCCATCATATTTTGTTCAAATGATAACCCTTGGATGACCTTGACCGTATTAAGGCCAAGGTCAAATTTGGTCGCATAGACTTTTGTATGGGGAAAAGTCAAAACCGTGTATTTTTTGGAAACTATTGCAGCCTGTGATCTGAAAATTAGTAGATCTGTACAGTAAGCTAAGTGGGTTGATGAAACTACATGAGTATTCAAGGTCAAGGTCATTCTTTGACCTTTGTTCAAGGTCATTCAGATATGAGAATTAAAACTTATTGGACGGGTTTTTCAAGGAAAAATTCCATCCTTTAGAATAGGGATGTCCGTGCGGGCGTCCGCGTCCTGGTTTACCTTTTGGTTAATTTTTCTCAGAAACCACAAAGCCATTTGTAATGAAATTTCATATGAAAGTTTTTAAGAACAAGGAAATGACAATTAATCAATATGAATTTGGTCACATGACCAATATGGCCGTCGTGCCCATATAAGGTAAAAACACTTCAGAAATCTTCCTTCTCTGGAACCAGTGGGCGGATTATCATGAAACTTGGTATGTGGCATTGGGGACTCGTGGCCCTTTAAAATTTATTCAGATTCTTAGCTCACCTGTCACGTAGTGACAAGGTGAGATTTTGGGATCACGTTTTGTCCGTTGTGTGTCTGTGAGTGCGTGTGTCCGTCGGTCCATCCATAAATAATTTCTTCAAACAACATCTCCTCCTAAACCACTGATCGTATTTTAACCAAACTTCACAGGAATGATCCTTAGGTGGTCCCCTTTCAAAGTTGTTCAAATCGTTCCAGTCCCTTGCACATCTAGGTCACAGAAGCTAAAAATAGATTTTTTTTTTACTGAGAACTTTGAAAAATCTTCTCTGAAACCGCATGGTCTAGGTCTTTGATGTTTGGTATGAAGCTTCATCTAGTGGACCTCTACAAAGACTGTTCAAAATATAGCCCCGGGGCCAAAAATGCCCCCACGTCAGGGCCCACCAGTTTTACATAGACTTATATAGGGAAAACATTTAAAAATCTTCTTGTCTGAAACAAGAAGGCCCAGGTCGTTGATATTTGGTATGAAGCTTCATCTAGTGGACCTCTACCAAGATTGTTCAAAATATAGTCCCAGGGCCAAAAATGCCCCCGCGTCAGGGCCCACCAGTTTCACATAGGCGTATATAGGGAAAGCCTTTAAAAAAAATTTTTGTCTGAAACAAGAAGGCCCAGGTCTTTGATATTTGGCTTCATCTAGTGGACCTCTACACCAAGATTGTTGAAAATAGTATAGTCCTGGGGCCAAAAATGCCCCCGCGCCTGGGCCCACCGATTTCACATAGCCGTATACAGATATAACCTTTAAAAATCTTCTTGTCTGAAACCAGCATGCCCATGTCTTAAATATTTGGTATGAGGCTTCATCTAATGGACCTCAACCAAGGTTGTTCAAATAATAGCCTTGGGGCCAAAAATGTCCCTGCGCCGGGACACACTAGTTTTACATAGGCTTATATAGGAAAAAAACTTTTAAAAATCTCCTTGACTGAAACCAGAAGGCCCAGGTCTGTGATGTTTGGCATGAAGCTTCATCTAGTGAACCTCTACTGAGATTGTTCAAATTATAGCCCTGGTGCCAGAAAATGCCCTGTGCCACGGCTAACTGGTTTTACATAGGCTTATATAGGGAAAACCTTTAAAAATCTTCTTGTCTGAAACCATAAGGCCCAGGTCTCTGATATTTGGTATGAAGCTTCATCTAGTGGACCGCTACCAAGTTTGTTCAAATTATAGCCTTTGGGCCAAGAATGTAATAGAGACACTGATACTCAGGTGAGCTATTCAGGGCCCTGTCGGCCCTCATGTTCACAAGTTATCTATGCATCATATCGTGGCCAATCATGTATATGGAAAACGAACACTTTTATAGGACAAACTGACATTGTAAAACTCCAAGGTCCACAACAATTAACCATTGTCCTGCTGAATGAATTAATTTTGCCACACCCATTTCTGTCTATTAACCAAATAAATTGCAGAATACACAATGTATAAAGTATTTGTCCAGTTCTCAAACTGAATAACAAAGATTTAGATCCGGATCAGTTGGCTTATGCAGAAGTCATCTGATCTGGATTTACACTGTTTTCAAAAGGTAGGATTTGTTGTGGTCAGCATCCAAAATTTTAAAAGTGATCTGCTAACTTGTACAGTAACAAGAGCTGTCACATGACAGCATAGCTCACCTGTTTCGTGCCTTCAAGATATAAGGTAAAACTACTGAACCATGAAATATAGGTCACACTCAGCTAGATATATTTTGAGGTCATTGATCAGGTCACATGGAACATTTATTCCAGATATTACATTTCAGAATCAAATTGTGCCTGAAATATACGGCAAAATCATTGAACCATGAAATATAGTTAGGCCATATATTTATATGTCAATTATCTGGTCACATGAAACTTATAATTCAGGATTATAGTTTCTCCAGAAAATAGTATTCAAAATATTTGGCAGACTCACTGATTCATGACATATAGGTCACATTGACCTCTATGTATTTTGTGGTCAGTCATCTGGTTACATTGAAGTAATATCCCAGGTTTAACATTTCTCCATCAAAATAGTACTCAAGATAATAAGCAAAATCACTGACCAGTGAAATATAGGTCACAATTACCTAGATATACTTTGAGGTAAATCATCAGATCACACAGAACTCATAATCCATGCTAGACATTTCTCCATCAAATAGTATTCAAGATAACAGGCCAAATCAATGAACCATGAAATATAGGTCACAGTGACCTAGATATAATTCAACATCAATCATGGGGTCACATGCAATAAATAATCCAGGTAGGATGTTTCTTCATCAAATAGTATTCGAGATAATAGGCAAAATCACTGAACCATGAAATATAGGCCACAATGACCTGGATATATTTTGAGGTCAATTATCAGATCACATGAAACAAATAATCCTGGTGAGACATTTCTACATCAAATAGCATTCAAGATAGCAGGCAAAATCAACGGGCCTTCGTGGCCTAGTGGTTAAGAGCGCCGACTCTTGATCATTAGGTCTCTCATTGCTGTGGTTCGAGCTTCGCTTGGGTCACATGTGAGACACCAAGTTCTGCAACAAAGGTCAGGTGGTTTTTCTCCGGGTACTCCGGTTTTCGCCCACCTCTGATTAACGATCGGCTCGATATGAGTGAAATAATCTTGAAAGGGCCGTAAAACCAAAACTAAAGTAGGCAAAATCCCTGAACCATGAAATATAGGTCACAGTGACCTAGATATATTTTTAGGTCAATCATTGGGTCACATGGAACTAATAATCCAGGTATGAAACTTCTCCATCAAAAAGTATTCGAGATAATAGACAAAATCACTGAACCATGAAATATAGGTCACACATATCTAGATATATTTTATGGTCAATTATCGGGTCACATGGAACTGATAATCCAGGTGTGACATTTCTCCATCAAATAGTATTCAAGATAATAGACAAAATCACTGAACCATGAAATGTAGGTCACATTGGCCTAGATATATTTTGACGTCATCAGAAGACACTCCCAGGTATTTAAGTTCCAAATATGAGTGCTCTGTGATGAGTGACTGTTGAGATATAAGCATTTGAAAAACTTTAACACAGTGTGAAGGGAAGGCAGACGGGAATGCAAACGTGCACGCAGACGACCGAGGTGACAACAATACCTCAGAGCCTCTCCATTTACTCCGTACAGGCGAGCTAAAAATAATTACATATACATTATTTACACTCCTTTATTTTATTTATTGAGATTCTTAATGTATAAAACAAAATATTTATTTATTATAGCCTCGCTATGAAAAAGTGGGGGCTATATTGGATTTGGCTTGTCCGGAATTCCGTCTGTCTGTCTTTCTGTCTGTCTGTCTGTCTGTCTGTCTGTAATATTTGATAGTGGGTACCTTGTGACCGCAACTCCTCTTACAGTTCTAGGTCAATCCTTTTGAAACTTTACAGGTGTTTTCATATAGGTCTGAAGATGTGCATATTCTTTTTTCATTATCCTTAAATAATTTTTTTCACTTATTTCACCTTTTTTAACTTAGACAATTTTTGAGATCTACTAATGTTAAAATGTATAGGGAGTAGCTACCTTGTGACCGCAACTCCTCTTACAGTTCTAGGTCAATCCTTTTGAAACTTTACAGGTGTTTTCATACAGGTCTGAAGATGTGCATATTTTTTTTTCATTATCCTTAAATAATTTTTTTCACTTATTTCACCTTTTTTAACTTAGACAATTTTTGAGATCTACTTATGTTAAAATGTATAGGGAGTAGCTACCTTGTGACCGCAACTCCTCTTACAGTTCTAGGTCAATCCTTTTGAAACTTTACAGGTGTTTTCATATAGGTCTGAAGATGTGCATATTCTTTTTTCATTATCCTTAAATAATTTTTCACTTATTTCACCTTTTTTTAACTTAGACAATTTTTAAGATCTACTGATGTTAAAATGTATAGGGAGTAGCTACCTTGTGACTGCAACTCCTCTTACAGTTCTAGGTCAATCCTTTTGAAACTTTACAGGTGTTTTCATATAGGTCTGAAGATGTGCATATTCTTTTTTCATTATCCTTAAATAATTTTGTTCACTTATTTCACCTTTTTTAACTTAGACAATTTTTGAGATCTACTAATGTTAAAATGTATAGGGAGTAGCTACCTTGTGACCGCAACTCCTCTTACAGTTCTAGGTCAATCCTTTTGAAACTTTACAGGTGTTTTCATATAGGTCTGAAGATGTGCATATTCTTTTTTCATTATCCTTAAATAATTTTGTTCACTTATTTCACCTTTTTAACTTAGACAATTTTTGAGATCTACTAATGTTAAAATGTATAGGGAGTAGCTACCTTGTGACTGCAACTCCTCTTACAGTTCTAGGTCAATCCTTTTGAAACTTTACAGGTGTTTTCATATAGGTCTGAAGATGTGCATGTGCTTTTTTCATTATCCTAAAATTATTTTTTTCCACTTATTTCACTTTTTTAACTAAGACAATTTTTGAGATCTTCTATTGTTAAAATGTATAGGGAGTAGCTACCTTGTGAACGCAACTCCTCTTACAGTTCTAGGCCGATCCTTTGAAACTTTTCAGGTGTTTTCAAAGAGGTCTTAAGATGTGCATATGGTTTTTTCATTAACAAAACTTATTTTTTAACTTAGACTGTTTTTCAGATCTAATAACGCGAAAAGTCTATAAGGCGTAGGTACCTTGTTAGGGATTTAACCCTCTCACAAGTCTTTACCTTTAATTCATGAGTCTTTCTCCTCTGACAGGGCTATAGCGGGGCTATAGTCAGATCCTCTGACAGTTCTAGTTTATTTTAGCCACAGCATGGAGTTACATCTTGTAGAGTTCCAACCATTTATGCCTTAAGTGTAATGAACACTTTAATAGTTCATATTATTGTGATGAAAAATTTTCATTTGTATGAAAAAAAGTGTAATAGTTCACTTTAATATTCTATAATTATTTCATTTTTATTTATGCATTCATGTTTTTTTATCAGATTATATGCATTTATATATAAGTATATATATCCAATATCTGAGCTGGCTGTCAATAGCGAATTCGCTATCGACAGCCGGCTGTCAATAGCCACTTCCTTAATTTTATGAATGAAGGATATATGCAAATTAAGTACATAACATTGTAGGCTTAACGATAGCGGTTCCAGTGGTTACCGTGTCCTGTCAGACACAGGTGAAGGTCATGAGTTTGAAACTTTGAATTTTGTGCCCACTCCATATCTCCTTTACCCATTAAACTTTGGTGAAATATCCCCCTCAGTGAGCTGATGTACAGAAGCTGAACCATAAATAAATCATGCTAACTTAAGGTCAGGGTCACAGGTGAAGGCCACCAGGTTGAGCCTTGATATAAAGTGTGGTGTGGGGGTTGGCTGTCCCTCACACTGCTTTCTTGTTAGAAAAGAAACATTTTGGGAGCCATGAAAGTGTACAGTAATGCACAGGGGCGTGTAATAATAAAAAATCTTTATTTCGTTGTATGTGGTTATCAAGATCAAGACTCCAACTTGTTTAAAGAGGGACTCCCTAGTTTTTAGCTGGGACTCACAACTTTTCATGAGGAAGGTTTCTTGGACTCCTGTTTTCAAAATACTAGTGAGAGCTCCGGTTGTGGCTGGCACATCATTCCATGTGCAATGTTAGATGAATGTTTCATAAGTTTAGTCCGAAGTATGCAATATTAAACTATTCATTACGTTGAAATGCCTATACAAATAAATTAAAATTGAGTGGTCGTGAAAATGATTATTTTCTGAAATTTCAGATGATGAGTTATGATATTTTTTCTTATTCAGTCTGCTTAAAACATAAATGCAACTCTCGACAAGTCGGTTCTAACAAACACCCACAATCTATGTTTTGAAAATAATGTGTACCTGAGAACACCAATAATAGATTTATGCATTTAATGGGCATACAAGCACCAGAAATCTGGAATTTTCATTGTACAACCCTAAGAAGTATCGCCTCTGATATCTCTATAGAGCACAGATGTTGTCTGGGATGGGTGTAAATATATCAGTTGAATATGAGTTAATATTCACCATTTTCGGTGCATGAAATGCTGGGTTTAAGGTTTTTGTTTAACATACATGTGTTCGAACCCTGTGCATTGTGTATACTAGGCTTTGAAACTGCCTCTGAAATTCACTTAATCCTTTTTGTACATGTACCAAATGGAATATTCTACCTTATACATAGCAGGAGTCCATTTCAAAATTCAGGGTGTCAGGTTGTGTTTTCTTCAAAATCTACTTTGAAAATGGCTGAACTTTTTGCAAACAGTGTAGGCCCTGATCAGACGGCCCGTTCTGCGGCGTGTCTGATCTTGGCCTGCACTGTTTGCCAAGGTACCCCTTTCGGGGTTTCTGGTACTGAATGGTAAGGATGACACGATTAATTGTATAATCGATCAATTAATTGAACAAAAATGATTATCATTTCTGATTTGCTTTTAATCGATTACTTGATAGGTACAATTTACTATCCAAAGTTATGCCTAAAATAGCTGGATGAGTGGCAAACAGTGCAGACCAAGATGAGATGCCGCATTCTGTGGCGCCTCATCTGGGTCTACCCTGTTTTCTCAGGCCTGTCTGTTCAAATATACATATTATGGTAAAGTGCAACATATGGTAAGAGTCATGCTCAGAGAAAAGTCAGACAGGTAAAATTATGACAAAAACCTTAGCGATTACTAATCGATTATCAAGCGCAATGACAGAACTGATAATCGATTTATCTTTTCAGCTCAGATTAGCCAGCCCTACTGAATGGGTTAATCATGGGAATGTACAATAATTACTGGAAATAATTATTATTGAAAGTATTGGAATAATAAATAAGACATTTTTATGCCCCCGCATCATATGATGCCGGGGGCATATAGTTTTTCGGTTTTCCGTACATTTGTACGTCCGTCTGTACGTGTGTGTGTACGTACGTACGTACGTACGTGATCCTGTAACCTCAGGTTAAAGTTTTTGTAACAGGTAGAGCCTGAAGTTTTAGAACTCATATTTTCCCAACCATTTGATGGAACTGGTTCATCTTTGGTATGATGATAGATATAGGTCCAAAGTTTTATTAAGCAATACCCCCACCCATGCCTGTGACCTCAAGGTCAAGGTCACAGACTTAGAAATTTTCAATGTTAAAGACTCAGGTTAAGGTTTTTGTAACAGGTAGACTTGAACATTTTAGAACTCATATTTTCCAAACCATTTGTTGGAATTGGTTCATATTTGGTATGATTATAGATATAGGTCCAAAGTTTTGTTCAGCAATACCCCCACCCATGCCCATGGCCTCAAGGTCTAGGTCACTGTGGCTATTTTCAGAAAAACTTTGTCCTTGCTCTAGCGCTTATTTTTTCACCAATTTTAATATTACTCCACACATATGTTCCTTATGACAATATCTCTAGCAAGTTTCACTTTTAAGGTCAAGGTCACTGTGGCTATTTTTAGAAAAACTTTGTCATCGCTCTAGCGCTTACATTTCTTCACCGATTTCAATATAACTTCACACAAATGTTCCTTATGACAATATCTCGAGTGATTTTGACTTTCAAGGTCAAGGTCACTGAGGCTATTTTTAGAAAAACTTTGTCATAGCTCTAGCGACTACATTTCTTCACTGATTTCAATATAACTTCACACAAATGTTCCTTATGACAATACCTCGAGCGAGTTCGACTTTCAAGGTCAAGGTCACTGGCTATTTTTAGAAAAACTTTGTCATTGCTCTAGCGCTTACATTTTTATACCCCGCAAACGAAGTTTGAAGGGGGTATATAGGAGTCAGCTTGTCGTCGTCTGTCGTCGGTCCGTTACAAATCGTCTGTCGTCGGTCCGTTACAAAAAACTTTAACATTGCTCATAACTTCCTTATTCTTTGACCGATTTCTATAATATTCACACACCACACACCTTGCCACTAGTACTTAAGATTGATATACACAAACCTGACCTTGACCTTTACGTTGACCTTCCTCAAGGTCAAATACTTGTAAAAGTTTGTCGGTAGCGGGGGTATAATTGGCGCCCGTTAGGCGGCAGCTCTAGTTTCTCCAATTTCAATATAACTTCTCACAAATGTTCCTGATCACAAGGTCACACACTTAGAAAATTTTGTTGCAACATGGATTTTCGGAGTGAGGTGGGGCCCTTGGCGGGGGCATCTATGTCGTCTGGACACATTTCTAGTTTTTAAACTTCATGTAGTTCTGATTGAAAAAGGTGAGTTCTCTCCCTTGTAACTGCCAAAATCTAAACTTAACTTGCTCAGATCAACAGAGAATATAACACTATTAACCCTTTTTGTACCAAATGGAATCTTTCACCTTATATATAGCAGGAGTCCATTTCTAAATTTAGGGGTGTCAGGTTGTGTTTTCATCAAAATTTATTTGGAAAATGACTGAACTTTTAGCAAACAGTGGAGGCCTTGATCAGACGCCGCATTCTGTGGCGTCTTCACTGTTTGCCAGGGTACCCCTTTTGTTGGAGTTTCCAGTGCTAAATGGGTTAATGGGGTCCAAAGCAGAAACCATGTTCTTTAAACAGTTGTGTTGTATCACATACGAAAATGAATACCATTTATGGTCATTTTTGTCGCGCCTGCTATTAGCATGGCGCGATATAGGCGCCCGGTTTTCCGTCCGTCCGTTTGTCAAGGCGTCAACATTTGCGACCACCCTAAACTCCGTTCAGAAAATCTGAATCATCGATTTTTTCGTTTCTTCCTTTTAATACTCATTTTAGCCCATACATCACTAGGGGAAAGTTGTAGACCTCACCCTATGCAGATTTCTCCAACAAGTTGTATGCTTCTGCGATAGCCAGGAAAGGCTGTGATTATTTGGAGAAAATTGCAAGATCTAAATTTTCGTTCACAGACTAAGACACCGGCCCCGATAGCTCAGTTGGTAGAGTGTCCGCTCCGGGGAACGGGAGGTCTCGGGTTCGATCCCGGGCCGCGACATACCAAAGTCGTTAAAAATGGTACTAGCTGCTCCTCGCTTGGCACTCAGATTTACGGGGTAGAGCTAGGACTGGTCGATCCAGTGTCAGGATAATGTGACTGGGTGTGGTATCATGTAATGTGTCTGGGACATGATACTTCAGTGAGGCAGCACTATAAACGTGAGCATTGAGCTCCCTGTCGCAACCAGACACCGTCGTGATATGACTGAAAAATTGTTGAAAGCGACGTTAAACCCGAATTCACACACACACACACACACACACACAGACTAAGACATTCTGACAGGTTCGACACACCCTTTTAAACCATAAATAGAAGTGGTTACTGCTCTTGTAAATTACAAGGGCGTCTATATTTTATTTGCACGATCACGTCATGGAAAATCATTAGCTGTGACACCACATCTGATATCGGTATAATTCATTTTGACCACTGTTGACAGCACATCGTGCTGGTGGCTCCCCGTTCCTAGTGAGCTTCTATCTAGCCATTCGAATGTAAGGTGTGTCGTAATTGCATATCTATTTATAAAGTGCATCACATGGATTTGAATATATGTATTATTTTAGCTGACAATCATCATCAAATGGACTTAGTCTGTGGTCTCATTTTTTTGTTTTGCAATTTTCTCCAAATAATCACAACCTTTCCTGACTGTCGCAGAGGCATACGACTTGCTGGAGAAGTCGGCGGAGAGTCAGGTCTAAAACTTTCCCATAATGATGTATGGGCTAAAATGAGTATTAAAAGGAAGAAACGAAAAAATCGATGATTCAGATTTTCTGAACGGAGTTTAGCGTTCACCCTGAGGTTCAAGTTTATTTCTCAAGAACTATAAGAGCTTCATTAATGATACTTGGTACAAATTTGTATCTGGGGATGACAACTTACATGCAAGCATCCATATTTGACCTTGACCTACATTTCATGGTTCACTGACTTTGTAAAATATTGCAACCACCCTAGCGTTCACCCTGAGGTTCATTGATTGATTGATTTGAGGTTTAGCGTCCCCGTCAACTAGTGGTGTACCGATGATCGGGTGGCATCGATTAGCGGCGTGCTGAAGGCTCCCGATTCCGATGATCGATTGACTTTTTTCAAAATCGATCATCGGCATGAAATGGGGAAGCGGTCTCGGTCCCGTCCCGGGGTCCCGTCCTATAGTACCGGCTTTTATACGACGCGCCGTGCCGCGACACCGCTCTCATTTATCGATAAAGCGTGCCAGTTTTTCCCTACCAACATGGACGCCATACAAATATATGACCACCCCGGGAAAAAAAGAAAGTCTGATGTGTGGAAATACTTTGGTTTCTACAAAAAAAAAAAAAAAAAAAAAATGAAGATCTGCCTCCAGTCATTCTTGTCTGGCTTATAGACCATTGGTAGATTTTGTTTAGTTCATATGTTATCTTGGAAATGCCTTATAGAATACTAGACCATTGGCAAGTAAACATTTTGTTTACATACCAATAGTTCAGTTAATTTGATCAGTGGTTAGATGCTCGTATGTTGTCTGATGATACACTCTGAAACAATAAAAAGTTTAAATATTCACTCAGTTTTCTAATAGTGCTTCTTTCTAAACTAGTTGGAACCCCCAAGTAGATCCTGGTTAATGGTTCATATGGTTTCACATAGTTTTTACAAAGACTCACAGGTAAAAAAAGCAAACTATCCAGGAACCGATTATAATCGGAAGAATCGCATCGGTAGCAGCAACCGATTCCAACCGATGATCGATTATGATTTTCAACCGATGTCACACCACTACCGTCAACACTGTAAAGGTCATTTTGGAGACGTTGCTTCCAATTTTGAGGGACTTTTACCTGACACTGAGACGAAATGACATCTCAAGCCCTGTCGCCCAATGAAACCAATAAGGTTTATTAGCATGGACGGTCCGCCTCGCACCGCGGTTCCTGGACAGGCTTAGAACCTCTAAGCGGTTTACCAGTACTCGTGTGCGGGCCAGATTCAGCTCAGCATGGAAGCATCATGCAGCCCATATATTTCTTCAAGCCCCTATGGGCGGGGGTGTCCCTGAGGTTCAAGTTTATTCCTCAAGAACTATAAGAGCTTCATTAATGATACTTGGAACAAACTTGTATCTGGGGATGACAACTTACATGCTAGCATCCATATTTGACCTTGACCTACATTTCATGGTTCACTGACTTTGTAAAATATTGCAACCACCCTAGCGTTCACCCTGAGGTTCAAGTTTATTTCTCAAGAACTATAAGTGCTTCATTAATCATACTTGGTACAAACTTGTATCTGGGTATGGTCAGTTAAATGCAAGCATCCATATTTGACCTTGACCTATATTTCATGGTTCACTGCATTTGTAAAATATTGCGACCACCCTAGCGTACACCCTAATGGTCAAGTTTATTTCTCAAGAACTACATTAATGATACTTGGTACAAGCTTGCATTTAAGAATGGAAACTTTTGTGCAAGCATCTATGTTTGACCATGACCTACATATCTTGGTTGGGTGACTTTGCACCCCCACAGGCGCGACATAGCCTTCAGCGGAATTCTTGTTCTATATAATGTTTTTTTTTTGTTTTTAACCATCTTCAAACCCTGTTTTTATCTAAAACCGAGTTATAATGAAGTTGTGTTGTATTGGAACAGGTGCCCAGTAGCCCAAGGCGCCAAAATTTGCCTGGGTGCCTAAGTTTTGAATAAAACTGCCTCCACCACAACTTCTTTATAATACTAATAATGGGGTCCAAAGCAGGAGCCATGTTAGTTAAACAACCGTGTCATATCCAAACAAAAATGTATTGATTATATAGAAAAATGACCATTTATGGTATATATAATCTATATATTTTTATGACCATTCAAAAATGTATTGATTCTATAGAAAAATAACCATTTATGGTCATTTTTCTATATAATCTATACATTTTTGGGATCCATCATGAAACCATGTTATATCCAAACAGTGTTATAATGAGGTTGTGGTGTATCAACTTAATGTAAAATTTGGATTTATGGCTGTCTGGGCGCCTAAAGCAAAATGCTTAGTCTGTACCCCTGTGGAAAAATGAACAAGACATTTTTTGACGGGTTTTTCAAGGAAAAAATCCGTCCTTTAGAATAGCGATGGGCGGGCGTCCGCGTTCCGGTTTACCTTTTGGTTAACCTTTTTTCAAAGTTATGTATTACCTTTATTATCCACTGGATTGCTTTAAATTAGGACTGTTGTTGAATTGGGGGTTCACTTCAATATGCAATCCATTATTTCAACCAAGGAGCAACATTTTTGTGGGAAATTGGCATTTTTGGAAACTCCTGAAAAACCTGTCCATAATGCCATTTGGCGTTTTTCTTGTTTACTCTAGTTCAGACTGTTCTGGTTGAAAAAGGTGAGTTGCCTCCCTTGTAACTGGAAAAATATAAACTTTACCTGCTCAGATCAACAGAGAATGTGATTGTTATTTGTACTGCTCATAAATTTGAAAATGCTGTTGGCAGGATAAATTTCCTTCTCAAGTGAGGTGTAAGAGCGTGTTAAAGTTTTATAACCTTGGCAGTGGGGCCTGATTCCATTTTTGTTAAATATTTTAAGGTGCCAAGGCGTGAAGTCCACAGAGCTTATGACAAAATTTATGCCACATTGTATGGTCACTGTATTGGGGATGCCATTGGCTTGTTGACAGAAGGATTAACCAGAGAGGAAGTCAAAAAGGTAAAAGTAATGTTTGTGATGGTCCGTAGTATTGGGACAGATAAGCCAAAGCAAACAATGCAGACCCAGATCAGACTGCTCCTGAAGGAGCAGTCTGACCAGCGTCTTCACTGTTTGCCATTCGGTCTGCACCTTTTGGACTACATTTGTACTTGCTGGATTGTGAAACGAATTTGTTAAAATATTAGTAGAATTACAGCAAGTCCTCAAGGTGTCCCGATTTTTAGGATTTTAACGGTATAACGAAACAGAATTTTCAGACAGACTATTGCTAATCTTGCGGTAGGATAATGTAACGCAAGAGATAAATTGCACAGGTGGACATCAGGGGAGCTATCGCGAAATCGCGTCAACGTAATTTTGCTCCCACGACACTTCCGGAAACTCTTGTGATAGTTCCTAGGACCAGGAAATAGTAAACAAAGGTAGGTACCCTTGTGTGTTTTGATTTATTGTAGAAAAATGAGAGAACAATATATAGTTTCGGCAATGCTAAGCGATGTTAAAATGATTTACCTTTCTAAGCAGGCCGAAAGAAATATTGAAAAATCGTTGCTGAAAGTAGGCGACCGTAACAAAATCAAACACAGGGTAATCTGACTTTAGTTTCATGTCAGCACGAATGAATTAAGCAATTGTTTTGTAAGTTTTCGCTCAGAACGAGATCCTTTGGCGCATATTCTGGGTATGTCAGCCCTCATTCATCATTTACACGTAACAAATTGATCAATCCATGTGCAGTGAAGGGGTAATGCCACAAATCTTCAGGTGGAGTAGCTCCCACATCATCATGGCAGCTCCCAAAACACGCCCAGGAGTGTATCAGATACTGAGTCTGTTACATTTGACCATTACCTGAGTTAGGTGGTTCGCTAAATTTAGCAAAATAAACTCAATGGATGAGTTCTTTAAAGTACTTAAAATCTATTATAGATGTACTAGAACGTATACCTCGGAGTCCCATTCTATACCTTACGGGCTTTGAACTCTTCTGCAGTTTTTGCATTTTCCACAGAGGAGGGAAGACTATTCCACTGAGGAATAGTTCCAGGAAAAATGAGTTCTTCAGTGCATCACTATAGGCCTGATACCTATGATATTGACTGTTGTTTTCTCCCCCACCCACCGGGGCTTGGAGAAATAGATTGGGCTGCATGGTGCTTCCACGCAGAGCTGAATCACACACGAGTACTGGTAAATCGCTTAGAAGGACTAAGCCTGTCCGGACAAAGCCGTGTGAGTCAGATGGCCCAATGCATATATGCCTTCTGGTTTCATTGGGCGATAGGGCTTGAGATAACATTTCATCTCAATAACGGGTAAAAGTCCCATAAAATCTTTAAAATGACCTAAACAGTGTTGACAGACAAACATTGACTGTTGTTAAGTTTGATGCCCTTCTTTGAGTTGAACAAGTCACAGGGGGCAAGTATTTATCTTTAGTAAGAGACACTGTATCAGAGTGTCTCTTATAAAAGAAGGTTAAAGAAGACTGCTTACGACGGGCCTCCAGCGATGGCCAGTCCAGCTCATCATGCATATCACCAACACTACTTTTGTTCCACCATCCCCCTGCAGGTCCATCGAGTAGCCGTCCTAACATGGGGATGCCAAACAGGTGATTCATACTCAAGTTGAGGACGAACCAGTGCAACATCCTTTGTCTGCCTAGGTGCAAAAGCCAAATTACATCTAAGAAATCCTAATGTCCTACTAGTTGTAATCTCAGTAAAGTGTTGATCACAATCGAAATTGTCTGTGATAGTGGTTTCTGACATGATCTTGCATAATTTGTCAACGGTGTTTGAATCGTACTTGAATAATGTGGGCATTAATCTCATTATTTATCCAATTAAAATAACTACAGTAATTAATTACCAGAAAGAGCTTTAAATGATAATCTTTTGATAAATGTCTTAATTTCTTTGGCTGCAAAATATAAATATTTGGAATTTTAATTTATGTTTCTATCCAATCCTGACACAATTTTTAACCCCGATCTTATAAAGACAACTCTCGACCAGTGACGGGATTAAAAGTCAGTATGAGGATAGAGTAGAAATAATTGAAATTCAAAATATTTATATTTTGCAGCCAAACACATTAAATTGTTACAAGTATCGGAAAAATTCGGTTTAAAAGTCGTTCTTATAATTTATTAGTTATATCATTTGGGTAAATTCTGAAATTAATGCCGATTTTATTCAAGTATTGTGCAGATATTGTTGACGATATATTCAAGATTTACTTACTTTAATGTATCAGAAATCATAAAGTGTTATTAGAAATCGTTAACTGGATGTATAATTTAGTAGAAAATGACAATTTGGGGAGGATTTTTTTTTTTCACAGCTATATCGCGGTTTCAAATCTCTAAAATTCCCGTTGTTTTCCAATGATTACGGCACGCAGTTCCCCTCAGTTAATATAGACCAGGTGTGTGACGTCACGGGATTTCGGTCTTTGCCTTAAAAACCTGTTATATTCCATTCTTGTAACAATGAGTCATTTATATGATGTTAGCAGTGTTGCGCCGAGAGGGGGCCATGGGGCCATTTGCCTACCTAAAGTCATTGATGGCCCTTTCAACATTAAACATGGGGCCCGGATGACCCTCAGAAATCAACAACGTTGCTTATATTTTATTTACTAAAGCCCCTTTAAAATATAAAATGACCCTTTGGAAAATGTCATAAGGGCCATTGGTGTCCCCCAAGCAATCGAGCCTAGGCACAACACTGTGTTAGTGGTTGCCTGGTGGTTTAATTGGACATAAAATCTAATCTAAAAATTTCTCTCCAGGTGATAGAATGATAGACTCGTGGGAACTAGAGCACGTTTTGGGAGCTGGCGTGATGATGTGGGAGTTACTCCGCCTGAAAAGTTTGGCGTCACTCCTTCACAGTACATGAACTTATAATTTTTTTTACATCTAAATGGTGAATAAGGACCGACATACACAGAATTTGCACCAAAATATCTCATTCCAAGCGAAAACCTACAAAACGATTGCTTCATTCATTCGTGCTGACATAAAACTAAAGTCAGATTACCCTGTGTTCAATTTTGTTACAGTTGCCTACTTTCAGCAACGATTTTTTCAATATTTCTTTCGGCCTGCTTAGAAAGGTAAATCATTTTAACATCGCTTAGCATAGCCGAAACTTTATATTATTCTCTCATTCTTCTACAATAAATCAAAACACACAAGGGTACCTACCTTTGTTTACCATTTCCAGGTTATAGGAACTATTTGAGAGATTCTGGATGTATCGTGGGAGCAAAATTACGTTGACTCGATTTCGCGATAGCTCCCCTGATGTCCACCCGTGAACTGGGTGTTTGGTGACACAGGGTTATTTTCCTTAACATTTCTCCATATAAACCTGTGTTATGGGTGTACATAAGAACTTCCTCGCTGAGACATTGCTAATGAAAACACACAACATATTTTTTTTTATGGAGAATTGACAAAAATTATCCTTCTGTTATCACAAAATACCACATCTGTTTATATGGGATACCGTTATTCGGCTATAAGACGAGGATTTTTCCCTCCAAAATGAGCCAAAAAAATTGACCCCGTCTTATAGCCGAGGTCATGGACTGCAGGCTTTTTTCCGGCAATGTCCGGCGAAGACCAGACATACGGAAAAAGCCGATCGGTGATTTTTGAATTGATATAAATCGCCGCCCACAAACCACCGCTACGATTTTTCTGCACGCGATCGGTAAATGACGTCATCCGACGCATTATCCCCACACGTGTTTAATATCATTGCATGTGTCTCTTTCATTAAAAAAAAAATGTTTGAAACCGGTAAAAAATATTTTCCCGATAGCTAAGCGGAGGTGGATAGAAAATCAGTGCTTTGCACAGCTCCCGAATTATCCCCAGAAGCTCCGTGTCAATAACTAACAACAGCTTTTGACTTTTCCCGCCAACGTCTGCTATTTGGCGCCAAAACATAACCATTCATGAGATCGTAGAATAGTCCGATTTAATAATGCAAGATGTAGCTAATAGTCTGAGGAGCATTTTAATCATTTTCACATTGATTGTGGATTAAATTTTATGACTGGAGGATAAACGCTAATTAGAGACATAACTTGACCATATTTTCACACCTTATCGACACGCACCGCAGGGTGGCAATTATACGACAGGGATTAACAAGTGTCATACTTGAACCGTAATAAATACACAGATGGTTTGTCTCTGAATTGACAGCGATTTATTTACTGGTCTAGTAGTACCGTATTTAAGGACGCAAAAAGACTGGCAGTTGTAGACGATTTTTATGCCCCCGGAATCTAAGATTCTGGGGGGCATATAGTTTTTGGTCTGTCCGTCTGTTTGTCTGTTTGTCCGTTTGTCTGTTTGTCCGTTTCTCCGTCTGCAAAAACTTTAACATTGGGCATAACTTTTGAATGGTAAGTGATACAGCTTTCATACTTCACATGTGCATTCCTTGTCACAAGACCTTTCAAGAGGTACCATAAATTTTGACCTCGTGACCTTCACCTTGAGATTTGACCTACTTTTGGCCTCATTTTTAAAAACTTTAACATTGGCCATAACTTTTGATTGGTAAGTGATAGAGCTTTCATATTTCACATGTGCATTCCTTGTCACAAGACCTTTCTATTGGTACTATAATTTTTGACCTCATGACCTTGACCTTGGCATATGACCTACTTTTTTAAAAACTTTAACATTGGCCATAACTTTTGATTGGTAAGTGATAGAGCTTTCATATTTCACATGTGCATTCCTTGTCACAAGACCTTTCTATTGGTACTATAATTTTTGACCTCATGACCTTGACCTTGGCATTTGACCTACTTTTTAAAAACTTTAACATTGGCCGTAACGTTTGATTGGTAAATGGTAGAGCTTTCATATTTCACATGTGCATTCCTTGTCACAAGACCTTTCTATTGGTACTATAATTTTTGACCTCATGACCTTGACCTTGGCATTTGACCTACTTTTTAAAAACTTTAACATTGGCTGTAACGTTTGATTGGTAAATGGTAGAGCTTTCATATTTCACATGTGCATTCCTTGTCACAAGACCTTTCTAATGGTACCATAATTTTTGACCTCATGACCTTGACCTTGATGTTTGACCTACTTTTTAAAAACTTTAACATTGGCCATAACTTTTGATTGGTAAATGGTAGGGCTTTCATATTTCACATGTGCATTCCTTGTCACAAGACCTTTCTAGTGGTACTATAATTTTTGACCTTGTGACTTTGACCTTGATGTTTGACCTACTTTTTAAAAACTTTAATATAGTCCATAACTTTTGATTGGTAAGTGATAGAGCTTTCATATTTCACATGTGTATTCTTTCTCACAAGACCTTTCCAGTGGTACCATAATTTTTTACCTCGTGACCTTGTGGCCTCAACCATGACATAATTTAGTGATGGGGCTTTCATATTGCACAGGCGCTGTCCGGGGGCATCGGTGTTTCACAAACACATCTTGTTTTTTTTTTTGCACTTGTCCCGACCGAGCGTCATAAGGTTAAAGTGCATCTGCCCGGCGTGATTTCGGTCTTGTCCCGGACGGCCGGGAAATGGATTTGTCAGCCCCTGTCGTCTATTAAATAGAAGTCTGTGTAGCCTAAGCCAGCAAAGCATGTACCGGGTCGACAGCGATACGACGTTTGCCGCTATTTTGTGCTTGCTGGGTCGTTGGTTCTGAAACTGAAGAGCTAGGTGTTGTGTTCCCCGATATAAAAACGTTCAGTTTCTTCTGGCGAAAAAAAGGCCGATTTCTCACATCTAACTGGCATCTGGCGGTAGCAGATAGGCCCCGACAGATATGGCAAAAATTTGACCCGTCTTATAAAAGAGTATAAGCAAAATCCCACCTTAGAAAAACTGAAAAGGGGGTCCCGTCTTATAGCCGAATCGCCTTATAGCCGAATTTTTACGGTAGCAATTTCTTTTTCTCTGTATCTGTTGGGCCAGTTTCAGTAAAACTTAAAATGCATGTGGGGTGGGGGGGGGGGGTTACAAAAACTTGGTCTGAAATCCAAGAAGGCCACCAAGGCAGATAGCTGTATAAGCCAAAAAAACATCTTCTCCAGTACCTCTGGTGTGAATCAGCGATGAAAAAGATGCATGAAAAACTGCATCTGAAAATGTTGTCTGTTTATGTGAACTGTTGCATCTTCTTGCAAACTTTTCAGATATGTTCTCAAAGTTTGGCATGCAGACAAACAGTGTAGACACAGATCACTGCTCTAGAGGAACAGTCTGATGTGGGTCTACACTATTTGCAACAATGACTTTGAAGTAACCAGCAGACAACAAGGTCGACAATTGTTGTGATGGCAGACTAAGAGTTAATGGAGCTCAGGGTCCCCCAACGCTAACACATTCAGAATTGCTAAAATTATTGAGATTGGGTAACAGGGGGATTTGAAAGTTTGCCATGGGTCACAGGGGGATTTGAAAGTTTGCCAAAGCAGTCTTCTTTTCCAGAACTGGTGTTGTAAATGAACATAAATTTTGCAAATGACTTAGGCATCCCTGTGGACGCAGATGGAAGAAAAAATGAGTGTCCTCGAAAGGGAAATATGCATATATATGGATACAGGATCCTGTGTCCTGTAAAACCCTGGACATGGCTATTAATAATAGCCATGTCCAGGGTTTTACAGGATCCTGCATCCATAAATGCATATTTATAAATATTCACCAAAACAAACAAATACACTATCCTTTTCAGCATTACAAAGAGGTTTCTGAGCGACTGGAGCTGGTACATAAGAAGGTATTCCCCGATGCTCACCGCCGGCGGTGGAAGCAAGCTGATTGGACAGATGAGACAGATCAGATGATCCTTATTTTACAGTCCATTATCCATAACAAAGCTATGGTAAAGTCATTACAATGAAACTTCATTGGTTCAAGCAAAGATGCCTCATTAACCATAGTTGATTAGAAATCACTTTTGAGTAGCTAGATTTCCATTGCTCCATTTTTTTTTTTTTTTTGTTTTATTTGCGGTTTAATGTCCCTATCAACACTACTATATAGGTCATTTTGGAGACGTTGCTTCCAATTTTGTAGGACTTGAGAAATGACATCATCAATCGTGCTGCCCAATGAAACAAATAGAGTTTATATGCATGGACTATCCGACTCGCACCACTTTTCCTGGGCATGCTTAGAACCTCTAAGGGCTATTCCAGGAAAAAGTGTCACCAGGGGGTGGACCGCAACTTTTTTTATGCCCCCGGAATCTAAGAGATTCGGGGGCATATAGTTTTTGGTCTGTTTGTCTGTTTGTCCGTTTGTCCGTTTGTCCGTCTGCAAAAACTTTAACATTGGGCATAACTTTTGAATGGTAATAGATAGAGCTTTCATATTTCACATGTGTATACCTTATCACAAGACCTTTCCAGTGGTACCATAATTTTTGATCTTGTGACCTTGAACTTGACCTTTGACCTATTTTTTTCAAAATTTTTAAAAACATTAACATTGGCGCTGTCCGGGGGCATCAGTGTTTCACAAACACATCTTGTTTAGGGGTACCCCCTAGGAATTGAAAATTAATTGAAGGGCACCACCAAAGAAAAAGAAATCTCATGGAACCCCCACCCCAAGGAATTTAATTTTGTAATTTATAGAAATTTACTTTCAGTCGTAACAAGCCACAGATGTGTTTACACAAATTAAAGCCTTTGACTTTTCCGGCCAAGCGTCTGTTATTTGGCGCCAGAACACAATTATTCACGAGACAGCAGAATATTCCGTTTTTATTATGCATACATCTACCGTTAGATGTAGCTAATCATCTTAGGAGTGATTAAATCATTTTCACATTGATTGTGGTTTAAATTTTATGATTGAGGGATAAACCACAAATTAGAGACATAACTTGACCTAATTTTCACACCTTGTCTTGCGGACTATTTGCAACTTAAGGTTAGCGCCAGAGGCTTGTGTAATAGTAGAAAAGACTGATCCGTGACAAATACGGCTGCCGTTTATAACACGCTTCGGTTAACTAACACTATCCGTTGGTTGGACCCAAAGTTCCATGTTACATGTATAACAAGGTTGAGGTACACCTTCAAATGATGGATGATTCCCGAAATCGAAACCGTAAAAGGAAATGTGGTACAATGGTTTACCAGAATTTTGATTCAAACTCAAGTCACTTCGGCTCTGAAACGGCCATTTAGGCCCCCGGCACAACAAAACAACAACAGGTATCCATTTTTGGTTCCATGAATGTGACATCGATTGAAAAAAAGATTTGAACTTGGAAATAGATATTTTGCTGTTCCATGCATAAATATTGACATTTATGCTGGGTCAGACCCTACCACCAAGGAATTTTAAATTGATGTTACACCTAGCACCACAAAAAATAAAACTACCTGCACCCCCCACCCCAAGCAATAAAAAAATCATTTGCACTCCACCCCGAGGTTACACTTTTTCCTGGAATAGCCCTAAGCAGTTTACCAGTACTTGAGTGCAGTAGGTTTCAGCTCTGTGTGGAAGCATTGTGCAGCCCAATCTATTTCTTCAAACCCCAATTAGCAGGGGCCACCTTGATTGATTAGAAATTGCTTTTGACTCCCTAGATTTCCATTGCTCCAGATAATATAGGGAGGTTTGCCAGTTTCCGGCAAGAATGTGTGCTGTATATACATGTACATGTTTGTACTTACCACTCAAGGAATACAAGGATTGAGCCTGCCGAAGTTACGTGTATGTTGTGTGTTCTCGTTAGAATCGCCTCAATGAGGCAATTTAATGATTACACACAAAATATCATAGTTTTATTTCTGTCTTCCATAAAACTATCTTCATACCTCCTAATTTGGCTCTAAAATTTGCACAGGTGGCTCAGACTACCCCTATTTTTAACAATATTTCATGATACACCTTCAGGGGAGGCAACTCTTGCAAAAGTACTTTTGTCTCCCTTGTCAATAAGGGTCTACCCTTAAAGGAAAGAATTTGCTCTGGAGGAGCAAATTCTTTCCTTCAAGAGTAGACCCCTTTTCAGTGGGACAGAGCTTATAGAAAAGCGAACAGAAAGTCCCGAAAGTTGTCTCCCATTGAAAAATGGCGGAAAAATCTGCAAGATGTTCTTATTCATCTTAAAGATGTTTAAACCATTGAAGTTTACCAGTATTTTCAGAGTACAGCAAAGCTTGTGATAGTCCTTGTGCAAATAGATTTAAAATGTATTTACATTTGACTTGACGCTATTTCCAGGTAAGGTGCAGTACACAGTACAAGGATAATCTCATAATTATTTTCCTTATTTCTTTTCAGAGACCTATGTTGAGGGTACTTGCTGGAATTGACCCTTTGAGGCATTTCTAACAGGTACCCACAACATTCATAAGAAAAAATATCTTTATTACTCCTACTTATCTGAAGCCAGCCTTAGAAGCCTCCGTGGTGCAATGGTTACGCTACTCGCCTTGTAAACCAGGGATCGCAGGATCGATCCCGGGCTTCTCCAGACTTTCGGATGAGTCTTTAAACCGAGGTCCCGTCTCCGTATGACCTTAGCTGTTGGTGGGACGTAAAACTAAAACTCACTCACTCACTCTGAAGCCAGCCTCAGTAGTTCGTCAGATGCATGTCAGGCTGGTAATCAGGATGTTGTTGGCCTGACGGGTCGGCAACATTCTTTCATGGGGACTGATCATGAAATCTTTCCTATGGTTATTCTCTCTCTTCGGCTGATTCAAGAAGGGTAGTTAAAGGTTGTGCACTATACTGGTTAGAAAACAAAACTACACTTGCCCAGAACAAGTGTCTAGGTAAAGTTACAGGCTTCACCTGCGTAAAGAAAAAGATAAGCTGCATGATGCTTCCACGCAGATCTGAAACTGGCTGCACATGAGTACTGGTAAATTGCATACAGTATCTGTTCCTGCCCAGGCAAAGTGGAGTCGGACCATCCATGCATATAAACCCTATTGGTTTCATTGGACAGCAGGGCTTGAGATGTCATCTCATCTCGATGTCCGGTAAAAGTCCCTAAAAATTGGAAGCAACGTCTCCTGAATGACCTATATAGTGTTGACAGGGATGTTAACCTCAGATCAAACAAAGAAAACACTTGGAATGTAAATACATGTATACTGTTTTACCCTTAACATACATGTATCAAAAACTAATTTTGAAAGAGTTTTCTGCCCTTGAAATGTAAGAGTTCTCCTTGATTTACATGTATGCAAGCCAACATAGATTCTTTCATTTTGAAAAGGGTGCCAGAATTGATTCCTACTGAAATCTTCCCTTATGTGCAAATTCTTGCTTATTAATGAAGGCTTCTGTTGAAGTGGTTGACAAATTGCTTTGTCTCCCCTGAAAATTTATTCCCCTTGAATCCTTAAAATATCAATCACAACAATTTGTTGTCTGCTTTGTTTTCTGCTGGTTACATTAGAAGTCGTTGTAAATAGTGTGGACTCAGATCAGACTGCTCCTCTAGGAGCAGTCTGATCAGGGTCTACACTGTTTGCCTGTATGCAAAAATATTTTTAAAGAGTTGGTAAGAAGACGCAGCAAACGGCAAAAACAGACCACATTTTCAGATGCGGTTTTTCTTGGCATGGCATCTTAAGGGCTAACTCCATGTACTATGGCCCCCACCCAGGGGGGGCTTGAAGAAATAGATGGGCTGCATGATGATTCCATGCAGAACTGAAACTGACCCGCACACGAGTGCTGGTAAACTGCTTAGAGGATTTAAGCCTGCCCAGGCAAAGCGGTGCGAGTCGGCCCGTCCATGTTTATAAACCCCATTGGTTTCATTGGGCAACAGGGCTTGAGATGTCATTTCATCTTAATGTTGGGTAAAAGTCCCACAAAATTGGAAACAACGTCTCCAAAATGATCTATACAGTGTTGATGGGGCCGTTAAACCTCAAATCAAACAAATCACAACAATTTGGCTGCTGGTTACTTTAGAAGTCATTGTTGTAAACAGTGTGGAGCCAGATCAGACTGCTCCTCTAGGAACAGTCTGATCAGGTCCACACTGTTTGCCTGTGATCAGACTAGGTCCACACTGTTTGCCTGTATACAAAAATATTTAAAAAAAATTCGTAATAAAACGCAGCAGACGGCAAAAACAGATTACATTTTCAAATGCTTTTTTCCTGGCATGACACCTTACGGGTTAACTTCTCTCTGTACTTCTATTTTCAGATTGATCTGGTTGACTTTGCCAAGAGATTAACAAGTTGGTCAGAGCAAGGATTTCCAGAACTTGGAGATGAAAGTAGTCCGGGAGTGTGCTCACAAGTTAAGAGTATTATTGGGCACCCTCAGTTTTCAGAGGCACCACTAAGGGTAAAGGGAATTTTTTTTGTATTTCTTTAATCTTGATTGTTAGTAAGACTAGCAATGAAATGGGGTATAAATGCTTAAACTAGAAAATAAAATAATAATAATTATTTATGACCCTTGCCAGCTTAATGATAAAACCTTTGCCGACATACAAGGCTGTCATCTCACAAGTCAATCAGTTTTTATATGGCTGTTTGAAAAATGGTCAGATTATGTTATGCCCCTCTGCATCTGTCTGTCTGTAAACTCAGTTTCCGGATAACTCCTCCTACATTTTATTTTACATTTTATCTTACTGAAACTTGATATAAGTTGGACCATGATGTGGAGCAGCGCATATTGTTCCGAAATTATGTCCCAACAAATATTAAAAGAGTTATGCCCCTTTGAAAATTTCTGTGAACATTTCATATCAGGCTAACTCGTACAATTAACATTCAGTCAAGCTGAAACTTGATATATAGTTAGACCATGATGTGGGGCAGTGCATATGCTTTTGAGGTTATGGTTCACCAAATATTAACAGAGTTATGCCCCTTTGAAAATTTCTGTAAACATTTTGTTTCTGGCTAACTCCACCTACAGTTAACATTCCATCAAGCTGAAACTTGTACAGTTAGACCATGATGTGGAGCAGCACATACTGTTTTTAGGTTATGGTCCACCAAATATAGAGTTATGATCATTTGAGAAAGTTCTGTAGACATTTGGTTTTCGGCTAATTCCTCCTCAATTAACATTCGATAAGCTAAAACATGATATATAGTTGAACTATGATGTGGAGCAGGGCTTTTTGTTTCGAGGTTACGGTCCACCAAATATTAGCTGAATTATGTCCCTTTGAAAATTTCTATTATTGTTTTGTTTCTGGCTGACTCATCCTGAATTATAAGTCAGACCAAGCTGAGACTTTATAAATAATGACACCATGATGTAGAGCAGTGCATTTTATTTCTGGGTTACAGTCCACGAAATATTGAAAATATTAACGTAAACTTTTCGTTGCAGGCTTACCCCTCCAACAGTTTACATCCCATCCAGCTGAAACTTGATTATAGTTTAAGTTAGTCCATGATGTGAAGCTGTGCATTTTGTTTAGTTTAGTTTATACTAATTTATTTTAGTTTGATTGCGATCCTTATGCTCCAAGCTTATTGAATCGCTCTCTAACAATCATTCCGGATGTTTTCACTTGCGCTTGTGAGTCAGGCAGTGACTTTTACACCACTGCTACCCATTTACACCTGGGTCTTGTGGGGCATTGTCATAAAGTGTCTTGCCCAAGGACACGCCTCGGCTCCGGTGGCCGTATTCGAACCCACAACCTCTTGATCATAAGTTGAACTTGCTAAACACTGAGCTATGGAGGCTGACATTTTGTTTCAAGTATACAGGTCACCAAATATTAACAGAGTTATGCTCCTTTGAAAACTTAGAACTGTTAACTTTTTGTTTCCCGCTAACTCCTACAGTTTACATCTGATTAAGCTGACACTACTTGATTTATAGTTACACATATTGTTTTGAGGGTACAGTCCACAAAATATCAGCAGTAATAGCCGTATGAAAATTTTGTAGCTAACTCTTCCTATAGTTTACATAAGAGCCCCGCCAAGCGAATTTGTGTCTTTGAGCATTCCGCCATGACAAATTTTAACTGCGCATGCCCAGCCATTCAGAGGGGCCAGGGATATTGCTTTCTGTCTGAAGGTTCCTCTTGATTCACTGCTTGTATGGGCGAGCAGCGAAGGTTCTGGCAAGACTGCGCAGATGCGCAGGCTCGCCTGAACCTTCGCTGCTCGCATAGGCGATAAGTACCAAAATCGCTTGACGGGGCCCATTAGATCAAGCTGAAACATTGTAAAAAGTTACACCATGATGTGGAGCAGCACACACCATTTAGAGGTTACAGTCCAACAAATAGTAGTTATTCCCCAGTCACTTTCCATTTCCAGCTAATTCCTCCTATAGTTTACATCCCAGCAAGCTTAAAGGTGATTTATTGTTAGACCATGATATGAAGCAGGGCATTTTGTTTAGAGATGAAGCAATGTTTCCAGCTAACTCCTCCTGCAGTTTACATCCAGTCAAGCTTAAACTTGATTTATAGAACTTTAGACCCTGTGGAGCAGCAGATATTATTTTGAGGTTACAGTCCATCAAATATTGGCAGAGTTATGCCTGTTTCAAAATTTCTTAAAAAGTTTTGATTCTAGACTCCTCCTTTAGTTTACATCCAATCTAGCTGAAACTTAGTAAATAGTAACACCATCATGTGGAGCAGCATGCATTATTTCTAGGTTACAGTTCACCAAATATTAGCAAAGTTATGTATGGCCCTTTGAAATACTTAACCCATATATGATGCCCCTTCTGAATACTTAACCCATATATGATGATTGAATATTTCACCTGATAAATTTGAAGTGGTCCATTTCCATTTATAGGGGTGTTGGTTTTGTTTGTTTGTTTGTATTGAGTTTAACAGCCCAGTCAACACTATTTAGGTCATTTTTGAGCCGATCAGTTTACCTATCCCCACTTTTCCTGGGCAGGCTTTTTTTTTTACTTTTGGTCCTTTGAGATCAGCGTGAATATTCTGAGAAATCAGAATAAATTGTTGGTTTAGACTCATATTCTAGACAGGTGTTTATTTATTTGGACCCCATTTTGATTTATATCAGTCTTTGAATCGACTGCCTATTCGAAATTCGCAAAATTGCAGTATGTTTCCTCTGGCTTTCTTTGCCGGATCATTATAGGGTCACTGATGAGGCTTTATTAGCCGAAACTACGTAGTATGACCCATCTTCTTTCTTATGAATGTTTTCATTGCTCTTAAAGGAACTCATTTTTTATTTTTATTTGCCTTCACTGCAGCAGCTGCTGGTCTTGTGCCGTGTGGCGGCGGTAAAACGTCTCCCCGTACATCAACCTTAGTGCAGTTTATATTTTACTTTTGGTCCTTTGAGATCAGCGTGAGTATTCTGAGAAATCAGAATAAATTGTTGGTTTAGACTCATATTCTAGACAGGTTTTTAGCTCACCAGAGCCGAAGGCTCCGGGGGAGCTTATAGGATAGGCAGTTGTCCGTCGTTGTCGTCTGGTGTTAACATTTTCAAACGACATCTCCTCTGAAGCCACTGGGCCGATTGAGTCCAAATTTCATCTGTAGCATCCTTGGGTTGGGGGATTGAAAGTTTGTGTTTTTTATGAAATTTGGCTTATTAGTTTGGTTGCTATGGCAACTTACAGTTTCCATAGACTTATAATGGGGAAAATTGAAAAATGGCATTTACTGCTAAGCCGCTGCAGATATTTTGACAAAACTTTCATAGAAGTATTCCTTAGGCAATCTACTATCTGCCATATGATTTTAGGCCTACTGCTCATTTGTATTGGTTGCCATGGAAACCAAAATGAAAAAAATAGAAAAAAAAATACTTAAAAAATCATCTCCTCAGAAACCGTATGCTCTATGAGGCTGAGAGTTTATTGAAATATACACCATATTTGCCTTTACAGGTTTTGTGTTTTTAGCTCACCTGTCACGTAGTGACGAGGTGAGCTTTTGGGATCACTTTTTGTCCGTCGTCCGTTGTGCGTGCGTGCGTGCGTGCGTGCGTCCGTAAACAATTTCAAATAAGTATATCTCCAATACCCCATGGCCAATCTTGATCAAATTTCATGTGAATCATCATCAGGTAGGGGGAAAGGCTGCATAAGGTTTTTGGGCTGATCAGATTGGAATTCTGGTTGCCATGGCAACATATAGTTCCCATAGACTTATAATGGGAAAACATTTAAAAATCTTCTTCTCTGAAACCACAGGGCCCAGAGCTTAGATATTAAGCATGTAGCAAGGGCAAGTGGTCAACTACATAATTCCTGCCAATCATGCCCCTCGGTGCCAAATGGGCCACGCCCTAGGGCCCCTTCGCTCCCATAGACTAATAATGAAAAAAAAAAGCTTCAAAAATCTTCTTCTCTGAAACCACAGGGCCCAGAGCTTAGATATTTAGCATGTAGCAATGGCAAGTGGTCACCTACATAATTCCTGCCAATCATGCCCCTGGGTTCAAAAATGGCCACGCCCCGGGGCCCCTTTGCTCCCATAGACTCATATTGGGAAAAAAGCTTCAAAAATCTTCTTCTCTGAAACCACAGGGCCCAGAGCTTATATATTTAGCATGTAGCAATGGCAGGTGGTCACCTACATAATTCCTGCCAATCATGCCCCTGGGTTCCAAATGGGCCACGCCCCGGGGCCCCTTTGCTCCCATAGACTCATAATGGAAAAAAAGCTTCAAAAATCTCCTTCTCTGAAACCACAGGGCCCAGAGCTTATATATTTAGCATGTAGCAATGGCAGGTGGTCACCTACATAATTTCCTGCCAATCATGCCCCTGGGTTCCAAATGGGCCACGCCCCGGGGCCCCTTCGCTCCCATAGACTCATAATGGAAAAATAGCTTCAAAAATCTTCTTCTCTGAAACCACAGGGCCCAGAGCTTAGATATTTAGCATGTAGCAATGGCAAGTGGTCACCTACATAATTCCTGCCAATCATGCCCCTGGGTTCAAAAAAGGCCACGCCCCTGGGCCCCTTTGCTCCCATAGACTCATAATGGAAAAAATCTTCAAAAATCTTCTTCTCTGAAACCACAGGGCCCAGAGCTTATATATTTAGCATGTAGCAATGGCAGGTGGTCACCTACATAATTCCTGCCAATCATGCCCCTGGGTTCCAAATGGGCCACGCCCCGGGGCCCCTTTGCTCCCATAGACTCATAATGGAAAAAAAGCTTCAAAAATCTTCTTCTCTGAAACCACAGGGCCCAGAGCTTATATATTTAGCATGTAGCAATGGCAGGTGGTCACCTACATAATTCCTGCCAATCATGCCCCTGGGTTCCAAATGGGCCACGCCCCGGGGCCCCTTTGCTCCCATAGACTCATAATGGAAAAAAATCTTCAAAAATCTTCTTCTCTGAAACCACAGGGCCCAGAGCTTATATATTTAGCATGTAGCAATGGCAGGTGGTCACCTACATAATTCCTGCCAATCATGCCCCTGGGTTCCAAATGGGCCACGCCCCGGGGCCCCTTCGCTCCCATAGACTCATAATGGAAAAAAATCTTCAAAAATCTTCTTCTCTGAAACCACAGGGCCCAGAGCTTATATATTTAGCATGTAGTAACAGTAAGTGGTCACCTACATAATTCCTGCCAATCATGCCCCTGGTGTCCAAACGGACCACGCCCCGGGGCCCATTAGCTCCTATAGACTCAGAATGGAAAAAAGCTTCAAAAATCTTCTTCTCTGAAACCATAGGGCCCAGAGCTTAGATATTTAGCATGTAGGAAGGGCAAGTGGTCACCTACATAATTCCTGCCAATCATGCCCCTGGGTTCCAAATGGGCCATGCCCGGACACCCCTTAGCTCCCATAGACTCATAATGGGAAAAAGCTTCAAAAATCTTCTCTGAAACCACAGGGCCCAGACCTTAGATATTTAGCACATGGCAATGGCAAGTGATCACCTACAAAATTCCTGCCATTCATGCCCCTGGGGTCCAAATGGGCCATGCCCTGGGGCCCCTTAGCTCCTATAGACTCATAATGGAAAAAAATCTTCAAAAATCTTCTTCTCTGAAACGTCAGGGCCAAGAGCTGAGATATTTAGCATGTAGCAAGGGCAAGTGGTCACCTACATAAATCCTGCTGATCATGCCCCTGGGATCCAAATGGGCCACGCCCCGGGGCCCCTTTGCTCCCATAGACTCATAATGGAAAAAATCTTCAAAAATCTTCTTCTCTGAAACCACAGGGCCCAGAGCTTAGATATTTAGCATGTAGAAAAGGCATGTCGAGACCTATATAATTCCTGCCAATCATGCCCCTTGGGTCCAAATTGGCCACAGCCCAGGACCCCTTAGCTCGTATAAACTCATAATGGGAAAAAAAAGTTAAAAAATCTTCTTCTCTTAAACCACAGGGCCCAGAGCTTAGATATTTAGCATGTAGCAACCGCAAGTGGTTACCTACATAATTCCTGCCAATCATTCCCCTAGGTTCCAAATGGGCCACGCCCAGGGGCCCCTTCGCTCCCATAGACTCATAATGGAAAAAGCTTCAAAAACCTTCTCTGAAACCACAGGGCCCAGAGCTTATATATTTAGCATGAAGTAACGGCAAGTAGTTACCTACATAATTCCTGCCAATCATGCCCCTGGGTTCTCAATAGGCCACACCCCTGGGCCCCTTCGCTCCCATAGACTCATAATGGAAAAAAGCTTTCAAAATTGCTCAACCCGTTGTGCTTGGATGAACAAGATGGCTAAAATTATAAAAACCTTGTGTCAACCAAAATTGCTCAAACCCTCTACTCTACCATATATTATCTTCAATTCCATTTGTACAATATGGATCAGGTGAGCGATCTAGGGCCATCATGGCCCTCTTGTTTATGAAATTCGGCTCTTTAGTTTGGTTGCTATGGCAACTTAGATTTTCCATAGACTTATAATGGGGAAAATTGAAAAATGGCACTAACTACAAAGCCTTTGCAGATATTTTGACAAAACTTTCATAGAAATGTTCCTTTAGCAAACTTCTCTCCGCCATATGCTTTTATGTCAACCTGGGGGTCCAGTAGGTTGTGCCGGGGCCATGCGCCGCCCCCCAGTACTTCATAAAATGCCTTATATCTCAGAAACCTTACAGATCCCCACCCCTAAACCATATATATTCTTGTTTCTATTGATAAGACGCATTCATTGACACCAACCTGGAGGTCCTCCGGGATGCGCCGAGGCCATGCCCCACCCCCTCCACTTCATAAAAGGCCCAATATCTCGGAAACCATTCAGATCCCCACCCCTGAACCCTATATACTCTTGTTCCTTATGAATAGACCCATTCAGTGACATCAAATTGGGGGTCCCCCGGGATGCGCCGGGGCCATGTCCCGCCCCTCCATTTCATAAAAGGCCCAATATCTCGGAAACCTTACAGATCCCCACCCCTAAACCATATATATTCTTGCTCCTTATGATAAGACACATTCATTGACCCCAAATTGGGGGTCTTCCGGGGTGCGCCGGAGCCATGCCCCACCCCTTCACTTCACAAAAGGCCATATATCTCAGAAACTGATCAGATCCCTACCCCTAAACCATATATGTTCTTGTTCATTATGATGAGACACATTCAGTGACACCAACCTGGGGGTCCCCAGGGATGTGCTGGGGCCATGCCCCACCCCCTCCATTTCATAATATCACAATATCTCGGAAACTTTACAGATCTCCACCCCTAAACCATATATATTCTTGTACCTTATGATAAGACACATTCATTGACACCAACCTGGGGGTCTCCCTGGGCCTTGCCCCACCCCTGCACTTCACAAAATGCCTTTTATCTCAGAAACTGTTCAGATCCCCACCCCTAAACCATATATATTCATCTTCCTTATGATAAGGCACATTCATTAACACCAGCTTTTGAGTCCCCGGGGCATGCCCGGGCCTTGCTCCACCGCTTGACTTCATTAAAAGCCACATATCTCAGAAATAGTTCAGATCCCCACCCCTAAACCATATATATTCTTGTTCCTTATGATAAGACTCATTCAGTCACACCAACTTGGGGGTCTCTTTGTGCTGAGGCAATGTGCCCCGCCCTTCCACTTCATAAAAGGCCATATATTTCAGAAACCATTCAAATCCCCACCCCATATTCATATATGTTCTTGTTCCTTATTATTAGCACACCTACTGTAGGGGTGTCCGCAGGGGCCAGTCCTCTCCTTTCCACTTCATGAAAGGATATCTTGGATACCGTTCAGATTCCCACCCCTAAACCATATATATACTTGGTCCTTATGATAAGACACATTTAGGGACAACAATCTTGGGCTTTCCTGGGAACGACAGGGCATGCTCCAACCCCTCCACTTATATCTCCAGCCATGCAGATCCCCACTGCTAAACCATATATATTCTTGTTTTTTGTGATAAGACACATTTAGTGACACCAACCAGGGCTCCATTGGGTCCATGCCCCACCCCCTCTACTTCATAAAAGGCCTAATGTTTCATATACTGAGTCCACATGGGTGCTCATTTGGATATGGGGGTTCATTTGGCAGATTAAAATGATATTATGTTAAAATACATGGCTGCAATTGGGCAGGGCCCACCTGAGCTCTGGTGAGCATAGTGACCCATGGGCCTCTTGTTATTTATTTGGACCCCATTTTGATTTATATCAGTCTTTGAATCCACTGCCTATTCGAAATTCGCAAAATTGCAGTATGTTTCCTCTGGCTTTCTTTGCCGGATCATTATAGGGTCACTGATGAGGCTTTATTAGCCGAAACTACGTAGTATGACCCATCTTCTTTCTTATGAATGTTTTCATTGCTCTTAAAGGAACTCATTTTTAGCTCACCTGTCACGTAGTGACAAGGTGAGCTTTTGGGATCACTTTTTGTCTGCATCCGTCGTGCGTGCATCCGTGCGTGCGTCCGTAAACTTTTCTTCAAACGACATCTCCTCCTAAACCACTGATCGTATTTTGACCAAACTTCACAGGAATGATCCTTAGGTGGTCCCCTTTCAAAGTTGTTTAAATGGTTCCGGTCCGTTGCACATATAGGTCACAGTAGCTAAAAATAGATTTTTTTCACCGCAAACTTAAAAAATCTTCTACTCTGAAACCGCAAGGCCCAGGTCTTTGATATTTGGTATGAAGCTTCATCTAGTGGACCCCTACCAAGATTGTTCAAATTATAGTGCTGGGGCCAAAAATGCCCCCGCACGGGGGCCCTTTGGTTTTACATGGGCTTATATAGGGAAAATCTTTAAAAATCTTCTTCTCTGAAACCGCAAGGCCCAGGTCTTTGATATTTGGTATGAAGCTTCATCTAGTGGACCCCTACCAAGATTGTTCAAATTATAGTGCTGGAGCTAAAAAAGCCCCCGCACAGGGGCCCTTTGGTTTTACATGGGCTTATATAGGGAAAATCTTTAAAAATCTTCTTCTCTGAAACCGCAAGGCCCAGGTCTTTGATATTTGGTATGAAGCTTCATCTAGTGGACCCCTACCAAGATTGTTCAAATTATAGTGCTGGGGCTAAAAATGCCCCCGCACCGGGGCCCTTTGGTTTTACATGGGCTTATATAGGGAAAATCTTGAAAAATCTTCTTCTATGAAACCGCAAGGCCCAGGTCTTTGATATTTGGTATGAAGCTTCATCTAGTGGACCCCTACCAAGATTGTTCAAATTATAGTGCTGGGGCCAAAAATGCCCCCGCAGGGGGGCCCTTTGGTTTTACATGGGCTTATATAGGGAAAATCTTTAAAAATCTTCTTCTCTGAAACCGCAAGGCCCAGGTCTTTGATATTTGGTATGAAGCTTCATCTAGTGGACCCCTACCAAGATTGTTCAAATTATAGTGCTGGAGCTAAAAATGC
Organism: Lucinisca nassula; assembly: GCA_963580285.1. Classification (NCBI taxonomy): domain Eukaryota; kingdom Metazoa; phylum Mollusca; class Bivalvia; order Lucinida; family Lucinidae; genus Lucinisca; species Lucinisca nassula. The sequence goes on from OY757016.1 coordinate 74,248,978, forward strand.
CCCCGCATGGGGGCCCTTTGGTTTTACATGGGCTTATATAGGGAAAATCTTGAAAAATCTTCTTCTCTGAAACCGCAAGGCCCAGGTCTTTGATATTTGGTTTGAAGCTTCATCTAGTGGACCCCTACCAAGATTGTTCAAATTATAGTGCTGGGGCCAAAAATGCCCTCGCACGGGGGCCCTTTGGTTTTACATGGGCTTATATAGGGAAAATCTTGAAAAATCTTCTTCTCTGAAACTGCAGGGCCCAGGTCTTTGATATTTGATATGAAGCTTTATCTAGTGGACCCCTACCAAGATTGTTCAAATTATAGTGCTGGATCTAAAAATGCTCCGCACGGGGGCCCTTTGGTTTTACATGGGCTTATATAGGGAAAATCTTGAAAAATCTTCTTCTCTAAAACCACAAGGCCCACGTCTTTGATATTTGGTATGAAGCTTCATCTAGTGGACCCCTACCAAGATTGTTCAAATTATAGTGCTGGGGCCAAAAATGCCTCCGCACCAGGGCCCTTTTGTTTTACATAGGCTTATATAGGGAAAATCTTTAAAAATCTTCTTCTCTGAAACCGCAAGGCCCAGGTCTTTGATATTTGGTATGAAGCTTCATCTAGTGGACCCCTACCAAGATTGTTCAAATTATAGTGCTGGAGCTAAAAATGCCCCCGCACGGGGGCCCTTTGGTTTTACATGGGCTTATATAGGGAAAATCTTGAAAAATCTTCTTCTATGAAACCCCAAGGCCCAGGTCTTTGATATTTGGTATGAAGCTTCATCTAGTGGACCCCTACCAAGATTGTTCAAATTATAGTGCTGGGGCCAAAAATGCCCCCACAGGGGGGCCCTTTGGTTTTACATGGGCTTATATAGGGAAAATCTTTAAAAATCTTCTTCTCTGAAACCGCAAGGCCCAGGTCTTTGATATTTGGTATGAAGCTTCATCTAGTGGACCCCTACCAAGATTGTTCAAATTATAGTGCTGGAGCTAAAAATGCCCCCGCATGGGGGCCCTTTGGTTTTACATGGGCTTATATAGGGAAAATCTTGAAAAATCTTCTTCTCTGAAACCGCAAGGCCCAGGTCTTTGATATTTGGTTTGAAGCTTCATCTAGTGGACCCCTACCAAGATTGTTCAAATTATAGTGCTGGGGCCAAAAATGCCCTCGCACGGGGGCCCTTTGGTTTTACATGGGCTTATATAGGGAAAATCTTGAAAAATCTTCTTCTCTGAAACTGCAGGGCCCAGGTCTTTGATATTTGGTATGAAGCTTTATCTAGTGGACCCCTACCAAGATTGTTCAAATTATAGTGCTGGATCTAAAAATGCTCCGCACGGGGGCCCTTTGGTTTTACATGGGCTTATATAGGGAAAATCTTGAAAAATCTTCTTCTCTAAAACCACAAGGCCCACGTCTTTGATATTTGGTATGAAGCTTCATCTAGTGGACCCCTACCAAGATTGTTCAAATTATAGTGCTGGGGCCAAAAATGCCTCCGCACCAGGGCCCTTTTGTTTTACATAGGCTTATATAGGGAAAATCTTTAAAAATCTTCTTCTCTGAAACCGCAAGGCCCAGGTCTTTGATATTTGGTATGAAGCTTCATCTAGTGGACCCCTACCAAGATTGTTCAAATTATAGTGCTGGAGCTAAAAATGCCCCCCACATGGGGGCCTTTTGGTTTTACAGCGGCTTATATAGGGAAAATCTTGAAAAATCTTCTTCTCTGAAACCGCAAGGCCCAGGTCTTTGATATTTGGTATGAAGCTTCATCTAGTGGACCCCTACCAAGATTATTCAAATTATAGTGCTGGGGCCAAAAATGCCCCCGTACCAGGGCCGTTTTGTTTTACATAGGCTTATATAGGGAAAATCTTTAAAAATCTTCTTCTCTGAAACTGCAAGGCCCAGTTCTTTGATATTTGGTATGAAGCTTCATCTTGTGGACCTCTACCAAGATTGTTCAAATTATAGCCCTGGGGCCGAAAATGCCCCCGCTCCGGGACCCTTTGGTTTAACATAGACTTATATAGGGAAAATCTTGTTTTACATAGACTTCTATATGCAGGGTAAACCTTTAAAATCTTCTTCTCTGAAACCAGAAAGCCCAGGTCTTTCATATTCGATATGAAGCTTCATCTTGTGGACCTCTACCAAGATTGTTCCAATTATAGCCCTGGGGCCAAAATTGACCCTGCCCGGGGCCCACTTGTTATACATTGGATCAGGTGAGCGAACCAGGGCCCTCTGGGCCCTCTTGTTTATTTTTATTATATGTAAGCGGTTAACCAGTACAGTGCACATTCTTTCACCAGAAACTGGCAACTGCCCTTCTTGAATCAGCGGAAGAGAGAGAATGACCGTAGAAAAGATTTCATGATCAATCTCCACGAAAAGAATGTTGCTGAACCCGGCAGGTATCGAAGCCGCGTCCTCCTAATCACCTGTCAGACGCGCATCCTACTGATTTATAGGGGTGTCAGGTTTGTTTTTGTTTGTGGCAAATTTTACAAAAATGAATGTTCTTTAAGCAAACAGTGTAGACTCAGATCAGACGCCGCATTCTGCGGCATCTGATCAGGGTCTGCACCGTTTACCAATGTCCCAGAAAAGGTCCACTAGGAATATATAGGTTAAACTAGTGACATCATTAACTTTGAAGACCTTTACAGTGTTGATGGGGACGTTAAACATCAAATCAAACAAACATTAACTTTGAACTACCAGCCACTGGTTTCATTGTAGGCATCAGAGATTTTATGGCGAGATTCAGGACAGTTTGTAGCCAGTAACAGTGCTGTGGCCCGGACTGCTGTGCTGGGAGTCCATCAGTATGAAACCCTGGGCCAGGTGATCAGAAACGCTGTGGATATATGTAAAGTAACACACTTCGACCCAAGGTATGTACAGGAAATATGTTCTTATAAAGGGTATCCTTTGAAAGCAAGGAATGTGCCACAGAACAGGAAATTATGTAATGTACAAGTTTCTCTGGACCTGACTAGCTTGTTCTTTGGCTGGTTAGGTTTAATCAGTGACCCCTAGATATTACCAAAATTTCTTGGACTGGAAAATATAATCTACCCTATTATGAAGGGCAGGGAGACTTCAGGGCCCCCACACCTTCCCTTAACATCAGCGGTAGTGATTTTAAATGTATTTAAAATGGTTATCTTTTGGAGGCAACACTATTCATTTCAGAGTGGTATTGGATATAATATGCTTTAAAATGGACCCAATTGCATCCACAGAAAAAATAGGTAATAAAGAAAAGTGAATAAAAATGCCCACTATTTATATTTTTATTTGGATACATGGAGTTTGATCAGCAAATATTTTCTGTTGTTATTCATTCAAGTTCTTTATTGAATTACTGCTATAGACTTCAGTTTTAGCAATTCTGCAAGTTGCATTTTGTATTGACTATCTTGAGGCAGAGGAAAGGGGGTCTCTTCATTGTAAAACTGTTGCAAAAGTGCTGGTGACAGTATGAACATTAGACGTGGTAGTGTGTTTAGTAAGGCTGACACGATTAATATGATAATCGATTAATCGATCCATTAATTCCAGAAAAATGATTATCCGTACTAATTTGCTTGTAATCAATTATTTTAGAAGTACAATTTACTATCCAAAGTTGTGCCTAAAATAGCCCGATGAGTGGTAAACAGTGCAAACCCTAATGAGACGCCGCATTTTGCGATGTCTCATCAGGGTCTACACTGTTAGCTCAGGCCTGTCTGTTCAAATACATATGGTAAAGTACAACATACGATTGGAGTCATGCTCAGACAGAAAGCTAGACCGCTAAAATTATGATCAAATCTTCAGTGATAAGTAATTGATTATCGACCCCAATGAAAGGACTGATAATCTAATATCTTTTCTGCTCCGATTAGCCGGCCCTAGTGTTCAGTCACTTCCTATTGTTTTCACTAGTATTCATTTTTTTGCCAGATTAACTTTAACCCATGCAACAGAGCAGCTTAGTCATTGGATTGAGAGTTGTTATTTCTTTACTCTGAGCTTCCCAGTGTAAAGTTGTTCAAAACTGAAGGCGGCGTAAGTCAACAAACTATTAAACTATAATCATTTAATATGGCTATTTATTATACTAATATTTAGGCTGCAAAAGTGTGAGCAGCTATAGTGTTGACGGGGACGTTAAGCCTCAATTCAAACAAACAAATAAACATAGATTTGACCAGTAACTAGATGTTTCTTCACAACGAAAAGTCACATTGATTTCAGAGCACTATTATAAACCAAAATTGGCCTCATTGATCAACATTTATGGGCTGTGCAGTCTCACTTATATAAATGTGAAATGGGCCAGCACATGACAAAATCTACAAGAAGTCTTGAGCAACCAGCGAAGACTCAGATCAGCCTGTGCATTTGCCAGTCTGATCAGAGTCTTCTCTGATCGCATGTACCTACATAGGCTAATATCTATGCAAAGAGACATAAGCAAAAGGTCTGGTCATAGTGGATGTTTGCGCAGGTTGATTTGCATTTGCTGGTTGCACCAGTCTTATTGTAGGTTTTGTCATGCGCCGGCTCAAATCCGGTATGTTCCATTTCCAGATGCCAAGCCTCTTGTGTTGCTGTGAGTACTGCGATAGCACTGATGTTACAGAAAGATGGGAGATGCTTAAAGAAAAATGGAAAATATGATATAGATTCGCTGATAAACGAATGTTTTCTTTATGCTTCTAGAATCTTGGATAAAACTAGACAAGTAATTTACTCCTAAACCTCTTTCTAATGCTTCATTATAACATGGTTTGGTGTATTATAACTCTCACAATGTCACATAAACATTAAATGATGTCAAAAATAAACTATGATTCTCCTTATTATGACTGGAGGATGATGTCATCATTTCATCAAATGCGCTCTTCCGCTGTTTGTTGGAGAACTACATACAATTGTATTCTTGTTGCAATTTTAGCTCTCAAATCAGAAGTTTCTGTTGCATAATGGATAGATTCGGGGCTTAAAGAAATAGATTGGGCGTCCATGAGTGCTGGTAAACTGCTTAGAGGTTCTAAACCTGCCCAGGAAAAGTAGTGCGAGTCGGACCGCCTATACATATAAACTCTTTTGGTTTCATAATACTTTCATTGGACGGCAGGGCTTGAGATGTCATTTCATCTCAGTGTTTGGTGAAAGTCCCACAAAATTGGAAATGTCATCTCCAAAATGACCTATACAGTGTTGACGGGCCGTTAAACCTAAAATCAGACAAAAACATAATGGATAGAAAATGAAAATAATGTAAATATATGTCGGCCCGCGCCCATCGGTGCTCGAAGAAATAGATGGGCTGCATGATGCTTCCACACAGAGCTGAAACCTACTGCACACAAGTACTGGTTAACCGCTTAGATGATCTAAGCCTGCCATGGCAAAGTGGGATGTTAAACCTCAAATCAAACAAACGTAGAAGCCTTGCTGGGTAGTGGTAACGCAACTCGCCTTGTAAACCAGGGACCGCAGGATCGATCCTGGGCTTCTCCAGACTTTCGGATAAGCCTTTAAACTGAGGTCCCGTCTCCACATGACCTTAGCTGTTGGTGGGAAGTAAAACTCAAACACACACTCAAACAAAGGTAAATATAGGTAATAAGATCCTGCAGGTGTTTCAAGATACAATCAATCTTTAATGGCTCAATTGAAAATTTGTTCATGACTGGGGTAGTTTGAGCTACCAAGGGTTATTCAGAGTTTCAAGTTTGAGTGATTCAGGTATATTTAATTGATGCTATAATATAAAGGTACGTTGTGTGAACACATTAGAATCGCAACTTAACTTTTCCAGAAAAAATAAGAAGAGAAAAAAAAAACAAGAACAATTGATCCCTAATTTATTATGAACAGCCCTAGGAAGAACTTCCTAGGGACTCATATTGAAACCATTGTAAATAAGGCATAAGTGCATTAAAGTTGTACTGAAATTTAATTTAAAACTCAAGAATGACACCCTGGCCAAGAGGTTAAAGGTACGGTCTCTTAAGGGCAACAGGTACATATCACAGACTTTTCTGCCATTTTTCAAAGGGAGACAACTTTTGGGACTTCCTGTTCGCTTTTCTATAAGCCCTGTCCCACTGAAAAAGGGATCTACTCTAAAAGGAAAGAATTTGCTCCTCCGGAGCAAATTCTTCCCTTTAAAAGTTGACCCCTATTCACACTGGGGACCAAAATACTTTTGCAGGAGTTGCTTCCCACTGAAGGTGTATCCTATTAGAACTGGTGCCTCCAACTATCTCTCATACAGTAGGACTGGTGCTTCCATGCTGAGCTGAAACTGATGCACATGAGTACTGGTAAACCGCTTAGAGGGTGTAAGACTTTCCAGGCAATGTTGTGCGAGTCGGACCATCCATGCTATAAACCCTACTGTTTCATTGGCAGGAAGTGCTTGAGATGTCATTTATCTCAATGTCGGGTTAAAAGTCCCAGAAAATTGGAAGCTATATTGTGTTGAGGGTGATGTTAAACCTCAAATCAAACAAATTCTGACCGTTGTGGGTTTGAGACTAGATCAGGTCTGATATGAAATGTCAATTTCTGTACTGGGAAAGTCAGACATTTTTTCTCTGGGTACTCCAGTTTTCACTCACAAAAGAGGTGATATAAGTGAAATAATCTTAGAAAGGGCCACAAAGCCCAAATTAAAAGAAAAAAAACAACTTTGGCTGGCCTGACATGACCTTGGCTGTTGACTGGGTCATAAGACCACAACACACAACAAAGAAAGAATTTCTAGATTTACTTCTGTCTACTGATCACAGCCTCAGTCTGAAAGATCAATCAATCTCCATGAAAGAATGCTGCGGCCCGCAACATTCTTTCATGGAGATTGAGTGATATCTTTCAGAATGTCATTCTTTTTTCCTTCCACTTTTGCAAGAAGGGCAGGGAAAGAATGTGCTCTGTACTGCTTAGCCACTGTTGTTTTAGCTTGCCCAAGAAAATGGTGGTTAAGTAAACTGACCAGCTGGATATGACCTAAAAAGTGTTGACTGGGCTTTAAAACTCCCAAACAAACAAAAAAACACTCAATTCCTAACCCATTTTGTAAAAATGGAATCTTCCTCCTTATATATAGCAGGAGTCCATTTCAAAATTTAGGAATGACAGGTTGTGTTATTTTAAAAAAATATTTGGCAAATAGCTGAACTTGATTGCAAACAGTGTAGGCCCTGATCAGATGCCGCATTCTGCAGCATCTGATCTGGGCCTGCACTGTTTGCTAAGTACCTGGTTTGGGGTTTCCTGTGAGTGAGTGAGTTTTACGTCCCACCAACAGCTAAGATCATATGGAGACAGGACCTCGGTTTAAAGACTCATCCGAAAGTCTGGAGAAGCCCGGGATCGATCCTGCGATCCCTGGTTTACAAGGCGAGTAGCGTAACCACTACACCACGTTGGCTTCTTTGGGGTTTCCTGTACAAGATGGGTAAATGCATTGCTAATTGTTTCATTCTCAGGTCAAGGACTCGCCCCAAGTCAAGGAGCTTCGATTTTATATGTACTGTACTTCACTGAAAGAGCTAGACCTAGATGAGCCTGGCCGTATCAGTTTCACCTACAAGGCCCTGGGAGCTGGCTTCTGGGCCCTCAAACAGAAGGATTTCAGGCAGGCCATTCAGGCTGTGGTGCTGCAGGTATTTATAGCTCTTTGCGCATACCAAGGCCTATGTGGCCGAGACATCCCTGTGTTTGCTTGCTAGTGACGAAATCTGTCCCACATTGACAGCAATACAGGATATGTCAAATGCGACTTTTGATGAAATGACATTCTACATTAGAGACATTGCCTGTGAACTAGCAGTTTAAAAATTTAGGTGTCCATAACTTTTTTTTATTTCTGAATAAAGACCCCATGATTTAATTAAATCAAAGCGGCCCCCCTCCCAGCGGGGCTTTAAGAAATAGATGGGCTGCATGATGCTTCCAGGCAGAGCTGAAACCGACCACACACGGTACTGGTAAACATCACAGAGGATCTAAGCCTGCCCAGGCAAAGCGGTGTGAGTCGGACCGTCCATGCTTATAAACACTATTGGTTTCATTGGGCGGCAGGTTTGCCCTACATTATAGTGTAGTTTATATTTTCTTGTCCTTTGGGATCTTTGATACCATTGTAGAATTTTGAAAATATTTGAGGGTCACTGATGAGGCCTAATTAGCCGAAACTAGCTAGTCTGGCCCAGAAAACATATACACTTCATATTTTCTAGTTGTGTGGTGTATTCCTTGCTTCCAAAGGATAACCCTTTTATAGAACATATTTGAGATGTCATTTCATTTCAATGTCAGGTAGAAGTCCTACAAAATTGGAAGCAACGTCTCCAAAATGACCTATACAGTGTTGACGGGGACGTTAAAACTCAAATCAAACAAAATAATTAAAGCAAAAGAAGCCAGTTTGGTTCCAAAATTTCTCAACTTTGTTAAAATCTTTGGTTTTGCATCTTTTTTTCCAGGTTCTAGTCCTTATATTCGGGTTGTATCTGAGTAAAAGAATGAAGCATTATTGTTCAATGGGGACTAGAAATCTCAACCCTCAATATAAGGCTTAAAACATGAATTTTATCATATGACCTCGCGTCCGAGAGTGTAATAACGCCATGTAATAAATTCGATAATCCACTAGTGGACTAAATATGCAAATTAGTTAGAAACGCTCTGTAAAGTTACATGCATGACGTTCTTAATGACATCGCGTTTACTTATGGCAGGATATAGACATTTCTTTTAAAAGTCGCGAATGAAATGCGTTTTAATTGTCATATGATAAACAGAATCTTGCATTCGTGCTCATGTATTATTGAATTTATTAAACCCGTTGATGAAAAGGGATAAAATGCTCGGCAAAGCCTCGCATTTTATCCCTTTTCCTCAACTCCTTTAATAAATTCAATATTACATGAACATTAAACTCATTGAAGAAAAGGGATAAAATGCTCAGCAGATCCTCACATTTTATCCCTTTTCCTCAACTCCTTTAATAAATTCAATATTACATGAACATTAAACTCATTGAAGAAAAGGGATAAAATGCTCGGCAGAGCCCCGCATTTTATCCCTTTTCCTCAACTCCTTTAATAAATTCAATAATACATGAACACTCATGAAAGATCCTCTATATATTTTTTTTGCTACTGTTAATTTTGTTATCTTCAGTATGTCCGCGTTTCTACCATTTGAGCTGGGGCACAGCATTTCCTACAATTTACATGTGCGCGCAGCGAAGTATCAGATCAGCCTGCACATCCATATAGTATTACCAGAGACTTCTCTTGCTGCATGAAGGAGCAGTGGGCCCTTAGCTATCCTTAGAGCGCACAACAAAGACTGATCAGACTGCGCAAATGCGCAGGCTGATCTGAGTCTTCGTTGGGCGCACATCTTATTGTAGGTTTTGTCATGCGCTGGCTCATTTGCCGTGTTTTTTCCAGGGTGGAGATGCTGATGCTAATGGTGCTGTGGCTGGAGCCCTCCTAGGTTGTAAACTAGGTCTGGATGCCTTACCCAGAACCTGGCTGGAAAACCTTACACACAGGCTCTGGCTGGATGAACTAATAGACCAGTAAGTTTACTGTTTGCTTGGCCTTGTGAAAGTATATTTATACCCCCGGCATACGAAGTATGTCAGGGGGTATATAGTTTTCGTCTTTCCGTCCGTTCGTTGGTTCGTTCGTATGTTCGTTTGTTCGTTCGTACGTTCGTTCGTCAACCTTTACGTCAAAGTTTTGCGTTAAACCTTTTTGATTGCTCATATCTCTGTAACCACAGGTTGGATTCTCTTCATATTTGGTACAGGATATCTCTATAGCATTACCTTTCATATGGAATATCTAAGCCCCTGGGTCAAGCCCCTGGGTGGGTTGTCTGTCTGTCCGTCTGTCTGTTCATCTACTTTAACGTCAAAGTTTTGTGTTAAACCTTTTTCATTGCTGATATCTCTGTAACCACATGTTAGATTCTCTTCACGTTTGGTAAAGGATATCTCTAAAGCATTACCTTTCATATGGAATATCTAAGCCCCTGGGTCAAGCCCCTTGGTGGACTGTCTGTCTGTCTGTCTGTTCCTCTAATTTTACGTCAAAGTTTTGTGTTAAACCTTTTTCATTGCTGATATCTCTGTTACCACATGTTAGATTCTCTTCATGTTTGGTAAAGGATATCTCTTTAGCATTACCTTTCATATGAAATATCTAAGCCTCTGGGTCAAGCCCCTGAGTGGGCTATTTGTCTGTCTGTCTGTTCATCTACTTGTACGTCAAAGTTTTGTGTTAAACCTTTTTTCATGGCTGATATCTCTGTAACCACATGTTAGATTCTCTTCATGTTTGATAAATGATTTCATGATGCATGTCCCCTCCCCCACCCACGGTGACCTTGACCTCAAGGTCACGGACTTAGAAATTTTACATTTGGTTAAAGTTTTATGTCAAAGTTTATAGATGTCTGTATGTTCTATTTGATGCTCTCACTCCCTTGGTCCATTTAGAAATTTTATGTTTGGTTTAGCTTTTACAAGCACATTAATAGGTTCTTATAGCTTCTTGACTTGGCCGGCCTCAGTGGCCCAGTCGGATGCGCGTCTGACTGGTGATCAGGAGGCCCCGGGTTCGACTCCCGCCGGGGTCGGCAACATTCTTTCGTGGAGATTGATCATGAAATCTTTTCTACGGTCATTCTCTCCCTTCCGCTGATTCAAGAAGGGCAGTTGTCAGTTTCTGGCGAAAGAATGTGCACTGTACTGGTTAGCCGCTTACGTATAAGCCTGCCCAGGAAAGTGTTGATAGGTAAACTGACCGGCTCAAAAATGACCTAAATAGTGTTGACTGGGCCGTAAAACTCCAATACAAACAAACAAACAAATAGCTTCTTGACTTCATTCATATTACATACAAGCTCGAAAGATATATCAGAGGGTGACGCTGGCCGGGGGTATACGTGACCCACTGGTCGCTTTCTCTAGTATTATAATTTGTTTGTTTGATTTGGGGTTTAATGTCCCTGTCAACAATATAGATCATTTTGGAGACGTTGCTTCCAGTTTTGTGTGACTTTTACCCGACATTGAGATGATATGACACATCAAGCCCTGCCGCCAAATGAAACCAAGCATCTGTATGCATGGACGGTCGGACTCGCATCACTTTGCCAGGGCAATCTTAGACCTTCTAAGCGGTTTATCAGTACTCATGTGCATGGTTGGTTTATGATTATGAAGCACCAAACAGCCCAGTCTATTTCTCCAAGCCCGATCAACTGGGGCATTATTATTGTAATTAAGAAACCTCTATGGTGCATTGGATAAGCTACTCACCCAATAAACCATGATCATGGGTTAGATTCCAGGTTTCTCCAGACTTTCGGTTGAGTCCTGTCTCCATATGACTTTAGTTGTTAGTTGGATGTATAACTCAAATGTGATTATAAAAGTATTTTGTTTATGGGGAATGGGAGGCAACTCCAGCAAGTGTTTTTTGTCTCCCATGTCAATAGGGGTCAACTCTTAAAGGAAAGAATTTGCTCCTAAGGAGCAAATTCTTTCCTTTAAAAGTTGATCCCCCTTCCGTGAGACAGGGCTTATAGAAAAGCTAACAAGAAGTCCCGAAATTGTCTCCCTTTGAAAAATGGCGGAAAAATCTGCCAACTGTTCCCATTCCCCTTAATGGTCTATTCAAGATTATTTCAACCTGATCATAAATCAGAAGTGGGCCAAAACTGGAGTAGTTGCAGAAAAACTTCCTGACCTTCCATTGCAGAACTTGGGGTCCCTCGTGACCCAAAGCAAGGCTCAATTTTGACCCAAGCCCAGGCTTTATGCAGTATGTGAGTGATTTGCCAGAGTATACACATCGATAAAATCAACAAAAATGATAATTCATTCCTTATAATTCCAACTTTGTCATCAACAGGCTTTCAAGTAGTCCTACTTTTTTCTACTTTTTTGTTCTCTTCCTACTTTGTTCCTACATTTTCCTGAAAAACTCCTACTTCTGCTACTTTTTTTGATTTGTTCAAAAACTAAGATCCCATATAAATAAATAAACAAATAAAACATTTAAAAGTATATATATAACTCAGCCTATTGGTAGAATGCATCTTGTTGCATGACATAATATGGACTGATAAGCCTCGACATTCACCTGTCAACCTCTAATGAATGCTAGAACTTTAGTATAAGCTATTCACTCGTAATCACTACTGAGTGTAATGCAAAGTTTGCTTAAAGGTTGGCTCACAATGGATAAGACAACCTACTTTTTATATCAGGTTCCTACTTTTCTCCTACTTTTTAATATCTCAGGCTCCTACTTTTCTCCTACTTTTTCACAAGGAGTCACCTGCATCAAAATGGTTAAAAATGCCACCAAAATGGTAAATTTTAAGAATTCTTTCGAAATCGTAAGAATGAACTTACCAACGGCCATGACGGAATGATTTTTCATTTAGAAACTGCAATCCTTGAAATAAAGCAAAAAACATGTCAAATCTTTAAATTCAGTTTATTTGTCTTCCAACATTTAAGTTTTCAATCGTTCCCCATCTTCTAATTGAACACTGTTGACATCGCTTCATATAAAATGAGGTAACACGCGGGTTTGACGTCACATTACATTACTACCTGTCGCTGTGCGAAAAAGTTCTGAGATTCTTACTCATCATCGCGTGAACAAGTCCGTGAAATAAAGACCCCACCTAAACCACACTTTATATAGAGAAAACTGGGGTTAACGGGGGAAAACATTAATTTCCTTTTTTCTGCTCCAAGACATAGGTTGTGGGTACTCGTTAGAACCGCCTCAAGGAGGCGGTTCTAACGAGCACCCAAAACCTATGTTTGGAGTATAAATAAGAAAAATATCATAAATCTTCATCAGATAAATTGCCTTTTTTAAGGTTTGAAAAATGTACTATCTCACACGGATGTGTTATCCTAATGTGGTATTTATCGAAGTATAAAACTTTTTATTTCAACCGACAAAATCGCTTGAAATGAACATATTGATTGCGAATTGGAATTATTGAAGTTTCACTGTATTCTCTTCTCTTTTACAGGTACTTTGATATGATGGAAAGGAAAAAGAACCATAAAGAGACAATTGTATGATCAAGTGATTGAAGAGAACAAAAACCAAGTCTTTCATGGGATAGGATTGTTAATCTCAACAAATTAAAAAAAAACTTCAATCTTCTTAAGGAGAATGGGAACAGCAGGCAGATTTTTCTGCCATTTTTCAAAGGGACATACTTTTTGAGACTTCCTGTTCACTTTTCTATAGTTTCTGTCCTACTGAAAAAGGGATCAACTCTTAAAGGAAAGAATTTGCTCCTCAGGAGCAAATTCTTTCCTTTAAGAGTTTACCGCTATTGACATGGGAGACAAAAATACTTTTGTAGGAGTTGTCGCCGCTGAAGGTGTTCCCTTTCCCCTTAAGCAGTATGGATACGCCTAACATTGTTTTTAGCTCTCCAGAGCTGAAGGCTCCAGCATAGTTTATAGGATAGGCAGTGATATGTTGTCTGTCAAAGTGTTGTCCACACTTTCATCTGACATCTTCTCTGAAGCTGCTAGTGTAAACGGAGCCAGGTTGTATTTATTTAATTGTTTTATCTCACTGTAATTGTTTTATCTCACCTGTCACGTAGTGACAAAGTGAGCTTTTGTGATCACAATTTGTCTGTCATCTCATCAGTGCTTGCATGCTTGTGTGCATGCGTGCGTGCGTCCATAAACAATTTCTTCGAATGATCCTTAGGTAGTCCCCTTTCAAAGTTGATCAAATGGTTCCGGTCTGCTGTACATCGAGGTCACACGAGGTAAAAATAGATGTTTTTTACTGAAAACTTAAAAAAATCTTCTTCTCTGGAACCGCAATTCCCAGGTCTTTGATATTTGATATGCAGCTTCGTCTGGTAGACCTCAGCCAAGATTGTTCAAATTATAGCCCTGGAGCTAAAAATGGCCCCACGCCGGGGCCCACCGGTTTTACATTGACTTTTATAGTGAAAACCTTAAAAATCTTCTTGTCTGAAACCAGAAGGCCCAGGTGTTTGATATTTTGTAAGAAGCTTCATCTAGTGGACCTCTATCAAGATTGTTCAAATTATAGCCCTGGCCCGGAAAATGGCCCACAAGTTTAACATAGACTAATAAAGGGAAACCCTTTAAGTTTCCCTATATAAGTCTTCTCATCTGAAACCAGAAGGCCCTGGACTTTGATGTTTGGTATGAAGCTTCATCTAGTGGACCTCTAACAAGATTGTTAATATTATAGCCCTGGGGCCAAAAAAGGCCCCACCCCAGGGCCCGCTGGTTTTACATAGACTTCCTTCAAAAAATCTTCTTGTTTAAAACAAGAAGGCCAAGATATTTAGAATGAAGTTTCATCTTGTGGACCTCTACCAAGATTGTTCAAATTATAGCTTTGGGGCCAAAAATGGCCCTGCCCTGGGGCCCACATGTTGTGCATAGACTTACATAAGTGAAACCTTTAAAAATTGTCTTTTCCGAAAACCACAAGGCCCAGACCTTTGATATTTGGTATGAAGCTTCATCTAGGCGATCTCTACCAAGATTTTTAGCTCACCTGAGCCTTTAGGCTCATAGGTGAGCTTATAGTATAGCCATGGTCCGTCGTCCGTCCGTCCGTCCATCCGTCCGTCCACCATTTTCAAAGATCTTCTCCTATACTGCAGGGCCAATCAAAGCCAAATTTCATATGGAGCCTCAGTGGGATGGGGGAACGAAAGCTTGTTCGTGGGGTCTGGATCACATGACCAAGATGGCCGCCATGCCCATATATTGTAAAAAGCCTTCAAAAATCTTCTTCTCCAGAACCATAAGGCCAGTGGCCTTGAAACTTGGCATGTAGCATATGGTACTCGGGCCCATCATGGTTTGTACAAATGGTGACCCCGGGTTGACCTTGACCTATTTTACAGCAATGTCAAATTTGCCGAAGTAGGCTTTTGCATGGGGCAAAGTGAAAATAATGGATTTATAGGAAAACCATTGAAGACAGTGTCACCAAAATTTGTAGATCAGGTAAAGTAACTGAATACATGAAGATCTATGGGTCAGAAAGGTCAAGGTCATTCATTGGCCTTAGACCAAGGTCATTCAGGATCCATATTTCAAACATTTTTTTCTCCAAAACTGCTGAGCCAATTTAAGTGAAATTTAATATGGAGCCTTTGTGAGTTGAACAAATGAAAAAATGCCAATACGGTCTAGATCACATGACCAAGATGGCCGTCACGCCTATATATATGGTAAAAAGCCTTAAAAATTCTTCTTCTCCAGAACCGTAAGGCCAATGGCCTTGAAACTTGGCATGTAGCATATGGTACTCAGGCCCATCATAGTTTGTACAAATGGTGACCCCGAGTTGACCTTGACCTATTTTACAGCAATGTCAAATTTGCCGACTTAGGCTTTTGCATGGGAAAAAGTGAAAATAATGGATTTTTAGGAAACCATTGAAGACAGTGTCACCAAAATTAGTAGATAAGGTAAAGTAGCTGAATACATGAAGATCTATGTGTAAGAAAGGTCAAGGTCATTAATTGACCTTAGACCAAGGTCACGCAGGTTCCATATTTCAAACATTTTTTCTCAGAAACTACTGAGCCAATTGAAGTGAAATTCAATATGGAGCCTTTGGGAGTTGAACAAATGAAAAGCTGCCAACATGGTCTAGATCACATGACCAAGATGGCCACCACACCCATATATGGTAAAGAAACTTCGAAATTCTTCTTCTCAAGAACCGTAAGGCCAATGGCCTTGAAACTTGGCATGTAGCATATAGTACTCGGGCCTATCATAATTTGTTCAAATGGTGACCCTGGGTTGATCTTGACCTATTTTACAGTAATGTCAAATTTGCTGACTTAGGCTTTTGCATAGGAAAAAGTGAAAATAATGGATATTTAGGGAAACCATTGAAGACAGTGTCACCTAAATTTGTAGATTATTTAAAGTAACTGAATACATGAAGATCTATGGGTAAGAAAGGTCAAGGTCATTCATTGACCTTAGACCAAGGTCACTCCGATTTCATATTTAAAAAAAAAAAAACATTTTTTCTCAGAAACTACTGAGCCAATTTAAGTGAAATTCAATATGGAGCTTTTGTGAGTTGAACAAATGAAAAGTTGCCAGTACGGTTTAGATCACATGACCAAGATGGCCGCCAAGCCCATATATGGTAAAAAGCCTTCAAAAATTTTCTTCTCCAGAACCGTAATGCCAATGGCTTTGAAACTTGGCATATATCATATGGTACTCGGGCTCGTCATAGTTTTTACAAATGCTGACCCAGGGTTGACCTTGACCTATTTTATGGCAGTGTCAAATTTGTCAACTTAGGCTTTTGCATGGGAACAAGTGAAAATAATGGATTTGTAGGAAACCATTGAAGACAATGTCACCAAATTGGTAGATCAGGTAAAGTAAATGAATACATGAAGATTCATGGTTAAGAAAAGTCATCATTCAGTGACCTGGGACCAAGATTAACCAGGTTCCATATTTCAAACAGTTTTTTCTCAGAAACCGCTGGCCCAATTCAAGTGAAATTTGATATGGATCCTTTATATGATGAACAAATGAAAATTTGCTCATATGGTCCAGGTCACATGACCAAGATGGTGGCCATGCCCATATATGGTAAAAACACTTCGAAATTCTTCTTCTCCAGAACCGTAAGGCAAATGACCTTGAAACTTGGCAGGAAGCATCTGGTACACGGGCCTATCATAATTTGTTCAAATGGTGACCCTGGGTTGACCTTTACCTATTTTACAGCAATGTCAAATTTGCGGACTTAGGCTTTTGCTTGGGAAAAAGTGAAAATAATTGATTTTTAGCTCACCTGAGCCTTTAGGCTCATAGGTGAGCTTATAGTATAGCCATGGTCTGTCGTCCGTCCATCCGTTGTCCGTCCGTCCACCATTTTCAAAGATCTTCTGCTCCAAAACAGGGAGGCCAATCAAAGCCAAATTTCATGTGGAGCTTCAGTAGGATGGGGGAACGAAAGTTTGTTCGCGGGGTCTGGGTCACATGACCAAGATGGCAGCCATGCCCATATATGGTAAAAAGCCTGTTAGACATCAAAATTTTGTCCCCACAAGTTGTGTACCCCTGCTCTGAGGCTATATACGTATATAAAAACATTAAAATGTACACCAGGACCAGGTGTCAGGTGAGCGTTTACAGGACCACTGGTCCTCTGGTTTCAAATTATAGCCTTGGGGGCCAAAATGGCCCCACCCAGTGGCCAACCGGTTTTACATGGACTTATATTTGGAATTTTAAATTTATTTGTTCACAAACTGAATAAAAAACCTGGTCAGATGGTTTCTTCACCATCAAGATTGTTCATATTATAGCCCTGGAGCCTATGAGTAGACTTATATTGGGAAACCCTTTAAAAATCTTCTAAGGCCCTGGTCTTTGATGTTTGGTATGAAGCTTCATCTTGGGGGACCTCTACCAAGATCGTTAAAATTATAGCCTTGGGGCCAAAAATGGTCCCGCCTGGGGGCCCACCAGTTTTACATGGACTTATATTTGGAATTTTAAATTCATTTGTTCACAAACTGAATGAAAAACGTGATCAGATGGCTTTTTCTGATCGAACAGGGTAGATCAAATTTGCAAATTAGGGGATATTGTGTGTGTTTGAGTTTTACATCACACCAACACCTGAGGTCATACAGAGACAGGACCTCTGTTTAAAGACTCATCTGAAAGTCTGGAGAAGCCTGGGATTGAACCCACGACCCCTGGTTTATGAGGAGAGTAGCATGAATGTAGGACAAAACACCCCCCGGACAAAACACCCCCTGCTCATTTTGGCATAGGTGGACAAAACACCCCTCATATTTTTTACAGGGTGGACATAACACCCCCTGCAACTTATGAAAGGGTGGACAAAACCCCCCTCGTAAGTTTTGCAAGGTGGACAAAATCCCCCCTATCATGTCAACCCCCCCCCCCTTCAGACAGAATCCTCTGTGTTTATTATTGCTATAGAAATAATAACAATATTTTTGTTTCAAAAATGTATGAGGGCATGAAGTATGAAGAAATTAATGGGGCTATTAAGTATTAAATAAACTTTATTGTGAAATTTTTCTTCTACCAGTATGCTAATTGTATGCTATATTAAGTTTGTAATTGTTCAGTTAATTTTCTAATATGAATTGTGATTGTATAAGTTCCAGATCATTATACTTTTAATTAGCTGATTAGAGCTAATTGTCTCTTAATTACACAGTTTACTTTGTGAATGAAATTGGACAAAAGGTACTGGTTTTTGAAGAAATACCAGCATAGAATATAAAGAAACTTAAAGATGCATTGATGAAGGGATATTATCATTATTCAATTTTTTCAAAAATCAGAAACTTGTAGTCCAAAATAAGAAATATATGATAATGTTACAAAGCTTTTTTCATTTTTCTGTTAATCTATAGCTTTTTATTAAGACAACGTTTTGTGGGAGCTGTGGGAGGGTTCTTAATCTTTTGGATTAAACATGGTACAAAGAAAAAAAACAGAAATTGGATAGGTTATAATAAAAAGGACCAAGTATTGATGGCTGTTTTTCTATATTATCTATACATTTTTGTTTGGACATCACATAGTGATTTAACTTACATACCTGGTTTATGTGTGTAACAGAAACACCCTTCAACTACTGGTGAGGTGCCCAATCTACCATCAGGGGGATTTTTCCAAGGGGGTTTTTGTCCACATGATAGGAGGGGGGGGGATTTTGTCCACCTTGCAAAACTTACGAGGGGGGTTTTGTCCACCCTGTCAAAAGTTGCAGGGGGTGTTATGTCCACCCTGTAAAAAATTTGAGTGGGGTTTCGTCCACCTATGCCAAAATGAGCAGGGGGTGTTATGTCCGGGGGTGTTTTGTCCGGATACCGAGTAGCATAACCACTACACCACGTAGGCTTCTAAGAAGTTATTGTGCTTCAGTAGGATAGGTAATCACCTTGAGCTATGTATGCATGATACCAGTATTTTCTTTGGAAGAAGCTGCCATTGGTGACATAACCATTGCTAGGGCCCAGTGTTTCAGGTGCAGACCTGACTAGTGTTCAGGGGGTTGCAGGTTTGATTCTTGGGCCCAGAAATTTCATTTGTGGCAATTGCTCACTAATTAGGGCCCCGCACTGAAAGTGTGGGTGCCCTATAGTAATCACTCTGTCCGTCCACAAATTTTTTTATCCTCCATAACTTTTTATTATTCCTGGATGGATTTAAATATTACTTGGCATCATTCTGTCCGTCCGTCTGCCTGTCTGTCTGTCTGTCCGTCTGTCCGTCCACAAATTTTTTTATCCTCCATAACTTTCTTATTCCTGGATGGATTTAAATATTACTTGGCAGAAATGTTAACCATAATGTGATGGAGTGTTGCGCGCAAGACTCAGGTCCGTACCTCAAAGGTCAAGGTCATACTTAGAGGTTAAAGGTCAAAAAAGGGTCTTTCCTGTGTCCAATTAATAAGTTTGTTATTATTCCTGGATGGATTTAAATATTACTTGGCAGAAATGTTAACCATAATGTGACGAAGTGTCACACGCAAGACCCACAGCCGTACCTCAAAGGTCAAGGTCATACTTAGAGATAAAAGGTCAAAAAAGCGTCTTTTTCATTGTGTCCAATCTATAACTTTCTTATACCTGGATGGATTTAAATATTACTTAGCAGAAATATTAACCATAATGTGACAGTGTGTCACGCGCAAGACCCAGGTCCGTACCTCAAAGGTCAAGGTCATACTTAGAGGCGAAAGGAAAAAAAAAAACGTCTTTTTTAACATCAACATTTTCCTACTCCTCTGATAGCGCTGCCGGGGCCCTAGTCAGTTTCACTGACAGCTCTAGTTATTTTCTATGATTGTTTGCTCCCTTTTTCTGATTAAAAAAAGTACGAAAATATGCCTATACAAATACATTGTAAATTTTACCACAAAAAAAATGGAGATTTTTATGTCCCCGGTAGCGATAGCGGGGACATATTGTTTTTGCCCTGTCTGTTTGTTGGTTTGTTGGTTTGTACGTGGACAACTTTAACGTTGGCCATAACTTTTGAACTGTTTGAGATAGAGCTTTCATATTTGGCCTGAAGGTTCCTTGTGACAAGACCTTCACATTCATGCAAAAAAAATTTGACCTTTGACCTACTTAAAAGAAAAAAATAATATTGGTCATAACTTTTGAACCACTTGAGATACAGCCTTCATATTTAACATATATGTTCCTTGTGACAAAAGCTTTACATTCATGCAAAAAAATTTGACCTGTGACCTTGACCTTTGACCTACTTAAAATAAAAAAATAATATTTTGGTCATAACTTTTGAACGGTTTGAGATAGAGCCTTCATATTTTGCATGTAGGTTCCTTTTGACAAGAGCTTTACATTCACACAAAAAATTTTGACCTGCGACCTTGACCTTTGACCTACATAAAAGAAAAAGTTAACATTTGTCATTACTTTTGAACCGTTTGAGATACAGCCTTCATATTTAGCATGTAGGTTCCTTGTGACAAACGCTTTACATTCATGTAAAATTTTGACCTGTGACCTTGACCTTTGACCTACTTAAAAAATAAACATTTTTGGTCATAACTTTCGAACCTTTTGGGATAGAGCTTTCCTATTTGGCATGTAGGTTCCCTGTGATTAGAGCTTTTCATTCATGCAAAATGTTTGGACCATGACCTTGACCTTTTACCTACTTAAAAGAAAAAATAAAATTGTTCATAACATTTGAACCGTTTAAGATAGAGCCTTAATATTGGGCATGTAGGTTCCTTGTGACAAGAGCTTTACATTCATGCAATATTTTTTGACCTGTGACCTTGACCTACTTTAAAGAAAAATTATTATTGTTCATAACTTTTGAACCGTTTAAGATAGAGCTTTCATATTTGGCATGTAAGTTTCTTGTGTCAAAGGCTTCCCACACAAACACAAATCTTGAACTGTGAGCAACTTTGAATATAAAATGACCATGCCCGGGGACATGTTCGTGTTTCACAAACACATCTTGTTAGATGAAAAATTGTGATATTTTTCATAATTCTACTGGAAATATAGATTGTGGGTACACGTTAGAACCACCTCATCGAGGCGGTTCTTACGAGTACCCACAATATATATTTTCAAGCAAAATAAGAAAAATAAGGTTTACCCCTGTAAACCCCAGTTTTACTATATAATAGTGGGGTTCAAGGGGGTAAGAATTATATAGCTCTGTTTTTGTGATGATAGTATACTATATTTTTTTTGTACCAGCATGACACAGCCTTTCAACAGTTTACTTGTGCTTTTGTTTGTTTGAATTGAGGTTTTACGTCCCCATTAACACTATTTAGATCATTTTTGAGACATTGTGTCCAATTTAGTGGGACTTTTACCCGAGGTGGAGATGAAATGACATCTCAAACCCTGCTGGCCAAACAAACCAAAAGGGTATGTATGTAGGGATGGTCAGACTCACACCACTTTGCCTGGGCAGGCTTAGAGCCTCTTAGCAGTTTACGAGTACTCATACATGGTCGGTTTCAGCTGTGCGTGGAAGCAGCCTACAGCCCAATCTGTTTCTTCAAGTCCTGATTGGCGGGGACACGTTTACTTGTGCTTGTTAACCCTTGTTCTGCTGAGCCCGGATATGCCTTTTCTTTGAAACAATGTAGATCCAGATCAGATGGCTTCTGAAGAAGCCATCTGATCAGGATCTACATTGTTTGTCATTCAGATTGTGAATTTGTTGTAATAATTTGCTACAGGTAATCTGATTGGTTGATAATCGGTAGTAGGTGTGGCATATATAAATATTCAGCAGGACAAGGGTTAAAAACGGAACTTTAGGCTTTTGTCATGCAATTTCACATATGAATGCTTTCCCTCTTAAAAAAAAAATAACTTGTATCTCATTTGACATGGAGCACAGCCAAACCTACAATAAAACATGCGTCCAGCAAAAAGGACTGATTAGTCTGCAAATCCACCCTTTATGGGAGGAGTGAGTGAGTGTTTTGAGTTTTACATCCCACCAACAGCTAAGGTCATACAGAGACGGGACCTCGGTTTAAAGACCCATCTGAAAGTCTGGAGAAGCCCGGGGTCGATCCTGCGATCCCAGGTTTACAAGGCGAGTAGTGTAACCACTGCACCAAAGAGGCTTCTGAATTAATGGGTAGAATAGCCATTAATTATTATTACGAAAACCCGCCTATACAAATGCATTGTAAACTTAACGGCCAAAAAATTGAAAATTTTAAGAAGAAAAATTGTGATATTCTTATTTCTGCTCTAAAATATAGATTGTGGGTACTCGTTAGAACCGCCTCATTGTGGGTACACATTAGAACCACCTCATCGAGGCGGTTCTAACGAGTATCCACAGTCTATAGTTTAGAGCAGAAATAAGAAAAATAAGCTTTACCTCTGTGGTTTGCTTTTCATATAAAATAAAAAGAAACTTTTCTTCCCCCCCAACCAACAGCTAAGGTCATACAGAGACAGCACCTCGGTTTAAAGACTCATCTGAAAGTCTGGAGAAGCCGGGGGTCGATCCTGCGATCCCTGGTTTACAAGGCGAGTAGCGTAACCACTGCACCATGGAGGCTTCTGAATTTATGGGAAGAATAGCCATTAATTATTATTATGAAAACACGCCTATACAAATGCATTGTAAACTTAACGGCCAAAAAATTGAAAATTTTAAGAAGAAAAATTGTGATATTCTTATTTCTGCTCTAAAATATAGATTGTGGGTACTCGTTAGAACCGCCTCATTGTGGGTACACATTAGAACCACCTCATCGAGGCGGTTCTAACGAGTATCCACAGTCTATAGTTTAGAGCAGAAATAAGAAAAATAAGCTTTACCTCTGTGGTTTGCTTTTCATATAAAATAAAAAGAAACTTTTCTCCCCCCCCCCCCCCCCCCCCCCCCCATTTTGGTATTTATATCAGCAGTGTATTTATCTCTTTGTGGATAGCCTGGAAGCTATAGAGGAGTGAAGACTCGGATTAGACTGCACAGATCATGATGTGCAGGCTGATCTGAGCATTTGCTGGTTGCACAAATCTTATTGTAGCTTTTGTCATACATGCTCAGGCTCAGTTTCGCTTGATCCAAGATAATCATGAACTGTGATATATTTTACCCAGACTATGTATTTTATGTTAATTGTGTAGCAATTTTTCTGTATGCACTTAGTATTTATCATTCGCACCATATATCTATAACTTTATAGCAGTGTATTACTGATTACATGAAAAAATGCCTAGGCAAACATAAAAATTACGGTAAAATTCCTGTATTAAGACCACCTTTGGGACTGTTCAAAAGTGGTCTTTAAGACCACTTTGGAACAGTCTCAAAGGTGGTCTCTGACCAAAACACACTGTATGCAGAAAACACAAAGAAAGAATAACTGCAACCTACTAAATAAGCTTTTAATAGCAGAATTAGTCTTAATTTTAGGTGGTCTTAATAGCGGAATTTTACTGTATATCATGCTCTTATAGGACCGGTCTTATCAGAATGTGATAGGACCAGTTTTTACAGAATCTGCCAATACGGTGAAACTTCGATAACTCAAACACCAATTACTCATTTACTGCAACTGATACAATTTCATTATTGAGCCCCTAAGGAATTCTTCAAATAGTCCTCCCATTGGGGCTTGAAGAAATAAATGGGTTGCATGATGCTTCTACGCAGAGCTGAAACCGACCGCACACAAGTTCTGGTTAACGGCTTAGAGGATCTAAGCCTGCTCAGGCAAACTGGTGCAAGTCGGACTGTCCATGCTAATAAACCCTATTGGTTTCGTTGGGCGACAGGGCTTGAGATGTCATTTCATCTCAGTGTCAGGTAATAGTCCCACAAAATTGAAAGCAACATCTCCAAAATGACCTATAAAGTGTTGACGGGGACGTAAAACCTCAAATCAAACAAATCTTCAAATAGTCCAGATTACTATTATTTAGAGGTAGTTCAGAGAGATTTTTTTCTGAATTAACCCCGAAAATGTATGTTTTGTCTACTTATAAGAATTGCCTAATTGAGACTTCACAACATGCCGTTACAAAAGCTTGAAAAGATTATTCTCACTGGTTCATAACATCATGATAACAAGTCCATATAATGAACATCCCTGTAAACCCCACCTTGTATGGAGAAAACTGGTGTTTACAGGGATATACTTTACTTTTCTTATTTCTGCTCTAAAACATAGGTTGTGGGTACTCGTTAGAACCGCCTCAATGAGGCGGTTCTAACGAGCATCCACAGCCTGTGGTTTGAGTTTAAACAAGAAAACTACCGCAGATTTTAATCAGAAATACAACCATTTTGGCAGTATGGAACAATGCACTATGACACAAGTTATCGTAATGCCTGGTACATTCATTTACCCTCACTGGCTAGAACTACCAGTCTAGAAGAAATTTCCAGTCCCAAACGTGTTTGAGCCATTGAAGTTTGACCGTAGATGAAAACCTTGATAAAAATTTCAGGTATTCTGCACTTTGTTCAACTTTTACAGTATTTACAGGGATTGTTGATTGTGCCTTAATATGTGAAATAATACTGAATTCTGTATTTTGGTTAAAGCTACTGAGATAAAATGTAAAGGTTTTTTTTAGCTCACCTGAGCATGTACTGCTCATAGTGAACAATTATGACTAATCAATGTCTGTCTTCCCCATAGGGCCTTGAAGAAATATATGGGCTGCATGATGCTTCCGCGCAGAGCTGAATCCAGCCTGCATACTAGTACTGGTAAACCGCTTAGAGGATCTAAGCCTGTCCAGGAACCGCGGTGCAAGGCGGACCGTCCATGCTAATAAACCCTATTGGTTTCATTAGGCGACAGGGCTTGAGATGTCATTTCATCTCAATGTTGGGTTAAAGTCCCACAAAATTGGAAGCAACTTCTCCAAAATGACCTTCACAGTGTTGACGGGGACGTTAAACCGCAAATCAAACAAACAAACAAACTTCCATCATGTTGTGCTAGCAATTTACTTTAAATAAAGTAAAAAATACAGTAGAACTTCGATCGCTCGAACACCGATGGCTTGTTTACCATGGCTGAGTCGAACATGTTCTTGAGCCCATAGAGAAATCCTCTACAGACGAAATAGTGGGTGAAAATTTAGGAGATTTTTTCCTTTATCTTGCAAATGTATGCTGTGCGTACTCATTAGAATCGCATCGATGAGGCGATTCTAATGAGTACACACAACTTACATTTTCATTATAGAACATCGAAAAAATATCAAAAAGTATATCGTATACTTCCTGGCAGCAGCCTTCAGAGGCTCGAACTACCCGTCTCGAACAGATTTTCAAGGTCCCAAAGGTGTTCGAGCCATTGAAGTTCGACTGTAGCTTATCAATGCACAAGATGGCCACCTCTATTAAGCAAGCAACCTGTCTTAAGCAAGCAGGCATTCAGTTCCCAATAAAGGCAAATGTGTCAAATTTCACCTGTATTAAGCAAGCACCTGTCTTAAGCAAGCACATTTTGATTATCCCTTAGGTGCTTGCTTAACACAGGTTGGACTGTAGGTTTCTTATGACAAGAGCTTCCAACTCGTACCAAAAAAAATTGATCTGTGACCTTGACCATGACTTAATCTACTTTAAAGAAAAAATTAACATTGGTCATAACTTTTGAACGGTTTGAGATAGAGCCTTCATATTTGGCATGTAGGTTCCTTGTGACAAGGCTTACCACCCATACAAAAATTTTGACCTCTGACTTTGACTTTTGACACACTTAAAAGAAAAAAAATAACATTGGCCATTACTTCAGAAGCCTCTGTGGTGTAGTGGGTATGCTACTCGCCTTGTAAACCAGGGGTCGCAGGATCGATCCAGGGCTTCTCCAGACTTTCAGATGAGTCTGTAAACGGAGGTCCAGTCTCTGCATGACCTTAGCTGTTGGTGAGACGTAAAACTCAAAACACTCGCATGATCTTTGCTTTTGAGATCGAGCCTTCATATTTAGTACATTGGTTCCTATATTACAACTTGTGACCTTGATCTTGTCCTATGACCTACTTTAAAGAAAAAAGAAGACCTTGACCTTGGGAAATGTTCCTGTTTCACAAACATATCTTATGTGTAATGGCAAATGCTCTATAACCACAAATTGTTATGAGCCAATACTGCTGTTATAACAAGGGTTCTCTGTATTACAAAGGATGGCCATGTTCATTCCATGTAATGGTGTTTCACAGTATGATATTTGCTTTCTGTGTCAAATTATTATCTAATCACAAAGTATGATACCTGCAATATTGTCTTGTTATACAGTATGATACTTGCATTCTATGAAATATTAATTGTCTTATATATTTGATATTGTTATATAAAGCTAGGAGCATTATATTTGGATAGAAATAAAGGTATTAAAAGTACAAAAATGTGTTCTAGACTTTCATATGTCCTTGAGATAATGACATGATAATACATATTTTCTTACAGTCCCAAAACTGAAATGTATATCATCTTTTTCGCTACATGTATAAAGAATATAAATTTTAAATTTTAATTAAACAGCATTATTAGAAAGGAGCAGAGTAGCATAGCAATATTTATCATTATTAATAATAGAATTCACACACTGATAAAAAAGATATGAAGATTTCTTAAGGGAACAAACAAAACATTATGGAAAGTATCCCCTCGCAACAATGTTGTGACGGGGATATAGCATCGGTGCTGTGCGTCCATGTGTGTTTTAGTGTGTGTCCGTCCGGAACCTTGGGAACACGATTGAAGACAAAGTTTTCATTGTAGAAGCTTCAAACCTTCCACAAATGTTACCAATGGAAAGACGATGACCCCTATTGATTTTCAAGGTCAAAGGTCAAGGTCACAATGGCCTTGACATTAAAAACCTTGTTTACAGGAAAGAAGACAAACAAATCATCCTAGAATCTTCAAACCTACCACAAATGTTCCCCATGGAAAGATGATGAACTATATTGATTTTCTTGGGTCAAAGGTCAAGGTCACAATTAACTTGACCTGAAAAACCTTGTGAACAGGAAAGAAGACACAGTTATCCTAGTAGAAGCTTCAAACATTCCACAAATGTTCCCCATGGAAAGACGATGAACCCTATGTATTTGAATGGTTCAAGATTGCTTATGCCTCCATCCTAACATGTATTTTAATGGTGTAAGATTGCTTATTCCTCCATCCTAGCATGTATTGGAATGTTGCAAGATTGCTATGCCTCCATCCTAGCATGTATTTGAATGGTGCAAGATTGCCTATGCCTCCATCCTAGCATGTATTTTTCAATGGTGCAAGATTGCTTATGCCTCCATCCTAGCATGTTTTTGAATGGTGCAAGATTGCTTATGCCTCCATCCCAGCATGTATTTGAATTTGAATGGTGCAAGATTGCTTATGCCTCCATCCTATCATGCATTTGAATGGTGCAAGATTGCTTATGCCTCCATCCTAGCCTGTATTTGAATGGCACAGTATTTACCTTCAATATTTGGACACCTCAACTCCTTACCATACTTGTTCTGGTTTGAACATATACAGTTTACTACCCGATGTTAGGTCTTAAAATAGCTGGATGAGTGGCAAACAATTTACATCCTGATGAGATGCTACAGGCTTCTCATCTGCGTTTACACTGTTTGCTCAGGCCTATCTGTCGGAGTGCATATTGTAAATATTATTTTTGTTGCACCTGCTTTAACCCTTGTCCTGCTGAACCCGGATATGCCTTATTTTCCAAACAATGAAGATCCAGATCAGATGGCTTCTGACGAAGCCATCTGATCAGGATCTACATTGTTTGCCATTCAGATTGTGAATTTGTTGCCATAATTTGCATCAAGTAATCTGATTGGTTGATAATCGGTAGTGGGTGTGGCATATATGAATATTCAGCAGAACAAGGGTTAAGCATGGCCCGAAATAGGAGCCTGGTTCTTTGTCCACTTGTTTGTCCATTGGTTCATCAGTCCATCAACTTTTGTGAGAACCTAAGCATTCACCCTAATGTCTAAATCCATTTTTAGCTAGTCTTTTTTTTTTCTCAGAAAAACTTTCGAGCTATTGTCGTCACTCCGGAGTCTGCGTTATCGTCGTCGTTGGCGTTCTAAAAAAACTTAAACTTGGCTTTAACTTCTGAAGTATTTGATGTAGCCTCAAGAAACTTCATACACAATTACCATCACAAGAGCTATATTCTGAAGAAGGGCCATAACTATATTGTTGATTTCTAGCTCACCTGAGCACGAAGTGCTCAAGGTGAGCTATTAAGATCGGTCTTTGTCCTTCATCCGTGCGTGCGTCCTTCGTCAACTTTTGCTTTAAACCAGTTCTCCAAAACTGCTGGACAGATTTTGAAATAATTTCACAACAATGTTCCTTTGGTGACCCTCTGGCAAAATTGCTCAAATTGTTCCGCTCGGGTGAACAAGATGGCCGCCAGAGCTAAAAATAGAAAAAAATGTAAACGACTTCTGTTCCTTAACCAGTGCATGGATTTTGAAATAATCTCACAGGAATGTTCCTGTAAGGAATTTCGGATTACAACAAGGAAGCGTGCGAGATATGCGCCTGAATCTTTGTGTTGTACCCGTGAACAAGGATAGCGATTCTCTGAAACAATAAAAAATAAAAGCTGCTAGATACAAAGACATATAAACAAGCGAAAATAATTACACGTTATGCAACATCAGTCGCCCGTAGTTCTTTATCATACTCACAGTAAAGCAGTTTATCATGTACATTTCATTTTAAAACTGTTTGGATTGCCTCGTAAAGAACAACTATATAAGTTTCGGTCAAAACCTAAAGGCATTTCTTATAAAATTATAAGAACTTAATCTCCAGCTGTTAAGGCAATTAATCAAATCATCTTACCGACTTTGCACCTTTTTACTTCTTCGAAATCCTTAATAATTCTACTTGTAACAAATATTCGTCCTGCGGTTGTTAACGTATCGCCCAGCAATCTCACAATAGCTCAACGTCATGACGCTGACGTATCTAACGTGTGAAGGGTTATATTCGCGTATCAAATCCTACATAAACGCAGTTGACGTTATAAACTTCTACGCAGTTGCAGTTATAGATTGGCTGCACGAAACTAGTTATTTCGCTATACCAAATATGTCAACATCGGATATGACCTGATAGATTTTAATAAAACTGTATACAGTTCTTACAGTCCCCACCATGGAATTTCCCTAAATTTCATCAAGTTTAGATACCCATATGTGCATAAAAACAAACAAATGACCATTACATAACCAACAATATCGTCAATTTGAGTTTTCAAGCAAGCACAGCTTAGTGACTGGTCGCACTATTTGCGATGTACGCATTCTGATCACGCAGCTACGAACATGCCCATCTCGACCCACATTTACGTCGATAACCCTGCCTAATGGCCATTGACCTCTAGGGATGTTAACCTCGGCCGCAAGCACAATGTCACCTTTGCGAAGTTCTGCCTTTGCTCTCATCCAATTCTGTCGGGCCTGGAGTGCAGGTAAATACTCTCGAACCCATCTTCTCCAAAACACAGAGGCGAGATACTGCACCTGCCTCCACCAGCGCTTGGAATATACGTCATTTACAAACACGACTGAAGGGATACTGGAGTTAGATTTCATCGTCAATTTGAGTTTTCAAGCAAGCACAGCTTAGTGACTGGTCGCACTATTTGCGATGTACGCATTCTGATCACGCAGCTACGAACATGCCCATCTCGACCCACATTTACGTCTATAACCCTGCCTAATGGCAATTGACCTCTAGGGATGTTAACCTCGGCCACAAGCACAATGTCACCTTTGCGAAGTTCTGCCTTTGCTCTCATCCACTTCTGTCGGGCCTGGAGTGCAGGTAAATACTCGCGAACCCATCTTCTCCAAAACACAGAGGCGAGATACTGCACCTGCCTCCACCAGCGCTTGGAATATACGTCATTTACAAACACGCCTGAAGGGATACTGGAGAGCATGCTAGGAGTCAAAGCCGGTGGATCCTTAGGATCGCTGCTTACTGGTGTTATAGGTCTGTCATTCATAATCCGCTCTGCCTCAGCCATAAGTGTCTGTAGCTGTTCGTCAGTGAGTAGCTGTTCACTGGCAAGCCTTCAGAATAGTACGTGTAGAACGAATCATTCGTTCCCACACCCCACCCATATGGCTTGCAGACGGTGGATTGAAATGCCATTCAATTTCCCTTTGCAACATATGTCGACCTGTTTTTTTATTCATTCCATTCTTGTAGGGATTTCCGCAACTCCTTGTCTCCCTTGACAAGATTTGTTCCATTGTCAGAGAACACTGTCTCTGGAACTCCTCGTCGGCTTGTAAAGCGTTGAAAGGCAGCAATGAATGAATCAGCGGTCAAACTGTGGGCAACTTCTAGATGAACTGCCCTGGTCGTAAGGCACGTGAATAGGCACCCATATCTTTTCAAATGGGTTCGAGCTGCCTTTACAATCAGTGGACCAAAATAGTCTACTCCTACAAACGAAAATGGGGGTTTGTCTGGAGACATTTGTTCCTGAAGCAAGGGTGCCATCTGTTGCGTACACAACTGAGCATGTTGGCGTTTGCACAGGATGCAACCCTTAAGAACTTTCTTCACTGCACTGTGCCCCTTAACAATCCAGTAATTTTCACGGGTTGCGGCTAATACTTGCTGAATTCCGACGTGACCCGTAGTCTCATGGAGGAAGCGAATGATAAGTGTAGTCACGTGATGACCACTTGGCAGTATAACAGGACACCTGCTAATAGCTCCAAAGCTCACACGTCCCTTCGAACGAACCAATCCATCAATTAAAACGGATTGAGTGACGCAATGTGGCTGTCTTTTCCCACAGGATTCCCGTTTCTCAAGCTGGTGGTCTCCTTCATGAAGGAAGTTTCTTGGACACAGACTAAAATATCACTCGTTACCTTCTGTATTTCTGTTAAGGTGAGATTACCTCGTCGGCACCGTTCAGGATGACGCAAGTAGCGATGTTTGCAATAGACTTTAAACCTCGTCAACCACGCCGTAGCACGTTGCAGTTTTCTCCAGTCAGAATAGTGATCAGCAAAACTGTCGATAAAGTAACTAGCAGTAGCGTTGTTGATCACTACCTCTTTCTTAATCTCAACATCGTCATCAGGTATGTTACATGTCAGGTTTTGCTGTGGCCAATGCAGACTGTCATGCAAAATAAACTCAGGCCCGTTCAGCCAAACTCTGAGTTTCTCTGTATCGCTCGCATCAATTCATCTTGATGCTATGTCCGCAGGATTCAAATTTGATTCAATGTAGCACCACTGATCTGGTGAGGTTGCACTGTGAATGACACTGAGTCGGTTACCAACAAATGTTTTAAAACGTCGCGAAACTTTTTTGATATAGCCTAGAACGATCATGGAATCGGTCCAGAACGTGACCCTGTCCAAGTTTAGTTCCAGTTCGTCAGATAAAAGTCGATAAAGCCGACATGCAACCACAGCTTCAGACAGTTCAAGCCTTGGAATTGACAACCTTTTGATTGGCGATAGGCGAGCCTTGCCAATAACAAGCGAACAGGTAACATAGCCATAGACGTCAACTAACCTCAAATATGCAGCTGCTCCGTAACCGAGTTCTGACCCATCACTAAAATGTGCAACTGTGCATTGATTGTGTCAAGAAACCCTTGAGGCTTGAAACAGCGATTCACAGTTATATTCTGCAAATGTGGTAGGGTAGCTAACCACTTTTTCCATTCAGTCTGGTTCGCCAGCGGGATTTCGTCATCCCATCCAAGCTTCTTTCTGCATAGATCTTGGACAATGGCCTTCGCCCGAAGTGTGATTGGCGACACGAGCCCAAGTGGATCAAATCTGGAGCTTACTATTGAAAGTATGCCCCGTCTAGTGAATGGTCGATCTGCTACCTGAACTATGAATTTGATTTTGTCGTCATTTACGTCCCAGTTTATGCCTAAAGCACGATCTCTAGGCAGATCGTCGCAAGGGTTAAGGCTTACAACAGAAGGAGCTCTTTCAGACTCTGGTATCGAGCGAAGAACGTTCCTGCTGTTACTGAGCCATTTTGTAAGCCGGAAACCACCCATCTTCATCAGAGACTGCAAGTCTTGGGTTAGTTTCACTGCAACTTGGTGACGATGTTGCACCGAACAGATGAACCTGCATACGGTAGCATCTAGGTTGGTTCGTGATATCCCCGTTCGGCCACCACGGAAAGCGTAGGGCATCGCAGTCTCTTTCCAGAACATGCACCTGGTGAAACATTGATTCGATATCAGCAGCCAGAGCTACTTGTTCCTGTCTAAACTTGATCACAACGCCGACCAAACTGTTATTCAAATCGGGACCTTGCTGGCTGTTCAGGGAAATACCTTCATACTTAACTGCACAGTCGAACACCACACGCACTTTTCCAGGTTTGTTTGGATTACTCACAGGATGGTGCGGTAGGTACCAAATGTGGTTCGAGGTGGTATCAATGGTTGTCACCTCACTAGCATAACCCTTTGCTATGTAGTCATTGACTGTGTCTGCATATTTCTGATGCAAGGAAGGGTCATGAGTCAACTTGCGCCTCAACTGCTGTAAGCGGGCATGTGCCAATGTCATGTTGTTTGGCAAACGAGAGCTCTCGTCACGCCAAGGAAGTCCAAGTCGGTAATGTCCATTCTCAAAAGAGATAGAAGACTCCATCTTCTGCATGGCAAGCTTGTCTTCCACTGACATGGACTTTGTTTCGTCTCTAATTTTGTCATCAAAGTCCGTTGTCCACATTCGTTCTAGCTGCTGCTGCAATAAAACATCAGTGGATTGCTGAAAATTTACACTGATTCCGCCTGATGCATTAGTAGCCTGGACAGGTCCACGTATCGCCCAACCCAGACGTGTACGAATTGCATATGGTTGGTCACTGTTCCCCGAACGAACTTCCAATGGGATATATGTGCCTATCAACAGCATAACATCTGTGGTAGCAATACTTGGTACATCAATGTCCTTCAGATAAGACAATTTCTTAATATCGGCACTTACCGCAGCGGTTCGGGATGAAATAGGGAGTCTCTTGACTGTCCATACATTATGCAGATCTACACTATCAGTGCTGTTCACGTGCTGAACTTGTAGATCGACCTCCTGCCCATGAGTAACGCAGCCCGTGGAGTTCACTGTTGAAA
Source organism: Lucinisca nassula (assembly GCA_963580285.1). Lineage (NCBI taxonomy): Eukaryota > Metazoa > Mollusca > Bivalvia > Lucinida > Lucinidae > Lucinisca > Lucinisca nassula. The sequence continues at coordinate 74,282,270 of OY757016.1, forward strand.
TGTTAAACGTCACCTGTCTGCTGTCAGCATTGAGAGCACGTAGCAAGCGTTCATCACATAACGTCTTGTCTGCACCGTCATCAAGAAGTGCATACGTCTCACATGAGTTACCATTCCCACCCGTGACCACAACAGGAATAATCCCCAAACAATTTTTGGGCGCAGAGGATTTCGTCACCCCACAACTGACAGAGGGCTGTGTATCCACGTGATCAGATTCGGCCGTCCATTTATGCAACAAAATATGATGCAATTGCTCACAGTCAGGCACTGTGCAGGCTTGCGGCTTCCTACATTGTTTAGAAAAATGTTTACTTTTCAAACATTTAAAGCACAATTTCATCTTATATCGGTCAGCGATGCTCATTTGTTTGAACTTTTTACATAATTCCAAATTGTAGCAGGTACCTGAGCAACAACCACATTTTCGCTCAGGCTTAGCTATTTCAGTTTCACCACTGGTAGCAAGTGTTGTGACCTTTATCCTATCCGCATTACCCTGATGTTGGCTATGAGGACCACTACCCCCTTTATTCGGAGTATTTTCTCTTGAAAGATCTAGACCGTACATCGAGCTAGCGACGCGAGATTTTTCATCGACAAACTTGGCTAGGTCGGAAAATTTAGCCTCTCTTCCGGGATAACCTAACGCCGGCTCATTGATTGAATGCGCAACGTCTGCCCACCTAGCTCGAAGATGCATGGGTAAGCGTTTCACGACGCGTCTGAAATTTTCTGAGTTATCGACATCAGAAGCAAACCCTAACTTAGACAGCGTAATTTCACATCTCTGCATATCTAATGCTAAACTTGAGAGCCCGTCGGTGTCGGATGCCTTTATTTGTGGACCACCTACCAATTTGTCTATATAGGATCAGGCAATTACATGCGGTCTGCCATACCGTGAATATAATATAGACCTAGCACGTTTGTAACCCTCAGATGGTTCAAGCAACACACAGTCTTCTATGCAGGATTTTGCCTCGCCGTTGCAATACTGAATTAAGTAACTTAATTTGAGTCTTTCATCATTAACTTTGTTTTCTATGTTTGTTTCAAAGTTACTTATGAATTTGCAATAGTCTGTTGGTGTGCCATTAAATGTCAATAGTTCTGGTTTGGGCAGGTTAAACCCCTCCAGTAGTGTAGCTGCAAGGTGCTGAAAGGCTGCGTCTATATTAGTCACGTTCGATGTCCCAAACTGTTTTGAATCTGAAAAGTAGAAGTAAAACAAAGATCAGGAATTGATACAATTAACTTACCCCATCCACAAAAGACACCAAAGGGAAAGAAATACAAACATTAAGCGACCAGACCATAATGGAAACCTAAACAAAGGAAGGCCATATGGACAGTTACTTTCCCACAAAATGGCCATATGGCCATCCAAAATTAAAAGACACAAGTGATACACACAGTAAGTAACAAACAACAACATAAATAAATCGCCACGGAAGAGCCGCCTTGGAACGGTCAGTGGAAGATTTCCACTGGGGGGCTTAAATCGATTTTACGTGGCCACAATCCTCGCCCTTACTTCCGTCGCGATTTAGACAAATAATTTGTTCAGTCCGCATGAAGGCCTCCTAACTCATCAGTGCAACATCTCCGTGAACACAGAAATCAAAGAACCACAGAGGTGAGACAACGGTGAGGACTCGACAGCAAGAAACCACTGAAATGCTGGAGCAAAAGAAAACCAACAGTTAGACTCCGATGAGCCCGACCAGAGACAGAGCATCAGGCACCAACCAACATTATCTCTTTAATTTTCAATAAGCCTTTACGTTGGAGCCGTCATAGAATCTGAGGCCTGACCCACCGGCGTGCAATTAAAGAGGGAAGCAAAGTTGCCAACCGTGATTGGGTTAACTACCATGCATGCAGTCTGTCGTATAATATCCATGTTGTACCCAATCTTTTTATATCGAAGAATGATTTTACGAAATTGGGTGCTGAAGTCATTGCGGTTATATATTTTTCTGAATTTATATACTAAGTCACCATAAAATTCGGGTTCCGATAGACCTTGTTGCAGAAGAGATTTAAGTCGAATATTGAATTTTGAAATTAAATCAGAATGGCGTCTATAAAATTTTGAAAAGGCTTTGCGTAGTTTATGGTACCGATAACCCTGATTAAGGAGTTTAGCCGTCAATAATTTATTACGAGTGTTGAAGTCAGTTACATGACTACACACTCTAGCAAATCGAATTAATTGCGAAATATAAACGCCATAGGATGGCGCACGATGAACATCACCATCCAAAAAAGGAAAATTTACAATCTCAAAATCAAAGTCATCACGTTTATCATAAATTTTGCACGAAACAAATCCATCTACAATAGATAGATGTAAATCCAAAAACGGGGCCTCGGTATCAGAAGAATTTGCTTTATTTAACTGAAGTTCTAGGGGGTAAATCTGACTGATCAAACCATCAAAATAGGTATTATCAATATTTAATAAATCATCTAAATATCTAGAAGTAGAGCTAAAAGCTTCAATAATTTCAGATTGGTTATCAATGGAAAGCAATGGAAAGAGTCTCTTCGGAGACTCGGATCTTACCTGCGTCTTTGCAGTTACCATAGTTACCGGATTATAGTCAGCTCCTCCTACCGCTCCGTCGTGGTCCCGTATACCATCATGTATCGTATCCAGCATGGTTGGAAGAGAAGGTACAACCGTGGACTCGGTGGTTTTGTCGCTTTCCTCATTTACTTCCTGCTGCCAAACTGATTCCTTGAGAGCTGCTTCCTCAACATCACACTGTTGCTCAAACAGCTGCTGTTTTAACTCCAGTTCCTTGTGAGCACGTTCCATTTCGTGCCTTTTGGACAACTGTTTCAGTTTCAGTTCTGCTACAAGTCGCTTAGCCGTTGCAGTCCGTAGTCTATTCTGTGACGAAACAGACGCAAATGAGGTTGTGCGGCTGACATGTGAACTACCGTCATTATCATCAGGTGTAGGCCTTTCTCCTTCCGTAATCCACTGAGAAAAACTGTCCTGGAACTCGACGAAGTTCTTCTGACAGCTATCAAAATTCTGTTCCAGGTTATTCGCTGCATCTGACTCCGTGCAAAGATCTAGACACTGTAAATGTGCCGACCTGAACTGTTCAAAGCGATCATTTAATTTACCGTACAACGACTTCACAAAGTCTTTATTTTGGTATGAACTCGATCTCCTCTCTAATTCATTATAGAGTTTTGTCAATTGCGATAGCTGTGCGCTACGGACACGTTTCTTACTTGAAAGGTCCGTAGTTTCATCTAGCGAATCCGCCGTATCCATCGTTCTCTGTACCACTAGAGCCAGTCGAGAATTGTAAGGAATTTCGGATTACAACAAGGAAGCGTGCGAGATATGCGCCTGAATCTTTATGTGTTGTACATGTGAACAAGGATAGCGATTCTCTGAAACAATAAAAAATAAAAACTGCTAGATACAAAGACATATAAACAAGCGAAAATAATTACACGTTATGCAACAGCAGTTGCCTGTAGTTCTTTATCATACTCACAGTAAAGCAGTTTATCATGTACATTTCATTTTAAAACTGTTTGGATTGCCTCGTAAAGAACAACTATATAAATTTCGGTCAAAAACTAAAGGCATCTCTTATAAAATTATAAGAACTTAATCTCCAGCTGTTAAGGCAATTAATCAAATCATCTTACCGACTTGTGTGTGATGCCCTCACCTTTCTACTTGACAATATTTATATTAGATTCGGTACTAAGTTATTTAGACAAATTGTGGGTATTCCGATGGGTACTAATTGCGCACCTCTTGTGGCTGATCTGTTCTTGTATTGTTATGCAAGAGACTTCATTTTGTCGCTTTCCATTGATAACCAATCTGAAATTATTGAAGCTTTTAGCTCTACTTCTAGATACTTAGATCATTTATTAAATATTGATAATACCTATTTTGATGGTTTGATCAGTCAGATTTACCCCCTAGAACTTCAGTTAAATAAAGCAAATTCTTCTGATACCGAGGCCGCGTTTTTGGATTTACATCTATCTATTGTAGATGGATTTGTTTCGTGCAAAATTTATGATAAACGCGATGACTTTGATTTTGAGATTGTAAATTTTCCTTTTTTGGATGGTGATGTTCATCGTGCGCCATCCTATGGCGTTTATATTTCGCAATTAATTCGATTTGCTGGAGTGTGTAGTCATGAAACTGACTTCAACACTCGTAATAAATTATTAACGGCTAAACTCCTTAATCAGGGTTATCGGTACCATAAACTACGCAAAGCCTTTTCAAAATTTTATAGACGCCATTCTGATTTAATTTCAAAATTCAATATTGGACTTATATCTCTTCTGCAACAAGGTCTATCGGAACCCGAATTTTATGGTGACTTAGTATATAAATTCAGAACAATATATAACCGCAATGACTTCAGCACCCAATTTCGTAAAATCATTCTTCGATATAAAAAGATTGGGTACAACATGGATATTATACGACAGACTGCATGCATGGTAGTTAACCCAATCACAGTTGGCAACTTTGCTTCCCTCTTTAATTGCACGCCGGTGGGTCAGGCCTCAGATTCTATGACGGCTCCAACGTAAAGGCTTATTGAGAATTAGAGAGATAATGTTGGTTGGTGCCTGATGCTCTGTCTCTAGTCGGGCTCATCGGAGTCTAACTGTTGGTTTTCTTTTGCTCCAGCATTTCAGTGGTTTCTTGCTGTCGAGTCCTCACCGTTGTCTCACCTCTGTGGTTCTTTGATTTTTGTGTTCACGGAGATGTTGCACTGATGAGTTAGGAGGCCTTCATGCGGACTGAACAAATTATTTGTCTAAATCGCGACGGAAGTAAGGGCGAGGATTGTGGCCACGTAAAATCGATTTAAGCCCCCCAGTGGAAATCTTCCTCTGACCGTTCCAAGGCGGCTCTTCTGTGACTATTTATTTATGTTGTTGTTTGTTACTTACTGTGTGTATCACTTGTGTCTTTTAACTTTGGATGGCCATATGGCCATTTTGTGGGAAAGTAACTGTCCTTATGGCCTTCCTATGTTTAGGTTTCAATTATGGTCTGGTCGCTTAATGTTTGTATTTCTTTCCCTTTGGTGTCTTTTATGGGTGAAGTAAGTTAATTGTATCAATTCTTGATCTTTGTTTTACTTCTACTTTGTACCTTTTTACTTCTTCGAAATCCTTAATAATTCTACTTGTAACAAATATTCGTCCTGCGGTTGTTAACGTAACGCCAAGCAATCTCACAATAGCGCAACGTCATGACGCTAACGTGTGAAGGGTTATATTCGCGTTTCAAATCCTACATAAACGCAGTTGACGTTATAAACTTCTACGCAGTTGCAGTTATAGATTGGCTGCACGAAACTAGAGTTATTTCGCTATACCAAATATGTCAACATCGGATATGACCTGATAGATTTTAATAAAACAGGTCCGGAACAACCTAAAATTGATCTACTGTAGTTCAATTAATCTAAAATAGACCAATCGGTCTTCTAAATGAAAGGATAAAACGATATATGTAAACATTGCAAAGCATCGACCATGTTTTCCGAAATGGCGAGTTCATCATTTTATTACTTCACAAAAAAACGTGACGAAATTCGCTAATTACCAAAAATTCCATCGGGGAATTTTGCTGTAAAATAGACGTTTTTAACACGTAAAACACTTCACTTTCGGGAATATTGCCCTTCCACTTACAAAACCATAAAATGTGTGGTTTTATCTTCGCCAAAATGTTGACACACATCGATTTTGTTGATTTCCGGATCTGGAAGCGAGGTCAAGCCGCTTACAGCATCAAAAAGGAACAGCATCTTTTCAGTTTTCTTCATCAACTATGGAGGACAAAGTATGTCATAATCATCACGCATTTTCCACCATAGTGAACTTAATTGAAACTTATAAAAATGGTAGTTATGGCGTCTTATGTATGAATTCTAGTTGTTTTAATACTGTTTGGTCAGGTATAGGAGTCAAGGCCGGGCTGAGCCACCGAGCCAAAAATGCCAACCGGGAGATTCTTTAGTTTCTCCTTTTACTGCTACTCGCTCACATCTGAGCATTACAAGTAGGATTTCCTGGGTGATAACCAGTACTTTTTTAAGCAATGTGGATGAAGTGGCTTGCTCAAGGGCACAACACTTTAGTCAGCGTGAGGCTCGAACACGCAACCTCTTGATCACAAATCCGATGCGCTACCACTGCACCAAAGTTCCGCCTCATGTTACAATTGAGCCATTAATTGTAGTCAAATTAAGGTTAAATCATGAAATAATATCATTCTATATAACTGATAGCAGTATAATCGCAGTACTTTGTCCGATTTTGTTTTATTACAGTGTTTCCAAAAGCCAAGGACTGGAATAATTAGTACTAATCTATTTTTTTTCAAAGTAACTCGTCAGTTTAAGGGGCTTTTAGGTCCTACGGTTATTTCAATTTGATAACTTCTATCATATATTCATAGAAAAAATAAAATATGTATATACCGGGCCGAGACTTAATGATCAAATTAAATTAGTGTTTTTATTTGTTTCTATATTGCATTGATTTGAAACCTGCATATGGTAGGTAGGAAAGTAGAAGAAGGCAATCGATACAATTATCAGAGACACCAAAGGGAAAGAAACACAAACAAGAAATAACTAGACCCTAATGGGAACATCAATAGACGAAACCCAAAAGGACAGTTACTTTCCCACAAAATGGCCAATTGGTTATCCAAAATATAATCGATACACTTACTCAAAGACAAACCATAACAAAACATATACCGTGACAGAAGAACCTCATTGGAGCGGTTAGTGAAACGAATTCCAATGTGTGTGTGTGTGTGGGGGGGGGGGGCTTAATTCGATTTAACACGGCCATAATCCTCGGCCTTTCTTCCGTCGCAATTCAGACAAACAATTTGTTTAGTTAACATGAATGGCCCCTTATTCAGAAGTGCAACATCTCCGAGTAGGTCGGAGGTACGCTTGTATCTGGTAGGAAGGACAGAGCCATTTTTAATACGTCAAGTTGCTAATCACCCCAATCTGCATTTTTAAGGACTTTGGGTGAGACTCGTTTCACTCCAACCTTGCATCACATTATACTATCGTACTCTACACTGCCTAACAAGGATAACATAAGGCAGTTTATGGTTTTGGTTATAGACATACACAATTGTGTAGTTCGAGGTGATTAAATTGCCGGTTTGGAGTGCTGTACCTTAGCCCAATCTTTCTAGCTTATTTGAGCCAATAACCATTCTTCTGACCCTACCTTAGCCTACAGTGTCCTGTCCCACCTTACCCTACCCCAGCATAACATACCCTACCCGCAAAACATTGGTACTAATAAAAATCCTGTCCAGTAGCCCCCACCTCCATCTGCTCATGATACTCCACTCCAGGTTCAACATAATGTTTTGATAACAGCCAAGTCGTGTTTATAAATAACCCAAACACTAATTAAACTCTTCTAAAACGGGCACACTTAAGATGGAAGGCCATGTTACCAGGATGGCAGAGGAACATTTGCCAAAGAACATCTTTGGAGAATTAGAAATGGGCAAACACTCCCATGATGGTTATAAGAAGCGTTACGTAGACACCATCAAAATCACCCACAAGGCACAAGGACTTCAACATACCAACAGAGACGTGGGAAGAAACTGCACAGACACAGGGCCGAGCAAATGGGCAAGGCCTCATCACAATGGGTGCTAGAGAATGAGGCAAAGAAAATCAGCTATGCTGACAAAAACGCCCATTGCACAAAGCCAGAGCTAAGAGATCATCAACAAGCTGCCTTTACCCAGCAAGCACAAACCAGCGGGCCAACCTTGGACTGACACGACGTATCTTTGTCGGGTCAACGGTGATTCGGCGTTGACATGTATAGGCGTTGACATGAATGTATTATGTCATGTTTGTATTTGCTTGCCTTTAACCCTTATAGGGTATAGTTGTGCAGTAAATAAAATTCTATTCTATTCTATTCTATTCTGTATCGTTGCCATTCCGACTTTGGCCCGACATATTGCTCGCAACAGACTATTCAAAGCTAAAATTGGTGTCCTCAGCCATCTTGGAACACACAAACAGTAGCATTTCTTGCATTTTTTTCTTCCTATATATACTGCCATACGCCCTCGCGGGCATTCTAGGCAGGTGTATATATTAAATACACTCCAGTTTTGCAGGATGGTAGCCTACACAGTAATCATGTAATTATGTTAGGGTTCTTTAACCTGCACAGGGGATGGTTCTCCCTGCACGGGGGGCCTCCAGTTTACGTCCCGAACCGAAGGACGTTGCACTTAATGACTGCCGGGGATCGAACCCGAGACCTCTAGCATCAGAGGCAAGTGCACTAACCACTTAGCTATCACGCCCCACGATGCATGTGATTAAAATTGGTCACTGTCAGTTATTACAGACGAGCTATTAATTACATTCCCAATAATAATGTCTTAGTAACTGTTCATTTACACCTATGACATATATTGTCCACCGTACTTTCAGAGGCTGACTATTAAAAATAAGATTAGCAGCAGCATAAGCGACCCAATTATCGTTCTTTGAATTGAAAATGGCAGCGTCCATGACAGGTTGATGAAATCAGTGGCAAAATTGGGTATTTACTGTTAATTTATCTAGAAAATCTGATTTTTCAAATTATCACCCAATTTTAAATTTAAAAAAGACGTGTTTTGCAAAAATATCCCTGTCGAAAATACAGTGTGACTGAAGAAATGGGATTACATGCACAAACCTAACAATTCTGCCAGAGACTCCACTTGCAATATTTACATATGAGCATACTCAGTGTATTTATATCGTTTCATCAGTGCTTTTAGAAGATCGATTGGTCTATTTTAGATGAATTGAACTACAGTAGATGAATTGTAGGTTGTTCTGGACCTGTAAAACTGTATACAGTTCTTACAGTTCCTTTGGTGACTCTCTACCGAAATTGCTCAAACCGTTCCGCTAGGATGAAAAAGATGACCGCCAGAGCTAAAAATAGAAAAACCTTTAAACTACTTCTTTTCCTTAACCAGTGAATGGATTTCAAAATAATTTCACAGGAATGTTCCTTCGGTGACCCTCTATCAAAATTGCTCAAATTGTTCCCCTCGGGTGAACAAGATGGCCACCAGAGCTAAAAATAGAAAAACCTTTAAACGACCTCCTTAACCAGTGCATGGATTTTGAAATAATTACTCAGGAAGGTTCCTTGGGTGACATGCTACCAAAAGTGCCCAAACTGTTCCGCTCGGTTGAACAAGATGGCCCTCAGAGCTAAAAATATAAAAACCTTTAAACAACTTCTTAACCAACGAATGGATTTCAAAATAATTACACAGGAATGTTCCTTGGTTGACCCTCTGCCAAAAATGCACAAACCTTTCCGCTCAGATGAACAAAATGGCCACCAGAGCTAAAAATAGAAAAAACCTTTAAACGACTTCTCCTTAACCAGTGGATGGATTTCAAATTAATTTCACAGGAATGTTCCTTGGGTGACCCTCTACCAAAATTGCTCAAATCGTTCCGGCGGGGTGATCAAAATGCCCGCCAGAGCTAAAAATAGAAAAAAAACCCTTTAAACGACTTCTTCTCCTTAACCAGTGGATGGATTTCAAAATAATTTCACAGGAATGTTTCTTTGGTGACCCTCTACCAAAATTGCTCAAATCGTTCTGCTCGGGTGAACAAGATGGCCGCCAAAGCTAAAAATAGAAAAACCTTTAAACGACTTCTCCTCCTTAACCAGTTCCTGGTGTTTGAAATAATTTCACAGGAAGGTTCCTTGAGTGACCCTCTAACAAAATTGCTCAAACCATTAATTATGCTCGGATGAACAAGATGGCCACCAGAGCTAAAAATAGAAAAATCTTTAAAAGTCTTCTCTTCCTTAACTATTGGATGCATTTTGAAAAAAAAAAAAAAAAAAAAAAAAAAAACATGCACAAGAATGATCCTTGATGGACCCTCCACTAAAATTGCTCAAACTGTTCTGCTCGGAAGAACAAGATGGCCACGAGGGCTAAAAATAGAAAAAAAAACAACTTCTGGCCCTTAACCATTGGATGGATTTCGATATAATTTCACAGGAATGTTTCATGGGTGACCCTCTGTTAAAATTGTTCAAACAATTCTGCTGGGATGAAAAAGGTGGCCGCTAGAGCTCATAATAGAAAAACTTTTAAATAACTTTTCCTGCTTAACCAGTGGATGGATTTCGAATTCATTTCATTATGATAACACACCCGTGTGTCTAAGTGTATTTTTCATATCTCCAAAATGGCAACTTTGCTGATGAAAATCCATGATATTTTTCTTATCAATGCTCAAAATATAGGTTTGTGCTCGTTAGAACTGCCTCATTGAGGCCATTCAAAGGAATACCCACAACCTATGTCTTGGAGTAGAAATAAGAAAAATAATATATACCCCCCAAAACCCCAGTTTTCTCTATATGGAGTGGGGTTTAGGAGGTCTTCATTTCACAGACTTGTTTTAAAATTGCTCAACCCGTTGTGCTTGGATGAAAAAAGATGGCTAAAATTTATAAAAACCTCCTTGTGTCAACCAAAATTGCTCAAACCCTCTACTCTACCATATATTATCTTCAATTTCATTTTGTACAATATGTATCAGGTGAGCGATCCAGGGCCATCATGGCCCTCTTGTTGCTGAATAATCTCCCCTTTTGTAATTTTTTCTGAAACGTTTTTTCCCCTCATTTCAATACTATTTATGTGCTTTCAAACTTCACATGAATGTTTCTTAGGACAAGACCTTTCCATTGATACCAATTTTTTTTTTTGACCTGTGACCTTGACCTTAGAACTTGGACCTATTTTTTCACAAATTTAACCCAAAACTTTAAACTTCACCATGTTTCTAAAAGTATATGGCCTACCCTCATGAAGCTTCACACACATACTCACCATCACATACTCACTCACATACCATCACAAGAGCTACATTCTTTCCAAGTTCCATAACTCTATCTTGTAATTTGACTGAATTATCTCCCCTTTCCACTCCATTTTTAAGAAAACGCTTTTGTCCCTCATTTTCATACCACTAATAATACAGCCTTCAAACTTCACATGGATGTTCCTTTGGACAAGACCTTTCCAATGATACCAAGCTTTTTATTCTCTGACCTTGACCATCGAACTTTGACCTATTTTTCGAAAATGTAACCAAAAACTTTAACCTTGGTCATATTTCCAAAAGTATTTGCCCTGGCCTCATGATACTTGACAGAGATCTGTATGATCACAAGAGCTACATTCTGACTAAGTTCCATAACTCTACCATGCAATGTGACTAATGTATCTCCCTTTGTGACATTCCAAAAACCCATTTCAAGAAAACGTGTTGGTCTCTCATTTTAATACCACAAACAATACAGCTTTCAAAATTTTCAAGTGTTTGTTTCTTGGGACAAGACCTTCACACTTCTTGACTTGTGACCTTGATCTTTGAATTTTGACCTATTTTCAAAAAATTAACCAAAAACTTTAACGTTTGCCATATGATCTTGTATATTTAGAACTACTTTGTGATATCATCTTGATCTTAAGAAGCAAACTGTAAAATTTCCAAGTTGATTCCCTTGCAAAAACTTTTTTTTTAATTTCTGAAATTACTTTACATGATAATAAAATATAAGTAAATGTGCAGACATCATCACGAAAAACACACTTATATATAATTCTGACCCCATCTAACCCCACTTTTATATGGTAAAGCTTGGGTTTACAGAAGTAACACTTATTTTTCTTCTTTCTGCTTTAAAATATAGATTGTGGGTACTAGTTAGAACCGCCTTTTCTAAGAAAAAAATCATAATTTTTCATCTGCAAACTGTCCTTTTTTGGCGATGAAATTTACAATGTGTTTTCGTAATATACTGCTAAAATATTCTAGCAGCTATTTATACTGTTTTGTAAAGTTCATACATTTTAATGTGAAAAGCGTGATTTTACATAACATACGATATGAAACATTGTTTTGAAACAATGAAATATGTTTTGACAATAAAATTTTGGAAACTATTATCAACTGTCCTGCTGTCCACGACAACTCTTTTCTTTGCAAACAGTGTAGATCCATATCAGATGTCTGATCAGGATCTACACTGTTTGACATTCAGTTTATGAATTTGTAAGAATAAATTACATCAAGTAATCTGATTAGTTCAAAGTCAGAAATTGGTATGGCTAAACTGAATATTCAGCAAGAGAAGGGTTAAAATAAATAAATTAATAATTAATAAATGAATAAATAAATAAATGAAAGAAAAAGTAAGCGTCAAAATAAATAAAACAGGAAGAAAGAGGAGGAGGGAAAAAAGTTCTCTGCTCCCTTGCAAAAATTGCATATCAGGTGAATAACCTTTTACCTTAATACCTACATCTATGACAAAATAATTGAAATACATACCTATAGACCAGTTTAGGCCGCACAACTTCCTTGTTTACGCTTGCGCACGCGTAGTATTGTGTGGCAAAAAGAAATCAATGCAGCGCGTATGTGTACAGTAAACTAAGGAAACAAATGATATTTAAATAAGAAAAAATGAGCAGTTAAAAAAAACATTACTGCCAGATTCAGAATCGTTACTTTGAAAAAGTATGAAAAATAAGTCTCATAGCCAGACTGGATAGCACTTAGAAATTCGGGACGAATCTCATTAGGCAGTAGGAAATGTTACAGGTCGAAGGTGTGGCTCGGTATGTGAGAGGCCCTGGATTCGAGTCCAGGTGGAGTCATGTTCTTTCTGTTCCCTGTGCTATTTGTTGGTTTAGTGTAGGTCCAGCACCGCGTCTGATTATCCTTATTTTGCTTATGTGGGTCATTTTGTGTCGTCACCCAGAGAAAGGGACAAAAGAGATAGATGTTGTTTAGAGAGAAAGAGAGGGAAAGACAGGAGAGAAAGGGACAGAAGAGGGATAGAAGAGGTAAAGTAGAGGAGGAGAGATGGAGGAACAGGGGAGGGAGGGGAACAGAAGAAGTGACAACGCACCCCCACCGTACACACACAACCCTCTACCCCCACCAGCTGCAAGGACAGCATGCCTTGCCGTACTGTAGGTCAATATAAGTTGAACACCCCAGTGATGCAAAATACACGTTACCGTTGCACACAACAGAACAAATTAAAAGAAACTTCGAAAAACAGTTTTTACATAGTTTAGGGAAAACTTGCACGATCCCTATTGATGCCCTCAAGGATCCCTGATGTGGCAATGCTCTGTGGAAGTTGGTCCTTAAAGGCATTTATTCTTGATTATTGAGCACTATCATTTCATTGTATAATATTATGTGGCCCTCAGTGCTGACTATAGAGAAGTCCTCTGTCTGCAACAGGTAAGGGGCCTTCTTGGGAAAATCAATAATTGACTAACTGTTAACTACAGTGTACCTTATTGATTTTCCCTTTTAGTGCCTCAGTCAGGGGATTCAGCAGGAGCTACTTATCATCCTATTAAAGGCTGCCTTTGATCTGCTATAGACAGTATATCACGGGGCAATAAAACAATTATGAACACAGGGTGTGTCCTACTGTCTAAGAATGAATGCCTTTAAGTCTGATGCTCGTGGCGACTGACAGACCTCGGTCCATATACATCATGGAGTATCCTCTACTGTTGGCCACTTTCGGGTCAGGTATCAAATCCCTCTGAAGTGCTGCAGTATGAGTCATACTTGCGATCTTGTGATTAAAAGTGTGTCATTAGCAAAGAGGCAAGTTCCAGAGCTGACTTTCTGTGACAGGTCATTTATGTATGGACAGAAAAACAAATGTCCGAGTATGACACCTTGATGGCACCTGGATACAGCTGGAGCAATAGTGGAAAACTGGCCTTTTACCTGACCTGATATGGTTAGTCCCTGTTGGTCAGGAAGCTCTGGATCCACTGTAAGAGGTTGCATTATATTTGTCGTGTCAGAGCTTGACTGTGCTCAATCCATTCATGTGGAATTTTGTCAAGAGCGACGGTGTCTATTCCTGCTGCAAGGTCTTGATCTTCGGTCAAAGTAAGCTCTCTTTCACACGACTGCCTCTTTCGAAAACCGTTCTTTTGGTCTGACAGACAAGATGCAAATGGCCTCAGTTGGGGAACACATTGAAAATACTGCCAAAATAGTGAAAACACCACTGCAGAATGGTGTCAATGACTTCTTTATTTTGCTTAGTAGTAGATATAAGAAATGTAAAGTACGCTCGCATGAATACTATCTGTGTATACAAGCGGTTAACCAAGGATATTTTCGGTATTTCCGATGTTCTACACCACTATGTACTACCTATTGGGTGTAAATAAGTGTTTCTACTCAAAAAGCTGACCACTTTTTACACTGTGTTAGAATTTTTTCATCACGAGAATACGCCTATATTATTTTGCCCCCTTCAACCCCACTTTTATATAGTAAAACTGGGGTTTAAAGGGGTATACATTAGTTTTCTTATTTCTGATCAAAAACATAGATTGTCGGTACTCGTACGAGGCGGTTTTAACGAGTACCAATATATGATTTGAGCAGAAATATGAAAAATATCAGGATTTTTATCTGAAAAATTTCAATTTTTGGGTTGTAAAATTTTACCGATATATCTGAATAGGCGTGTTTTCGTAATGGAAATACCCATTATATAAAAAGACGGAGCAACGATAAAATGAAGGGATAGGTTCCCAAATTGTCAATAGTAGACCAAGTAAACTTAAAAGCACAGTTGCACTCTCAATAACCGGTTGAGTTCAAGTATGTTAGGGACTACACAATACGCGCAGACTAAGAAAAAGTACAGAAAACACGGGAAAATAAACAATTTCTGTTGTTGTCTATTAGGTCACCAGAGCCGAAGGCTCCGGAGGAGCTTAAAGTATAGGCGGTGGTCTGTCATCGTCTGCGTCGTCAACATTTTCAAACGACATCTCTTCTGAGACAGGCCAGTTGAAACCAAATTACATGTGCAGACTGCATAGGGAGGGCGAACAAAAGTTTGTTCATAAGGACTGGGTCACCTGTCCAAGATGGCCACCATGCCCATATATGATAAAAAAAATTTAAAAATCTTCTTTTCTGGAACCAAATAGCCAATGACCTTGAAACGTGGTATGCAGTATCGACCAAGTTTATACAAATGTTGACCTTGACGTCAGGGTCAAATTCAGTCACTTTGACATTCATATTGGAAATAGCAAAACAGTGGATTTTTTTTTCTGATTCTTTTGTAGCATATGCCCTCATAATTGATATTTGCGATCAGTTGAATAGGTTTATCAGAGTCTTACTTTTGGTTTTCTTTTGCTCCAACATTCAGTGGTTTCGTGCTGTCGAGTCCTCACCGTTGTTTCATCTCTGTGGTTGTTTGATTTTTGTGTTCACGAACATGTTCAATTGATGAGTTAGGAGGCCTTCATGCAGACTGAACAAATTGTCTTAATCGCGACGGAAGTAAAGGCGAGGATTGTGGCCACGTAAAATCAATTTAAGCCCCCTCCCCCCAGTGGAATTTCCGCTGACTGTTCCAAGGTGGTTCTTCTGTCGTGGTTTATTTTTGTTATGGTTTGTCTTTTGGTGCTCATGGCGCTTTTATTATTTATTTTGGATAGCCTATTGGCCATTGTGTGGGAAAGTAACTGTCCTTTTGGCTTTCCGCTATTGATGTTTCCATTAGTGTCTCTTGTTTCGTGTTTGTATTTCTTTCCCTTTGGTGTCTCTGATGGGAGCTGTGGGTTAATTGTATCGATTCCTGATCATTGCCTCCTCTTCTATTATCAATTCCAAAGGTCAAGGTCATTTACTGACCTTTGTCCTGGATGGCTCAAGTTCAGTATTTTATCTTCTCCACTTAAACTGCTGGGTTGATTGAAACAAAATTACATGTGGAGCCTGTATGGGAAGGGTGAATGAAAGTTTGTTCGTAAGGACTTGGTCCATGGCCATATATGGCCGCCATGCCCATATATGGTTAAAAACCTTTAAAAATCTTCTTCTCAGGAACCAAATGGCCGATGACTTTGAAACTTGATATGCAGCATCAGGGACTCGGGCCCTACCAAAGTGTTCAAATGATGATAATTGGTTGACTTTGACATGTTTATTTCAATGTCAAAATTTGTCACTTAGACATTTGTATGGAAAAGGCAATACACACGATATTTCTGATTTCATGGTAGCCTGTGGCACCAGAAATGATATTTTGCAGCTGAATGGAAGTTTATCAATTCCCAAGGTCAATGTCATTTACTGACCTTAGTCCTAGATGGCTCAGATTCAGTTTTTATCTTCTTCACCACATAAACTGGTGGGTTGACTGAAACCAAATAACATGTGAATGCAAATGTGTTCAATGATGACCTTTGGTTGACCATGACCGGTTTTAAGTCAATGTCAAATTTGGTCACTTAGGCATTTGTATGGAAAAAGGCAAAACAGTGGATTTTTTATTCTCTTGTAGCCTTCGGCATCACAATTGACGGTTTGAAGTTTTTCAATTCCAAAGGCTTGTTCTGGATCACTTAGATTCAGTATTTTTATGTTCTTCTCCACTAAAATTGTTGTGCTGATTGAAACCAAATTACATAAAGAGCATCACTGGGACGAGTCAGTGAAAAGTTATTCACGAGGTTGTAGTCACATTACCAAGATTGGCGCCATGCCTGTATATGGTATAAACCACATGATCTCTGGTGCGCGTAGTGGCCTGTGGGCCTCTTTTTTCTATTTTGAAGGAACAAAACTGAAATCACATTAATGTCCCAATATCACGGTTACTTGTGGAATGCGGATTACACATTTTACTTGAACAGTTTCAGGCATATCAGTACATGGTCGTTCATGGTTTTGCATTACCAAACGTTTGTCTCTCTTTACATTTGACCATTCATGGTCATCATTTTTCTATACGATCTATACAATTTCTAGTTGGATTATATTTTCTAGTCCTTTGGGATCACTGATTCCACTGCAGAATTTCGAAAACATCTAAGGGTCACTGACCCGGCCTAATTGGCCGAGTGAGTGTTTGAGTTTTACGTCTCACCAACAGCTACGGTCATTAGGAGGCGGTACCCCGGTTTACACTCATCCGAAAGTCTGGAGAAGCCCTGGATCGATCCTGCGACCCCAGGTTTACAAGGCGGGTAACATAACCACTACACCACGGAGGCTTCTAAACCTAATTGGCCGAAACTAGCTAGTCTGGTTTAGAAAAAAACTTGTACACTCTCCAGTTTTCATTTCTGTTCTGTGTTCCTTGTTTCCAAAGGATTACTCTTTTATGGAACATATTCCATTATATTTTAGAACATATTTAATAACACCACGGCTGGTGTTAAGGGAATGTCTGGCGGCCGTAAAGAGTCTCCCCGTACTTCATCATAGTGTGTCAGTTTAAAAGTTTGATATAGAGGATCTTACATGAGTGTTCATGTATTATTGAATTTATTAAATGAGTTGAGGAAAAGGGATGAAATGCTCGACAAAGCCTCGCATTTTATCCCTTTTCCTCAACTCGTTTAATAAATTCAATAATACATGAGCACGATTGCAAGATTCTATTTAAAACGCATTTAATTCGCGACTTTTAACAGAAATGTCTAGATCCCGCCATTAGTAAACGCGACGTCATTAAAAGCATCATGCGTGTAACGTTACGAAGTGTTTCTATCTAATTTGCATATTAAATCCACTAGTGGATTATCAACTTAATTACATGGTGTTATTGCACTCTCAGACGCGACGTCATACGATAAAATATTTTATTGCATACAAAGAATGCATAGTGTGTTATCATATTTCAGTTCTGTTCTTTAATAGTCCTTTCTTCCAAAGGATTACTCCTTTATATGGTTAGGTTTGCGTAAATAATGTGTGACGGCTGACGCTTTAAAATTACATCAAAATTACAGATTGTAGCATGGAAGAAACAGAATTTTTTTTTTTTTTCAGTGTAAGATCAATTTTTATTTTTAGTCTTGAACACCAAAATTAGTAGTTTCACTCGCGGCCACGTTTGAAGATACTCCTTTTGGCGTTCATTCCGTGAAATGAAAAAAAAAATCGATTGTTCACTGAAAAAAAAACAACAACAAAACATCCTCTATATTAGACATTACATACATATGGCAACGTAAGGTCGTAAAGCCATTCTGAAAGAACGACAACTTTACTTCTTCCCTTATAATGTACACCAGCCCTCCAGTCACAATGTGCTTCAAACTGAAAATAATATGTCTATATAAGGATAGATGGTATTGTGATATTCGCTGAGGTACGTCTTACTTCACTTATGTATCTTCTGACTAGAGAGAGCGTTTGAATAATAAGCGATTAAATTTTTTTCAATGGAACTGCAAGAAACGTTTTTAGCACTGTTCCTTATTATATAGTTTTGGATATAATAAAATGGAAGCCTATTTGGAAAATGTATATAACCATACCTGGTTACTTTTCTAGATAGGCTCTACGTTCTAAATTAACTATTACAGGTTGTAATCGATCATCTATTTATGAAACTGGAATATTCACCTTATTTGCATTATCTGCTGGTTCCTAGTCTGAATGTTATCAGTGTTGGAAAAACAGGTAACCAGACCCCACAGACCTTTCAAGGTCAGGGGGTCTGGTTACCTGTTTTTAGCTCACCTGTCACGTAGTGACGAGCTGAGCTTCTGGGATCACTTTTTGTCCATTGTGCATCCGTGCGTGCGTCCGTCCGTAAACTTTTTCTTCAAACGACATCTCCTCCTAAACCACTCTTCGGATTTTGACCAAACTTTACAGGAATGATCCTTAGGTGGTCCCCCTTCCAAGGTTGTTCAAATGGTTTCAGTCCATTGCACATCTAGGTCACAGGAGCCAAAAATAGATTTTTTTCACCGAAAAATTAAAAAAAATCCTCTTCTCTGAAACCACAAGGCCCAGGTCTTTGATATTTGGTATAAAGCTTCATCTAGTGGACCCCTACCAAGATTGTTCAAATTATAGTGCTGGGGTCAAAAATGCTCCCGCCCCGGGGCTCTTTGGTTTTACATGGGCTTATATAGGGAAAATCTTTAAAAATCTTCTTCTATGAAACCGCAAGGCCCATATCTTTGATATTTGGTATGAAGCTTCATCTAGTCGATCCCTACCAAGATTGTTCAAATTATAGTGCTTGGGCCAAAAATGCCCCCGCCCCGGGTCCCTTTGGTTTTACATGGGCTTATATAGGGAAAATCTTTAGAAATCTTCTTCTCTGAAACTGCAAGGCCCAGGTCTTTGCTATTTGGTATGAAGCTTCATCTAGTGGACCCCTACCAAGATTGTTCAAATTATTGTGCTGGGGCCAAAAATGCCCTCGCCCCGGGGCTCTTTGGTTTTACATAGGCTTATATAAGGAAAATCTTTAACAAATCGTTTTGTCTGAAACCGCAAGGCCCATTTGATGTGAAGCTTCATCTTGTGGACCTCTACCAAGATTGTTCAAATTGTGGCCCTGGGGCAAAAAATGCCCTCGCTCCGGGGCCCTTTGGTTTTACATAGACTTATATCGGGAAAATATTTAAAAATCTTCTTTTGTGAAACCACTAGGCCTAGGTCTTTGATATTTGCCGTGAAATTTTATCTAGTGGACTTCTATCAAGATTGTTCAAATTATAGCCTTCAGGCCACAAATGCCTCCGCCCCGGGGCCCTTTGGTTTTATATAGACGGAAGTAAGGGCGAGGATTGTGGCCACGTAAAATCGATTTAAGCCCCCCAGTGGAAATCTTCCACTGACCGTTCCAAGGCGGCTCTTCTGTGGCGATTTATTTTATGTTGTTGTTTGTTACTTACTGTGTGTATCACTTGTGTCTTTTAGTTTCGGATGACCATATGGCCATTTTGTGGGAAAGTAACTGTCCTTATGGCCTTCCTTTGTTTAGGTTTCCATTATGGTCTGGTCGCTTAATGTTTGTATTTCTTTCCCTTTGGTGTCTTTTATGGGTGGAGTAAGTTAGTTGTATCAATTCCTGATCTTTGTTTTACTTCTACTTTATATAAAGATAATCTTTGAAAATCTTCTTCTCTGAAACAGAAAGGCACAGGTCTTTGATATTTGGTGGATATCTAGTTGACCTCTATCAAGATTGTTTAAATTATAGCCCTGGGGCCAAAAATGTCCCCGCGAGGTACCCACTAGTTTGACATAGGCTTATATTGGGAAAAAAACTTTAAAAAATTTCTCGTCTGAAACCAGAAGACCCAGGTCTTTGATATTTGGCGTGAAGCTTTATCTAGTGGACCTCTACTGAGATTGTTCAAATTATAGCCCTGGCATCAAAAGTGTCCCTGCGCCAGGACCCGCTAGTTTTACATAGGCTTATATAGGGAAAACCTTTAAAAATGTTCTTTTCTGAAACCAGAAGGCCCAGGTCTTTGATATTTGGTATGAAGCTTTATATAGTGGACCACTAACAAGTTTTTTCAAATTATAGCCCTTGGGCCAAAAATGTACGAGGGACACTGATACTCAGGTGAGCAATTCAGGGCCCTCTGGGTGCTCTTGTTCCAATACTGACAACGGCAAGGTGGGAGCCAGCAAATAATGCAAATATGGTGAATACACATTATGTTGTGTACTGCGAGATTAAACGAAACATCAACGTGGCCTTTGCCTACTGTTATTCAATTACCAAAGTTTATTAATTGACTTATCTATATTATTCGGAGGTCATCCGTATTAACACTGAGGTCAAAAATCAATAATCCCGTTTTGAATGGGTGAAAATTGACAATAATCAAATAATTTCGTATTGTCCCAGTTACAGATCCGTGGTCTGCTACAGGCCCTCGGTCAGCTGTATTGGCTTCGGCATCGGGCCAATGCAGCAGACCTCGGATCTGTAACTGGGCCAATACAAAATTACTTGATTAATAACATTAAAATATTGTCTATTGTTATACTGCAAAGAAATCTGGATAGAACAAGGGCAATTATTTTCCATATCATCCGCGATCTCCTTCGCTGAACTGCGATGTCCGCCATCTGCACAGTTGATGAGAAAACAAAGTGAATTATTTTAATGCAGCACACTAATTTTCAGCGAATAAATAAATTACAAACTTGGTGGCTGTTTTAATTGATTCAGTACTTTATTTCCTAATATTCCAACATTACGCAAACATTTTTCCCTTGAGCACCTTGATCAATGTAATGCGTGCAGAAGGGCGTCACATGTAAACACGTACTACTCACGAAGTCCGCGGCAAAAAATTCTTTGGAAAACATTGCAACTATGTACAAAATGTCGTACTATTACAAATTCGATATTTTGATTCTTGACGGGAAACACGGGATCGCATTCCCCGCCTGAGAGCGATATTTGCCAGAGCGTAGTTTTGATTCTTGACGGGAAACAAAATACATTAACCATTACAATCTATAAAATGCTGCACTTGCGACTATCATGTCTTTTCTCCGGTAAGGGTCGGAATTTTCTCTGTGCCTGGACTTTTCTCTGTGCCAAGGGCGGAGCAGCTTGGTAGTGCTTGTCCCATGGTTCCATGTAGATTGTACCGGTTTCTGCGGAGTCATCTGGAGCAGCTTCAAAATCAATGTAAACCGGTTCTGCTTCATTCAAGTTGTCTCCAGAATGGGCTTCTCCTTCGCTTACAACTGAACTATCTAAGAACATTTTACAGAATTGTTTGTTTTCCTTTTCTGTGTCAGAAGCAGTTTCTGCATTTTCCTGAACTTGCCGGTCAAGTTCTTTGTCTTTCAGCTCTTTGAAATACAGAAAAGTTTCCGTTAATTCTCGTTTCTTTCCATCTTGATCTTCTTTTGCCACATGCATTATGTCGGGTTCAGCTTTTATGGACAATCCCTGGATGTGCCGTCTCTCTATGTTTCCAATGTTAGTCGACTGCTCTAGAAAGGAAAAACAAACATAAAAAACCGAAAATACAAGCAGTGGTCAAAAACTTTTTCAAACGCAATGTATACTTGACAGTCACGGAATTTACCTGTTCAAAACCAATACGAAAGTGATAACTGATCATCACTATTTATGTATGAACCACAAAACGGTTCTTCTGCAGGTTCGATTGATTTCAAGTTTATTCATATATACTGCTTTTTAAATGGTCAGGAAACAAACACAACCAGATTCTGAAATCAGGGGTTGTATAAAAGCCCGTTATTAGTTTGGGTTTAGGTGTCAAAAGCACACATGATGAGATATGTGATATTTGTGGGTTTCTACGTGGTTTACAAAATTCAGTTCCGGTCAAGAATCAGTCAAAGATGTCCCTTATTCAGGGAGACCCAGGTCTGCAGTTACCATTAATAAAATCAAATTTGGGAAAAATGCGCGTTTCACTATGAATGGATTTCCAATTTGCTCACCAATGAACAGAAACGTACATTGATGCAAACGGCACATCAACTACTGAAGTACTCAAAATTCAGAAAAAAAAGCTCATAACTGTAAACGTACATGGGTGCAAACGGCACATCAGCTGCTGAAGAAATACTCACAATACAGAAAAAAGTCTCATAGCTGGTGCTGACACATTTCTGTGAGCCCAAACGAAAACTTGATAACAAGATAAACATGCCATTAAGCTAACTTTTGCTTAATTAATAAATGAGAAAAGTAGGTCCACAAACCGGTCTCCATGACAATGACAATGCTCCAGCCAAGAAACTCCTCAACAGTAGCAGTTTTTGAAGTCTTAAAAGGTCAATTTATTGTCGCACCCACCCTACAGCCCAGACCAGGCCCCATGCGATTTTTTCCTGTTTCCCAAATTGACAAAAACACCCATTCGGCAGGAAATAGGTCCAGTAGAGCATTGGAAATGCAGTTTACGAGTTTCTTTTGGGTGGAACCAAAGGGGGTATGAAACTTTTTTCAAAAATTGGATTAAAACTGTGTTCTCGTTAAATTGGCATATTTCGAAGGTATTTAGATAAAACATCACGTTTTAATTAATATCTCGGAGAAAACGAATGGGGTGGTTTGATGAGGTAATGGTGATGTGTATCTTGTGTCGCTCGAGTGTCCAACTGATATTGGTTTCCAGTTAAAGAAAGCCTGATGTCCTCGCCGCAGGTAGTGGTGGACGTAAGGGCGAGGATTACGGTCGTGTAAAATCTCTTAAAGCCCCACAGTGAGATACTTTTCACTAACCGTTCCAAGGCGGTTCTTCTGTCGCGGTTTATGTGTGTTGTAGTTCGTCTTTGAATGTGCGTATCGCTTATATTTTTATGCCCCCGGAATCTAAGAGATTCGGGGGCATATAGTTTTTGGTCTGTCTGTCTGTTTGTCTGTCTACAAAAACCTTAACATTGGGCATAACTTTTGAATGGTAATAGATAGAGCTTTCATATTTCACATGTGTATACCTTATCACAAGACCTTTCCAGTGGTACCATAATTTTTGATCTCGTGACCTTGAACTTGACCTTTGACCTATTTTTTTACAAAATTTGTCCGTTTGTCTGTCTACAAAAACCTTAACATTGGGCATAACTTTTGAATGGTAATAGATAGAGCTTTCATATTTCACATGTGTATACCTTATCACAAGACCTTTCCAGTGGTACCATAATTTTTGATCGCGTGACCTTGAACTTGACCTTTGACCTATTTTTTACAAAATTTTTAAAAACATTAACATTGGCCATAACTTTCGATTTGTAAGTGATAGGGCTTTCATATTTCACATGTGCATTCCTTGTCACAAGACCTTTCTAGTGGTACCATAATTTTTGACCTTGTGACCTTGACCGTGATGTTTGACCTACTTTTTAAAAACTTTAACATTGGTCATAACTTTCGATTGGTAAGTGGTAGGGCTTTCATATTTCACATGTGCACTTCTTGTCACAAGACCTTTCTAGTCGTACCATAATTTTTGACCTCGTGACCTTGACCTTGACATTTGACCTACTTTTATAAACTTTAACATTGGCCATAACTTTCGATTGGTAAGTAGTAGGGCTTTCATATTTCACACGTGCACTCCTTGTCACATGACCTTTCTAGTGGTACCATAATTTTTGCCCATCCAGACACACCCCCCCTCAAGGTCAAGGTCACTGTGGCTATTTTTAGAAAAACTTTGTCATCGCTCTAGCGACTACATTTCTTCACTGATTTCAAAATAACTTCATACAAATGTTCCTTATGACAATACCTCGGATGAGTTCAAGGTCAAGGTCACTGTGGCTATTTTTAGAAAAACTTTGTCATTGCTCTAGCGCTTACATTTTTTCACCAATTTCAATATAACTTCACACAAGTGTTCCCTATGACAATATCTCTAGCGAGTCCCACTTTCAAGGTCAAGGTCAGTGTGGCTATTTTTAGAAAAACTTTGTCATCGCTCTAGCGCCTACATTTCTTCACGGATTTCAATATAACTTCACACAAATGTTCATTATGACAATATCTCAAGCGATTTCGACTTTCAAGGTCAAGGTCACTGTGGCTATTTTTAGAAAAACTTTGTCATTGCTCTAGCGCTTACATTTTTTCACCAATTTCAATATAACTTCACACAAGTGTTCCTTATGACAATATCTCTAGCGAGTCCCACTTTCAAGGTCAAGGTCAGTGTGGCTATTTTTAGAAAAACTTTGTCGTCGCTCTAGCGACTACATTTCTTCACCTATTTCAATAGAACTTCACACAAATGTTCCTTATGACAATATCTCTAGTGAGTTTAACTTTCAAGGTCAAGGTCACTGTGGCTATTTTTAGAAAAACTTTGTCATCGCTCTAGCGCTTACATTTCTTCACCGATTTCAATATAACTTCTAACAAACGTTCCTTATGACAATATCTCAAGCTATTTCGACTTTCAAGGTCAATGTCACTGTGGATATTTTTAGAAACAACTTTGTCATCGCTCTAGCGACTACATTTCTTCACTGATTTCAATATAACTTCACACAAATGTTCCTTATGACAATACCTCGAGCGAGTTCGACTTTCAAGGTCAATGTCACTGTGGCTATTTTTAGAAAAACTTTGTCATTGCTCTAGCGCTTACATTTTTTCACCAATTTCAAAATAATTTCACATAAATGTTCCTTATGACAATATCTCGAGCGATTTTGACTTTCAAGATCAAGGTCACTGTGGCTATTTTTAGAAAAACTTTGCCATCGCTCTAGCACCTACATTTATTGACTGATTTTAATAGAACTTCACACAAATGTTTCTTATGATGACATCTCGAGTTGCTTTGACTTTCAAGGTCATGACCTCAAGGTCAAGGTCACTGTGGCTATTTTTAGAAAAACTTTGTCATTGCTCTAGCGCTTACATTTTTTCACCAATTTCAAAATAATTTCACATAAATGTTCCTTATGACAATATTTCGAGCGATTTTGACTTTCAAGATCAAGGTCACTGTGGCTATTTTTAGAAAAACTTTGCCATCGCTCTAGCACCTACATTTGTTGATGGATTTTAATAGAACTTCACACAAATGTTTCTTATGATGACATCTCGAGTTGCTTTGACTTTCAAGGTCATGACCTCAAGGTCAAGGTCACTGTGGCTATTTTTAGAAAAACTTTGTCATCGCTCTACCGCTTACTTTTATTAACAGATTTTAATATAACTTCACACAAAAGATGCTTATGATAATATCTTGAGCAAGATCTACTTTCGCGGTCAAGGTCACTATGGCTATTTTTAGAGAAACATTGTCATCACTCTAGTTTTACCTCGTTACCTTGATGTTTGACCTTTTTTTTTAATTTAACATTGGCCATAACTTTCAATTAGTAAGTGATCGGGCTTTCATATTTCACATGTGCATACTATGTCACAAGACCTTTTCAACAATCCCATAATTTTTTACCTTGTGACCTTGACCTACTTTTTTAAGACTTGAACATTGGCCATACCTTTTGATTGCTTAGTGATACTGCTTTCATATTTAACATGCGCTGTCCGGGGGCATCAGTGTTTCACAAACACATCTTGTTTTGTTTGCTTTGGATAGCCAATTGGCCATTTTGTGGGAAAGTGACTGTCATTTTGGTTTTCCGCTACTGATGTATTCATTAGGATCTAGTCATTTCATGTTTGTGTTTCTTTCCCTTTGGTGTCTCTGATGAGAGGTGTGGGTTAATTGTATCGATTCCTGATCATTGCCTTCACTTCTGTTTTCTATTTCTACAATTCCACTAATTTGATCTTTCTCCTCTGTCCCTCATTTTCATCTCTTCTACTATCTTTTCGATCTCTTATCTCCCTTCCTCTGGGAGATGACACAAAATGACACACAACGGTTGGCATGTCGTGTAACCCAAATTAACAAATTAATCAACCGCAGAAAACGTACTTTTAAGCAGATACATGCACCTCCCCGATTTTACAAGGTAGAAAACATTTATTGCGTTCTTTAAAATATAGTAGTAAGCACATGGATCAGGAATCGATACACCAACCTCAAACCTTCCATCCAAGACCTTAAAGGAAAGAAACATAACTATAAAACAACTTCACACTAATTAAAACGTCTTAAGCGGAAAGCAAACAGGACCATTGTTTTCCCACAAAATGACCAAACGGCTATCCAAAATAGAAACATATTAGCAATACATATATGCAGAGATGAGCTATGGTAATAATAAAACACAACAGAAGAACCGCCTTGAATGGCCAGTGAAACTTATTTATACTAGTGAACTTAAATCGATTTTATATGGCAACAATCCTCGGCCTATGTTCTGTCGTGGTTTAGACACATAATTTGTTCAGTCCGCATGAAGGATTTCCAACTGCTCAGTGCAATATCTCAGAGAATATAAAAATCAAACAAATATAGAGACGAAACAACGATGAGGACTCGATAGCATGAAATGACTGAAATGCACGAGCCAAAGAAAACCAACAGTCGGTCTCCGGTGAGCCCGACCAGAGACAGCGCATCAGACACCAACCAAATTACTTGACTTTATTTTTAAAACTGTCTTCCTTTTCAATCAAATAAAGGAAATAATGAATCATATAATGAAAAGAACTCGAGTTTTATCAGAAGAAAGTCGCTCGTAGCTTTCTTAACCCATTCCCACTTGGGGACTTTGCGAGTTTTGCTGATTTTCGCAGTGTTGTATAGGACACCAACTTCAAATAACCATTTTTTCATAATGAATAGTCTGTTTTACATCAAACTCGGCTGGAATGTTCAGTGGGCAGTAGCCTTTCAAATGGAACTTTTTAGGCTTAATCTTTTTTGCCATGGTAACGAGGGGGATCTCAAAGTTGTCATAAAGTGTGATTTCACATGTATTTTCGACCTAATCTTAATTTTCACGTTGGTGTCAAGGCAACAATTAAGGGGTTTTGGACAGGCCATTTTCCCTGTCTGCAGCATGTTTTATCTGCGTCTATGTCGAGGAATTTTTGACCCCAGACATCGCCATACCCCCAATTTTTTTCGGCGGTGATGCGGGGGGAGGGGTGCTGTCGTCTCCTTTCAAACCCCAAAGGTATATTTTTAGTGAGGAGCCGCACGAAAAATACAGGCCATTTCTAGGACAACTAATCCTAACGCAACCATAGCTGTCCAGGGGTGGCGAATGCAGATTTAAGGTGGTTCTGTGGCTCAAAAGTGGGCGGGGTTCAGACACGTAAAAAGACGTATCTGAGTGGGAAAAGGTTATTTGGAATCTTGGAAAAAAACTTACTTTTGCCATAAAATGCATTAGTTACGTATAAAATATCATATTTTATAATCAAATGATGAAACAAGAGGACCATGATGGTCCTGTATATCTCACCTGAGTCTATTCGTCACCTTGTTTTTGATCCCGCATGACCCATATTCAAGATTTTATAAAGGCAAACACTCTTACCAAGTTTCATGAAACTTGAACCAAAAATGTTGTCTCAAGTATGATTTGATCAAGTTCCACTCGTGAAAATACCAGTTCTGGTGTTCATTCGGTGAAATAAAATTCGATCTTACACTGAAAACATCAAACATCATCTATATCAAAATTTAGGTACCATTACTTGAATCAATGAGAGTGCTTTTTTCCATGAGGATGAGAATCAAAAATACAAATAAGTCTTTTACTTTACAAACAGCAGAGCATACAGCCCCAGTAGCCAAAAGACCAAATGATACTCTTTCAAATGCTGACTGTAAGGCAATGTATAGTGTTGGCAAACCGTTGCTTTTACAATTATGGACAAGAATTCCACTAACAATAGATTGTTTTTCAACAACAAACTCGCCTATTTCAGTAGTAAAAACACGCCTAGTATTTCATCTAAGTTCAACAGTGGTGTACAAATTTTCCATGTTCTTTTAAATTGTTTATTGTGATATTGTAAAACTCATCTCCCTCATAAAGAATCTCATCTAACATTGACATGTTATAAATTCTGTCACAAAATGCACAATTATGCTAGCGTGCATAATGAGTTACATGTACACTGAAATCCTCTAGATTCATCAGAAAATCTCGTCATTCTGGTGGAAACTCCCAAATAAAATATCTTTAGCATTCCAAAAAAAGTGAGGAAGAACTAGATACCACCTGGTAATCATCTGTAGCACCAACATCAGCACCAAACAATGATTTCTCATTGTTATTAGACTGTTCATTATCTTTCATACTAGATTTTATGAAGATCCAATAAAAAATAAGCAAGTTTTTGAGCGAAAACTATCATTTTTTACGTTCAAGGGCAAGTAACTCTGAAGTGAAAAATCCGATCTGGTCCAAATTCATACTCATCCGAGATTTAATGGATGTGCTGATTGTGACTTTGATGAAGACTAGATCAAAACTAAACAAGTTATTGAGCGGAAACCATATTTTTTGCGTTCAAGGGCAATTAACTCTGGAGTGAAAATTCCGATCTGGCCCAAATTCGAACTCATCCGAGATTTTATGGTTATGTTGATTACCTGCAAGTTTCATGAAGATTCAATAAAAAAATAAACAAGTTGTCAAGCGGAAACCATCATTTTGTGCGTTCCAAGGGCAAGTAACTCTGAGGTGAATCATCCGTTCTGGCTCAAATTCGAACTCATCCTAGATTTAATGGATGTGCTGATTATCTGTAAGTTTGATGAAGACTGGATCAAAACAAAGCATGTTATTGAGCGGAAACCATATTTTTTGGCATTCAAGGGCAAGTAGCTCTGAAGAGAAAATTCCGATCTGGCCCAAATTCGAACTCTTCCAAGATTTTATGGATATGCTGATTATCTGCAAGTTACATGAAGATCCAATAAAAAATAAACAAGTTATTGAGCGGAAACTGTTTTCACCATAATAATTCAATGGAAGCTAACTGTTGCCATGGAAACCAGAGTTTTGATTGATTCTGCCCGAAACATTATGCAGTCAATCCACCTACCCAACAATGGTGCACATGACATTTGATTAAGATTTACCCCCTGGTCTTAGATATATTCCGGTTTGAAAGTGTGGACGACGACGACGGACGACGACGGAGCCTTGCTATACTATAAGCTCACATTGTGAGCCTTTGGCTCAGGTGAGCTAAAAACATGGTTTTTTAATCAGTTTCAATCTTTTTCATTAATTATATATAGATTGTGTGTGGTCGTTAGAGCAGCCTGGATGAGCCCACATTTTTTGAGCAAAATTTAAGTAAATAATACTTGTCTTCTTAAACACCACTTTCGGTATACATGTGATTCCATTTTGGAATTTTGAAAATATTTGAGGGTCACTCATGAGGTTTCAATGGCAGTAAGTAGCTATTCTAGTCCAGAAAAAAATTGTACACTCCAGGGGCCAGTTGTTCAAAACTAACGACATCGTTAGTTAACATATCGTTAAAACTTTGATCATTTATTATGTTAAATATGCTAACATTTTTGCTTGAAAAATGTGAGCAGCTTTTGCAAATGCAAAAGCTGCTCACCATTTTTAAGCAAAAATAACAAAATTTTAGATATTGTACTTGCTTGAACAGTTTAAAATTTGGCCACTAACGAGCTCGTTAAGCTAACAATGCAGCAATTTTCAGCCGTAAATAGTCTCCCTGCCCTTCATCATAGTGTAGTTTATATTTTCTTGTCCTTTGGGATCATTGATTCCATTTTTTGGAATTTTGAAAATATTTGAGGGTCACTGATGAGGCCTAATTGGCCGAAACTAGCTAGTCTGATCCAGAAAACCTGTAGACTCCATATGTTCCAGTTATGTGGTGTATTCCTTGCTTCTAAAGGATAACCCTTTCTAGAACATATTTGAATAACTGACCCCTGACTTTTCAGTTCTGTGGTTTATTCCTTGCTTCAGAAGGACAGTCCTTACATCGAACATATCTAACATCACTAAAGCAGGTGCCAATAACTAGCGCGTCTGGTCGAGAAACAGTTGCACACTCCATACTTTTCAGTGATGTGGTGTATTCCATGCTGTCATTGGAGAATCCGTTTTGTACAACATATTTAACGTTACTCCAGTTGATTTAATGGAATGTGTGGCGGCCATAAATTGTCCCCCCCTCCCCTAACCCTTCATCATCGTGTAGTTTAAATTTATACACCCGCCCATTCGAAAAATTGCGGAAAGGCATAAGGTTTTTTCCCTTGTCTGTCATCTGTACGTACGTACGTACGTACGCCCTCTTTGCTATATCTCCTAAACTGCATTAAGTATGTTCATGAAAATTCTCAGGTGGATGATCATGTCGAAACGATGTGTTACGAACAAGGAAGACAATGCTTATTTGTTTGATTTTTGACTTATATTCCCTGGGTTATATAATGCTGAGATTGTTAAAGTGTAGAGACAATAGATACATTGTCATCGCAACAACTCTTACAGTTTCTAACCGCTCCTTTTGAAACTTTAAATATGTTTTAATGATGGCCCGACGATATGCATGTACTTTTCCAAAATCCTGAAAGTATTTTTTCTCATTTTTAGTTCTTCATCTGCACAAGTGTATAGGGAGTAGGTACCTTGTCCTCGCAACTCCTACAGTTAAACCAATCCTTTTGAAACTTTACAGGTTTTTCAATGATGGGCTGACAATATGCTTGTGTTTTTTTATTTATTTATTTTTTTCAAAATCCTGAAATTATTTTTATACAAATGTTCGCTTTTTATTATTTTTCTGAGCTCTACTACTAAACAAGTGTATATTAGGGAGTCATTTTGAAAACAGATTCTCCTTAAGCCGGTGCAAGAGGGCATGGCAGGTGTTGCACATTTCAGTACTGGTCATGAACAGACTCAATAAAACCGAGTCTGCTATTTTCGTTTATTTTATGTATTTTTTGCTTGCAAGGGATCTAACTATTCATAACTTATTTATCTTCACTGCAGCTGGCGCTGTGCAGTGTGGCGGCCATAAAAGGTCTCCCCGTCATCATCAAAGTGCGAATTATATTTTCTGGTCCTTTGGGATCATGGAGTTCATTTAGAATCATTTTGGAAATAGAGTTTTGCTTAAGCCGGTGCTAGAGGGCGTGGCCGGTATTGCACATTCAGTACTGGTTATGAACAGATTCAATAAAACCGATTACTGTGATAAAAATCTCACAAACAATTAAAATAAATCTTTTGTTAATCTTATTTGTCACAAGATATTTTGTAATGTTTGAATATACACTCAAGATAAAATGAATATAAATGGACATCAATTTGCCAAAAGTAAAAAAACTATTTTTTTCTAAAACACTTGCAAATTAGCCCACTGTTACGGGACATTGCCCTACTGTTGAATCCCACAAAGTAAAACAAATAACCAAAGAAGATGTTTAAAATATCTCTCATGTGTTATTGTTATTAGAAAACAATAAATCGTTACGAAAACACGCCAATACAAATAAATTGCCATTTTTTTTTGGCCAAAAAAAGAAATTTTAAGATGAAAAATTGTGATTGTGAAAAATTGCAGGGACTCGATAGAACCGCCTCGACAAGGCGGTTCTATCGAGTACCCACAATCTATGTTTTGAGCAGAAATAAGAAAAATAATGTATACCCACTTAAACCACAGTTTTACTATTTAAAAGTGGGATATGAGGGGGTCAAAATTATATAGGCGTGTTTTCGTGATGTATTGTATATCCTATTCTAAATGTTGCATGACACATCAATATCAATGATTAACAATACATGGAAAAAATTATGTCGGATGTAACATTTTCCGTGTCATTGAGGGTCGGTTTTCTACTTCACATTGTGTCTGCTACTGTCTGAAGATGCGTGTTTAGAGTCAATTGTTTTTTTTTTTTAAATATAAATCATTAAATACCAATGTTTTAGCGAGTCAAGGTTTTGAAGTCTCGTTTTTGTTTTATCAAAAATTAATTTAGTGGTGAATCAATGCCGTCTCAATGTTCGACCGACATTTTGCAAACAAGTATCCCGTGCCGTAGGACACTGCTGATTAGCATTAACTTGGGCCTTCGTGTACCTTATCTGCTCACCCAATCACTTCAGTTTATGTGTAATAGAAAGTAGCTGCAAGGCGAATGCCGGAGAAAAGTCGAGAGGAAAAAATTCCGTCTCGATAAGTTCGTCCGACATAATGTTAAGACCAACATAATAGCTATGAATAAAATCTACTTAAACATCAGGATTTTTATGCCGGGTGTCTGATTTCTTCTAGCTTAAACATGTACAGATAACCAGCAGATAAAAGTAGGTGTGGCTTGGTCTTGGTGGGCTGGCTACCTATATAGGCAATAAAACTGATAAGGATTATAGGATATAATTGACTGCAATAAACAGCTGCTGTCCATATATTTATCAAACAAATACCTTCAAACATTGGGGATAATTTATGCTTCATAAACAGTATTTTTATTATTTATTTATTAACATTTAAATACAAAAAATAAATAAAACAAAATTAATAATCAAGTTTTGTGCATAAGAAAATAAAATGGCCTACTTGACTGAAATCAGAAAATGATTTTATCTGAATGTTAATTTAGTCTTAGTTTTGAGGGTCACTGAGGAGGCCTAATTAGCCGAAACTAGCTAGCTTGCCCAGATAACATGCACACTCCATTTTTTTCAGTTCTGTGGCGTATCCCTTGCTTTTAAAGGATAACCCTTTTATAGAACATATTGGAAGAGATGTAATGTGTGTTTCCATATTTTTCTTTATACACATTAACCTCTCTGTTAAAAGGGTTTGGGATATAACACAGTTCTAATACACATCTCCAAAATTTATAGATTATATCGAGGCCATTTGAATGAGTACCAATATTGTATATTATTATATTGTGGGTGCTCGATATAACCGCCTCATTGGACACTTGTATATGTAAAATGTTAGTCCTAGTTCACAATAGAAACACCTAGAATAGATCTTACACCTTGAGGTGGTTCTAATAAATGCCTTGTGGCTACTCGTTACAGCCGTCTCATTGAACATTTGATTATGTAAATTTGTAAGTCCTTGTTAGTCCTAGTACTCGTTAGAAATAGAACTGCCTAAATTAATGAATTCTTGTGGGTACCCGTTAGAACCGCCTCACTGAGACCACTCGAACGAGTACCAACACTCTATATTATAATGTGGGTGTACGTTAGAACCGCCTAATTGAACATTTGTATATGCTAAGTGTTAGTTCTAGTATTCATTAGAAACGCCTAGAATAGATCTGCCTCTTTGAGACTGTTCTAATAAATGCATTCTGACTACTCGTTAGAGCCGCCTCATTGAGACCATTCAATCAAGTGATATGTCATTACATCTCAGTGTCGGGTAAAAGTCCCACAAAATTAGAAGCGACGCCTCTAAAATGAACTAAATTGTGTTGACAGGGACGGTTAACCGCCAATCAAACAAATCAACACTCTATAGTATATTGTAGGGGCTCTTAAAACCGCCTCATTGAACATTTGTATATGTAAAATGCTAGTCCTACTACTTATTAGAAATATTTTGGGGATATCTCGTTTGAATCGCATCATTGAGGTCAAACAAATGGAGACACTCACTTGATAGTATATTATGGGTGTTCGTTAGAACTGCCTCATTGAGACAATTCTAATGAAGACCCCAAATCTAT
This sequence comes from Lucinisca nassula, assembly GCA_963580285.1. NCBI lineage: Eukaryota > Metazoa > Mollusca > Bivalvia > Lucinida > Lucinidae > Lucinisca > Lucinisca nassula. The sequence continues at coordinate 74,316,330 of OY757016.1, forward strand.
ATTTTATGGAAAGAAAAAAAAACGAGATTAGAATGAGATAAGCCTGGACATCTGATTTATTCATTCAGTCATTCCATCATTTGTTTAGTTGAGCTTTGTTGGTTTGAATTGAGGTTAAACGTCCCCTTCAACACTATTTATGTCATTTTGAGACGCTGCTTCCAATTTTGTGGGACTTTTAACCGACATTGAGATGAAATGACATCTCAAGCCATGAGCCCAATTAAACCAAAAGGCAAATATGCATTGGGCGGTCTGACTCACACCACTTTACCTGGGCAGGCTTAGTTCTCATCAGTTATATGATGCGGCTCTCTTAACTAAAGGCTATACTCAGCATACTCTCCGTCCTTACATTGATTCTGAAATTAATCATAAACGCTGTAATAAGTTTAAGATTCTTGTAATATTATGTTTATTAGCATGATAACAGTAGCAGAGTTCAAGACAATTGACGTTACTTAGCAACTGACGTCATTAGTGTAACGTCATAATATTGGCTGATTCTAGTACTTTTATGCAGGATATTACATTTCTCCCCATTTTTAAAAGAAAGAATTCATGTGTATTGTAAACTTAAAGTCTTGCTTAATGAAGAAGTGATCTGAGAAATTCATAATGAATAGGCCCTATCCGTATATTTTCTCTGTATGTCACTAATCAAAATTCTAAATATTTTGAACATATTCATAGGCTACAATCTAAGTTAACTGTATGGACAAAAGATGTAGTAAATATAACTTCAGAAGAAAGCTTCAGTTTTGAAGAGTCTTTGGCACTTTCTTCTTCCTTCGTTTCTTCCTTTGTCTAGTCTGCATTTTCTTATGACCTACGTGCTCCTCCTTTTCATCACAATCTTCTGGATCTAGGGGCCCGCTGTTCGTCGTTAAAACCATTTGGCACTCCCTCTGTTCGCTATGATCATTGCCTGGCATCTCACAAGAAAACCCATCATTCCTTTTAGTTTGCTCCAAACATGTTCTAATTTGTTCTTGTGTCTCCTTAAGACTATGTTCCTCAGTTTGTTGCTGTGTTAATAGACTCTGAATAAGGTGTTTTGTTAAACTTAGTTCATTCTCAATTCGGCTGACTTTTTCCTGTAAAAGTTCTATATCTTTGAATGAAAGTTTGTTCATTCCTGTTGATTCTGTCACTGTTTTAATTCTCATGTGCATCAGAGATTTTTCGATGAAGTCGTCATCAGAACTTGTGTCACTGTTAGAATATACCTCTTCTGCTCTCTTTAAGCAGGATTTCTTCTTCCGCTTACTCTTTGGGGGACTATTCTGATACTCAACCATTGCTTCTTCTTGAATGGTATTTGCTCTGCACACAGACGAAAAATGGTTATACTTCTTACATATGTTACATTGCGTTCCGTATGCAGGACATTGTCTCCCTCTTGGGTGTGCTCTTGTTAAACCACAGTATGTGCAATATTCTGCGTTTCTATCTCTCTCATTGTATACTTGATGTATTGATGTCTGGTTTCTTCTTCGTGTCGTTACCTTGCCTATTTCCCGGTACCCTGGATCCGCCTTCATATCATGAACTTGTATCGAAATATCTTCGATCTGTCCGGCTTCCGTCAGAAATTGTTGTAGAGTCCAGCTTTTCGATATGCATTTTTGTATCAGCTGTTGGTTCTCTATGGTTTGAACGAGATGCTCTAATATTCTTTCGTCGTGATTATCGCCAAACTCGCATTCATGCGCTTTCTCTCTAAGTTTTGTTGCGTATGCCACTGTTGCTTCTCCTGCTTCGGGTCTCGTTTTCAGAAACATATATCTGGCATAATGTTTGTTTTTCTTTGGCAAAAATAGGCACTGAGCTTGCTTCTTAATTTCTGATAATCATCTAATTCTTGATTAGGGTCTTCAGGATCTGGCAAGCATTTCTCTAGTCTTGCTATCTCAGATCCACCATATATGATCAACGCATCTTTTCTATCTAAAGGGTTAGCTACTCTGAAATATCTAAATTCTCTCTCTATGGACTCTAACCAGTCCTCCCAGAGTTTCCCTGTTGACAGTTGATCTTCTGTAGGTCTGAATGGTAATGCTCGAAGATTTCTTCCTTCAGATATTATTGTTACTGTACCATCTGCCATATCTAGACCGTATCTTGTCATTAAGCTCCGAAGTCTCTTTATTCTTTATCAAGGATAATAAAAATTATACTTATCCAGTCTTGATGTTCTCTCAAGTATCTTCACTGATCTCAAAATATTGTTTTTTCTTGTCTTGTCTTCTTCAGTAAGGTATTCTCATATCTGATGGTTTATCTTCTGCTTTAATATATCTCTGCTATCATTTCTTCTCTTCTACTTTCCGTTTATCCTCGTCGCCAATGTAATAACTTTAAGATTCTTGTAATATTATGTTTATTAGCATGATAACAGTAGCAGAGTTCAAGACAATTGACGTTACTTAGCAACTGACGTCATTAGTGTAACGTCATAATATTGGCTGATTCTAGTACTTTTATGCAGGATATTACAAACGCCATTTCTTCAAAATATCCTTCATTAATAAGGGTATGGATTTTATAGATTTGCCCAGTATCTTCCGTGAGAGATCGGTGCTTTCTTCCATTCCTGCTTATTTTCAAAATACTGAAACACCTATAATTTGCTATAAATATAACAAACCTGTTAGATCTATCATTTTTAATTTCAATAAACTTGTTTCAGATCTTGATATTGATACTAATACTCCTGATTCATGTGGTTGTAAAAACTCAAAGTATTGCTATCCTGCTGCTGGTCATATAATTACTGGCAATTTGAAAACTATTCCTGATTCTAGGATAAGGAATATAATTTCTAAAGGACCGAAATATCGGTTTCCTTCTAAAATTGATTTCAGTAAATGTAGAGATGAAATCGCTGCTTCCTTGAATGAATTCGGTAATCGATGGTGTAAGCGAGAGTATGTTGAGCATAAAGCCCTTAAGGACTGGAAACTTAGCATTTTAAAACTAGTGAATAAACGCATTTCTTTCTATTCTCAAAATACTAACTTATTACCTCCTAAGCCCAAGACGTCTTTACGTCATCTTAAACTAGGTATTCAAGAATTTCATAAGAAGTTTGTTTTGGCCCCTGCAGACAAGGCCGCTAACAACGTCGTCGTTGTGTGACGGCTCCACTATGTTAACACGCTTAAGCAGGAGCTTGGTGGTACTAAGGCCTATGAACTTCAGCCTTTAGCTGAAGAGAGAGCTATAGTAGATAAACATATTTGTCATTCAGCCACCAAGTTTGCTGTGTGTGTTAACGAAGGCCAAGACAAGCTTCCTACGCTATACTGGTTACCGAAACTTCATAAAAGACCTTACAAAGCACGGTTTATTGCAAATTCTAGCTCTTGCACTACCACTGAACTTTCTAAATTATTAACTTCCTGTCTTACTGCTATTAAAACGCATGTAATTAAATATTGTGATAAAGTCTTTGAAAGATCAGGAAGAAATCTGTTTTGGTCTATAAAAAATTCGAATGAGGTTTTAAATAAATTGAAATCCAGACATTTTCGTGCTTCTAGTCTGTCTTCTTACGATTTTTCCACTCTTTACACTACACTTCCTCATAATCTTATAAAAGAAAAGCTTAATGATTTAATTGAATGGGCTTTTCACAGAGAAGATTCTCTCTATCTTGCATGTAATGTCAGAAATGCATTTTTCACTTCTAAAGAGCATAAGAATTATACACTTTGGTCATGTCAGAAAGTGTGTGATGCCCTCACCTTTCTACTTGACAATATTTCTATTAGATTCGGTACTAAGTTATTTAGACAAATTGTGGGTATTCCGATGGGTACTAATTGCGCACCTCTTGTGGCTGATCTGTTCTTGTATTGTTATGAAAGAGACTTCATTTTGTCGCTTTCCATTGATAACCAATCTGAAATTATTGAAGCTTTTAGCTCCACGTCTAGATATTTAGATGATTTATTAAATATTGATAATACCTATTTCGATGGTTTGATCAGTCAGATTTACCCCCCAGAACTTCAGTTAAATAAAGCAAATTCTTCTGATACAGAGGCCCCGTTTTTGGATTTACATCTATCTATTGTAGCTGGGTTTGTTTCTTGCAAAATTTATGATAAACGCGATGACTTTGATTTCGAGATTGTAAATTTTCCATTTTTGGATGGTGATGTTCCTGGTGCGCCATCCTATGGCGTTTATATTTCGCAATTAATTCGATTTGCTAGAGTGTGTAGCCATATAACTGACTTCAACACTCGAAATAAATTATTAACGGCTAAACTTCTTAATCAGGGTTATCGGTACCATAAACTACGCAAAGCCTTTTCAAAATTTTATAGACGCCATTCTGATTTAATTTCAAAATTCAATATTGGACTTAAATCTCTTCTGCAACAAGGTCTATCGGAACCCGAATTTTATGGTGACTTAGTATATAAATTCAGAAAAATATATAACAGCAATGACTTCAGCACCCAATTTCGTAAAATCATTCTTCGATATAAAAAGATTGGGTACAACATGGATATTATACGACAGACTGCATGCATGGTAGTTAACCCAATCACGGTTGGCAACTTTGCTTCCCTCTTTAATTGCACGCCGGTGGGTCAGGCCTCAGATTCTATGACGGCTCCAACGTAAAGGCTTATTGAGAATTAGAGAGATCTAATTCAAGGTAATGTTGGTTGGTGCCTGATGCTCTTGTCTCTGGTCGGGCCCATCGGGGTCTAACTGTTGGTTTTCTTTTGCTCCAGCATTTCAGTGGTTTCTTGCTGTCGAGTCCTCACCGTTGTCTCACCTCTGTGGTTCTTTGATTTTTGTGTTCACGGAGATGTTGCACTGATGAGTTAGGAGGCGGACTGAACAGATTATTTGTCTAAATCGCGACGGAATTAAGGGCGAGGATTGTGGCCACGTAAAATCGATTTAAGCCCCCCCCCCCCCCCCCCCACTGGAAATCTTCCACTGACCGTTCCAAGGCGGCTCTTCTGTGGCGATTTATTTATGTTGTTGTTTGTTACTTACTGTGTGTATCACTTGTGTCTTTTAATTTTGGATGGCCATATAGCCATTTTGTGGGAAAGTAACTGTCCTTATGGCCTTCCTTTGTTTAGGTTTCCATTTTTGTCTGGTCGCTTAATGTTTGTATTTCTTTCCCTTTGGTGTCTTTTATGGGTGGAGTAAGTTAATTGTATCAATACCTGATCTTTGTTTTACTTCTACTTAGTCCTTCTAAGCAGTTTACCAGTACTCATGTGTAGTCAGTATCAGCTCTGCGTGAAAGCACCATGCAGCCCAATCTATTTCTCCAAGCCCCGATGGGAGTTTAGCTGAGCTAATTTTATTTTATTTATATTACTAAGACTGCATGTGTATAATTCACTTTACTTTTCATCTTTTTCTTCTTCTATAAGAAGTAGAAAAACAAGTTCAATGGAAAAAGCTTTACTATTATATCAAAATAAAAAGCAATGCTTTCATTCAAATATTTTGCTATCTATCTTTTATTTATGTATTAATATATTTATTTATTTATTTATTTTCTATCGTGTAAACTGATAATTTTTCTTCATATCTGAAGCTTTAATTTGTTTGCTTATTATATTAGAACTAAATTCGCTTTTTAATTAACCTTTATGAAATATCTTTGCATTTTTTTTTTGCAATTTAAAAAAAATAAAATAAATAAATTAATTAATCATGACTAAATTATTATATCTCAGGTATGTTTTTTTTATTAAAACCAATAATGGAGTGTGTCTGCTGTTACATAATTGAGATACCAAGGTTAGCCTCAAATAGAGCAGAGCTGTCAATCACTCATGACAATCACCGTGATGTCACAATAGCTCTCCATTTACAGCCAATCAGATAAACAGAATTGATGTTAACCTTTCAGAGGTCAGACAAAGAATGACCTAGGTTTTCCTATGCTCCCTTATATAGACCAGTCTGTCTTTAAATGATGAAAAAGGTAGGCGTTTTCTCTACCATGACATGGTGGAGGTAGAGTCTAATGGAAGCCAAAAACCTGATAATGCATGAGAAGCTTTTTTCCTCAGTCAGACAAACGGCTGTGTACTGACATATTCTGCAGCCGGAATTGGCAACGTGTCACCACATTCTAGAGCCCGACCATTGGTCTGCACCTGCAATCAAAATTCAAAAGCCACCATTGGACTGCTCAGTTTACAGGACAAACGCTTGAAATTGGGTGCGATTTGTGCCTACATGACATCTTGAACGGGGGTGTGAGGGTGGGATTGACCTGCTTTCCACATCCTCCGCGAAAGAAGTCACCCCACTCCCAAGCGGCTAGCTGATAACTGTCAAATTGACAGGAGTCAGCACATTGGCAGCCTAGGGTAAAGAGCAGTACCAACAACTAATCCCAGTCGGCGAACTGGGGGCGGCCCCTATGTGCCCTGGGCGCCCGGTTACCTTAAAAACAAATGTCAGTCTGTAAATGATGAAAAAAGTACATTTTACTTGGGCATCTTAACTTCGTGAAAAAAAACAGTACAATTCATTATGCTTTCTATGCTGCTTAATTTATGAGAGCTGCCATTCCAAAGTTAAGGAAGATTAAAAATGTTGTACTAACACAAGACAGAATTCTATGTTGGACGAACATCATTTGTTGGAAAACATGGGACAGAAGTTGTAGGAATACAGGACGGAATGGTACAAACAAAGGAGAACTATGTCTTGTGTTTGTACAACATTTTTAAAGGGTATGTACATTTTTGCAAGGTCTAAATCTGTCCATGTTCGTACAGACGGAATTCTCATATATATTGGACGAACATGGGACAGAAGTTGTAAGAAGATAGGACGGAATGGTACAAAAAAGGAGAATTCTGTCTTGTGTTTGTACAACATTTTTAAAGCTTCTATAACTTTGTGATTGCAGCTCTCTTACATTAAGAAGCAAAGAAAGAACACTGAACTGTACTGTTTTATGGTAGAGTCTTGATTGAAGTCATGATATTTTGTCTGACAAAAAGGGCAAGTACATTTTTGCAAGGTCTCTATCCGTCCATGTTCGTACAACATTTTTTATTTCATTTGGCTTCATCTGGTAAAAGAACATGATTCGTGTATGTTTTAGTGGTTGCATTAGCAAACCAATGTATCATTGCTATGAAAGTTGTTCTCCATTGTATTTTTCACAGCAGGCAATATCATAATGCAGTTTTGTCTGTCCTTGTTCGTCCAACATACTTGTTACCTGTTGCAGTTTGATGCTATTTGTTTCGTAATAAATTGTAGAAACTTATCTTTTCTTATTTTAACCTGAAAATAAAATCTTTTATCTTGATTAATATTGAGGAAAAACTCATTTTAATGAAACTTTAAATTTTTTACTGATTTTTTTTTTTTTACACTTTTTTTCGCAAATTTACATAAGACCTTCTCTGAGCTCGAATACTACACAAGTCTATATATAGTAAACCTTTTTCTTTATTGTGCTACAAAGGGGGGGGGGGGATCCGTTTCCTTTGGACACAATTCTTGTCTAGTTCTTGCATTGTGGAATTTGAAAAAAAAATGGAGGGTCACTGATGCTGCCTAATTTAGTCCAGTATAGAAAACTTCATTTTTATGGTGCATTCTTTGCTTCCAAATGCGAACGTTTTTGAACCATAATAGAAGGTTTTCATTGCATGGGCATATTAATGGGATGATAATATCTCAGTAAACATGATTCTGGAATACCTTCTTGTGCCGCTTTAACCAGCTGGTAAACCATTTCTTCTTCCTCTTGTTTGCCATCTAGATACGACTGCAAAACATCCATTTTCTGAAGAAAAAAAAAACACATAGTAATCGTACAGGCTTCAGTCGTGGTTTATTTTTGTTATGGCTTGTCTTTGAGTGTGTGTATAGCTTATATTATTTTGATTTGGATAGCCAATTGGCCATTTTGTTGGAAAGTAACTGTCCTTTTGGCTTTCCGCTTTTGCTGTTTCCATTAGGATCTAGATGTTTCATGTTTGTTTTTCTTTCCTTTTGGTGTCTCTGGTGGGAACTATGGGTTAATTGTATCGATTCCTGATCATTGGATTCACTTCTATTTTATAGGAAAACAGCGTTCCGCCTTAAAATATGTTGATGTTAGTATTTGACCCTTGACCGCTAAGTATGACATTAACCTTACAAGTACGGACCTGAGTCTTGAATGCAACAAATGGTCTCATGATGTTTAATATTTCTGCCAAGTAATTGCCAAATCCATCCAGGAACAATAAAGGTTTTGAGCGGACATAAGAAAAAGACATTTACCTTTGAACTTTAAGTATGACCTTGACCTTGGAGGTACCAACCTGCATCTTGCACATGACACATCGACTCATGATGGTTAAAAATTCTACCATGTAATTTCAAAATCCATTCAGAATTACCCGAAACAAGAAAAATACATTTTTCTTTACCTTTGAAAATTTGGAGTGAATGCAATGATCAGGAATCGATACAATTAACCCACAGCTACCATCAGAGACTCAAAAGGGAAAGAAACACAAACATGAAATGGAAACATTCATAGCGGAAATCTAAACGGATAGTTACTTTCCCACAAAATGGCCAATTGGCTATCCAAAACAAAATAAATGAGCGACACACACACTAAGTGACAAACCATAGCAAAAATAAACCGCGATACTAGTGCCTGAGGGGGGGGGGGGGTTAAATCGATTTTACGCTGCCGCAAGCCTCGCCCTTACTTCAGTCGAGATTTAGACAAATAATCAGTTCAGTCCACAGGAAGGCCTCCTAACTCGTCGGTGCAACATCTCCGAAAACACAAATATCAAACAACCGCACGGATGGAACAACGGTGAGGATTCGACAGCAAGACAAACCAACAGTTAGACTCCGATGGCCCCGACCAGAGACAGAGCATCCAATTCTCAGTAAGCATTTACGCTGGAACCGTCATACAACCTGAGGCCTGACCAGCCGGCGTGCAATTAAAGAGGGAAGCAAAGTTGTCAACCGTGATTGGGTTAACGACCATGCATGCAGTCAGTCGTATAACATTAATGTTGTACCGATTCTTTTTATATCGAAGAATGATTTTACGAAATTGACCTTGGAGATTAGCACCTGGGTTTTGTGCGCGACATATCGTCTCATGCTAGTTAACAGTTCTGCCAATTAATTTTAAATTCTATCCGGAATCAGAATGTTATATAAAGTGGGGTTTCGAAGGGTATTCATTTCACAGACTTATTCACGTGATCCATCTGAAGATATTTTGTAGAGGTTGAGCGAAATGTATAGATTTTGTCAGTATATCAAGGGCTGACATGGTGTTTCGACTGAACGCAAGACTGATGCAGAACAATTCAGTGTTGTCGAAAATGGGCCACCTTGCATGTCGCAGAACCCGCCTATCTATTAAGATTCTAATTAAATTTTATAAATTGCATTGTTCAAACTCAAAGTTTAAAACATTGAAGTTCTATCAGCATTTTAACTGGAAGAAAGTTACTCGAATTCTTGGCCAATTATTTTTTTTGAGTATAGACGTATTCAATATTGTCATTTGTTGAGGTAAATCGGCAGTCGGAAATTTCGTTTTACGTCGACGCGTCAGCGGAGCCGTAAACGTAATTTTCGTTCGTAAAACGACAATTACCTCCCCAAATAACAAGTTTGAATACAGTTATTCTCATTCTAAGGCACTTATTCGGTTCTTTTATTAAGAAACCCATTTGTTGAAAGCGGAAACAACTTGAGCTGCGCAAAACCGAATGCCAGCCAATGAAAAATGACGTTACTTGATGACGTCGGGTTTTCGACAGTATATCGCAGGGCATACAGTCGCAAATGTTTGGCATTATCCAATCAGACGTCGTATTAAATATACACGTGCATTAAACATGTCTATTATCTTGATACTGTCAATTTCGTTTTACATAAAATTATAAAAATAGATGCCCGGGAAAAGCCACGATCAACGATTACAGCTTACCGATGTCACCAAGAGGAAGAGTAACTAACAGTGATGAAAACAAAACAGGAAATAAACGAACCACAAACAACATAGCAACTAGCATCCTAGGTGATCATTCCTGTTTATTTGTTGAGGACTATATGCTTAATATACCACTTACAGAGTGAATATATTATTATTTTTCGAAAGCCAACGTTAACAAGCAAATTCAAAAGAGAATTTATGTCCCCGCCTTATTTTCATTTGAGAGGTTAAAAAATAAGTAAGTTAACCAGGCAACCATTGGTATCACTTTACGCGGAAAGTGAAAAACAATAATTAAAGGATTCTGTAAAAGGCACATGCACATTTTCAGTCCATGATCAAAACACCTGTAAAGATTCTGAAGGATCAGTTTTAAACTGTAGGAGGAGTTGCACTCACAATGTGCCTACTACTACTTTCATATTATAGATGGGCAAAACAAAATCTAAGTTAAAAATGTGAAAAAAGTGAAAAGAATTATTTTAAGACTTTGTAAAAAGCACATGCATATCTTCAGACCATAATTCAACCAACTTTTAAGTTTTGGAAGGATTGGTATTAAACTGTAGGAGGAGTTGCGCTCACAAGGTACCTACTACATCTTTCATAGAATTGATGCATGAAAAAAGTCTAAGTTAAAAATGTGAAAAAAGTGAAAAAAAAATAATAAAATAAAAAATTCTGAAAAAAGCATATGCACAACTTCAAACCATGCTCAAGACACCTTCTTTAAAATTTCAGAAGGATCGGTATAAAACTGTAGGAGGATTAGCGCTCACAGGGTACCTACAGTGAATTCGGAACCATGCAAAAAACTCTAAGTTAAAAATGTGAAAAAGGTGAAAAAGATTAATTAAAGAATTCTGATAAAAGCAAATGCACAACTTCAAACCATGATAAAGACACCCCTAAAATTCCAGAAGGATAGGTTTAAAACTGTACGAGGAGGTGCGCTTACAAGGTACCTACTACACTATGCTCTTTCATAGAATTAATTAAAGAATTCTGAAAAAAGCATATGCACAACTTCAAATCATCAAAAAGATACCTGTAAAATTTCAGAAGGATCGGTATAAAACTGTAGGAGGAGTTGCGCTCACAAGGTACCTACTACGAATTCGGAACCATGAAAAAAAGTCTAAGTTAAAAAATGTGAAAAAAGTGAAAAAAATTAATTCAAGCATTCTGAAGAAAAGCACATGCACAACTTCAGACCATGATAACGACACCTGTAAAATTTCAGAAGGATCAGTATAAAACTGAAGGAGAAGTTGCGCTCACAAGGTACCTACTATGATTTCGGAAACATGGAAAAAAGTCTAAGATAAAATGTGGAAAAAGTGAAAACAATTAATTCAATGATTCGAAAAAAAGCACATGCACAACTTCAAACCATGATATAGACATTTGTAAAATTTCAGAAGGATCGGTTTAAAACTGTAGGAGGAGTTGCGCTCACAAGGTACCTATTACAAGCTCGGAACCACGCACCACGCATCACGCACCACGGAAAGCCGAATACTATGTCCCCTCGCTTCTCTTCGAAAAGGCGGGGGACAATAACTGAACCTAGTTGTTCTCAGTCAATATGTATCACAGGGGTAATGTTAAAGTCAAATAAACTGAGATTATGTTTGAATAAGCATTAAACACCATACAATTGTCAAATGCTTTAGTAATGTGTATGTCATTCCTGACGTAAGTGCGCTAATGTGGTTTAACGGTCGTCGCGCGGCGTTGTCAAACGAAGTTTACAACGCTATGTTCAGGTCAAAATACGGGCCTCCGTGGCCTAGTGGATAAGAGCGCTGACTTTTAAGCATTAGGCCTCTCACCGTTGCGGTCCGCGCCTCGCTCGGGCCACATTTGAGACACTAAGGTCTGAAATGGAAGGTCACGTTGTTTTACTCAGGGTACTTTGGTTTTCGCCCACCTCTGATAAGCGATCGGCTCAAAATAAGTGAAATAATCTTGATATGGCCATAAAACCAAACAAAAATGTTCAGGTCAAACACGATCGGCAAACTTCACTTTTGTTCTTCTAGTGCAACCGATTGCAACGCTCACTACCGTCATGCCAATAACCTGGTTAGCCTTGTCCTGGTTTAGCTTTGTCTGGGAGGAATGATTTTCCAACGGAAAAATTATATTAGATACATATAAATACTTGTATCTCAAGGCCTATCCCAAACATCAAAAGGAAAGACAGACAACACATCCTAACATACAACAAAATCACAGACGACAAGACGAGTAAGCATCTCTTTCCCAAAGAGATGGCAACTCAGTAACGTTTACTGAGCTAAATAATTTGGAGACGAAAAAATTTTAAGATGAGAATATTTAAAACAAAGAACAGCACCGAACATAAAAGAAATGAAACCGCAACGAACTAGCGCCTTGGGACGGCCTGTAATAATTATAGGGTGTTTAAACCGACTTTACGAGGCTCCAAACTTCACCCTTATCTTCCGCCGCGGTTTACACTATTTAGTAAATCCTTCGTAACAACCCAAATAACAGCATCACAGGCGGCAAGCCGAGTTAGCAGCTCTTTCCTAAGCAAGTGGTTACTCAGTTTACTGAACTAAATAAGTTAGGTACACAGTAATGTTAAAATGAAAGCATATAAAATTGTACAACAACGAACAAAAGCAAATGAGGCTGCAAGACGTTTTTTATTCTCTTTGCTGCAAATTAAGCGTTCCATACCACACAAAAAATGATTTTCTCATGGACAATATCATCACGAAAACACGCCTACATAAATTTGAACCCTTGAACACATCTTTTATATGGTAAAACTGGGGTTTAAGGGGTATACATTATTTTTATTATTTCTGCTCAAAAACACAGATTGTGGGTACTCGATAGAACCACCTCGTCGAGGCGGTTCTATCGAATCCCCACAATCTATGTTTTGAGCAGAAATAAGAAAAATATCACAATTTTTCATCTTAAAATTTCTAATTTTTGGCCAAAAAATTGGCAATGTATCTGTATAGGTGTCTTTTCGTAATGGTTTTTTGCAAACCAAATATTCTGTACCAAACACAACTTATTTTCACAGGCAAAATAAGAAAACAAATGCAGAACGGGTTGAATCATTAAATTTTGTTGCACGCCATGTTTTATTTAATACATTTTGCCGCACAAGGGCACTGTAGTGTTTTATGGAAATAATACGGCGCTACGATTATTTTGTGCATAACTTTAGGCGATACTCCAAAGTCCTCGAAATGCTTCAAATTAAAAATGTTTTATTTCTATGGTTCAATGATTATATATAGGCCGAAAAGCAATCCAAAGGTTTAATATGATAATAACTCCGGTTTTTCTAAATCATTCCAGATTTATTTTAACAGTTTGTCTTCTTTCTGAGTATTACAAAAGTCGGATGAAATGAAATACGACGTTGCACTGTTCACAAAGTCATAGGCGCATATTACACATGTGCTCACTGTTAAAAATTTGTAAAGAAGTTACATATTATAGGGACTGCTCATGAAGGCAAGAAATGAAATGAAACATCAGAAATGAAAGAATTAGCTAAATATTATCTTACATAGATTTCACTTGTGTGTGACAATACATTTGTTTTGGCTACTCCACTACAAGTGCACGATGAAACTTAATGAATGTAGAATGCGTGCGTACATGGGTGTGCGCGCGCGTGAGTATGTGTGTAGAAATGAAATGATTGCTCTACAGCAAATCCTTTCTGCTATCTCACACGACACCAAACTTAGTCATAAAAGTTGTGCTTTCGATCAAAATGGCGAAAGTATAACGGGGTGTATCCATTTCTCTTGAACTGTTTTAGTAATAAGCAACAGCCATGTAAAGTCATTAAAATATCGAAAAAGACCATGATGTTAAGAGCTCCAACTTCCAAACTGACAGGCCTCATTGAGCTAGTTAAAACTGGCGCCCACAATTTACATTATATACAGCTGTGTCGCGGTTTATTTTTATTATGGTTTGTCTTCGAGTGTGTGTATCGCTTATCACTTTTTGTTTTTGATAGCCAACTGGCCATTTTGTGGGAAAGTAACTGCCTTTTTCGGAGGTGTGAGTTAATTCTATCGATTCCCGATCATTGCCTTCACTTCTATTATGAATGACAAAGCATCGGCCCCCCGCACATCCGGGCTTGAAGAAATAGATAAGCTGCATGATGCTTCCACGCAGAGCTGAAACCGACCCGCACACGAGTACTGGTAAACCGCTTAGAGGATCTAAGCCTGCCAAGGTAAAGCGGTGCGAGTCGGACCGTCCATGCTTATAATCCTGTTGGTTTCATTGGGCGGCAGGGCTTGAGATGTCATTTCATCTCAATGTCGGGTTAAAGTCACACAAAATTGGAAGCGACGTCTCCAAAATGACCTTTACAGTGTTGACGGGGACGTTATACCTCAAATCAAACAAATAAGCACATTGGGCGACAGGGCTTGAGACGTCATTTCATCTCAATGTCGTGTAGAATTCCCTCAAAATTGAAAGCAACGTCTCCAAAATGACCTATATAGTGTTGACGGGGACGTTAAACGTCAATCAAACAAACAATCCCAACGCAAACTCTCCTTGTTTACATATGGGCTGCTCTAAGCGGAAAGTGTAAACAGGCACGTTCGCCCACGAATACTTAGATCATCCAGTCTCATCAGAATCTTCTATTAGTGCTACATGAATGGCCCTTTGTCAAAAGTTGAAAGCTGTATGATAACAGGCTGGTTACGCAGGCTGATTAGAATCTTCGCTGAGCGTAAATGCTCGAAGACTCCTTTTCTCTCGTGTAGCTTATAATATTTTTGACCGCCATCTGTTTTTGACCGGTCCCGGAAAATTGTTATTTAAATCGTCAAGTGAGCGCTATTTCAGGTCTGCGAGCGCAGCTTTGTTTATACTGGATACAGAAATGCAAGAGAGATTTCAAAGTGAATTATGGAGATCAGAATTGAAAGATACGATGTTTCCATGGCTAAAACTCTCTGATGACAGCTCATCTGCAATGGAGATATATTCAAGGGTCACAGTCACGCGGCATGCGTCAGAAAGTATACTTCACAACATAAAACAAGAGGACCAAGCTGGTCCTGTATCGCTCACCTGAGCTAACAGATTCAAAGTTTAAGGAAGTGCCAACCTTTACTGAAGGCTTTATGGGAGGACATGGTGATGACAGGGTAAGCATTTTCTGAAAATCAAGTAGAATGTAACTCTATGATAAACAGGCTGACCTCACCAGTTTTCAAACTCATTCAAGCTTTTATTCCTGACTTGCTAAGAACATCCGATCTAAACTGAAGTGGCTATGGTGATGACAAGTTCAAAAACAAGTGTTTTCAAACTCCTCCAAGCTTTCTGCCTGACTTCCTTGTTTGTAAGTTTCATGAAGATCCGTTCAAAACTTAAGGGGCAGCAGTGACGACAATGTCGAAAATAAGCATTTTCAGCAATCAAAGGCACGTCACTCTATGATAAATGTGCCGACTTGGCCGGTATTCGAACTCACCTGAGGTTTTATTCCCAGCCACCTTACATGTAAGTTTCAGAATGATCCGATCAGACTTGGCCAGTATTCAAACTCATCCAAGATTTTATTCCCAGCCACCTCACATATAAGTTTCAGAAAGATCCGATCAAAACTGAAGGGGCTAGGGTGATGACATGGTCAAAATTTGGCATTTTTAGCAATCAAAGGGATGTTACTCTAAAATAAATGAGCCGACTTGATCAGTTTTCGAACTCATCCGAGGTTTCATCCCCAGCCACCTTACATATAAGTTTCAGAAAAATCGGATCAAATCTGAAGGGGCTACGGTAATGACAATGTCAAAAATCAACATTTTCAGCCATCAAAGGGACATAACTCTACGATAAATGGGCTGACTTGGCCTGTTTTCGAACTCATCCCAGATTTTATCCCCAGCCACCTTACATATAAGTTTCAGAAAGATCCGATCAAAACTGAAGGGGCTATGGTGATGACAAGGTCAAAAATCGGCATTTTCAGCAATCAAAGGGACGTAAATCTATGATAAATGGGCCAACTTGGCCGGTATTCAAACTCATCCTAGGTTTTATCTCCAGTCACCTTACATATAGGTTTCAGAAAGATTCGATCAAATCTGAAGGGGCTACGGTGATGACAAGGTAAAAAATCCACATTTTCAGCCATCAAAGGGACATAACTATAAAGTTAATGGGGCAACTTGGCAGGTTTTCGAACTCATCCGAGGTTTTATCCCCAGCCACCTTACATATAAGTTTCAGAAAGATCCGATCAAAACTGAAGGGGCTACAGTGTTGACAAGATCAAAAATCAACATTTTCAGCAATCAAAGGGACCTAACTCTATGATAAATAGGCCACCTTTGCCGGTATGCGAACTCATCCGAGGCTTTATCCCCAGCCACCTTGCATATAAGTTTCAGAAAGATCCGATCAAAACTGAAAGGGCTACGGTGATGACAAGGTCAAAAATCGGCATTTTCAGCAATCAAAGGGACGTTACTCTGTGATAAATGAACCAACTTGGCTGGTTTTCGAACTCATCCGAGGTTTTATCCCCAGCCACCTTACATATAAGTTTCAGAAAGATCCGATCAAAACTGAAGGGCTACAATGTTGACAAGATCAAAATTCAACATTTTCAGCAATCAAAGGGACCTAACTCTATGATAAATAGGCCACCTTTGCCAGTATGCGAACTCACCCGAGGCTTTATCCCCAGCCACCTTGCATATAAGTTTCAGATCTGATCAAAACTTAAGGGGCTACGGTGATGACAAGGTCAAAAATCGGCATTTTCAGCAATCAAAGGGACGTAACTCTATGATAAATCGGCAGACTTGGCCGGTTTTCGAACTCATCCGAGGTTTTATCCCCAGCCACATTACATTTAAGTTTCAGAAAGATCCGATCAAAACTGAAGGGGCTATGGTGATGACAAGGTCGAAAATGGGCATTTTCAGCAATCAAAGGGACGTAACTCTATGATAAATGGGCCGACTTGGCCGGTTTTCGAACTCATCCGAGTTTTTATCCCCAGTCACCTTACATATAAGTTTCAGAAAGATCCGATCAAAACTGAAGGCGCTACGGTGATGACAAGCATTTTCCCATAGTAAGTCTATGGGACCTTGTGGTTGCCATAGGAACCAAAGTTTTAGAGCGATTTCAAAAAAAAGTTTATGTCATCAATGCCCCACCAGAGGCATGCTACAGATGAGAAATGATTGAGATCAGCCTGCAGGATACAGAGATATAGCTGCTCAAAAGTGTGGACGGACGACGGACGGACGACGGACGACCCACTATACTATAAGCTCCCCTGGAGCCTTCGGCCCAGGTGAGCTAAAAAGGATTTACTTTATGACGCTCCAAAATGACCGACGCTTATCCTTGCAAGAAAAATAAAATATTGTGCAAAGGGGTAACAAAAGAGAAGTGAAGGCAATGATCAGGAATCGATACAATTCACCCACAGCTCCCATCAGAGACACCAAGGGAAAGAAACACAAACATGAAACAACTAGACCCTAATGGAAGCATCACTAGCGGAAAGCCAATAGGACAGTTACTTTCCCATAAAATGGCCAGTTGGCTATCACAAACAAAATAATATAAGCAAAACGAACATACACAACCAAAGACAAGCCATAACAAAACAAACCTCGACAGAAGAGCCGCCTTGGAACGGCCAGTGAAACGAATTCCACTTGGTGGTGGTTGGGGGGCGGGTGTGGTGTGGGCTAAAATCGATTTTACCTAGCCACAATCCTCCCCCTTTCTTCCGACGCGATGTAGACAAACAATTTGTTCAGTCCGCATGAAGTAGAAGTAAAACAAAGATCAGGAATCGATACAATTAACTTACTCCACCCATCAAAGACACCAAAGGGAAAGAAACGCAAACATAAAGCGACCAGACCATATGGAAACCTAAACAAAGGAAAGCCTCCTAACTCATCAGTGCAACATCTCCGTGAACATAAAATCAACCAACCGTAGATATAAAACAACGGTGAGGACTCGACAGCAAGAAACCACTGAAATGCTGGAGCAAAAGAAAGCCAACAGTTAGACTCCGATGGGCCCTACCAGAGACAGAGCATCAGGCACCAACCAACATTACATCAAATTAGATACTCTCTAATTCTCAGTAGCAATGATCAGGGATCGACACAATTAACCCACAACTCCCATCAGAGACACTAAAGGGAAAGAAACACAAACATGAAACAACAGACCCTAGTGGACTCCGTGAACAAAAAAATCAATCAACCGTAGAGATGAAACAACGGTGAGGACTCGACAGCAAGAAACCAATGAAATGCTGGAGCAAAAGAAAACCAACAGAGAGACTCCGATGGGCCCGACCAGAGACACAGCATCAGGTACCAACCAACATAAGCCTTTACGCTGGAACCGTCATAGAATCTGAGGCCTGACCCACCGACGTGCAATTAAAGAGGGAAGCAAAGTTGTCAGCCGTGATTGGGTTAACTACCGTGAATGCAGTCTGTCGTATAACATGTATGTTGTACCCAATCTTTTTATATCAATGAATGATTTTACGAAATTGGGTGCTGAAGTCATTGCGGTTATATATTTTTCTGAAATTATATACTAAGTCACCATAAAATTCGGGTTCCGATAGACCTTGTTACAGAAGAGATTTGTTTTACATTGAATTTTGAAATGAAACCAGAATGTCTATAAAATTTTGAAAAGGCTTTGCGTATTTTATGGTACCGATAACCCTGATTAATAAGTTTAGCCATTAACAATTTATTACGAGTGTTGAAGTAGAAGTAAAACAAAGTTCAGGAATCGATACAATTAACTTACTCCACCCATCAAAGACACCAAAGGGAAAGAAACACAAACATTAAGCGACCAGACCATAATGGAAACCTAAACAAAGGAAGGCCATAAGGACAGTCACTTTCCCACAAAATGGCCAAATGGCCATCCAAAATAAAAAGACACAAGTGATACACACAGTTAGTAACAAACAACAACATAAATAAATCGCCACAGAAGAACCGCCTTGGACGGTCAGTGGAAAGATTTCCCCTGGGGGCTTAAATCGATTTTACGTGGCCACAATCCTCGCCCTTACTTCCGTCGCGATTTAGACAAATAGTTTGTTCAGTCTGCATGAAGGCCTCCTAACTCATCAGTGCAACATCTCCGTGAACACAAATAATCAAAGAACCACAGAGGTGAGACAACGGTGAGGACTCGACAGCAAGAAACCACTGAAATGCTGGAGCAAAAGTAAACCAACAGTTAGACTCCGAGCGGCCCGACCAGAGACAGAGCATAGGGCACCAACCAACATTACTTTGAATTAGACCTCTCTAATTCTCAATAAGCCTTTACGTTGGGACCGTCATAGAATCTGAGACATGACCCACCGGCGTGCAATTAAAGAGGGAAGCAAAGTTGCCAACCGTGATTGGGTTAACTACCATGCATGCAGTCTGTCGTATAATATCCATGTTGTACCCAATCTTTTTATATCGAAGAATGATTTAACGAAATTGGGTGCTAAAGTCATTGCGGTTATATATTTTTCTGAATTTATATACTAAGTCACCATAAAATTCGGGCTCCGATAGACCTTGTTGCAGAAGAGATTTTAGTCCAATATTGAATTTTGAAATTAAATCAGAATGGCGTCTATAAAATTTTGAAAAGGCTTTGCGTAGTTTATGGTACCGATAACCCTGATTAAGAAGTTTAGCCGTTAATAATTTATTACGAGTGTTGAAGTCCGCCACATGACTACACACTCTAGCAAATCGAATTAATTGCGAAATATAAACGCCATAGGACGGCGCACGAGGAACATCACCATCCAAAAAAGGAAACTTTACAATCTCAAAATCAAAGTCATCGCGGTTATCAAAAATTTTGCACGAAACAAACCCATCTACAATAGATAGAAGTAAACCCAAAAACGGGGCCCTGGTATCAGAAGAATTTGCTTGATTTAACCGAAGTTCTGGGGGGTACATCTGACTGATCAAACATCGAAATAGGTATTATCAATATTTAATAAATCATCTAAATGTCAAGATGTGGAGCTAAAAGCTTCAATAATTTCAGATTGATTATCAATGGAAAGCGACAACATGAAGTCTCTTTCATAACAATACAAGAATAGATCAGCCAAAAGAGGTGCGCAATTTGTACCCATCGGAATGCCCATAATTTGTCTAAATAACTTAATACCGAATCTAATATAAATATTGTCAAGTAGAAAGGTGAGGGCATCACACACTTTCTGACATGACCAAAGTGTATAATTCTTATGCTCTTTAGAAGTGAAAAATGCATTTCTGACATTACATGCAGGATAGAGAGAATCTTCTCTGTGAAAAGCCCATTCAATTAAATCATTAAGCTTTTCTTTTATAAGATTATGAGGAAGTGTAGTGTAAAGAGTGGAAAAATCGTAAGTAGAAAGAACTGAAGCACGAAATTGTCTGGACCTCAATTTATTTAAAACCTCATTCGAATTTTTAATATACCAAAACAGATTTCTTCCTGATTATTCAAAGACTTTATCACAATATTTAATCACATGCGTTTTAATAGCAGTAAGACAGAAAGTTAATAATTTAGAAAGTTTAGTTTTGAAGTCACTTTCATGACTATACACTCTGGCAAATCGAATTAATTGCAAAATATAAACACTATAGGGTGGCGCACGAGGAACATCACCATAAAAAAAGGAAACATTTACAAAATCAAAATCATTGCGTTTATCATAAATTTTGCAAGAAACAAACCCATCTTCAATAGACAGATGTAAATCCAAAAACGGGGCCTCGTAATCAGAAGAATTTGCTTTATTTAACTGAAGTTCTGGGGGGCACATTTGACTGATCAAACCAGCGAAATAGGCATTATCAATATTTAATAAATCATCCAAATATCTAGATGTGGAGCTAAAAGCTTCAATTATTTCAGACTGGTTTTCAGCAGAAAGGGACATCATGAAGCCCCTCTCAAAACAAAAAACAACAGATCAGACACAAGTGGTGCGCAATTAGTACCCATCAGTATACGCACGACTTGTCTAAATAACTTGGTACCAAATCTTATGTAAATATTATCAAGTAGAAAGAAGAGAGCTTCACACACTTTCTGATATGACCATAAAGTATATATTTTTTTGCTCTTCAGTGAAAAAATCATTTCTTACATTACATGCAAGATAGAGAGAGTCCTCCCTATGGAATGTCTATTCAATTAAATTTTTCTTTCATAAAATTATGAGGGAGTGTAGTGTAAAGGGTGGAAAACTCATAACGAGACAGACTTGAAGCACGAAAACGCCGGGATTTAAATTTATTTAAAACTTCATTAGACTTTTTTATAGACCAAAACAGATTTCACAGAGAAGGTTCTCTCTATCTTGCATGTAATGTCAGAAATGCATTTTTCACTTCTAAAGAGCATAAGAATTATACACTTTGGTCATGTCAGAAAGTGTGTGATGCCCTCACCTTTCTACTTGACAATATTTATATTAGTTTCGGTACTAAGTAAAATAGACAAATTGTAGGTATTCCGATGGGTACGAATTGCGCACCTCTTTTGGCTGATGTATTCTTGTATTGTTATGAAAGAGACTTCATGCTGCGCTTTCCATTGATAACCAGTCTGAAAATATTGAAGCTTTTAGCTCCACTTCTAGATCTTTAGATGATTTATTAAATATTGATAATACCTATTTCGATGGATTGATCAGTCAGATTTACCCCCCCCCCCAGAACTTCAGTTAAATAGAGCAAATTCTTCTGATACCGAGGCCCCGTTTTTGGATCTAAATCTATCTATTGTAGATGGGTTTGTTTCGTGCAAAATTGATGAGAAACGCGATGACTTTCATGTTGAGATTGTAAATTTTCCTTTTTTGGATGGTGATGTTCCTCGTGCGCCATCCTATGGCGTTTATATTTCGCAGTTAATTCGATTTGCTAGAGTGTGTAGTCATGTAACTGACTTCAACACTCGTAATAAATTATTAACGGCTGAACTTCTTAATCAGGGTTATCGGTACCATAAACTACGCAAAGCCTTTTCTGATTTAATTTGAAAATTCATATTGGACTTAAAGTAGAAGTAAAACAAAGATCAGGAATCGATACAATTAACTTACTCCACCCATCAAAGACACCAAAGGGAAAGAAACACAAACATTAAGCGACCAGACCATAATGGAAACCTAAACAAAGGAAGGCCATAAGGACAGTCACTTTCCCCGTATGGCCATATGGCCATTTTGTGGGAAAGTGACTGTCCTTATGGCCTTCCTTTGTTTAGGTTTCCATTATGGTCTGGTCATTTAATATTTGTGTTTCTCACCCTTTGTTGTATTTGATGGGTGGAGTAAGTTAATTGTATCGATTCCTGATCTTTGTTTTACTTCTACTTTCTATCTGATCTTTCGAAGACTTTGTCGCAATATTTTATCACATGTTTTTGATGGCAGTAAAACATGAAGTTTATAATTTGGAGAGTTCAGTGTCAGTGGTGGTGCAAGAGTTTGAATTTGCAATAAACCGTGCTTTGTGTGGTCTTTTACGAAGTTTAGGTAACCAATATAACGTAGGAAAATAGAAATGGAGGCAATTATCCGGAATCGATACAATCAACCCACAGCTCCCATCAGAGACACCAAAGGGAAAGACACATAAACATAAAAAAACAGACCCTAATGGAAACACCAACAGCGAAAAGCCAAAAGGACAGTTACTTTCCCACAAAATGGCCAATAGTTCCAAAATAAAATAACATAAGCGACACAAACATCCAAAGACAAACCATAACAAAAATAAACCGCGACAGAAGCAGCCTTGAAACGGTCAGCGAAAACGAATTCCACTGGGCGGGGTGGCTGGCTTAAATCGATTTTACGTGGCCACAATCCTCGCCCTTACTCCCGTCGCGATTTAGACAAATACTTTGTTCAGTCCGCATGAATGCCTCCTAACTCATCAGTGCAACATCTCCGTGAACACAAATAATCAAACAACCAAAGAGATGAAACAACACTGAAATGCTGGAGCAAAAGAAAACCAAAAGTTAGACTACGGTGGGTCTGACCAGAGACAGAGCATAAGGCAGCAACCAACATTACCTTGAATTAGATCTCTCTATTCTCAATAAGCCTTTCCGTTGGAACCGTCATAGAATCTGAGGCCTGACCCATCGGCGTGCAATTAAAGAGGGAAACAAAGTTGTCAACCGTGATTGGGTTAACTTCCATGCATGCAGTCTGTCGTATAACATTTATGTTGTACCCAATCTTTTTATATCGAAGAATGATTTTACGACATTGGGTGCTGAAGTCATTGCGGTTAAATCTGAATGACGTCTAAAACTTTTGAAAAGGCATTACGTAGTTTAGGGTACCGATAACCCTGATTAAGAAGTTTAGCCGATAACAATTTATTACGAGAGTTGAAGTCAATTACATGACTACACACTCTGGCAAATTGAATTAACTGCGAAATATAAACGCCATAGGATGGCGCACGAGGAACATTACCATCAAAAAAAAAAAAAAAAAAAAAAAAGAGAAAATTTACAATCTCAAAATCAAAATCATTTTAGCATAAATTTTGCACGAAACAAACCCATCTACAACAGAGAGATGTAAACCCAAAAACGGGGCCTCGGTATCAGAAGAATTTGCTTTATTTAACTGAAGTTCTGGGGGGTTAATCTGAGTGATCATACCATCGAAGTAGGTATTATCAATATTTAATAAATCATCCAAATATCTAGAAGTGGAGCTAAAAGGTTCAGTGATTTCAGACTGGTTTTCAGCAGAAAGGGACATCATTATCAATATTTAATAAATCATCCAAATATCTAGATGTCGAGCTAAAAGCTTTAATTATTTCAGACTGGTTTTCAGGAGAAAGGCACATCATGAAGTCTCGCTCATAACAAAACAAAAACAGGTCAGCCACAAGTGGTGCGCAACTAGTACCCATCGGAATACCCACAACTTGTCTATGTAATTATTGTCAAGTAGAAAGGTGAGAGCTTCAAACACTTTCTGACATGATCATAAAGTATAATTTTTATGCTATTCACGGCCCCCGCCCATAGGGGCTTGAAGAAATATATGGGCTGCACGATGCTTCCACGCAGAGCTGAATCCGGCCCGCACACTAGTAGTGGGAAACCGCTTAGAGGATCTAAGCCTGTACAGGAACCGCGGTGCGAGGCGGACCGTCCATGCTAATAAACCCTAATGGTTTCATTGGGCGACAGGGCTTGAGATGTCATTTCATCTCAATGTCGGGTAAAAGTCCCAAAAATTGGAAGCAACGTCTCAAAAATGACCTTTACAGTGTTGATGGGGACGTTAAACCACAAACAAACAATTTATGCTCTTCAGAAGTGAAAAAAGCATTACATGCAAGATGGAGGGAGTCTTCCCTATGAAATGTCCATTCAATAAATTCAATGAGTTTTTCTTTTATAAGATTATGAGGAAGTGTAGTGTAAAGGGTGGGAAAATCATAAGTAGACAGACTTGAAGCACGAAAACGCCTGGATTTCAATTTATTTAAAACTTCAAAAGAATTTTTTACAGACCAAAACAGATTTCTACCTGATCATCTTTCGAAGACTTTGTCACAATACTTTATAACATGTGTTCAGTGGTGGCACAAGAGCTTTAATTTGCAATAAACCGTGCTTTGTATAGTCTTTTATGAAGTTTAGGTAACCAGTATAACGTAGGAAGCTTGTCTTGGCCTTCTGTAACGCAGACAGCAACCTTGGTGACTGAATGACAAATGTGGTCATCAACTAAAGCCCTCTACAGCTAAAGACTGAAGCCCATAGGTCTTAGTACCACCAAGTTCTTGCTGAAGAGTGTAAACATAGTGATAGCGGCCTTATCAGACTTTACGCTGGAACCGTCATAGAATCTGAGGCCTGACCCACCGCGTGCAATTAAAGAGGGAAGCTAATTTGTAAACCGTGATTGGGTTAACTACCTTGCATGCAGTCTGTCGTATAACATTTATGTTGTACTAAATCTTTTTATATCGAAGAATGAGTTTACGAAATTTGGTACTGAAGTCATTGCAATTATATATTTTCTGAACTTTTACTAAGTCATCATTAAACTCGGGTTCCAATAGACCTTGTTGCAGACGAGATTTAAGTCCGACATGGGATTTTGAAATTAAATCGGAATGACGTCTATAAAATTTTGAAAAGGCTTTAACTGTCCTTATGGCCATCCTTTGTTTAGATTTCCATTATGGTCTGGTCGCTTCATGTTTGTGTTTCTTTCCCATTGGTGTCTTTGATGGGTGGAGTAAGTTAACTGTATCGATCCCTGATCTTTGTTTTACTTCTACTTTGCGTAGTTTATGATAAACATAACCCTAATAAAGAAGTTTAGCAGCTAACAATTTATTACGAGTTTTGGAGTTTTGTTTGTTGTTTGATTTTGGGTTCAACGTTCCCGTCAACATTGCAAAAGTCGTTTTGGAGACGTTGCTTCCAATTTTGTGGGACATTTACCCGACATTGAGATGAAATGACTTCTCAAGCCCTGTCGCCCAATGAAATCAATAGAATTTATAAGCATGGACGGTCCAAATTGCACCGGTTTGCCTGGGCAGGCTTAGTTAGGAGGCCTTCATGCCGACTGAACAAATTATTTGTCGCAATCGCGACGGAAGTAAGGGCGAGGATTCTGGCCACGTAAAATTGATTTAAGCCCCCAGTGGAATTCGTTTTACTGACCGTTCCAAGGCGGTTGTTCTGTCGCAGTTTGTTATTGTTATGGTCTGTCTTTGAGTGTTTGTAGTGCTTATATTATTTTGTTTTGGATAGCCAATTGGCCATTTTGTGGGAAAGTAACTGTCCTTTTGGCTTTCCGCTAGTGATGTTTCCATTAGGGTTTGTTGTTTCATGTTACTGTTTCTTTCCCTTTGGTATCTCTGATGGGAGCTGTGGGTTAATTGTATCGATTCCTGATCATTGCCTTCACTTCTATTTCAGATCATCTATGCGGTTTACCAGTAATCGTGTTCGGGTCGGTTTCAGCTCTGCGTGGAAGCACCATTCATTATAACACATACAGCAAACTCGGTGGCTGAATAACAAATGCGGTCAACAACTAAAGCCCTCTCTACAGCCAAAGGCTACAGTTCATAGGCCTTAGTACCACCAAGTTCTTGCTGAAGAATGTCAACATACTGGAGCCGTCAAACAATGACCACATTGTTAGCAGCCTTGTCTACTGGAACCAAAACAAACATCTTACTACTAACACTAAACAAGAGTATGTTGAGCATAATGCTCTTAAAGAATAGAAACTTAGTATTCTGAAACTAGTGAACAAACGAATTTTTTCTACACTAAAATACGAACTTATTACCTCCTAAACATTAGAGGTCTTTACGTCGCAGTGCTGACGGGGACGTTGAACCCCAAATCAAACAAACAAACAAAAACTCCAGCACTCGTAATAAATTGTTACTTGTGTCTTTTTCTTTTGGATGGCCATTTGGCCATTTTGTGGGAAAGTAACTGTCCTTATGGCCTTCCTCTGTTTAGGTTTACATTATGGTCTGGTCGTTTCATGTTTGTGTTTAGTTCCCTTTGGTGTCTTTGATTGGTGGAGTAGGTATTTTGTATCGATTCCTGATCTTTGTTTTACTTCTACTTTTATGAAATTCTTGAATACCTCGTTTAAGGTGACGTAAAGACGTCTAATGTTTAGGAGGTAATAAGTTCGTATTTTGAGAGTAGAAAGAAATTCGTTTGTTCACTAGTTTCAGAATGCTAAGTTTCTATTCTTTGAGAGCATTATGCTCAACATACTCTTGTTTAGTTTTAGTAAATAAGTAAGTAAGTAAAGACTTTATGTAAAGAGGGTGACTCATTTGTCGAAACAATCTTCCTTGAGGCCCTCTGCAAAGTCACATATATACAAATCTATACATGACAACGGGAAAAAATCATGAAGTACATATTAACCATCATTATCACACTACATGGCACACGAATGATGATTACGATTTTTAACACCAACCCTGTCAAGTGAAAACAATGCCTTCTAGCCCTCGTTAATATCAGATGCGCATGTTTTGTCATACTGAGAGGTCATCTTGAAGTTTGCACAAAGGAAGGACCTCGTCGCGACTGCACACATATGCAGGCTCGTACAGGCATTTTCTGTGTGCATATGCCAGAAGACAAAAATTCGCTTGTCTAGTCCAAGTGAGAATACATGTACAAAAGCTTGTAATCTTTAAGTTGAAAATAATGCATACGCCATCGATTGCCATATTCATTCAAGCAGCAGCGATTTCATCTCTACACTTATTGAAATCAATTTTAGAAGAAAATCGATATTTCGGTCTTTTAGAAATTATATTTCGTATCATAGAATCAGGAATTTTTAAATTGCCAGTAATAATATGACCAGCAGCAGGATACCAATACACTGATTTTTTTTCAAACACGGGTATCAGGAGTGTTAGTGTCAATATCAAGATCAGAAACAAGTTTATTGAAATTACAAATAATAGTCTAACATGTTTATTGTATTTATAGCAAATTGCGGGTGTTTCAGTATTTTGAAAATATGCAGAAATGGATGAAATCACCAAACTGTCCCGGAAGATACTAGGTAAACCTATAAAATCCAAACCCTTAATTAATGAAGGATATTTTGATGTAATGACGTTTGTGATTAATTTCAGACTCGATGAAAAAAGCTGGGTTTCTACAAACATGCTGAAAAAATTTGGTCGGTAGGTAGGAGAAACTTTTTTATTATTTTAATTTTTCTCCCGAAAAAAAAACCAGGGTCGGGCCTGTATTTTTTATGTGTTTTTGTTTTTGTACAAAGGTTTTCCCTACATAAGTCTGTAAAACCAGTGGGCACTGGAGTGGGCCCATTTTTGGCCCCAGGGCTATAATTTGAACATCTTGGTAGAGGTCTATTAGACTAAGCTTCATGCCAAATATCAAAGACCTGAACCTTCTGGTTTCAGACAAGAAGGGTTTTAAAGATCTTCCCTATATAAGACTATGTAAAACCACTTTCACATGGCGGGGACATTTTTGACCCAAGGGCTATAATTTGAACAATCTTGATAGAGGTCCTCTAGATGTAGCTTTAATCTTGATAGAGGTCCACCAGATGTAGCTTTACACCAAATATCTAAGACCTGGGCATTGTGGTTTCAGAGAAAAGATTTTACCTATATAAGCCTAAGTAAAACCAAGGGCCCTTGGGCGGGGGCATTTGTGGCCCCAGGGCTATAATGTGAACAATCTTGGTAGAGGTCCACTAGATGACGCTTCATACCAAATATCAAAGACCTGGGCCTTACGGTTTCAGAGAAGATTTTTAAAGATTTTCACTATATAAGCTTATGTAAAACCAAAGGGGCCCCGGGGCGGGAGCATTTTTTGCCCCTGTGCTATTATTTGAACAATCTTGATAGAGGTCCACTAGATGAAGCTTCACACCAAATATCAAACACCTGGGCCTTCTGGTTTCAGATAAGAAGATTTTTAAAGGTTTTCCCTATATAAAGTAGAAGTAAAACAAAGATCAGGAATCGATACAATTAACTTACTCCACCCATCAAAGACACCACAGGGAAAGAAACACTAACATGAAGCGACCAGACCATAATGGAAACCTAAACAAAGGAAGGCCATAAGGACAGTTACTTTCCCACAAAATGGCCAAATGGCCATCCGAAATAAAATGACACAAGTGATACACACACTAAGTAACAAACAACATCATAAATAAACCGCCACAGAAGAACCGCCTTGGAACGGTCAGTGGAAAGAATTCCACTGGGGGGCTTAAATCGATTTAACATGGTCATAATCCTCGCCCTTTGCTCTGTCGCATATAAATTAATTTTGTTTAGTCCACATGAAGGCTTCCTGACTCATCAGTGTACCATCTCCGAGAACATAGAAATAAAAAAAAACTACAGAGATGAAACAAGGTTAAGGACTCGACAGCATACAACAACAGAATTGCTGGAGCAAAAGAACCAACAGCTAGACTCCGAGGGGCCCGACCAAAGACGGAGCATCAGTCGCCAACCAACATAAAGAATACTAAAATAAAATTCCATTTATGTTTTTACGCTGGAACCGTCATATAATCTTAGGCCCGAACCACCGGTGTGCAATCAAATAGGGAAGCAAAGTTGCCAACCGTGATTGGGTTAACCACCATGCATGCAGTCTGTTTTATAACATTTATGTTGTAACCAATCTTTATATATCGACGAAGGATTTTACGAAATTGGGTACTAAAGTCATTACAGGCATGTATTTTTCTAAATTTATATACTAAGTCACCATAGAATTCGGGTTCCGATAGGCCTTGTTGCAGAAGTGTTTTAAGTCCAACATTGAATTTTGAAACCAAATCAGAATGACGTCTATAAAACTTAGAAAAGGCTTTACGTAGTTTATGATACCGATACCCCTGATTAATAAATTTAGCGGTTAATAACTTACGAGTGTTGAAGTCGGATGCATGACTAGACACTCTAGCGAATAGAATTAACTGCGAAATATAAACCCTGTACGATGTCGCACGAGGAACATCACCTTCCAAAAAAGGAAAATTTACAATCTCGATATCAAAGTCATAACGTTTATCATAAATTTTGCTAGAAACAAATCCATCTACAATAGATAAATGTGAATCCAAAAAGGGGGCCTCGGTATCGGAGGAATTTGCTTTGTTTTACTGAAGTTCTAGGGGATAAATCTGACTGATCAAACCATCAAAGTATGTATTGTCAATAATTAATAAATCACCTAAATATCTGGTAATAGAGCTAAAAGCTTCAATAATTTCAGATTGGTTTTCAATGGAAAGCGACAACATGAAGTCTCTTTCATAACAATACAAGAGCAGATCAGCCGCAAGAGGTGCGCAATTCGTACCCATCGGTATACCGACAATTTGTCTAAATAAATTAGTACCGAATCTAATATAAATATTGTCAAGTAGAAAGGTGAGGGTATCACACACTTTCTGACATGACCAAAGTGTATATTTCTTATGCTCTTTAGAAGTGAAAAATGCATTAATGACATAAGTCCATGTAAAACTGGTGGGCGCGGGGGCACTTTTTGCCCCAGGGCTTTAATTTGAACAATCTTGGTAGAGGTCCACTAGATGAAGCTTCATATAAAATATCGAAGATCTGGGCCTTGCGGTTTCAGAGAAGAAGATTTTTAAAGTTTCCATTTAAAAATCTATTTTAGCTCCTGTAACCTAGATGTGCAATGGACCAGAACCATTTGAACAACTTTGAAAGAGGACCACCTAAGGACCATTCCTGTGAAGTCAGGTTTAGTCAAAATCCAATCAGTGGTTTAGGAGATGTCGTTTGAAGAATTGTTTACGGACGCACACACGGACGGACGCACGGACAAAAAGTGATCACAAAAGCTCGCCTTGTCATTACGTGACAGGTGAGATAAAAATGTACATAAAACGCGAATTACCATGGGGAAACGCAAAGACGACACTGGGTAGGCTCGGAAATTGTAAATGTTAGGTTCTGTCTTTAAATTTTAATTTTATTGATAAAATAGTATAGTCGGGGTGGGGTCTGAAGCAGGATCGGTCGGGTTAGTGCAAACAAGGCTATTTTTGTAGGCCTAACTGACACTAAATTGATTATTGTTGGAGTTCCTTTTACAAAGTTGATCAGTTTTTCCATTGCTTATTTGTAGCAATGTCTGATGGGATTTGAAACATTTTAGTTGGAAAATATGTTAATTACATACTGATAAATGAGAGATGCCTGACATTTCAGATATAAATAAGTTAATAAAGGCTTTTCCTTTTTTCTTTTTACTTTTTTTTGTCGCAACCAAAATACTTTTTGGTTTTCTTTTGGAGTCATCTGCCGTCATCTGCCGTTTTGTTTGCATTGTTAACATGGTGCAAATAGTATAAAGCATACCCTGATTATGTGGATTTTAGACCAAATCAGGGAAATGACGATGCTTTAGAAAGAAATTTGAATACAGTTAGAAAAAATATGGTTACCAGTCAAAAGTTCAGACCAGTCTTTGCTCCACTTTTAAGCAACATTCTTCTTCAAGGAATATGATTTGAGGAGACGATAACAGTCTATGCGGCAGTGCAGGACAATAAATCGTCTAAAAGAAGAGTAGCTAAGACATATGGTATATTAAAATTAATACTAATTGACAGAATGCCTGGAATGATAAGTGTTGATGTGCTGAAATCAGTGAGAAAGGGTCTCCCCCACAATTTTCAGAGGAACAGGCGGCACACCTGTCTGGTCATGTCGGAACTATGGCCAAGTTGTTTATGGCTACATTAGCCAGGAAATTATAAATTTAGCATCTGATTATGCTAAGTGCTTGCAACCTAAGAGATAAAGATCACCCATTGACTAAATTTCCTTCAGAGATGGCAAGAATAAAGCAAGAGCACGGTATGCAACCAGAAAGGCAGCTGACAATCATTTTCAAGAACTGGATAGAATAGTAATTAAAACACAGTCTTAGACCAAACCGCACGAAACTTATAATGTGGAAAAGAAAAGTCTTCAACCTGAACATAAACCGCCAAAGAAAGTTTCAGTTAGGCATATCAAGGCTCAATCTGTCACCTCAGAGTAGTCCAATATGTCTACCGTGATTGGTTGTGTAAATGGGGCTAGCCAAAAGGTTCCTCTCTTCTTTATACTGCCTGGTGCCAGGATGATTGCGTCGTTAATGGAGAGTGCTACACCAGGAACATATGGAACGATTTCTAAATCTAGATGGTTAAACAGGATACTTAACAGAAGTGAAGCTAATCCGGCGCTTGTACTCTATAATGGGCATAAAAGACATGTTTCTCTATCATTGATTGAATGGGTACAAAGTGAGATATAATTATGTTTGTTTTCACACCTTACGTAAGACATTTGTTACAACCTTTAAATGTGAGCTGCTTTGGGCCCTTTGAGAACGCCTGGAACTCAGCTTGTCATCATTATATGTATAACAGTATTTTTGCAGACTCGCATGAAGTGTATTCCACTCCACTCACAGCCAGCAATAGTCAGTCAGCATTTAAAAAGTCTGGACTTAGTTGTGATAACAGACCCCAAAGTATCCCCTACCACTTCATTCAAAAAGGAAAGTACGCAGAAGACAAAACTTGAGTCACCTACCACAGCAGCATCTGCTGAAAAGTTATACAACAGAAAGGCGGCGAAATTCTACAAATTGTATGAAATAGCTATGAGAAAAAAGAAATAGTTGGAGGGAAGACCATTACAGACGACTATATTATTCATTAAATTATAGAACATAAAGAAAAGACTGGCTCTAAGGTTTAAAATAAAACAGAATAAAGAAGGAAAGTATACAAATAAAGACACTGAAAAACGTTATATAGCTAAACGGAAGCAAAAGAAACAAACACACCCAGTTGTAATTGATTCTCAAACTTCTGGTCCGTCAGGTCAAGAAAAGAATACTTGAACATGAAGACTATTGAAGATTCTGAAGACGAACTTCCTGGAAAAAAAACAAGTGTGTTAGTTGTAGAAAGTCAAACCAAGACTGAAGGAAAAGGCCGTTTGTATTAATACTGAACTGGGTTCAATGTGATGCAGGTGCAGGATGGGTTCATCTTTCATTTTGCAACCCATTCAGAGTACTCAGAAGGAGTGATGTTTTTATTTGCGCCCCCCCCCCGCCCCTCTGTATACGAAAATCTCATAATTAATAGTACAGCAATTCAAAACTCTGTGAATATGTTTAAACGGTGGTCTGGTGTTAAGTTACTGTGTTTGTACATTACTATTACTTAAAATCCACCAGAGTTGTTTTATGACAGTTTTAGGAAGTCTTTGTTTTTGTGGGCAGTATACATTCCAAAGCGGTCAAATTTAAGTATACGTTTCCGGGGCCAATTTACTACTGACAGCTTTCAAAATGGCGGCCTTTGATGGATAAACACGGGGTATTTTCAAATATTTCTGCTACTTATCTGTCTAAATTTGATTAATTTAGAATATTATGTAACGAATATTTTAGATTTGCCTACTACATATGCTCAGTTATTTATTTGTTAGGGGGTCGAAAACTGCTTAAGCCGGGATATCCACTCTTCAGTACATAACGAAAACACAACTAATCAAATACATTGCATTTCTTTTACCACCAAAAAGACAAAAAAAACAACAACAGATGAAATATTGTGATTATTTTTTCTTCTTATTTCTGCTCAAAATATAGAATGACGTTACGCGTTTCTCGTCGAGGCGGTTCTCACGAGTATCCACAATCTATACATTGGAACAGAAATAAGTAAACTAACGTTTACCGCTATAAACCCAGTTTTACTGTATAAAAGTGGGTTTCAAGGGGGTCAGAATTATATAATTTATATAATCGTGTTTTCGTGAGAATATGTGGACTGTTGAATATGGATTGAAGGTCAGATATCTTACCTTTGGTCCAAGACCAATCGTTTTCTTATACTGCTTTATAGTCCACTCAATATCCGCCATGTACTCATCATATCCCGAGATATGCTCGTATGTTTTCAAGCGGATCTTCCTCTGGATTCGCAGCGTATCAAGGTATACCAGCCTTCCCCAACAAAGTTTCTCTGAATCTTTTGTGATAGAATTAATAAGCCTATCCAGTGCTTGCTTAAATGACTCCTGTAACAGATATTATCATATGACGTCGCGTCTGAGAGTGTAATAACGCCATGTAATAAATTCGATAATCCACTAGTGAATTAAATATGCAAATTAGTTAGATACGCCCCATAACCTTACATGTACGAATCCTTAACGACGTCGCGTTTACTAATGGCGGAATATTGACATTTTGTTAAAAATCGTGAATAAAATGCTTTTTAAAAGTCATATGATAAATAGAATCTTACATTCGTGTTCATGTATTATTGAATTTATTATACTCGTTGAGGAAACATGTAAGATCCTCTAATTAGTTATGTTTGTTGATAACTAGCTTTCGTCGCCTTCAGAGAAACGGTTTCACCTAACATACGTTTCTTCTTTTTTTTTAACAAAAGCTCGGACCCAATATGCACGAACTAGTAACTGAATGAGTTGCCAAAATATGATGTTTTGTTTTGATCGTTCAGCTATTTCAATTAATTAAAATTAATGAAAAATAATTTAATCAGTAATTAAATGTTAGCTGTCGACTTTGACACGATGACATTGTTGAAATTTTTTAATAGTGTATTGATTAAAACTGAATTAAAAGCAGCTTAAAGCCTCTAAATCTGACGAATTTATGCTCAATGTGCAGCAAATACCTATAATAGGTGGGGTTAAATCGATTTTACGTGGCTACCATCCTCGCCCTTACTTCCGTCGCGATTAAGACAAATAATCTGTTCAGTCCGCATGAAGGCCTCCTAACTCATCAGTGCAACATCTCCGTGGACACAAAAATCAAACAACCACAGGGATGAAATAACGGTGAGGACTTGACAGCATGAAACCACCGAAATGCTGGAGCAAAAGAAAACCAACAGTTAGACTCCGATGAGCCCGACCAGAGACCAGAGACAGAGCATCAGGTACCAACCAACATAAGCCTTTACGCTGGAACCCTCATAGAATCTGATGACTGACCCACCGGCTTGCTTTTAATCGTTAAAGTTTATAAAAACTGTTAAACTTTTCATCAAAATAATGTAACATTTCTACAAGCAATTCAAATATTGCTTTTTAAAGTAAAATATTACAATTTTGTTGAATTTTGTTGGGATTACTGTAGCAATGAAATTATGTCTTGCACGCTCAGCCACGACAGCATTTTCCGATAAATAACATCACTTACAGTGTAGTGACTAGTCCGTGTATATTGGGTCCGTAACAAAAGAGATTCTGTAAGCATTCCTACACATACAGTCCCTCTGTAAAAAGTTCTACTCTTGAAGGTAAAAAGGCTCTCCTGAGGTAAAAAAAACTATTTCGTTTGAGAGCAGGCCCCTACTGACATGGTAAACAAAAACATTTTAATGGTTCGTATCATCTATTGGCCTTAAGGCGTCCGCGTAAGGCCATCGATATATAGGCCAAAATTGTGTTCTATAAGGTCAGTTCTCTAAGTCTTCAAATATAGAGTATGAGTAATGAGGCGTCTCTAAGGAGCGCTCACATATTTATTTCTTTTTTACTCATATCTATATTAATCCCCAGTACTTCAAATACGAATTTTTCCTAGAGTTGTTTAATTCAGTTTGAAACACTGAAATTTCTTACCGTTTAGGGTTCGAGTCTCACTCGAGGCAAGTATCAGATGCAACGTCCTCCAGCGGAAACTCATGTTTCAATTACCAGGTACTCTGTTTTTCGCCCTCCTTATAACAACGATCGTGTATTAATATAAATAAAGTAATCTTGAAAGTTCTGTAAAACCCATGACTAAAATGTATTAAATTTGTATTGCACAGACACAGTCGAACTTGACTGGCTAGGATTTTGTTTTAGAAAATGACACTGACGGTTAATCATAGCGCCAGTTCAGGTGACATAATGGGGATAATTTAAGGATATCTTTTCGATCCTCTATGAAATATAATTATGTTTTGTTATTTGATTCGCTTTATGGCGATTCTGATAAGTACACATAGCAAACAATATTTAATAAGTAATGTCTTTCTAAAATATCCTTTAACATTTGTTATTTGAAACTACATGGTTAATTGAACTCCCAGTCTTCGATCGATTTAAGTTTATCTGCATAATTAGGGGATCACTGTATTCAAAATTGTCAGTTGTGGAGGTTTTATGGTCTTTTATTAGTTATGGTTTACGGCGACGAAATTTGCGACCGTTAAACCAACAATTTACCTCCCCAAATGACAATTT
This sequence comes from Lucinisca nassula, assembly GCA_963580285.1. NCBI lineage: Eukaryota > Metazoa > Mollusca > Bivalvia > Lucinida > Lucinidae > Lucinisca > Lucinisca nassula. Next base: position 74,352,270 of record OY757016.1, read on the forward strand.
TGCAATAAAGTGATCCCAATTCTAATGCACGTTTCGTTTTTGTTAATAACTGCACTATTTTGCACAAAAAGGCAAGCGCTTTGAGGTGCGTAAACAACTATCTGCCAATGAAAAGTGACGTTAAGTGATGACGTCGGGTTTCCGACAGTATATCGCAGACTAGAATATACCTAGAAGATGTCTCGTTTACTTTGTACGGAAGTTACTGATCAATATTTTTCTTTATTATATACCCAGAAAATGTACAGAAGTTTTCGGTCATTATTTTTCCATATTGCATGTAGTCAAGTTCATATTGCCCGTAGAAAAGCAGTCTCTACTTTCAAATGTTTCCATTTCTAGACTAAAATTCGGCAGCCATCTTGTCGTGCTTGTCGACTGAAAGAACGTAAAGCAAAACTGATATTGGCTGTGACAAAGTGTATAATTCGCATTTATTATTGTCAAACATAACCCGTATCAGAAATCTGTTTGATTTCCAATCATTCCTTTTAGGAAATCAGGCGTATTTTAAAAGAAATAAAATGGACACATCGGAAAAAATGGTGTCCTGCGTTGGGAAACGTCAATGTTAAAATGACGCCACATCCACTAGCGTTTACGTCATAATCACTTTGGTGCTATTTGACGTCGATTTTCAACGCGTAGGAAGACACTTAACGACGCGCATTGTTTTCTATTTCAAACCACTTAACGGTATACAACCGGGTTTTTGCCAGGCAATCCTGAATTATATTAGACACTTCAGGTTTTGGGTAAATAAAAAGGTTATTGACTTTATTTTGTGAAATATTCGGCGCTCGTTCATATGGCGGGGACGCAAGCTCGTACGTCCTATGCAATATGAACGCGTGCCTAATATTTCACAATGAAAAGTCAATATCCTATAAATATTGTCCGTAGTCTAGTTCATATTCCCCGTTGATAAGCAGTCTCGTTAACATTAGAACTACTTCCAAATTCCATGTCAATACTACAGATCGGCAGCCATCTTGTCATGCGTATCAAGGGAAAGAACGTAGGCTTTGACAAAGCGCATTTTATTCTAGCAGATATGACCTACCTGCAATCTGTTTACATATTCAATAATTTCTTTCAGGAAATCAGGAGTATTTTGAAAGAAATAAAACGAACACTTCGGAAAGAAATGGCGTCCTGCGTTTGGAAACGTCAATATTTTTAATGACGTCACATCCACCTATGTTAACGTCATCTTGACTTTGGCGCCATTGGGCGTGGTTTTTCTACGTGTAGGAAGACACTTAATGACGTGCATTATTTTCCATTTCAAACCACTTAAAAGATGTATAATCTGATTACGTTCGGGTTTCTATGCCAAGCAACCCAGAATTCTGACAGACGTTTCAAGTTTTCGGTATATGATAAAAGGTTATTCACTTTATATTGTGAAATATTCGGCACTCGTTCATATGGCTGAGACGCACGAGCATCGTGCGTCGTTCGCCATATGAACTCGTGCCGAACATTTCACGATATTAAGTCAATAACCTATAAATATACTGCCGCAAATTTTGACGTTAACCAGTTATATAGTAGTTACATCCGCAAGTGCTTTAGAATAGGTATAATGTGATTGTACACATACCATGGCTGTATCCATGAACAGATCAACATCATCATAAATTATGCTATCTTTGATATACTGAATAGCTTTTTCCGTACTTTGTAAGTGGAAATTGGCCATAGTCTCACGGTCTGGCAAAGTGTCGGTTATCAGGTTTTTCATTTCTGTCTGGTAGACATCTTGTGCTGCTTGGACTATATTTTGGTTTTCGTATTCTATCATTTCTTTGACTGCAGTGTGCATACAGGGTGGTTTTTCTTGTTGGATAAATCTTGTATAGCTTCTTACCAAACAACCGAACACTGGAACAAAGATATTGGAGGTTGTTAACATTTTCGAGAGCTAAAATTATGGTTCTCAATACACGTACTTCGATGATTTTTATACTGTCATGGGCATAATGCATGGAAACAAGAACGCAGGAAGTTCAATAGCGTTGACCTGTACATACGTCTGTCCCTTCATAACAATCTATATTTTGTCCGAGAAATGCTTGTTTTTTGGTCGCAGAATACAATAAAACACTTTGTTTACATTAGATATTGTGAATACGTGTTTTTGTCTTAAATAAAAAAAAAAAAAAAACGGCGAGTCTTAAAAACTTTCACAAAGGCGAGTTTCAGCGCGTTCCTGTAAAATTGTCACGGCGAACCAGATATGTTATTATTAAACAAACTAATTACATGTATTTACTCAATGCATTCAAAATCACGTATTTTACATTGTTTATTTTGGAAAAATCACACCAAAAATGCAGATTAAATGGCATTCAATGACTTGGCGCTTATGACTTATGAAAGAATGCCAGCGGCATAGAGACACCAGAAACAACATGGCCGTTCGAAAAGAAGTTCTCAACCTTAACATTTATTTCGTGAAAATCTAACTTTACCTTTAGAAGTTATTTTCGAGGTATTGTCTGTTTGAATTGAGGTTTAACGTCCCCATCAACAAAATTTAGGTCATTTTGGAGACGTTGCTTCCAATTCCCAACATTGAGATGAAATGACATCTCAAGCCCTGTCGCCCACTGAAACCAAAAAGCTTATATGCATTGGACGGACGACATGCACCACTTTGTCTGATGCTCTGTCTCTAGTCGGGCCCATCGGACTCTAACTGTTGCTTTTCTTTGGCTCCAGCATTTCAGTGGTTTCTTGCTGTCGAGTCCTCACTGTTGTTTCATCTCTGTGGTCGCTTGATTTTTAGTGTTCACGGAGATGTTGCACTGATGAGTTAGGAGGCATTCATGCGGACTGAACAAATTATTTGTCTAAATCGCGACGGAAGTAAGGGCGAGGATTGTGGCCACGTAAAATCGATTTAAGCCCCCAGTGGAATTCGTTTCACTGACTGTTGCAAGGCGGTTCTTCTGTCGCGGTTTATTTTTGTTATGGTTTTTCTTTGAGTGTTTGTATCGATTATATTATTTTGTTTTGGATAGCAAATTCGCCATTTTGTGGGAAAGTGACTGTCCTTTTGCCTTTCCGCTATTGATGTTTCCATTAGGGAATGTTGTTTCATGTTTGTGTTTCTTTTCCTTTGATGTCTCTGATGGGAGCTGTGGGTTAATTGTATCGATTCCTGATCATTGCCTTCACTTCTTTTTAGTCCTTCTAAATGGTTTACCAGAACACATATACAGTCAGTTTCAGTGCAAGGAAGCACCATGCAGCCTAATCTTTTTCTCAAAGCCCCGATGGGCGGGGCCCTTTCGAGGTTTATACGCATCAGTAGAAGCAATGCACATTTATTGCAGCGGACCAAATCATAAAAAAGCAGAGAAGGCAAAAATCTAGCTGAAATTTCTGGACATTATTTAGAATAATAGTGCAATTTGGTTGATTGTGGTGAATTGTATGCGATGAAATTACAAGTTGTGGCTTTCCAAACAAACTTTTGATAAAAAAAAATCATTACCAAATGATAAGTGAAGGCAATGATTAAGACACAACATAATTTACACCTTCCATCCAAGACACAAAAGGGAAAGAAGCACCAACGTCACCGAAATTAAAATATTACAAAACGAAGGCTAGAATGATAGTTACTTTCCAAAAAAAAAAAAAAAAAAAAAGGCCAAACGGCCATCCAAAATAAAACATACATGCAAAATACAAAACCTTAACCCTGCTGTCGTTTAGACAGATTCCGAGTAAAGGTTTTCATTGCCTTCACTTCTATTTTTCCAAAACAAACTATAGCAACAGATGTCCAGGAAAAGCCAAAATCATAGATTCTAGCCTATCAATGGCACCAAAAGAAAGAATAATTAACAAGGAAGAAAACCAAACAGAAACTAAACCATTACGAAAACAAGCCTATACAAATACATTGTAACCTTTATCACAAAAAAATGAGAATTTTAAGATAAAAAATTGTGATTTTTTTCTTATCTCTGCTCAAAATATAGATTGTGGGTACTTGTTAGAACCGCCTCATCGAGGCGGTTCTAACGAGTACCCACAATCTATTTTTTTGAGCAGTAATAAGAAAAATAAGGTTTACCCCTGTAAACCCCAGTTTTACGATATAAAAGTGGGGTTTAAGGGGGTCAAAATTATATAGGTGTGTCATCGTCATGGAACCACAAACAACATAGCAACCAGTTTCCTCTTCCCTATAAGAGATGATTACGGTGCAACAGGCACAGGTAATGAAAATAGAGTGTTCATGTATTATTGAATTTATTAAACGAGTTGAGGAAAAGGGATAAAATGCGAGGCTATGCCTGCCTCGTATTTTATCCCTTTTCCTCAACGAGTTTAATAAATTCAATAATACATGAACACGAATGCAAGATTCTGTTTATCACATGACATTTATAACGCTTTTTATGCACGATTGTTTAACAAAAATATCAATATTCCGCTATTAGTAAAGGCGACGTCGTTAAGGACCCCGTACATGTAACGTTACGGAGCGTATCTAACTAATTTGCATATATAATCCCCTAGTCGATTGTCGAATTTATTACACGGCGTTATTACATTCTCAGACGCGACGTCATGTGATAAATTAAATTAATGATAACAATTCACAACCAACGCAGCAATACAACATCGAGAACATTAAAAACAAACGAACACAGAGGTGAAAAACGAGGAGGACTCGACATCATGAAACAGTTGGAACGCTGAAGAAAAAGAAAATCAACAGCTGGCATCGGTTGGCTCGACCAGAGACAGAACATCAGGCACCAATCGACTTACTAAAAGTAAGTCTTTAGGCCGGATCCGTCATAGCATTACGAAAACACGCCTATATAATTTTTACCCCCTTGAACCCCACTTTTTTATATGGGTAAGCCTTATTTTTTTATTTCTGTTCTAGCATATAGATTGTGGGTACAGTTACCATGTGCTGAGTACAGTTACCATGTGCATATTGTTGACTGATGTGGCCGAATAGCAAAAAATCCTGATGGAGGTTGCCTCGCCAATTGGGGTTAGGAGAAATAGATTGCCCCGCATGGTGCTTCTGTCCAGAGCTGAAACCGACCGAACTTATGAGTAAGCCTGCCCTGGAAAAGTGGTGCCGGTTGAACCATTACGCAAACACGCCTATACAAATACATTGCCACTTTTATCGGTGAAAAAATGAAGATTATAAGATGAAAAATTGTGATATTTTTCTTATTTCTGCTCTGAAATATAGATTGTGGATACTCGTTAGAACCGCCTCGATTTCTTATTTCTGCACAAAATATAGATTGTGGGCACTCGTCAGAACCGCCTCATCGAGGCGGTTCTAACGAGTGTCCACAATCTATATTTTAGAGAAAAATAAGAAAAATACGGTGTACCCCCTGAAACCCGAGTTTTACTATATAAAAGTGGGGTTCAAGGGGGTCAAAATTATATAGGCGTGTTTTCGTGATGCATCCCTTAAACCTTAGCAGTTTCTTTGGGTGGTAGGGCTTGCGATTAAATTGCATCTCAATGTCCGGTAAAAGTGGCACAAAATAGAAAGCAACGTCTCCAGAATTACCTAAATAGTGTCGACTGAGACGCAAATCTCAACACAAACAAAACCTAATGAACGATCAAGAACAGATGGCTTCTGCACAAGCCGTCAGACTTGGATTTACACTATTTGCAAAGACGGCAGGACAAGGGTTAAAGGACTGAACTAATTATTAAAGCTCAAAATTACTCCATTAAGAGGAATGCGAACACCTGGCAGATTTTTCCGCCATGTTTTCAAAGGGAGACAATTTTCGGGACTTCATGTTCGCTTTTCTATAAGCCCTGTCCCACTGAAAAAGGGGTCTACTCTTAAAGGAAAGAATTTGCTCCTCAGGAACAAGTTCTTTTCTTTAAGAGTTGTCCCCCAATTGACATGGGAGACATAAATAGTTTTGCAGGAGTCGCCTCCCTTGAAGGTGTTCCCGTTCCCTTATAAGGCAGAACCTATATTCAGAAGGGTTCAGTTTACAGGTAAACAAAAAGGAACTCCCAAAAGTTGTCACCCTTCTCCCCCTCAGCCAGACGCAACGTGTCCGGTTAAGATCATTACGAAGACATGCCTATTCAAATATATTGAAAATCTTACCATAAAAGGAAAATTTTCAGATAAAAAAATGCCATTTTCAGCTCGTCTGTTTTTCGAAGAAAAACTTTCGAGTATTTTCGTCACTCAGGCGTGTCGATGTTGTCGTCGTCGTCGTTCCGAAAAAAATCTTGATTAAAACTTCATAAGTATTTGACATAGCTCAAAGAAACTTTCTCACCATCACAAGAGCTATATTCTGACCAAGGGCCATAACTGCATTAGTCATTTTGGCTGAATTACCAGTAGTATAGGGTTTGGACGAGTCTAGACCACCCCCCCCCCCCCCACACACACACTAAAAAACATTTTTAGCTTCTTCAGACCACCACCCTAAAAAAATGTAATCTACGTCTAACAAGTTTAACACAAACCCCTAAACTTCCACACACAGCAGCAGCAATTTCCAACGGCAACATTATTGGAACAGTTAAACCAACACCAGCCATAAGACCACTTGAAGAAATTAACGCAGTATCAACACTATCAGTAATGTTAATCCACCGTTTATATTGTTATATAATGCCTTTCTTACATCCCTCTCTTTCATTAATTGTTTTTATATCTCTGATATCTTCTGTAATCTATAATTTTGTCCGTCTTCACTAGGCAAATCTGGATATAAATTCGGCGCTGTAGGTTGCTTCAATATTTTATTTATTTTTTGAATTCAATTAAAATCGAGAAAACAGTACTAACTGCAGTTTTATTTTCCCATACACAAATAAAATTAATAACACTTCCGGCTTTAGCAAAACAAGGGGTGGCAAGAGTCGTATAGTATTTTGAATCAGGAGCCGTGAAAAATGAGCATACTTCATGTATGCTCGTCCCATCTATAAACACGCCAATTGCCACCGTGCCACTTTCTCTTAAACACGTATATCCCATTTTTGTAATATAACCATCCTTCATCATAATATAACCCGTTGTATTTTAACCTGCACCATCTCCTAATGAAAACACTTTTTTAGGAATTAAAGGACCTTTTATTTCGGCAGTTAATGTAATGGTGTCACTTAAATTTGTTATTTTTTTATTCAAAACCAAATTACTATCTGTTATTTTTCTATACAAATCATCAACACTTGAAGCTAAATTATTATTATTATCCTTTTTAACACCAAATATACTCATTTTTATATTTATTTTTTGAATTCAATTAATAACGAGACAACAGCATTAACTGTAGTTTTATTAGTCTCTAGACTAAAAAAATTAATAACACTTCCAGCTTTAACTAAACAAGGGGTGACAAAATTAAAATGTGTACTTTTTGTTTCACTATCTAAAGCGAGGCCACTGCACCCTTCCAAAACTTTCCCATTCACCAACACGCCAACTTTCACCTTACCAAGCGACGATACACTCGACAGGCTAATACTTTGAATATAATCATCCTTCATCATAACATAACCAACCGCTCCCTCTCTACCTCCATTTCCAAATGAAAATATTTTACCCCTAGTTAGTGGGCCATTTGATTCGGCGGTAATTGTAATGAATTCATTTGTATAAACGTTTTGTAATCTATTATTTAAATTTCCTAATTTTTTATGTAATTCATCAATACGCAAAGTCAAATTATTCTTATCTGTTTTTACACCAAATATACTCATTTTTTATATATAATTTTTAAATTCAATTAATAATGAGGCAACAGTATTAACCACAGTATAATTATTCAGTACACTCAAAAAATTATTAACACTTCCTGCCTTAACTAAAAATGGTTTATCAAAATTGCGATGTACACTTTGTGTGTCTCCCAAATAAACTATACACCCACTCAAAACTTCCCCATCCACAATCACAGTAACCCGCACTTCATCTTTTGACTTTTCACACGACAGAACCATACTTATAACATAACCATCCTTCATCATAACATAGCCGGCCGTTCGCTCTCTACCTCCATTTCCAAATGAAAACATCTTATCTCTAGATAAAGAGCCTTTTGATTCAGCATATATTGTAATGTATTCATTTGTATGAACGTTTTGTAATATATTATCTAAATTTGATATTCCGCTATCAACACGTAAAGTCGTATTATTCTTAACACCGAATATACTCATTTTTAATTATAAAATTTCTAATACACAATTAATTGGCAATCCATTGTTGTTTATTTTCTGACCATTCTTATCACAAACGCTTATACTTAATTCTAAAATATCACCATGTGCCAATTGTTTGTATTCTGGATTACTACAATGCGTATGAACAATATCACCAAACGATTTATTCTCAACAGAAACAACACCAAGGATATTACTAGAAGCACCATCAAAGAAATTGTAAGCACTATTTATCTGCTTAAGATGAACATATAGTTGTTTTTAAGGTGCAAAATTTAACGGTATTTCTCCCTCATATGTTTGATTTGCGTTTAATCGTCTATTTCCGAGGCCTAACATCTCTTTTAATCCTTTGCTTATTTTTAAATCAACGGTCGATGTCACAAGCACTATGCCATTTGTTTCATTTACAGATAATACAATATTATTGCTTTGAAATATATCTACTATTTGTTGGAAACTGTAAAATCCTGAAGCTAAACGTATTGGCTTATCTGTTCCTTTTTGGATATATTCATCAATCAAATTATACCAACCTATAGTATAAGTAAAACTCTTCAATCCAATTCTCTTAATACCACATTTGTTATCTATATACTGTTGCAAGTGTATTGTCTTATTAATATCAGAAATTGTATAATACATTTTTAATTAATAAAAAATGATACCTAAAGAATTCAATTATAACCCCGAGGCCCACTATCAATCTGGTGGTGCTTTTAAAGTCAAAACAGTTGATATTATTAATCAAAATATAATGGTTACCTCAGATGGTAAAAGTTTCAAGGTTCCTTTTATAGATATATTTCAACCTGAAAAGTATAATGCTCCACCGCATTTTAAATATACAAAGACAATTGTTGATAGATGGTACACAAATTGGATGACTTTTTGGCGAAATCAGTTACACTTCGCACTCTGGTGCGCAACTACCGGATGCGGTGTTGACTTTAATAATCATTTAAAACGCACTGATATGGTTGGGTCTATGTTCAAATTTCATGTTTACTTCCAAACTAGAAGAATACTCAAATAAATAAGTGCACCAATACCACAAGATGAAGGCTGGAATTTTTTTAATAATACTTATGACATATTAGCATATAAAAAAATCTGTAAAGAATTCAATGTTGATGTAAATGCTGACTGGAGAGCAGATTTGTCTATCACTTACAATCATATGGTTATCAAATATAATCCTTGGATAACATTTATAATTGACAACGCCAAAGGATTTACAAAAGCAGGTGTTGAACGCATCAACGAAAGTATCAGAATATACTGCTAGGCAATTCTAGGTGCTCAATCACAAACCAGAACTGGCATCTTAGGAACTAGTAAAGCCTTTGATGCACAAAAAACAGTTTCTTGCTAACGTTGAGGATGCAATTAATAACCCTGTGGATTTACCCAGTCAAATAGCAAGTTATCAAATCACATTAAAATATGCAAGAAGTAAGGTGGATTTTGTCTTTGGAATTGGATTATGCACGACACCAAGCAATATGGAATTACGTATTGGTACAATACAAGATTATAACAATGAAATTGTCATAGCCACTGATGCTCAGGATCTTGGGTTAAACAATGGTGTAAACACGAAACCTCTTGCACCTACTACACAACCTGCAACTATACAAGGCACACCAACAAAGAAATCTCTACCAGAACCTGTTAAACATCAAACTGTTCAAACAAAGAATCAACCCACCACGAAAGAAGCAAAACAACACGAAGACAACAAAACAGCATTTTTAGTAGAAAGTATAGTAATAGGTATTGTTGCACTAACTATTTATGAGATTTACTAATATACTCTTTTGCAGCAGCAAGCAATAACCCAATAACAAGGATAACCAATGCCCAGAGATGTTCACCAAACCAATTAATCACTTTTCCAGTAGTAGACAACAGCCAAGACACAATGGAACCAATAATACCCGGGAGCACTGCTGCTGCTGTTCCTGCAAGATTGGCTAATAGTTTACCAAAATTACTTAATTGTTTTTTTTATCCAATTTTCTATACCATCTTTTGACGGGGGTTTAGGGATTATAGAGCCGCCACCAGCAGTTGGAATAACAGTCTCAACAATAGCACCAATAATCATTCCAAAAGCAGTTAAAACACTAACAATTGTAATTCCTTGTTCTCTGAATAACGTTTTAATTCTCTCACCAAGTGTTTTGTCTTCTTCTAATACCCTGGTGATTGTTTCTTTTATTCTACGTATCTGACTACGTAATGCTTCTCTGTTTTCGCTAGCAGCCTCAAGTCTTAAAGCTCTCTCATCTTCAAGGTCTTTCAACCGAGCTGTTATGTCTTTTCTGCTAATTTCATCTTCAGCTTCTTGTAATTTTCATTTTTCTTTGGCTATGTCATCATCAATGTTTGTCAGCTTTGCTAAGTTATTTGTAAGTTCACCGCGAATAGATTGTAGTCTCTTATCTAGACCTTGCAGTTCCCTGAATGGTAGACCTTCTGTTTGTGTGCGTGCATTTTTGACTTCTGGCAGCTCTAACTTGTCAAAAAGAGATGTAAGAGTGGTCTCAATATTATTTGCTGTGTCTACTACATTTTGCACATCTTTGGTTGAAGCAAATCTTTTAGTGGTATTTGTTCTTCAGCATTTAGCAAATCATTTCGCGTACTTCCTAGAAGATGCTGAGTTACCTTTGTTTTGCTTTGATATTCTGGTAAATTTAAATATTGTCTGATTGCCCGTGTTCCGCGACTACCTACTACACGGTTGTATTCTTTTGCTAAAGAACCCAAAGAAAGAAATGTTGCTTGGCCTTGCTTTGCAGTAATTCTGATTTCTTTGTCGCCGACAACCCAATATAAAGTTTTATCATCGGATAATCTAAACTGATCATAATCTACTTTGTCTGGCGCAATTTGATAGCGCTTGCTTATTTCATCATAAAACGTCTTTACATCATAGTGTAGATTATATTTTCTTGTCCTTTGGGATCATTGTTTCCATTGTGGAATTTTGAAAATATCTGAGGGTCACTGATGAGGCCTAATTGGCCGAAACTAGCTAGTCTGGCCCAGAAAACATGTACACTCCATATATTTCAGTTCTTTTGTGTATTCCTTGCTTCCAAAGGATAACCCTTTTATAGAACGTATTTACAAGTTTTTCTTTATAGTGTTGAAGAGCAGTCTGTTCGAGCTCTCCTCTTAAGTCATCAATCATATCACCCTGATTTAGAATAATACTCTGATCAATTTCATCAAGGGCCATAGGTAATTTGGAATCTATATCATCATCATCATCATCATAATCATCTCTGTCAAATGTAGGATTCTCAAAATCAAATCCTTCAGCCATTTTTATTTATTAAAAAATATCACAGCCATTTTTATTTATTAAAAATATCTTTAAAAAAATGTCGACCTATGGAAATAAATTAAACCCTTACAGAAAAATAAGAGAACCACGCGGTGTGAGAGGTATCCGTCAAAGTGTAGTGATAACCAATAATCCATCAACTATTGATCAAAATCAACAATTGTTAGTGAGATTTCCTAATCTAAGTAGTAATGATGTAATTGTTCCCGGAACAGTCAGATTAGCATTTGAAATTGAACTAACCTCTATAGATGCAAGTGCAACTATATTTCCAAACATAGGAAGATCTATAATCAAGAAAACAACAATTAGGATAAGTGGAAATGAAGTTATGTCCATTGATGATAGTGAAATCTATCATTGTTATATTGATTTATGGAAGACTCCTACAGAACGAATAAATATGGCTTATCAAGGCGTTGGCAAAGCAAACATGTTGAAACTTAGAGTGGGGGCAAAAAATGCAACAGCAGATAAAGAAGATCAAGCCATCGCAAAAGCATATGGAAACAGGTTTTGCATCCCACTTGATTTTGAATTATTGGAAACCCATATGCCTTTTTATCAAGCAGGACTCGGGGATAGATTAGAATATGAACTTACATTCAATGATTATAATAAAGTAATTCAATCAACCGATGCAACTTCAACTTATACAATCAAAAATATTTGTTTAGAATTTGATATTGTTTCTGATACTGAAATAACAAGACAAATAAGACAGCAAGTCGGTGACAAAATGGTTATTTTATACGATAGAATACTTAGGCACAGGAAAATAACTAAAAACAAATCTGATACTCTTTGGAATATTAATTTAAATGTACCAGCAAAAAGTATGAAAGGAATTCTTATGCTATTCGAAGATCCTGAAAGGACCAGCACAGAAGAATATTATAATCCAGAAATTACAAAAGTGGAAATGACAATAGAAGGGATTCCGAATCAGCTGTACAGTCAAGGAATGAAATCGTACCAACAGTGGGACGAAATAAATAAATTCTTTGCTTTGAATTCAAAACGAAATAAAGAAACAAATATGATTCTGAAAGATTTATATTTCACTGATACAACATTAGAAAAATATCTAACGACTAATTATGCATTATGGTTAGATTTACGTTCAACGGATGATAACTCACTACACGGTTCGGGTAGAAGAATTGAAAATGCATCAGAAGGCATCACAATTCAAAGAACGAAAGAAGCAGGAGTAGATGAGCCAATAAATGTTTATCTGTTTGTTATACAAGATGCGCAAATTAATTTTGAAGATGGTAGATTCAAAGAAGCTCATTATGGAAACAATAGAAATGGAATTACCCAAATATCCGCATAGTGCAATTATTTGTGGTCAAACTGGCTGTGGAAAAACAGAGTTTGTGCTAGATTTATTAGAATCAGAGTATGCTGGTGTATTTAGTCATATTGTTATACTTTGCCCGACCATTGAATGGAACAAGGCATACAAAAACAGATGTTGGATTGGTGATGTTAAAAAACCAAAAACAAAAAATATTATAATCGTAAAACCTATAACGTCAGATGGAACAGAAAAGCTTCAAGAACTATTACGGTTATTTTTTAAAAAATATGCCGTTTCCCCTACATTATACATCATTGATGATTGTAGCGCAACAAAAGAATTAACAAAGAAAAAAGACATGTTGTCTGAACTCGCTTTTTTTAGGCAGACACGTGGAACAATCGGTATGGGTTATATCGCAAAGATACAATTCAGTTTTGAAAGATTTAAGAGAACAAACAAAGTGGTTATGTATGTTCTACACAAAAGATAGAGATAGTTTTGAAAATTGTTTGAGAGAGAATGATGTTATTCCCACATTAGAAGAACGGCAAAGAATAAAGGAAGAATTAAAGAAAAAGAAACATCGTAAATTAATTTTGAAAACCGACCAACCTACTGATTATTGGGTGGTTGATTAAGTAATGCTTTAGTAATGCTTTAGTAATGCTTAAGTAATGCTTAAGTAATATAACAAAAAATAAGTAATGCTCAAGTAATATTACAAAAATAAGCAATAATAAAAAGCAATGCTTCTTGAAATACTGACAATTATAACAAACACTGCAGTCTTATCGGTAGTTGGATATGTGGTATATAATTATTTGAAAATAAAAAATAAACTATATAAAATGGATGTTAAAGAGCTACTTAAAGAAAACAATGATCAAAACAATGAAACAAAACGTGAAAGATTATCAGCCATTGTTGCTGGTGGAGGAAGTAAACAATATCTTGGTAAAGACTTACAAATGTCAGACATTGATACAATGACACCAGAACAAATAAACACACTATACTGCAGATACGAAGCAAGACTAGGGGCAAGTATGACGAAGACATTGTGTAATTCTTTTATTAACTTATATGTTATGGGTGTATCAAAATATTTTAATGTTGTTAATCCACCAAAACTAATACAAGATTTAGAAGAAGATCCATTTATCAATCACGCTTTGACTAGAACATGTTGTGAATTGTATTATAGATATGGAATGTATCTTGCACCGTTTACTGCAACGTTAACAACAACAAAACATCTGGATTTCCAGACTGATAAAAAAAGTGAAAATATTGACCTAAAAATGACGAGTGAAATAAATGAAAAAAACGAAAAACCCAAAAAGAGTATCTGCAGGTAAAAAAGGTGCAGAAGCAAAAAAGATAAAAGCTGAATTAAAAAGAAAAGAAGCAGAGCTTTTGAAGAAAGAAAATGTGGAACTAAAAGTTCCAAAGCAAATAATAAAAGATGATGATGATGTAAACGTATACAAAAATTACATACCATTATGTATATCAATTGTAGTTGTTGGATTAGGATTATATGTGTACATTGCTTAAATTAAAACATCTAATAAACAAGTTGCACCTGTAGTGCAAAACCCTGCACCTGTGATACGAAAAAAAGAAATCGACACATTTGAGTTTAATTAAAAAAAAAATTCTTATAAAAAATGGCAGCACAAATTGATGGAAAACAAATAGTAAACATGTTATATCATGCTGGAGTGGAAACACTATTAACAGTTGGTTATGAAGAATTAGGAAGAAAACTATTGGAAAGACCACCACCAAAAGTAGATTTAAATATGGCGGATATTGGTATGTTATCCATTGATATATTACTCGCAATGGCAACGAGAGATATGTTGGTTAAGCAAAAAATTATTTCAGAAAATATTATGAAATAATTATTTTATAAAATGGCTAGTGTAGTGGCGATGATGATTGGTGGAGCAATAGCGAATGCCTTTGCTTTTTCAGGTAGTAATTATTTATTTTCAAATATATATAAAAATTAAGATGCAGAAAAAGAGAAAGAAAGGCATGATAAGGCAACTGAACAATTAAACAAAGCACAAGTAAAATGGAATAATGAAAGAACACAAAGATTGAATTTTATTAATGAACAAAAACAAATAGGTCATGCAGAAAAAAACCTTTGATGATGTTGACCAAGCAATGAAACAATATAATTATGATACACATACAAATTTACAGGCATTACCTCCGAACCCTACATTAAGTGATTTTTATACTCAATCAGAAGATCAGAAAAATAGAGAGATTGCATTTGTTGTTGGTGCTATGGCATTAACTGGATTTGTTGCATGGAAATTAAATAAAATATAAAGATTAATTCCATAAGGTTGTGTATCTACTCCATTTTCGCATATATATCTTTTATCATCAAAAGGAGATAAAGAAGCTTTGTTTATTTCTTTTTACAAACATATTATGTTTGTCAGAATTTAAAGTGTACATCTTATTCATTTTTATTTCATTATTAAATAAACAATTTTTATAATCATTAAAATTTATATCTTTTTTAATTGTTGTTTTGCTAATGCTAATTTTTTTTTCTTCACTAAGATCAGTTAATGTAAAAGAATATGCTTTACTCCCCAGAAAAAGTATTTCATTCATAATTTTACCTTGTAATTCATCTTTAAACTTCCCTATTTTCTTTTTATTTTCTTCTGAATAAAGATTATGATTTTCTGGATAGTCTATTGTATCTAGTTTATTTTGTATTTGTTTCATATCTTCATAAATATTTTTAGTTTTAATGGATAAGAATATGCTATCGGTATTATGGACGATCAAAGGAAACCCACGATTAAAATTTTCATTTTCTGTAGATACATCATAAACTACTCTTTTTTGTTTACCTAATGGTATTATCTTTTTTACGTTAGCATATTGTTGTTTTTTTTGTTATATTTAAACGAAACACATTTGGTTTATCTTCTCTCGTATTGATATTACTATTATATCCTAGAGAAGTTATAAGATAATGTAAACACGAGAATGTAATTTTAGATTTTTGTGAAAAAGCGAATGCACAATTTTTTCCTTTTTTATAACCATCTCCCTGATAAAATCCTCTGAAAAAGAATAGTTTATAATTGTAATCATTATTAAGAATTTTATAAGGGATGAATTTCTCTTTTTTATCAGTATAAAATTTTTCAAATTTGATTGCCATTAACTTAATACTTCATTTTGGAACAATTCTATATACTTTAGATGAATTCATACAATCTATTATTTTAAAATCAGTTGGATATAATTCCTTACAGTATTCTAAACATGTATTTAAAAGGTTTAGATCTTGGTTATTTAAAGTCCAAGAATATTTTACTCCATAAATTCCGCTACTTCCATCGGCTAAAAAGAAACCTTCAATAAAACCTCTTTGTTCTTCTAAAGTTGACGGTTCTAATTTTAAGAAGTCTTCTTTTAAAGGAGGAGTATAAGAAATTTTATAATAAGCATTGAATAAAAGATTAGTATTTAACGATAAATCGTTAGGTTTAATAATTTCATTATTATCTTTTATTAAAGAATGATCTTCTGTTAGATCAACAAATCCTAATGGTGTAACAACTTTAAACATTTCTTTTTCTGTTTCATGTTTAATGATAGTTTTTATTTTATCAAATCCTTTACTCGTCCAAACTTCAATATTTATATATTTTAGTTTATGATAAAATTTATTATTTGAGTATTCATATTCATCAGTAATGTTTTCTATTTTTTTCTCAATAAATACTTTATTTTTATATCTTAAAATAATTGGAGTATCACCAGAAACGGAGTCTGATGCAACTAATTCATTTTTGGCCATAATTCATTAACTATATTATAATAAAATTGATACATTAATAACTTGCTATGATCTAATACAACTTGTCCTAAATAAATAGCTTTATTAAATTTAACAGAAGTAACAGTATTTACAACTGCAACAAAGTTTTCATTAAACATTATTGAATCTTTAAAATTAGGTTTGTTTATGTATTTCTTTGCTTCTTCTTTACTCGTTGTTAATTAGTTTCGCTTCTTCCTCTTATGTTTTCTAATGTTTTTTCCATAGAAAGAATTATTCATTAATTTCCAGAGGTCTTTTTCAAAATTAGATTTAGATTTTCTTCTTTGTTCAGTATTAAAATTAATATACTTCTTTAACCAATTACTTTCTTCAAATGATATAGTTCTGTAAACTTTTTTTTACTTTCATTCCTAGTTTAATATATTCTTTTAGAATACTATAATGAATAACATATTTCTTTTTATCATAAAATGTTAATAATAATTCTTTTTCTTTACCTAATGGCTTATCTCCTAATAAGTTTATTTGATAATCTGATAAATCTTTTTCATTTATTTTCATTTTCTCAGGAGCTAATGAATATTTCATTGTTTTAAACTTGCAATTATTGGGATATTCTAAATCACATTCTATTATACAACCCCTTCCTTTTGGAATATGTAAATAATAGCCTAGATCATTTTCCCATTTGAAATCATTGGTTGGTAGTTTCTGTGACATTGCCCAACCATATAAATTATTTGCATCTAGATTTAATAAATATATTTCTGTAAGATAATCATTTAAATTTTTACCATTTTTAATGCTTCTAAACATTCTTTCATTTCATTATCATCTAATATCCTATTACAATCACCATAATAATTAGGTGTATATTTATTGAATGCTTTTACATGTCTAGGTCCAAGAACGCCAGAAAACCCTCCTCTAATTCCGTTTTCTACCATTAATAACATTTCATAGTCTGTTAATAATTCAAATTCCACTCCTGTACATTTTAATCCACATTGCCAAGTTAATCCTGGTGCAGAGTAACAATAACATGGGTCTATTTCATGATTTGTAGAGAAAAAGGTTCTATACTTCTCAAAAGCATCTGCTAAAATTAAAACATCTGTTTTCAAATAAAGTTTATGATAGTCTAAAAGTGATTCACATTCATAAATTTCCCACACTTTTTGTGCATGAGCATATTCTTTTTCTGAAATCGTTTTTTGTGTTTGAGTTGAATAAAATTCATTTATAGGAGGTAATTATTTTTCTTTTAATCTTTTAATTGAATATATATATTCATATGGATAATAACCCTTTTGTTTTAGTAAAGAATCATCGCAATTAAATTCCTGTTCTAAAATAGGAAAGTCAACCATTGATTCTGCAATACCTGATAAACTTTTTCACATAAACCTATAGAATCTAGAAATCTTAGTTTTTTTATTTATAATTTGAACCGTAATCTATAGAAATATAATTTTCTGAAATTTGAATAGAAGTTTTACTTTGTTATAATCATCTTGATATTTCATTAGCTCCTCTATTAAAAAGTGGAAATCATAGTTTGAGCCATTATGAAAGAAAACAGGTATTAGCTTTCTTGTTTTACCTTCTTTTGTATTACATGATTGACAAGCTGCTCCTCTATATTTACCAGAAAGATGATTATGTTCTCTTACTTTGTTTTCCTTTTCAAATTCCTTTCCACATATATAACATTCTGTTGACTCTTAAATTCTTTTTCTTGTTGTTTACTTAAAATTGGTTGTTTCTTTTCTTTAAGGTAAATCTTATAAGTTATATCCTTGAAATTTTTTATTATTTTTTTCTACATATTTCTTTGCTGCATCATCACCAACATAAGAAAAGTATTGTGGTTTATAAATTTCTGGATAGTCAGACTGAACATAGATACCATAACTATTTACTGTTTGTTTTCTTATTGGATTGACATATGATTTATTTGGGTCAGGTTGGGAAGTAGATAAAGGGATACTATTCGATTCAAAATCTGAATAGATAACAAAAGGTAATCTATTTTTGAAATGATAGTTTATAAATTTAAGAATATTATCTTTCTTTGGCATATTAACTTTACAATAGTCATGATCTAGACATATCTCTTTATGTTTTTCTAATGTTTCTAGTCTTCGAAAACCTTGTAAACAGTTTCTACATGTGTGTTGTTTATTTCTATTTTTATCACATAGAAAACTATCTAAATCTTTGATTAAACAATAGTGTGTGTTTTCATTTTCTTCTATATATAAAAGATCAATTATATTTTCACTTTTCATATTTGAAATATAAACTGGGTATAAAGATTGTTTATTTGTTGGATTTTCTAATGCAAAACATTTATAGTTAAAATATTTTGTTTTTCTACTTTTGGGATATCTTTTATTAAAACAGGATATTCAATATTGGTCATATTAATTTCATTCTCATAAGGTTCATATTTTGTTACTCTCTCTTTATGATTATCTGCAGGATATAGTTTTGATAATACAGACCATAAAAAACATTTGTTATCTTTTGTGTTTTTAACATTGATAATATTACTTGATTTAAACTTTAAAGGTATATAAGATGAAGATCTGATAATTATATTTATATGTTTTTACTTCTACACTTTTAATATTTCTAAAAACAAAACCAGAACCTCTTTCTTGATACTCATCAATCCATGCTTCAAATTTATCTTTTAGTTTATTATAAAATTCATCTACATTATTATTTGATTGAATAACTTGAACAGGATGAGAGTAATAACTTTCTATTATATCAAATGATAATGCCATATTAAATTCAGAAGTAATTATTATCTTCACTTTAATGGGATATGATTGTATTTTAATTTTATCTTTTAATTTATTAATATAAGCAGTTATATCATCTTCATCTATGTCATCAATAATAGTTTCATTAATAACATTTTTAAATACTTTGGATTTATTTCTTGCCATTTTATTAGAATACAAATTTAATTATGTTCTAACGTAATATTTAAAATAATCAGGATTGCGAGAAATAAAATCTTGATATGCTATTTTATATTTTTCTTTATTATTTTGATAATGTAATTGTTTTCGTTCTCTGTCACAATCTTTACATTTTCCTCTATGTCCATCTGGACACGTTTTCTCTTTTGCAAATGAATTAAACGGTTTAAATGTTGAACAATATTTACAAACTTTTCCTTCCCTCATTTTATTAAAAAATAATTTTAATTATATTTAAAATGGAGCATCCAAAAATGTATTGTTTACGTTGTAAAAAGCATACTGAAAATGATTCAGTGAAACAAGTAACAACAACTAATAATAGACAAATGTTAAAAGGTATATGTTCTGAGTGTGGCTCTAACAAAAATACATTTATATCCAATAGAGATGATGATGATTTCGTGTTTAACGACGCATCAACCCTCTTTGTGGGTCATAAGCGTCAAACGGTTAATGGTTAACGGCATATCCAATAGAGAAAAAATAACAAATAAATTAGCAGATGAATTACATCATAGAGTTATAAGATCTTTTACTAAAAGACGTGTATATGTTCATTCAATAGATCAAACATGGGCTGTTGATTTGATAGATATGCAACAATATTCAAAACAAAATAAACACTATAAATATTTAATAGCAGTTATAGATGTTTTTAGTAAATATGATTGGTTAATTCCATTGAAAAATAAAACAGGAGTAACAGTAACTGAAGCATTTAAAACATTATTTAAGGAAAGAAAACCAATGTATATTTGGTCGGATAAAGGTTCTGAATTTTATAATCGACAAGTAAAAGAATTGTTAACAACAAATGAAATAGAATTGTACTCAACTGAAAATGAAGAAAAATCTAGTGTAGTGGAACGCTGGATAAGAACAATGAAACAACATATGTATAAATATTTTACTGCAAATGAAACTACTAAATATTATGATATGTTAGATAAATTAGTTGAAAATTATAATAATACAGTACATTCTTCTATTAAAATGATGCCTGTTGAAGCAAGTAAAGTAGAAAATGAATTAACAGTGTATAAAAATTTATATCAAGAAAAAGAAAAGAAAACTGAAAAACCTAAATTCAAAGTTGGGGATAGAGTAAGAATAGCAAAAAAGAAAGGTAAATTTGAAAAAGGGTTATACTATTCGTTGGACTAGAGAAATATTTGTAATTGAAGAAGTTTTAAATACAAATCCTGTTACTTATAAAATAAATGATTTAAAAGGCGAAGAAATCAAAGGTAGTTTTTATGAACAAGAATTACCGATTACTGAGTTTTAAATCATAGATGGTTTACTCTGAATATCATAAAACGTACAAAAATTTGTATCAAATGTTTCTTTTTTCCTATCACCAAGAACTGTTTTTATAAACTAACACGAATTGTTTGTTTCGTATCTGTTTGATATTTTTCTAAAAATTTAAAAACTTTATCCAATTTTTAAAATTAAAAAAATAAAATTAAACATTAAAAATGGATGATAATGAAAATGAAAGAAATGGAAAAATAGCGAAAAAATAAAAAACGTAAATAGAAAAATAGAACAAAAATTAAAAAAAAATTGAAGTATTTTTAAAAAATAATGGAATGAATAGTATTGATGAATTAAATGAAATTATGTTCGGATATGAATTCCAAGTAAATTTTGAAAAATTCCCCGAAGATTCTATTGTAAAATAAAAAATAAAAAAATTAAATTTAAAATTATAAAAATGGATGATATTGAAAATAAAAGAAGACGGAAAAATTATGGAAAAGCAGAATACCTAAGTAGGAAAATAATACGAAACTTTAAAAGAAAGGAAGATTTTTTAGAAAAAAATGGACTGAATATTAGTTATCGAGAAACTGGAATTTGGAGCGAATATTTTTTTCCAATTAGATTTTGAAAAATTCCCAGAAGATTCTGTTGTAAAAATACTAAAAATAAATCGTGTGAATTTAACTATCGATATATTAGGAGCTACAGTATATATTACTGGTAGTAGAAGCGATTTTTTTAAACGTTATTGGTGTAAATTTAGCAAAGAAAAACAAGGAAATGGGTTCAAAGAAATGCTTTATTTAATTAATAAAAAACGTTATATTTGTAAAAAGAACACTAAAGAAGACAATAGTGAGCTTATTCTAGGAGAAAAAGATTTTTCTCATAAACATTGTTTAGTATCAAGATATTATGAATTACATGATGAGGGTTTAGAAGAAAAATATGATAAAATATTATATATGGACAAGAAACTGAAAAGGAAACTATACGAAAAAATGAAAATAGAAAAAATGAAAAACATAGAATTTAAACATGCCAAACTTCTTTCTTTATATCGCAATTTGGAATTATATGACGACATTTAAATGAACAGCACGATGGAGGATTTGGTTGTTATAAACAGTGAAGATCCAGATGCATTCCATAACTAGATTATGTGAGCACAATGATTTTACATTGATCCTGCATCTCTAAATATACTTTGAGGTGAGCTAGACAAGTAATTCTTTTGTTTAGCTGCGTATTTTTTTTTCTCTCATTCCCTTACCCCAAATTGTTTCCTGTCGGATTTTAATTTTTTCCGAGGTCACTCTAGAGGTGTTTTTTTGGGGGAGGAAGTAAAAAAAAATTTTTTTAGGGGGGTGGTCTAGAGAAGCTAAAAATTTTTATAGGGTGGTCTGGAGAAGCTAAAATTTTTTTAGGGGGGGGGAGGTGGTCTGGAGAAGCTAAAAATTTTTTTTAGCTTCTTCAGACCACCACCCTAAAAAAATTTTTAGCTTCTCCAGACCACCCCCCCTAAAAAATTTTTTTAGGGGGGTGGTCTAGAGAAGCTAAAAATTTTTATAGGGTGGTCTGGAGAAGCTAAAATTTTTTTTTTGGGGGGGGGGGGGGTGTCTGGAGAAGCTAAAAAATTTTTTTAGGGTGGTGGTCTGAAGAAGTTAAAAAAAATTTTTATTGGAGGCTGGTCTAGACTCGTCCAAACCCTTATACTACTATTACCTTCCCATTTCTATTTTTCATGAAACACTTTTTTCTTCTAATTCCAATACCATTAATAACACTGCTTTTAAACTTCACGTTTTAGGACTAGCCTTTCCATTGATAACCAAACTTTTTGACCTTTGAACTTTGACCTATTTTTGGAAAAAAAAATAAGCACAAACATTAACCTTGACCATATTTCCAAAATAATTTGGCCTACCTTTATGAAACTTCACACACATACTTATCATCACGAGCTACATGCAATCAAAGTCATGCAATTTGACATAATTATCCCACCTTTTCTCTCGTTTTTTTTTTAACGTTTTTGTCGCTCATTTTAATACCACTTACAATACAACCTTCAAACTTCACATGGGTGTTTCTTAGGACAAGACTTTTTCCACTGATACCAGTAGGACCTGGGGCCTTGACCTTTGAACTTTGACCTATTTTCGAAAATGTCACCGAAAACTTTAACATTGGCCTTCTTTCCAAAAGTATTTGCCCTAGCCTCATGAAACTCGACAAAGATCTGTTTGATCACAAGAGCTACATTCTTGCCAAGATCCATAACTCTATCATGCAATTTGATTGATTTATCTCCCTTTGTGACATAGGAATAAACATCACTTTCAAGAATACGTTTTGGTCTCTCATTTAAATAACACAAACAATACAGCTTTCAAAATCCACGTGTTTGTTTGGGGAGCAAAACCTTTACATTGGTATAAAACGTTTTGACCTGTGACCTAGATTTTTGCACTTTGACCTAATTTTCGAAAATTTGACAGAACGCTTTAACTTTGGCCATATTTTTCCAAAAGTATTTGACCGAGTCTGGAAACTTGACATTCACCTGTATCACCAGAAGAGTTACATTCTGACCGAGTTCCACAATTCTATCATGCAATTTGATTGATGTATCTTCCTTTGTGAGATATTGAAAAACAGACGTGCTTGTGGTGTTCTTCTTCGTATTTCTGCTCAAAACATAGATTGTGGGTACTTGTTAAAACCGCCCGAGGTCGTTCTAACAAGTAGCCACAATCTATATATTTTTCAGCAGAAATAAGAAAAAATAATGTATACCCCTGCAAACTCCATTTTGCTATATAAAAGTCGGGTTTAAGCGGAGTCGAAATTATATAGGCGTGTTTTCGTGATATAACATGCAAGTTGAGTCATATAACCGTACTTACTCCTTCCATTGAGGACCTTGCCCGACGTCATTTGCTTTGGTTTGCATGCATAAATATATTTGACAAACACATCTACGTCTTTTTCGAATCTACTGTTCCAAACTGATCTCCCATCACTTAATGCTTCGGGTTTCGCTGGAGGGGCAAACATAAAACATTTTCTTTCCTTGAAATACTTTCTAATTAACAGCCTCGGAATGTTGTATCTCCGTATAGTGTCCGTTGAGCCAGCTTTGACGGTAAGCGCTTTCTCCAGGTACTGGTCAGGACTTATGGGATTGTTTTCGGCGTCCGTCACTTCTAGGATGTTGTCTCGAATCACCATAACGAACGAAGGAAAGAAAACATCGAAGTAAGAGTCGTCTCCATTTCCACTGTCTACTACAGTCATTGAGGTTTTTATCTCTTTCAGAAAAGTTTTCTTGTTAAGGATTTCTTGAACTGAGAAATGTAAATTATTCGTAATGTTTGGTCGACTGTTCGTCAGTCGACCCAAAGTTACAAAGCATAAAAACTCTTCAATGCTAAAATCCACGTCCACGTGACTATCACTGATTTGTAGGAAATCCAGGTAAGGTTTATTCCTAGATAATAGCCGAGCTAATTTCATCGCTGTGAGGTCAGCTTGTTGCCTAATAGGATCATCTATAGAAACTGTTGTTGGGTTTTGCAAACAGTGTCAACCCAGATCAGACAATCAGGGTCTAGACCGTTTGCTCACAGTGTTGGAATTCAAGAGTCAGTCTGATTAGGGTCTTAACTGTTTGCTTACAGTGCAGGAATGTAAAGTGCCAATGAAATAATAGGAGTGTAAGTACTGTCCAGTCTACACTCAGAAAGAATTGATCCACCAGTGCTGTTTCTGCTTTGATTCTTTTAAGGGGGTGGGAACACCATCAGGGGAGGCAATTCCTGCAAAATATTTTGTCTCCTATGTCAATAGGAGTCAACTCTTAAAGGATTTTGTTTTGTTTGTTTGATTTGAGGTTCCACGTCCCCGTCAACACTATTAGGTAATTTTGGAGACATTGCTTCCAATTTTGTGGGACTTGTACCCGACATTGAGATGAAATGACATCTCAAGCCCTGCCGCCCAAATGAAACCAAATGAAACCAATTAGGTTTATAAGCACCGCTTTGCCTGGGCAGGATTAGATCATCTAAGCGGTTTACCAGTACTCGTGTGCGAGCTCTGCGTTGAAGCATCAGACAGCCCATATATTTCTTCAAGCCCCGATGGGCGGGGGCCGCATCAACAACTCTTAAAGAGGCCCTGAGAAGCAAATTCTTTCCTTTAAGGGTAGATGTCTTTTTTCAAGAAGTCCCGAAAGTTGTCTCTCTTTGAAAATGGTGGAAAAGTCTGCCAGGTGTTCCCATTCCCCTTAAGTATTTTAGAAGTTTGTCTTTGATAATTAAGGTCAATAGTACGTAAATATGCTCTCCCATAGAATTTATTTTGCATGCTAGTACATCTCAACATTCTGCATCGAAATATGCAATAAAAACTATATGTTACCAAGTTCGTTTGGGCGCCATGACTGCGCAAAAATAAGAATCGTTTGTATAGAAAGCAATGGGACTCCAATGAAAATTGTTGAATTTTCAAGCTTTAGTGTCAGAAGCAAATAAATTGACAGATAGAATTGTTCTAAACAAATAATAATGAAATTTTGCGTCGTATCCATTGTTGATCAGAATGTGAGGCGAAAAGAGTCCTTGACTGCCGAGTTAGCAGTTACTTTATTCACTTGGCGTAATTTGTAAATAACGTTTCAGCATTGTACCGTCAATGTTCCTGTAAGATGTAAAATAATACGAAGTGCAACCAGAACATAATGCTAAACATCGTGCATAGGCCAACAGGACAGAATATAGGAAAATATAACATTACTTTTTAAGACCGTGGTAAGTTATGGCATTTTCCCTGTATAAATTCGGAATAAACTTTATTCCTACGTTAACATCGATTCTGTGTGCCTATGAGAAATCCTTTGGTAACATCACGGAAACACGCCTATATAATTTTAACCCTCCACTTTTATATTGTAAAAGTGGGGTTTACAGGGGCAAACCTTATTTTTCTTATTTCTGCTCTAAACTATAGATTCAGAGTACTCGTTAGAACCGCCTCGATTAGGCGGTTTTATCGGGTACCCACAATCTATATTTTGAGCAGAAATAAGAAAAATATTGTAATTGTTCATCGGAAAATTTTCGTTTTTTTTTTTGTTTTTTTTTATTTGGCGATAAAAGTTGCAATGTATTTGAATTGGCGTGTTTTCGTAATGGAAATGTTCTGCTTATGCCCACATTAACGGTTTTAGTAAAAATGATAACAAGAAAAGATATGACAAAAAGTGACATATGAAGCGACTCGATTGTGATTGCATTGCACTATTTTGGAAAGGAACATGCAATGAAATCTTATAATTCAACCGTTCAGTTATAAACTAGAATTATTTGACCGTGTCGACATGAAAACTGAATTTGCAGTATCATATTCAACATGACCGGTTGTCTTGTCCGTTTGATCATGTTTGTGGAAAACTGTATTGACTTTAACAGTGTAACAGAGTTGAATTCGACAATGACTGATCAAGGGGCCCAGCCTTTGGGATATAACAAACCGACAAGCGCAATCAACAAAGAGACTGGTCTTCTTTATACATGTACTTAGCACCCTCCTTTTCATCATCAAGAACAACAGGAGTCCATTAATTCCGTGGGTGTTATTATTATTATTATTATTGTTATTATTATTATTATTATTATTATTATTATTATTATCAACTCAATCATCGTTTTCTATATTTATTATTATTACTTATGAATTTTCAGCACGTGTTTGTTCATTTTTTCCAACACATATATATCAATAATAATAAAAATAATAACAATAATATTCAAAATAATAATACTTGTTGTAAAAATAGCAGTAGCAGTTGAAGTAATGGTGGAAATAGTAGTAAGTATAATTATTATAATTATCGATTGGATTAGTGAAATTATTATTATCATAATCATTATTGTAGTAGCAGTAGTAGTTGAAGTAGTGGGAGTAGTAATAAGTGTAGTATTGTTTGTTTGATATGAGATTTAACTCCCCGGCACCACTATTTAGGTCATTTTGGAGCCACTGCTTCCAATTTTGTGGGAGTTTACCCTACATTGAGATGAAATGACCAAGTTTTGCAGCCCAATGAAACCAATACATGAATAGTCCTATATGCATGAACAGTCCGACTCGCGCCACTTTGCCTGAGCAGGCCATTAGTAAGAGTTGTAGTTAGAGTATAATTATTATTATAATTGTTTTAGTATTAAAATTATCATTATCATAAATAGCAGAATTAGTAGTAGTTGTTTGTTTGAATCCCCGTCAACACTATTTAGGTCATTTTGGAGACGTTGCTTCCAATTTTGTGGAGCTTTTATCCCGCATTGAGACGAAATGTCATCTCAAGCCCTGACGCCCAAACAAACCAAAATGTTTATATGTAGGGGCTGTCCGACTCGCACCATTTTGCCTGGGCAGTCTTAGACCCTTTTAGCGGTTTACCAGTACTCATTTGTGGTCGGTTTCAGTTCTGCGTGGAAACATTATGCAGCACATTTTATTTCTGCAGTCCCCGATGGGCAGGGAACCCTTGTAGTAGTTGTAGTTTCATTCTTTTCATCATCGTTTTCATTATTAACATTATTATCAGTAGTAGTAGAAATAGTAGTTGTTGTTGTTGTGTTATTATTAATATTGTGTACATAGCTGCTACTGCTACTACTACGACTACTACTATTACTACTACAACTACTAATATTATTATATCTACAACCACTGCTACTACTCCTGCTGTTGTTGCTATCACCAATATTATTACTTCTACTACTACTGCTTCTGCTCCCTCTGCTAATGCCATGTCTGGTCAGTCTGCAATGGTGTCATGTTATCCCGTCGTTTTGCATGCTTCAAATGTCTGGTCAGTTTGCAATGGTGTCATGTTATCCCGTCGTTTTGCAGGCTTCGAATGAATACTGTTATCTCAGAAAATAAGTAGTCTGGTCAATTTGCGGTGCTATTTTGTGAACTGACCATCCTACTAACTTCAATAACAATAGTATTATGTCAGAAAATGGTTTTGTTTGGGCACGTTTTTATATACGCAGTTAACTCGTCATCCTGTTTGCTTGAAGTGGAGTAACATTCTGTCAAACAATCGTTATTTCCTATCAGTTAGTTATGCTATCTAGTAAGATCGTCATTGTGTTGGCTTCAAGTGGAGTTATTTTCTGTTAGAAAATCGTTATGTCTGATCAGTTAGTTATGCTATCTAGTAAGATCGCCATTGTGTTGGCTTCAAGTGGAGTTATATTCTATTAGAAAATCGTTATGTCTGATCAGTTAGTTATGCTACTACCACTAGATTAGATCGCCATTGTGTTGGCTATAAGTGCAGTTATATTCTATTAGGAAATCGTTATGTCTGATAAGTAAGTTATGCTATCTAGTAAGATCGTCAATGTGTTGGCTTCAAGTGCAGTTATTTTCTGTTAGAAAATCGTTATGTCTGATCAGTTAGTTATGCTATCTAGTAAGATCGTCAATGTGTTGGCTTCAAGTGCAGTTATTTTCTGTTAGAAAATCGTTATGTCTGATCAGTTAGTTATGCTATCTAGTAAGATCGTCAATGTGTTGGCTTCAAGTGCAGTTATATTCTGTTAGAAAATCGTGATGTCTGATCAATTAGTAACACTGACTAGTAAACTCGTCATTATATTGTCTTCATGTGCATTTTCATTCTGTAAGAAAATCCTTATATCTCCTCAGTTTGTTATATTGTCATCTTAACTCATTAAGTTTTGTTTGAATATCGACTGGCGAATCTGACCACCACTCTACTACTACTACTACTACTACTACTACTACTACTAATACTATAACCACTTAAACTTCTACTACTTCTACTACTACTACTATTACTTTTACTACTGCTGCTGCTACTTTTACTCCTACTACTACTACCACTGCTACTACTACTACTGCTACTACTACTACTACTACTACTACTACTTCTACTACGTCTACTACTTATACTATTACCAACACTACTACTAATTCTACAACACCTAGTACTGCTACTGCAGATGCTTTTACTACTACTTCTGCCACGTCTTCTTCAAAAATTTATATTGACAATACCACCACCAAAACCACCATCACCATCACTACTGCTACTACTACTACTACTACTACTACTACTACTGCTACTACTGCTACTACTACTGTTGCTACTTCTACTGCTGCTGCCCTTTCTGCACCCCCACCCCCACACCCATCAGGGCTTAGAGAAACAGATTAGGTTGCATGGTTGTACTATTACAATGCCTACTTCGACTATTTCTACTACTGCTACTACTACCACTACTGCTACAACTACTACTAAAACTACAACATCTAGCAATATTACCACAACTACTGTTGCTGTAGGTGTTATTATTATCATTACAACCGCTGCTTCTAATAATGCAACTGCTAATACTATTGCTGTTGTTGCTACTACTAATTTTATTATTGCTACAAGTATTGCTTCTTCTGCTGCTGCTCTACTTCTGCTACTACTCCTATTACTACTTCTTCAAATGCAACTATTATTATGTGTCCCTCTATTACTACTGCTATACTTCTACTACTCTGCTACTACTACTACTTTTACTACTACTACTACTTCTTTAACTACTACTTCTATTACTTAAACTACTACTACTACTACTACTACTACTACTACTCCTACTACTACTACAACAACTACTACTACTACTATTGAGGCAGTTTCTACTACTACTGTTATCACTACTACTACTTCTACTACTACTATATCTTTCTACTTTTAATATTACACCTAATACTGTAACTCCTCCTCCTCCTCCTCCTCCTCCTCCTCCTCCTACTACTACTACTACTTTTAACATTGCTGCTACTATTAGAACTACTAGTGTTACTACCACTCCTACTTCTACTATTACTACTGCTACTACTGCTGCTGCTTCTCTTTCTTTGCCCCCACCCATGGGGGCTTTGAGAAACAGATAAGGTTGCAGGGTTCTACTTCTACAATTAAAAATAAAAAATGGGTTCCTTTAAGAGCAATGAAAACATTCATAAGAAAGAAGATGGGTCAAACGTCGTAGTTTCAGCTAATAAAGCCTCATCAGTGACCCTGTAATGATCCGACAACGAAAGCCAGGGGAAATATACTGCAATTTTGCGAATTTCGAATAGGCAGTCGATTCAAAGACTGATATAAATCAAAATGGGGTCCAAATAATTAAAAACCTGTCTAGAATAAGAGTCTAAACCAATAATTTATTTCTGATTTCTCAAAATATTCACGCTGATCTCAAAGGACCAAAAGTAAAATATAAACTGCACTATGGTTGTTTCCACTACTAACTAATACTACGACTATAACTACTAATACTTCTACTACTACTACTGCTTTTACAACTACTGCTTCTGATGCAACAACTACTACTATTGCTGCTGTTGAAAAAACGTTTATTATTACTGCTACTGTTACTTCTTACACTACTGCTGCTTCTACTGCTACCACTACGACTACTACTATTACTACTGCAACTACTAATATTATTATACCTTCAACTACTATTACTACTCCTGCTGCTGTTGCTACCACTAATATTATTACTGCTTCTACTACTACTTCTAGTGCTGCAGCCACAGCTACCGTGTATGACTACTACTACTACTTCAACTACTAATACTACTGTTTCCAAGGCAACTACTATTTCCTGTCCTACTTTTAGCACTGCTATGCTCCTACTATTACTAATCCTCCTACCTTCACCACCACTACCACTTCTACTACTTCTTCTACTACTACTACTAGTACTATTTCTACTTCTTCTACAACAGTAACTACTTCTGCTGCAATTACTTCTGCTTGTGGTACTACTACTACTGCTTCTATTTCTGTGCCCTTACCAATCTGGGCTTACAGAAACTGATTAGATTGCATGGTTCTACTACTAGAAGGGCTACTGTAACTTCTACTACTAGTACTTCCACTACTACTACTACTACTACTACTACTACTACTACTATGGCTATTACGTACACTACTACTACTACCTCTACTACTACTACTATGGCTACTACTAACACTACTACTACTTCTACTACTACTACTAATACTACTACTACTACTCTGCTGTTACTACTACTACTACTTCTTCTTCTTCTACTTGTTTTTTTGTTTGATTTTAAGTTCAACGTCCCCTTCAACACTGTAAAGATCATTTTGGAGACGTTGCTCCCAATATAGTGGGACTTTTACCCGACATCGAGATGAAATGAAAGCTAAAGCCGCCCGATGAAACCAATAGGGTTTATAAGCATGGGCGGGCCGGGTCGCACCGCATTGCCTGGACAGGCTTAGATCCTCTAACCGGTTTACCAGTACTCGTGTGCGGGTCGGTTTCAGCTCTGCGTGGAATCATCATGCAGTCCATCTATTTCTTCAGGCCCCAATGGGCGGGTCTTCTTCTACTACTACTACTACTACTGCATGTACTATACTAGTCCAACATCTGCTTCAAAGGTTACACTATCAAATTTCCTTCTAATACTACAACAACAACAACAACATCTACTACTACTACTACTACTACTTCTTCTACTACTACTATCAGAACTCCTTTTGTTTGTTTGATTTGAGGTTTAACGTCCCCGTCAACACAGTATAGGTCATTTTGGAGACGTTGCTTCGAATTTTGTGGGACTTTTACCCACCAATGAGATGAAATGACATCTCAAGCCATGTCGCCCAATGAAACCAATAGGGTTTATAAGCATGGACGGTCCGCCTCGCACTGCGGTTCCTGGACAGGCTTAGATCCTCTAAGCGGTTTACCAGTACTAATATATGGAGTGTTTCAGCTATGCTTGGAAGCATCATCCCATATATTTCTTCAAGTCCCCAATGTTAGAACTACTAGTGCTACTACTACTACTACTACTACTACTACTACTACTACTACTACTACTACTACTACTACTTCTTCTACTACTACTTCTACTACTGTTGCTGCAGCTGCCTGCTGCTGCTTCTCTTTCTTCGCCCACACCATGAGAGACAGATAAGGTTGCAGGGTTCTACTACTACAAAGGCTTCTACTACTACCACTACTTAGTAATACTACGAATACAGCTACTGCTACTTCTACTGCTACTGCTTTTACAACTACTACTGCTGATACAACAACAACTACTACTACTACTGCTACTACTACTAATATTATTACTGCTACTACTACTGCTTACACTACTACTGCTGCTACTGCTAGTACTTCGATTCTACTAGTACTACTACAACTACTACTATTGTTATATCTACAACTACTTCTACTACTCCTGCTGCTGTTGCTACCGCTAATATTATTCCTGCTATTACTGCTACTGCTACAACTAGTACTATTACTACTACTACTGTTGCTGCAGGTGTTATTTTTGTTATTATTATTATTATTAAAACCGCTGCTTCTACTACTGCAACTACTGCTACTACTGCTGCTGTTGCTACTACTAATTTTATTACTGCTACTGCTGCTGCTTCTTCTGCTGCTACTGCTACTTCAACTTCTATTACTACTTCTTTAAATGCAACTATGATTATGTGTCCTTTAATTACTACTGCTTTACTACTACTACTACTACTACTACTACTACTAGTTCTACTACTACTACGGCTAGTAGGTCTACTACTACTACTAGTTCTACTACTACTACTACTACTACTACTACTATTACTACTACTACTATTACTATTACTACTACTACTACTACTTCTTCTTCTACTACTATTACAACACATACTTCTTCTACTTTAGCATATACTTCTATTACTTAAACTACTACTACTGCTAGAAACCTCCTAGGTGTAGTGGTTCCGATACTCGCCTTGTAAACCATGGATCGAAGGCTGCTTCTACTACTCCTTCTGCTACTACTACTACTGCTGCTAAAACTACTAATACTGTCGCTGCTGTTGCTACTACTAATATTATTACTGCTACTGCTACTACTTATATTACTGCTCTGCGGCTACTGCTACTACTAAGACTACTACTATTACTACTACAACTACTAGTATTATTATATCTACAACCACTGCTACTACTCCTGCTGTTGTTGCTATCACCAATATTATAACTTCTACTACGACTACTTCTGCAGCCACTGCTAATGCTACGACTACTACTAGTAGTACGACTTCTCCTACTAATACTACTATTCAAAGGATACTGCAATTACCTATCCTAATATTACTACTGCTATGCCCCTTCTACTACTAATCCTACTTATGCTACTACCAATACTGCTACTACAACTACAACTAGAACTAGAACTACTACTGCTCTACTACTACTACTACTACTACTACTACTACTACTACTACTACTACTACTACTACTTCTACTACTACTACTTCAACTGCTGCTACTACTATCCAAAATGACCTTTACAGTGTTGACGGGGACGTTAAACCATAAATCAAACAAATAAAAGGGTACTAGTATTAATTTTCCTATTATTACTTCTACTATTACTACTACAACTATTACTACTTTTACTACTTTTACTACTACAACAACTTCTTGTACTGCTAATGCTGCTGCTTTTAATACTTCTTCTGCTAGTGCTCCACCAACAATTTATATTACCATACCACCACCACCACTACTACTACTACTATTACTACTACTGCTGCTCTTTCTCAGCCCCACCCATTGATGCTTTGAGAAACAGATTAGGTTGCATGGTTCTACTACCACAAAGGCTACTACTTCTAGTACTACTACTACTGCTACTAATTCTACTACCACTAAAAGCCTCAGTGGTGTAGTGGTTACGCTACTCGCCTTGTAAACCAGGGATCGCAGGATCGATCCCGGGCTTCTCCAGGCTTTCGGGTGAGTCTTTAAACCGAGGTCCTGTCTCCGTATGACTTTAGCTGTTGGTGGAACGTAAAACTCAAACTCAGTCTCTCACTCTACTACCACTACTACTACTACGACAGTGCAAGTCTTGTTTGGAAACCATATCCTTTAAACTACGCCCAAGAGCGGGACAGTAATATGGATGAAAACGGATAACCTAACTGGGCCGAAACGACTGAGGCCGAAGTGACCTGGTGGTACTGGATTTTACCTGATATAGGTCACAACAACATAATGCGTTTTCAACAGCATGAAACGATCAATTGAAATAATACAATGATGGTTTAATTCGACAACATTGCCAACTTAGCAGATATATTTCTTTACTGATATAAAATTACCATTGAAGACAATGGAATAGCGGGTTTACAAGTCATCATTACAGACTAACAAAATTATACGAATTTCTGAATATAAATTATAACTGCACCTGAAGCGAACAGAACGACGGGTTAACAATACAGCCTTACTAATGGACTATCATATTAATTGCCTGACAGAATATTACTGCAACTGAATCCAACATAATGACAAATTAACAAAAAAGCATTACTAATGAACTCATAAAACGATTTCTTACAAATAAATAACCGCACTGGAAGCCAACATAATGGCAAGCAAACTAGATAGCATGGCTACATGATCAGATATAATGATTTTTTGATATAATAATACTTCACTTGAAGCAAACAGGACGACGAGTTAACTACGTATATTACACAGTGACCAGACAAAATCGTTCTTTGAAATTAAACCATTGTTGTTGAAGTAAACAGGATGACCAGTTCACAAAACAGCATCGCAAATTGACCAGACATGACCATTTTTGACAGAATATAACTTAAATGGAAGCTATTTAGATGACAAGTTAACACAATAACATGACAAACAAACAAGACAACATAATAAACCAACAATATGTAATGAATAAGAGCATAACATAATGGTATGTCAACAGAAC
Organism: Lucinisca nassula; assembly: GCA_963580285.1. Lineage (NCBI taxonomy): Eukaryota > Metazoa > Mollusca > Bivalvia > Lucinida > Lucinidae > Lucinisca > Lucinisca nassula. The sequence goes on from OY757016.1 coordinate 74,387,135, forward strand.
ATGATGCCATATCTCGACATAAGATAGTTGAGGCGTTCCATAGCTGTGGGTTAATTGTATCGATTCCTTATCATTGCCTTCTATTTTATACGTTCACGGTTAACCAGTACAGTGCACCTTCTTTCGCCAGAAACTGACAACTGCCCTTCTTGAATCAGCGGGAGGGAGAGAATGACCGTAGAAAAGATTCCATAGTCCATCTCATCTCCATGAAAGAATGTTGCCGACCCCGGCAGGTATCGAATCCATATGGAATTAATAAGGGCGAATGATTCCCATACCTGACAAATAGTGCACCCTCGGAATGGGTTATCTAGGTGGTGCATATAAATTTAAAACTTAAATCTGCTAAAAGTCCAACAAAATTGGAAGCAACGTCTCCAAAATGACCTATACAGTGTTAACGGGGACATAAAACCTCAAATCAAACAAACAAAACCCTTAATTTATGGGGTGCCGTTTTACAATTTAATGCAATTTCGAGATATCAATAATTTTATTATAGATATCTATAAATCAATTATAGATATCTATAAATCAAATTATAGATATCTATAATTAACATGGATATCTATAATTATCAGTATTTTTATATCATAAAGTGTAATCAATGATATATATTATATATTTCTTGATATCTATAAATTTGTTTTATGATATCCATTATTCCTTTGCATATATCGATATCAAAATTCAAATTATAGATATCTGTAATCATAATAAATGACATATATTTTCAGTTTATAGATATCTTAAAATGTAAAGAATTATTGCTATCTAAAATAAGGTATATAATTATTTTGATATCTTATATGTCATCCGATTTATGGATTTCATTAGTTAAATTTGTTTGTATGAGTTGAGGTTTTACACCCCATCAACACAATGTTTGAGACACTGCTTCCAATTTTATGGGACTTTTACTCGACGTGAGATGACATGACTTCCCAAGCCCTGCGTGCCAAAACAAACCAAAATGTTTTATATGTAGGGACGGTCCGACTGGCCCGACTTTGCCGTGGTAGGCTTAGTCCTTCTAAGTGATTTACCGGTATTCGTGTGCGGTCGGTATAATCTCTGCGAGGAAACATGAGGCAGCCCAATCTATTTCTCCAACCCACATTGGGCGAGAAACTCGGGTGTCTAAAAAGTAGACTGCGGTACATTTTTTGTAAATGATAGACCCTTTTGGCACATGTTAGAACTCTTGATGAGTTCTGCTGTTTTTTTTTTTGTTTTTTTTTTTTTTTTTTTTCATTTGTCAGGTTGTAACCGGAGCCATTCATATATCCTTTGGGTCTTATGGCTTCGGGTATGCATCTTACAGTCAATAACTATGGTCACATCGCATGGTGGGGTCGGGGGATGGTACTCTGAATTTTGCCTGCTACACAAGCTGGGCCCCGGCATCTAATGGCGACCAAAATATACCAATACTGACAATCCCCCCCCCCCCCAATTCATGCCCATGTAACTGACTAAATCTTTTTCTCTAAAACCCAAAGAAAGACTCATAAATAAAAATCTAAACCATAAAAATATTCCCAGCTCATATAAAAATAGCCATCTGAGGAGATGGCAAATCCCCCGACCAAAAGCGAATATAGCCTTCAGATAGAAATTGCAACAGAATTAAAACACACTGGTAAGCCCATAGTATATTTTGTATATGTACTGTTTATTGATATGTTTATTTATCGCCTAATGATACAAAGGATCGCTTCTGAACATGATGAAGATCCAAGATTTCCTATGCACAAAGTGCAGGTATACTGAATTTTGGTGTCCCACATGAAATGCCTTTTCAACCTTGTATATGCATGTACAATTGTTGCAAGTACCAGCAATATATCCCAAAGGTACTGGAGTTTTAGCCATCACAAGATTATACTGTCAGAGGAGATAACTCTCTTAAACCAGGGCACTCAGAATTGTGGTTCTTTTGCACGCCTGCTTAACCTCATGTATACCTGTACCAAGTACAATCAATATGTCTCAAAGGGTATTGGAGATATTGTGATCACAAGGTGGTCGTACTGTTATATTGAAAGGGGAGATAACTAATACCACAGCACCAAGAGTTGTGGTTCTTGCGTATGACATGCCTTCTATACAATTGTGCCAAGTTCCTTCAATATATCTCAAAGGGTACTGGAGTTATGGCCATCACAAGTTTATATTGTCAGAGGAGATAACTCAAAAACCAGGAGACCCAAAGTTGTAATTCTTGCGCATGACACACCTGCTTAACCTCATATACATCTCCACCAAGTACCATCAATATGTCTCAAAGGGTATTGGATGTATGGTGATCACAAGGTGGTCATACTATTATATTGGAAGGGGAGATAACTCAAATACCACAACACCCAGAGTTGTGGTTCTTAGGCATGACACGCCTTCTCCACCTTGTCCACAATTGTGCCAAGTTCCATCAATATATCTCAAAGGGTATAGGAGTTATGGCCATCACAAGGTTATAATGTCAGGGGAGATATTTAAAAAACAAGGGCACCCAGAGTGGTGATTTTTGCATACAACACGCCTGTTTAACCTCCTGTACAACTGTACCAAATACCATCAATATACATTGGAGATATCGCAACCACAAGGTAGTGATTCTTTTTTATTGGAAGGGGAGATAACTAAACAAACATGTCACCTGGAGTTGTCGTTCTTGCGCATGACACGCCGTCTCACCAGTGTGAACAACTGTGCCAGGTACCATCAATATATCTCAAAGGGTATTGGAGTTATAGCCATCACAAGATAGTCACTCTTTTTTATTTGAAGGGGAGATAACTAAAAAACCATGGCAGCCAGAGTTGTGGTTCTTGCGCATGACACGCCGTCTCAGCCTTGTGAACAATTGTGCCAGGTACCATCAATATGTCTCAAATGGTATTGGAGTTATGGCCATCACAAGGTAGTCATTCTATTTTATTAAAAGGGGAGATAACTAAAAAATTATTGCAGCCAGAGTTATAGTCTTGCGCATGACACGCCGTCTCAGCCTTGTGAACAATTGTGTCAAGAACCATCAATGAATCTCAAAAGGTATTGGAGTTATGGCCATCACAAGGTTGCGTCTACGAACGGACAACCGGACGGACGGACGCCAGGCTGATCGCTATATCCCCCGAACCTATTCGGTCGGGGCTAAAAAGGAAAATTCAGAGTATTTTTAGGATAGTATAGTTGTGGGATACAGTTTCCTTATAGTATAAAGGTGTTGGATAATGATGATGAAACAACTATTCAGAAAGATGAATAACTTTAACTGCAACATGTTAATGGCAAACATTTTTATAACCAGTTCACAAATCACGGCCTGTAACCTGTTAAGGAAGAATTTGCATAAATGTTTGAGACATCGCCATCTTTACGTGAGATTATTTCAAATGTCATAGACATGCGCAAATCAGTCACTTTTTCCTGTCAGTAATGTGTATGACCACCTCGAGCAGCACAACACTCCTGGCATCGCCGAGGCATGCTGCAAACCAAATTATGAACAGTTTGTAAAGCTAGTGTTTCCCGTTCATGCTAAGGATGTTTGTGAGTTCTTGAATAGCCATTGGTGGATGATTGCCCTGTGAGCTACGTCTGTAATGAATGTCCCACACATATTCTATTGGGTTTTAGTCGGGAGAACGTGCCGGCCAGTCCATTGCTTCAATAGTTTCTCGATTAAGGTAATCCTTGCATATTCTTAGCAGTTTGGGAGGCGTGCATTATCCTGCATCAGAATGAAATTGTCACCGATTGCCCCAGCGAAAGGCTTCACAATAGAATCTAGAATTTCACCTCGATACCGTAACGAAGTCAATGTACCTCCGTTTATCACGTTCAAGTCCGTTCGGCCTTCATAAGAAATTCCACCCCATACCATCACTGACCCCACTCCATATCGGTCTGTTTCCACTATGTAGCAGTCCTCGTATCGTTCTCCGGGTCATCTCTGGACTCGAACACGTCGATCACATGCTCTCAGGTGAAATCTGCTTTCGTCCTAGAACAGAATTTTACGTCAGACTTGCAATCGCCAGTTCCGATGTTCTTTGGCAAACTTTTATCGCCGTACACGATGTTGCCTGGTGAGAATAGGCCCTCTTGCCGGACGTCTGGCCCTCAGGTCATCTCCATGTAACCTTTTACGTATTGTTTGTTCGGATATGCTTTGACCAATTGCATGCTGAAAATCGATTTTTAGCCTTCTGGCCGTGTACTGCCGATTTCGCAGCGCTGGATTTCGAAGATATTGATCTTCCCTTTGTGACGTCATGCGGCGTCGGCCTTGATTTTCATTTTTGATTTTTATTTGCCTTCACTGCAGCAGGTGTTGTGCCGTGTGGCGGCCGTAAAACGTTTCCCCGTACATCAACCATAGGGCAGTTTATATTTTACTTTTGGTCCTTTGAGATCAGCGTGAATATTCTGAGAAATCGGAAATATTTATTGGTTTGGACTCATATTCTAGACATGTTTTTAATTATTTGGACCCCATTTTGATTTATATCAGTCTTTGAATCGACTGCCTATTCGAAATTCGCAAAATTGCAGTATGTTTCCTCTGGCTCTCTTTGCCGGGTCATTACAGGGTCACTGATGAGGCTTTATTAGCCGAAACTACGTAGTATGACCCATCTTCTTTCTTATGAATGTTTCCATTGCTCTTAAAGGAACTCATTTTTGATTTTTATTTGCCCTTTTCGTCTAGTAAACTCGACCGCCTTCTGGTAGCGTCTCCGTAGCCTGACAACGGCACTTCTCTCGATACATTAAAGCGTTCAGCAACGATCCTTTCGGTGTAACCACTTTCAAACAAAGCGACAGCTTGAGCGACCACAACTGCTTCTAAGAACCGCCTAACACCATATGAAGTCACTATGAAGCCCAAAAATAACGCATAACCGAAGGATTGACGTGTTTCTGACCCAAACTCAAATTTTGAACTGATCGCCCCATACCGAATTTCAGCCGTTTTATAGGGGTATCCGTGCTGAAGCTCACATTATTGCATTGCACGTAAACCTCGCTTCATGACGTTTGCATGAACATTCTTAAGAAATGTCACCTTAAAAGAGTGCCTTTTCTTGAGTTTGAAATTTGCCAAGCGGTGATGTTATACAGGCTTAAAAGTGTGCTCCTTTAATTGTTTCGAGCAGTGTAGTAAAACGGCACCCTATACTTCGCCTGTTTAGCCATTTATAGGGGTGCGTTTGCTAGGGACTGAACATTTGTCCTCACCAGCTACACATATGGGCCCCGTCATGGGGTGACCATAGCAAATGCTTGTCTTCCATTGACCAAATTTTGTGTTTGTAATTATTTGATTTTGTATTTTTCATGTTCCATGTATGTAATTCAATGTAGTAAATACTTACCTCTGAAGAAAGCGAAAGCGTTCTCAGGTACAAGTTAGGTTTTTTGGCTGTTAATGATAGGGGACAGCAGTTCCTATAGTTCCCATAAATGCCTAATGAAGACTAGAAGAAACCTTTGTATATACGCAGTCTGATCTAGTAGTCCTCACTGTACACCCTATGGATAAATAGGGGCCCAGAGCAAAATTATTGCAAACTGTTCCTCAGCTGCCACGAAGAAGCCTCCGTGGTGTACTGGTTATGCTACTCGCCTTGTTAACCAGGGGTCGCAGGTTTGATCCCGGGTTTCTCCAAACTTTCGGATGAGTCTTTAAACCGAGGTCCCGTCTCCGTATGACCTTAGCTGTTGATGTGACGTAAAACTCACTCACTCAGCCGTCACCAAGTACTCATCTTATCTGTTCTTCCTATCAAAGAATTGATAAACTATTGATTTTCCCTAAGCAAGCCTCTTACCTCATGTAGAGACTGGACTTCTCTGTCAGCACTGAGGGCTACATAATAGAATGTAATAAAATCAAAGTCCTCAATAATCAAGAATATTTGCATAAATAGATAGTTAATGAGATAGAGGGAAATTGAAAATGCAATTGGATTGGATGGATTTAGATTTTAAGAACATGCATAACCTCGTTTTCAGCATGACAAAAGATATCCAATCAATGTCATTCCTTTTAATCTTATAATGCAGTTTTCCTTCTCCTACTGAGCAACATAAAGGATATGTAAGCTTCTGTATTGCATCTGAATCAAGCACTCCTTTGTGATTGTATACCATTGTACTTGATAAGAGAGTAGCTAAGAGAAAATGCCACCTGTCCTCCATCAATTTGTCCTGTTAAAGCAAAGACGCGGTTATGTATGGCAAAATTACAGTATACTGTATTGTAAATAAATAAATTTAAAGTTATCCCCATTCTAATGCACTTATTCATTTGTTTTGTTTAAAAAACGTTCTTTTTGCCCTTAACGGCAAGTGCAGTGGGCTGCGTAAAACCAAATACCCCGCCCATCCCATCGGAGCTTGAATAAATATATGGGCTGCATGATGCTTGCACGCAGAGCTGAAACGACCAGCAACGAGTACTGGTTAACCGCCTAGAGGATCTAAGCCTGCCCAGGCAAAGCAGTGCTAGTCGGTCCGTCCATGCTTATTAACCCTATTGGTTTCGTTGGGCGGCAGGGCTTGAGGCGTCATTTCATCTCAATGTTGGGTAAAAGTCCCACAAAATTGCAAGCAACGTCTCCGAAATGACCTTTACAGTGTTGACGGGGACGTTAAACCTCAAATCAAACCAAAAACCAATATAAAGCGACGTTACATGATGACGTCGGATTTCGGACAGTATATCAGAAATTTTTATTCTCCAAAGAAATTCACAGGCTTTTGATTGGACAGCGTAAGGGTAAATATTTTCTGTTATATCCCGTAAGTAAAACTATATACCCCTCTCGCGCTTGTTTTCGCTGAATTGCGATCATGTCGGCCATCTTGGATTTTCTGCAGTTGATAACAAATATCATATACCACAATAATTTTCAGCGAATTAACAAATAAGTAAAACTTCTTTGATTGATTTTCATTCGATCGGTACTTTATTACATTGTTTTTTGTTTTTTAAAAACTCTCATTCTAACATGCCGTAAACGTTTTTTTTTCCACTGAGCAAAGTTATCAACGTAATGTGTGCAAAATGGCGCGCGATAGATGACGTCACATGTTAACATCTACTTCTTATGACGTCCGCTATAAAAGAATTGTTTGGAAGACCGTTAAAACGCTTTGCAGTATAACAAAATTTTATTCTTGACGGCTCGGGCATATATCGCTCTCAGGTGGGTAATATGCTCCCATGTTCCCTGTCAAGAATCAAAATAACATATACTGTCGCAAATTTTTGACGTAATCCAATCAGACGTCGCGTTACATACGCAATTGCATTAGAATAGTTTTTATAAGACATCGGGTGCTACAAGTTTCCGACTGGTTGTAACTTTGTCAAACGATACGAAACACATAGCATGCTAGAAAAAAGCGTAGCTAAAACTATGTATGACTCATTAGCTTTTCTTCAAATGCGGTATACACAACCCTGTAAATCCCATTTTTCTTTATATCAAGGGAACCGTTCCAACGCGGTTCTTCTGTCGCGGTTTATTGTCTACGCCCACGGGTGTAGACAATCTTAAGGATGACTTTTGCTCCGGAAGCATTTAAGAAAAGGCCATGACTAGTTGAATGTTATTTTCTATTAGCATGTCATCCATGTTGTTGTCTACGTCTGTGGGTGTAGACTACCTAACGTTTACTTTAGCTCCAGAAGCTTTAAAGAATATGTCATTACCGGCTGAATGATATATTGTATTGACTGGTCATCATTGTTATTTGTTATAATGTTTAAAAACCGGGATTGACCGAAACAATTCCGTAAGCTTATCACACCCTATTTGCACACAAAATAAACATGTTTTTTGGGTTCACATGATGTTGACTTCCCTCCGATGATACAGTACATCTATTTCTGTTTGTTTTCACTAAAAGAAGGCAGATGTATCTGTTCTACAGATGTTTCGTTTCCTTGTACCAAGCGGTTGTCATAGTAAAAAATGTATGAAACTGGAGTCAACTTTTGGAATCTTAGGCTATTTTACACGTTTCCGTATTTACTGGCACACTTATACATGAACAGCTTTGTCATTTGACTTTCCAATCCTTTGACTACACAAACTAATGTGTGCTAAGCGTAGACTCAAGTTTTTGTAAAAAGCTAATACTTGTTTTTGTTATGGTTTGCCTTTGAGTGTGTGTATCGCTTATATTATTTAGTTTTGGATAGCCAATTGGCCATTTTGTGGGAAAGTAACTGTCCTTTTGGCTTTCCGCTATAATGATGATGTTTCCATTAGGGTCTAGTTATTTCATGTTTATGTTTCTTTCCCTTTGGTGTCACTGATGGAAGCTGTGGGTTAATTGTATCGATTCCTGATCATTGCCATCACTTCTATTTTAGAGGATGTTCATTGTTCATTTCACGGACTTGTTATCCTGATGGTCACTCCCTAAACCGATATTTTTGTGCAGATTCGCCTGCGCATCCGTGCAGGTGCGTCCTAGCAGTCTGATCTGCAAGTTTTCGATGTTTTTAGGGGATAACTGTATTAAAAATTGTAACATTGTCAATTGTTTTACGGTCGGAAATTTCGTTTTAAGGTGACGCGTCCATCCCCATTCTAATGCACTTATTCGGCTGATTGCTTTAAAACTGCGCTATTTTATCAAAAGCGACAACACACCGGTTACCGCAGTACAACGAACGCGACAGAGTACAACGAACGCTACTGAAATCATGACGTCACAGCAGTATTTTCGTTAAGAAAAAGGTTTATTTTAGCCCAGATCCTAATCTTTTTGGGTGGTTATTTTGCATAGCTTCAGAATAATGGTATTACCATTTACTGATACAGTTGCAGAGAATTCTGTCTATTATAAACGAAACCGCAAACATTTTTCTTTCGTCTAGTGTGTTTTCACCAACCCCAGCATACTTCTGTCAATGTTTTTTGACAGTAACACATCTTTTGTGCACATGATTTTGTGATTTATATGTAGTTGCGATTTCAGAGCTTCCATTGATGCATTTGCTTGAGCCCATGTTCATGTCAATATCCACTGAATCCGTGGATGGTTCAATGGTTGATTTTTTGTTAGGGTACACCTTACCACGGGTTATGATACACCATAACGCGGTTAGTCAGCACAATTAGGGTACAACAAACACGGTACATAATCTTCATAAATTGAAATATTTGTTTGAATTGGGGTTTAACGTCCCAGTCAACACTATTTAGGTCAATATGGAGACGTTGCTTCCAATTTTGTGGGATTTTTACCCAACATTGAGGTGAAATGACTTCTCAAGCCCTGCCGCCCAATGAAACCAGAAGGCTTATATGCATTGGACGATCTGGCTCACACCGCTTTGCCTGGGTAGGCTTAGTCCTTCTAAGCGGTTTACCAGTACTCGTTTGTGGTCAGATTCAGCTCTGCGTGGAAGCACCATGCAGCCCAATTTATTTCCTCAAGCCCCGATGGGCGGGGACGAAATAAATTGAAATAAAACTCTTTAATCTGCCAGCGAAGGCATGATACATGATGCTGTTTTTAATTTCAAACGATCCATTTTGCTGTTACATACTCTTTAATGCCTTTTTGATTCTCATTATGATCTCCGAACTTATACACGTACGAATTTAAAGGGTTGGACAAAGGGGACGGGAGAACAAAATTCTGACTTTCCAGAACGTTTTTACCACATTCCCAACTTCTGAACAACTGAAACCCAACTTATTTAGTTTCGGCATTGGTGGGGAGGGGAGACACTTGAATTTATAGATTCCTTTCTTTGCTACTGAAAATAGTAAGTTTTTGTAAATGGCATGGACCCACTATGAGTTAATGGCGAGTATATGGAGTGTGATCCAGTTTTGTCTGTGTCCCGAATGGGACTGTTCTTATTCCACTGTTATACTCCCTGTGTATTAATCATATTTCCACCGACATTGACTCAGAAATAAGACTGTTCGCAGACGACTGAGTGTGCTGTCGGGAAATTAGAGTTACAGAGGACTAAAATACACCTCGGAACCAAATGGATAGACTAGGATGTTGGGCATGAAAATGTGGCATGACACCATGCGAACAAGTCCGTGAAATGAACACCCCTTACTTTATATAGAGAAAACTGGGATTTAAGGGAATATACATACTTTTTATTATATCTGCTATAAGCCATGGGTTGTGGGTACACGTTAGAACCGCATCCTTGATACGGTTCTAACGAGCAACCACAACCGATGTGAAAAAAATACACTATTTCGCACTGGTGTGTTACCAGAATGAGTTTTCAGGCCGTTTAATGCAATACATTAAGCAGATAACTATAGGCAGAGAACCAATAAAATTGAGGGTTCGTGCATCAGAAGTCCTTGAGTTTCATTTCACATGATTCTCGGACTCCCAGAAATCCGAGGGCGAATTTCAATGTAGAGGGGGAGAATGTCATAGGGTATAGGTATATAGCACACTTGTACTGCCTTTCGGTACAAGCCGGCTTTTATAGCAACGTGATAGATTTGCTTATCAATCCGGCGGCCCGGGTTCGAACCCCGGCCGGGCAAAAGTTGTGTAGCAGTTTTGTCACCTGTTACACAATGTCAGTAAAAATGCCATTAATGCCCATGAAGAACAAAACTGGACCGAAAACGGCACCTTGTGAGACACCAGACAAAACTTGAGCCCAATCCTAAGTTTCACTGTTAGGTTCGGCAATAGTATACATGGTGTTGGGGTCATCTGGATGATCAGCATCGCTAAACTCAAACTCAGCCATAATGTATCTTTCTGAAATAAAGAATGTAAGTCTCTTACTTGTGTATTCTCACGACATGAATGTCGTAACAATAGAGAGAAGCATAGTTGTAAAAAAGGGAAAAAATCGCCTATGGTGAGATTCGAACCTGGGACGATCGGGTAAAATCAACTGCTCAAAACACTAAGCCAACTGTCTTCCTCAGTTGTCTTCCGCATAATCAACCAAGGCAGGCATAATGTAGGTTAGGTACTGCGGGCCGTAACACCTCACCCCCTTTCTTCAAGTCCGTAAGTTGACGCGAGGTCATTTTTGCGAAGAAAGTCAAATTCCGGGCGAGCCACCATCTTCCGACATGAAAGCCATAATGAAGGAATGGAGCATAGCTGAAAAAAAGTAATCGATTCTGTGCCAAAGAGTCGTACCCATGACGCAGTTGTCATTGGTTATAAACCTGTAGACCAAGGAAGATAATTCAGGATTAGAAGTTGTGGGCCGTAACAGTACCAGGGGCATAGCTGGAAGAAAATCATTTGTACGAAAAAAAAAAAAAGAAAATACTAAAAAGAATAACTCCGTTTACCAAATGAGGACGACTCTTACAGGAAAGAATTTGCTCCGGGAGCAAACTCTTTCCTGTAAGTCCGGTCCCCGTGGCAGAGGAGGAAACTATGCTAGCTAATAAAAAGTGTTGCGTATATCCTAGACAAATGCAGTTTTTTTTCTTCTTCTATTTCTTCTTCTTCTACTCATTCTTCTTCTTAACATTTTTCTTCTTCCTCTTCTTCTCTCTGCTTCTTTTTTTCTTCCTCTTCTTCTTCTTTTTCTACTTTTTAGCTCACCTGAGCACACAGTGCTCATGGTGAGCTATTGTGATCGGTCAATGTCCGTCGTGCGTCGTCCGTCGTCAACAATTGCTTTAAAAGACTACTCCTCCTAAACCCTTGGGCCAATTTAATTTAAACTTCACAGGAATGTTGCCTTTGTGAATCTCTACCAAAATAGCTAAAATGGTTCCGCTCTGATGAACAAGATGGCTGCCAGAGCTAAAATTAGAAAAATCTTTAAACTCCTTGGCCAATTTCATTCAAACTTCATAGGAAAATTGCCTAGGTGACCCTCTACCAAAAAAGCTAAAATCGTTCTGCTCCGATGTACAAGATGGCCGCCGAAGCTAAAAATAGAAAAATCTTTAAACGACTACTCCCAAACCCCTGGGCCAATTTTATTCAAACTTTAAAATAACGATGCTTAGGTGACCCTCTACCAAAATAGCTAAAATTTTTCTGGTCTGATTAACGATATGGCCGCCAGATCTAAAAGGAGAAAAACGTTGTTAATTTGCTTCAAATACGAACTTCTCCTAAACCCTTGGGCCAATTTTATTCAAACTTCACAGGAATGTTGCCTAGGTGACGCACTACCAAAAAAAGCTAAAATCGTTATGCTCTGTCAAACAAGATGGCCACCTGAGCTAAAATAGAAAATAATCTTTAAACGACAACTCCTCTTGTACCCATTGGCCAATTTCATTCAAAATTCATAGGAATGTTGTTTAGGTGACGATCTAGCAAAATAACTAAAACGGTTCTGCTCTGATGAGCAAAATGGCTGCCATAACTAAAATAAAAAAAAAAATAAAAAAATTGTAAATTTGCTTCAAACGACAATTCCTTCTGAACCCTTGTGCCAGTTTCATTCAAACTTCATAGGAATGTTGCTTAGATGACTGAACTGCTAAAATAGTTAAAACGATCCCGCTCTGATGAACAAAATGGCCACCAAAGCTAATAATAGGAAAACGTTAATTTGCTTCAAATGCGAACTTCTCCAAAACTGATTCAGACTTCACAGAAATGTTGCCCAGGCGACTCCCTACAAAGTAGCTAAAATCATTCCGCTCTGATGAACAAGATGGCCGCCAGAGCTAAAATAGAAAACAATCTTCAAACGACAACTCCTCCTGTACCCTTGGGCAAATTTCATTCAAACTTATAGCAATGTTGCTTAGATGACCCTCTACCAAAATAGCTAAAATGATCCCGCTCCGATTAACAATATGGCCGCCTGAGAGTTAAAAATAGAAAAAAACATTGTAAATTTTCTTCAAATGCGAACTCTTTCTAAACCCTAGTTTGATTCGAACTTGGCTGCGTGACACCCTTCCAAAATAGCTAAAATTGTTCCACTCTGACAAACACGATGGCCACCAGAGCTAAAAATAGAATGTACTAGAGACAGTGACATTCAGGTGAGCGAATCAGGGGTGGGGGGGGATTTTGTTTCTTCTTCTTTTTCATCTTCTCCTTTATCTTCTTTTGCTTCTTTTTCTTCTTATTTTTCTTTTTCCTCTCCTTTCTCTTCTTTTTCTTCTTCTTTTTTCTTCTACGTCTATTTTTTACGTTTGTATTATGTGCGTATCAGCGTACAGGTACCTACGCCCCTGGGTGTGATGGACAAACTTTCCTATCTATCCCTCACACCGATTTCTTTGGCTGGCTTGTTTCTTCGCTTGGTTGGGAGTTTAACAGCCCAGCAAACACTATTTAGGTCACATCGAGCCAGTTAGTTTACCTTGAAGGCTTATAAAACCAGCACAGTGCATATTCTTACGCCCGAATTTGACAACCGCCCTTCTTGAGCCAGTGAAAGGCAGAGAATGACCGTGTGTGTATTTTGAGTTATACGTCCCAGCAACCCACTAAGGTTATACATAGAGGGGACCTCAGTTTATCGACTCACCAGAAAGTTTGGAGAAGCCAAAAATCGAACCCAGGACCCCTGGTTTATGAGGTGAGTAAAACAGAATGATTACCAAAGAGAACATTTCATGACACACCCATTTCAGATTCTTTTTCTTGCATTACTTAAATCTGAAAACGTAGATTGAATATGCGGTCGCTTCGGCTTCTGACGTCTATTGTGACGTTTAGTGACGTCGCATTACGGGTAGCAACCACGACTTTCTATACAAGTAGCGCACATCAGACACCCTTTGAGTTTAACACCTCAGAATTCTCGACTTTCTGTACTAACAAATTATTTTGCAGATTCTTGTGGTTGCACTGGGAGTGTTGTCTCATTGAAGTTGGATTTGCTCAGTATAGCTCATTGTTGACTATTTGAACGGTTCCTCTGTAGTTTTATGTTGTTTACATGCTTATGTACAGGTTATTCTTGGGCCCCATCCACCGCTGCTTGGGAAAATAAACGGGCTACATGATACTTCCACACAGAGCTGAAACCCGTCGCACAGGACTACTGGTTAACCACTAAGAAGGTCTTAGTCTTCCCAGGCAAAGTGGTGCGAGTCCGATCGTTCCTTCATACACATGTGAACCCTATTATTCCCCTTGGGCGGTAGGTTTGAGATGTCGTTAAAAACTCAATGACGGATAGAAAGACTTGCAAAATTGGAAACAATTCCAAAATGACCTTAATAGTGTTGACGGGGACGTAAAAGCTCAATTCAAACAAACAAACAGGTTATTTTGTATGTGACATTTTAATGGATTATAGCGACTGTTTATTGTGCATCTGTTGTAAAAAGTTGTCTCCATGTCATAAACACACATACAACCCAAAACACTTTTCTGTTTTAGGAATGGCCAAGCGCATAATGTACATATTGTAATTGTTCAACTTAAGGGCAAATATGTATCGTTCATCTTGGCTATTTCTTGAAAAATGGCGCTTATAATGGGTAAAACCGTCCAGAGTCGGTTTTCCATATCCGTGTTTGTTGTTCCATTTGTTCCGTGTTCAGTGTACTCAAACACAACACATGATCCGTGGTAAGGTGTACCCGTGTTTCAAGGTAGTGGGCCAAGAAAATTCGAAACGATTCTGATTTAAAATGATTTTATGAATTGTTAAAAATAGTATACTTACTTCGATGCCTAGAGACATGGAAAACCAAAGAATGCCCGTGTATATGTCATTTGTTTTTGATTGATAGACCCTTAAAACTTGAAGTTTTGTTTTTCTACCTATTTTGGCCTAATTTATGGCTTCGAGTTCCCTCCTCTGACCGTGTCATAACTTAGAATTTGGACAAAACAACAAAAACACAATCTGTTGTCATCGCAAAAGCAACAGAAAAACGTAAATCGCGGTATGTTCGACAAAATAAAAGAAACATTCTACTCACACTTTTCTCCCGTCAAAAAAACCGGTAGCGTTTGTTGTACTCAGTCGCGTCACGTTGTACCGCGGTAACCGGTGTGGACAAGCGCTTTGAGGTTCGTACAACCAAATGTCAGCAAATGAAAAACAACGTTACGTTATGAGGTCGGGTTTCCGACAGTATATCGCAGCATTTACTGTCGCAAACCTTTAGCGTTATCCAATCAGACGTCGCGTTACATACGTGCATTAGAATAACATAATACCTCTAGTATCTATGGGTCTCGCTTGTCTGTGTAGCTGAGGCCAGGAAAGACATGTATTCTCAATACGGGACCCTTTAATGCCGAACCAAGCAAAGAGGGTTTTTTTAGCACATGTTGGCAGCGAAGACACGGATCAGATTGGAATTCCAGCCGATCTGATCAGAATATTCGATGTGCGCATGTACGAGTACCACAAAATATTTTGTTCATGCAGGTTGACTTTTTAATACGTTTGTGTTCATACTGATTTTAGACCTTACTGAGCGCGCCTGCTTGGACACTTTTGGGCAGAGTTTTTCAAAACTAACAATGCCGTTAGTTAACATATCATTTAAACTTTGAATATTTAATAGGATAAATATGCTAATATGTTTCCTAAAAAATGTGGGTAGCAAAAATACTGAGTATGAGGGTTTGAACAGCTCACAAATTAACTAACGAGCTCGTTAGGCTAACGGTGCTTTGAACAACTGGGTTCTGCTTGTTTGTCGCGGCTCATTTTAGGGGAATGGATACACCTTCAGGGGAGGCAACACCTGCAAAACTATTTTTGTCTCCCATCTCAATAGAGGTCAACTCCCAAAAGAAAGAATTTGCTTCTTTCCTTTAAGAGTTGACCCCTTTTTCAGTGTTGCAGGGTTTACCGAAAAGTGAACAGGAAGTCCCGAATGTTGTCTCTCTTTGAAAAATGGCGGACAAAATCTGCCATTCCCTTTAAGAAATGAATTTTTATTTTTCTGCTGTTCTTGAAAGTATGAACGCAGTGGGTCGCGTGCAAAGTAAATGAACCCCGAAACTTGCTAGTGACCCGCTATCGTTCATACTTTCATGAAAAGCTAAAAAATTAAGTTCATTTTTTATATTTACATTCTTTGCCCCTCAACACAGGGCAAAAACAACGCTTGTAGGGAAAACTTTTAAAGCTGAAAAAACAAACATGTACACGCTGTTTTTCTACAAAGAGCGGAAAAGCGATGACGTCACCAACGCCCGTGGAGAACCAGGTTTTAGACTATCAGTGAAAATTATGTGACTTGATGCGTTCATGGAAGTATATAATTATATTGTTTTCTATCGGTTTAACACTGGAAATGTAAATATATGGTGGTGTTAAGTTCATTGTTTACAAACAAGTGTGCATCATTAGGAAAACACGCCTATATAATTCTGACCCCATCGAACCCCACTTTTACATAGTAAAACTGGGGGTTTACCGGGGGGAGCCTTACTGTTCTTATTTCTGCTCTAAAATATAGATGATGGGTACACGTTAGAACCGCCTCGCTGCGGCGGTTCTAACGTGTATCCACAATCTATATTTTGAGCAGAAATAAGAAAAAATATCACAATTTTTTATCTCAAAATTTTCTTTTTTGTTCGGTGGTAAAATTTACAATGTATTTGTATAGGTATGTTTTCGAAATGTCAAACAGGGACTAGGCGGAATGAGAGATGCCGCATCTGCCATGAACACTCAGCTAAACCTAGACAAACTTGGATGCTTTTCATTTACATATTCTATTTTCATATTATTAATCTCCCCTTATAAACTAGAACTAGCTATTCTGGCCCAAAAAACACGTCACTTCATATTTTCCAGTTCTGTGCTGTATACTTTGTTTCCAAAGGATAACCCTTTTATAGAACATATTTATTTCTAACGATGAATAACGTCTTTCCTTGAAGGATAAACCCCTGTTTTCAGAGGGCTCTGCTTTCGGGAAATGATTTCTATGGGAAAATGGTGTCATATAATTCTTATCAAGAGTCCATTATTTATGTCTGGAGGCAATGTTACCTAGGCGATATATCGAATACGATATCGGACTGTGACACTTAATCCTGTCAAACAGATATAAGAAATCACCGATTTGACCAATATTTGACCAATAATTTGGGTTGACCG
The DNA here is from genome assembly GCA_963580285.1 of Lucinisca nassula. NCBI lineage: Eukaryota > Metazoa > Mollusca > Bivalvia > Lucinida > Lucinidae > Lucinisca > Lucinisca nassula. The sequence goes on from OY757016.1 coordinate 74,404,188, forward strand.
TTCCAAGGCGGTTCATCTGTCGCGTTTTGTTTTTGTTATGGTTTGTCTTTGAGTGTTTGTATCGCTTATATTATTTTGTTTTGGATAGCCAATTGGCCATTTTGTGGGAAAGTATCTATCCTTTTGGCTTTCCGTCATTGATGTTTCCATTAGGTTTGTTGTTTCATGTTTGTGTTTCTTTCCCTTTGGTGTCTCTGATGGGAGCTGTGGGTTAATTGTATCGATTCCTGATCATTTCCTTCGCTTCTATTATCTTTCTTGATCTTCATTTCTGGTCATGCGTCAAAATTGACGGGAACTATGTCTGGTGTATCCGCTTATCATAGTTTACCTCCAGTACGGCTCCTAATCCTTCTGTATCAAGCAACACTAAGACCTGCGATTCTTGTGTCGGGTGAGGTATACACATTATCCATACACCCAAAGTTTTTGCGTTGCATGTATGTCCAATATCAAACGCTGCAACAAAATCAATATATTTATTTGCTTGTTTTAGTTGAGGTTACGTCCCCGTCAACACTATTTAGGGCATTTTGGAGGCTTTGCTTCCGAGTTCTTGGGACTTTTACCCGACATTTGAGATGAAATGACTTCTCAAGCCCCGGCTATTGCTCAAAGGAACCTCAAAGGGTTTAAGGGACGTTCCAGCGCGCATCACTTTCCCTGGATAGGCTTAGACTTTTCAAGCGGATTACCAGTATTCAAGTATTCAGTCGGTTTCAGCTCTGCATAGAAGCACCTAGCACCCCATCCTATTTCTCCAAGCCAGCGGCCGGGCGCGAAATCAATAAAATACAAAATATGTGTTTTCTTTTTGTTATGCAAATGGTAAACATTCCGATCAGATGCCAGGAAAATAACCGTTTTTGAGATAAGAACGAATACTCTATGGTCAGGGAATTTCAACGAACAAACCGAGACTATTTTATTGTTTGGTCATAGGTACATTGGCGGCTAGTATCTGCAGCATATATCACATTAGATAGCCATGTAAAATGGAAGTTTTAGACATCTGAATTCGTAATATACACTCTTTGTTATTCATACATACATACATACATACATACATACATACATACATACATACATACATATACATACATACATACATACATACATACATACATACATACATACATACATACATACATACATACATACATACATCACTATATACCTACTAATTATTGATTAGCATTTCAAAAGAAATTAAGTACATGCATACATACATACATACATGCGTGGTTTCTACGACACTTCATCTGTACATATTAACTTTTAAATTATTAACTTTACATATTCTATGCACGATATGTATATGGAGTCGGAAGGGGAGGAGGCGCCGACAAAAAAAAAAAAAAAAAACTTCTCAAGCCCCGGCTATTGCTCAAAGGAACCTCAAAGGGTTTAAGGGACGTTCCAACGCGCATCACTTTCCCTGGGTAGGCTTAGACCTTTCAAGCGGATTACCAGTATTCAAGTATTCAGTCGGTTTCAGCTCTGCATAGAAGCACCTAGCACCCCATCCTATTTCTCCAAGCCAGCGGCCGGGCGCGAAATCAATAAAATACAAAATATGTGTTTTCTTTTTGCTATGCAAATGGTAAACATTCCGATCAGATGCCAGGAAAATAACCGTTTTTGAGATAAGAACGAATATTCTATGTCACACGGGTCTGATATCGGTTTCAGCTACAGTTGGGCATATTTGCTGAAATCAGTTTAAAATTGAACAATATGATCATAATTATATGTAATATTTAAAGAGAGCCTTGTTGCATCGTTTGTGACAAGGACAAAAAAATAAAGCTAAGGGCTGGATCATATTGACTGCCACTTAGAACTTCACCAACAAAGACATATTACAAATATAATTGACGCAATGATATACTGATACAGGGATTTATATTGATCAGTTACCCCCTATATTTATTGCATTGTAACACACTGACCTGATAAAGATTTGCTATCTCAGTACAAGTGAGCTTTACCAGGTCAACGTGACATTGCACTTTTATTAATGAACCGGCCTACTGAAAAAATGGCAAAAAAATGTTATTTTCACTGAAAGAAAAAGAAAATTAACTCTAACATATCACAGAAAAACACTACCGCCCACTGATACTAAATATATCGATGGTTGCGCGCCGAAATGTTGTGACAATCGATAGCTGATCGTTGATTGCCAATTAAAGAGTGTACAAGGGGATAAACCGATAAATAGAATACCAAATTCGTTTCATTTGATATCAAGTTTATCAGGCTCGGCTTCGAGAACGCGCGTAGAATCGTTCGGCAAGCCTCGCAATTCTTCACGCGTTCTCGAAGCCTTGCCTGCTAAACTTCATATAAAAAGACACGAACCTGGTATTCTCTATTTTACAAGTTCTGAAACACTTTTGTGAGATATTTGTATTTATGCTTTAAATGTGTTTGTTACGGTCCAGTCAACACTATTTATGTCATGTTTGAGCCGTTCAGTTTACCTATCAACACTTTTCCTGTGCAGGCGTATACGTAAGCGGTTACCCAGTACAGTGCACATTCTTTCGCAAGAAACTTACAACTACCCATCTTGAATCAGCGGAAGGGAGATATTACCGTAGAAAAAAAGATTTCGTGATCAATCTCCACGAAAGAATGTTGCCGACCCCGGCAGGTATCGAACCCGCGTCAGTAGATCACCAGTCATACGCGTATCCGACTGAGCTACCGAGGCCGGCGCTTTCAATGTGTATGTACTAGGTTTGAAGTAAAGTTTAAACCAGCCAAGAAAAAACAACAACATTTATACTAATGACATAATAAAGATACACAACTACAAAGGAAGGATGCGTGATCATATAATGAAATGATCAAAACGCATATACGTTATCATGATTACTGACCTATCTGGGCAATATTTAAGAAATAGATCAGCCCTAGCTGTGATTTGTTGACTAATAAATCACAGTTTGGAGGTCAGTTGTAAAGTAGATCAAATCACAAGCGCGTAGCGCGCGTGATTTGTCTACTTACAACTGACCGACAAACTGTGATTTATTACTCAACAAATCAGAGACTAGAGCTGATCTATTTCGATTCTAACACGCTGAAAATCGGCAATTATGTTGTTGATTCCTTCAAAATCTCACAACTTTTCGCCATTGTAAGAAGAAATCCCGCTAAAATTATCGACTGAAACACATGCATTTATATCCTTTTGTAACGTTTTCGATACGATAAAATGACGTTACACCGTCTAACGTCAAGGAAATCGACTAGTGACGTCAAAAATTAGCAGTTTTAAATGACGTCACTCGTCACGCTCTTCCGAGCTGTGATTTGTTGCAGAATAAAACACAGCCGTTTTCCATTGTCTATATAGGCGCGCTGTGTTAGAATTTAGGTTAATCAATGGCTTAATGGCTTTCACAGTCTTATCCAAACTCGACGACATCTCGTTGCATTACGACAACACGCCTATACAAATACATGTGCAGTGTATTTACCGCCATAAAAATGAAAATTTTGAGATGAAAAGTTATGAATTTTTTCTTATTTCTGCTAAAAAATCAGGTGTACCCTTTTAAACACCAGTTTATCTATATAGAAGTGGGGTTCAATGTTTTTGGGAGTAGTCTTCGTATAAGACTATCTCCTCTCAAATCGCCCATCCTTCGAAAATATACTAATCCGTGGAAAAGAAGTGGAATGTATCCCAGTATTTCTAAGTGCAATGCCAAGAGGTGCAGATGTTGTTCGCATTTAAGCACTGCGTCTACCGTTACTTCATCTGTAAACGGTAGACGCTTCTCTGTAGTTAACATGTCTGATTTGACATGACAGTCAACAGATTTAATTTATCTAATTACTTGACGTGATGCAAACTGTAATATGCAGTACGTCGGTCAAACTAACCGCATGCTTAAAACTAGATTGAACGAGCATTATCGTAGAATGAGTAAGCCTAAGAAAACTGACACTTTCTTGTACCGTCACTTTCGACGTACAGGTCATTCTGTAAATAACATTGTTATACAACCAGTGGAAAAACTTTATTACGATGCAAATTCTACATCTAGATTCAAAATAATCAAAAGACATGAAGCTGAACTGAAATGGATTAAATTTTTACAGACCCCTTTTCCACTGGGATTTAATGACAACATTTATCATGAGGGTAATATTTCCAGAATGCCGGACTTTGATATTTTCTCACTCCTGGAATGTCGAAAACGCAGAACTATATCTCACGGCACCAGGAAAAATGGTAACTTTAAACGTAAATCACGTGCGTTTAAACGAAACAATACTAGACTGAAGTGACTGTCAATTATATTATTAAATCATGGACGCCACTCTATGCTTTCATTTTTAAGTTCATTACCCGTTTCTGTTTTACGTCTTCTGGACACCGAGGCGAATAAATTCTACGATAGTTCTCATCAGTTATATGATGCGGCTCTCTTAACTAGAGGCTATACTCAGCATACTCTCCGTCCTTACATTGATTCTGAAATTAATCATAAACGCCATTTCTTCAAAATACCCTTCATTAATAAGGGTATGGATTTTATAGATTTGCCCAGTATCTTCCGTGAGAGATCGGTGCTTTCTTCCATTCCTGCTTATTTTCAAAATACTGAAACACCTATAATTTGCTATAAATATAACAAACCTATAAGATCTATCATTTTTAATTTCAATAAACTTGTTTCAGATCTTGATATTGATACTAATATTCCTGATTCATGTGATTGTAAAAACTCAAAGTATTGCTATCCTGCTGCTGGTCATGTAATTACTGGCAATTTGAAAATTATTCCTGATTCTAGGATAAGGAATATAATTTCTAAAGGACCGAAATATCGGTTTCCTTCTAAAATTGATTTCAGTAAATGTAGAGATGAAATCGCTGCTTCCTTGAATGAATTCGGTAATCGATGGTGTAAGCGAGAGTATGTTGAGCATAAAGCCCTTAAGGACTGGAAACTTAGCATTTTAAAACTAGTGAATAAACGCATTTCTTTCTATTCTCAAAATACTAACTTATTACCTCCTAAGCCCAAGACGTCTTTACGTCATCTTAAACAAGGTATTCAAGAATTTCATAAGAAGTTTGTTTTGGCCCCTGCAGACAAGGCCGCTAACAACGTCGTCGTTGTGTGACGGCTCCACTATGTTAACACGCTTAAGCAGGAGCTTGGTGGTACTAAGGCCTAAGAACTTCAGCCTTTAGCTGAAGAGAGATCTATAGTAGATAAACATGTTTGTCTTTCAGCCACCAAGTTTGCTGTGTGTGTTAACGAAGGCCAAGACAAGCTTCCTACGCTATACTGGTTACCTAAACTTCATAAAAAACCTTACAAAGCACGGTTTATTGCAAATTCTAGCTCTTACACTACCACTGAACTTTCTAAATTATTAACTTCCTGTCTTACTGCTATTAAAACGCATGTAATTAAATATTGTGATAAAGTCTTTGAAAGATCAGGAAGAAATCTGTTTTGGTCTATAAAAAATTCGAATGAGGTTTTAAATAAATTGAAATCTAGACATTTTCGTGCTTCTAGTCTGTCTACCTACGATTTTTCCACTCTTTACACTACACTTCCTCATAATCTTATAAAAGAAAAGCTTAATGATTTAATTGAATGGGCTTTTCACAGAGAAGATTCTCTCTATCTTGCTTGTAATGTCAGAAATGCATTTTTCACTTCTAAAGAGCATAAGAATTATACACTTTGGTCATGTCAGAAAGTGTGTGATGCCCTCACCTTTCTACTTGACAATATTTATATTAGATTCGGTACTAAGTTATTTAGACAAATTGTGGGTATTCCGATGGGTACTAATTGCGCACCTCTTGTGGCTGATCTGTTCTTGTATTGTTATGAAAGAGACTTCATTTTGTCGCTTTCCATTGATAACCAATCTGAAATTATTGAAGCTTTTAGCTCTACTTCTAGATATTTAGATGATTTATTAAATATTGATAATACCTATTTTGATGGTTTGATCAGTCAGATTTACCCCCTAGAACTTCAGTTAAATAAAGCAAATTCTTCTGATACCGAGGCCCCGTTTTTGGATTTACATCTATCTATTGTAGATGGATTTGTTTCGTGCAAAATTTATGATAAACGCGATGACTTTGATTTTGAGATTGTAAATTTTCCTTTTTTGGATGGTGATGTTCCTCGTGCGCCATCCTATGGCGTTTATATTTCGCAATTAATTCGATTTGCTAGAGTGTGTAGTCATGTAACTGACTTCAACACTCGTAATAAATTATTAACGGCTAAACTCCTTAATCAGGGTTATCGGTACCATAAACTACGCAAAGCCTTTTCAAAATTTTATAGACGCCATTCTGATTTAATTTCAAAATTCAATATTGGACTTAAATCTCTTCTGCAGCAAGGTCTATCGGAACCCGAATTTTATGGTGACATAGTATATAAATTCAGAAAAATATATAACCGCAATGACTTCAGCACCCAATTTCGTAAAATCGTTCTGCGATATAAAAAGATTGGGTACAACATGGATATTATACGACAGACTGCATGCATGGTAGTTAACCCAACCACGGTTGGCAACTTTGCTTCCCTCTTTAATTGCACGCCGGTGGGTCAGGCCTCAGATTCTATGACGGCTCCAACGTAAAGGCTTATTGAAAATTAGAGAGATAATGTCGGTTGGTGCCTGATGCTCTGTCTCTGGTCGGGCTCATCGGAGTCTAACTGTTGGTTTTCTTTTGCTCCAGCATTTCAGTGGTTTCTTGCTGTCGAGTCCTCACCGTTGTCTCACCTCTGTGGTTCTTTGATTTTTGTGTTCACGGAGATGTTGCACTGATGAGTTAGGAGGCCTTCATGCGGACTGAACAAATTATTTGTCTAAATCGCGACGGAAGTAAGGGCGAGGATTGTGGCCACGTAAAATCGATTTAAGCCCCCCAGTGGAAATCTTCCACTGACCGTTCCAAGGCGGCTCTTCTGTGGCGATTTATTTATGTTGTTGTTTGTTACTTACTGTGTGTATCACTTGTGTCTTTTGGTTTCGGATGGCCATATGGCCATTTTGTGGGAAAGTAACTGTCCTTATGGCCTTCCTTTGTTTAGGTTTCCATTATGGTCTGGTCGCTTAATGTTTGTATTTCTTTCCCTTTTGTGTCTTTTATGGGTGGAGTAAGTTAATTGTATCAATTCCTGATCTTTGTTTTACTTCTACTTTCAAGGGGGTCAGAATTATATAGGTGTGTTTTCGTGGTCATTAAACAAACACTGTTATACCCCAAACCCCTACAAACATTTAAATTCACTCCTGTGACATCACGTGATCAAGTCCGTGAGATAAAGACCCCCCTAAACCCCACTGTGTATAGAGAAAACTGGGGTTTACGGGGGTAAGCATTATTTTTCTTATTTTTACTCCAAGACATAAGTTGTGGGTACTCGTTAGAACCGCCTCAATGAGGCGGTTCTAACGAGCACCCACAACCTATGTTTGAAGTATTTATAAGAAAAATATCACGGATTTTCATCAGAAAAGTAGCCATTTTGGAGATGTGAAAAAAATGCCCTTTGTCGCATGGGTGTGTTGTCGAAATGAAAATGGAAAATTTCACAATCGGGTAGGCAAGCAGACCATGTCTTTCATGACCCAGGAAATGCGGGTTTAAGAAGAGGCATTCTGAAATTGTTTCGTTATATGTCTCCAAACAAGATCATTGTTAAATTCCCTCCTTTATCTATCTGAAAAGTTACCCCCTGAGAGAAAGTATAAGCTACCAGATGAAAGAGAACGCAAACGCCTGTTAACTGATTCAGCATTACCTTTATCGACTCCCGCTAGTCTGTTCAGTAGAAGGGATTTCCCTGTCCTGTAGAGACCAACAACAGAAATGACGTTCACATTGTGGTCCACTTTCTGAAGCTCAACAATCGAGTCTTCGTTGTAACGTAATTGCTTTTCTTTGTCGACATAGATCAATTGAACTGGAGCCTTGAAGATCTTTAGAGACTCGTATTTTTGGAACCTGTAAATATAGAGAATGTATAAGGATAATGCTCCCGTGGGGCATAGTACATTTATTTCGCCAAAATAAAAACTTTTCAAATTAAAATTTATAAAATTCAATTTCTTATTTCCTCCAAAAAAATTGTAGAAAAATTTCTACTCAAAATGTAGATTGTGGGTACTCGTTAGAACCGCCTCATCGAGGCGGTCCTAACGAGTACCCACAATCTATGCTTTAGAGCAAAGCGGTTCTTACGAGTGAGTGAGTGAATGTTTGAGTTTTACGTCCCACAAATAGCGAAGGTCATACGGAGACGGGACCTCGGTTTAAAGACTCATCCGAAAGTCTGGAGAAGCCCGGGTTCGATCCTGCGACCCCTGGTTTACAAGGCGAGTAGCGTAACCACTACACTACGGAGACTTCTCGTTCTTTCGAGTATCCACAATTTATATTTATAGCAAAAATAATAAAAGTAAGGTTTGCCCCTGTAAAACCCCGTTTTACAAGGGTGTCAAAAGCCGTTCGACAATCAGAAGTGTGCGAAAACCCACAGATACTTGGGGCCTGGACTCAGGTGTGTGATCATGGGCCGAACTGACCTCTTGAAATTTGATTTTTGCACAGTTTTTCTATAGTTAAACATGGCTGAGCATAATCTGTTCAAAAAGCTTCATCATGTCTAGAAAGCTTATAAATGAAAGTAGTTGTGATGGCTATATAGTCCTTTTCTTGAAAGATAGAAAACTTCGCCAGACCCAAATTCGACAAACTATCCCTACGCTGCCAAAATAAAAATGGGATTGTATCTACCTTGCATCCGTTTGTTCTGCAGTCATTTACCTTTACTGTTATACGAATCTCTTTCCTCTATCTTATTTATTTCTTCCAAAATGATTTTAAATTGGCTGACAGTCGCCAAAAGTCCGTTCGCAGCGGTTCCCGGCATTGATATTACAACACCGCACACGCCGGAAAAAACCTGTCGGAATTCCCAGTTTATTTCCCGGCGCGTGCGGTATTGTAATATCGAAACCGGGAACCGCTGCGAAAGGTTGTGTGTTGAAAAAATTTTTGACGACTGTAAAATCGTTTTTCAGGGGTAACAACCTACGTCATAGCAGAGATGTCGTACCCATTTCAGAAGCGGCCATATTGTCGTAAATAGTGTACATAAAATGCTTCAAACTAGATTTGTACATTACGAGTCTTCAGAAAACATACTTCAGCTGGTAACGAACACTATTTGCATCCCATTATTAGTGAGCTAATTTCACCTAGAAACATTGAAAAGGCTTCGATAGCTTCGCCACAGGATTTGATTCGGCGCTGTAAACAATGATAGTTCCGACATCATTGCCAAATCAGCTTGTGTCGAATTATTTAAACACAAGGCCACATTTCTTGGACAGATTCAGTATGTTTGATTATTTTATGATCTAATGCACCGACTGCGCCTACGTGTTGTGACAAATGCCTTTTGTGTAGTAAACGCCGGGAAACCTTAGAATGGTTCTGACGTCACTGCTCTGACGTAGGTTGTTCCCCCTGTTGTTGGAAGAAATAAATAAGATAGAGGAAAGAGATGAATATTATTGTAAAGGTAAATGAATGCAGAACAAACGGATGTAAGGTAGATACAGTCCCGTTTTTTATTTTGGCAGCGTTGGGATAGTTTGTCTGGACTGATCGAATTTGGGTCTGGTGAAGTTTTCTATCTTTCCATAAAATCACAACTACATTCATTTATAAGCTTTCTAGACATGATGAAGCTTTTTGAACATTTTATGCTAGCGCTCACTGAGCCATGTTTAACAATGGAAAAACTGTGCAAAACTCGAACTTCAAGAGGTCAGTCCGGCCTTTGATCACTCACCAGAGTCCAGGTCCCAAGTATCTGTGCGAAAACCGGAGTACTGGGAGAAAAACCACCTGATCTTCCGTTGCAGAAATTGGCGTCTCACATTTGGTCAGGGCACGGCGCGAACCACAGCGGTGAGAGAAATAAAGATTAAGAGTCGGCTCTCTTATCCGCTAGGCCACGGAGGCCGCTCCACCATCCCTGCTAGCATTCTACATAAATCTACAGCGGGCCGTTAGCGGCCCGTCAGCTACCCTGACGGGCCGCTAACGGCCCGCTGTAGATTTATGTAGAATGCTTACTGGGATGTGTTTAATACAATGTGAACGCTTAGGGGAGAGTATCACAGAAAATAAAATGGATTTGCAAAAACGAAATGTATGTCGACGCTGTTCTTGTGAAATCTTTCATTCAACAATAGCACCGCAAGTGAATGCTGTGCGCGTCTGTTTTTTTTTCTCTGAATCAAACAATGAGTTTGTTTGATTGATTGATTTCAGGTTTAACGTCCCCGTGAACACTGTAAAGGTCAATTTGGAGACGTTGTTTCCAATTTTGTGGGACTTTTACCTGACCTTGAGATGAAATGACATCTCAAGCTCTGCCGCCAAATAAATACCAATAGGGTTTATAAGTATGGACTCGCCGACTCGCACCACTTTGCCAGGGTAGGCTTAGATCCTCTAAGCGGTTTACCAGTACTCGTGTGCGGGTCGGTTTCAACTCTGCGTGGAAGCATCATGCAGCCCATCTATTTCTTCAAGCCCCGATGGGCGGGGGCGGAACAATGAGTTGCACAATTTTTTATGCATATTATAATGAGCATGACGGTACCGCGACAGCATAAATTATTATAAACAGTAAATAGTGTGGTGATAATATATAACTAATAACATGTCAGAATGTAGATCTTGTGACGTTGAGTATGTGTGTGAAGTTTCATGAGGCTAAATCAAATACTTTTGAAGTTATAAACAAGTTTTTTTTTTTCGGAACAACGACAACAACGACAAAGCAGACGCCGATTCGACGACAGTATTTCGAAAGTTTTTGTTTGAAAAAGCAGACTTGGTACAGAAAAACAGACAAGGTTAAAAGTGTTTTAATAAAAGTGTTGAGTAAGGTAGATAATTAAATCAAAATCAGCAATAAAGCTATGGCCCCTGGTCAGAGTGTAACTTGTGATGATGAGCATGCGTGTGAAGTTTCAAAGTTTTCGGTTAAGTTTAAAATTTTTGGTTTAATTTCTTTAAAAATAGGTCAAAGGTGTAGGTCACAGATAAAAACGTTTGGTATCAATGGAAAGGTTTTGTCCAAAGGAACATCCGGGTGGAGTTTGAACGTTCTGTTTAAAGTCGTATTGAAACGAGAGATAAAAAAAAAAAAACTTTTCGTAAATATTTTGGAAAAGGGGAGATAATTAAGCCAAAATCAAGAATATAGATATTGCCTTTGGTCAGAATGTAGCTCTTGTGATGGCGAGTATGCTCGTTAAGATTCATGAGACTAAGTCAAATGCTTTTGAAGTTGAAGTTATAGTCAAGGTAGCGTTTCATCACGAAAACAAGCCCCCGCCCATAGGGGCTTGAAGAAATAAATGGGCTGCATGATGCTTCCACGCAGAGCTGAATCCGGCCCGCAGACTAGTACTGGTAAACCGCTTAGAGGATATAAGCCTGTCCAGGAACCGCGATGCGAGGCGGACCGTCCATGCTAATAAATCCTATAGGTTTCATTGGGCGACAGGGCTTGAGATTTCATTTCATCTCAGTGTCGGGTAAAAGTCCCACAAAATTGGAAGCAACGTCCCCAAAATGACCTTTACAGTGTTGACGGGGACGTTTAACCTCAAATCAAACAAACAAACAAACATCACGAAAACACACCTATATAATTTTGACCCCCATGAAACCCACTTTTATATAGTAAAACTGGGGTTTGCAGGGGTAAACATTATTTTTTTTCTTATTTCTGCTCTGAAATATAGATTGTAGGTATTCGTTAGAGCCGCCTCATTTAGAAACGCCTCGATGAGGCGGCTCTAACGAGTACCCACAATCTATATTTTGAGCAGAAATAAGAAAAATATCACACATTTTCATCTTACAATTTGCGTTTGTACTGCAGTAAAGTTTACAATGTATTTGTATAGGCGTGTTTACGTAGTGTTTTAGAACGGCGTCAACAACGACACCAACGACAACACTGTAGTGACAACAATAGTTCGAAAGGTTTTATTTTGGAAACCAAAACGAGCTAAAAACGGTATCATCGATTGAGTGATGTTACAAATTCCTTCAAAAATGCCACGCGTCCTGGGTCTTTCAACCATTACGAAAACATGCCTATACAAATACATTGCAACCTTATCGCCGAACAAAAAAGAAATTTTAAGACGAAAATTGTGATATTTTTCTTATTTTTGCTCAAAATATAGATTGTAGGTGCTCGTTAGAACCGCCTTATCGAGGTTCTAACGAGTACCCACAATCTATATTTTACAGCAGAAATAAGAATAATAAGATTTACCCCTGTAAACCCCAGTTTTATTAGGAGGCCTTCATGCGGACTGAACAAAGTATTTGTCTAAATCGCGACGGAAGTAAGGGCGAGGATTGTGGCCACGTAAAATTGATTTAAGCCCCAAATGGAATTCGTTTCCGCTGACCGTTCCAAGGCAGTTCTTCTGTCGCGGTTTATTTTTGTTATGGTTTGTCTTTGGGTGTTTGCGTCGCTTATATTATTTATTTTGGATAGCCTATTGGCCATTTTGTGGAACTGTAACTGTCCTTTTGGCTTTCCGCTGTTGATGTTTCCATTGGGGTCGGTTGTTTCAAGTTTGTGTTTCTTTCCCTTTGGTGTCTCTGATGGGAGTTGTGGTTTAATTGTATCGATTTCTGATCATTGCCTCCACTTCTAATTCACTATATATAAAAGTTGGGTTCAAGGGGGTCAAAATTATATAGGCATGTTTTCGTGATGTTTGTGACACAGACAACGGAAGTAGCTGAGGAATTTGACAAAAGCTATAGTATATCCCAAGAAATGTTGACCGGTAAACTGGAGTTAAAAAAGTGTTTATGACAGATGGATCTCATTTGTTTCAGCCTGAACAAAAGAGAGTAAGGGCACACATCTATCGTATTTTACCAGTCGGTACGCAGAAAATATGTTTGTAAATAAACTAGTGGCATGTTGTTACGAAACATGTTTTTTCTCCTTGAGCCTGAAAGCAAACAAGAGTTCCGTGCGGAAGAAAGCTCCATCGCCATCTCCTGTGAAAACTCGACTTTCTTAGTCTGTGGTTAAAGTAATGTCGGTCATATTCTATGATACTAGTGCAGTTGTACTGAATCATAAGATGCCAGCTTAGACTATCGTCAAAAGTGAGTACTATGAACCCGCCCCCAAAGAGTATTCGAGACAAGCGTCCAGATCGTTGCTATGTTAAGGTTCAATTTGCATCAAGACAGCGCTCCTGTCCACGTGTCATTTGAGAGTGTTTTTCGTTCACCAATATATGCCTGTGATTCCAAAATGGAACATTGGCCGCATTGCCGACCCAAATCAGGTGCCACAAAACGCGGTGTCTTATCAGGGTCTACACTATTTCTATAAAGTTTAGGAATTTAGGGACTAATGTCTAGATTCTGAAGACCAGTTTCAGCATACTGGCAGAGACAATAGACCCTTCAGTGCTGGCAGGATTTTATGACTTACCCTTTCTTAAAACTTGGCTGTCTTGTTATTCCCCCTGCTGATCTACAGTAAAACATAAAGATCAAAATAAGCATCTAGAAAAACTAACTCAAGCCAAGATCCAATTTAAAGCAATTTCTTCCTTATCAAAGGTTCTCATCTAGAACAGGACACAAAATGGGCTGTAAATGGAACCCGTCCTGAGCAACTCAATCTTTGGGGTTTACGATCAGGTGAGACAAAAACCTTCGGCGTACCAACGCTGGGATACACTCGTCTGTGTCTTTGTGTATGAATGTCATTTGACGGGTCACCAGTTACAATTCTGATTCTGACTAGCCGTACATGGTGCATATGAATACTAAAACTAGTTGTGTGTCATTTTACCTACGTACGGTATATTTTAGATTTGCTGATATTTTGCTCAAACTTACACTGTTATGCTGTTCCTGGTCATGTTATGATCTTCTTCAACTGTTTTTGTTTCACGCTTTTCACAGCCAGACTTGAAAACTTAATGATTTAATTGAATGGAACTTTTTAGGGAAGACTCCCTCTATCTTGCATGTAATGTAAGAAATGCTTTTTCACTTCTGAAGAGCATAAAACATATACTTTATGGTCATGTCAGAAAGTGTGTGGAGCTCTCACATTTCTACTTGACAATATTTACATAAGTTTTGGCACTAAGTTATTTGGACAAGTTGTGGGTATTCCGATGGGTACTAATTGCGCACCACTTGTGGCTGATCTGTTTTGTTTTGTTATGAGAGAGACTTCATGATGTCCCTTTCTGCTGAAAACCAGTCGGAAATCATTGAAGCTTTTAGCTCCATTTCTAGATATTTGGCTGATTTATTAAATATTGATAATGCCTATATTGATGGTTTGATCAGTCTAATTTACCCCCCACCCCCCCACACTAGAACTTCAGTTAAATAACGCAAATTCTTCTGATACCGAGACCCCGTTTTGGATTTACATCTATCTATTGTAGATGGGTTTGTTTCTTGCAAAATTTATGATAACGCGATGATTTTGAGATTGTAAATTTTCCTTTTTTGGATGGCGATGTTCCTCGTGCGCCATCATATGGCGTTTATATTTCGCAATTTATTCGATTTCCCAGAGTGTGTAGTCATGTAACTGACTTCAACACTCGTAATGAATTGTTAACGGCTAAACTTCTTAATCAGGGTTATCGGTACCATAAACTACACAAAGCCTTTTCAAAATGTTATAGACGTCATTCTGATTTAATTTCAAAATACAATATTGGACTTAAATCTCTTCTGCAAATAGGTTTATTGGAACCCGAATTTTATGGTGACTTAGTATATAAATTCAGAAAAATATATAACCTCAATGACTTCAGCAACCAATTTCGTAAAATCATTCTTCGATATAAAAAGATTGGGTACAACATAAATGTTATACGACAGACTGCATGCATGGTAGTTAACCAAATCACGGTTGACAACTTTGTTTCCCTCTTTAATTGCACGCCGGTGGGTCAGGGCTTAGATTCTATAACGGTTCCAGCGTAAAGGCTTATGTTGGTTGGTACCTGATGTTCTGTCTCTGGTCGGGCCCATCGGAATCTGACTGTTGGTTTTCTTTTGCTCAAGCATTTCAGTAGTTTCTTGCTGTCGGGTCCTCATCGTTGTTTCATCTCTTTGGTTGTTTGATTTTTTGTGTTCAAGGAAATGTTGCACTGATGAGTTAGGAGGCCTTCATGCGGACCGAACAAATATTTGTCTTAATAGCGATGGAAGTAAGGGAAGTAAGTACGTGGCGAGGATTGTGGCCACGTAAAATTGATTTAAGCCCCCCCCCCCCCTCCACGTGGAATTCGTTTCCGCTGACCGTTCCAAGGCGGTTCTTCTGTCGCGATTTAGTTTTGTTATGGTTTGTATTTGGGTGTTTGTGTCATTTATAGCAACCAACCAACGAGTTGTTTGCCGCCGAAGGCGGCAAACAACGAGAGTTGGTTGCTTAACGGTAACACGTGTATTTATTTATGAACATACCCCACCCATTCAAAACCTCAAAAGCCAACAGGACTAAGGCCAAAAATTTGTTCTTACTTCCGGTTTTACAGCTTCCGGTTGCCGGAAGCAAACTTGATTGGATAAAATTTGAACTTCCTTGTTACCATGGACGCACGTTCATCTTTTCGAAATAAACAAACTTGGCTGCGCTATCATGGCTATATCAACTCACAATACAGCTTTTTCCAGTTTAACAGCTGGATCTAATTCAACGATAAAAACGTGTCTTCTTTACCCTTTCGCTGGTATCTTCCACTGCATGAGGTAGTACTACACACACAGTGTCACAAACCGTGTCAAAACTAATAGCCGTTAGTGTTGGCGAGAGGAAGTAAACAAAAGTTTTCCTGCTGTGAAATATTATATAAAGTGAATAAAATAATACAGTAGGTACATTTTTCTTGAAACATCTTGCTTAAAAATTGGTGTTTCAGTTCAATGTACCTGTTGTTAAAACAATACAGCCAACGATGCTCAGAGATGAAATGCATGCAGCGCCTAGCTCCAGAAGAAAACAACAACAACAAAACTCTACACCCTGATGGCCAGAATCCCAGCAATAGGTGAATTGTGATGCAGACATCTTGTTCAAATTTTGGTGTTTCATTTCAAAGTACCACTTGTTCAAACAAGACAGCATTGGAGGTCACATAACTTGTTCAACTGCTGAAGTTCTTAACATTCCTAACATTCTATTGAGGCCACCATTTTCATTATAAATTCCAGAACAAGTGAAATGTGGAAGTGCAAGTGGTCTCAATACGCCTCCTTACAAAGATTATCCAATTGTACATACTGCCCAGAAAAACTTCAATACCTGGTCAAAAATAGGCGTCCAAAAATTACACCTTATGTTCATTTCGCATACTTGAAGTATGCAGCAGTTTCTTTTCTTTCTTTCTACAACTGCGATCGGTCACATCTGACCATTACTCTCAGGTGTACTTTACATACACCGAAAGTTTGCAGGATGAAAGCCTACACAGTAATATTGTATGGGTCTTTAACCCATTTAGTACCTGGCAAACAGTGTAGGCCCAGATGAGACGCCGCAGAATGTGGCGACTGATCAGGGCCTCCACTGTTTGTTAAAAGTACAGTCATTTTCCAAATACATTTTGATAAAAACACAACCTGACACCCCTAAATTTTGAAATGAACTCCTGCAATATATAAGAAGAAAGATTCCATTTGGTACAAAAAGGGTTAACCTGCACAGGGCAAAACTCTCCCTGCACAGGGCCTCCAGGTAAGGTCCAGATCCGAAGGACGGTGCACTTTATGACATTCATCCCTGCAAATGATGCCAATGGGGCGTGTTAGGACACCAAAATTTTATAGTCGCTGCCGGGGACGGAACCCGGGACCTCTAGCATCAGAGGCAAAGGCACTAACTACTGAGCTATCACACTCCAGTCTGTTTACTAAACCAGGGTGAAACTGACAAAGATCATACAGCTAATAATTACTGCACAGATAACGCTGCCTTTTCATTTGTTTGAATTTTACTTTTATGTCCCTGTTAACATTATTTACATCATTTTGAAGATGTTGATTCACATTTTGTGGGACTTTTAACTGATCTTTGTATTAAATGCCATCTCAAGCCGCACCCACAAATTAAAACCATATTTTTCCATCTTACTATCAACAGCTCATATTTTGTCATACTCTTATGCCATAAAAGTAGCAGAATAATTAAATGGATAGCTTTTCGAAACCATTGACCATTTTATTTCATTTTCCACGAGATATAATATTTAGGGACAGAAATACAAATGTATTATGTAAAGTAATGGACAGATGAAATAAAAAAAAATATATATAAACAGGACTATGTTGAAAAATTTGGACTTGCCCTCATGGCAGCTGGGCAATGGATTTGTCAGGCCCTGCTTATTAGAAGTTCTCATTTAGAAGTGCATTAAAGTATTTGCCTGAGCTAGAGTTTAGAATCTGTCTAGCACTTTAACCATTTCTTTTTTTCTGGCTAATGAAACATCTTTGATAGATAACAGCAATGCATGCATCTAATGTATCAGAAGTCTATACAAATCATTGTGTCAAACCCTGCCATCCAATGAAACCAGTGTATATGTATGGACAGTCAGACTCACACCACTCTGCCTGGGCAGGCTTAGATCCTCTAAGCAGTTTACAAGTAGTCTCATCACTAAAAACAAGCCAATATAATCCTGAGCCCCTTGAACCCTAATAGTACAACTTGGGTTTACAGTGCGTAAACCTTATGTTTCGTTTTTCCTCTCTAAAATATAGATTGTGAAGGGCCTCCGTGGCCAAGTGGATAAGAGCGCTCACTCTTAATCATTAGGTCTCTCACCACTGTGGTTCGAGCCTCAGTCGGGTCACATGTGAGACGCCAAGTTCTGCAATGGTACATGTAGGTCAGGTGGTTTTTTCTCCGGGTACTCCGGTTTTCGTCCACCTCTGATTAACGATCGGCTCGATATGGATGAAATTATCTTAAAATCAACCCCCCCACACCATAGATTGTGGGAACTTGTTAGAACCACCTCAATGAGGCGGTCGGTTTCAGCTCCGCGTGGAAGCATCATGCAGCCCATCTGTTTCTTCAAGCCTCGATGGGCGGGGGCCACTTCGGGGATATATAGATAGATAGATAGATAGATAGATAGATAGATAGATAGATAGATAGATAGATAGATAGATAGATAGATAGATAGATAGATAGATAGAATTATGATAGATAGAACAAGGTACATTTCTATCTCTTGAACAGATAAAGTAACTTCCCTACCCTAAAGATGTATATATGCAACTGCAGTTTTCAAAATTAATACTGGTAGAGTGCAACTGCAGTTTTCAAAAATAATACTGGTTCTTTTGTTTGTTTGATTTGAGGTTTAACTTCCCCGTCAACACGGTAAAGGTCATTTTGGAGGCGTTGCTTCCAATTTTGTGGGACTTTTACCCGACATTGAGATGAAATGACATCTCAAGCCCTGTCGCACCACTTTACCTGGGCAGGCTTAGATCCTCTAAGCGGTTTACCAGTACTCGTGTGCGGGTCGGATTCAGCTCTGTGTGGAAGCATCATGTAATACTGGTTCTACTAAAGACAGATACCATTCTCTGGGCGGAGTGTTTTTTTTTATTCGGGGGGCAGATAGTAATTGCCCTCTATCTGTCTGTTTGTTTGTTTGTTTGTCTGCCTGTCCATCCATCACAAAAACTTCAACCTTGATCATAACTTCAAAAGCATTTGACCTAGCCCCATGAAACTTCACACACTTATTCACCATCACAAGGGCTACATTCTGACTAAGTGCCATAACTAAGTTGTCATTTTTCGCTGAATTATCTCCCCTTGAAATTTTGCAAAAACTCAGAAATTGGCTCCCACAGGGGGCATTGGTCACCTATAGTGACAGCTCTTGTTTTATTATTATTATTTCTATTATTAGTTAAATTAACTATCTACTGCACAGTTCAAGTTTAAATTTGTTGCTGTCGTTGTTAAGTCTGGGACCACCCTTGAGACTGTTAAACTTTAGAACAGTCCAAAAGGAGATCTTAATATAGGAATTTTACGGAACTACTGCAAACGTTTATTTAGAAAATCTTTTCATTTCATTTCAAAAAGACCCACCTAATATAGAATACACAAAATGGGAGGTTTATAAGCATCAAAACAGTTGGTTGCAGTTAGGTCGCACTTATTTCATATTATTATTTTATTTCGGATAGCTTCTTTGCCATTTTGTGGGAAAGTAGCTGTCCTATTGGCTTTCCGCTATTGATGTTTCCATTAGGGTCTGTTGTTTCATGCTTGTGTTTCATTACCTTTGGTGTCTCTGATGGGAGCTGTGGTTTAATTGTATCGATTCCTGATCATTGCCGCCACTTCTATCTTGGCCTTTCTTAGCAGTTGACTAATACAGTGAGCCGGGACACAACATTTCCTACAATTTGTATGTGCGCCTAGCGAAGACTCAAATCAGCCTGCGCAGTCGCGCAGTCTGATCAGATTCTTCGTTGTGCGCTCTAATGATACATTAGGGTCCAATGCTCCTTCATGCAGCAACAGAATTAAAATCAAAAATGAGTTCCTTTAAGAGCAATGGAAATATTCTTAAGAAAGAAGATGGGTCATACTACGTAGTTTCGGCTAATAAAGCTTCATCAGTGACCCTGTAATGATCCGGCGACGAAAGCCAGAGGAAGCATACTGCAATTTTGCGAATTTCGAATAGGCAGTCGATTCAAAGACTGATATAAATCAAAATGAGGTCCAAATAATTAAAAACCTGTCTAGAATTTGAGTCTAAACCAATAATTTATTTCTGATTTCTTAGAATATTCACGCTGATCTCAAAGGACCAAAAGTAAAATAAAAAATTGCACTATGATTGATGTACGGGGAGACGTTTTACGGCCGCCACACGGCACAACACCAGCTGCAGTGAAGGCAAATAAAAATCAAAAATGAGTTCCTTTAAGAGCAATGGAAATATTCTTAAGAAAGAAGATGGGTCATACTACGTAGTTTCGGCTAATAAAGCTTCATCAGTGACCCTGTAATGATCCGGCAACGAAAGCCAGAGGAAGCATACTGCAATTTTGCGAATTTCGAATAGGCAGTCGATTCAAAGACTGATATAAATCAAAATGAGGTCCAAATAATTAAAAACCTGTCTAGAATTTGAGTCTAAACCAATAATTTATTTCTGATTTCTTAGAATATTCACGCTGATCTCAAAGGACCAAAAGTAAAAACTGCACTATGATTGACTTATGAATGCACAGGCTGATCAGATTCAAGTCCAAATTCTTTTGCCAGTAAATGACAACTGCCCTTCTTAAATGAGCGGAAGTGAAAGAATGGCCGAAGGAAACATTTCGCTATTAAGGGGAATGTGAACATCTAGCACATTTTTTCCGCCTTTTTTCCAAAGGGAGACAACTGTCGAAACTTCCTGTCCGCTTTTCTATAGGCTCAGTCCGACCGAAAAAGGGGTCTACTCTTAAAGGAAAGAAATTGCTCCTCAGGAGTGTACATATACTGTTCACAAAAAGTAGTAGATATTTTACTTTTCAGGATGAATATTGGGAAATAAATAAAACGTTACCTGGTCAAGATGGGTTTAATTTAAAGGACTACCAGATATCCATAAATAGAACCACACATTAATTCCAATGATTACGTCATTATGTAGCGACACGGCGAACAATCTTCTAAGCGTCAGCGTCATTTTTCACAAGCCCTCAATTACGTGTTGGACCGCCTCGATTGTTACAGCAGGCAATGCATCGTCGTCGCATACTTCCAATTAGTCTACGAATCGTTAACTGAGGGATCATTCGCCACTCTTTTTGAAGTGCTACCCCAAGATCACTCAGGGTCCTTGGAGGTGGATCGCGGCTTCGGACTCGTTTCCCGAGGATAACTCATGCGATTTGGATGGGAGATAAGTCTGGGCTCATAGCAGGCCATGGTATTGTCCGAATATATTGCCGTGAAGGTACTCTAGTGACGACACGTGCCCGATGCGCCCTAGCGTTTTCGTCCTGAAAGATGAATTCACGACCGTGGCGTCGAGAAAACGGTATAACGTGAGGAACCAACACGTTATCACGATAGTACAGTCCTGTAATTCTGCCTTGGCACACATGTAAGTCTGTTTTTCCAGTCATGGTGATCCCACCCCATACAATGACAGACCAATCTCCATATCGGTCATGAGTAACTTTAGCCGGGTCTGTATAACTTTCACCAGTACGCCGCTAGATTCAGACTCCTCTACGACCATCACGAAAGTCTAAGTTAAATCGGGATTCGTCACTGAACATAACGTTTGACCAGTGATTAACGTTCCCCGCTGTGTACACCACGCAAAACGTGCTCTACGGTGCCTAGCTTTCAACGGCAGTACAACTTGCGGACGCCGTGCCGTAATGTGACTCGATTGAAGGCTTTATCGGATCGTCTATCTAGAGACATTAACCCCTCTTACTCGGCGCAGGTATTGCTGAAGATCTGTTTACGTTAGTCTCCGGTTGCGTAACGCTTGATTGACAACAAGGCAGTCATCGCGTCCGTTAGTACTCTTCGGGCGTCCACTTCTCTGCAAATCCGCTACTGCTCCTGCCTACGATAGCGTGCGCCATTGTCCATGCTTATAAACCCTATTGGTTTCATTGGCGACAGGGCTTGAGATGTCATTTCATCTCAATGTCTGGTATAAGACCCACAAAATTGGAAGCAACGTCTCCAAAATGACCTTTACAGTGTTGACGGGGACGTTAAACTTCAAATCAAACAAAACTGCAGTTCCTGGGCCACGTGTTTGAATATCGACCATATAACTTTCGGGATTGGTATCATTTGGTATCATTTTGAAAATAGAGTTCTGCTTAAGCCGGTGCTAGAGGGCGTGGCCGGTGTTGCATATTTCAGTACTGGTCATGAACAGACTCAATAAAACCGAGTCTGCTATTTTCGTTTATTTGTTGCATTCCTTGCTTCCAAAGGAGCTAACTTCAGAACTTATTTGTTGATCATAAATACAGGGAGAACATTGTAAACATTTTACGCTCGTCGGTTCGAATCCGTTAAGTCCACACGGAATGCTCCCCATATTTTTGTCCCATAGTTCAAGATAAGAGACGAAGAGATGGTTGAGGTGTAATTTAGGGACATCTTTTATCTGGAAAATGTATCTTGTTTGTACTCATTGGAATCGCCGAATGAGTACACTCAAAAAACCTTTAATGTATAGAAAATAACAAAGATATGCCGAAATCATTTAAATTATGACACCTGGCATGGCTATACGTAACTTGTAACCCTGAACTCGAATTTACCCATGGTTCCAAGTGTAATTCTACTTTATCTGTGTCTGTCTGCATTGTCCTTCTTGTCCTGATTGGCAAACATATGCTGGTAAAAAAGTAGGGGATATTCAGGTTCCTTCGAGCCCCATCAGCCTAGATATTAGGAATAATCAAATATCGGGTTTACCATGTCAATTGACAATCACGTGTGTATATTCTATCGTTGAGCCGTATGATATTTATGCTAGGGTGGCGTAGCACGGGGGCATAAATTGTACATGGGGAAGCAGATGAAGTTTAACATTAGTGACAAACCGGTTTATTGATGCGAGATTTCGATAAAACTTTCTGTATCGACTGTTGAAGTTTGAAACGATTTCTTAAACAAATTCGTTACTCGAACCATGATTCGGCTAACGGAGGCTCAACGTTGGAGAGCCGTTGGCATGCTCCAGACCGGAAGTACGCAGTTGCAGACGGCAAATGTTATGAATACGTCCGCGCCGCTTTGCCTGGGCAGGCGTAGATCCTCTAAGCGGAACTGCAGTCAGAGGGGCTGTTGATTCAGCTATGAAGCCCGGCGACACTTACTTTTGATTGTCTTCATCCTGGCTAAACTGTTTAATTCGTTTAAAACTGAGTTTCCCAACTGATTTTCTGTTCTCCTCACCTGAAGTTTCGGCCATGACCTGTGTAAAAATTAAATTTTAAGTTTCAGTTTCAAGGAAAAGAATATTGGCATAATAATTTTTCTACCCTTTCACATCACGCTGTCTATATATAATTAAGAAACATATACAAAAAGGTTATCCTATACACGGATAACAGCTTCACAAAACTTTTGGCTTGCCCCCAACTGACATTGGCTATTGTCGTCAAAACGCGGAGCCTATGCCAATATAAATTCATGTGCAGCCTCTCCGCAATTTGCTAAACAGACTCTAGGTTATATATGATCAAATCCCAATGAAGCAAGCGACCTTGGGCAAGGCAAGCCCCTTGAGCGATATGCAAAACTGGTTTTGCACATAATTGTTAGAAGTCTAACTTTCTTTAAGCATAAAAATTCTCTCTGGAACCAATATTCTGACGCGGCAAGTTTTGCATATCGCTGGTGTAGTGGTTACGCTACGTGGGACGTAAAACTGGAACACTCAATCAGTCACTCTCCGTATTATACCCAGTTAACACGCTGAACACCTCCAAATCGACGCGAAATCACCATGGACTTCGTTCGTGTAGTGACGGCTGACGCTTTAATTTTGCTTAATAATTACAGTTTAAAGCATATTGGATTTTTTGCATGTATGTCACTCATGAACAGTCAAAATATCTTGTAAAAACATTTCTTTTGAGAAAATCAAATGTCCTCTATGCCGCTAAAGAGAGTACCCCCAAGTCTCCACTACATGCTTGCAAGCAGCAAAAGCTCTTGCGATAATGCGCTTATGCACAGTCTAGACTGAGCCATTGCTCGCGTCTCGGATAATATTCATTTATTGCCCTTGTGTGGGGGAATATGGCGATTTGTTGACCCGTGCAGGTAATATTGCCCGAGGGCGAAGCCCTCGGACTCGCCCTCGTACAGGCCTCGTTCAATGTTACCTGCTCGGGTAAGCAATTCGCCCTCGAGCAATATTACCTGATCGGGTGAACAAATCGTCATATGGCCCTCACATACAGACCAGCTACCAGTAAAAACCCATAATTTTTTTCTACGCGGTAATAGTTTTTTTTTTCTCGCAGAACAAGCGAGAAATTTCTCCGACAAGAAAAAAGCGGTTAATTCCCCGCGAAACGCGGCGAGATTTCTACGCGAATATCGCTTTTTCTCGGAGAAAGACAATCAGTATAGGTGAAGACGTTCACGGGGTTTCTCCGCGAATGAGAACGAAATCTGCCTATACCTTAATGTATATTTGTTCATGTGCATGTATTTTTCATGCATTCAAATTTCGTTCACAAAGTTTGAAGCATATGACGAAATGCATGTTCTTTGTACAAAGCGCGACAACTCTAGCGATCGTTAAGTATGATTTTGATCCGGTTGGAACCATAATGATTTGCATCTTATGCAATTTACAACGCAGTATTATGAACGTTTTCTGTGTTCCTTATTACTGTTGTGTAAACGCCTCATAAATTGAAAACTGTTGATTTTCTATCGGTTCACCATATGGAGATTACTTTATTTTTTTCTCAACTAAAGACTTTAGAAAAATCAAACTCAATGTATATAATAACGGAGATCCTGCTTGTACATGTATGTCTGGGCGCTGATCATTTTGGTTGATCGTAGGAACTCGTTAGAATAGCCTCGATGTTTTTAAGCAAACTAACAAAAAAAATGTCCCCGTAATCCCCTGTTTGCTACACAAAGTCTGGGTTTAATGGAGTGAAAAGAATATAGGTGTTTTCTTAATGCGGAGCAGTCTAATCCGGGTCCACACTGTTTGCAACAATGACATTTAAGGCAACAATCAGACTACAAAGCTTCCACCCCACCCCCAACCCCGAGTCAGACCGTTCATGCTTATAAGCCCTATTGTTTATCTCAGTGTTGGGTAAAAGTCGCACAAAATTCGAAGCAACATCTCCAAAATGACCTAAATATTGTTACCGGGGACGTTAAACCTGAACTGATACAAACAAACGAACGACAAAGCACACAACAGCTGTTGTGACTGATGCCTCAAGTCCCTCAAAATTGGAGGCAACAAAAATGACACAAAAACTGTTGACGGGTACATGTACATTCATTTAATCAAACTGTCCATTTAGGTATGAGACTAAACCATCTACAATAGGTGGAGTTGCGATCTCAATGATGCTGTTGCCAAGCATGTCTGTTGCGTAGTCAGGGAAGCCACTGCTGTCATCAACTTGTCCTTCTGCTTCAGAAGCCTCGGTGGTGTAGAGGTTATGCTACACCACTTGTAAACGAGGGTTCGCATGATCGATCTGGGGCTTCTCCAGGCTTTCGGATGTGTCTTTAAACCGAGGTTCCGTCTCCGTATGACATTCGCTGTTGGTGAGACGTAAAACTCAAACACTCACTCCTCTGCCTCAGTAGTCTGCAGTTGATTGCCGACCGCACACGAGTACTGGTAGACCGCTTAGAAGATCTAAGCCTGCTCAGGCAAAGCGGTGCGAGTCGGAACGACCATGCTTATAAACCCTATTGGTTTCATTGGGCGACAGAGCTGAGATGTCATTTCATCTCAGTGTCGAGTTAAAGTCCTGCCAAATTGGAAGCAGCGTCTCCAAATTGACCTATACAGTGTTGACGGGGACGTTATACACATATAGGGCTACATGATGCTTCCAGAGCTTAAACCCGCTGCACATGAGTACTGGTAAACCATTTAGGAGGTCTATGCCTGCCCAGCCAAAGTGGTGAGAGTTGGACCGCCCATGCATATAAACCCCATTGAGTTCATTGGGAGGCAGGGCTTGGGATGTCATTTCAGCTCAGTGTCGGGTTAGAGTCCAAAACGTTGGAAGCAACGTCTCCAAAAGGACCAAAATAGTATCGAAGGGGACTTTAATCCTCGAGTACCCACATCCAAAAGTATATGTCTAGGAACAGAATAAGGAAATAAGAGGCCCATGGGCCACTATGCTCACCAGAGCTTAGGCGGGCACTGCCCACTAGCAGCCATGTATGTTTTTGTTTTATCGATTATAAAGTCTCCCAAACGAACATCCATTTCCAAATGAGCAACCATGTGGACTCTGAATCTGAAATATTAGGCCTTTTATGAAGGTAGGGTGGGAAATGGACCCAACAGAGCCCCGGTTGGTATCACTGAATGCGTCTTATCATAAGGAACAAGAAAATATATGATTTAGGAGTGTCGATGTCTACAGTTCCTGAGATATAAGGCCTTTTAAGCTGTGGAGTGGTTGGAGCATGGCCCTGGCAGACCCCAGGAAGCCCAAGATTTTTGTCCTTGAATGTGTCTTATCATTAGGACCAAGAAAATTTATTGTTAAGGAGTGAGGATCCGAACTGTTTCTGAGATATGAGGCCCTTTTAATGAATAGTATTATACATCGGGTCAATGTAACGCTAAAGTTGGGCCAATGTTATGCTTTCATTGCGCCAATGTAAAGCCAATGTTGGACTAACGTTGTAATTAATATTATCATACGTTGGGCAAACGTAATACTAACATTGGGCCAATGTTATGCTTACGTAAGACAAACATAAAACCAATGTTGGACCAACCTTGTAAGCAATATCACCACACGTCGGCCCACTGTGAGGCCAACGTTGGGCCAATGTTATATCTACGTTGGGCCAACATAATGCCGATGTTGGCCTAACGTTGAAATGAAAATAATCATACGTTGGTCCAACGTAACGCTAACGTTGGGCCAACGTTATGCTTATGTTGGGCCAACCTAAAGTCAACGTTGGACCAACGTTGGTAGGAATATTATCATACGTTGGGCCAACGTAATGCCAACGTGTTGGCATAACGTTGGCCCAACGAACAACAGAACGTTGGGCCAACGTTAAATATCAATGTTGGGCCAACGGTTATCCAATGTTGGTCCAACGTTAGCATGCTTTCTGGGTAAATAGCCATTCTCCAATTTTGTCGGCATTAACCGCTCCTTCAAATGTAACTTTTCTAAAACCGTATTTGCCGGGACAAGGGCCATCGTCTTCGTTATCCGACAAACCGTTATTGTTACAATATTCGCAGCGGGTACCACACGCCTGACATAAAGATTTATGGGTCAGGGGCTTATCAATGCATTTGGTTGCCGGCCTCAGTAGCTTAGTCGGATGCGCGTCTAACTAGTGAGCAGGAGGACGCGATTCGATACCTGCCGGGATCCGCAACATTCTTTCGTGGAGATTGATCATGAAATCGTTTCTACGGTTAGTCTATCCCTTCCGCTGATTCAAGAAGGGCAGTTGTCAGTTTCTGGCCAAAGAATGTGCACTGTATTGGTTAACCGACCGCCCCCGCCCATCGGAGCTTGAAGAAATATGTGGGCTGCACGATGCTTCCACGCAGAGCTAAATCCGACCCGCACACGAGTACTGGTAAACAGCTTAGAGGATCTAAGTCTGCTCAGGCAAAACGGTGCGAGTCGGACCTCCATGCTTATAAACCCTATTGGTTTCATTGGGCGACAGGGCTTGAGATATCATTCCATCTCAACGTTGGGTAAAAGCCCCACAAAATTGGAAGCAGCAACTCCAAAATGACCTGGGACGTTAAACCTCAAATCAAACGAACAAACAAAACTGGTTAACCGCTTACGTGTAAGGCTGTCTAGGAAAGTGTATATTGTTGACTGGGCCGTTAAACTCCAATAAAAACAAACATTGCGATATTTCGTCCTTACTACATTCAAAATCAAAATACATGAATTTAGGAATAAAATAGAAGTGAAGGCTATGATCAGGAATCGATACAATTAACCCGCAGCTCCCATCAGAGCCACCAAAGGGAAGAAACACAAGCATTAAACAACAGCCCCTAGCCAAAAGGTTAGTTACTTTCCCACAAAAAAGTTCTCTTTTTCCGGTTTGACTCTCAAGTAACATAGATGATGGTTTACGTATTTTTCGTAAGACTAGCATAAGTATTCGCCGCACTCGTGTTCTACTTTCATTCGTTTGTTGTTCCTCGTCACTTTGAAGCACTGTGTACAATTCCACCATTTTTCGCACTGTTATGACCCGCTTCGTTTTCCCATGAAGTTTCCATTTTTATGCACCGGAACTAGTTTACAACTTTGTAAACATGTTTTAGATCGACACTCCATATGACAGTCTTCGAAGGTGATTGGTGGCTCGCTTTTCGGACAGTGGTCCCTTTTACAGATGATACAGGAAGTGTCGCGTTTGTGTCTTTCTCTGGTATTATAATGATAAAGACAATTTTCGCAAAAGTATGCCGCCCTGAAGAATCCGGTGATACTAGTTATAGCGTGAAAATGGTCGTTGTCTTCCAGATAACTTAGATACACGTTCGTTCATCGGTACTGGGACTGGTAATTCACTTGTTACCTAGTCTGGTGCTTACCACCCTTACGAGTACACAAAACGCTTCTTCAAACGCCACCACGTCGTTTAAATTCGCCGGTCTGTCCATGGATACTCACGCTAACTGACAAATGGCTCCTGCTAGATGTCCTTGTTTGTCTCTCGTTTTTTATCAAAAGTTTGTAATAGCTTTCTGGTATTTGCTGATGTTCTGAAACGAGTTGTGTGTTGCTTTTCTTCCCTCTTGTTTCAGCGATTTCTTGCCATCTACAGGGGTAAATCTTTCCAGTTTTGCCCAACTGACCCCGATCGCTCTCGCCATACCAAGTTGATTTTCAATCGTCACTATAGATAATTTCAATTGTAAAAACTTTTTTTCCCTTTGATCTTTGTGATTCTTTGATGGGATCCTCATTTGGGGCGTAAATCGATAGTTCCAACGGTGATATCAAAACTTTCGTCCACCGCCAATTTTTTATTATTGTTAAGCACTTTTTCGATCGTTTCCATCATCTTCTGCGCATCCAGCTGATCCCAGACCTGCAGGGGTACTACAATAGGGTCTTGTAAACATGATGAATCACGCCCTTTCCCAAATCGTTTCCCGCCAAATCGCCCCGGGCTTCGTTCTGCACGTCATCACACATGTGATGAAGTATGTGTGATGGAGTCAATCTCGTATGATTGGTATCCCTTCCCCGTTGTGTTGCTCGTTTAGATTTAACTGGTTGGTTCAGTCTACGGCCGCAATTTGTGTACGTTCTTTCCGTCTTTTTCTCATGCTGTATTGGAGTGGTGGGATATCGGGTCGATGTGATGGTCCCGGAGGAGGTTCTTCCCCTCCACCTGCCTGTGGCGAAGTTCGGTTCATAGCGTCGTCGAATAACAAAGCCTTGATTGATTCTTCGACTTCTTTCTGCTCTCTAAGATACTCCAACGCAAGCGCCAAGTCCATTTGCTTGGTAACGAACTCGTCCCCGTATTGTCGATTATGTATTTAAAATAATCGACATCTGACCGCCGGTAAGTTTTCTGAAATTCCCCAAGTCGCAGCAAAATTCATCAGATCATCGGCGTCGGTAAAACGTGCCACCATACGCTTGAACTGTGCTGTGAAATTTTCCATGTTGTTGTCGCTATCAATTCAATATTGTGAATGCATCATTTCTATACCTTCTATACTTTCGAAACATCATTCTTAAGTTTGATTGGATTGTAAAAATAGCACTCCGGGTTGTCACTCGATCGTGTCATGTGATCGATGCTCTAGTCAGCCAGGATGGGTTTCTAAAAATATCAATTCACTTTCGAAGTGGTCATGTTTGGACAAGTAAATTATCTTTTTGTAGTGTACCAGACATTTGTCGACTTTAAAGGGATTAATATTTGACACAGCAATAAGGTATTGAAAATGCTCCAGGGCTTAAATAAATACACAAGACATTTTGTCGACTTTAAAAGGATTAATATTTGACACAACAATAAAGTATTGAAAATGCTTCCTTCCTTAAATCAACACACACGAGAACACCCGGCGTTGTGATTACTTAAAACTGTTACGTTATGAAAACGGACGGTATCTTTGATAAAAAACTGCTTCATAATAGAGCCCCGCCAAGCGAATTTGTGTCTTCGAGCATTCCGTCATGACAAATTTTAACTGCGCATACCCAGCCATTCAGTGGGGCCAGGGATATGGCTTTCTGTCTGAAGGATCCTCTTGATTCACTGCTTGTATTAGCGAGCAGCGAAGGTTCTGGCGAGACTGCGCGGATGCGCAGGCTCGCCTGAACCTTCGCTGCTCGCATAGGCGATAAGTACCAAAATCGCTTGACGGGGCCCAATAAACGATTGTTTTACTGTCAAATGTGACTTTCTAATGAGGATCCTAGAAATGTACTTTATAAGTTCCATAGTTTCAAAAACTTTGACCCGTTCAAAAGCAAGTATGTAAACACTGACCAGCTCTTTTATGCACTAAGTCAAACAATATTGACGATCCCTTAAAAAGTTACTTTAAAGGGCTAATTAATTTCTGTTATTGGCGAAGTAACGTAACGCAAGAGACTGTACAAGGTTTGCTTTCAAAGTATTTTTTCTATAACTGACTTAACTGTCGGAGTCTAAGTGTTGGTTTTCTTTTGCTCCAGCATTTTTCAGTGGTTTCTTGCTGTCGAGTCCTCACCGTTGTCTCACCTCTGTGGTTCTTTGATTTTTTGTGTTCACGGAGATGTTGCACTGATGAGTTAGGAGGCCTTCATGCGGACTGAACAAATTATTTGTCTAAATCGCGACGGAAGTAAGGGCGAGGATTTTGGCCACGTAAAATCGATTTAAGCCCCCCAGTGGAAATTTTTCCACTGACCGTTCCAAGGCGGTTCTTCTGTGGCGATTTATTTATGTTGTTGTTTGTTACTTACTGTGTGTATCACTTGTGTCTTTTAATTTTGGATGGCCATATGGCCATTTTGTGGGAAAGTAACTGTCCTTATGGCCTTCCTTTGTTTAGGTTTCCATTATGGTCTGGTCGCTTAATGTTTGTATTTCTTTCCCTTTGGTGTCTTTGGTGGGTGGAGTAAGTTAATTGTATCGATTCCTGATCTTTGTTTTACTTCTACTTTTAACATTTTACATTTCGCTAGCATTTCTCTAAAGTCGCAAAACTTAACTGATATTTAATTCCTTTAAGCGGATTAAGAAGTATTTTTGTGACCATTGAATTCAGCTTTTAATCCGAAATCAAAACATCGATCTTACAATAGCCAATATGGCCGCCGCGCCGTGACGTCATTCCAGCGGATGCGCAATCCGTGGCACCAGAGAGCCTCCTATACTACTCTGGTTTACTGACAGGCAAATTAAGGTGGCCGCAACAGCGAATGCATTACCCATTTCACATGGTAGCGTTTCAAATGGCAACCAGAGCATCAGTATGCAGCGCATTGTTGAAGCGGTTTAGGACAAGAGATGATTTTCTTTCACGTCTGGTGACTGTAGACGAGGCCATTGTCCATTATTATGAGCCAGAGAGTAAAACTCAAAGTCGCCAGTGGGAAGGGCCGGGGTCTCCGAGGCCGAAGTATTTCAGAACGCAACTCTCTGCTGGAATGGTGATGGCAATTGTATTTTTGGGACGCAATAGGCGTTATTATGTTGGACTTTCTAGCACAGAAACGTATAATAACAGGTGCGCATTATGCAAATTTGCTCGACCAACTGAGATCCGTGAAAAACGCCGAGTTGAACTCCCCAAATGAATGCAGAATTGCAATGGGTGCTGTTGAGCGGCATGGGTACGAGCTAATAATGCACCCCGCCTATTTACCAAATTTAGCTCTTGGTGACTATTTCCTTTTCCCGAACTTGAAAAGGGATTATTCGTGGTCGTGATTTCCGGTCCAACGAAGAAGTCGTGGCGGCAGTTAAGGAGTGGATAGGAGACAAAGGCCTCAGCTTCTTCAGTTCTGGGCTGATGGCATTTGATCAGCATTGGTCCAACTGTATTATTCTAGAGGGTAATTACATCGAAAAAGAAGAGATCGATCTCACCCAGAAGTAAGTTAAGCTGGTTTTTTATTGGCTTGCCCTCGTAAATAAGGTTATTGCAGTGCTATTGATGGACACTGGCCCTTGTTGGAATATCGAAGGATACTTGCAAGGTCATGTCCTGAGATAAATATAATTCAGCAGTATCCCCATAGTATATATAGAGGATCTTACACGAGTGTTCATGTATTATTGAATTTGTTAAACGCGTTGAGGAAAAAAGGGATAAAATGCGAGGCTATGCCGAGCATTTTATGCCATTTCCACGAGTTCAATAAATTTGATAATATACGAACACGAATGTAAGATTCTATTTATCATTTTGCATTTAAAGCAAATTTTATTCACGACTTATTTACAAAATTGTCAATGTTACGCCATTGGTAAACGTGAGTTTGTTAAGGGCGTCGTACGTGTAACGTTATGGGGCGTATCTAACCGATTTGCATTTTTAACCCACAAGTAGATTACGGAATTTTTTACATGGCGTTATTACATTCTCAGACTATACGTCATATAATAAATCCATATTATAAACCCGAAACGCTGTATCCCGGTGATCCAAATATAGCGAGATTTGCTTATATCTTTTTTAAAAAAGTAGACTTACCGAGCTGACACACCTTCTCAAATGCACAAAACGACGTCCTAGATAAAGACTTTCTGCGTATTTTTATTTCCTAGAAAGCCGTCCGAAGTTCAGATGAATCGCGACGCAGTTAGTGGATACTGAATTACGCCGGATAACGTCGATGCGTCAATATAGAGATAGGCAGTGATCTGTTGGTTATATTTTCAGTTTACGCAGGTTCAAGACTAACGTTTCTGGTTGGACTGTGTCACTTCCCTGTCAGAATCAGTGTTGTGTGCATAAGGCAAGGCTGTCTTAAGACAAGGCCGACGTAGATAATATAAGTCGCAAAACAACAACAACAAAAAATATGCCTTGGAAGACTCAGATCCCTTATGTACACAAATTCAATTAGATTACAACTTCATTGTCTACACGACCGAACTTCCGGTAAATGGACATCAATCATGCGCATTAGGAAGATTCCTGTTCCTGCACGAACTGAACTGAGTCTTCTCTGAGCGCATATGACTAACGACACATGTTTTGCTTGATGCGAGACATATTATTTTCAGTAAGATGTTTTAGAAGGGTTATTGAAATTTAATATCAAAATGGGTCAAGTTGCAATGTTATATGTTTAATTATATTAAATATGAATGCAAACTGTAAACATAGATCGCTTAATACTGCTTATCATGTGCTTCATTGTCATAGTGGATGGGTGTGCATTGTGCAGACTGGTTAAGACTTTCCTAGCCATATATGTCTTACTGAAGGTTTTATCGGTCGCCGACTAATCTTTTATCTTTCCATATCTAGTCGGGGATTTGAAATTCGTAGCACCCGTATTCAAGGAGTTTAATGCACCTTATTTTCTCACACTTAACTATGATATGAATTTATTGAGAGGTCTCTCAGCATCTTGAAAATGGAGTCAGAAAATAAAAAAAGTGGGGAAAAAGACATAAAAAGGGGAGATAAATGTACCTACCCCCTTTTCTCATTTGAACATCCAAACAAATCCAAACGACATCTTCTCTGAAACTACAAGGCCAATTGGAACCAAATTACACGTGAAGCCGCCACGGGGTGGAAGAACAAACATAAATTCTGAATGTCTGGGTCACATGACCAAAATGTCCACCATGTCAATATATGGTAAAAACCTTTGAAATCGCCTGTACTCAGGAACCAATAGACCGATGACCTTGAAACTTGATATACAATATTAGGGGCCCGGCCCCTTTCACATTTGTTCAAATGATGACATTCGGTTGACCTTGACCTTTCTTACGTCAAGGTCACATACGGTTACTTAGGGTTTTGTATGGCAAAGACAGGATTTTCTGGTTCCGTTGCAGCTTATGACATCAGAGTTAATATTTGCAACCAGCTAAATGATCCTGGGGCCATAAGATTACGTATTTCTATTTTTTTTCAAACCTACTGTGCTAACTGTTACCAAATTACATATACGGTATCAGTGTGGTCTAGAAATCAAAGTTTGTTTAAGGGATCTGTGAGATTGTCACACCAATGTTTAGCCAAAAGTGATTTTGAATTCTGCATCTCAGGAAATACAAAGCCTTGGTGTGCAACATTTTGAACTTTAGACATTCTGAGATTGTTCAAAGCTGACCATAATGTATGCGACGACATCTAAGAGCAATGGTTGATTTAAAAATAATTTGGCAGCAATGGTCCTGCGATTGGCCTCTACTAAACCATCATGGTCGATTAAAATAAATGGCTACCAAGGGTGTGATAATTTATGCCCGCTGGAGCTCTGGTGAGCGTAGTTTCGCATGGGCTGCTTGTTTATAACTTTGTGTTCAGATAAGTTATTAAAAGTCACAGTTTTCTGCTTTACTGATTGCGCTTTTTTGGTTATCTTTTATTGCTTACCTGCATTTTCCAGCCTTCATAAACTATTTATTCGATAACCAGTGGTAGTTTGGTATGATGGCCATGACAGCAATACCTCTGAAAGACGACAATGTTCAGTGAATATAACAACGCGACCCTATTTCAGTCTTTTTTCAAAGGGTTGGCAGAATTTCGTCCAGTATTTCATAATTGGAGGAAAGACTTATTTTAATCAGTTGCCTCTGAACAATCCAGCCACCTTTTGACTGAAGGTCTGCGAAATTTGTCTGCAAACAAAAAGAAACATCATATAGTATTTGCAATTTAGAACGACGATTTTACATACATGTTTTATAGGTTTGATTTGGTTTTACCATTATTTTGCTGCAGAAAAAGATACTCTACTAAATTTAAATATCAGCATCTAATTCTCCAACTGCGGATTTGATATACTTCAGCTATTCTTTGCTGATTGAATGACTCTGGTTTTGGTTGATCTTTTGGCAAACATGCGCAATTTGTGGTGACCAAATTACATGAAGATGCAGAAAAGGTCAGTCGAGAGTCTGTTTTGAACCCGATGTTCCCACCTTTAGAAGAACAAGCTTGATTTAAATAGGAATCGTTACATTTATTATGTCAAACGTCGTCCCTGTCCAAAATATCTGACCTATAAGGTGTCAACCTCAAGTAAGTTAACCTTTCATTCATTCCTTTCATAAGTACGAATGCATTTCCGCCAGAACGCCTGAAGGTAGGTGCCTGATGCTTTGTCTCTGGTAGGGCTAACCGGAGCCTAACTATGGGTTTCCTTTGCTGCAGCATTCTAGCTAGTCCATGCTGTTAAGTCCTCGTCGTTGTCTCATCTCCTTATTCGTTTGATTTTATGTTCGCGGAGATGTTGCATTGATGATCTAGAAATCCATCATGCAGACTGAACAACTAATGGGTTTTAACCAAGACAACCAAGGGTGAGGATTGAGGCCACCTTAAATCAATTAAAGTGTCCACCCCAAACCCCAACATCCGTAAAACTTCTTACTGACCCTATTCCAAGGCGGTCCTTCTGTTGTGGTTTCTTATTTTTACAGTTGGGATTTAACATGTATGTATTGCTAATGCTTTTTTTATTTTGGATAGCTGTTTGGCCATGTGGGGAGATAACTGTCCTTCTGGCTTTCCATTCGTAACGTTTTCATTTTGGTGTTTTAGTGGGAGGTGCGAGGTATTTTTAATAGGTTCCTGATCATTGCCTACACTCTGTTTGTCAAATCATGATAACTCCTGATGGCTTGACATAGAAGGCCCTTTTGGCAAATCAGTATGGGGCAATTGGGGTGGTTGGGCAAAGGTGACGTTTACCTTGCGTCAATAGGGCATCCAACTGATATTGGCTTACAGCTGGACAAGACCTGTGGTTCTTGCAGCAGGTAATGGTAGAGGGAGGAAACTGTTATTTCTTCTGTTTCTGCACTTATATTTATTTTTACTCTTTCTCTTCTGTCCCTCACTTTCACATGCTCTACTATCTATTCTATCGCTTTTCTCTGGGAGAGGACACAAAATGACCAACAAGGGTGGACGTGTCTTTAAACCCAAAACAATCAATATATGGGACAAATATCAATAACAGGAAGTAGTAAAAATGTATATGAAGAACATGTTAATCAGTGCAACACGTGAAAAAGACCGTGAAATGAAGACCCCTAAACCCAAACTTTATATAGAGAAAACTGGAACTTACGGGGTAAGCATTATTTTTCTTATTTCTGGTCCAAGACATAGGTTGTGGGTACTCGATAGAACCGCTTGATGCGGTAATAACCTGCACTCTCAACCTATGTTTTGAACATTTATAACAAACATATCAAGGGTTCTCATTAGAAAAGCAGCCATTTTGGAGATGTGAAAAAATGCACAATGTCGCACGGGTGAGTTATCCAGGCATGAGACTGGAGGACTGCTGAAAAAAACCTGAAACCTGAGTGAAAAAAGTCTGAAACCCCTATCATCCCTTCCAAAATGTCATTTTTGCAACTTTCAAACAAAAACAAGCAACTATGTAAAACTCTTTTACAACCATAAAATCTGAAATCTGCCAAACATCTGAAAAGTCTCAAGCCTGGTTATCGTAATGTGTGACAAGAGACACAGGATAATTAAGAGCTAATGACGAATAGAGGGACAAGGTTATCGAAGGCACGTTGTCCAATGAAAAGGTAGAAAGTAAGTGGAGGTGACATCTTAAGATGCACAGGTTATACCACTACTCTGGGAAAAGGGAAGAAGGAAGAATGCTTAAGGGGTGGTTTTACATTACATTAAAGCTCGGGTACTATTTATTTTTGATCGTGCGACTTACCAGAAAATAAGGTACCCAGTAAGATTTCAATAGAGACCTTGTAGTGGCCAGTAACATTTACGTGTTTAAAATATAATAATGTCGATGTTAGTTTGGGAGCCTTCAGCACAAACTGGAAATTTTGGATAATAAATCTTGAAATATACGATGTATTATTAAATGTTGATAAATTCAAGTCACCAGTTTAGAGAATCACTTGATAGTTCATCGCTGACAAATATGCTTGGTGATGTATAGGCCTATTCACCTCATTAAACAAAAACCAGAAGGAAATGGTCATTAGTAAATTTTCAGAAATACATCTGTTGGTGCCTGTTATGATACATCTGTGACCAGCCAGTAAAATAATTTATTTTATGTATGTTTTAATATGGATTTTTATCACGATCTGTGACACAGCAGGACAAACCAGCAAAAGTGTCCTTAGGTATCTAACTCCCTTGTTCATGCCCAGGTTGACACAGAGTCATCAAGTTTCACATGCGTGTTCAAAAATAACCGTCCTGCATACTGACGAAAAAGATATTGTTTTAAAAAATACTAAAAATCCTTTAGCGCAAAAAAATAGTGTAAAATTTCCAAATTTCGGGGGGTAAAATTCCAATGGTCAAAATTTATGGTAGCACACCAGATGTAGTTACGTCATATCATGAATTTTGATATCTTCGAGTATTGACAAATATTTTGGATGATGCAATAAATCAACATTGAATTGTAAGCGCAAGCTACACATAACTAAACTTAATCCAACTATTACATTAGCATGGGGGTGGGTGTAAACTCGTAGAATTTTCAACACCTTTTCCCCATCAGATTCGCTAAATAATCACATGCCTTATAGGTTAGGCTTCTATCTCAATGAAACAGCACAAACAAAGCGTGAGAATTTTGGGTGCATTAAATTTTTCGAAATCTGGTCTCAAATCCCGGACTAATCCCACCCCTTCTGTGCCGTAGAAATCAATCGGCCGGTAAGCCACAAAAAAGCACCCCTCGTGTTTTTTTTTTTTTTTTTTTGTAGGTCATTTCACTTATTTCATCACGAAAACCCGCCTTTATAATTTTAACCCCCTTCAACCCTACTTTTATATAGTAAAATTGGGGTTTTACCGGGACAAACCTTATTTTTTCTTATTCCTGCTCAAAAATATAGATTGTGGGTACTCGGTAGAACCGTCTGGATGAGGCGGTTCTAACGAGTACCCAAAATCTATTATTTAACAGAAATAAGAAAAATATCGCAAATTTACATCTTAAGACCAATTCTCTGTAAGCACCAAAATTTTTAAATAGGGGTCCGGCACACATAGTCTCAGGATTAACCGATTCTTTGATATATTATGTATTGCCATGTATGAAAAATAAAATGCACAATTAAATTCTGATCTGAGCCTCCGTTGCCATGGCAACGAGCAAAATCAATTTTTGACAAAATTGGGCAAAACACTGTGTTATTTTTACTGAAATTATCATATTTTTATGATGAAAATATAACAACATAAATGAAAAGAAAAGAGAAACAAAGTAATAGTCAAAATTTTCTAAGTTTAGTTTGCAGAATGCAGAAATCAGTTTCTGAATAGTACAAAGTATGCCATAATACAAACACTTTAAACTTTGGCTAATTACGATAATTTAAAAAAAATCAAAATTAACAATTTTGCGCAGATTTGGAAAGATATAATTAAAGCGGCACCGATGCTGAAATATGTTTTTGCAATGTTTTTGAAACAGTTATTTTAGGGGATTCAAATCATGAAAAATTTGGAATGGGGTAACTGTATCTTGTAGGATAAAATATCGAATGAAACTTGTATACTTTAAGGAAAAACAAAAAGTAAATACTAACCTGTGAAAACAAAATGTGCTGGAATCTCATGTATAACAATAATACTAGATAAAAAGTTGTTGATTAGCTAAGAATAAAAAGGAAACAATGTAAGGCGTTCAACAAGAAAACAGTTTTCAAACAATTATTGACTTTTTAATCGATTTCATGGAGAAAATAACAAAAAATAGGGGGTAGGGGAAAAGAAAATGAAAATTTATTTTTGTTTTTGGAATCATGTCATGTATAACTGCTTGAACTGGAGTACAAGTAACTGATGTACAAAATAAATCAGAAAAACTTTCAAATATATCTGCACCAAAATATTTAAAGGGCAGTAACTCTTCATTTTCCAATGAAATCACATGACAATACCACCAAGGTATAAATACTGATATATGAACATAAAAATGTGAACAGATTTCAATTCAGAAGCTTTACAGTATTATTTATGTAAAGGCAACAAAACACCCATCTTGAAGACATTTTGGTTCAGACAAAATATGAAATGTTGTCATAGTACACATATGCCCCGCCCCTCGCCTTGACATTGAAAAATATCATCAGAAGAGCTTGCAAATTTCTCTCCCAAAACCCAATATGGGTTTCAGAAGGTTGTTCACAAAAGAAAGTGCATCAGAATAAAAATATAAAAATACACTAGTTACCTCCACAGTGTACTGCTGCAACATCTGCGAGTTGTATTTATGTAATGTTTATTGGGACTGTCTTTACCCAATGATACTAAGGACCATTTCTCAGGATGATGAAGTTCCATAATTTCTAGCGCACAAGGTATTGGTATTCTGAGTTGTGATTCTTGCACATGACAGCATTGTAAATTTTGTGTAAAATTCTCCATATCTCAAAGGGTATTGCAGTTTATGGCCTTCATTAGTTATATTGTCAGGGGAGATAATTAGAAAACAAATGCAGCCGGGGTAATGGTTCTTGTGCATGACACACCTGCTTTACTTTACGAACAATTGTACTGAGTGCCATTAATATGTCCAAAACGGTATTGGAGATCACAAGATCATTCAAATAGCATGAGACTCAGTATGGCTGAATATGCTATACAGTGAAAGTAAGTATTATGCTCAGTGGCTTTCAAACTGTTTTTTTTTTTTTTTTTTTTGGTTTGGTTTTACGACCTTTTCAAGATTATTTCACTCATATCGAGAAGATTGTTAATCTGAGGTGCAAAACACAAAAGTACCTGTTTTGTCAGACAGTCTTATGCTTTTCGCGAAGAATGGGAGTG
Organism: Lucinisca nassula; assembly: GCA_963580285.1. Lineage (NCBI taxonomy): Eukaryota > Metazoa > Mollusca > Bivalvia > Lucinida > Lucinidae > Lucinisca > Lucinisca nassula. The sequence continues at coordinate 74,444,067 of OY757016.1, forward strand.
TAGAGTAACTTAAGAGTTCATATATAGAGGATCTTACATGAGTGCTCATGTATTATTGAATTTATTAAACGAGTTGATGAAAAGGGATAAAATGCGAGGCTCTGCCGGGCTCTGCCGAGCATTTTATCCCTTTTCCTCAACTCGTTTAATAAATTCAATAATACATGAGCACGAATGCAAGATTCTATTTATCACATGACATTTAAAGCGCTTTTAGTCACGATTGGTTACAAAAATGTCAATATTCTGCCGTTAGAAAACGCGACGTCGTTAAGGACGTCGTACATGCAACGTTACGGGACGTATCTAGCTAATTTGCATATTTAATCCACTAGTGGATTATCGAAAATAATACATGGCGTTATTACACTCTCAGACGCGACGTCATATGATAAAACAGTTTCCTTATTCTTTTGAAAATGAAATTAATTGAATACATGTGATGTTGGTCTTTCTGTTTGGGTTTTACGTCCCTTTCAAGATTATTTCACTCATATCAAGCCACACATTATTCAGGTAGGCGAAAACCGTAGTACCCTGAGAAAACCGCCCGACCGTCCGTTGCAGAACTTGGCGTCTCACACGTGCCCATAGTCAGACTCGGACCTACGGCGGTGATAGATGTAATGACTAAGAATCAGCGCTCTTATCCACTAGGCCACGGAGGCCCACATTTCAAACTGTGTTAGCAACTTATCAAAGTTGTGTTGATGCGGAACTGGGTACTATCCAGCACTGGGTACCTGACTGTAGAATGAGTGAGCTATACCCCCATGACTTTGCAGTTTTATCCTAGAATTCACCAGTGCATGCTATGAACCATGAATATTGCTGTTTTCTCGATCTTTAAAGTGTTTAATTTCACAGGACATTTGTCATTTCAGCAGAACAAAATACAAAAGTACCTGTTTTGTCAGACAGTCCTATGCTTTTCACGAAGACTGGGAGTGTAGAGTACCTTAAAAGAGTTCATATAACAGTTTCCTTTTGTTTGGAAAATGAATTGAATACGTGTTATGTTGGTCTTTCTATTTTTTATACCAGTATCCAGTTCCGGACCAGTCACGCATCATTGAGTGTTGTAGACAATAAGGCTGCTTGCTGCTTTAAACATTTCGTACCATTTTAAAGAAAACATATATCTTTACAAAATGCACACAATTAGTTTTCTTAATCTTATTCAGCTGACATTCTGAATCCTAGAATATTAGACCCCATTTAGACCCCAGTTGCAGATCACAGTACCCAGTTGCGGATCCCGAAATATCAAATAGCGTTAAGATGCTTGGTAACAATCAAAAAAAATATATCAGCTCCCTTTCAGTGGCATTCAGTAAAATTTTACAGATATACATAAATAAACATGAGGGAAATGAGGGCCCTGGTTCGCTCACCTGCTGTAACAAGTGGGTCAACGGCGAGGCCGCTTAAGCCCTTGGACTATAATTTAAACAATCTTGATCGAGGTCCACTAGATGAAGCATCATACTAAAGACCTGGGCCTCGTCGTTTTGAGAAGATTTTTAAGGTTTTCCCTATAAAAGTCCTTGAAAAAGTGGGCCCTGGGGCGGGGCCATTTTTGGCCCCAGGGTCATAATTTGTACAATCTTTTTAGAGGTCCACCAAATGAGGCGGCAACTAAATATAAAAGACCTTGGCCTTGGGGTTTCAGAATTTTTTTTTATCCTTTATTAGTCTATGTAAAACCTGTGGACCCTAGGGCATGTGCTTTTGGAGAAGAGTTTAACTTTTTTCTTATTTTCTCGTTTTCGTTGCCATGGCAACCAGAGTTCTGCAGGCAATGGAAATCTTTGAACATCCTTAGTGCAGGGATTGAACACTCCACTCCACAGTCAATTGACAAAAGTTACAAAGACTACCTCTATGACTGGCAACCGACTACAGTAAGAAGCCTGGCATTCAAATTTTCATTGTGAAGGTGTTCACCTCCCTTCTTAATGGAATTCTACGACCAAGTGTTAAAAGCGCTGAATCATAAACATTGAAGAAACGAATATTTTTTCTGCCGGTTATGAAAGTATGGCTGCAGTGGGTCGGTCGCATGCAACGTTAATGAACCCCGAAGGAGTTCATGCAAACTTTGCTAGCGACCCGTTGTCGTTCATAATTTCATGAACAGCAGAAGTTCATTTCTTACAGTTACATGCTTATAGGGCAAACTTTTATAGCCAAAAAAAAAAAAAAAAAACAACAACAACAAGAGGGCCAAGAGGACCCTGAATCGCTCACCTGAGAATCAGTGTCTCTAGTACATCCTTGGCCCAAAGGCTATACTAGGTGAAGCTTGATACCAAGTATCAAAGACCTGAGCCTTGTGGTTTCAGAGATGAAGATTTTTAAATATTATTCCTATATAAGCCTATGAAAAACCAAAGGGCACTGGGGATGGGGGCATTTTTGTCCCCAGGGCTATAATTTGAACAATCTTGGTAGAGGTCCACTAGATGAAGCTTCACAACAAATATCAAAGATCTGAGCCTTGCGGTATCAGAAAAGAAGATTTTTAAAGATTTTGACTGTATAAGCCTATGTATAACCAAAGGCCCCCGGGGCGGGGGCATTTTTGGCCCCAGGGCTATAATTTGAACAATCTTGGTAGAGGTCCACTAGGTGAAGCTTCACACCAAATATCAAAGACCTGGGCCTTGCGGTTTCAGAGAAGAAGATTTTAAAGATTTTCCATATATACGCCTATGTAAAACCAAAGGCCCCCGGGGCGGGGGCATTTTTAGCCCCAGGGCTATAATTTGAACACTCTTGGTAGACGTCCACTAGATGAAGCTTTATACCAAATACCGAAGACCTGGGCCTATCGGTCTCAGAGAAGAAGATTTTTAAAGATTTTCCCTGTATAAGCCTATGTAAAACCAAAGGCCCCTGGGGCGGGGCATTTTTGGCCCTAGGGCTATAATTTAAACAATCATGGTAGAGGTCCACTAGGTGAAGCTTCACACCAAATATCAAAGACCTGGGCTTTGTGGTTTTAGAGAAGAAGATTTTCCCTATATAAGCCTATGTAAAACCAAAGGCCCCTGCCGCGGGGGCATTTCTCGCCCAAGGGCCATAATTTGAACAGTCTTGGTAGAGGTCCACTAGATGAAGCTTCATACCAAATATCGAAAACCTGGGCCTTTCGGTTTCAGAGAAGAAGATTTTAAAGATTTTCCCTGTATAAGCCTATGTAAAACCAAAGACCCCCGTGGCGGGGGCATATTGGCCCTAGGGCTATAATTTGAACAATCTTGGTAGAGGTCCACTAGGTGAAGCTTAACACCAAATATCAAAGACCTGGGCCTTGTGGTTTTTGAGAAGAAGATTTTTAAAGATTTTCCCTATATAAGCCTATGTAAACCCAAAGGCCCCCGGTGCGGGGGCATTTCTGGCCCAACGGCCATAATTTGAACCATCTTGGTAGAAGTCCACTAGATGAAGCTTCATACCAAATATCGAAGACCTGGGCCTTTCGGTTTCAGAGAAGAAGATTTTTAAAGATTTTCCCTGTATAAGCCTATGTAAAACCAAAGGCCCCCGGGGCGGGGGCATTTTTGGCCCCAGGGCTATAATTTGAACAATCTTGGTAGAGGTCCATTAGGTGAAGCTTCACACCAAATATCAAAGCCCTGGGCCTTTTGGTTTCAGAGAAGAAGATTTTTAAAGATTTTCCCTATATAAGCCTATGTAAACCCAAAGGCCCCTGGGGCGGGGGCACTTCTAGCCTAAGGGCCATAATTAGAACAATCTTGGTAGAGGTCCACTAAATGAAGCTTCATACCAAATATCGAAGACCTGGGCCTTGCGGTTTCAGAGAAGAAGATTTTTAAAGTTTTCATTTTAAAAATCTATTTTTAGCTCCTGTGACCTAGATGTGCAATGGACCGGAACCATTCGAACAACTTTGAAAGGGGACCACCTAAGGATCATTCCTGTGAAGTTTGGTTAAAATCCAATCAGTGGTTTAGGAGGAGATGTCATTTGAAGAAAAAGTTTACGCACGCACACACTCACACACGCACGACGGACGACGGGCAAAAAGTGATCCCAAAAGCTCATCTCGTTACAATGTGACAGGTGAGGTAAAAAAAGACAAAAAACATTTACACGCTGTTTTCTAACAAAGAGCGATACCACGGGGGTAATACCTTTTTCTATACCTGTGTTGTCGACCGAGCCGGTACTGTGTAAAGCTGCTGTCGACCGAGAAATACGGTTTTCGACCGAGCAGTACGGATGTCGACAGAGGAGGGTCTTCGATTTTGATGCTCTTGGAGAGGCGAAAACGTTAGTTTAAACATTTACAAACGATGTCGGTGTTTTAAAGAGACAAACTGTTAATTGTCTGTTCACTTATAGAGAGTCGTGAGTCTGAAAAACACTATAAATTACCGGTTCTTTCGAAAAAAAATCAGTTTTCACAGAATATCATTAATCTAATGCTTTATGAAAAGTAGGAAAGCAATTAAACACCATATATATTTTATTTACCATTTACGCTTCAACAACAACGTGGGTTTGACATAATTCATGCAGGCTACAAGGCTGGTCACTGATATAAACACTTAAACATGAAAATGCTAAATCAGATTGAAATTAAACTGCAAAAAAAATGTTGTAAACCTGTGCAAATGCTCTTGAAGAATAATGTCGGAAAGATCACAGGCGCTTGAAGTTTAAATGCTTAAACATTTCAAATTTGTTTGAAAGGGCCATAACGAAATTGAATATTGACTACGCCAATAATAACATTCATGTTTAGGGGGGGGGGGGTCTTTTGTTTTTGGTTTTACGGCCCTTTCAAGATTATTTCACTCATATCGAGCCGATCGTTAATCAGAGGTGGGCGAAAACCGGAGTACCCGGAGAAAAACCACCTGACCTTCCGTTGCAGAACTTGGCGTCTCACATGTGACCCGAGCGAGGCTCGAACCACAGCGGTGAGAGACCTAATGATCAAGAGTCAGCGCTCTTAACCTCTAGGCCACGGAGGCCCGTTGTTTAGGTTTTGAGCTCAGAACTTCAAGCGCATGTGCAGAGACGAATATTTCTCAACAAATGCTATGACAAACAGTAGGGTTGATCAGCAGACATTACGAAAACATGCCTATTAAAATAAATTGAAAATTTTCCCCTAAAAACAAAAATGAAAATTTTCAGAAAAAAAAAAAAAAAATCTGATACATTTTATATTTCTGCTCAAAAATAAATTGTGTGAACGCGCGGTTCTAACAAGTACCCAGAATATATGTATATGAGCAGAAATATGAAAAATAAGGTTTACCCCTGTAAACCCAAGTTTCACTATATAAAAGTGGGGTTCAAGGGGGCAAAAATTATATAGGCGTGTTTTCGTGATGAGCTCCTTTTCCGACTACCCTACATTCCTAAGCAGAAAAGCTCTTCAGTCCACGTGACTATCACAGACTTGTCCGAATAACTTTTTTATAAAAAACAGCAGCAGTGACTAAGGTCAGAGTGTTGTGTAAGAGGGTTATCTTGGAATCATTGGTTGGGCTTGGCAAACAGTGAAGACCCAGACCAGACGCCACAGAATGTGGCGTCTGATCAAGATCTACACTATATACTTAAAAATCGGATTTCAAGGGTAAATTAAGCAGTTTAAATCACAGTCCAGGACTTTTCCGACCTATAGTCAGCGACAATCGACCCACCAGTACTCTTAGTGCTTTGATTATGCGTTTGTTATGTGTGCGCAAGTGCATATTTAAGTAAAGGAGGTATAAATGGTTAACGCTGAGCAGAAATCGACCGTACATGAGTAGTGGTAAACCGCTTAGTGGGTCTTAGCCTGCCCAGGTAAAGTGGTGCGAGTTGGTCCGTCCGTGCATATAATGACATTTTATCTCAATGTTGGGTAAAAGTCCCACAATATTGAAAGCAGCGTCTCCAAAATGACCCAAATAGTGTTGACGGGAACGTTAACCTCCTTCAAACAAACAAACATAACCAGATAACTGTACCGACATGTTAAGATAGTTTATCAGTTGTCTATTTTGATATTAGAACAGACTTTTTGTCAATCCTAACGGGGATGACATGTTGGTTTTCACTGGGCAATGTCTTGACATGCCCCGTGCTTAGCTGTATTTGAAACAAAAGTCACCTATCAGCGGTAATCTGCTTTTTAATAAGTTGTTTGGAATTGTGGGTATACAAATGCTGACGGGTGGTCAATGCCAGTATGGTCGTCGTGATTTCTTAACCAGATGCAGTTTTGCAGCCAGTGTCGGACCCTGGATAACACAACGACCGCTGTATCCTATAACTTGTCTACGGAAGGCTTTCTAAGATTTTTTAAAAAGCTATACGTGTATATTTAAAGGAAATTTAGTAATCGGCATGATATGATTTAATAGAGAAGAAGAAGAAGAAGCAGAAGAAGAAGAGGAAGAAGAAGAAGAAGAAGACAGTATACCTTGCTACACACCTGCGTCACTGTCACCACCAACACCTCTAATATGTCTAGGGATGGCTTTGTTGAACCGTAAATTTCTCATTTCGTAAATTTCACACCCAAATTTACATATGGTCAATTTCAAAAAATTTTGATGTCTGAATTTTCTGACGTATAAAGAATTGGTACGTATTCGTCACACCTGTGAAAAACTAGTGCGACTTTTTATAGGGTGTGAAGAATTGGTATCAATTCCTCACACATCTGAAGAATTCGTTGACAATTCTGACGTGTAAAGAAATGGTAAGTAATTGTCACACCTGTGACCTGTGTTTATGGGGTGTGGAGAATTTGTACCAATTACTATTTCACGTGTCTTACATGTAAAGAACTGGTACCGATTCCTCACACATGAGAAGAATTGGTACCAATTTCTCACACAAGACAATAATTGATACCAATACTTCACACATGTGAGGAATCGGTACCAAATCCACTCAGAAGCCTCCGTTATGTAGTGGTTACGCTGCTCACCTTGTAAACTAGGGGTCGCAGGATCGATCCCTGGCTTCTCCGGACTTTCGGATGAGTCTTTAAACCGAGGTTCCGTCTCCATATGACCTTAGTTGTTGGTGGGACGTAAAACTAAAACACTCACTCACTCACCAAATCCACACACATGTGGAGAATCTCAATTAGTTGGCTACCAACTTTCACTGGCTGTAATAGTTTCTGATAAATTAATTATTTTAATTTTTCCTATAGAAAAGGATAGGTTGTAAAATTTGACCGTGTCTGGAGATAAGTTCGGGGTAATCCTTAGATCATCATTTGAACAAATTATGATGTGCTGGAGTCCTATCTGGTACATACAAAGTTTTTTGACTGGTCCTAGAGAAGCTTTTCAATGGTTTAACCATATATGGGTGTGGTAGCCATCTTGGTCGTGTGACCCAGATGCCGCGAACAAACTAGCGTCCCCCCTACCCAAAGACGTTCAAAACATATTGGCTTCGATTGGCCAATCGGTTTTCAGACATTACGAAAACACGTATGGGGCGCCGTTTTACTATTTATTCCGTATTTATAGATATCCATAAATCGAATTATGGATATCCATAATTCGATTTATTGATATCCATAAATCAGCCGAAAAATGGATATCCATAATTCGAATTATGGATATCCATAAATCGAATTATGGATATCCATCATTCGATTAATGGATATCATTAATTCAGATCGAGTTATGGATATCCATAATTCGAATTATGGATATCATTAATTCGATTTATGGCTATCCATTATTCCTCTGATTTATGAATATCCATAATTCGAATTATGGATATCCATAATTCGATTTATGGATATCCATTATTCAGATCGATTTATGGATATCCATAATTCGAATTATGGATATCCATAAATCACCGCCAAAGCTTTTGGTTTAATGATTTCTCCCTAAAAACGTGATTGTTTATTGTAAAAATCTTCAAAATATTCAAGGTCTTCATCATCGTTGGAAGATGATGGCCGGTCAAAGGGACCTATCTGCCGTGCAGCCTTTTCAGCCCGTAAGGCTTCCAAAGCAACGGAAGGCATACGCTGAACGCCCACCATGTGTGCAGTTAAATATCGGAACCAGCCGTAAGATCTGGAAAATCCGGCCAACGAATCCGGTCCCTCTGGAATCACCTGTCTGAGGACTGCGCACCTAATCGGACGTAAGATTATAATGATCCAAACAGGCAATCCGTGCATGCTTTCTGGAGAAAAATGCACATGGTCGTTATATATAGTATTAACATATATCCATATACCTACCGGCCCCGATAGCTCAGTTGGTAGAGTGTCCGCTCCGGGGAACGGGAGGTCTCGGGTTCGATCCCGGGCCGCGACATACCAAAGTCGTTAAAAATGGTACTAACTGCTCCTCGTTTGGCACTCAGATTTACGGGGTAGAGCTAGGACTGGTCGATCCAGTGTCAGGATAATGTGACTGGGTGTGGTATCATGTAATGTGTCTGGGACATGATACTTCAGTGAGGCAGCACTATAAACGTGAGCATTGAGCTCCCTGTCGCAACCAGACACCGTCGTGATATGACTGAAAAATTGTTGAAAGCGACGTTAAACCCGAATTCACACACACACACACACACACACATATCCATATACCACTCTATTTGACGGCCCCTGCCCATCGGGGCTTGAAGAAATAGATGGGCTGCATGATGCTTCCACGCAGAGCTGAAACCGACCCGAACACGAGTACTGGTAAACCGCTTAGAGGATCTAAGCCTGCCCAGGCAAAGCGGTACGAGTCGGCCCGTCCATGTTAATTAACCCTATTGGTTCATTTGGGCGGCAGGGCTTGAGATGTCATTTCATCTCAAGGTCGGATAAAAGTCCCACAAAATTGGAAGCAACGTCTCCAAAATGACCTTTACAGAGTTGACGGGGACATTTAACCTCAAATCAAACAAACAAATACTCTACTTGAGATGTATGGAGTACCAAGCAGATTCAGATATATCTCCTGTCCCCCGCCCACTGGGGCTTGGAGAAATAGATTTGGCTGCATGAGCTGAGAGTACTGGTAAATCGTTTAGAAGGTCTAAGTCTGTCCAAACAAAGTCGTGCGAGTCAATGGGCGACAGAGATTGAGATGTTTGTTTGTTTGTATTTGAGTTTAACGGCACAGTCAACACTAATTTAGGTCATTTTTGAGCCGGTCAGTTTATCTATCCACACTTTTCCTGGGCAGGCTTATACGCAAGCAGTTAACCAGTACAGTGCACATTCTTTCGCCAGAAACTGACAACTGCCCTTCTTGAATCAGCGGAAGGGAGAGAATGACTGTAGAAAATATTTCATGATCAATCTCCACGAAAGAATGTTGCCGACCCCGGCAGGTATCGAACCCGCTTCCTCCTGATCACCAGTCAGACGCGCATCCGACTGAGCTACCGAAGCCGGCGGGATTGAGATGTCATTTAATCTCAATGAAGGCTTAATGACCAACATAACTGGAAGCAACGTCTCCAAAATGCCCTAAATAACATTGAAGGGGACGTTAAACCTCAAATCAAACAAAACATATCTCTCCCAGACCATAGGCCACCACTAAGCCTACCCGACATTACCTCCACCGCCATCCCGGCTTTTATTACACATCTAAATCGGAAATCTGACGCGAATAGTCGATTTTTTTTTGCAAAGGAGCAGTCATTATACATTAGGTTTATTTGCAGAGGAGAATCATGGATATCCATAATACGATTTATGGATATCCATAAATCAGCCGAATAATGGATATCCATAATTCGAAACAAGGATATCCATAATTCGATTAATGGATATCCATATTTTGATCTAAATTAATGATATCCATAAATCGATTTATGGATATCCATAAATCGATTTATGGATATCCATAATTCGATTTATGGATATCCATAATTTGATTTATGGATATGCATAAATCAGCCGAATATTGGATATCCATAATTCGATTTATGTATATCAATAAATCGAATAATGGATATCCATTATTCGATTTATGTATATCATTAATTCACGTCGATTTATGGATATCCATAATTCAAATTATGGATATCCATAATTCGAATTAGGGATATCCATAAATAATTATGGATATCCATAAGTAATAATGGATATCCATAATTCGAAATATGGATATCCATAATTCGAACTAGAATACTGTCGATGGCGCGCCATCGCAAATCCCCACGCTTTCTACAGAAGGGCCAAGTACCGAAAACCCCTCACCCTGGGCCCTAATTTGACCCCAGGGTCAAAATATTACCTGTATTATATTCTACTAATCATGCCCTTCAATTTGATATGCCACATGACTATGTTCCAAAAATCTTAAATTTTGACCCTTTGACCCCTCCCCCAGGGCCCAATCTGATCCCAGGGTCAAAATTTTACTTGTATTGTATTCTACTAATCACCCCCTTCAATTTGATATTCCATATGACTATATTCGGTACCATTTGAATTTTGACCCCCTACCCCCCCCCCCCCCCCCCCCAAGTCAGACCACTTGGGCATGACCCAGGGGTCGCAGCAAAAATCCAGTTCAATATGTGTTATATATATCATTAATCATTACTTCTTATGCAAAGTTTGGTTTCAAGATCTATAAAATTGACTTTGAAATTGAATTTAATTGATATTTGAACTTTTGACCCCTACCCAAGGCCCCTAGGGGCGGGGCCAAAAATAAATGTGACATTGCACGTCCTCATCATGTAAGGAAGCTGTGTACCGAATTTGGTTACATTCCGACCAGTGGTTTAGGAGGAGATAGCGTGACGGACGGACGGGCGGACGGACAGACGGTCGGAGGCGTTCACAATATCCCCGAACGTTTTTTTTTTAAAACCGTGGGGATAATAATGGATATTCATAACTCGAATTATGGATATCCATAAATACGGAATAAATAGTAAAACGGCGCCCCATAAACACGCCTCTCAATATGAAACTTTTCGCTTGAAAACACTGAATTTTGCTTATTTCTGCTCTAAACATAGATTGAGGGCACTCGTTAGAATAGCCTCGACGAGGCGGTTCTAACAAATACCCACAATCTGTTTTTGCTGAAATTAGAAAATAATATATACGCCTGTAAACCCCAGTTTTACTACATAAAAGTGGGGTTTACGGGGGTCAATATTACATAGGCGTGTTTTCGTGATGGATGAGATGTTTGCAGAATGTGAACGGACGACGACGGATGCCGGGGCATGGGTATAGGCCTACTCACTTGCTGAGCTTGCGGCTAGGGTGAGCTAAAAACCTAATGACCAATCGCATTGGTTCCACGCAGAGCTGAATCCGGCCCGCACACTAGTACTGGTAAACCGCTTAGAGGATCTAGGCCTGTCAAGGAACCGTGGTGCGAGGTGGACCGTCCATGCTTATAAACCCTATTGCTTTCATTGGGCGACAGGGCTTGAGATGTCTTTTCATCTCAGTGTCGGGTAAAAGTCCCACAAAATTGGAAGCAACGTCTCCAAAATGACCTTTACAGTGTTGACGGTGACGTTAAACTTCAAATCAAACAAACAAAAACCAATCTCATTGGTGACGGGCCTCCGTGGCCTAGTGGTTAAGAGTGCTGACTCTTGATCATTAGGTCTCTCACCGCTGTGGTTCGAGCCTCGCTCGGGTCACATGTGAGATGCCAAGTTCTGCAACGGAAGGTCAGGTGATTTTCCTCCGGGTACTCAGGTTTTCGCCCACAAAATTGGAAGAAACGTCTCCAAAATGTCTTTTACAGTGTTGACGGGGACGCTAAACCTCAAATCAAACAAACAAAATAAAGCAACGATAGTTTATTATCAATCAGCCATTTCAAACAAACAAACAAAGCCTGGCGAAGAATGCAACAGTTATTTTATTGTTTAACTGGGGTTAATTTCCAGTAAATCTGTCCCTTACACTCTCGTTGAAACATCGACATCCGTACCCAGTAACGTCGACAACTGTACCCCGCAGACTTTCACTTCATCGACAGCCGTATCGATGAAACTTTAATCAGTTCCACAGATGCATATAAAGACATGTTGACACACAAAAAAAAAGGTTATCGCGTATGTTAATGATGTATCTGCATCATTTCATCCTCGATATTCCATGACACTGAATAAGAGCCACGCATTTCCCCGGAAGTACTTATTTTATTTATTTTCCCGTTTAATTCCGCCCAGCGTCAAAACAGGCTATTAGTCAGACTTCCAAAACACTTGAAACAACAGCAAACTATTTCACAAAAGATTTGACACCACAAAAATGGACAGACATACACAAAAATAACACATTTACAGCGAATTTATCGACTACCCTCCTCTGTCGACATCCGTACTGCTCGGTCGAAAACCGTATTTCTCGGTCGACAGCAGCTTTACACAGTACCGGCTCGGTCGACAACACAGGTATAGAAAATGGTATTACCCCCGTGGATACAAATCTTAGAAAACCATGGTTGAGACTGACGTCACTGAAAATCATGTGACTCGGTGTGTTCATGGAAGTATGAACTATATTGTTTTCTATAGATTTACATTAGATTTTACACTGGAAATGTAAATAGTGTATAAAATTAAGTCTATCACGGCTGTGGTTCGAGCACGGCCCGGGTCACATATGAGATGCCAAGTCTACAAAAGAAGGTCAGGCGATTTTGCGCAGGTACTCCGGTTTTCTTTCACCTGAAATTAACAATCACCCCATATGTGTAACACAGTGGCCGTAAAACAAACATCAAACTCAAAGTCCTCTTTCTACTTATCTACAAAATATACAAATAGGATACACATTTATCCCTCCATAACTAATGGGATTGGAAAACCTGCATTACAATAGATGGAAGCTATCTCTCTCTATCTTCCTCTCTTTCTCTCTAATTTGGAGAACGTTTATCAAAAGAAGCCTCAGCCAGTGCATGCACTTTCCGACGATAGGGCACTGGCCACAATCTAAGAATCAGAACAGCCTGTATATTATTGCAGTTTGACAGGAACATTCACAAGTTGCATGTCCATATGATTTATTGGGCCGTTGGCGTAGTCCCTGGTTGGATTGGGGATATAGGAACGTCGATGGGCATCTACACCGCCATGTCGCTAGAAATTGTGCGTTGGTGCAAGACTTGGTGAAATCAGTGACTTCTGATCTGCGTGAACTAGGAAACAAACGCTATGAAAATAAATACACCCACCATTTTTTTGTTTTATTTGATTTGAGGTTTAAGGACCCCTCAACACTGTACATTTTGGAGATGTTGCTTCCAATTTTGGTGGACTTTTACATTGAGAAAAATCGACACCTCAAGCCCTGCTGCCAATTGAAACCAATAATAGGTTTATATGCATGGATGGTCCAACTCTCACTATTTTTTACTGGGCTGGCTTTGAATTTCTAAGCGATTTACCACTAGGCCTTGGCTACTCATGTGCGGTCGTTTACATTCATGTCTGCATGACTGCACGGTGCTTACAAAATACTGTATTAATAACGAAATACTCCCAGCTGCCCAATAAAATCAATTTTTATTTGCATTGACGGTCTGACTCACATCACTTTTCCTGGTTAGACTTAAAGTCTCTATGCCGTTTACCATTTCTCATGTGCAGTCGTTTCAGCTCTTGGTACTAATGTATTTGTTCAAGCCAAAGGCAGGGCCAGATCCAGAACTGGTTGCGAATCAGTAATGTGTACCTGACTGTACATAGTTCGAGAAATGGTTTGTCTGTTTGTATTGGTGGTTGAATGGTCGAGTCAACACTATTTATGTAATTTTTGAGCCAGTTTACCCATCCACACTTTGCCTGAGCAAGCATATCCGTAAGCAGTTAACCAGTAGTCATCAACGTCATCAATAGCAAATCTTACGCCAGACATTGTTGAGATCCACTTTTAATGTAAACAAAGTTGCTCTCTTGATTGTAGTTCATGTATGTGCCAAATTAGTTCGATATACAGTACATAGAGACTATCTTACTAATAACGCATGTGAAAAGTGTGGTTAATGTGGCTAATTCATGCCCGATACAATTGGCATTATTAAAGATCAAAGTGTCAACAGAAGCAGGCTGTGCCCCGTATTTACATTTTATTCCAAAACGCTGAAACTTGTTCAATCAATTCAAGGGAGCAAACTCAAAAATAAAATACACTCTCTCTTTAATGAACTTATTACGGGAAAATATAAATTGCAATGGATTGTTTTTACAGATTGAATACTAGTTTCGAAGACAATTAAAAACCTCAAGGGCTTTGACAAAGTTATTGTATTTTTTCGGTGTATAACCTCCATTTGTCGGTATAAACGACAGGACGCCTGGTCTTTGCCAGAACCACTGGAAATAGAAAAGGCCAATCTTGACCATTTTTTTTGATAATGTTATAAATTTTGTTCGTTCTAAAATAAATTTTAATCGAAAGAAAATAAATGTGCTTTTTTTTTTTTTTTTCTGGTTTCTACGTCCCATATTTTTCTGTGCAGTTCCGGCAATTAGAATTAACGCTGAATAGAACAGAATATTTTCCTAAAAATCGGAGCGTTTAATGCCCATTTTTTTTTAAATAAAACTATTTACCCCAATCTGTTTTTTTCGATAAATTTGTATTTTAGGGAATATTCTTTAGGAATAGACATGCCAAGTCACTCAGAGCGTGGTGCCGCTCACGAAATATCCGTTTCTATAAGTGGCATTTTTGAGCAAATTTGATGAAAAAAAATACCAAGAAATGGCAAAAAGAACCAACGAAAACATCAGATTAGAAATTTGAACCATATGAATACTTATTTGGTCTTTGATAAAACCAAGACAATGAAAAATGTATCATTCTAAACATTTTAAGATTGTTAAACTTTCGATTTTTTCTAAGGGCTGGATTTCTGTCGATTTTGCTTTTTATGGACAATACATTTGCCGTTTCCATGGAAACGGTTGGGAATATCGAGAAACCGCATACAATTTTTTTACCATCTTGGTATGTTCTTTCATTTGGTAGTAGTCTAATTTTAATCCCTGGCAGTGTGTGCCGAAGAATTTTGGTGCATACAGAGAATTGCTCTTAAAATTTTCGCTTTTCCCGCGGAAAATATTTACAATGCATTTATATTGGTGGGTTTTCGTAATATAGAGCCGATCATTAAACAGAGGTGGGCAAAAACCGGATTAACCGAAAATAAAAAAAAACATCTGACATTCCGTTGCAGAATTTGGCGTCTCACACGTGACCCGAGCGAGGCTCGAACCACAGCGGTGAGAAACCTAATGATTAAGAGCTAGCGCTCTTACACCATACCGTCCTACCCTCATGATATGGAAGCTTACAACAGATAAGATGGGTGACCAATTTTCGGTTCTCTATAAAACCTCGGTGAGGCGGGTCTAATGAATAATACACACAGCTTATTTTATTTATGGAATAATAATAAGGAAACGTATCCTTCATTTATCACAAGCTACCCAGATTATCTATTGTTAGGTAAGGAAGGATCACACCTGAGTCGGCGCACGACAAAACTTACGAAAAGCTTACCTCTCTTTGGATAGGCAGAGGGCTGTACAAGAGCTGTCATCAGACAGCGTACTAGCCTGGGAGTGTCACTGAGGAAATGGGCATAGATAGGGATATTTTAGAAAAAACTTTTATGCATCATCATACCAAATATGAACCAAATTTCATCATATGGATATAAAAAATTGAGGTCTTAAAACTTTACTTTAAAATTTCTAAGTGTGTAATCTTACCTTGAAACCACGGGCATGGTTCGGGGTATTGCTCAATAAAACTTTGGCCCTATATCTATCATAACATATAATACAAACCGAATCAATCATATTGTTTGGATCATCTCTTGAAAATGTCTCTGTCTCTGGCATTGGCCTTGAGGTCATTGGTTATGGCAGGGGTATAGCTGAATAAAACATTCGACCAATATCTTTCATCATAGCAATTATAAACAAAACCTATCATATGGTTTGGAAAATATAAGGTCTTAAAACAATTAACAAAAATTTGTAAGTTCGTGGCCTTAACCTTAAGGTCATGGAAAGTGGTATTGCTGGAAATTGTCAGTTGTCATGCCTCTTTTCATAAAAGGGCAAATTAAATCTACAATCAAACTATAGGCTGATAGCCGTCTCAGTAATATTGGTACAATATTGGAACTGGTGTTCACAAGCATATTTGGGCCCCGTCAAGCGATTTTGGTACTTATCGCCTATGCGAGCAGCGAAGGTTCAGGCGAGCCTGCGCATCCGCGCAGTCTCGCCAGAACCTTCGCTGCTCGCTCATACAAGCAATGAATCAAGAGGAACCTTCAGACAGAAAGCCATATCCCTGGCCCCTCTGAATGCCTGGGCATGCGCAGTTAAAATTTGTCATGACGGAATGCTCGAAGACACAAATTCGCTTGGCTGGGCTCATTTATAACCACTTGAAAATGACTTGGTATGCAAAGAGTCAGGCTTTTTGGTTTTTTCCATATTGATATGTACCACGATATATGTCAAAGTATCGATTCTTAGCATTAGTTTATAATGTGTCTTAAGATCGTATGAGCCCCGCCAAGCGAATTTGTGTCTTCGAGCATTCCGTCATGACAAATTTTAACTGCGCATGCCCAGCCATTCAGAGGGGCCAGAGATATGGCTTTCTGTCTGAAGGTTCCTCTTGATTCACTGCTTGTATGAGCGAGCAGCGAAGGTTCTGGCGAGACTGCGCGGATGCGCAGGCTCGCCTGAACCTTCGCTGCTCGCATAGGCGATAAGTACCAAAATCGTTTGACGGGGCCCATATGGTCTTTTTCGAATGAAAAAGTAATAACAGCTGACTTGCCCCAAGATTCAGAGCTGGTTCCTTTATTTTTCTTGATATATATAAATGATATTGTTGATAATATTTTAAGTAGTGTACATCTTGTAAGCTCACCTGGAGCACAGCTCCAGGTCAGATTATGCCGTGGCCTGTTGTCCGTCGTCCGGCGTCCGTCGTCAGCTCTTTCTTGTCCGGGCTATAGCTACTTTATTTTTGATCGGATCCTCAACAAATTTACAGGTAATGATGACAGCGATTAAATCTTTGACAAGTTCGAATTTAGGTCAGATCGGATTGTTCACATGAGAGTTGCCTGCCCTTTCGTCCCCCATAGACATATAATGTGGATAATGTTGTCCGGGAAATATCGACCTTATTTTTATTTGGTCCTCAACAAACTTGTAGGTAGTGAGGAGAGCCACAAAATGTTGGACGAGTTCAAATTATGGGCTGAACGAATAATTTGTATCAGAGTTACTTGTCCTTTCGTCCCGCATAGACTTATAATGGGGAAAATGTTGTCCGGGCGATAAGACACTTTATTTTTGCTTACTCCTCAACAAACTTTACGCAATGAGTCCGAATTTTGGCCGGAAAGGATTATTCGTGTCAGAGTTATTTGCTCTTTCGTCCCCCATAGACTTATAATGGGGGAAAATGTTGTCTTGGCGATAGACACTTTATTTATTGTTTGATCCTCAACAAACGTGTAGGTAATAAGAAAAGCCATAAAATCTTGGACGAGTTAGAATTTGGGGCAGATCAGATTGTTTGTGTGAGAGAAACGTGCCCTTTCGTCCCCTATAGACTTATTATGGAGAATAAGTTGTCCAGGCAATAGACACTTTATTTTTGACATGATTCTCAACAAATGTGTAGGTAATTAGGACAGCGATAAAATCTGGTACGAGTTCAAATATGGGGCAGATCGGATTATTCATGTCAGAGTAACTTGCCCTTTCGTCCCACATAGACTTATAATCGGGAAAATGTTCTCTGAGTGAAGACACTCTATGTTCTGTTTGGTCCTCAACATACTTGTAGGTAATACGAAAAGCCATAAAATCTTAGACGAGTTCGAATTTGTGGCAGATCGGATCGTTCATGTGAGATTTACTTGCCCTTTAGTCTCCCATAGACTTATAATGAGGAAAATGTTGTCTGACCAATAGCCACTTTACTTTGATCAGAACTTCAACAAACTTGCAGGCAATGAGGACAGCCATAAAATCTTGGATAAGTTCGAGTTTGGGGCAGATCGGATTGTACATATGAGTTACTTGCCCTTTCGTCCCCCATAGACTTTAGTTGGAGAAAATGTTGTCCGGGTGTCCGAGTTATTTTTTACTTGATTTTGCAGGTAATGGGTAGATCCATAAAATCTTGTATGGGTTTGAATATGGGGCAGATTGGATTAATCTTGTGAGAGGTTCTTCCCTTGCATCTCATAGACTTGCTATAGGGAACATGCTGTCCAGACGATAGACGCTTTATTTTTTATTTGATTCTAAACAGACGTGTAGGTAAAAAGGACAGCCATAAAATCTTGGACGAGTTTGAATATGGAGCAGATTGATTTGGTCGTGTGTGAGTCACTTGTCAGAGTTAACTCCCTTTCGTTTTCCATATACTTATAAGGGGAAAATGTTTCAAGGCTATAGCAACTTTATTTTTGTTCCGATTGTTCACTTGAGAGTTACTTGCCCTTTAGTCTCCAACAGACTTATAAAGGCGAAAATGCTTTCTGGCCGAAAGACACTTTACTTTTCATTAGATCTTCAACAAACTTGAAGGCCGTGAGGACAGCCATACG
The DNA here is from genome assembly GCA_963580285.1 of Lucinisca nassula. Lineage (NCBI taxonomy): Eukaryota > Metazoa > Mollusca > Bivalvia > Lucinida > Lucinidae > Lucinisca > Lucinisca nassula. The sequence goes on from OY757016.1 coordinate 74,462,678, forward strand.
ATCTTGGGTTTGAATGGGAAGGTATAATTTGAGGACTTTACCTGGAGGACCAGAGGACTAAGGACCGAGTCCTCTAGAGGACCAGGGGTATAATTTGAGGACCAAATACAGGAGGACCAGTGCTTTAATCAGCCATATAATGGCTATGATAATTGAAGATAATTACTGTTTATTGAAAATGACACCTACTGGCATGGTATATCGCCTCATGGGCATATATACATAAAAAAAGGAAAAAAATAAACAAAATAAATAAAAGCAAAAACATGTTATTATGCTCAGGAAATTTTTCACCATATAATTTTATGAAATATATTTTTGGCATCTTGTTACTCTGATAAAAAATGTTTAGTTGAAAATAGAATTTCTCTACTTTCTATATACTTGTTATTTTTTTTTAATTCACAAAATGCATGATGAACAGTGGAGATCCTGATCAGACAGCTTCTTGCTACTCTTTTAAAAATGTTCATTTTAAAATTAAAATTTCTCTACGGTAAGTAATTTATATACTTGATATAAGCTTTCTGTTAAATTCACAAACTGCATGATGAACAGTGAAGATCCTGATCAGATGGCATCTTGTTACACTTTTAAAAATGTTCACTTAGAATTTCTCTACTTTCAATATACAATATAATTCACAAACTGCATGATGAACAGTGGAGATCCTGATCAGATGGCATCTTGTTACTCTTTTAAAAATGTTCACTTAGAATTAGAATTTCTCTACTTTCAATATACAATATAATTCACAAACTGCATGATGAACAGTGGAGATCCTGATCAGATGGCATCTTGTTACTCTTTCAAAAATGTTCACTTGAAATTAGAATTTCTCTACAGTAAGTACTTTATATACTTGATATAAGCTTTCTGTTAAGTTCACAAACTGCATGATGAACAGTGAAGATCCTGATCAGACGGCTTCTAGCTACTCTTTTAAAATGTTCACTTGAAATTAGAATTTCTCTACAGTAAGTACTTTATATACTTGATATAAGCTATCTGTTAAATTCACAAACTGCATGATTAACAGTGAAGATCCTGATCAGATGGCTTAGATGGAGCTAAACTGTTGTTAGAAATAAAAAAAATAAGCCCCAATGTTTGCTATGTAAAGTGGTGTTAAGAGGAGTGGTCATTACATGGACTTGTAAACGTGATGACTTTTGGCATCTTGTTACTCTTTTAAATACCGGTGTATTGAGTTGAAATTAGAATTTCTCTACTTTCTATTCTACCTGTTAAATTCACAAACTGCAAGATGAACAGTGCAGATCCTGATCAGATGGCTTATATGGAGTTACACTGTTTTATGCCCAGAAATTTTTTCACCACAGAATTATATCATCATGCCAACAAGTCCGAGAAATGAACACCCCCTTACACCCCACTTTATATAGAGAAAACTGGGTTTAGATGGGGTAAACATTATTTTCCTTATTTCTGCTCATAGACATAGATTGTAGGTACTCATTAGAACCGCCTCAATGAGGCGGTTCTAACGAGCACCCACAATCTATGTTTTGAGTTTAAATAAGAATAGTATCACAAATTTTAATCAGAAAATTGACCGTTTTGGAGATGTAAAAAAATGCATTATGAGTTATTTATGGCGCACGGGTGTGTTATCGTAATGGAAATAAATTTTTGACATCTTGTTACTCTTATTAAAAATGTTTAATTGAAATTAGAATTTCTCTATTTCTACATACTTAATGATATAATCTATCTGTTAAATTCACAAACTGCAAGATGAAATTTCTGATCATCACGGAAACACGCCTATATAATTTTGACCCCCTTGAACCCCACTTTTATATAGTAAAACTGGGGTTTTTGGGGGTTTACCTTATTTTTCTTATTTCTGCTCTAAAAATAGATTGTGGGTACCCACACTCTATGTTTTAGAGCAGAAATAAGAAAAATATCACAATTTTTCATCATAAAATTTTATTTTTTTTTGGCGATAAAGGTGGCAATGTATTTGTATAGATGTGTTTTCGTAATGACATAAATTGTGTATTATTGTTAGGACCACTTCACTGAGGCACTCTTAACATATTTCCTTAAACTTGCAAATTGTCATAATATGGCTTAGTTTTGATAAAAACCAGCTGGTACTTCACTGGAGTGGGTTTTAAAATAAAACTTTCCTTTCAATTGCATGGACATGGTACCACATTGATGCTGATTATCTCACACAAAATTCAACAAAAGCAGCTCCTAAAAGGTTTGGGGGGGGGGGGGGGAGGGTATGGCCCTTTCAAAATTATTTCACTCATATGGAGCTGATCATTAATCAGACTTTAGAGAAGTTTTGTTGCAAAAATATGGTTGTATCAATTAATTTAATTACCATGATTGTTGTTAATTATAATGTTCAGCTACACTGATTTTGAAGTTCTATATTCTGATCTTTTAACAAATGCTAAGTTTTATAAAGTTATCATACTATAATGGCTTGCCACACACTGTTGAGGAAGGATTGTGCACATTAACCCATTTTTGTATCAGAAATCTCAAAACCGGTTATTAGCAAACAGTGCAGGCCCAGATCAGATGCCATGTTCTGCAGCATCTGATCAGAGCCCACACTGTTTGCAAAAATTTCAGCCGTTTTCCAAATTAATTTTGAAGAACCCCTAAATTTTGAAATGGACTCATGCTATATATAAAGTGGAAGATTTCATTCAGTACAAAAAAGGGGTTTAAACATGAATATATTCTTTTTACCTGCTAGTTTCTTAAGTGGATGTAATGAATGCCTTATAAACCCCACTTATTCCGTGATTTGGGTACTCCTGAGATACATTTGGTAGAACCACCTTAGCCTAATGAGCACACACATTCTATGCTTGCAGAAGAAATGAACGTCACCAAAAAAACGGAAAATGTCAGTTTTAAGATTGTGGAAGAAACATTACATTAACACACAAATGCGACAGTGTGCATTTTTTTACATCTCCAAAATGGCTACTTTTTATGAAAATCTTTGATATTTTTATTATTTATACTGCAAACATAGGTTGCTGCCTCATTAAGGTGGTTCTAACTAGTACCTATGACCTATTTCTTAGAGCAATAATATGAAAGATAATGTATGCTCCTGTAAACCATAGTTTTCTCTATAAGGTGTTTTTTAGGGGTTGGGGTGGGTGGTGGTGTTCATTTTATGGACATGTTCACCTGATGATACCTTGTCAGTTGGGTGACTAAGATCTTTTTTCCCCAGGTTCATTTTTCCTTGATTATTACTCCTAATAAATAAATAAATAAATAAATAAATAAATAAATAAATAAATAAATAAATAAATAAATAAATAAAAGAAATAAACAATAAAATAAAATAAATAATAAAAAAATCCATTATTGAATAATGAAACAAATGCTTATTTATGGGTCCTGTGTGAGTTCTGCAATGGAAGGTCACGTTTTTCTTTTTGTTTTTTTTTTTCACTTTTCAGCTCAACTTAGGAAAATTAATTATAAATAAGGCCCTAATTAACAATCAAAATAAATAGAAAAATGATGCTTCTGAAAGATCTAACAACACATTTCAAAAATGAAGACTTTCAATTATTTGCATGATATGTACATAACTTCTCCTAATGTAAATCTTTGCATTTTTATTTTTAATAAGTCTCTCTTAGTCTCTCATAGCTCTGTATAGAGCCTCTCTTAAACCATGGTACATGATATAAACATTATTTTTTTTTAAATATATATATGTTGTATGTAAAAGAGGTGAGACTTTGATAAAATAAATGTATTGTATTGTATTCTATAATTTCAACCTAACCATAGGCTTACAGCCATTGGTTATAATATGTAACTTTGCCCCACCTTCAATAGGATAAGCCCCACCTACAAATAACCATTAAACTGCCAATCACAACCATTTCAATTTCAAGCCTATTTCTTTACTTCTCAAAGAAAATCTTGTTTATCATTTTTCATATATGAGTCCTATGGAAATGTTGTTCTCTGAAAACAAACAAAAGAAAAAATTGTGAATACCATCTGCTATGAGGTAATGCTTGGTGCTTAAGATATAACATTAAGAATGTTTTTTTTTTGTTTTTGTTTTCCATATATAGCTCTTAATGTAATACTTGGCAGTCTTAAAAAAATAAATAAAAAAATGCCATTACCAGTAAGCAATAAAATGACTGATAGAATAGGAATAGATAAAACCACTATGGCCAAATTGTCCTACAAAAAAAAAATAAATAAATAAATAAAATTAATAAATAGCTGTTTTGTTTCCTAGTAGAGAAATTTCCATTAGAACTGAACACACTTTTTTAAAAAGAGTAATACAATGCCTAAAATATATTTCAGTTATTTATATGTGAAGAATATCGCATATTTTTCTTTATTTATTTGTTTCCACTTATCCCGCTGAACAAGACAGTCCCTACATTTGCAAACAGTTTAGCTCCAGATAAGCCATCTGATCAGGATCTTCACTGTTCATCATGCAGTTTGTGAATTTAACAAATAGCTTATATTAAGTACATGTATATTATGCGCAATTATTGCAGGAGATGATTAGTATAAGCAACCTTGCTTGTTTTCAAATCCTGTTGATCTTTCTATATGTTACATTCTTGTTATATATCTGTAATTGAAAAGAAGTAAATAAATATTGTTTAAACTAAACTTAGTTAATGTATATTGAAAGTAGGGAAATTCTAATTTTAAGTGAACATTTTTAAAAGAGTAATAAAATGCCTTCTGATCAGGAGCTCCACTGTTCATCATACAGTTTGTGAATTTAACAGATAGCTTATATTAACCCTTATAGTACCAAATGGAATCTTCCTCCTTGTATATACCAGGAGTCCGCTTCAAAAATTAGGGGTGTCAGGTTGTGTTTTCATCAAAATTTATTTAAAATTTATTCAAAATATAATTTATTTATTTATTCTGCGGCGTCTGGTCTGGACCTGCACTGTTTGCCAGGGTACCCTTTTTGGGGTTTCTGGTACTAAATGGGTTAAGTACATGTATATTGAAAGTAGAGAAATTCTAATGTTAAGTGAACATTTTTAAAAGAGTAACAAGATGCCATCTGATCAGGATCTTCACTGTTCATCATGCAGTTTGTGAATTTAACAAATAGCTTATATTAAGTATATAGAAAGTCCTTAATGAAGAGAAATTTTAATTTCAAGGTAACATTATTAAAAGAGTAGCAAGAAGCCGTCTGATCAGGATCTCCAGTGTTCATCATGCATTTTGTGAATTAAAAAAAAATAACAAGTATATAGAAAGTAGAGAAATTCTAATTTCAACTAAACATTTTTTATCAGAGTAACAAGATGCCAAAAATAAATTTCATAAAATTCTATGGTGAAAAAATTCTTGAGCATAATAACATGTTTTTGCTTTTATTTATTTTGTTTATTTTTTTTTCCTTTTTTCTGTATATATGCCCATGAGGTGATATACCATGCCAGTAGGTGTCATTTTCAATAAACAGTAATTATCTTCAATTATCATAGCCATTATATGGCTGATTAAAGCACTGGTCCTCCTGTATTTGGTCCTCAAATTATACCCCTTGTCCTCTAGAGGACTTGGTCCTCAGTCCTCTGGTCCTCCAGTAAAAGTCCTCAAATTATACCTTCCCGGTTTGAATATGGGTTACTTGCCCTTTCGTCCCCCATAGACTTAATATTGAGAAAATATTGTCCAGGTGATAGATGTTTTATTTTTTATTTGATCTTGTAGTTAATGGGAAGAACCATAAAACCTTGGATGAGTTTGAATATGAGGCAAATTGGATTGTTCATGTAAGAGATTCTTGCCCTTTCATCCCCCATAGACTTGTTATGGGGAAAATGCTGTCTTTATATTTTATTTGATTCTAAACAGAATTGTAGGTACTAAGGACAGCCATAAAATCTTGGACGAGTTTGAATATGGGTCAGATTGGATTGTTCGTGTGAGAGTTACTTGCCTTTTGCCCCATAGACATATTATGGGGTAAATGTTGTCCGGGCGATAGTTGCTTCATTTTTATTATTTGATCCTCAACAAAATCTTAGGTAATGAGGACAGCCATGAAATATTGGACGATTTCAAATATAGCGCAGATCAAATTATTCGTGTCAGATTTACTTGCCCTTTCGTCCCCCATAGACATAATAGGGAAAATGTGTCCAGGCTATAGCAACTTTATTTTTTAACGGATCTTCAACATACTTGTAGGTAATGAGGATAGCCATAAAATCTTGGACAAGTTCGGATTGTTCATGTGAGAGTTACTTGCCCTTTAGTCTCCCATAGACTTATAACGGGGAAAATGTTGTTAGGCCGACAAACAATTTGGGGCAGATCGGATCGTAAATGTGAGATTAACTTGCCCTTTAGTCTCCCATAGACTTATAATAGGGAAAATGTTGTCTGGCCGACAAACACTTTACTTTTGATCAGACCTTCAACATACCTGAAGGCATTGAGGACAGCCATAAAATCCTGGACGTGTTCGAATATTGGGCAGATTGGATTGTTAGTATGAGTTACTTGCCCTTTCATCCCCCATAGGCTTTATATGGGAAAACGTTGCCCGGGCGATAGATGTTTTATAATTTTTGTTATTTGATCTTATAGGTAATGGGTACAGCCATAAAATCTTGGACGAGTCGGATTGTTCGTGGGAGAGGTTCTTGCCCTTTCATCCTCCATAGACTTGTCATGGGGAAATGCGGTCCGGACGTTAGTCGTTTTATTAGCTCACTGCTCCAGGTCAGCTTATGCCGTGGCCTGTTGTCCGTCGTCTGTCCTTTCGTCGCCCTACGTTAACTTTTGTTGTCCGGGCAACAGCTGCTTTAATTTCGATTGGATGCTCATCAAATTTGTAGGTAATGAGGACAGCCATTAATCTAGGACGAGTTCGAATTTGGGGAAACTCGGATTGTTCATCTCTGAGTTTCAAGCCCTTTCATCCACCTTTGACTTATAATGGGGAAAATGTTAGGCATTAGCTACTTTATGTTTGATCAGATGCTCATCAAACGTGTACGTAAAGAGGACAGCCATAAAATCTAGGACAAGTTCGAATTTGAGGCTGTAACTAATGAGGACAGCCATAAAATCTAGGACAAGTTCGAATTAGAGGCAGGCAGATCGAATTGTTCGTGTCTGAGTTACTTGCCCTCTCTTCCACCATAGACTTACAATGGGGAAAATTTGTCCTTGCGATAGACGCTTTATTTTTTATTCGATCCTCAACAAACTTAAATGTAATTACACAGCCATACAATCTTGGACGAGTTCGAAAATTGGGCAGATCAGAATATTCGTGTCAGAGTTATTTGCCCTTTCGTCCCCCATAGACTTATAATGGGGAAATGTTGTCCGGGCGACAAACGATTTATTTTTTATCCTCAACAGCCTTGTAGTAATGAGGATAGCCATAAAATCTTGGACAAATTTGAATTCCAGGCATATCGCACTGTTCATGTGAGAGTTACTTGCGTTTTAGTCTCCCATAGGCTTATAATGGGGGAAATGTTGTCCTGGAGATAGGCACTTTACTTTTGATAAGATCTTCAACAAATTTGTAGATAATGAGAACAGCCATAAAATCTTGGCTGAGTTCGAATTTTGGGCAGATGGGATTGTTCATGTTTGAGTTACTTGCCATTTCATCTCCCATAGACTTATAACGGGGGGAAAAGTACTCCGGGCAAAAGCGACTTTGTTTTTGTTCTGATCCTCATTAAACTTGTAGTTAATGAGAACAGCCAAAAAATCTTGGACGAGTTCGAAGTTGGGACAGATCGGATTATTCACATGAGCTACCTGCCCTTTCGTCTCCCATAGATATACAATGACGAAAATGTTGTCCGGGCGGTAACGACTTTATTTTTTATCTGATCTTCATCGAACTTGTAGGTAATGAGGACAGCCATAAAATCTTGGACGAGTTCGAATTTGGCGAAGATCGGCCTATTCACAGTTACTTGCCCTTTCGTCTTCGATAAACATAAAATGGGGAAAATGTTGTCCGGGTGATAAAGACATTATTTTTGATCGGATCCTCATTAAACTTGTAGGAAATGAGGACAATCATAAAATGTTGACCAAGGTCGAATTTTGGGCAGATCGGATTATTCACATGAGAGTTACTTGCCCTGTCATCTCCCATAGACATATAATGGGGAAGATATTGTCCTGGCGATAACGACTTTAATTTTGATCTGATCCTCATTTAATTCGTAGGTAATTAGGACAGATATAAAATCTTGGACGATTTCATATTTGGGGTAGTTTGGCTTATTCACATGTGAGTTCCTTACCTTTTGTCCCCCATAGACATACAATGGGGAAAATGTTGTCCGGGTGATAGTGACTTTATTTTTGATCTGATCCTCATGAAACTTGCAGGTTAAGAGGACAGTCATGAAATCTTGGATGAGTTTGTCTTAAGGGCAGATTGGTCTATTCATATGAGAGTTACCTGCGCTTTTGTCTTCCATATATATAACATGGGGAAAATGTTGTCATGGCGACAGTGACTTAATTTTTACTCGCTCCTCAGACAACTTGTAGGTAATAAGCACAGCCATAGAATCTTGGCCAAGTTTGAATTTGGGCCGTTTGGATTATTCACATGAGAGTTACTTGTACTTTGGTCTTCCATATATGTGTAATGGGGAAAATGTTGTCTGCTCGACAGGGTATTCATTTATGATAGTATTTGTATCAAGCTTGCAGAAAAATGTTGTCCGATAGACATTGGTTTCATTTTTTTTTTCAAACTTGCAGGTAATGAGGACAGGCATAAAATCTACGACGCCAAGTTTGCTTTTGGCTGGCGTAAGAGATACCCATCCTTGACCGATGGCAGTATTAGTCGACAGAAAGTATACACAAAGCCAAATTTTGCTTTGCTTTTTCACATAAAACTGTGCTGAGAAAAACCCTTAAACATTAAACCATAAATTTCAAAAGGACAAAGGATGGGAAATATATGATACATATAATATTTATCATTATTTTCAGCCCTCGGGCTGATATGGAATATATGAAAAATGCCATATGATAATCTCTATGTTTGTACAACAAAATAAACTGACAGAATCAGGGAAAATGAATCAGGGCTCTTGACGGTTTTTCAAAAATGATAAAATAACATTAGTATGCATGAAATGTAATAAAAGTTTAGTTGAGCAATCAGTTATACGCCAGGCAAGGTGACCGCTCCGCCCCATGGGTTCTAATCAAATAAATAAATAAAAGCTTAACTTTCTTCGATTAATATTAAATAGTTACAATCCCAATGTAAAGTCTAATATAAACCTATAGAAAACAATGTAGTTCATAGTTCCATGAACGCATTGAGTCACATGATTTTCAGTGACGTCAGTCTAAGCCATGGTTCTCTACGGGCGTTGGTGACGTCAACTCTGTTCAGCTCGAACGTGTAAATGTTTTTCAGCTTTAAAAGTTTGCCCTATAAGCATTTTTTCGCCCAGTGATGAGGGGCAAAGACTGTAAATATAAAAAAATAAACTTACTGTTTCTGCTTTAAATGGAAGTATGATCGACAGCGGGTGGCTAGCAAGGTTTACATGAACCCCTTCATTTACTTTGCACGCGACCCACTGCGTTCATACTTTCATGAACAGCAGAAAAATAAAATTCATTTCTTAAATGAATCATGCCCGAAAATGAATCATACGCATGCACTTGCCGTGTATTTAAGTAAATCCAATTTCAAACGTATAAACTCTTGTTCAATAAACAGCATTCGCACCAGCTGTCATACATGTCGGATTCATAGATATAATTAATGGTATTAGAAATGAGGATGCATATCAAGTATATTTTCAGATATTGACACAGCACAATTTTAATTCAACCGATTTCATACGAGCCGGGGCACAGCATTTCCATCAATTTACATGTATGCCCAGCGAAGAATCAGATTAGCCTGCCAATCCATTTAGTCTAACCAGAAACTTATCTTGTTGCATGAAGGAGCCCTGGCCAATAGCTATCCTTAGAGCGCGCAACGAGGACTCTGATCAGACTGCGCGGATGCGCTGGCTGATCTGATTCTTCGTTGGGCGCACATGTCTTACTATAGGTTTTGTCATGCGTTGGCTTATACTGTAAGCCTCAATATGGAACTTTGTCAAATAGCACAGACACATACCAAAACGCCAGCGATTTCTCTAAATAGATTTCTAAAAGAAATTTCTAAAAGTCTTTAAACTGACACACTCCTTAATTTCGACAAGGACTTCTGCTTCCTGTAGATACCTTTCAGTATAGAATGGGTAAAATGAAAACAAAAAGCGTCGCTAACACTGCATGATACCCCACCACTGCATGCTAATATGGTCCGATCCTTGACCGCAACAGGCTTCCTTAAGTGTTCTATATATCTATAAAATTTTATCAAGGTATTCCTTATAGTGAAGCAACTATGTGCCAAAAAACATTTCTTCCATACAAAATAAATACATGAATAAAAGCCCCAAAACTATTTAATTAAAAACCGTAACTCTGCCAAATGTTAACTCATTTTGCCCACTAACCATCTCAGCCATGCTTCTATAAATAGTCTATATATCTATGAATTTTTTTTATCGAAATATTCCATAAAGGAATAAAAAACAAAACCCATTTCATGAGAATTGTTAACGGCCATCACTCTGACAATGATGTTAACGTATTTTGCCAATTAACAATCCCAAACATGCTTCCTTTAACAGTACATACATGTTAAGTTTCATCCATATATTCCAATTAGTTAAGGAATAAGAGCCCAAAAGGCATTTAATGGGACTTGTACAAGACCATAACTGTCGAATATGTTAACGTATTTTGCCAATTAACAATACTAAACATTCTTCCTATAGTGGTCTATATATCTGTGAACCGGCCCCGATAGCTCAGTTGGTAGAGTGTCCGCTCCGGGGAACGGGAGGTCTCGGGTTCGATCCCGGGCCGCGACATACCAAAGTCGTTAAAAATGGTACTAGCTGCTCCTCGCTTGGCACTCAGATTTACGGGGTAGAGCTAGGACTGGTCGATCCAGTGTCAGGATAATGTGACTGGGTGTGGTATCATGTAATGTGTCTGGGACATGATACTTCAGTGAGGCAGCACTATAAACGTGAGCATTGAGCTCCCTGTCGCAACCAGACACCGCCGTGATATGACTGAAAAATTGTTGAAAGCGACGTTAAACCCGAATTCACACTCACACACACATATATATGTGAAGTTTCATCCATATATACTATTTAGTAATGGACCAAGTGTTCAAAAACGATTTAATGGAAATTGTTAATAACTCTGTCCATTTTAACTCCAAGAACTCTGTCAAATGTTAACGTATTTATGTCATGAGCAATTCCCAAACCACACATTCCCAATACCAATATATATACAAAATTTCATCCAATTACTCCATAAAATAAACGAAAAAAGAGTCCAAAAACCATTAACTGGAAATTGTTAACGGCAATAACTCTCAAATGTTAACGCATTTTGCCTATTAGCAGTCCAAAACCTGCATCGTATGGTGGTCTATATATCAGTGAAGTTTCATACATATATTCCATTTAGTAAAGGAATAAGTGCCCCAAAACTATTTAATGGGAGTTGTTAATGGCCATAACTCAGTTTAAAGTTAACGTATTTTGCCCATTAACAATCCCAAACCACTCATACCCAATACCAATGTAGATTCAGAATTTGAAGAAAATCCTTGAAAAAATGTTCAAGTTATTGATTGGAAATACCCAAAAAACCCTTATTTTGAACTAAAAAGGGCCATAACTCTGTCAAATGTTAACGGATTTTGCCCATTAACAATCCCATACCACTCATTCCCGGTATAAACATTATGCAAAATTTGAAAAAAAAAATTGGTGAACAATTACTCTCAAGCTATCGATCGGAAATGGTGCGGACGGACGGACGTACGGACGGACGGACAGACACTCGACGGTATATCATAATACCCCGCCGCTATCGTGTGGTGGGGCCGCTATCGTGTGGTGGGGTATAAAAACTGATCGAAAGAGACCGCTGAAGGTATTTTGGTATAGGGCATAACCCACATATGTCTATTGTCCCATTTTCGGGACCTTGGCGAACAGTGTAAACCCAGAGCAGACGTCGAAGAACGCGGCGTCTGATCGGGGTCTACTCTGTTTGCTTAAAGTGCATACATATATGTAAGACTTGCCTAAAACAAAACAAACTGATATTGATAAGGTAGAAGGTATCATTATCATATATGGATGAATGTCTCTGCTTAGAAACTTAACACACTCCAGTACAATTATACCAATACAATTGCAGACCGTTATTTGACAGTTAAACGAATGAAGAAAAACATGTTAATGTCTAATTTACGCCACCTTGAAAGGAAGCGGTTTGTTTTATTGGTTTATTGAAATTGTCACGCGTTTTTTTTAATGCAAAATTGTGCAACACGCAATAAGATTATGCTGCCTTTGCCCTTTCTCACGATGACGTTCTGCATATGACGCTGCTGTATTTAGTGGTGTAACATCATTTATTGTTTAAATGTAAAGAAATTTGTAGGCGTTTGATTGGACACCGAAAGGGCGATTATTTTCCATATAGCCCATGAGCAAATATTGACCTCTCGCGCCCGACTTCCCTAAATTAAGATGCCCACCATCCTTGATTTTACTGCACAGTTGATGATAATCTATTCTTTCTTTTATTCATCCCAGGTTTACATTCATCCCAGGTTTACAATGTAAACAACATGAGCATGCATGAACAATTTTTTAAGAATAACACATGACGGCACACATGCAACGTGATAGTGTTTTCCATTTTGGTCTCCTTGATAACGATTCCTGAAGACACCAAACTTCCAATATACAGATATACAGTGTCAAAGTGAATCGTTCGGTCTTGTTACATGGTCTTTGTTTTCCCAATTGCAAGAAAAGCCCAAGAATATGCATTCTGTGAATTTCCAAAGTCTGTGTGTGGGGGAGGGGGTACAACCTGCAACCGGTCGGGCCAGCTGTAACAACAATTCTCTTTCTCAACCCACACAGGGCAACTGAATCCTCCACCCATCATCACCGGAGCGAAATTATAACATTTTGCGTCGAGGTGAATTTTTCCCCAAACGCAAAATGTTATAAAATTTGGATGACTGTTTTTCTAGAAAATTTTCGCTTTGGGGAGGCAGACGCAGCGAAGAAAGATGTGATCAGTTCCTACACGTCGATTTTAACTCCAACATCATAATATTTTCATGATTTAGTTTTTCATAAGTTACAGCATTTTGCGTCGAGCTTTATTTTTCACCCGACGCAAAAATTTGAAAATAGATGCCTTGCCTAATACAGACTCTGCGAGGCATAGGTTGTATGGACATATAGTTATAGTGCAAAAAAGTTGGTTTTATCTCTCAGCAACCTAAAGTTACGACGATTAAGAATTTTATAAAAGTTATAACATTTGGTGTCGTGCTTAATTTTTTCCAAACGTAAAATGTTATAAAAATATAACATTTTGCGTCGAGCTTTATTTTTCACCCGACGCAAACTGTTGTAAAAATTTGAAAATAGATGCCTTGCCTAATTCAGACTCTGCAAGGCATAGGTTGTATGGACATATAGTTATAGTGCAAAAAAGTTGCTTTTATCTCTCAGCAACATAAAGTTACGACGATTAAGAATTTTATAAAAGTTATAACATTTTGCGTAATGCTTAATTTTTCTCCCAACGCAAAATGTTATAAAATTATAACATTTTGCGTCGCTGTGAATTTTTCCCCCAACGCAAAATGTTATAAAATTTTGATGACTATTTTTCTAGCAAATGTACGCTTCGGGGAGGCAGAAAAAGTGAAGAAAGAAATGTACAGTACCTTCACGTCCATTTTAACTCCAAACATCATAATATTTTCATGATTTAATTCTTCATAAGTCACATTATTTTAGCACTGCAGCTATCTTGGTCGCACTGCGGCCATCTTGGTCCTGTAACCTGGACCATTCAAGCATTTTTTCTTCCCTCACTGTCAGAAGGCTGCATGTAAAATGCAAATGAAACTTGCCTAGTGATTTAAGAGAAAATGTAATTCGAAATGGGAATGGACCTGCAATCCAAGCTCCTTTGACCTTGGGCATTCATAGACATTCATTTTGCACGTATTCTCATGTCAAAGCTCACAGTATTTTTGAAAAAAAAAATGCATTGTTCTATCATTTTCAATTGAAAAGCCTAAGGAACCAAATTTGACTTAAGCGTTAAATAGCAAATGTCAACGTAGGGTCATCCTTTTTGCAAATTTTACAGTAATCAGTCACCCAATGCTACCTACCAAGTTTCAAGACAATTGACAATGTTGTTCTGGAGAAAAAGAGTTTTTAGTTTTTTACCATATTTGAGCATGGCGGCCATCTTGGTCATGTGACCTATACCATTGGTGAAAACTATCTATCATCCTTTGCGAGGACGCTGCATATAAAATCTAGTTGAAATTGGCCCAATGGTTTCAGAGAAGACATTTGAAAATGGTTGACAGCCGACGTACTGACGGACGACGGAGGTCTACCATCCGATAAGCTCCCTCGGCGCCTTTTGCTCAGGGGAGCCAAAAATAAAAAAATGTTACGGGTGGGAAACCCTAAACACACATATTTTTATCATTTAGCCTAGAATCAATTCTTCAGTAGTTGTAGAACCGCCTTAAGAAGTTGTTTCTAAAGAGAACCCACAGCCTATGTTTGGAGTGTAAATAAGTAATATATAAAAACTTTTACTCAGAAAGATAAGCGGTTTGGAGATAAGATAAAATGCAATATGTCACATGAATGTGTTTGCATATGTCACATGAATGTGTTATCTAATGGGTAGCTATTTGGCTGTCTTCGTTTTAGCCTCTCCGTCTCTTTCCTAACTCATTAGGGTGGAAGCCACATCTTTAATCTGTGTTGCAAAATAAAGTCCCATGTACATGTAGCTAAGCAGGTCAGCAAAGACAGCTTCTCTATTGTCCAGTTTATTTCTGTTGTTGTCGTATGCATCAACTGGCTTAAAACTTCTAGCACATACAGCCTTCAATATTTTATCAAAGGTACATTTTCCTTTACTGACTCCTGCACAAATATATAACATTAAGCATGATCATCTGCAGATAGCAGAGCTCCTTAAAAAACATCACGTTTACAAGTCTGTTTATTGAAAATACCTCTCTAAACGCCCCCCTTTATATAGAAAAAGTGGGGTTTATGTGGGTTATCATTTTTTCCATATGTTTGCTCTAACGAGCGCCAACAATCATTATTCGACATTTAAATAAGACAAACTTTACTTGTTTTCTGAGAAAACAGTTGTCCCTACACTACGTACCCCTTTCAAAACAAGCTTAATTTAACAGCAATGCTGTGTGTGTGTTTGAGTTTACGTCCACCAACAGCTAAGGTCATACGGAGACGGGGCCCCGGTTTAAAGACTCATCCGAAAGTCTGGAGAAGCCCAAAATCAATCCTAGACCCCTTGTTAATTCACCTGGGCCGAAGGCTCCAGGGAAGTTTATAGGATGGTAGTCCCACGGTCGTCGGTCCACAGTTTTGACCAGCTATATCTCTGCAGCCTGCATGCTGATCTCAATCATTTCTTATCTGTTGCATGCCTCTTGTGGGTCATTGATGACATTAGCTTTTTGTCGAAATGGAATCCACAAGGTCCCATAGACTTACAATGGGAAAATGCTTGTCATCACCGTAGCACCTTCAGTGTTGATCAGATCTTTCTGAAACTTATATATACGTAGACTGGGGATGAAAGCTCGGATGAGTTCGAAAACTGGCAAGGTCGGCCCATTAATTATGGAGTTACAATCCCTTGATTGCTAAAAATGCCTATTTTTTACCTTGTCATCACCGTAGCCCCTTCAGTTTTGATTGAATCTTTCTGAAACTTATATGTAAGGTGGCTTGGGATAACAACTCTGATGAGTTCGAAAACCGGCCAAGTCGGCCCATTTATCATAAAGTTATGTCCCTTTGATTGCTAAAAATGCCTATTTTTGACCTTGTCATCACCGTAGCGCCTTTAGTTTTGATCAGAACCTTCTGAAACTTATATGTAAAGTGGCTGGGGATAAATACTCGGACGAGTTCAAAAACCGGCAAGGTGTGCCCATTTATCATAGAGATACGGCCCTTTGAAAAATTCCTCTTTTTGACCTTGTAATCACCGTAGCCCCTTCAGTTTTGATCGGATCTTTCTGAAACTTATATGTTAGTTGGCTTGGGATGAAAACTCGAATGAGTTCGAAAACCGGCCAAGTCGGCCCATTTATCATTGGTTGCTGAAAATGCCTATTTTCAGCTCACCTGGGCCGAAGGCACCAGGGAAGCTTATAATCTGTCCGTCCGTCCGTCGTCCGTCCATCTACACCTTTGACCAGTTACATCTCTGCAGGCTGATTTGTTTGTTAGTTTGATTTGAGGTTTACGTCCCATTCAACACTGTAAAGGTCATTTTGGAGACGTTGCTCCCACTTTTGTTGGACTTTTATCCAACATCGAGATGAAATGACATCTCAAGCACAGTCGCCAAATGAAACCAATAGGGTTTACAAGCATGGACGGGTCGACCCGCACCGCTTTGCCAAGTCGGCCCATTTATTGCAGAGTTACGTCCCCTTGCTTGCTCAAAATGGCTATTTTTGTTACCTTGTCGTCACCGTAGCCCCTTCAGTTTTGATCGGATCTTCCTTAAACTTACAAACTAGTAAGTCATGGATAAAAGCTTGGATGAGATCGAAAACTAGCGATATTGGTTGAATACTTAAGGAGTTATTCCCCTACTTTGCTGAAAATGCTTATTTTTGACTTTGTCATCACCGTTGCCCCTTCAGTTTTGATCGGATGTTCTTGAAATTGACAAACAAGTAAGTCAGGGATAAAAGCTCGGATGAGTTCGAAAACTGGGAGGTCGGCCTGTCATAGAGTTACGTCCCCTTGATAGCTGAAAATGCCTATTTTTGACCTTGACTGCAGCCCCTTCAGTTTTCATCGGATCTTCTTGAATCTTACATGCTAGTAAGTAAGGGATAAAACTCAGCTGAGTTTAAAAATTGGTGAGGTCGGCCAATATTTTATCCCTTTGACTGCTGAAAATGTCCATGTTCGGCAATGTCATCATCATAAACCCCTAAGTTTTAAACAGACCTTCCTGAATCTTACCTATAAGTAAGTCAGAGATAAAAGCTTGAATGTGTTTGCAAACTAACATTGTTTGCACATTACTCCCAGAGTAAGTCACCTTCTTTGCTGAAAATGTCTATTTTGTACCTTGTCATCACCATTAGTCCTTTAGTTTTGATCGAATCTTCCTGAAACTAGCATATACGTAGGTTGGGATTAAACGTTCGGATGAGTTTGAAAACTGGTGATGTCTGCCTATCTCTCATAGAGTTACGTCTCCTTGTTTCCTGGATCGTTTTGAAACTTATACATAAGTAAGACAGGGATAGAAGCTCGGGTGAGTTTAAAAACTGGCAAGGTCAGCCCATTAATTGTAGTGTTGCATCCCCTTGTTTGCTGAAAATGCCCAATTTTTGAAAGTTGATTTTTAAAATCAAGTTTCTTTGTCAACACATTTCTACTTCCGGTACTGAACCGCGTTACTCCACTTCCGCTGTTCGTTCGCTGCATAAACTAGTCCAAAGACATTCTTGAAAAATAATTTTGCAGGCACGGAACGCCTTTCAAAATATTTCATTTTCGAGACTTTATACGGATTGAATATAAATTGGCACAGAAAGACATATTCTGAAAAGAAAACAATACTCTGGGACTATTTTCCTGTGCGCTTTCCGATGATATTTATGTTTTACTCTTTCATCCCTGAGTTTCGGAACTGGACTTTTCTCGCTTTAAATATATTCTTATAGAAAAGGATTTCTGATTAGTTCACTGACATGATGGCAATGAAACAGTGTACATGTAGATTCTGTCGAGACGTGCTAGCTACGTGCCGTGTTATCAGGATCTACAAGGTTTGCATAGATACAGTGTATTTCTACCTCAGCGGCTGCACCGGTCTACAGGGTTAAAAGGGTTAGCTGGCTTCTCTGTGATTATCAGTGGCCAACTAAACAACCCTTTTCTGACCGACATCGAACACAGTTATTCACCTGCTTTCGAGAGCTCTAACCTGTGTTGTAAGCTGTGAGTTTTACATCAAGTTCCGTACTTTTAGCAAATAGTGAAGACACCGATCAGACGCTACATTCTGTGGCCTCTAAACTGTATCCGAATATCCCAGTATTGAAACAATTGGTACTTATGGGTTAATGTTTTTAGGACCGAATAAACGTATTTTAATTCGCCTTGGGTAGTCGAGGTTCGCTAAACGCGGCGTCTGATCAGGGTTATAATGTCTGAATCAAAAATGATCTTTTTTTTCGTACAGTTATTTTCCTTTTTAAGTCTCGACGCCCGAAGGAACATAGCTCCAAGCGGCTGCACAACGTATGTGCAGCGTCGTATCAATGCGACGTTGATGAGACGTTGCTAAGACGTCATGTGTCCGCTAGGAGAACTTCTCTGTTAGATTATAAGCAGATGGGACAGGCACAGAATGTAATGAGCTAATTTAGAAACCATGAAGAAATTAGCAGCCACGTTTATCTTTCCTTCCTTCTACCTTTTTTTCTTCGTTGGGGTGGAAACTTATACATAAGTAAGACAGGGATAGAAGCAAAGGTAATATGTATCTTGTGTCACTGGGGAGTCCAGCTGATACTGACCTACGTTTGGGCAAGGCCTGCTGTCCTTGCAGCAGGTAACGGTAGATAGGGAGTGTTATTATTTCTTCTGTTTCTACTCTTCCAGTCACGCTGTCCCTCACTCCCATCTCCTCTACTATATCTTCTATCTCTTCCCCTCTCCCGTTCTCTTGGAGAAGACAAAAATGATTCACAAGGGTTGACCTGTCGTTAAATTCAAAATAATCGATGAATCATTTTTTCTTTCTTCGTCGAATTTCTTATATCCTCTGGTACCTTGTCAACAAAATATCTAGAGAACTGTTTGATCTACTACTGACATTGTTATCATAACAATCATTCCTCATAATTCAGCTTTCCTCAGTACTTTCAGTACTTTGATTGACCTTGTCATCACCGCACCCCTTCAGTTTTTATCAGATCTTCTTGATAAGTAAGGGATAAAAGCTTAGTTGAGTTCGAAAACTGATGAGGCCAGCCTATATTTCATTGAGTTCCGTCCCTTTGATTGCAGAAAATGCCTATTTATAACCTTGTCATCACTATAGCCCCTTTAGTTTTCATCAGATCTTCTTGAAACTTATGTATAAGTAAGTCAGGGATGAAAGCTGTAATTAGTTCGACCTTGTTATCAGCATAATTCCATGAGTAACAACTGGAACTTCCTGAAACTTTGAATCTGTTAGATTAGGTGAGCGATACAAGACCATCCATGGTCCTCTTGTTTATTAGGCGATAACCACTACACCATGGAGGCTTCTACAGCACCATTGTGACCTTGACAATAAGGTCAAGGTAACGAAAACCTATTCGGTTCTTTATCCTACAACAACAACAACAATAATAATAATAGACCTTATTTATAGAGGGTAACACATTTAGTACATGTACTAATCTTCCATGTGGCCCCCTTTCCTGGATAGGAACCAGTACTAAGCAATATCGATAAAGTCTCTTGCTCAAGGAAACAACGCTTGGCGCTTGTGGGGATCGGACCGGCTACCTCGCGATATATACCACCTCTCGAGATATAGTGCATACAATCTAAATTTGGCCTAAAATTGACCTATTTAGTACGTCTGTGACCTTGAAAATAAGGTTATTGTCCCCAAAACATAATCAGTTCTTTATCCTGCTCCAATGGCATTTAACGCATATACATACAACGACGCCGACGGGATTCATACCAAAAACAATATATCTCCCCTCCCCACTTCGAAGGGGATGGGGTTACATAATATCGAACATTTTCATCTAGAAAAGCCAGTTATAGATTTTTAAAGAACGACATTTCAGCGCACGGGGGTGTTATCCTATTTGCATTCATGATATTACGTAGAGCCCTCCATTGAAATCCTGTCATTAGGGTTTGCGACCAGTTAAGACATTAGCCAGCCTGTTCAGCTACATAGACTAGCAAGAGTCAACAAGATCTTCACATGTCGGGCCATTTTTAAAAATACCCCAAAAATACCAGAAAATAGAAGAATATTTTTCGTAGGTGGTTATGTGCTCAGGGCCACAATTCTTGCATTTCTGCCCTCAACGGGCAGTTGAAAAACATGCAAGATAGTTTTTATACTACTCTGCCGCGTGTGTCTAGACACACGAGGAATAAATGACACACAAACGTAGATTGCACTTTAAAGATGACACACAAAGATGGACGGACGGCAGATATCCGGACACACAGAAAGACAGATTTATATATACATGTACATAAAGATTGGGCCATATTCTTTAACCTCTCCAGTGACACCAGTATGATGTTTCACATATTGCCATAAGTATTAGAATTTTAATATAGTTTCAATTTATTTTATGCCCATGTCATTCAGACATGCTTGTATCGTTATCCATGTCTCTCCGTCTTACGGTCTTAGTATAGTGTTACCCTGTCTGTCCATCTCTGGAGTGTCCACATTCGAAATAGCGTTAGAAATTTGCGTTTAAGTTTTTCATGTATGGCATGTGTTAGCACTTTGCTTTTTAAGTTTTTCATTAGTGTCACAACTACCAGGCAGGGGAATTCGTGTCCTTAAGACATATTTTCTGTTTTTCAGACATAAAGTAGTTAAGCTGTCTCTAGGCACAAATTTGCATTATCAGGTCCCCAAACCACTTTTTTACCTGCTATGTGTCCTGTATGGAAGAGTGACATTAAGTTTAAATTTGCGAGCAATGCAGACCCAGATTGGATACCTTCCTCTATGAACTGAGAAAATGGCTAAATGTGACTGACTCTTCGTAAGTTACAACATTTTGCGTCGAACTCTATTTTTCACCCGACGCAAAATATTGTAACTTATGAAGAACTAAATCATTAAAATCGACGTGTAGGTACTGAACATACCTTTCATCACTTCGTCTGTCTCCCCGAAGCGTATATTTGCTAGAACAATAGTCATCAAAATTTTATTACATTTTGCGTTGGGAGAAAAATTAAGCACGAGGCAAAATTCTTGCCTCCCCCCCCCCCCCCTCCCCAAAAAAGCGTAGTGGTACCAGATAGAGAATAGGAGAATAGCCTCGAACACCCACAAAATATCTGAAGCCGACCGAAATAAGAAAACTATCGCATATTAGCACGGAAAAAATGTCATGTTTGTGTATTATTCTGATGCGGAACCTAGTCAAACATATCATAACTGTTAGAGAAAAATGGAAAGGGGTTCTTTATAGAGTCTGAATGCTGGTTATAACGAGGCGGTTTACCGAGAACCACACTCGATCTTTTGTGCAGATGTATAGAAAAAAAACTCGCAATCCCCATTCCTTCATATAGAATGGGATTATTTGTATGTTCAATGCAGCGAGTTGTTAAAGTAGTGACGAATTGTGCCCGCTTACCCTAACTGTCCGTTAATGGACAACGATTATAGGATCGTCCCCTGTCGGTTCGCGCAACAAGCTAATCCAACAGCCACATCATGAGAAAAGACATTACGAAAACACGCCGTTACAAAATACATTGTAAACTTTCACGCCGGAAAAACGAACATTTTAAGATGAAAAAGTGTGATATTTTTTATTATTTCTGCTGAAAATATGGATTGTGGGTACTCGTTAGAACCGCCTCGTCGAGGCGGTTCTAGCAAGTACCCACAATCTATATTTTATAGTATACACAGAAGAAAAATAAGGTATATCCCTATAAACCCCAGTTTTATTATATAAAAGCGGGGATCAAGGTGGAGGGCAAACTTATATAGGCGTGTTTTCCTGATGGAAGTGAAACAATTAACCCACAACTCCCATCAGAGACAACATAGCGAAAGAAACACAAACATGGAATGACTGGACCCTAATGGAAACATCAATAGCGGAAAGCCAAAACGACAGTTTCTTTCCCACAAAATGGCCAATTGGCCATCCAAAACAGAAAGATATAAGCGATTCACACATTCAAGGGCGAACTATTACAAAATAAACCGCGGCAGAAGAACCGCCTTGCAACCTGTTCGCGATGTGCGAACACGAAGGTGCAGATCAGCCTGCGCATCTGTGCAGACAGATGAGCATTTAAGCTTTCACTGTTTCCCTGTACCCTGGTACAGATACACAAACGGTGTAGATCCAGATGAGACGCCTTATAACGTGCCGTCACATCAAGATCTATAAATAGATACCAAGTTTTCTTTCCCATATTTTAAGCATATCGCAATTTTAAATTGCCATAACAACCAAAGCTTTTGAGCAATACTAATCAAAAGAATAAAATCTGGAGAAGCTAACATAGAAATATTATTTCTGAAAAAGCATAGCCTGATATTCCTTATGGTTTCCGAGAAGGTATTTTTCTTTTCTTTTTGGGTCGACTCTTTGTCTATCTACCCAAAGCTGCTGAGAACAGTAGCATTTCGTTGTTAATGTCTCATGTGTTTGGGATTGGCTCTTAGTGTATACCCCGAACTACGCGTCTGATCATGATCTGCATTGTTTGCATACAGTACAGGACTTTAAGGGTTATTTGAAACAGTCTATATCACCGTTCAAGACCATTTTTCAAGCCCATGCTCAGAGACAACAGACCCACCAGTGCTGCGAGAACTTTGATTTTCATTTTGGTCATCATTTCCAGCATCCAAATGACGTAATTGTGGCATCACATCAACATCGGTGCAACGTCGTAACGTTTATGCAACGTCACATCAACGTCGGTGCAAAGTCGTGACGTTGCACCGACGTTGACTTGACGTTGCCCTAGCGAAGTGTGCGTGCTTGGTTGCAACAGGTTAAACGAACAATTTCACTGAAATTAAAGAGATAGTGAACGGGCCTCCGTGGCCTAGTGGTTAAGAGCGGGCCTCCGTGGCCTAGTGGTTAAGAGCGCTTACTCTTAATCATTAGGTCTCTCACCGCTGTGGTTCAAGCTTCGCTTGGGTCACCTGTGAGACGCCAAGTTCTACAACGGAAGGTCAGGTGTTTTTTCTCCGGGTACTGCGGTTTTCGCCCACCTCTGATAAACGATCGGCTCGATATGAGTGAAATAATCTTGAAAGGGCCGTATAACCAAAAAACAAATGGAGATAATGAAGCACCTGTGTATGAATATGATTACATTTTGAATTCAGAAATTACATACTCGGTAAACTAGTAAATAGTAATTAAGAGAAAATAATATTCTCGATCTGGTAGTTATATTATTGAGTTCCGTTACTGTGTAGAGTGAGTGAGTGAGTGTTCGAGTTTTACGTCCCACCAACAGCTTAGGTCATACGGAGACGGGACCTCGGTTTAAAGACTCATCCGAAAGTCTGGAGAAGCCCGGGATCGATCCTGCGATCCCTGGTTTATAAGGCGAGTAGCGTAACCACTGCACCACGGAGGCTTCTGTTACTGTGTAGAACAGTTAAGATGTTGCTATAGAGGTTTCAAATGTCAAAATGTAAACACGTCTGTAATCTCATGAAATAAACGGGGAAATAAGACTCATATTCGCAATTTCCTGGATCCTGTTTTCCTGTTTGCATACTAACATTGTCGTTTGGATTTGTTCGATTCAGATATGATCCCCTTAGCTGACTAATAGTCACACCCGAAATGGGTGTTTTTGGGCGCATCTGTGAACACCCAAGTAGATGATGCATATAAATTCAAAATTTAAACCCCAAAATGCCTCTTAAATTCAAATTAGTTTTCATAGGCTCACACAGCCACAAGTTGTCCCATGCAGATATGTGAAAGGGGCTTCTCTCATTCCATGTACACGGACGCGATCGTCCGCGTGTTTTGCACATTCACTTTTAAAAAATCCTTTAAATAGATTCTTAACCAACTTCAGAAAGCTTCTTTTCACTGCAAATTATTTGCAGACTAAATTTTTTTTTTTTTTTTTTTTTAAATTATTTTCTTTGAAAAAAAAAAAAAAATCCGCTTCGCCTGTTAATTCATTTGTAGCGGTGTGTTTGTAAGCACTTGAGCCTTTGTCCACTCTAGCTGCACTTATGGCGTTTAGAGCTGATTATGTCTAGGATTATGTCTTCTTTGGCAACCACTTTGTAGCACTGATGTTGGGATGAGGCAGAGACCTTGTTTATTTATTGGCTTCTCTCTAATATTGATACTTTTATTATATTTGAGCTTTCGAAATTCATATATGAAGCCTTCCTTATTCATAACTAGTCATTCTGAGCAGTGCCTCATGTGAGGTAAACATATATCATATATACACCAGAACCTCTTTGTGGCACTATTAATGGGGTCCAAAACAGAAACCGTGTTACATCCAAACAAGAATGTATAGATTATATAGTAAAGTGACCATTTATGGTCATTTTTCTATGTAATCTACACATTTTTGGGATCCATCTTGAAACCGTGTTATATCCAAAAGCGTGTTATAATGAATCGTATTATAACGAGGTTGTGGTGTACAGAGCTGATTATGCCTAGGATTATGTCTTCTTTGGCAACCACTTTGTAGCACTGCTGTTGGGATAAAGCAGAAACCTTTTTTATTGAACTAAAGCATATCCTGATAAATATGTTTAGATCATATTGAGGAGGTTGACCATTATTGTCAATCTTCGGGATTATGTATGCATATTTGGGACCTATTCTGAAATAATGCTATCCCAAAACTAATGGTGTAACGAGCAGTGTTATAATGAGGTTGTAAGGTATTGATTTTTGTGTTTCTTTGTTCTAATCATATTCAATCATAGTAGGGAGATTTTCTCCTTTGATTATATGTCCTTTAGGGGCCCTTAATTGGTAATAAATCCATTGTCATTGTCATTATGGGCCCAGTCATGGGTGACCATAGCAAACGCTTATCTTCCATGAAACAACGCTTAGGACTCGACAGCAAGAAACCACTGAAATGCTGGAGCAAAAGAAGACCAACAGTTAGACTCCCATGACCCGACCAGAGACAGATCATCAGGCACCAACCAACATTACATAAAATTAGATACTCTCTAATCCTCAGTTAGCTTTTACACAGGAACCGTCATAGAAATTGAGGCCTGACCCACCCGCGTGCAATTAAAGAGTAAAGCAAAGTTTTTAACCGTGATTGGGTTAACTACAATGCATGGAATATGTCGTATAACATGTATGTTGTACCCTATCTTTTTATATCGAAGAACGATTTTACGAAATCGGTTGCTGAAGTCATTGTATTTATATATTTTTCTGAATTTATATACTAAGCCACCATAAAATTCGGGTTCCGATAGACCTTGTTGTAGAAGAGATTTAAGTCCAACATTGATTTTGAAATTAAGTAAAGTAGAAGTAAAACAAAGATCAGGAAACGATACAATTAACTTACTCCACCTATCAAAGACACCAAAGGGAAAGAAACACAAACATGAAGCGACCAGACAATAGTGGAAACCTAAACAAAGGAAGGCCATAAGGACAGTTGCTTTCCCACAAAATGACCAACTGGCCATTCAAAATAAAAAGACACAAGCGATACACACAATAGGTAACAAACAACAACATATATAAACCGCCACAGAAGAACCGCCTTGGAACGGTCAGTGGAAAGATTTCCACTGGGGGGGTGGGGGGGGGGGGGCTTAAAACGATTTTACGTTGCCACAATCCTCGCCCTTACTTCCGTCGCGATTTAGACAAACAATTTGTTCAGTCCGCATGAAGGCCTCCTAACTCATCAGTGCAAAATCTCCGTGAACACAAATAATATATCGGAATGACGTCTTTAAAATTTTGAAAAAGGCTTTGCATAGTTTATGATACCGATAACCCTGATTAAGAAGTTTAGCAGTTAACAATTTATTACGAGTGTTCAAGTCAGTTACATGACTAGACACTCTGGCAAATCGAATTAATGCGAAATTTAAACGCCACAGGATGCCGCACGAGGAGCATCACCATCCAAGAAAGGAAAACAATCTCAAAATCAAAATCATCGCATTTATCATAATTTTTGCAAGAAACAAAACCATCTAAAATAGATAGATGTAAATCCAAAAACGGGGCCTCGGTATCAGAAGAAATCGCTTTATTAACTTGAGTTCTAGGAGTGGGGGTTGGGGGGTGTAAATGTGTCTGATCAAACCATCGAAATAGGCATTGTCAATATTTAATAAATCATCAAAATATCTAGAAGTCGAGCTGAAAGCTTCAATGATTTCAGATTGGTTCCATTGAAGGGGGACATCATGAAGTCTCTTTCATAACAAAACAAGAACAGATCAGCCACAAGGGCTGTGCAATTTGTACCCACCATCGGAATACCCACAACTTGTCTAAATAACTTAGTACCAAATCTGATGTAAATATTGTCAAGTAGAAAGGTGAGAGCTTCACAAACTTTCTGACATGACCATAAAGTATATAATTGTTATGCTTTTCAGAAGTTGAAAAAGCATTTCTTACATTACACGCAAGATAGAGGGAGTCTTCCATATGAAATGTCCATTCAGTTAACTCATTAAGTTTTTCTTTTGTATGATTGTGAGGAAGTGTAGTGCAAAGGGTGGAAGGAAAAATCATAAGTAGACAGACTTGAAGCACGAAAACGTCTGGATTTCATCATTTCAATTTATTTAAAACTTCACTAAAATTTTTATAGACCCAAACAGATTTCTCCCTGATCTTTCAAAGACTTTGTCGCAACATTTAATTGCATGTTTTTATGACAGTAAAGCATGGAGAGTTCAATGGTGGTACAGGAGCTTGAATTTGCAGTAAACCGTGCTTTGTATTGTCTTTTATGAAAAGTAGAAGTGGAGGCAATGATCAGGAATCGATACAATTAACTCACAGCTCCCATCAGAGACACCAAAGGGAAAGTAACACAAACATGAAACAACAAACCCTAATGGAAACATCAATAGCGGAAAGCCAAAAAGCCAGTTACTTTCCCACAAAATGGCCAATAGGCTATCCAAAATAAAATAATATAAGAGACACAAACACCCCAAGACAAACCATAACAAAAAAAAAAAAAACGCGACAGAAGAACCGCATTGGAACGATCAGCGGAATCGAATTCCACTGTGTGTGTGCGGGGGTGGGGGGGGGGGGGGGTCTTTAATCGATTTTAGTCAAACCAGTATAACGCAGGAAGCTTGTCTTGGCCTTCTGTAACTCATACAACAAACTTGATGGCTGAATGACAAAGGGAGTCATCAACTAAAGCCCTCTCTACAGCCAAAGGCTGCAGTTCATAGGCCTAAGTTTCTAAGTTTTATAGACGTCATTCTGATTTGGTTTCAAAATTCAATGTTGGACTTAAAACACTTCTGCTACAAGGCCTATCGGAACCCGAATTCTATGGTGACTTAGTATATAAATTTAGAAAAGTACATGCCTGTAATGACTTTAGTACCCAATTTCGTAAAATCGTTCGTCGATATATAAAGATTGGGTACAACATCAATGTTAAAAAACAGACCGCATGCATGGTGGTTAACCCAATCACGGTTGGCAACTTTGCTTCCCTCTTTGATTGCACACCGGTGGGTCGGGCTTAAGATTATATGACCGTTCCAGCGTAAAAACATAAATGGAATTTTATTTTATTTTAGTATTCTTTATGTTGGTTGGCGCCTGATGCTCCGTCTTTGGTCGGGCCCCTCGGAGTCGAACTGTTGGTTTTCTTTTGCTCCAACAATACTGTTGTTGTATGCTGTCGAGTCCTCAACCTTGTTTCATCTCTGTAGTTTTTTAGCTCACCAGAGCCGAAGGCTCCGGGGGAGCTTATAGGATAGGCAGTTGTCTGCGTCGTCGTATGTCCGTCGTCAACACTTTCAAACGACTTCTCATCTGAAGCCACTGGGCCGATTGGGCCCAAATTTTATCTGTAGCATCCTTGGGCGGGGGGGGGGGTTGAAAGTTTGTGTTTTTTATGAAAATCGGCTTATTAGTTTGGTTGCTATGGCAACTTAGAGTTCCCATAGACTTATAATGGGGAAAATTGAAAAATGGCATTTACTACCAAGCCTCTGCAGATATTTTGACAAAACTTTCATAGAAATGTTCCTTAGACAATCAACTCTCTGCCATATGAATTTATGGCTGCTGCTCATTTGTATTGGTTGCCATGGAAACCAATATGAAAAACAAAAATGAAAAAAAAAAAAAACTTAAAAAATCATCTCCTCAGAAACCGTATGCTCTATGAGGCTGAGAGTTTATGGAAATATTCACCATATTTGCCTTTACAGGTTTTGTGTTTTTATGAAATTCGGCTCTTTAGTTTGGTTGCTATGGCAACTTAGATTTCCCATAGACTTATAATGGGGAAAATTGAAAAATGGCATTTACTACCAAGCCTTTGCAGATATTTTGACAAAATTTTCATAGAAACGTTCCTTGAATAAACTTCTCTCAGCCATATGCTTTTATGTGAACCTGTGGGTCCCGTAGGTTGTGCCAGGGCCATGCCCCGCCCCCTCCACTTCATAAAATGCCTTATATCTCAGAAACCTTACAGATCCCCATCCCTAAACCATATATATTCTTGTTCCTTTTGATAAGACACATTAAGTGACACCAACCTGGGGGTTCCCCCGGATGTGCCGGGGACATGCCCCACCCCCTCTACTTCATTAAATGCCATTTATCTCAGAAACAATTCAGATCCCCACCCCTAAACCGTATATATTCTTGTTTCTTATGATAAGACGCACTCAATGACAGCAACATGGGGGCCCTCGGGATGTGCCTGGGCCATGCCCCACCCCCTCCATTTCATAAATGGCCCAATATCCCAGAAACCCTACAGATCCCCAACCTAAACCATATATATTCTCGTTCCTTATGATAATTCGCATTCAGTGACACCAACCTGGGGATACCCACGATGTGCCGGGGACATGCCCGACCCCCTCCACTTCATAAAAGGCCAAATATTCCAGAAACCTTACAAATCCCCACCCCTAAACCATATATATTCTTGTTCCTTATGATAAGATGCATTCAATGACACCAACCACGGGTTCCCCCAGATGTGTCGGGGACATGCCCCACCCCCTCCACTTCATAAAATGCCATTTATCACAGAAACCATTCAGATCCCCACCCCTTAACCATATATATTCTTGTTCCTTATGATAAGACGCACTCAGTGACACCAACCTAGGAGTCACCAAGGGCATGCCCGGGCCATGCTCCACCCCTCAACTTCACAAAAGACCATATATCTGAGAAACTGTTCAGAGCCCTCACCCTAAACCATAAAATATTCTTGTTCCTTATGATAAGACGCAATCAGTGACCCCAGCATGGGGGAATCCCGGGGTGCCACCGGCCATGTCCCACCCCTTTTCTTCATTAAAAGCCATATATCTCATATATTTCCATTAGAGTATGTTGTTTCATGTTTGTGTTTCTTTCCCTTCGGTATCTCTGATGGGAGCTGTGGATTAATTGTATCGATTCCTGACCATTGCCTTCTTTTCTATTTTACTCAAAGTGCAGTGTATTATTTTATACAAACGTTTACATGTACAAAGATATCACCATCGTCTCATCATCGGCGGATTTTTATAAACATGCAGGTACAGGGACGACATCTACATAAGTGGGCCTCTTCCAGGTAGCTGGCTTGCTGCACGAATGGCAGATCTCACACCAGATCTCCATGTATGTCTATCATAAGGGTAGATAGCTGAGAGCTTCAACTCACGGCGGCTGCTTTCAGGTTATCTTAGGCCTCCCAGGTCCACGATTTCCACCCACCTGTATGTCAAAGGCTGTCTTGAGTGATCCGTTGGAGCGTTCCACATGTCCATACCAGTGCAACCTTCTCGCTTCAAGGATGAGGTCCAGGTCCTCAATGCCAAGCTATGCAAGTAACTCACTGGACCTGACGGTGACAGTGACTTGCAACTTGCTATTGCAGATCTGTCTGATCATAGCCCTGTCGTAGGAGGTTTTGTTTTGTCAATGGCCAAGTCTCGCTGGCATTGAGCATTGCGCTCTGCACGCTGTCTTGAATGAGAGGTGGCCGGGAAGACAGACCTGGTAACAGCTCATTTAACTTCTTCCAGGCTGTTTTCACACGTGATGTGGTCGAAAGATTGCAGCCACTTTCTGCAGAGACAATGTCTCCTAGGTAGAAAAAAGAAGCTTCCACCTCCATTATGATACCACTAGAAATTCTTGTGACACAGAATGCACATGTGAAATATGATTACCAATCAAAAGTTATGGCCAATGTTAAAGATTTTAAAAAGTAGGTCATGCGTCAAGAACAAGGTCACGAGGTCAAAAGCTATGGTACCACTGGAAAGGTCTTGTGACAAGAAATGCACATGTGAAATATGAAAGCCATATCAGTTACTATTCAAAAGTTATGCCCGATGTTAAAGTCTTTGTGGACAAACAAACAGACAGACAGACCAAAAACTATATGCCCCCGAATCTTTGATTCCGAAAGATTCGGTGGCAAAAAAAAAAATTCAAAAGCCTCTATGCCTAGCATTTCTACTGTTTATATAATAGAATTAACGAATTGTTCACGTGCTATAAGTAAGTACACTGTGAATTATTTATGGCTTAATATGACGTCAGAGATATATTGACCATATTGACCAATAGCTCGCTTACGCCCGGGTTGGGGTTCTGACACCTGCAAGGATCATGTGAGGCGGATATACTTCTTTATGAAAATGTAAAAAAAAATACTTTTATACCGAAAGTAAAACGAGGATGACAATTTTCCTTAGGGCCACCATGGTAATTGTCTAATGATGACGTCATGGGTATATTGACCATTAGTACGGGGTGCAGTTCTGACACCTGATCGGATCATGTAGGGTATGTATTTCTCTTTAAAAAGTGCAAAAAATTACTGTTATACCGAGAGTAAAACGAAAAGGAAAAATTTTCCTACGGCCACCCATGTAACATGCGTGCCGCAAGAAGACGGGTAAGCAAGAACCAACAGCTATTCTCTCTGGTTACGGGATTTGGAAGTTAATAGTGCAAGGGAGACAACCCACAATCAGCAACTCCAGATTCGCTCAATAGAGTTACCTCTAGTAGATCGCTGTGGGGATTGCAACCTAGACTACCGTGACTCTAAGGGGCTCAAAAGGGGGAGATGTCAAAATTGGCGCTGTTACTACCATGAAATGTATCTTGATTTGTTTGTTTGTTTTGAGGTTTAACGTCCCCGTCAACACTGTAAATGTCATTTTCGAGACGTTGCTTCCAATTTTGTGGGACTTTAACCCGACATTGAGATGAAATGACATCTCAATCCCTGTCGCCCAATGAAACCAGTAGGGTTTATAAGCATGGACGGGCCGAAAATGTACGTTGTTCGCGGAATGTTAGCACCATATAAATTCCAGCCACCGACCGGGTGATAGACAATCTTTTAGATTTGCACCATCGTGACAGAAACTTTTGGGATATTTTAAAGACGTTTGGACAATTCGATTAAACTAAGGAACACCAGAACTGAAATTTGAACTTCTTTATCATAAAGAAGTTGAAATTTCAGTTCTGGTGTTTCTTAGTATAAACTAGCTTTAAACTGTACTCTTCAATAAATAGTCATAAGAATAACTTATTTAGGCAGGCACTGATTGATATACAATCAGTGCTATCACAAAATAACAATATGAACACAAATGGGTTAAAACATCTTTACTCCCCTGCGTGGTAGATGAGTAGTATAATTAAAAGGGGTTTAAAGGGGCATTGGTGATGTCAACGGATCACCTAGGTTGACCTAAGGAAGCAACTGGTCATTTGTTTGGAAAATTATGCGGAATACCTCGAGAAATGACGTTAAATCTTGTGACATTCACGCATTTATAACAGACCAGAATATTAACTAATGACGTCTAAACATTTCCAAAGTTCTTAAAACACGTTTGAAAAATATGTAAACTACTTAAAGGGATTTGTTCTTTAACTTAATTAAAATTACCAAATACGAAACATAGAATACATTATGTTCCTACCTTAAACTGATTAAACCCAACTACCTTCATTGCACGTTAGAACTGGATGGAAGACCTCCGATATTCCTCTGCAGTAATTATATAGTTCCAGGGAGAATCAATCCGTTGCCCCTAGCAAACATGGATTGAGCACACGCTGGGTAGTATAACAACCACCCAGCAACCGTATGAAAAGGACGTTGGTGGGAATGGAACCGACCCAGACATCCCACTTAAATTCTAAAATAAAGTACTTTATCGAATGAACCTATGTAAGGTTGGGGGGGGGGGGGTAATGCTGCTTGGTAGAATGATCATTAAAGTCCCTACCCACGAGAAACATATAACTTAAAGGTGACACACGAATGTATTAGTGGCTGATAAATTACATTACCCTTAAAAATGATCAGTTTCCTGTATGATACGCTTCCATTAATGGCGAAGACAGTACCCGGATGCAGCAGTTGCCGTGACGAAATGAAATGTGGCCGACAGATGACGAAATAGTCAGGATGTCGCGAAACCCACCAGGAAATGAGTGCTCTAACATGGATATTGTGGATTAACATAGCGATGAAGAAACCGATGTGAGTCCATGACAACCGCGGATGTACCGAAACTAAACCGTAAAGACGGCTGCACCTGGGAACTGTAAACACGCTAATTGTGAGTCACTATACAATGAATGAACTCTCTTTTATAAATGAACGTAGTAAAAGCTTTACAAATCTTGATCCTTACACTATCCTCTGCTTGATGTGAAGTGTCCCATGAACATTGACACTTCAAATGTAAATAATAGAAAACTGACATAAATAACTTGCCATAGAACTACATAGATATTTAATTGAGGTGTTAAACAGAAGAGAGAAAAAAATATCATTTGTTGCTTGCTTACTCCCTTATTCTTTGCAAGCCGGCCACAGTAGCTGAGTCGGATGCGCGTCTGACTGGTGATCGGGAGGACGCGGGTTCGATACCTGCAGGTGTCGGCAACATTCTTTCGTGGAGATTGATCTTAACTCTTCGTGGAGTTATTCTCTCCCTTCCGCTGATTCAAGAAGGGCAGTTGTCAGTTTCTGGCGAAAGAATGTGCACTGTACTGGTTAACCGCTTATAAGCCTGCCCAGGAAAGTGCGGACGGCTAAAATGACCTAGAATATGTTGACTGGGCCGTTAAACTCCAATACAAACAATTATTCTTTGCAAGGATGACTGAAGCTATGGCAAGAACAAGACCAAGTCTTTGCAAGGATGACTGAAGCTATGGCAAGAACAAGACCAAGTCTTTGCAAGGATGACTGAAGCTATGGCAAGAACAAGACCAAATCTTTGCAAGGATGACTGAAGCTATGGCAAGAACAAGACCAAATCTTTGCAAGGATGACTGAAGCTATGGCCAGAACAAGACCAAAACAGCCAGATGTGTCACCCGGGCACCATACTGGATGTCGAGGTGTTATAACAGACTATGACAGGCCACATGCTCCCGTCATGACCCCAATATTATATGAACTAGTCCGGATGTCTATTTCCCAAGCCAATGCAATTACGATCACAGCCGCTGTCCACCCAACAACCACCATTCCATGTGAGTGATGGATATTAGTCCGACAACAAATGCAAAGAGTGACAAACCAAATCTCTCCGGACCATAGAGCACAATCATTTGAACATTTCGAGGGCTGCCCGCAAAACTGCGGTAACTCCGTTTTTGAAAACTTTACAGGAGAAGCAAAAAACTGTTTCTTTTCATAAATAGTCATTGTGCTTGGTTGTGTTTTAGAATAAAAACTTAAAATCACCAAGGAAATTACATGACAAAATGTAATTTTACTTAGCTCTGCTAATTATTTTGATATTTGTAATCTCTTGCGTTACAACATTTTTTGCCATGTTTTGCATTATTTTCACAACAGAAGTTTACCGCAAAACAGCGGTAACTCAACTTACAACTGTTTTGCGGTGACATTTTTTGTAGTTTTTTGGCTGGTAAGGAGGTGGTATCTTTAGCATAATATATTAAAGCACATTTTTATCAACCTGTTCAGTTAGATAAGATCATGATGCAAATTTATGAAACAATATATGCATAGCATGACAAAATCAGGGTCTTTGGCAAACAGTGACGACCCAGATTAGACACCGCAAAATGATCAGTGTCAAGTTGTGAAAAACAAATGTGTACAATGAATAAAATAAGCCAGAGAACCATTTTATTATAACCAAACTGGGTTGAAGATTAAAAAGATCAAAATCATGATGAGTTGCTAATGGTATAGCGTGTTAGAGAATTGGAGATGACTTCATTACTGTCATCATGAAAACACGCCTATATAATTGTGACCCCTTGAACCCATCTTTTATACAGTAAAACTGGGGTTTACAGGGGTAAACATTATTCTTCTTATTTCTGGCCAAAATGTAGATTGTGGGTACTCATTAGTTCCACCTCAATGAGGCAGTTCTAACGTGTACCCACAATCTATATTTTAGAGCAGAAAAAAAATATCACTTTTTTCATCTTAATTTTTTTTTTTTTTTTTTTTTTTTCGGCTGTAAAATTTACAATGTATTTGAATAGGCGTGTCTTCGTAATGGTTTATGTTGGCTCAATGGACTCTGTCAATCTTATATTTTCTGCAAAGAACCTTCCATTGTGCATTCAAACTTTAATACTTTTAAAGGAACATCTAGAAAAAAAAGATAAGAGCTGTTACAAGATAGCATAGCTCATCTGTTCGTGCCTTGTCTACCTACATTATGTTTAACATCAATACGTGAAAGGTTTTTAAAGCAATTCTTTATTTAAGGTTTTATTTGATTTTATGATTATATGCCAAACACTGAAGGGTTCTGGTAAGTAACTGCTAAGATATGAACTTAAAAGTTTGCTGCAAGTGAGTGTGACCTAAGTTTTGAACCCTAAACCCTCCCCCCGGACCCTGGGGACTGAATGGGAAATGGCCCTGGGGGCTGAAAGGGAATAAAAGTTTAACCCTCGATAACTCAAACACAGATGGTTCATATACTATTGCTAATTCAAACTTGTTCTGGAGTCCTAAAGAATTCTTTCCACAGCTCCAGATAGCCATATTTTTAGGAAAATAAATGGTGATGTTTTTTATTTTATCTTGAAAAATGTGTGTTTTGTGTACTCATTAGAGTCAACTGTAATAAGTTTACACATACACCATTCCCTTCAATAACATAATAGTGCAAATATATCCTTAAATCATCCTGAACTGGCATTTTGAGTAAACCTCAGCAGTTTGAACTATCTCTTTTTTGAAAAGATTTTTGTATGCCAAAGCATTCAATTTATCGTAGTTTGTAAATTATTAAACTCCAAATATGATAGGGTTAATGTAGCCAGTGCTTGCTTTAAAAATGACTCCTAAGCCCCACCCCTATAAAATGATTATATTCCAAAGGCGAAATGTTTGTTGGCCAGTGATAAATGCAATATGAACTGTTATGTAAAACTTTAAAGTGAGCAGGACATGGACGTGAAAGCTGATGCCGACATTTGGGTGACATCAACAGTTCTTCTGAATCTTATCACCTTCTCAGGCCTTATCTTGGAAAAAATAAAACATGAAGTCTTTTACCTTGCTCTCATTGATTATGGACATGTGTAATACTGTATAGCAAACAAGCCAATTAGACCTCATCAGTAACCAGTTTTATTTTTTACAAAACCTGGAATAGACCTGATGAATGATGATCCCTTAGGAAATAATATAAAGTGCACTATGATGAAGTACAAAGAGATGTTCTATTGCAACCTGATGCCACAAACAGTGTAATGGGGTGCAGCCAGTTAGACCAAAACCAGTCAGCTCAGCCAAGACTAGCAAATCTTGAAATTTCATATATAGACACTAGAAGTACCCCCAAGTGAAATAGTAACCATGGTTGACCATGGTCATCATGGTGTTGATGGTCTACCTTTTTTCATGGCATGTTGTCTGATAGTATAAAATATAGAGTGTCTGTATTACATTTTTTTTCATGGTCACCATGGTTGTCAGCCCTGCCCATCGCGTCTTGAAGAAATAGATGGGCTGCATGGTGCTTCCACGCAGAGCTGAACCCAACCGCACACGAGTACTGGTAAACCGCTTAGAGGATCTAAGCCTTCCCAGGCAAAGCGATGCAAGTCGGACCGTCCATGTTTGTAGACCCTATTGGTTTCATTGGGCGACATGGCTTGAGATGTCATTTCACCTCTGTTTCGGGTAAAAGTCCCACAAAATTGCAAGCAACCTCTCTAAAATGAGGTATACAGTGATGACAGGGTCCTTTAACCTCAATTCAAACAAAAAACAAAACCATGGTTGTCAGTGGTTTGAAAGGGGGTAAAAAACAGTACTACTATGGTCGACTATGGATTATAATGGTCAATTATCATAAATGTCCAACTGACCATTGTCTACCATGGTTCTCCATAGTAGACCATGGCTGCTCGTTAGGAGAAACCAGTATCAAAATTACTAGGGTCATTGACCATGGTTGATCAAGGGCAACTGTCATAAAATTTCTACCTAATCATGGTCTACCATGGCCAACATAGCATCATGGTGGACCATGGTCAAATTTAGCTCTGGTTAAATAACAGTGTATAAAATACAACGCTCTAATCCATAACAGCAAGATTTAACATTTGATTTTTTTTCAGCTTTGGCTTTAAGGCTTTTGGCTGTCTGTTAAAAAATCACCCTCCCCTAGAACTGTCCATCAACTAAGTGGACCATGTCAGTAAACCCAGTGGACATTTGCAATAGACTCAGTGGATGGTCTGGACATTATCCATTGATTCAGTGGATGCTAAGGGAGGTCAAAGCACAGTGGACAATGGCCTTGGTGTGAAGGTTCAGTAGCCTCAATTGAAATTTATATCCTCCCTTGATTTCTATATTTATTTATTTTTTCAAATTTATATTCATTTACCAAACAATTCTAATTATTTGAAATAATTAGTTATTTATATTTATGTAGACAAGAAGCATGTATGTAAATTACCAACCACCTATGTATAAGTTTTGTATCCACACTTTGATCACCTCTAAGAGATGATTTTCGAGATTGTTGTCAACAGAATTTGATCAAGATTGTTTAGTACATTTATCTGCCTGTTGGTCTGAGGGCTTAAAGAGCATTCATTTGAATGTCATAAAATATGAGTGACAGGCATCTTGAACTGGAAGAATTCCTTCAGCTTGGTAGGGTTCCTATACATTGTACATTAAGTGAATATAAACATGTCTGCCCATGGTTTTTTGTGGTCTCATCAACACCATGGTCAAAGATTGACCATTGTCTACCATGGTGTTCATGGTCAACTGACCATCATTTTCACCTGGGACCATGGTATATGACCATGGTCATCAAATTATGTGGTTGTGGTGCCATTTTACAAATCCTGGCCAACCATGGCCCCAGGTCCATAGAATACAAGGAAAACATGCTACACCATGGTAAATGACCATTTTCACCGGGGTCAGTATACTAGCCAATTGCACACATGCAAGGGTTGATCTGCATCTATTGAATTCGCCAGTGGCAGAATTTGCCTCTTATAAGCCTGCAAGGTAAGCTGATAGGCTTGACAGCGGCCCACAGCTGGGCGATTAACCCATTTAGTACCAGAAACCCCGAAAAGGGTACTTCTGGCAAACAGTGCAGGCCCAGATCAGACGCCACAGAACGTGGCGTCTGATCAGGGCCTACACTATTTTCAAAAAAGTTAAGCCATTTTCCTAATCAATTTTGAAGAAAACACAACCTGGCACCCCCAAATTTTTAAATGGGCTCATGCTATATATAAGGAAGAACATTCCATTTGGTACAAAAAGCTTGAAACTTCATACCAAATCTGTGTAACTGAGCTTATCAAATTTGGTATAATGTCCTGAATAATAGAGAGGGGAGGCTTTAGTCCTCTCTTTCCACCACTTCTCCATCTCCAATAAGTCTTAAATAAGTTTCAAATGCTTTGTAAGAATCCCTTATTGTTTGAAACAGTGGCAGTAACTTGGCATCCTTCTTTCTATCTATACATAGACTTTTTTAATCAGGAAACTACCTCAAGGTGAAAAACTGATCCTGATTTCTTAAAACAAAAGCTCAGCCAAGGGGAAATCTTCACAAAGTCAGTGAACCATGAAATGTATGTCAAGGTGAAATGTGGATGCTTGCACCAAAGTTGTCATCCCAAGATGCAAGTTTGTACCAAGTATAATTAATGATTCTCTTATAGTTCTTTGGACCTGAATATTGGGTTAAAAGCTAGGCTTGATACAATAGTTCTCTAAGTCAGTGAACCATGGCATGAGATCAAGGTCAAATATGGATGCTTGCAATGAAGTTGCCATCGCTAGAAGCAACTTTACACTTAGTATGATCCATGAAGCTCTTATACTTAGAACTTGAGAAATAGACTTGATCATTTGGGTGAAAGTTAGGGTGGCCGCAATAGTTCACAAAGTCAGTGAACTATAAAAAGTAGGTAAAGTGCAAAAAATGGATGCCTGCACTAAAGCTGCCATCCTTAGATGCTAGTTTGTACCAAGTATCAGTTATGAAGTTCTGATAGTTCTTGAGAAATGGACTTGACCACATGGGTGAAAGTCTTGGTTGACGCAATAGTTTACAGTCAGTGAACCATGAAGTGTAATATGTCAAGGTCAAATATGAATGCTTGTATTGCTATCCCTAGATGCAAGTTGCTACATCAGGAATGAAGCACTTAGAATTCTCAAGAAAGCACTTGTACATCAGGGTGATAGTTAGGGTGGTTTCAAGTGCTGTCAATGGCGTGAGGAATGGATTAACAAACAGGAAAATGGGTAAAAGGTGGACTCCTACATGTATATAGAGCCATGCTTCAAGCAAGTGTGACAAAAAACAGGACAATATCACAGGAGGCAGCAGTATACTCCATCATTTGTTATCGTTAAGGAACAACATGAAAAATGGAACCAAACTATAACAGCACTAGGTCATTATATAAGATGGACACAGCGTACATGATTGTATGTCATACACATGCAGGTTAGGATAAATATTTTGTGCCATTCTTAATACCTTATAACCTTATCATTAAAACTAGCTGAATGTGGTAATAATATAAAGTAAAATAAAATTTCCTCTTAGATCTTAGTCATCATAGAGTTCGCAACTGAAAATGTAGGAACCGTATACAAGAAGATCAACGTAAAGTTTCCAGTTAATCTTGTTTTGAGGGAAGAAAAGATCTAAACTATGTCAAACCTACGGCAAAGTGATTCTAATAGGTTTTTGAAGAAATGTATGGAAAGCTTTAATGTATGGCTAGCATTGACCTTGACAGTATTATCTGGAACTATGAGTTACAACTGTATTGCAGACAAAAATGCATAGACATTTGATACATTTTTCCCCGCAAAAGTGTTGTAACTTGAGTTACAACCCTTTTGCGGTGAAACTATTATGCATCTGAGATACAACATTTTTGAATTTTCAAAATTCTGCAAAAAGTAGTTTCAATATCAGCCTGTTATTTTTACAGGTTGTGGGCCTTTAAAATCAGAATAGAATTCTGCAAAAAAGTCATTTTGTGAAAAAAGTGTAGTTACCGCAGTTTTGCGGGCAGCCCTCGATTTTTTCTTAGATTACCTTTATCAAAGTGTCCTAATGTATATTTCTCCAGCCAAAATAGTCATACCAACCGCTGACACAGACACAACAATCATCACACCTATGGTGTAACGGTCACCATGCCTGACAGCCGCTATTAGGTACAATACAATGGGCTCCAGACACCATAGTTCTCCGTACAATCATGGCCTTGTTTTATGCCTAATGTCCCTAACTATTTATGTAATGATTCCCCGAGTGAAAACACCTTAGTAGTCCCTGATTAGCTGAAAATAGATTTTTCTCGATCTGCAAATATTTGAACGTTGGATGTCTCCGCAAATAGAGCTCGTTGGAAAACGTACACACCAGAGGTGAGTCCCGGAAGGATATCGATATGATACGTTAGAGGTCCCTACAGGTGGAGCTCGATGGAAAGTGTCCACACCAGCGGTGAGTCCTGGAACGATGTCAAAGCGGCTATTCCAAGAGCAATGACATACGTTGGAGGTCTCCGCAGGTGGAGCTCGATGGAAAATGTCCATGTGTACTATGTAAATTGGATATAAACAGTCCATGTTAATCATATTATATTCACCACTGAATGTCTATGTAGACTATGTAAATTGGATATAAACAGTTCATGTTCATTGTATATGAAATTATCACTGAGTGTCCGCGTAGACTAAGTTAATTAAATTAAACAGTCCATGTAGACTATGTTAATTGAATTGAACAGTCCATGTTCATAATGTAAGAAATTATCACTAGATGTCAATGTAGACTACGTAAATTGAATTGAAAAGTCCATGTAGACTGTTATGTTAATTGAGTTGAGCAGTCCATGTTCATTATATAAGAAATTATCACTGAATGTCCATGTAGACTATGTAAATTGAGTTGAATAGCCCATGACCATTATATAAGAAATTATCATTGGATGTCCATGTATACAATGTAAATTGAATATGAACAGTCCATGTAGACTATGTTAATTCAATTGAACAATCCATGTAGACTATGTTAATTGAGTTGAACAGGCCATGTTCATTTTATGAAAAAAAATATCACTGGATGTCCATGTAGACTATATTAAAATTCACAGTCAAATATGTTTTGTTCATGATCCTAATATGGTCTGCTATACCTTTTTCTATGATGATGGCTCCTATGTCGGTCTCTGTCGCCATCCTGGCCGGGCCTTCCTTCTCGCTGACGGTCCTTACTTTGACTTTCAATGGCGACTCTCAGCCTTGCTAGGGTCGTTTATCTGCTCTATCAGCTGATTTCCTCGCTCAGTTGCCGATAAGAGATCGTCCAACTGTGGTGTAAAATAGAAGTGAAGACAATGACCAGGAATCGATACAATTAACCCACAGCTCCCATCAGAGACACCAAAGGAAAAGAAACACAAACAACTAGACCCAACGAAAACACCAACAGTAGAAAGCCAAAAAGACTCCCACAAAATGGCCAGTTGGCTATCCAAAACAAAATGATATAAGCAATAAACACACTCAAAGACAAGCCATAACAAAAACAAACCGCGACAGAAGAACCGCCTGGGAACGGTCAGTGAAACGAATTCCACTGGGTGGGCGTGAGCTTAAATCGATTTTACGTAGCCAAAATCCTAGTCCCTTATAGACAAATTGTTAAGTCCACATGAAGGCCTCCTAACTAAACAGTGCAACATCTCCGTGAACACAAAAATAAAACAACCACAGAGATGAAACAACGTTGAGGACTCGAGAGCAAGAAACCACTGAAATGCTGGAGCAAAAGAAAGCCAACAGTTAGACTCCGATGGACCCGACCAGAGACAGAGCATTGGGCACCAACCAATACATAAAATTAGATTCTCTCTAATTCCCAGTAAGCCTTTACGCTGGAACCGTCATAAAATCTGAGGCCTGACCCACAGGCTTGCAATTAAAGCGGGAAGCAAAGTTGTCAACTGTGGTTGGGTTAACTACCATGCATGCAGTCTATCGCATAGCATTTATGTTGTACCCAATCTTTTTATATCGAAGAATGATTTTACGAAATTGGGTGCTGAAGTCATTGCAATTATAAAGTCTGCAACTAGGTGTGAAGTAATACGCAGTCATTTAGCATTACGGCCAATCATTTACCTGTCAGCAATTGATGAATACAATCGAACTTCAATGGCGCGAACACCTTTGGGACCTCGAAAATTTGTTCGAGACAGGGGTAGTTCGAGCCACTGAGGGTTACTGCCAGGAGGCATATCCTGACACTTGTGGTCAGCTTGTCGGTGTTCTTTAAGGAAAATGTATGCTGTGTGTACCCATTAGAATCGCCTCGAGGCGATTCTAATGAGTACAGACAGCATATATTTGCAAGATAAAGACTAAATTCTCCTAAATTATCACCCACTTTTTCTTTTGTAGAAGTTTCCCTAGGGACTCAAGAACGGGTTCGCCTCAGTCATGGTAAACGAGCCATCGGGGTTCGATCCATTGAAGTTCTACTGTATGTAAATTTTGAAAAATGATACATATTTAATGAATGAAAACACACGCAGAATAATACTGATGACTTTTTTTTGTAAACACTGATTGCTTAATGGGGGCAATGGACTGCATTATCAGCCCAGTCATTCTTATCTAAAATAGTTTTAATGTTTTCAGCTTCCCTGAAACATGACCATTCTATGAGTGTGGCACTCTTCAAAGTGATTCAGTATCTTAAATTGGATCCCAAATTGCATAAACGTTCTTTGAAGTCACAACTTGATAAATGCATCTCAGAATTTTGACATCTTAGGTTTAAATTTCCATTTGGGTCTAAATGAAACTTTTGTTCAGAATGACCGATTAATTTGGTTCCAGAAAATAAAACTTGCTATATCTTTCTTATGAACGCGGTTAGAAAAAAAATTGGAATACCACTTACATTTCAGGATGACTACTGCAGAAGGATGCAAACATGTAAATTCCATAAACATGGAAATGCAAGCAGTGCAGCAAGAGACACAAATATTCCCAGTTTAAGGATCAAAGGCTAAGCTCATGCTCTAAGAATCTGTAAGGATAAAGATAATGAATCTTTATTATTATTAATTGATAATCCTGTATTACACCATGTCAACCAATATTCAAAAATCATAAATCATGTTTTTAATTGCGTCAATTAATAAAATTGTCATTAATCAAGTAATTTCGTATTGTCCAAGTTACAGGTCCTCGGTCAGTTGTATTGGCCTCGGCCTTCGGCCTCGTGCCAATACAGCAGACCTAGGACCTGCACTGGGCCAATACGAAAATATTTGATTAATAACATTATATTATTGATTCACAGATCTTAAGCAAACCGTTGCTTAAAGGGACCATATCAGTATGATGACCTAGGTAATATGGTGTTAAAATGGCAAGCAAAATCTTAGATAAAAGATATGATACAGTCCGAGCAATAAAACATGTTGCTAGCTGACACAATAACACAACATCTCGAAATCACGCTTATATGATTTTGAGCCCCTCAAACCCCACTTCCATATTGGAAAACTGGGGTTAACTGGGATATACATTATTTTCCTTATTTCTGCTCAAAAACATAGTCCGAGTTCTCATTTAAACTGCCTTGTAAAGGCGGTTCTGGTGAGTACCCACAATCTACTGATTGTTTTGGGTTAAAGGACAGGTCAACCCTTGGGTCATTTTGTGTTGTCTCCCACAGAAAGGGAGAAAAGAGATAGAAGAGACAGTAGAGGAGACGAAAGTAGGGAACAGGGGAGAAAGATAAAAATTAAAGTAAGTGTAGGGGCAGAAGAATTAACAGTGCTCCACATCTTTCCCCACCTGTTGAAAGGACAGCAGGCCTTGCCCAACGTTAAGGCAATATCAGTTGGACACTGCAGTGACGCAAGATACACATCACCTTTGCATCACCCAACCACACCCACCAA
Source organism: Lucinisca nassula (assembly GCA_963580285.1). Classification (NCBI taxonomy): domain Eukaryota; kingdom Metazoa; phylum Mollusca; class Bivalvia; order Lucinida; family Lucinidae; genus Lucinisca; species Lucinisca nassula. Next base: position 74,506,383 of record OY757016.1, read on the forward strand.
AATATATGTTTAGAGCAGAAATATGAAGAAAAAAAAATCAGATTTTTTATGTTTGTTTTGTTTGAATTGGAGTTCAACGGCCCAGTCAACACCATTTAGGACATTTTGAGCCGGTCAGTCTACCCATCCGCCCTTTTCCTGAACAGGCTTATACGTAAGCGGTTAACCAGTACAGTGCCCATTCTTTCGCCAGAAACTGACCACTACCCTTCTTGAATCAACGGAAGGAAGAGAATGACCGAAGAAAATATTTCATGATCAATCTCTACGATAGAATGTTGCCGACCCCGGCAGGTATCGAACCCACGTCCTCCTGATCACCAGTCAGACGCGCAACCGACTGAGCTGCTGAGGCCGGCACTAATATTTTTACAGGAAAAGTGTTTGTTTTTTAGGGGGCGGGCGGGGGGTAGGTAAAATCCTCTTTATATTTGAATAGGTGTGGGGTTTTTTTTTGCAATGCGGTGTCTAGGTACTAATCTAAAGTACATCATTATACATGACTAGTATTAGACAAAAGATATAATTCAGTTCTAGCAACACATGTTGCTGGCTGACAAAATAACACAAGGTTTGTGCATACTGAAGTACTAAACATCATTATACATGTGTGAGATGTGGTTATCATAAAGCAATCTTGCTACCCTATGTTCTAACTTGACAGTTGTCTTTGTAGAACAAGATATCCTTAAAGTGAACATAATGCAATCTGAAGATTCTTTGTGAACTGTAATACAACACATTACGAAAACACGCCTACGAGGACTGTTCAAATATGAATGGAACTAAACACATAAAAATGATTCCGTGATAGATTTCGATGAAAAATTTATTTTGTCCGCTCAAAGTATTCCCCTTTAACAGATATTCAAACTTTCAGTCTTCTGATCCAATCATTGAATGCATTTTGGTAGTCTTTTCGAGGTATACTATGAAGGCACTGGAATATTGCAGACCCGAGGTGTTTGCGCTGTACAAATTTTCGACCAGAAAGGTATTTTTTCAGCCGCGGGAACAAAAAAAGTCACACGGGACAAGGTCAGGGGAATACGGGGGGAGGAAGTTCAACAACCTTTTCCTGCTTCAGATAGTCTTGCACAATGAACGCCTTGTGCGATGACGCATTGTCATGTAGCAATCTGACATTGGGCAAACCAGTTGCGGGTCTTCGTTCTTTGAAATATTTCTTCAACTTTCGAAGAACTTTATTCTTGTAAAAACTTCGCATTTACAGATTTGTCTTTAGGCACAGCAACCTGAATAGCAGGGCCCTGATTTGAAAAGAATATGGCATACATTACCTTCTTGACGCTCATGGTCCGCTTTGCAATGCATGGTCTTTTGCAATACTTTGTTGCCCACATTTTGTTCTGAATCTTCCGTTTTGGCTCAAAAACGTGAACCCATGTCTCGTCACCTGTGACGGCATTAGCGAAAGACGGTGCATTGTAATTTGGAAACTTTTTAAGTAACTTATTGAGTGTTGACGGGGACGTTAAACCTCAAATCAAACAAACAAACAAAGTAACTTATTGGCGCACTGAACGCGTGTCTTTTTCTGCTCGTTTGTCAACAGATGGGGAATCCATCTTGCACAGATCTTTCTCATTTTCAAATCCCGTTTCAGAATTGTATGAGCTGCTCCTAATGAGATGCCAACCATACTAGCTATTTGCCTAGTGGTGTATCGTGCATCGGTAGCAACTATTTCTTTCACTCTAGCAACCATCTTGGCAGATGTTGCTCTTTTCGACCGACGATCATGTGGTGCGTCTTCTGTTGAGCCTAGCCCACAGCTGAATTCTTACACCAACGAAAAACTGTCGGAAAAGACATTTCATTATGCCCATAAACCGAACATATTTCATCAAAAATGTCTTTGCACGGTATACCAAGACTACAACGATTCTTAATATAGGACCGTTTTTCAACGGCGTACTCTGACCTTCTTCCAACCTTGTTTTGTATTAGTATACAAGAGTAGACAGTGTTTATCGAACGATATACATGGCTAAAGTGCACGGATTTTAACAGGTTTGGTATCAATGTATAGGTAAAATTTTTTTCTACGCTGTGATATTTATTTCCAGGTGATTTTCCCATTAGTGCATGAGAAAACGTTCTACTTGCATTCATATTTGAACAGTCCTCGTATACTAATACAAGCTAAATTTTTCGCCGAAAAAAAAATAAAATTTAGGATGAAAATTGTGATATTTTCCTTATTTCTGTTCAAAATATACATTGTGGGTACTCAATAAAACCGCCTCATCGAGGCGGTTCGAACGAATACCCGCAATCTATATTTTAGAGCAGAAATAAGAAAAATAAGGTTTACCCCTGTAAACCCCAGTTTTACTATATAAAAGTGGGTTTCGAGGGGGTCAAAATTATATAGGCGTGTTTTCGTGATGAAAACAGGCGTGTTTTCGTGATGAAAACACACCTATATAATTTTGACCCCCTTTAACCCCACTTTTATATAGTAAAACTGGGGTTCGCAGGGGTATAAATATTATCCTTATTTCTGCTCAAAACCATAGATTGCAGGTACGGGTTAGAGGCGGTTCTAAAGAGTTTCCACAATCTATGTTTGGAGCAAAAATATGGAAAATATCAGAATTTTTATCAGAAAATTTTCATTTTTTGGTGGCAAATTTTCCAATATATTTGTATAGGCGTGTTTTAGTGATGCATTCATCTCAAGGTTGCTTTAAACTTTATTTTAATTGCTTCAATGACATGTATATGTATCAGACAAATATATATTATCCAGAATTTGACATTAAACCAAAGGCTTGTGCAGTGGCCATCTTCTGATTACTTCTTCTACATAACACTTTTTAAATGCCATGCCCTTCAGAGTGTAAGAAATGTGGGGATTTAATCCTGTTCATATTTCCTTTTTCTGATCCTTCCGTCTATTCAGCCAATGATTTTAATCATATGAGACTACTTCTACATTACACTGTATAAATGTCAGGTCCTTCAGAGTATAAGAAATAGGGAAAATATTTAATCTTGTACATATCCCCCCTTTACTGATCCATCCTTCGCTGCTCGCATAGGCGATAAGTACCAAAATCGCTTGACGGGGCCAGTATAACATTCTTTCCTTTCTCCAAAATGATTTTTTTCTGACCAAAATTTGTGATAGTATTCTTATTTTTACTTCAAACATAGGTTGTGGTGCACATAAGAACTGCCTCAATGAGGCGAATACACACAAACTATGTCTTGGAGCAGAAATAGGTAAAAAGTGTATACCCCGCAAACCCCATTTCTTTTTACTATATAAAGTGGGTTTAGAGGGGGTTCATTGCACGTACTTCAACCTGATGACTCTTCATCTGAGACCTCAGCTGTTATACAATGAAAATACCATACTGATCCTAAGTATTGGGACAGATAGGCCTATGCAAACAATGCAGACCAAGATCAGACTGCTCCTCAAGGAGCAGTCTGATCAGGGTCTATACTGTTTGCCATTCTGTCTGCACCTTTTGGACTCCTTGCTGGATGAAACAAACTGGTTGAAATTTTAGGAGAATTACAAGGAGTCCTCAACGTGTCCGAATTTTTAGGATTTTTACGGTCAATATACTGTCTCCAATTAGTGAAGGTCCTAGTCAGATGCCACAGAATCTTGCAGCTGACCTGGGCTTGCACTGTTGCAATGCCCCATTTTGGGGTTTGCCGTATAAAATGGGTTAAAATGCTAATTCAAAAATAAAATGACATCCGAGTTCAGCCCTCTGCAAATTAACAAAGTTTATGCTATGACCAATAAAACTGCTTGCTACAATTATCCAAATTTAAAGCCCAGCTTTTAAGTGATTTTGGAATATATATGTGCTGTCATTCTTGAAGAATACTGGAATGTCATACAGTTCATTTCAAGATCACATATACAGTATATATGCATTAGAGGGCTGGACTTAGAAAAACAATAGTATGAAGGACTCATACTTACACATGTAATTATGATTTTGATCCAATGAATGGAAATCGGACAGGATACAACAAGATTTCGATGGTTTAAAACAAAGTCACAGGCAAAGCATTGAAGCAGTTATCAGTGGTTACGCGTCCAACATACAGTAACCAACTATAAGGAAAAAAGTTCAAAGCAAGAAACAGAACACCAGCCTTGAAGGCCAACACCAGCCTCTGCGGCCAGAATAGTTTTTTAACACTAGCCTTGATGGTCAACATAAGCCTCTGCGGCAAAAATGGAACACCAGCCTTGATGACCAACACCAGCCTCTGCATAACATAATACGACCGTTTTTTAAACGGGCGTATAATAAAAGGGGGCCGTTTTGAGCAAGTGGTAAAAAATGAATCCAAAAATGTAAAAACTCGTTATTTTTTAAGACTTTCAACAGATCATTGCCAGCCCTAGGAATTTTCCCGTTAATAGAATTGAATTCAAATTTTATTTGTGAATCTGCCTTGTTCTTTGCAAATTAACGGCTTTATTGAGCAATTAGTTAATGAATAGTCGCGTTGATGCTCAGGGGCACAAACTGCCGTCCCCGGGGGACTGCAAACACTTTCATTTATTATGCCATAACCCAGATAAGGATGGGTAAAAAGCTTAATTAGTTGATAAGTATCCTCATTTTTTATTGGAAAAGTATGTTGTGGGTACTTACTAGAATCGCCTCGATGAGGCGATTCTAGTAAGTACCCACACCATATATAATAAATGGAGAAATAAGGTAGATTATCCCAAAATATCGACATTACTAATTCTTATCTAGATATTTGAAGCCATGCCCAGATAAAGTTTTCAAAAGAAGAAACTGTTTTGTGTTTTTTTTTTTGTGTGTGTTTTTTTTTGTGTGTTTTTTTTTTTTTTTTTTTTTTTTTGGGGGGGGGGGGGGGGTTCAGTGTTAGAATTTGAATTTATTTTACTGAATGTATTAAACCCTTTCGTCAGCCTCGATGGCGCAGTGGTTAACGCGTTCGACTCATGATCGAGGGGTTTTGCGTTCGAATCCGGCACCCGGTTCGACGTGTGTCCTTGGACAAGACACGTCATGACACTGCATCACTTCACCCGGGTGTAAATGGCTAGCAGTGGTGTAATAGTCACTGCCTCTCTCTCTCGTGCGCGTGAAAACATCCGGAATGAGAGTTCGAGAGCGATTAAATAATCGCAATCGTACTAAAATAAATTTGTATAAACTAAACCATTACATCCCCGAGTTGCCAAAAATGACATTCTTGTACATATTAAAAGGAGGGGAGGTAGTCAAAATCATTCATAGGACGGCACTGTGTAGCATGCATCCCTGTAAGTGATGCCACTGGATCCACTGGAGCATGTTTTGGCACCGTAATTTTATTACCGCCTCTTGGAATCGAACCGGGGGTCTCTTGCATCAGAGGCAAGTGCACAAACCACTGAAGTATCACGCGGCTAATTTAGTCAAAGATTTTGGTATCTATAACGACTGCATAATAACCTGTCTACTGGAATCACATTGAAATTCTTGTCCTTGCTCACATTTCATTTAGAAATTTAATCAAGTGGATTTAAGAGCACTGCATGTTTCTAATTAGTGTCAACAAGAAAGCAATGGCAATAACTGTATTTGAACAGCAAACCTAACACAGGCGTATTTCAATGGTTCGAACACATTTTTGACCATCAAAATTTGTCCGAGATAGGGACTGTTCGAATCAGTGAGGGTTGATTATAGCATCATCTGAAGATGCATAATGGGACGCCTATACAAATATATATTAAAATTTAACCACCAACAATTATTCTTAAATTTTTTATATTTTTGCTAAACGCATAGATTATGGGAACACGCTAGAACCGCCTCGGCGAGGCGGTTCTAACGAGTATACACAATCTATGTTTTGGTACAGAAATAAGAAAAACAATGTATACCCTTGAAAATCCCCAGTTATACTATATGAAAGTGGGGTCAAAATAATATAGGCGTATTTTCGTGGTGCCGTTCCGATTTGCCATAGAGAAAATGTATGTTGTGAGTACTCATTAAAATCGCCTCGTTGAGGCGATTTTAATGAATACACACAATATACCTTCTGAAGGTAAAGTTAGAAAGTCATGCACTGACTAAACTGTCCAAAATATACAGATATCAGGCGCTTGGGAATAATTCTCTAGGGTCTCAACAACGAATATGAATAAGATATAATCTCTCTCTCTCTCTCTCTCTCTCTCTCTCTCTCTCTCTCTCTCTCTCTCTAAGCCTTCGTGGTGCAGTGGTTACGTTTCCGTATGACCTTAGCTGTTGGAGGGACGTAACACTCAAACACACACACTCTCTCTCTCTCTCTCTGCATTTAAATACCACTGAAAAACGTCCCTGTCAATGCTGTATAGGTCATTTTTGAAACGTTGCTTCCAATTGTGTGAGATTTTTACCCGACATAAAGGTAAAATGGTATCCCAAGCCCTGTCGCCCAATGAAACCAATAAGGTTTATAAGCATGGACGGACCGACTCGCACTGCTTTGACTTTATTGCTCTCTTCATAACAAAAACACGTGATGACGTCAGTGTATACTATGCCTCGAACAACAGTTCAACAATAGAAAATATATGTTGTTTACAAATACTGACTGCACACAACATACCTTTTCAAGATAAATAAGGAAATCCCTAAATTGCTGTTACCTGGAGCTGTTGAAACAATTTCTTAGAGACTTATGGGGAATTGATACACTTTCAGGGGAGACAACTCCTTCAAAACTATTTTGTCCGCCATGTCAGTAGGAGTCAACTCTTAAAGGAAAGAATTTGCTCCTGAGGAGCAAATTCTTTCTTCGAAGAGAAGACCCCTTTTTCCGTGGGACAAAATTTTATAGAAAAGCGAACAGGACGTCCCGAAAGTTATCTCCCTTTGAAAAATGTCGGAAAAAGAATCTGCCCGGTGCATCCATTCTTCTTAAGAAGAACGTGTTCGAAAGAACCAAGGCAAACGAGCCATCAGAGTTTGAGCCATTGAAGTTTAATTGTACATGCTTTTTCCCCTCGTTTTCGCTCGTTTTTGATACGATGATCGATCTAGCTACAAACAAACTTATATGTCTTGGCGTCTTTTACCCATTGTATACCAGTGGACTCTTCCATCGCCATATGCTGTATAAGTCCGTTTAGCATATAAGGGGTATCAGGCCATTTTTTCACTTTTATGCTATTTTTACGGAAAATTCTGTTAGTAAAAAGTGCAGGCCCTGATCAGACGCCGCGTTCTGCGGCGTCTGATCTGGGCCTGCACTGTTTGCCAAGGCACCCCTTTAGCATGCAATGGGTTAAATGCTAGACATAATATTTAAGAAATTTCGATAGATAACTGCTTCTAATTTTGTTACAGTGATATGAATATGACAGTAATGAACGGCACTAGTTTATGTCGGGCATGTTTTTGATATAAAGCATGATTACAGATGACCATAAATACCAATAAAACGTTTAGAGACGCACTTCTTTTTACAAAGTTGCGATGCCGCTGACTAAATGTGGAACTCGACGTATGCTCGAAATGTATACTCCAAGCGCAAAGAACAGTCATACGGCAGACATTGTTGTATTTTTCGTATATTTCATAGAAAATTAGGCATGACATTACATGAGACTGGTCTGCTTGTCAGACAATTCACATGAAAAGGCAGTAGAAAAAATATATATAGAATAAAAATTGTCGTTTTCTACGGGCGTGCCTATCGTTTTAAAGGCTAATTGTAGCTTCAAGCATTGTTGAAGAAAACATGATTATTAAGTAGAATCCATAGCTATTCTTTTTATTTTTTCAAACATTGTTGAATAAAACATGAGTATTAAGTAGAATCCATAGCCATTACTGGGCTCGGAGTTATTTTTATTTTTTCAAACATTGTTGAAGAAAACCTGATTATTAAGTAGAATCCATAGCCATTACTGGGCGCGGAGTTATTTTTATTTTTTCAAACATTGTTGAAGAAAACATGATTATTAAGTAGAATCCATAGCCACTACTGGGCGCAGAGTTATTTTTTTTTTCTTCTTCTTCTTCTTCTTCTTCTTCTTCTTCAAAACAAAACTGATTTCACAGAAATAGATTTTAGCAATAGAATTGTTCTTTTTTTTTTCTTTCTTTATTTATATATTTAAAAGTTAAGCATGTTGTTTTTCACACAAATAGATTTTAGCAAAAGAGATGATTTAATGTACACACGCGACAGCGATTGGTATCTTTATGTTGTACGAACAATATTTATTTATTTCAATGCGCACTTCATCATGAAAACATGCCTATATAATTTTGACCCCCTTGAACCCCGCTTTTATATAATAAAACTGGAGTTTACATGGGTAAACCTTATTTTTCTTGTTTCTATTTTGAGCAGAAATAAAAAAAAATGATATACTTTTTTATCTTAAATATTTTGTTTTTTTTCGGCGGTAGAGTTCACAATACATTTGTATAGGCGTGTTTTCGTAATGGTATATTTTGTAAGTGCTATAGTCATGTTGTCCATGTAGAAAAGCATGCTTGGCCTTAATGACTTGCTTTCTGACTGCATAAAATGACAGATCACTGAATGCTTCCGCTCTTTCATTTCCTTTACATTAAGACCAGTTACTAAGCAAAACGGTAAACAGAATATCGGCGGCATTTCTTTGTTATAAAATGCATGTATACCTCATATATCGTGTACAATGAACTAAGAGAATAAAGTAAGCATTCTGTTCTGTTCAGAAGTACAGTAAAATTCATATATTAAAACCACCTTTTGGACTGTTCAAAAGTGGTCTTAAAAGTGGTCTTAAGACCACTTTTGAACAGTCCCAAAGGGGTCTCTCTAGAAGATACCGAGTGCAGAAAATCCGCAGAAAGAGTGACTTAAACCTTTTTAATAATGCATTTTAAAGGACAATTTCTCTTAATTTTAGGTGGTCTGAATAGCGGAATTTCACTGTATTGACAAAATTGTCATGTCTCACATTTTTGGCCAAAAATATATGAATTGTACCAGCCCGTTCCTGTACAAATGATACCTATCACAAGCGATTCAGCAGAGGCATAGAGGCGAGAGTGTGAACTTATAAACACAAAGAGTAAAATATGTTCTATAACAAGCTGTCATCAGACAGCGTAGCTCGCCTGGAAGTGTCCTTGAGGACATAGGCATATTTCGGGATATTGCTGTTTAACTTTTGGACATCTCTATCATCATTCCAAGTATGAACCAAATCCATCATATGGTTTGGAAAATATGAGGTCTTAAAACTTTGTCATAAAGCCTGTGGCCTTGATCTTGAGGTCATGGGCATGAGCGGAGGAAGTGCTGAATAAAACTTTGGACCTATAGCCATCCTCTTACCAAATATGCACCAAATCCATCGTATGGTTAGGGAAATATGAGCTCTTGTAGTCAAGGGCATTGGCGGAGGTATTGCTATATATAACTTTGGGCATAATTCTATATACATACCAAATATGAACCAAGTTGAAAAATATAAGGTCTTATAAATCGATAATATAAAATATTCAAAGTTTGTGACCCCGACCTTGATTTCATAGGCATGGGCGATGTGGTATTGCTCAATAAGGCTTTTGACCTATGTATGATCATACCAGATATGAACCAAATCCGTCATTTGATTTGGATAATATGAGCCCCTAAAGATTTTAACATAAAATGTTCTAAGTCTCTGACCTTGACCTTGAGGTCATGGGTAATGGTATTGCTGAATAAAGGTTTTGATCTATATCTATCATCATACCAAATATGAACCAAATCCATCATTTGTTTTGGAAAATATGAGCCCTTAAAAATTTTAACATAAAAGTGTCTAAGCCCGTGACCTTTAGACAAAAGGCATTGGCGATTGTATTGCTGAAGGAAGCTTCGGACTTACCTATATCTGTCATCATACCAAATAACAAGAGGGCCCAATGGCCCTATATCGCTCACCTGTGTACCAGAAAATGATTTGTGTAGGAGACCACTTGACATTGTTACATACTAAATATCTAAGCTCAGGCAAAGCGGTGTCCATGCTTATAAGCCCTATTGGTTTCATTGGGCGACAGGGCTTGAGATGTAATTTCATCTCAATGTCGGATAAAAGTCCCACAAAATTGGAAGAGACATCTCCAAAATGACCTATACAGTGTTGACAGGGATGTAAAACCTCAAATCAAACAAAATCTGTGCCTTATGGTTTTGGAAAAGAAGATTTTTTTTCTAAGTTTTTTTTTCCAGTATAAGTCTATAGAAGCTAATGAGCCCTGGGGCTTGGCCAATTTTGACCCAAAGGGCATGGTTGGCAGGATTAATGTAGGCGACCATTTTGTGTTGCTATATACTAAATATCTAAGGTCTGTATTTCATGGGTTTAAAAAAGATGATGTATGAAGCTTTGTTCGATTATAAGTTTGTTGGAGTTAAGGGGCCACAGGATTTGGCCAATTTGGACTAAATATCTAACTTCTGTGCTTCACAGTTTCTGCGAAGAAGATTTTTTAAGCTTTCTTCCATTATGAGTCTATGGGAGCTACGGGGCACCGGGCGTGGCCCATTTGGACCCCAGGGGCATGATTAGCAGGAAATATGTAGGTGATCACTTGCCGTTGCTACATGCTAAATATCTAAGCTCTGGGCCCATTTGGTTTCAGAGAAGAAGATTTTTGAGGCTTTTCTCCATTATAAGTCTATGGGAGCTAAGGGGGTCCCAGGGTGTGGCCCATTTGGACCCCAGGGACATGATTGGCAGGATTTATGTAGGTGACCACTTGTCATTGCCACATGCTAAATATCTAAGCTCTGGGCCCTGTGGTTTCAGAGAAGACGATTTTTGAAGCTTTTTCCATTATGAGTCTAGGGGAGCGAAGGGGCCCCGGGGCGTGGCCCATTTGGACCCCAGGGGCATGATTGGCAGGATTTATGTAGGTGAACACTTGCCATTGCTACAAGCTAATTATCTAAGCTCTTGGCCCTGTGGTTTCAGAGAAAAAAAAAAATTGAAGCTTTTTTACCATTTACCATTATGGTTCGTTTGGACCACAGGGGCATGATTGGTAGGAATTATGTAGGTGACTACTTGCTGTTGCTACATGCTAAATAACTAAGCTCTGGGCCCTGTGGTTTCAGAGAAGAAGATTTTTTAAGCTTTTTTCCATTATGAGTCAATGGGAGCTAAGGGGCCCCAGGGCGTGGCCAATTTGGACCCCAGGGGCATGATTGGCAGGAATTATGTAAGTGACCATTTGCTGTTGCTACATGTTAAATATCTAAGCTCTGGGCCCTGCGGTTTCAGAGGAGAAGATTTTTGAAGCTTTTTTCCATTTTGAGTCAATGGGAGCGAAGGGGCCACGGGGCGTGGCCCATTTGGAACCCAGGGGCATGATTGGCAGGAATTAAGTAGGTGACCACTTGCCGTTGCTACATGCTAAATATCTAAGCTCTGGGCCATGTGATTCAGAGAAGAAGATTTTTTAAGCTTTTTTTCCATTATGAGTCTATAGGAGTTAAGGGGCCCCAGGGCGTAGCCCGTTTGGACCCAAGGGGCATGATTGGCAGGAAATATGTAGGTGACCACTTGCCGTTGCTAGGCTCTGTGGTTTCAGAGAAGAAGATTTTTGAAGCTTTTTTTCTCCATTATGAGTCTATGGGAGCTAAGGGGCCCCGGGGCGTGGCCCATTTGGAACCCAGGGGCATGATTGGCAGGAACTATGGGGGGCCCTGTGGTTTCCGAGAAGAAGATTTTTGAAGCTTTTTTCCATTATGAGTCTTGGGGAGCTAAGGGGCCCCGGGGCGTGACCCATTTGGACCCCAGGGGGCATGATTGGCAGGATTTATGTAGGTGACCACTTGCCCTTCTTACATGCTAAATATCTAAGCTCTGGGCCCTGTGGTTTCAGAGAAGAAGATTTTTGAAGCTTTTTTTCCATTATGAGTCTAAGGGAGCGAAGGGGCCCTGGGGCGTGGCCAATTTGGAACCCAGGGGCATGATTAGCAGTTATTATGTAGGTGACCAATTGCCCTTCCTACATGCTAAATGTCTAAGCTCGGGGCCCTGTGGTTTCAGAGAAGAAGATTTTTTAAATTTTTTCCATTGTGAGTCTATAGAAGCTAAGGGGCCCCGGGACATGGTCCCTTTGGACCCCAGGGGCATGATTGGCAGGAATTATGTAGGTGACCCCTTGCCGTTACTACATGCTAAATATATAAGCTCTGGGCCCTGTGGTTTCAGAGAAGAAGATTTTTTAAGCTTTTTTCCATTATGAGTCCATGGGAGTGAAGGGGCCCCAGAGCGTGGCCGATTTGGAACCCAGAGGCATGATTGGCAGGAAATATGTAGGTGACTACTTGCCATTGCTAGATGCTAAATATCTAAGCTCTGAGCCCTGTGGTTTCAGAGAAAAAGATTTTTGAAGCTTTTTTCCATAATGAGTCTATAGGAGCTAAGGGGCCCCCGGGGCGTGGTCCGTTTGGACCCCAGGGGCATGATTGGCAGGAATTATGTAGGTGACCACTTGCCGTTACTACATGCTAAATATATAAGCTCTGGGTCCTGTGGTTTCAGAGAAGATTTTTGAAGCTTTTTTCCATTATGAGTCTATGGGAGCTAAGGGGCCCGGGGCGTGGTCGATTTGGAACCCAGGGGCATGATTGGCAGGAATTATGTAGGTGACCACTTGCCATTGCTACATGCTAAATATCTAAGCTCTGGGCCCTGTGGTTTCAGAGAAGAAGATTTTTGAAGCTTTTTTTCTATTATTAGTCTATAGGAGCTAATGGGCCCCAGGGCGTGGTCCGTTTGGACCCCAGGGGCATGTTTGGCAGGAATTATGTAGGTGACCACTTGCCCTTACTACATCATAAATATATAGGCTCTGGGCCCTGTGGTTTCAGAGAAGAAGATTTTTGAAGCTTTTTTTCCATTATGAGTCTATCGGAGCGAAGGGGCCCCGGGGCGTGGCCCATTTGGAACCCAGGGGCATGATTGGCAGGAATTATGTAGGTGACCACCTGCCATTGCTACATGTTAAATATATAAGCTCTGGGCCCTGTGGTTTCAGAGAAAATGATTTTTGAAGCTTTTTTTCCATTATGAGTCTATGGGAGCGAAGGGGCCCTGGGGCGTTGTCCTTTTTGAACCCAGGGGCATGATTGGCAGGAATTATGTAGGTGACCACTTGCCATTGCTACATGCTAAATATCTAAGCTCTGGGCCTTGTGGTTTCAGAGAAGAAGATTTTTGAAGCTTTTTTCCATTATGAGTCTATGGGAGCGAAGGGGCCCCGGGGTATGGCCCATTTGGCAACCAGGGGCATGATTGGCAGGAATTATGTTGTTGACCACTTGCCCTTGCTACATGCTAAATATCTAAGCTCTGGGCCCTGTGGTATCAGGGAAGAAGATTTTTTAAATTTTTTCCCTTTATAAGTCTATGAGAGCTATATGTTGCCATGGCAACCAGAATTGCTACATGCTAAATATCTAAGCTCTGTGCCCTGCGGTTTCAGAGGAGAAGATTTTTGAAGCTTTTTTCCATTATGAGTCAATGGGAGCTAAGGGGCCCCAGGGCGTGGCCAATTTGGACCCCAGGGGCATGATTGGCAGGAATTATGTAAGTGACCACTTGTCATTGCCACATGCTAAATATCTAAGCTCTGGGCCCTGCGGTTTCAGAGGAGAAGATTTTTGAAGCTTTTTTCCATTTTGAGTCAATGGGAGCGAAGGGGCCACGGGGCGTGGCCAATTTGGAACCCAGGGGCATGATTGGCAGGAATTATGTAGGTGACCACTTGCCGTTGCTACATGCTAAATATCTAAGCTCTGGGCCCTGTGATTCAGAGAAGAAGATTTTTTAAGCTTTTTTCCATTATGAGTCTATAGGAGTTAAGGGGCCCCAGGGCGTAGCCCGTTTGGACCCAAGGGGCATGATTGGCAGGAAATATGTAGGTGACCACTTGCCGTTGCTAGGCTCTGTGGTTTCAGAGAAGAAGATTTTTGAAGCTTTTTTTCTACATTATGAGTCTATGGGAGCTAAGGGGCCCAGGGGCGTGGCCCATTTGGAACCCAGGGGCATGATTAGCAGGAACTATGGGGGGCCCTGTGGTTTCAGAGGAGAAGATTTTTGAAGCTTTTTTCCATTTTGAGTCAATGGGAGCGAAGGGGCCACGGGGCGTGGCCCATTTGGAACCCAGGGGCATGATTGGCAGGAATTATGTACGTGACCACTTGCCGTTGCTACATGCTAAATATCTAAGCTCTGGGCCCTGTGATTCAGAGAAGAAGATTTTTTAAGCTTTTTTCCATTATGAGTCTATAGGAGTTAAGGGGCCCCAGGGGCATGATTGGCAGGAAATATGTAGGTGACCACTTGCCGTTGCTAGGCTCTGTGGTTTCAGAGAAGAAGATTTTTGAAGCTTTTTTTCTCCATTATGAGTCTATGGGAGCTAAGGGGCCCCGGGGCGTGGCCCATTTGGAACCCAGGGGCATGATTGGCAGGAACTATGGGGGGCCCTGTGGTTTCAGAGAAGAAGATTTTTGAAGCTTTTTTCCATTATGAGTCTTGGGGAGCTAAGGGGCCCCGGGGCGTGACCCATTTGGACCCCAGGGACATGATTGGCAGGATTTATGTAGGTGACCACTTGCCCTTCTTACATGCTAAATATCTAAGCTCTGGGCCCTGTGGTTTCAGAGAAGAAGATTTTGAAGCTTTTTTTCCATTATGAGTCTAAGGGAGCGAAGGGGCCCTGGGGCGTGGCCCATTTGGAACCCAGGGGCATGATTAGCAGTTATTATGTAAGTGACCAATTGCCCTTCCTACATGCTAAATGTCTAAGCTCGGGGCCCTGTGGTTTCAGAGAAGAAGATTTTTTAAATTTTTTCCATTGTGAGTCTATAGAAGCTAAGGGGCCCCGGGACATGGTCCCTTTGGACCCCAGGGGCATGATTGGCAGGAATTATGTAGGTGACCCCTTGCCGTTACTACATGCTAAATATATAAGCTCTGGGCCCTGTGGTTTCAGAGAAGAAGATTTTTTAAGCTTTTTTCCATTATGAGTCCATGGGAGTGAAGGGGCCCCAGAGCGTGGCCGATTTGGAACCCAGAGGCATGATTGGCAGGAAATATGTAGGTGACTACTTGCCATTGCTAGATGCTAAATATCTAAGCTCTGAGCCCTGTGGTTTCAGAGAAAAAGATTTTTGAAGCTTTTTTCCATAATGAGTCTATAGGAGCTAAGGGGCCCCGGGGCGTGGTCCGTTTGGACCCCAGGGACATGATTGGCAGGAATTATGTAGGTGACCACTTGCCGTTACTACATGCTAAATATATAAGCTCTGGGCCCTGTGGTTTCAGAGAAGATTTTTGAAGCTTTTTTCCATTATGAGTCTATGGGAGCTAAGGGGCCCGGGGCGTGGTCGATTTGGAACCCAGGGGCATGATTGGCAGGAATTATGTAGGTGACCACTTGCCATTGCTACATGCTAAATATCTAAGCTCTGGGCCCTGTGGTTTCAGAGAAGAAGATTTTTGAAGCTTTTTTTTCTATTATTAGTCTATAGGAGCTAATGGGCCCCAGGGCGTGGTCCGTTTGGACCCCAGGGGCATGTTTGGCAGGAATTATGTAGGTGACCACTTGCCCTTACTACATCATAAATATATAGGCTCTGGGCCCTGTGGTTTCAGAGAAGAAGATTTTTGAAGCTTTTTTCCATTATGAGTCTATCGGAGCGAAGGGGCCCCGGGGCGTGGCCCATTTGGAACCCAGGGGCATGATTGGCAGGAATTATGTAGGTGACCACCTGCCATTGCTACATGTTAAATATATAAGCTCTGGACCCTGTGGTTTCAGAGAAGAAGATTTTTGAAGCTTTTTTTCCATTATGAGTCTATGGGAGCGAAGGGGCCCTGGGGCGTTGTCCTTTTTGAACCCAGGGGCATGATTGGCAGGAATTATGTAGGTGACCACTTGCCATTGCTACATGCTAAATATCTAAGCTCTGGGCCTTGTGGTTTCAGAGAAGAAGATTTTTGAAGCTTTTTTCCATTATGAGTCTATGGCAGCGAAGGGGCCCCGGGGTGTGGCCCATTTGGCACCCAGGGGCATGATTGGCAGGAATTATGTTGTTGACCACTTGCCCTTGCTACATGCTAAATATCTAAGCTCTGGGCCCTGTGGTATCAGAGAAGAAGATTTTTTAATTTTTTTCCCTTTATAAGTCTATGAGAGCTATATGTTGCCATGGCAACCAGAATTCCAATTTGATCAGCCCAAAAGCCTTATGCATCCTTTCCCCCTACCTGATAAAGCTTCACATGAAATTTGATCAAGATTGGCCATGGGGTATTAGAGATATACTTATTTGAAATTGTTTACGGACGCACGCACGCACGCACGACGGACGACGGACAAAAAGTGATCCAAAAAGCTCACATCGTCACTACGTGACAGGTGAGCTAAAAACAGAATCAATCGTTTGGTTTGAAAATATGAGCCTTTAAAAAACATTAACATAAAAACTTCTTGGTCCGTGACCTTGGCCTTGAGATCATGGGAATGGGTAGGGTATCGCTGAATAAAACTTTGGGCCTATATCTATCACCCTACCAAATATGAACCAAATCCACCGTACAGTTGGGAAATTATGAGCTCTTAAATAACTTTAACGTGGATACGGACGTAACGTGGATACGGATACGTAGTGCAAAAGCTCTTCCTGGACCAAGTCCAAACGAGTTAAAAATAAGGGCTGGCTAATCGGAGCTGAAAAGATAATCGATTATCACCCCTGTCATTGCGATCGATAATCGATTAGTAATCGCTAAGATTCTGGTCATTGTTTTACCTGTCTGGCTTTCTGTCTGAGCATGACTCTAACCATATGTTGCACTTTACCATATGTATATTTGAACAGACAGGCCTGAGCAAACAGTGTAGACCAAGATGAGACGCCGCATAATGCGGCGTCTCATCAGGGTCTGCACTGTTTGCCACTCATCCAGCTATTGTAGGCATAACTTTGGGTAGTAAATTGTACCTATCAAGTAATCGATTAAAAGCAAATCAGAAATGATAATCATTTTGTGGAATTTATCGATCGATTAATCGATTATACGATTAATCGTGGCAGCCTTAGTTAAAAAGGTTATCTTCGGAAGCAAAGACTACAGCACAGAACTGAAACCTGTGGGGTGTACAAGTCTGGACAAGACTGGCTTGTTTGGGCCAATGAGGCGTCATCAGGTACCCTCAAATATTTTCAAAATTCTGCAGTGGAATCAATAATCACAAAGGACAAGAAAATATAACCCACACAATGATGAAGGACAGGCTGAATATTTACGGCCGCCACCAGATGTGATGAAATAAAGGGGCGATCCTATGCAACCAAAGACAACATCTGTTAAGTTTTAGTTTCGGCGAATTAGGCCATATCAGTCATCCTCAAACAGTTTCAAAATTCTGCAGTGGAATAGATGATCCCAAGGGCTAGAAACAAATTTTTGCCTGGGCCAGATTAGCTAGGCCTTATCAGTGACCCTCAAATATTTTTTCTTCTAAATTTTGCAGTAGAATCAATTATCACAAAGGACTAGAGAATATAACCCATGCTATGATGAAGGACAAGGAGACTTTTTACGGCCGTCGTAGTCTTGTTAGTTTCGGCCAATTAAGCCTAATCAGTGACCCTGAAATATATTCAATAGTCTGTAATGGAATCAATGGTCCCAAAGGACTGAAAAAACAACATAACCCACACTATGATAAAGGCATCATGAAAACACGGCTGTATAACTTTGACCCCCCCCCCCCCCTTGAACCCCACTTTTTATAGTTAACCGGGGGTTTACAGGGTAAACCTTATTTTTCTAATTTCTGCTCTAAAATATAGATTGTGGGTACTCGTTAGTGTACCGACAATCCATATTTAGAGCAGAAATAAGAAAAATATCACAATTTTTCATCGCAAAAGTTTCATTTTTAGGCGGTAAAATTTACAATGTATTTGTAAAGCCATGTTTTCGTAAAGGATAGGGAGACTTTTTACGGTCGCCATACAGTCTCTTAACACTAGAAGTGGTGAAGTTAAAATGTGTTCTATAAAAAGGCAATCCTCTAGAATCAAAGACTAGCACAGAACCGAGCGTATAAGTTTCTAGCTAGTTTCGGCGAATTAGCCTTCATCAGTGACCCTCAAATATTTCCAAAATTCTGCAGTGGAAAAAACACACACACACCAGGATATGGGGTGTCAGACCTATTTTTCGATTTTATTCTATTTTTGTCAGAAAATTATGTCAGCGAATAGTGCAGGCCCTGATCAGACGCCGCGTTCTGTGGCGTCTGATCTAAGCCTGCACTGTTTGCCAGGGTACACCTTTTTGGGTTTCTCACATGCAATGGGTTATGAAATATATCAGCCCTAACAATTAGCCGGGGACATATAACTCATTTTCGAAAATGTAATTAGTCGGCGGTTCGAAAGGATAAACTTACCTGAAATGGATAGATCAAAGTCTAAACTTTCGCATTCTGGATGTTGTCGCATTTGTAAGTAGGGACAAGGTCTTCAAAACGGACCCTTTTGCTAACCACCCGAATTATGTAAAAATGTTCAAAACATTACAACACTTTTTTTTCAAAACTTCAGGATATCCTATAAAATCTGTTCATGTCCAGTAATTTGGAATACATTAAGCAAGTGTTCACTGCAGTTTTAGCCAGTTAATACCAAACCATATTCTTTTAAATAATGTCAGAAAATGAACCCTCAAAATTGTAAAAAAATATGCATTGTTTTTCTCTGAGGACATAACCATTGGATTTGAATGATTTTTTTTTTATGCTGTCATATAAAGGGTCTATATGTCTGTAAATGACAGAATAAAAATGGTGCGAACACGTTTAGAAATTATTTAAAAAAATGCAATTTAGTTAGCATACCCCCATTACTTCATAATTCAATATTGCGTTTTAAAGCTTTAATTCGTATAGAAATTGAATAAAAATGGCCATA
This sequence comes from Lucinisca nassula, assembly GCA_963580285.1. NCBI lineage: Eukaryota > Metazoa > Mollusca > Bivalvia > Lucinida > Lucinidae > Lucinisca > Lucinisca nassula. The sequence goes on from OY757016.1 coordinate 74,525,394, forward strand.
AAAATCTTAAAGGTTGCAGTGCTGGGGAAGCTTGATATTAAATGCCACAGGTGCACAGAATAAACATCCCGGTAAATAAACTGTGTATTTGCAATGTCATAAATACAGCGCTACGACTCGATGTAATGTAGTACAGTAACGGATTGAAAGTATTGATTAAATCTAGGCTATGTCATTAAAACTACGCTTTAAACTGAAAAACAATTATAGGTGTGCACGTGGAAATCGGTGTTAGCATTCGAACATAAAGTTTGAATCAAAATTAGTTCTATTTAAAGTTTTGTAATCTGCTGAAGCAAGGTAGTTTGTGCAACACTGAAGTGAAGGCAATGGTCAGGAATCAATACAATTGACCCACAGCTCCCATCAGAAGAAACACAAGCACGAAACAACCAGACTCCAATGGAAAGACCAATAATGGAAAGCCAAAAGGACAGTCACTCTCCCACAAATGGCCAATTGGCCATCCAAAACAAAACAACATAAGCGATACACACACTCAAAGACAAGCCATAAGAACATGAAAACACGACAGAGGACTGCCCGGAACGGCCAGCGAAACGAACCCCACTGGTGGGCCCAAATAGACCCCACGTGGCCACAATCCTCGTCCTTACTTCCGTCGCGATTTAGACAAATAATTTGTTCAGTCCACATGAAGGCCTCCTAACCCATCAGTGAAATATTTCCGTGAACACAAAAATCAAACAACCACAGAGATGAAACAACGGTGAGGACCCGACAGCAAGAAACCACTGAAATGCTGGAGCAAAAGAAAACCAACAGCTAGACTCCGATGGGCCCGACCAGAGACAGAGCATCAGGCACCAACCAACATTACATAAAATTAGATTATCTCGTGTTCTCAGTAATCCTTTACGCTGGAACCGTCGTAGAATCTGAGCTCTGTCCCACCTACTCGATAGGAAACGCATTATATTGTGAATACCAAATGTAGTATGTCGTCTTGTCACACTACATGCAAATACTGTACTTAGTCTTCTTGTCTATTTTGGTATTTTAACCAAATATTTCTGGCCTATATTGTGGGCTTTTTTTCTGTCTTTTGTCTCTTCTATTGAAGTTCTCTTTTTTTAAGAGTCAATACACGGTTGAATGTAAAATGTCCAGGTCAACATTTCCTTGCATGCAAATGTTATACCGAACAGGCAAATCAAATTTTGTTAGAATGCATCTGTCTCATTGTTGATTGTTAACATAACGAGTCGTAGCCGGCCCAGAATCACTAGCCTGACTTTAAGTATTAGTAATTTACTGCATATGTGAATCTAAAAAGAATTAAGTAATGGTTTGCTCTTCCAACACCTTTAGTAGTCCGTTAAAACTTTTGCCAAATAAAAAGAGGCGCAAAAGGACGGACTGGACGAGAAGCATCAAATGTCAAACTAACAGTGATGAAAACTTAGAGACGTTCTGGCTGAAATATATAATTGCAATGACTTCAGCAGCCAATCTTCGATATTAAAAGATTAGGTACAACATAAATGTTATACCATAAACTGCATGCATGGTAGTTAACCCAATCACGGTTAACAACTTTGCTTCCCTCTTTAATTGCTCGCCGGTGGGTCAGGCCTCTGATTCTATGACGGTTCCAGCGTAAATGCTTTACTGAGAATTAGAGAGAATTTAATTTTATGTATTGTTGGTTGGCGCCTGATACTCTGTCTCTGGTCGGGCCTATCGGAGTCTAACTGCTGATTTTCTTTTGCTCCAGCATTTCAGTGGTTTCTTGCTGTCGAGTCCTCACCGTTGTTTCATCTCTGTGGTTGTTTGATTTTTGTGCTCTCGGAGATGTTGCACTGATGAGTTAGGAGGCCTTTATGCGGACTGAACAAATTATTTGTCTAAATCGCGACGGAAGTAAGGGCGAGGATTGCGGACGCGTGGGGTCTATTTGGGCCAACCAGTGGGTTTCGTTTCGCTGGCCGTTCCGGGGCAGTCCTCTGTAGTGTTTTTATGTTCTTATGGCTTGTCTTCGTTTTGTTTTGGATGGCCAATTGTGGGAGAGTTACTGTCCGTTTGGTTTTCCGTTATTATTTAAGACCCCTCACCCACCCCCACCCCAAGTGGATTTCGTTACACTGAACGTTTCAAGGCGGTTCTTCTGTCGGTTCTTCTGTTGTTATGGTTTGTCTTTGAGTGTGTGTATCGCATATATTCTTTGTTATGGATGACCTATTGGCCAGTTTCTGGGAAAGTGACTGTCCATTTGGCTTTCCGCAATTGGTGTTTCCTTTAGGGTCTAGTTATTTCATGTTTGTGTTTCTTTCCCGTTGGTGTCTCTGATGGGAGCTGTCGGTTAATTGTATCGATTGCTGATCATTGCCTTCACTTCTATGATACCTCATTATGGGCTTTTACATGTACCTTGGCGTGGTAAGGAGGATTGTTTGCCATCATTTTATGAAACAAAAGGCCACAAACTAAAGCAGTCCCAACAATTAAACCTCTATTTTAGATATAGAACAGTAGGAGCATAGCGTTTACGAATTACTAGCAGCTCTCAATCTGTAGATGATAACTGCTTGTCCGACCTTATGTATTCTGATAACCAAACTGATATGAATATATCTTTATATCAGACATTAGATTTATTTTTTTATGAATTGTATTATATAAGCTGTAATAAGTAATATAGTTTCTGTCCTTCAAATCTATTTTATCATGATAATGACACTTATTGGCCAGTTTCTGGGAAAGTGACTGTCCTTTTGGCTTTCCGCAATTAGTGTTTCCTTTAGGGTCTAGTTATTTCATGTTTGTGTTTCTTTCCCGTTGGTGTCTCTGATGGGAGCTGTCGGTTAATTGTATCGATTGCTGATCATTGCCTTCACTTCTATGATACCTCATTATGGGCTTTTACATGTACCTTGGTGTGGTAAGGAGGGTTGTTTGCCATCATTTTATGAAACTAAAGGCCACAAACTAAAGCAGTCCAACAATTAAACCTCTATTTTAGATATAGAACAGTAGGAGCATAGCGTTTACGAATTACTAGCAGCTCTCAATCTGTAGATGATAACTGCTTGTCCGACCTTATGTATTCTGATAACCAAACTGATATGAATATCTCTTTATATCAGACATTAGATTTATTTTTTTATGAATTGTATTATATAAGCTGGTGGGGCCTGTTGGCCGAAACTGGCTGGTCTGGCCCGGAAGGCATGTACACTCCATATTTTTCACTTCTGTGGTGTATTCCTTGCTTCCAAAGGATAACCCTTTTATAGAACATATTTAACTTCACTACAGCTGGTGTGTGGGAATGTGTGGCGGCGGTAAAACGTCTCCCTGCCCTACATCATAGTGTAGATTATATTTTCTTGTCGTTTGGGATCATTGATTCCATCGTGGAATTTTGAAAATATCTGAGGGTCACTGGTGGGGCCTAGTTGGCCGAAACTGGCTGGTCTGGCCCGGAAGGCATGTATACTCCATATTTTTCACTTCTGTGGTGTATTCCTTGCTTCCAAAGGATAACCTTTTTATAGAACATATTTAACTTCACTACAGCTGGTGTGTGGGAATGTGTGGCGGCGGTAAAACGTCTCCCTGCCCTACATCATAGTGTAGATTATATTTTCTTGTCCTTAGGGATCATTGATTCCATCGTGGAATTTTGAAAATATCTGAGGGTCACTGTGGGGCCTAGTTGGCCGAAACTGGCTGGTTTGGCCCTGAAGGCATGTACACTCCATATTTTTCACTTCTGTGGTGTATTCCTTGCTTCCAAAGGATAACCCTTTCATAGAACATATTTAACTTCACTACAGCTGGTGTGTGGGAATGTGTGGCGGCGGTAAAACGTCTCCCTGCCCTACATCATAGTGTAGATTATATTTTCTTGTCCTTTGGGATCATTGATTCCATCGTGCTTTTGAAAATATCTGAGGGTCACTGGTGGGGCCTAGTTGGCCGAAACTGGCTGGTCTGGCCCGGAAGGCATGTACACTCCATATTTTTCACTTCTGTGGTGTATTCCTTGCTTCCAAAGGATAACCCTTTTATAGAACATATTTAACTTCACTACAGCTGGTGTGTGGGAATGTGTGGCGGCGGTAAAACGTCTCCCTGCCCTACATCATAGTGTAGATTATATTTTCTTGTCGTTTGGGATCATTGATTCCATCGTGGAATTTTGAAAATATCTGAGGGTCACTGGTGGGGCCTAGTTGGCCGAAACTGGCTGGTCTGGCCCGGAAGGCATGTACACTCCATATTTTTCACTTCTGTGGTGTATTCCTTGCTTCCAAAGGATAACCCTTTTATAGAACATATTTAACTTCACTACAGCTGGTGTGTGGGAATGTGTGGCGGCGGTAAAACGTCTCCCTGCCCTACATCATAGTGTAGATTATATTTTCTTGTCCTTTGGGATCATTGATTCCATCGTGGAATTTTGAAAATATCTGGGGGTCACTGGTGGGGCCTAGTTGGCCGAAACTGGCTGGTCTGGCCCGGAAGGCATGTACACTCCCTATTTTTCACTTCTGTGGTGTATTCCTTGCTTCCAAAGGATAACCCTTTTATAGAACATATTTAATTCAGGGTAAAGTAGAACTTTATATAGTAAAATGTATATATTGTCAAAATGGTATCTTTTGGTGCATTGTTCCCAATATTTCTTTATCAAACTAATAAAAGATTTGTTCACAACCTTTCTACAACATTTTATAACAACATTTATTCTTTTTCTACCCTAAAGGTACAATTGATTTACTATTGTTATGACTTTTGCGATAATTGCTATTTATATGGTACTGAGTTATCTCCCTTAATTACAACAACTTGTCAGCTACTTTAAGATGCGACAACACCCTGAATATAAACAAGTAAACATTATTCTTTGATATAGAGGTATTTTTATCCTTTCGAATTGATGGCTAATTAAAAAGTGTTTCTTGAGGGTTTCTGAGATATATGTCCCCGGCTAAATGGTTTGTTGAGTAATACATCTCCGTTCGCAGACCATTTGTAAAGTAGATCAAATTTGTCTACTGACAGCTGACCGAGATGGCTTTGTTTTTGTTTTGTTTTTTTTTTTTTTTTTTTTTCGTGAGTAACTTTTTCTTTCTATTTTATTCATGTGCTATTAAAAGAACAAAAGAAACTGTACTGAAGGGAATGAAGAAATGGAATTAAGGATCAATTTTATAGATCATATTTGACTTATCTTCCCTTCAAAAGCTGAAGGGAATTAAGGATCACTTTTTATAGATCATATTTGACTTATCTTCCCTTCAAAAGCTGAAGGGAATTAAGGATCACTTTTTATAGATCATATTTGACTTATCTTCCCTTCAAAAGCGGAAGGGATTAAGGATCAATTTTTATAGATCATATTTGAACCGTCACGGGAAGACAAGTCAAATATGATCCATAAAAAGATTGTCCTTTGGAAGCAAGGAATGCACCCCTGAGCTGAAAACTGTGAAGTGCTCAATTTTTTTTTTTTTAATTAGGCCTCATAAGTGACCCTCAAATATTTTTAAAATTGTACAGTGGAGTCATTGACTCGAAATACTAGAAAATAAAATCTATATTATGATGTTTTGTTTGTTTGTTTGTTTGTTTTGGGCAAGTTTATACACAATTGGTTAACCATTACAGAGCATATACTGACAACTGATTTCTTGGATCTGTGGAAGGGAGCGAATGAATGACGGCAGAGAAGATTTCATGATTTATCTCTGCGAAAATATGTTGCCGACCGGGCATGTATTAAACACCATGAAGGGAGACATTTTTCATACACCACACATTCACTTAACACTAAGATATGATTTTTAAGAAGGTTATCAAAAGCACGCTAATTGATTTGTCTCCCCTACTACCTACTAACAGGCTATTCCTTTGTTTTGGTTGTTTTGTTTGTTGGATTTGATGTTTAACGTCCCCGTCAACAACTGTATATGTCATTCTGGAGACGTTGCTTCTAATTGTGTGGTACTTTTACCCGACATTGAGATGAAATGACATCTCAAGCCCTGTCGCCTAATGAAACCGATAGGGTTTATAAGCATGGGCGGTCCGACTCGCACCGCATTGCCAGGGCAGGCTTAGATCCTCTAAGTGGTGATCAGTACTCGTGTGCGGTCGGATTTCAGCTCTGCGTGGAAGCATCATGTAGCCATATTTATTTCGTCAAGCGCCGATGGGCGGGGGGCGAGATATGATCTTTAAAGACACATTTTTTTCCTTATACAAAAGGGGTGGCCTGTCTAATGATCTCCAATAAACATTTCCTTCGGACCATAGTGCACATCAAAGGCTTATCTTATCTAAGTGATTATGAGGTGATTATGAGCAGATTTCTTGCTTAATAGGGGGCTCAATAAGGGTACTTGAGTGATAGTATAATTTACTGAGATTGTTTCCAACAACATATTGTTTAATTAACTTCTTTTTTATTTTAAAATAAAGTAAAGAAAAACACTGATATCCATTGTTTCCTTTACTCAAAAGTGCAAAGAAGTAAACAAACAAGGTGAATGAATTGATTAACCTCAAAATTTAATCAATCAATTTACCTTTATTTATTTATGTTTATTTATTTTTTCATTTATTTATTATTTTATTTTGGTTGAAAGTATGTGATACACAAATCATATAATGTCTAAAACATTAGCATTTTATAGTTTCAGTCAAGCTGGAACTATAAAATGATCTTTGTTTTAGACACAATCATATCAGAAAAGAGAAAAAAAAAAGATTTTTTTTTTAAGATTTTATTTTTCACCTTTTCAAGTTTGAAACTAAAATAACAAACACAATTAAATTTATTTTTCTTATTTATATTGCAAACATAGGTTGTGGGTGCTCGTTAGAGCCGCCTCATTGAGGCGGTTCAACAGAGTACCCACAACCTATGACTCAATGTGACGATTCTAACGAGCACCTGCAACCTATGACTTGGAGCAGAAATAAGGAAAATAATGTATACCCCCTTAAACCCCCATTTTCTCTATAGAAAGTGGGGTTTAGGGGATGTTCCTTTTTCCTCAAAAACATATATTTTGTGTCCTTGTTAGAACCGCCTCATGGAAGCAGATCTAACGAGCAGTAACACTGTAAAAACAAATTGTGGGAACTCGTCTGAACCGCTTCGCCGAGGTGGTTCTTATGAGTACCCATAATATATGTTTAGAGCAGAATTAATAAAGTTATCAGGATTTTATCTGAAAAAAAAAATCATTTTTTTTGTGGAAAAAATTTACCAATATATTTGAATTGGCATTTTCTGTAATGATTATTAATAGTAGCTACTAAATATAAAATCGGAAAAAAGTGCTGTTGTTTCTTCCATGCAAATCAAAATAAGGCATTAGGTGTAAATGAATAGAGGTCATTTGTCAAAGTCATATCCCTAGGTAATTTATTACCCTCTCTTGGTCCCCTACCTGTATGACAGCCTGAATACCCCTCCTGGATTTTATCTCAATGCTGGATTCTTTAATAAACGGTCATTAGGATGTTATGTAATCGAAAAATGTGTCTTTAAGAAGGTTATCAAAACACACCAATTGATTTGTTTCCCCTACTACTTACTACCAGTCTATTCTAGTTCCCCTAAGTCTTAGGTGCTTTATTTCAGAGGTCTCGAACTCCAGTTAACCCTTAATTTAGGCATTTTTTCTAGATTATTGAGGACTATCATTTCATTAGATAATATTATATAGCCCTCAGTGCTGACTGAAGAGAACTCCTCTGTCTTCAACAGGTAAGGGCCTTCCTTGGGGAAAATCAACAGTTTACTAACTGTTGACTATTATGTACATTATTGATTTTCCCCCTATGAACCCTCAGTCAGGGGGTTCAGCAAGGCTACTAATATCACTCTATTAGGGGCCGTCTTTGATCTGCTATAGATAGTATATCACAGGGGCCAATAAAACAATTATGAACACCCGGCTATAAGAGTGAGTGTTTGAAGTTTATGTCACACCAACAGTTATGGTCATACGGAGGCGGGACCTCGGTTTAAAGACTCATCCGAAAGTCTGGAGTCTAGGGATGCCCGGGATCGATCCTGCGACCCCTGGTTTACACTAGGGAGGCTTCTTACTGTTATCAGAATAACTGCCTTAATTTAAATACCAATCATATTGTTAGCAGACGTCATTTTTTCTTATTTCTCAGAGCATATAAAGCCTTGACATTAAATGTGAATCGTCTGCCGGGCATTTAATGTCAAGCCTTTTTCTCTCTTTAAAATGATTTGAAAAATAAAATTATCGTCTGCTTTAAAATTGATAGTGCTTTCAGGGTTAAACATAATATCATCAAAGTTGTCCCCAAATGACGGGTATATGTCAGCTATGCCATTTTACCTAAACAATGCGTCCGCTCATTTTATAATTACATGTATTTGGTTTATTGAATCTCACATAGAGCAGAATTTTCATGTATCCAGAGAAGTAACAAGTTCAAGCCATGTACAAGCAAATGAGAAACATGTTTCGATTATCTCCCAAGAGATCATTGGCTTGTTTCTAAAATTAAACACTTCGATCTGCATGCAATTCAGGAAAAAAAGACGAAGTGTAGTTCACATTATCAAGTCGCTTCGTTACTTGGTACAAAGTGCTTTATTATAGGAATGAATTTCAATTTTGTAGCCACCAAAATGGTAACTTTTAGGAATTCTTTCGAAAGCGTACGGATGAACTTACCAACGGCCACGCTGGATTGATTATTCAGTTAGAAGCTGCCATCTTTGAAATGGACCCAAACGAAAAAAAATCAAGTCTTTAAACTCAGTTTATTTGTCTTCAAACATTTACTTTTTCAATAGTTCGCCTTCTTTAAATCTAACGCTGTTGACATCGCTTCATAAACAATGACGTAACGCGCGGGTACTACACGTGCAATCGCTAGAAATGCACAGTTTTACTATTGACAGTCCCAAGACGGTCGTTCTTCTGCAGCGTCTTATTTGTTTGTTGACTTTGTGCCGCTGATTTCGTGTTCCTTCTATTTTTGTGTGTGCCTCCATGGCACTTACTTTCTTTAGGTGACATGAGATGGCTGAGTCCTTTGATTGTGGCCTTTCCTGTGTGTTCCTTTCTTTAGTTTATCTTCAAAAAGTACGTATGTTGTGTGTGCAGATTTTTTTAACGCGATCGTCACTCATTTTAATACCACTTACAATACAACCGTCAAACGTGGATGTTCCTTTGGACAAGACCTAGCTTTTTGACATGTGATCCTGACCATTGAACTTTTACCTTTTTTTCGAAAATGTAATCAAAAACCTTAACCTTGGTCATATTTCCAAAAGTATTTGCCCTATCCTCATGAAATTTGACACAGATCTGTATGATCACATGAGCTACAATCTTGCCATATTCCATAACTCTATCATGCAATTTGACGGATTTATCTCCCTTTGTGGCATACGAAAGAAACGCCCTTTTCTAGAAAACGTTTTTGGTCTCTCATGTTAATAACACAAACAAAACAGCTTTCAAAATTCACATGTGTGTTTCTGGGGCAAGATCTTTCCATTGATATCAAACGTTTTGACCTGTGACCTTGACCTTTGAACTGTGATCTATTTTTCGAAAGTTTAACAAAAGAAAACATTGGCAATATTTCAAGAAGTATTCGGTCCAGCCTCGTGGAACTTGACACACATCTGTATCATCACTAGAGTAACATTCTGACAAAGTTCCATAACTCTATCATGCAATTTTACTGATTTATCCCCCTTTGTGGAATACGAAAAAACAGACGAGCATGGCATCCGCTTGCGGTACTTTTGTTTGTTCTGTTTCATCATTGGAAATAGAAATAATTAATATATTTATTGCTAGCAAAAACGATTCGTAATTTTGCCAGAATTATCAGGGAAAAAGCACTCGTGTTTGAAGTCATGCAATGAAAGAAAAAACACTATTGCCTTTAGGCAACAACAATTTCCTCATTAGATAATTACGTTTGAGAAGCGCAAATCTGAAAATTAAAAACAAGGTAAATTCCCAATCTCTGACGTCAGGAGACAAATGTCGGCGGCCGTGTGCGCACAAACGTTGCGCAGTCTCTTCATTATTTGCTGAGCGCTGTATGTTACAACTAGAATCGCGCAGTCAATGGCAAGCCATCGCATATCCCCACGCTTCCCCGCGGGCCCCACCCCCTGGGCCATCCTCTAGGGTTGTTTGACCCGAGGGGTAAAATTTTGATTGTGATGTATTCTACTCATCATGCTGTTCAATTTAATATGCTACACGACCATGTTCTGAAAACTTTGATTTTTTATCCCAAAGGTCCCACTCCAAGGGGTAGGATCAAAATTCCGAAAGTGTTATGCACTCCCCAGACCAAAGTTTTATCAGTTCCCAAAGTTTCAAGTTTCTATCTATAACGGTCTAGGACGAGTTATCCGGTAACAGTAATGTATGGGGGTAAAGGGGTCAAAATCAGTTTTTGACCTCTGGTGACCTCAAAATTGACCCCAGGGGTCAAATTTTGGTTGTAATGTTTTCTACTCATCAAGCCGTTCGCTTTGACATATTACACGACCATGTTCTGGAAATTTTGATTTTTGACCCCCACGGGCCCCACCCCCTGGGCCCACCCGTAGGGGTGTGATCGAAATTCCGAAAGTGTCATGCACTCCCCAGACCAAAGATCTATCAGTTCCCAAAGTTTCAAGTTTCTATCTATAACCGTCTAGGAAGAGTTATCCGGTAAAGGGGTCAAAATCAGTTTTTGACCTCTGGTGACCTCAAAATTAATCCCAGGGGTCAAATTTTGGTTGTAATGTTTCCTACTCATCATGCCGTTCGCTTCGATATATTACACAACCATGTTCTGGAAATTTTGATTTTTGACCCCCGCGGGCCCGACCCCTGGGCCCACCTGTAGGGGTGTGATCAAAATTCCGAAAGTGTCATGCACTCCCCAGACCAAAGATCTATCCGTTCCCAAAGTTTCAAATTTCTATCTATAACCGTCTAGGAGGAGTTATCCGGTAAAGGGGTCAAAATCAGTTTTTGACCTCTGGTGACCTCAAAATTGACCCCAGGGGGTCAAATTTTGGTTGTAATGTTTTCTACTCATCATGCCGTTCGCTTTGATATATTACAAGACCATGTTCTGGAAATTTTTATTTTTGACCCCCGCGGGCCCCACCCCCTGGGCCCACCCGTAGGGGTGTGATAAAAATTCTGAAAGTGTCATGCACTCCCCAGACCAAAGATCTATCAGTTCCCAAAGTTTCAAGTTTCTATCTATAACCGTCTAGGAGGAGTTATCCGGTAAGACGGACGGACGGACGACGAAGACCATTACAATATCCCCACTTTTTCTTCGAAAAGCGTGGGGATAATAACACACCCGTTCTTTCGTTTCTCCAAAATGGCTACTTTTCTGATTTAAATCTGTGATTTTTTGGATTTCCAGACACTTCGGCCCCACTACCACCTCGGCCCTAGACACCTCGGCCCTAGTCACCTCGGCCCTAGACACCCCGGCCCCACTGTCACCTCGGCCCCTAGACATCTCGGCCCCAAAGACACCTCGGCCCCACTTTTGATATCTGTTAGGTTATGGGCATTTATATCATGTTAAAATCGGCCCCGCCCATCGGGACTTCAAGAAACCGACTGTCTGTGATATGAGTACTGGTAAACCGCTAACAAATATCCAATGAGACGTTTATATGTGTGTGTGTGTGTGTGTGTGTGTGTGTGTGTGTGTGTGTGTGTGTGTGTGTGAATTCGGGTTTAACGTCGCTTTCAACAATTTTTCAGTCATATCACGACGGTGTCTGGTTGCGACAGGGAGCTCAATGCTCACGTTTATAGTGCTGCCTCACTGAAGTATCATGTCCCAGACACATTACATGATACCACACCCAGTCACATTATCCTGACACTGGATCGACCAATCCTAGCTCTTCCCCGTAAACCTGAGTGCCAAGCGAGGAGCAGCTAGTACCATTTTTAACGACTTTGGTATGTCGCGGCCCGGGATCGAACCCCAGACCTCCCGTTCCCCGGAGCGGACACTCTACCACTTGAGCTATCGGGGCCGGTGAGAGACGTTTATAATAAATACGCATACACGACATTTTCAGGTTAACTTGGACAACACTCTTAAGCACAGCTAATGCCCCGCCGCCTTCAACCGTGACCATGGTGACGTTGACTTTGAGTCAGCGGTTTAGCAGGTTGTTCTAATTGTGAATATTTGATACTGATAGTTAATGAGCCTTTTCTACAAAATATATAGGGCCATGAAGACTTTGCACTCAGTGTACATCCAGATCCATCTGATCTGGATCTACACTGTCATTCGGTTTGCGAATTTTAAATGAATACAGTATACATGCATAAAGTAATTTGAGGGTATGATAGTCAGAAATAAATAAATAAATAAATAAATTATACAGTATACTTGTTTCTGTACTTTAAATATGAGCTGAAATAACAATCAAATAGGAATTTCTAAATGTGTGAAAATTGATAACAATGGAACCATACTGAGCAATTATTACAAAAATACGAGCAGTCAAGACTTTGCACACAGTGCACATCCAGATCTACACTATTTGCCACTAATATTTATAGGTTATTGACTTTATATTGTGAAATATTCGGCACGAGTTCATATGGCTTTGCTCGTGCGTCCTTCGTCATATGAACTCGTGCCGAATATTTCACAATATAAAGTCAATAACCTTTTTATTATATACCCAAAATTTCAAATGTCGGCTAGAATTCAGGATTGCCTGGTATGAATTTCTTAACGTAAAATCAGATTAAACATCTTTTAAGTGTTTTAAAATGGAAAATAATGAAGGTCGTTAAGTGTCTCCCTACTCGTTGAATAACCACGCCCAACGGCGCCAAAGTGAAGACGACGTTAACGTTGTTGGATGTGACGTCATTAAAACATAGACGTTTCCAAACACAGGACACCATTTTTTCCGAAGCGTCGGTTATATTTCTTTCAAAATACTAATGATTTCTTAGAAGAAAGTATTGAAAATCTAAACAGATTGCAGGTAGGCCATATTTGACAGCATAAAATGCGGTTTTTAAACTTTGTCAGAACCTATATTCGTTTTGTTTTACGTTCTTTCAGTCGATTCGCACGACAAGATGGCTGCCGATTTTTAAGATTCAAAACTGAGACATTTGAAAGTAGTCCTGTTATGCACGAGACTGCTTATCTCCGGACAATATGAACTTGACTACGGGCAATATGGAAAATTCTAACATGACGTTAACGTTTTTCCCATTGAACCCAGTGGAAACGTCAGCGTTTGCAAATATGCGATAATTCACGTCGTCAACGTGGTGCGTGCAATTTGGCGTCATCGTGACGTTGCATGTAAACATTTCCTTCTGTCGACATCCGCTGCAAAATAGTCCCCAAAATAACGCTTTGTTACTACTGTATTTCAGTTTAGCATCATGTTAGAATCGAAATAATTTCCACGCACCCGGTGTGTTATCGTGATTAACACACGGTGTTGTCGGGCAGATGCGAATATTAATTCACTCCGGCTTCGCCGTCGTGAATTAATATTTCGCAATCTGCCCTCCAACACCGTGTGTTAATCACGATAACACACGGTACGTGGAGATTATTTCTTAAATATTGACCGGTACTTTCTGTACAAAGTAAACGGGACATTTTCTGGGTATATAATAAATACATATAGTACACTTGAGTGGCTGATAATCAGAAATGTGACTAATAAATAAATAAAGTATACAATATACTCGTTACTGTCCGCCTTTAATATGAGCTAGAATGACCATCAAATGTGTGAAAATTGATAACAATGTTCTGTTTATCATCAAGGAATATATAAGCCCCTGCCCATAGGGGCTTGAAGAAATATATGGGCTGCATGATGCTTCCACGCAGAGCTGAATCCGGCCCGCACACTAGTACTGGTAAACCGCTTAGAGGATCTAAGCCTGTCCAGGAACCGCGGTGCGAGGCGGACCGTCCATGCTAATAAACCCTATTGGTTTCATTGGGCAACAGGGCTTGAGATGTTATTTCATCTCAATGTCGGGTAAAAGTCCCACAAAATTGGAAGCAACGTCTCCAAAATGACCTTTACAGTGTTGACGGGGACGTTAAACCTCAAATCAAACAAACAAAAATCATCAAGGAATATTGGGGGAAAAGGGATTAGTAACGCCTGGTTGTTTATTGAGCGTTACACTTTACTAATTTAAGTCAATAATTAATTGTTCTTGTAAAACTTTTTGCTAAATAGTGTACTAACCTGAATTTCATTAATCCTTACCCCGTGAACACGATAATCCTTAACTTTACAAACAGTGTAGATCCTGATCAGATTGCTTCTGCCGTCTGAACCGGATCTGCACCAGTTTTCATGCAGTTTTTGAATTGCATGCATACATTATATTAATTGGTTTTCTTACGAGGATAGTTCTAGTTCAGCGAACCTGAACACTGTTAATTACCAAATAAATAAATAAATTGTTTGTTTGTGTTGGAGTTTAACGGCCCTGTCAACAATATTTTATTTCATTTTCGAGCCGGTCAGTTAACCTATCCACACTTATCCTGGGCAGACTTATACGTAAGCGGTTAACCAATACAGTGCACATTTCTTTCGCCAGAAAATGACAACTGACCTTCTTGAATCAGCGGAAGGTAAAGAATGGCCGTAGAAAAGATTTCATAATCAATCTCCACGAAAGAATGATGCCTATCCCGGTAGGTATTGAACCCGCATCCTCCTGATCACCAGTCAGACGCGCATCCGACTTAGCTACCGAGGCCAAAAAATAAATAAATTAATAAATAAATATATAAATTTGTTATTAAATATAAGATTATCCCCCATCATCACCATGATTAACGAAACAGAGAAATGATTTTTTTTATGGTTTTACGGCTCCATCCACCGATCCATCCAGATTTCCATCCAATAAGTAAGGCTAATTAGGTATCATGTTCTTATTGAAATTAATTTAAAAAGTATTTTAGCGGTGTGGAATTATTTCGGATAATAAAAAAGCCTATAGATGATCAAGAGCAGAAATTTTGAAAAAAAAGAGCCTGCTCTAAAGCATGCCGCAATGCAATTAGAATAATACATTGAAATAAAAGAGGGGAATTTTCATATGTGTCTTCCATTCTTCTTAAACAGGCTGTAAATGGACATATAGATTTTCTATTTGGTAACGTTATAATTTATAATATATATATTATAGGTTCAGATACTCGTGGCTCCCTATCAAAATAATCAAATCAGCAAATAAAAATAAAAAAAAAACCTCATCATCGGGCATCCAACCCGATCTCCTATTTAAGTGGAAGCCCCGTGAAAAGCAAAGTGGGGCCGAAGTGTCTAGGGGCCGAGGTGTCCAAGGGCCGACCCGTCTAGGGTTTCAATTTTATGTGAGGCCGAGGTGGTTTTGGGGCCGAGGTGTCTAATGGCCGAAGTGTCTAGGGGCCGAAGTGGTTTTGGGGCCGAAGTGTCCTGTTACCATTTTTTTTCCTTGTTATATTCTGAACATAGGTTATTGGTGCTCGTTAGGACCGCCTCAATGAGGCGGTTCTAACGAGTACCCACAACATATGTCTAGGTTGTGGGTGCTCATTAGAACAGTCTAATCCCCGCCTCAATGAGGCGGTTCTAACGCGCACCCACAACCTATAGTCTTGGAGCAGAAATAAGAAAATCAATGTCTACGCCTGTAAATCCCAGGTTTCTCTATATCTTTTTTATATTTTGCTCCAATACATAGGTAGTGGGTGCCAGTTAGAGCCTCCTTAATGAGGCAGTTCTAACAAGCACCCAAAATCTTTCTTTGGAGTATATTTAACAAAAAATATCTCAAATTTTCATCAGCAAAAAGACCGTCTTGGAAAAATGAAAGAGTTCACTTTGTCACATGGATGTGTAAGTGTGTTGTCGTAATAGGTGCCCGTGAACCCGAATCCTCATCCTTTTTAGAAAAAATTCACAAAATTTATTTACAATTGTTATTACCGTAATGAAGTAAGAAAGGAACAAATACTTATCTCTGTTATTAATATTCTTGAAATTAATATTATTATTTATTTATTTTGTTACCACGATAGGCACACAAAGTCCTAAATGAATAATAATCCACTCGTAATCCAGATTTAAGAATAAAATTTTCTAAAAATACCCTAGCTCAAACTAAAGGAAATTCTTATCCCTTTCATAGACTTAGGGGAGATATTAGAAGATTTTGGAAATCATCAGGAAAACACACCTATATAATTTTTACCCCCTTGAACCCCACTTTTATATAGGCGGTTCTAACGAGTACCACAACCTATATTTTGAGCAGAAATAAGAAAAAATCATAATTTTTCATCTGAAAATTTTTGTTGTTTCTGCAAAAAAAAATTACCATGTATTAGTATAGGCGTGTTTTCGTAATGTAAATTTGCTCATTTGAAATGTGATCTAGGAATATCTGTTTATTCTTTATACCCCTTTTTATAAATAGCATATTTACCAAGTAAAATCAATCTGTAACTCATAATCTAGAAACTTCTGTTTTTGCAACAAGTCGGTAAACAAAATTCGCTGAGCATAGTATGATAATCGGGGGAAAAAAACTTATACATAACAACAGACTTTGGAAGACTATTTTCTAACTGAAAAGTCAGATCAAATAAGTCAAAAATCACAGAACAAAGTGGAAATCCATCTTAAAGAATAAGACGATTAAGAAGTTTTTCTCAAACTTGGTCACAATTCACATCGATCTTTTAGAAGGATGGAAAATAAAAAGAACACTCTTATCAACATGAAATCGTTAGATGGAAAAATAATCTTGTGCGATACAAATGAAATCTCAAATGTAATTTTACAGATTACGTACCTTTTCGTACCCATACATAACTTTTTTTTCATACTCTGAATTTGAGAAAGTATTCATTCACATCGGGAAATGTAAATTTGAAGCCCATACAACCTTGTAAACACCTGAAATTAAGAAGTTTTCGTAACGTCCAACTCGACACTTTTCTTCATCAGGACCGAAGGTTAATTTTGTCACTCGAGACTAAAAAAAAAAAAAAAAAACAACAGATCAATAGGAGGATGGAAAACGAGCTTAATAGGTTTTTATTTTATACATAGCAGTGAAATCAATTCATATCAAAAAAATAAGTAATAATAAAAATGATATTTTCACAGTGTGAAAATATAAATGATATTTTCGCAGTGTGAAAAATAGCATGACCTTGTTATTTCACAGTAGCAACCCGGACTACTTTTCTCGCCAAAATTCATATATGTTATCTATAAAATAATTCTGTAAAATACCTTGAAAAAGCATTCTTTGAACTGTAAAAATGCTGTAGATCTATTAAAAATGGCGATCTGTTTATGGTTTGCAACTGACAGTTGTGACGTATTAGCCAAGTCAAAAACTGTGACGTAAGATCCGATTGATCAATTACAGTAAGGGTCCTAAAATATTATCAAATAAAAAGAAAATTACTTTTTTTCGATAAATATCAAAAATATTTATCTCGTGTGTTGAAAACATCAGAATTTTCACTCGTGCTTCGCACTCGTGATAATTCTGATATTTTCAACACACTCGATGAAATATTTTTCGTATTCATCTCAAAAAAGTAAATATCCTCTATTTCATTATTGCATAAAAGGACGGATACATGATGAAGTGATCGAGATGCGAGTATTTCTTGAAGCTGGATTTTCCACCTATAAAAAAGACCTCGAACATGGCTGCTGAATGGGTATGCAGAAGACATTACTATATTTACATTTCCAGTGTAAAGCCTAATGTATACCTATAGAAAACAGTGTAGTTCATACTTCCATGAACACATCTAGTCACGTGATTTTCAGTGACGTCAAGCGACGTCAGTCTAAATCATGGTTCTCTGCGATCTGATTGGGCGTTGGCGTCGTCAACGCTGTAGAAAAACATTGTGTTGATGTTTTTCAGCTTTAAAAGTTTGTCCTATAGGCAGTTTTTCGCCAAGTGATGATTCGTAAAGAATATAAATATAAGAAATAAACTTAATTTTTCTGCTGTTCATAAAAGTATGAACGACAGCGGGTCGCTAGCAAAGATTGCACGCGACCCACTGCGTTCATACTTCCATGAGCAGCAGAAAAATAAAATTCATTTCTTAAATAACACAGCCGTGTGATATAGTGCATTTTTCACATTATCACCGAAATGGCTACTTTTCTGATGAAAATGTTTGGTATTTTTCTTAACTATACTGCAAACATAGGTTGCCGGTACTTGTAAGAACCGCCTCATTGTTATTGGTGCTCGTTAGAAGCTCTTTGTTTTCTTATTTATACTCTGAACATAGGTTATGGGTGCTCGTTAGATTAGAACGAGTACCAACAACCTATGTCTTGGAGCAGAAAAAAATGCCCCGTAAACCCTAGTTTTTATCCATATAAGGTGGGGCATTTCACGGACTTGTTCACGTGATGCCAAGACTCCAATCAATGACAGCACTGTTCGATCGATTTTCTCTGAGAGTAGTCTTAGAAAATGGTCCAGAACTGTGTCCATTGACACCAAAATCACTTTATTCTAAGCCAACAGTGCAGACCAAGATCGGTCGCCGCGTTCTAATCTGGATCTACATTGTTTACAAAGGTATGAGTTATCGCGTTCAACAGGACAAGAGTTAAACAGGTTTTTTTTGTTGTGTATTCCTTGCTTCCAAATGATAACCCTTTCAAGAACATATTAATAGGGGTGCCCTCTGCAAGATTCCCCTGTAATTAATCACAGAAAATATTTATTTTATTATGTCTTGTACTGATTTATATTTTACACGAGTTTACTGATAATGCCATTTTTATATGAAATAAATGAAGAAAGCGATGCCACTGATGAACTTCTTGTAACCCTAAAGTCTGCTTTAGATAATGCAGTTAGAACAACAATGGATTATTTGCAGGGGCGTAGTTAGTTCGCAAACCAAAGAAAATATTAAAAATAATAACTCTTACAGGAATTTGGGGAGCAAATTATTTCCTGTAAGTGCGGTCCCCGTGGCAAAGGAGGAAACTTTGCTAGCTAATAAATAGTGTTGCGTATATCCTAGACACATACAGTTCTTGTTCTTCTTCTTCTCCTTCACATCATCTTTTTCTTCTTATTTTTCTTCTTCCTCTTCTTCTCTCTGCTTCTTCTTTTTAGCTCACCTGTCACGTAGTGACAAGGTGAGCTTTTGTGATCACTTTTTGTCCGTCGTCCGTCCGTCCGTGCGTCCGTCTCGTGCGTCCGTGCGTCCGTAAACAATTTCAAATAAGTATATCTCTAATACCCCATGGTCAATCTTGATCAAATTTCATGAGAAGCATCATCAGGAAGGGGGAAAGGCTGCATAAGGTTTTTGGGCAGATGAGATGGGAATTGTGGTTGCCATGGAAACATATAGCTCCCATAGACTTACAATGGGAAAAAATTAAAATATCTTCTCTGAAACCACAGGGCCCAGAGCTTAGATATTTAGCATGTATTAACGGCCAGTGGTCACCTACATAATTCCTGCCAATCATGCCCCTGGGGTCCAAATTGGCCATGCCCCGGGGCCCCTTCGCTCCCATAGACTCATAATGGAACAAAAAGCTTAAAAAATCTTCTTCTCGGAAACCACAGGGCCCAGAGCTTAGATATTTAGCATGTAGCAATGGCAAGTGGTCACCTACATAATTCCTGCCAATCATGCCCCTGGGGTCCGAACCGGCCACGCCCCGGGGCCCTTTAGCTCCTATAGACTCAAAATGGAAAAAAGCTTCAAAAATCTTCTTCTATGAAACCACAGGGCCCAGAGCTAAGGTATTTGACATGTAGCAACGGCAAGTGGTCACCTACATAATTCCTGCCAATCATGCCCCTGGGGTCCAAATTGGCCACACCCCGGGGCCCCTTAGCTCCCATAGTCTCATAATGGAAAAAAAAAGGTTCAAAAATCTTCTTCTCTAAAACCACAGGGTCCAGAGCTTAGATATTTAGCATGTAGCAATGGCCAGTGGTCACCTACATAATTCCTGCCAATCATGCCCCTAGGGTCCAAATTGGCCACGCCCCGGGGCCCCTTCGCTCCCATAGACTCATAATGGAATGAAAAGCTTCAAAAATCTTCTTCTTGGAAACCACAGGGCCCAGGGCTTAGATATTTAGCATGTAGCAATGGCCAGTGGTCACCTACATAATTCCTGCCAATCATGCCCCTGGGGTCCAAATTTGCCACGCCCCGGGGCCCCTTCGCTCCCATAGACTCATAATGGAACAAAAAGCTTCAGAAATCTTCTACTCGGAAACCACAGGGCCCAGAGCTGAGATATTTGGCGAGTAGCAACGGCAAGTGGTCACCTACATAATTCCTGCCAATCATGCCCCTGGTGTCCAAACGGGCCACGCCCCGGGGCCCTTTAGCTCCTATAGACTCATAATGGAAAAAAAACATTCAAAAATCTTCTTCTCTGAAACCACAGGGCCCCGAGCTGAGATATTTGGCATGTAGCAACGGCAAGTGGTCACCTACATAATTCCTGCCAATCATGCCCCTGGGGTCCAAATTGGCCACACCCAGGTGCCCCTTAGCTCCCATAGACTCATAATGGAAAAAAAGCTTCAAAAATCTTCTTCTCTGAAACCACAGGGCCCAGAGCTTAGATATTTAGCATGTAGCAACCGCCAGTGGTCACCTACATAATTCATGCCAATCATGCCCCTAGGGTCCAAATTGGCCACGCCCCGGGGCCCCTTCGCTCCCATAGACTCATAATGGAACAAAAAGCTTCAAAAATCTTCTTCCCAGAAACCACAGGACCCAGAGCTTAGATATTTAGCGTGTAGCAATGGCAAGTGGTCACCTTCATAATTCCTGCCAATCATGCCCCAGGGGTCCAAACGGGCCACGCCCCTGGGCCCTTTAGCTCCTATAGACTCATAATGGAAAAAAGCTTCAAAAATCTTCTTCTCTGAAACCACAGGGCCCAGAGCTGAGATATTTAGCATGTAGCAACGGCAAGTGGTCACCTACATAATTCCTGTCAATCATGCCCCTGGGTTCCAAATTGGCCACACCCCGGGGCCCCTTAGCTCCCATAGACTCAAAATGGTAAAAAAGCTTCAAAAATCTGCTTCTCTGAAACCACAGGGTCCAGAGCTTAGATATTTAGCATGTAGCAATGGCAAGTGGTCACCTACATAATTCCTGCCAATCATGCCCCTGGGTTCCAAATGGGGGACGCCCCGGGGCCCCTTCGCTCCCATAGACTCATAATTGAACAAAAAGCTTCAAAAATCTTCTACTCGGAAACCACAAGGCCCAGAGCTTAGATATTTAGCATGTAGCAACGGCAAGTGGTCACCTACATAATTCTTGCCAATTATGCCCCTGGTGTCCAAGCGGGCCACACCCCGGGGCCCTTTAGCTCCTATAGACTCATAATGGAAAAAAAAGCTTCAAAAATCCTCTTCTCTGAAACCACAGGGCCCCGAGCTGAGATATTTGGCATGTAGCAACGGCAAGTGGTAACCTACATAATTCCTGCCAATCATGCTCCTGGGGTCCAAATTGGCCACACCCCGGGGCCCCTTAGCTCCCATAGACTCATAATGGAAAAAAAAAGCTTCAAAAATCTTCTCTGAAACCACAAGGCCCAGAGCGCAGATATTTAGCATGTAGCAACGGCAAGTGGTCACCTACATAATTCCTGCTAATCATGCCCCTGGGGTCCAAACGGGCCACCCCCGGGGCCCTTTGGCTCCTATAGACTCATAATGGAAAAAAGCTTCAAAAATCTTCTTCTCTGAAACCACAGGGCCCAGACCTCAGGTATTTAACATGTAGCAATGGCAAGCGGTCACCTACATAAATCCTGCCAATCATGCCCCTAGGGTCCAAATGGGCCAGGCCCTGGGGCCCCTTAGCTCCCATAGACTCAAAATGGAAAAAAAAACTTCAAAAATATTCTTCTCTGAAACCAAAGGGCCCACAGTTTAGATATTTAGCATGTAGCAAGGGCAATTGGTCACCTACATAATTCCTGCCAATCATGCCCCTGGGTTCCAAATGGGCCACGCGCCTGGGCCCCTTTGCTCCCATAGACTCATAATGGAAAAAAGCTTAAAAAATCTTCTTCTCTGAAACCACAGCGCCCAAAGCTTAGATATTACGCACATAGCAATCGCAAGTGGTCACCTACATGATTCCTGCCAATCATGCCCCAGGAATCCAAAAGGGCCACGCCCCGGGGCCACTTAGCTCCTATAGACTCATAATGGAAAAAAAGCTTAAAAAATCTTCTTCTCTGAAACCACAGGGCCCAGAGCTTAGATATTTAGCATGTAGCAATGGCAAGTGGTCACCTACATTAATCCTGCCAATCATGCCCCTGGTGTCCAAATGGGCCACACCCTGGGACCCCCTTAGCTCCCATAGACTCATAATGGAAAAAAGACTTCAAAAATCTTTTTCTCTGAAACCACAGCGCCCAGAGCTTAGATATTTAGCATGTAGCAACGGCAAGTGGTCACCTTCATATTTCCTGCTAATCATGCCCCTTGGGTCGAAATGGGCCACGCCCCGGGGCCCCTTAGCTCCCATAGACTCATAATGGTTAAAAGCTTCAAAAATGTTCTTCTCAGAAACTGTGAAGCACAGAACTTAGATATTTAGTATCTAGCAACATAAAATAGCCAGCTACATAAATCCAGCTAACCCTGCCCCTGGGGTCAAAATTGGCCTCGCCCCAGCTCATCACCTCCAATAGACTTATAATGGAAAAAAACTTAAAAGATCTTCTTCTATGAAACCATAAGGCCCAGAGCTTAGATTTTTAGTATGTAGCAACATCAAGTGGCCACCTACATAAATCCTGCCAGTTATGCCCCTGGGATCCAAATTGGCCCCACCCCAGGGCTCTTTAGCTTCCATAGACTTAAAATTGGAGAAACTTCAAAAATCTTCTTCTCTGAAACCACAGGGCCATTATAATGAAAAAAAAAAAAACAACAACTTAAAATGGGGAAAAAATCTTCTCTGAAACCATAAGTCCCAGAGCTTAGGTATTTAGCATGTAGCAATGTCGAGTGGTCGCCTACATGAATCCTGCCAATCATGCCCCTTGGGTCCAAATCCTGTGGCCCCTAAACTCCAACAAACTTATAATGGAAAAGGCTTCAAACATCTTCTTTGAAACCATGAAGTACAGACCTTAGATATTTAGTATATAGCAACACAAAATGGTCGCCTACATAAATCCTGCCAACCATGCCCTTTGGGTCAAAATTGGTCCAGCCCCAGGGCTCATTAGCTCCTATAGACTTAAACTGGAAAAAACTTAAAAGCATCATTTTTCTCCAAAACCATAAGGCACAGATTTTGTTTGATTTGTGGTTTTACTTCCCCATCAACACTGTATAGGTCATTTTGGAGATGTCTCTTCCAATTTTGTGGGACTTTTACCAGACATTGAGATGAAATTACATCTCAAGCCCTGTTGCCCAATGAAACCAGTAGGGTTTATAAGCATGGACACCGCTTTGCCTGAGCTTAGATATTTAGTATGTAGCAATGTCAAGTGGTCTCCTACACTAATGATTTTCTGGTACACAGGTGAGCGATATAGGGCCATTGGGCCCTCTTGTTCTTCTTCTTCTCCTTCCTCTTCTTTTTCTTCTACGTCTATATTTTACGTTTGTAATGTATACGCAAGTGCGTATCTGCGTACAGGTAGCTACGCCCCTGATTTGCCCTGTCTGATTCGAACACGGTCTTCAATCTCTCGAGGATTCGTCTCCCATATTCTTTACGAAAACACGCCTATACAAATACATTGAAAACTTTACCGCCGAAAAATCGTTTTTTTTTTTTTTTTTTTTTGTTGTTTTTTTTTTTAAGTGAAAAATCGTGATATTTTTCGTATTTCTGCCCGAAATCGAGGCGGTTCTAAAGAGTACCCACAATCTATATTTTGGAACATAAATAAGAAAAATAAAGTTTACCCTTTTAAACCCCAGTTTTACTATATAAAACTGGGGTTCAATGGGGTCAAAATAATATAGGCGTGTTTTCATGATGTTCAGTAATAAAACACAGTGAAACTTCAATAACTCGAACGCGGATAACTCACAACCATGGTTAATTCGATTCCACCCTTAAGGGGAATAGGTACAACTTCAGGGGAGACAACTCCTGCAAAAGTTTTTTGTCTCCCATGTCAATAGGGGTCAACTCTTAAAGGAAAGAATTTGCTCTATTTTTCCGTCGGACATAGTTTATAGAAAAGCGAACAGGAAGTCCGGAAAGTTGTCTCCTTTGAAAATGGCGGACAAATCTGCCAGGTGTTCCCATTCCCCTTTTAAGCTTCAGGGATCAGTTAATCGCAGTACTTTTTTGTCAGAGCCACATATAGTTTTTGAATCGTTATCGACAACTCCTGGAGAAAACGATAACTTCTGTTTTGGTTTCAAAGTGCTCCACACATGCTCATTCAAACCAGAATACCAAAGAAATACTTCTCCTTTTGCATAGACTGATAACAGCATCATTCCACTTACCCCACCCACCATTTTACATACAAAAAGCATGACTATACAAAAAAGCATGACTCCACGTCACTTTGACAGATCCTGTAAATTTACTCCGAAAACACCAGTACTTGGCACCTGTTGAAATGTCGTGCACACTCAGTCATATGCAAAGAAATAATCA
Source organism: Lucinisca nassula (assembly GCA_963580285.1). Lineage (NCBI taxonomy): Eukaryota > Metazoa > Mollusca > Bivalvia > Lucinida > Lucinidae > Lucinisca > Lucinisca nassula. The sequence continues at coordinate 74,550,135 of OY757016.1, forward strand.
GAAACGTATACCACAGCCAGTAAACTTTTTCTGGAATCCGCTTTGAAAAACAGCCACTTTTTAGTGCCAAAGCTACCTTCGTGAATTCAGATATGCCGCTGCACCTTGAACTTGCACAGCATCCAGACAGCTGGAGTGTTAGTTTCGTATTCCATTTCATAAAAGTACAGATACTCAGCAAACAGGCCCACATTGGCAAAAATATCCACATATCACAAATTTTAAGAGCAACCATGCCACTACTGCATTATTGATCCTATTTCTATAATAATACGACCAGCCATGAGATTTTGGGTCCAAATGGGGTCCATAACCGAAAATGAGTTTTTGCCATTTTCTGATAGCTTAATAATACTGAAGTGCATATTTGAAATTTCAGATGAAAACATTGCGCGGTATACGAGATATAGGTCTTTATAGACTGACCCTGAATATGCGAAAATTGCATTTTCAGTCGTTTTAGATGTATATTTGCTAGTGATTCTTGACTTCAAAGCCTCATTAAGCATTCAGAGAAAACAAAATATCAGCAAATCATACTTTCACACAATTATTTATTCACCCAGTAGCAATCATTCGTTACATATTTGTTGGGAAGAATTCTGTTGCCATGGCAACAAATTTAAAATCCTTAATTTTTTCGAACACAATACTCTTGAAGAGCTAGACATAAATTTTCTCATTAAATCTAAATCAAAGAAATGAAAAAATGCATTGCTAAATCCAATTAAAGATCATGTAACAATAATCATTGCAACCATTGCCAGATAGATCAGCTTTGCTGGGATACAGAGTAGCCCACCTACCTACATTATAATTATGTGTGTATGTCACCAACATCAATTTGTTTGAATGCTATCCAAGGATTGGACTGTATTATTTACTTTAACTGCAAAGTCTGGCTTATGAGAGCAGACTTTTTAACACACCATTGCTACATTCAAGGTCATTGTGAAATGAATGATTTCATGATGGCTAATAAAAATATGAATTCCATATCAAAATAATAATAATGATAATAGTAATATTAAAACACAGAAAATTAACGCACAATCCTTTACTTGTTCGACAAAATTGTCTGTACATAATTGCAATTATAGCAAAATTTTGTATTGTAAATAAATCACTAATCTGCATTAAATAGTGGCATACATGTAATTAATAAGTATTTTGTCAGATTACCCCACCCACCAACATATTACTAGTATTATCATGATTTGGGATTTATAATCGCAGAATGAAGTAAAGATGACATTTACATCCTTGTGTGAGTATGTGTGCAATTGTGTGTGTGTGCAAATTGAACAAATTTAAAGCTAATAGCATCTCCCTGTCATGGACATCCTTGCAAGACAAACTTTACATAACGACAGCTCCCATCAGGGCTAAGAGAAATAGACTGGCTACATTCTGCCTACCTGACGTAACATTAGCACAAGTTTGTAAAACGCTAAGAAGGTCTTAGCTTGCCTAGGCAAAGTGGTTATAGTGAGATTGTTCTGCATATAACCCCTAGCAGTTTGTTTATGCAGAGGGCTTGATATGTCATTTCTTCTCAATGCCGGGTAAAAGTAATTGGTAACAATGTTTCCAAAATGACATAAATAGTGTTGACAAGGTTGTATAACACAATCACAAACAAACAAACAAAAGCTTTATACAGAGAATAAGGGTTATAAGGGTATCTGTTATTTAAACTAACATAATTATGGATACTTGGAAGAATTGCCTCAGTGAGGTATTTCTATCTTGCATGATACAATCTTGCTATGTAGCACAGATAAGAAAGCTATACCAACATTTCGATAGAATAATGTCCTTCTGTGGGACAGTTAGGAGGACATTATCTCACATGGGCCTATCATTTAAATATAATGAGGTATAACCTTGCCATAAAATCAAATCAGTTATTCCATTCCATACATGTAGATGTTGTTGAATATTGTAAGAGCACGGGAGAGGGTGGCACAGCGACAATAAATATGTGGGCTCTACCAAGGTCATAGACAATTCCTAGTAAAAGTGAATACCGCCAGCCATTATTAATTTATAACTTTAATTATCTTTTTCTCTGAACAATAAAACTGTCATCTCATTTTCGGAGTAAAATTACATTGCAATATTTGACGCAGGCAAAACCGTAAAATTTTAGTGATACTTTATGCAAACAAAATTAAAGTGCTCATAAATTAACATCACCAAACATGACCAGTACTAGCAGCCAAATCAAAACGTGCAGTTGCTCCTGTATTCGCAGTTCCAGCAACAGAAACAAACACATGAATATAGTGTCAAACATTTATTTCGTTTATAATCACTAAATGTGATTGGTGTTGTTTTGCCACGCCCATCAGGGCTTGAAGAAATATACGCGGCTGAATGGTGTATGCACTTCAGTGCTAAGCTGAAACAACCGAACATTTCAGTACTGGTAAGTTAAATGCTAAGGTATTTGTTTTCTCTAAATCGTAAGGAAAATGGTAACATAGGCAGGGTCTTTTCAAGATTATTTCACATATCGAACCGATCGTTAATCAATGGTGGGCGAAAACTGGAGTACCCGGAGAAAATTACTGACCTTCCGTTGCAGAGCTTGGTGTCTGAAATGTGAGCCGGACTAGAACTCAGTACCATATTTACTTGATGCTACATACGTGTAAGAGACTGAATCTCGATTTTAAAATCTGTTAGCCTGGTCTTCATTCTACCAACCTACAAGTCTGAATACATCCAACTTATGGGAGTATAGAATTCCAATAACCCTTGAATTGAAAGTGGTGCATATACGTGTACATATATAAGATGTTTCTAGTAACATTTATCAGAGTGTCTTGCCAAAGGACACGACATTTCCGCACCTCAGGAGCAACTTCTTTCCTTTAAGAAATCAACACATTATTTATTATTTGATTGCACCAAAGGCTCTCATAAACTTATCCGAGGTGCTGATTTTGACATAATGTGGTCTTACACTATACCGCTAGCCTATTGCAAAAACCTGGATAGAAGTGGCTGAAAAGGAGGGGCACGTTCGTGTTAACAAATTTGATATAAAGGAGGCAAATTAGACTTCCCTGTATGTGTCCTGTAATGCCAAAATGTACTTTGGAGATCTGCTGTTGGTGCCAACATAGTCCTTTGTATAAAACCTTCTGAATCAAGGGAACTATTAAAACCGAACCGCGAGCAAGTGCAAATAAATTAGCCTATCAGAGTTGATCAGCAGAACACTGGTTCGATACCTGCCGGGTTCAGCAACATTCTTGCGTGGAGATTGGTCATGCTTTTGTTTGTTTTGTTTGATTTGAGGTTTAACGTCCCCGTCAACACTGTAAAGGTCATTTTTGAGACGTTGCTTCCAATTTTGTGGGACTTTTACCCGGCATTGAGATGAAATGACATCCCAAGCCCTGCCGCCCAATGAAACCAATACGGTTTATAAGCGATGACGGGCCGACTCGCATTGCTTTTCCTGGGCAAGCTTAGATCTTCTATGCTGTTTACTAGTACTCGTTTTCGGGTCGGTTTCAGCTCTGCGTGGAAGCATCATGTAGCCCATATATTTCTTCAAGCCCCGATGGGCGGGGGCCAGAGATTGATCATGCAATCGTTTCTACGGTCATTCTCTCACTTCCGCTTATTCGAGAAGGGCAGGTGTCAGTTTCTAGCGAAAGAATGTGCACTGTACTATAGTTAACAGCTTACGTATTAGCCTACCCAGGAAAAGTGGGGATAGGTGAACTGACCGGCTCAAAAATAACCTAGTTAGTTTTGACTGGGCCGTTAAACTCCAATACAAACAAACGAACAAATATCAGAGAAATACTTTTTTCGCACTTTTGGTGACCCATGTATATGGTGTTTGAGGCATGTAATTCTCGCAACAATCCTACAAAATTCGTATTTGAAAAAAAAAATAAAAAGAAAGCTGAAAAATAGGGATCTGGTCCGGACTCGAACCAGCGATCGCATTTTCGGAAGGAAGGTGCTCTGCCGACTGCGCTACTGGGGGTGGTAATAAAATAGACGATTTATAACTATATAGGTACAACGGCACGGCCAATTATCGGTCAAAATTCTTTTTCGTCATAGATGGATTCTGTTTGTGCATGGGTGATGCTTGGGCGGACCTCCGTCATGGGAGGGCTGGTTGAGCCCTGGGGTGGGATGTTAATTGGCCCCCTGCAATGGTCCAGTTTCGGCGATGAACGTTTGTTCAGTGCCTTAATTGGGTTGGGCGTGGGGATGCAATTGTGCCTCACTGTGGGGCTCGGTCAGCCTGCTTTTCTTTTTTTTTTTTTTTTTTTTTGCTTCCCCCCCCCCTCCCCCCCCCCCCTGCACTGGTCTAGTTTCGGCGATGAACGTTAGTTCGGTGCCTTATTTGGGTTGGGCGTGGGGATGCAATTATGCCTCACTGTGGGGCTCGGTCGGCCTGCTTTTTTTTTGTGTGTGTGTGTGTGTGTGGTGCCTTGCTGGTGTTGGGGGTGGAATTTGTCCGGGAATGGTTGGGGTAGAAGTGGAGGTGTTTTTTTTTTTTTTTCTTTCCTTCCCTTCCCTTCCAACAACTTGAATCGAGGGAAGATGTATGTTGGAGACTGGAGGAATGTATGTGGGGTCTAGGGGGCGTGACTGACACCTGTGGCAGTAGATTTGCGTGTCAGGCGAACAGTGATGGCCCTGATTAGTTGCCACATTGTGTTATTACTGGTCGTGGTTATCATTGTTTGCCTGACCGCATCCCGATGGTGGGATGCTGTACTTAACTTGTGCCTTATTTAATTGTTTTTTGACTAATCAGAATCAAGCTTTAGTTGTTTTACAGTATTTACAGAGTTTATTTTGAGATGTTGCTTTATTATTATAAATTGTGATTAATATGCTGCCACATGGTGGCCCATGATTGGAAATAAACTTTATTCTATTCTATTCTATTCTATTCTCGCATTCATATCATCCAAGTATGAAAAAAAAGAAGCGTCTTTTTACGGCGTAGCCGTTATGGTTTTGCTTTTGTCCTACATTTTTCGTTATTCCATTGGTCAATAAAACCACATGTCCAAGGAGATGACCATTTCATTGGTCAATGATTTGCATAAATAAATCTACTCAAAAATACGACAGTTTACTGAAGTTTTAACCTAGGAAATGTTTCGTTTTTTATGTAAGACATGAATGAAAAATATATACAGTTTCGGCTTGCTCACCGTCTTGTCCTTTGATGACCATACGTCATATGTATAATTGTGTTTCTAGTGAATTCTGTAACTGCTGCGGTGAATAGTTATTTTGACCTAATTTCACGTGGTTGGTCTATATAGCGAAAGGAACCATTTCGCGAAAGGAAGGTTCCTTTCGCGAAATGAAGAATTTTCTGCGAAAGGAATTGTTTGTTTGATTTGAGGTTTAACGTCCCCATCAACACTGTGTAGGTCATTTTGGAGACGTTGCTTCCAAGTTTGTGGGACTTTTACCCGACAATGAGATGAAATGACACCTCAAGCCCTGTTGCCTAATGAAACCAATAAAGAGATATAGCATGACAAAAACATGTAATAATCGCATTACAAATTGACAGATGTTTAATTTACAATATATGCTAAATAAAAGTTGCAGTGTATCATTTGTCTTCAGCATACTTTATGTCCTCCATTTTAACACAAAATGGACATTTTCGAATATCATTAATGTTATGTAAATTCTGAAAAGGAATAAGTGTAATTTGAGTTTTAATTAGGTGCACATAAGATCATGTTTCCGTCCGTTTGTCTGCTCGTCCGTTTGTTCGTCCGCCTATGCGTTTACGTTCACCATGGCGACAACCCTAAATGTTAACCCTAGAATTTGTGTTCAAAACAGTAAATGATAACGTTTTCTTATTTGTTGTGCATATACTTGAGATCATATGCTCTTGAAATGAGGTCATGCTTTTAACCTTGACCTTTTACACTGACCTTAGCTCAAACAGGCGGGACACCGCCCTCTGCAAAGCTACTTTTCCTCGCGTGACATCTGAATTGTTTGAATACAGTAAACCAGTTCATAGATAGACAATTGTTGCTGTCACTATTGTAGCTCATATTGCACGACCCGCAGAAAAAGCGACCGACTGAAGTTGATTTTCTAAGAGTGCCCTAAAATCACCGTGTCATTCTGTCAGTCTGTCTGTCCGTCCGTAACCCGTTTGTGAAAATTGGTGATAGTGACTTAACCGCTTGGAATATTTAAACAATTTTGGCATACTGATAGATATCAATGAGATCTAACCAATGAACTTACGAAATATTACATTCCATTTAGTAAAGCCTCGCCGAGGCGAAAAATGTGAAAATTTTCGAACTGCTTCTCCTCGGAAACCGTTGGGCCGATTGAAGTCAAATTTCATATGGAGCCTCTATGGGATGGGGGAAACCAAAATTTGCTCATGGGGTCCAGGTCACATGACCAAAATGGCCGCCAAGCCATATATGGCCTGTCTGTCTGTCCGTCCGTAACCCGTTTGTGAAAATTGGTGATAGTGACTTAACCGCTTGGAATATTTAAACAATTTTTGGCATACTGATAGTATCAATGAGATCTAACCAATGAACTTGCGAAATATTACATCCATTTAGTATATCCTCGCCGAGGCGAAAAATGTGAAAAATTTCGAACTGCTTCTCCTCGGAAACCGTTGGGCCGATTAAGGTCAAATTTCATATTGAGCCTCTATGGGATGGATGAAACCAAAATTTGCTCATGGGATCCAGGTCACATGATCAAAATGGCCGCCAAGCCATATATGGTAAAAACCCTTCAAAATAGTCTTCTCCAGAACCACTTGGCAGATTTCCACGAAACTTGATAAATAGCATCTGGGACGTAGGCCCATCATAAATTGCAAAAATGGTGACCCTGGGTTGACCTTGACCTTCTTTGTGCCTAGGTCAAACTTTGACACATATGCTTTTGTATTGGAAAAGTGAGAATTCATTTTATCCTGCAAACGATTCAGAATACAGTATTAGATATATTTTTGCTCCTTACGATAAGGCGCATTTATTGGGAGAACAGTTTTAGGTCCAGGTCACACGACCATATATGGTAACACTCATAAAGCTAAAAGCATCCGGCGGGTCGTGCACTTCAGCTGAAGCACTGGTTTCTAAACAACCTTCCTATTAAATCTACGCTGCATATCTTTTTTAAAGATATTTCTTGTTATTTTTACTAATACTATGCAAACTTTATAATTTACAAAATAAAATGCTCTTGTTTAAAGTATTATTAGCAACAGGTGCGTCATAAATTAATTACGTCAGCTATGACGTCGCGATTTATTCACGTTTTCTCGGAATGACGTAATGCCCCATTTGGGCACAAAATCTCATGACGCGTCACATATTATGTTGAAAAAGGTCCACCCTCAAATGCGAAACAGTCAACTAATGCCTTAAGTTTGGAAGTGTTCTTTGCCTTAAGTTTGGAAGCGTTCTTTGGTTTTCAGCCATTGGTGATCCAACAAGGTAAATTGGCTTATTTGTAATAAAAACAAATAACAAAGAGTTGACTTAAATACAAATTATTGCTTTCATAGCCCTAATATTGAAGGGCGGCCAAATGCAATTCGGAGAATTGCGCACATAGTCCGGATCCATAATGGTCGATGGTTTCTGCAGATGCCATTTGATAATACACAGCAATGTGGTTAACAGGGGTGTAAAGAGTGATGTTTGCTGTACAACATGTAACTGGTAGCACTGGCCCTAAATGACTGAATTTGTGAAAATGCGCCGTAAACATAAGAACCCACCCCAACCCCAAAATTTTCATAAAAAGACTAGGTCTGCAAAAATGGGATATTTCCGTTCTCAGGTGCTACTTTGTTTCTGATACAGTTATAGCACCATTTTCTGCCTGTTTGTTAGTTTATTTGTTTTGAAGTTAAACGTCCCCGTCAACATTGTAAAGTTCATTTTTTGACGTTTCCAGTTTTGTCGGACTTTTACCCGACATTGAGATAAAATGAGATCTCAAACCCTGTCGCCCAATGAAACCGATAGGGTTTATAAGCATGGACGGTCCGACTCGCACCGCTTTACCTAGGCAGGCTTAGATCCTCTAAGCGGTCGGTTTCAGCTCTGCGTGGAAACATCATGCAGCCCATCTATTTCTTCAAGCTCCGATGGGCGGGGGCCGGTGTTCTGCCTGTACTTCTCAGATATGTGATAAGTACCTTTTCCTCGTGCTGTCTCATATGTTCTGGTATTGTCCTACAAGCATTTGGAATATTTGATGTTTAATAAAGACAATGTTTTAGTAAAAGGACACAATAATGTTAAGTTACACGTGGAAATTTAACTCTTATAGTTCCAATAGCACTTGCAAACACTGGCACTTAATGAAACATTCGTGAACATCATCCCATCTATGACAAATAGAATTTTCCATTTAATAGTAGGTCCACACTCAATTTTAGAGTGGCCTGGTTTTTTTTCATTTTGGATTGTAAGTTTTGCCAATGTTGCCATTTATTTAAGCAAACAACGTATACACTGATCAGGCGCCGTATCCTGCAATGGTGGATTTGGGCTACCCTGTTTGACAATGTCATAATTATGGAGCGCTGGGCATATATGGGTCGGGAAATAATAATCTTTTGAATGTCTCCGTCTATCATTTTCATTGTATTATTAATTTTCCAAGGAAACAGAGCATGGTTTGCGACTCTGTTATTACAATTAATTTCAATATGGACAAAGGAGTATCTGCCTTCCGTGTGTCCATCCGTCCATCTGTCTGTCTGGCTGGCTGGCTGGCTGTCACACAATCATGATTTCAGTACAAATGTGGTGCTTTCATATCATTTTATGAAAAACAAACAAATAAATAAATAAAGCATGTCTATTATAGATAAGTCTACGGCCAGAGCGCATGAACCATAATTCTGGTTTATATACTTGTTAATTGCATTTCTAACAAAAACAACAACAAAACAGCAAAAACAACAATAAACAAAATAACCGTGTCCACACAGTAATTGCAAATCGTTCAAGAAAGTTCTGCGTCAATCAAGAAGTCTTTTCAATGTAAACTCGTGTCCGTACTGGAAGTTAGAAATCGTTCAAAAACAATTCGGCGTCAATCAAGAAGTCTTTTCAATGTAAACTCTGGCTGGCTGGCTGTCACACAATCATGATTTCAGTACAAATGTGGTGCTTTCATATCATTTTATGAAAAATAAATAAATAAAACATGTCTATTATACATAAGTCTACGGCCAGAGCGCATGAACCATAATTCTGGTTTATATACTTGTAAATTACATTTCTAACAAAAACAACAACAAAACAGCAAAAACAACAATAAACAAAATAACCGTGTCCATACAGTAATCGCAAATCGTTCAAGAAAGTTCTGCGTCAATCAAGAAGTCTTTTCAATGTAAACTCTTGTCCGTACTGTAAGTTTGAAATCGTTCAAGAAAGTTCAGCGTCAATCAAGAAGTCTTTTCAATGTAAACTCGTGTCCGTACTGTAAGTTAGAAATCGTTCAAAAAAAATTCGGCGTCAATCAAGAAGTCTTTTCACTGTAAACTCGTGTCCGTGCTGGAAGTTAGAAATCGTTCAAGAAAGTTCTGCGTCAATCAAGAAGTCTTCTCAAATGTAAACTCGTGTCCGTACTGTAAGAAATCGTTCAAGAAAGTTCAGCGTCAATCAAGAAGTCTTTTCAATGTAAACTCTTGTCCGTACTGTAAGTTTGAAATCGTTCAAGAAAGTTCAGCGTCAATCAAGAAGTCTTTTCAATGTAAACTCGTGTCATTACTGTAAGTTAGAAATCGTTCAAGAAAGGTCTGGCTCAATCAAGAAGTCTTCTCAAATGTAAACTCGTGTCCGTACTGTAAGTTAGAAATCGTTCAAGAAGGTTCTGCGTCAATCAAGAAGTCTTCTCTAATGTAAACTCGTGTCCATACTGGAAGTTAGAAATCGTTCAAGAAAGTTCTGCGTCAATCAAGAAGTCTTCTCAAATGTAAACTCGTGTCCGGACTGTAAGTTAGAAATCGTTCAAGAAAGTTCTGCGTCAATCAAGAAGCCTTCTCTAATGTACACTGGTGTCCGTACTGGAAGTTAGAAATCGTTCAAGAAAGTTCTGCGTCAATCAAGAAGTCTTTTCAATGTAAACTCGTGTCCGTACTGTAAGTTTGAAATCGTTCAAGAAAGTTCAGCGTCAATCAAGAAGTCTTTTCAATGTAAACTCGTGTCTGTACTGTAAGTTAGAAATCGTTCAAGAAAGTTCTGCGTCCATCACGAAAACATGCCTATATAATTTTGACCCCCTTGAACCCCACTTTTATGTAGTAAAACTGGGGTTTCCAGGCGTATACCTTATTTTTCTTATTCCTGCTCTAAAATATAGATTGTGGGTACTCATTAGAGCCGCCTTGATGAGGCGGTTCTAACGAGTGCCCACAATCTATATTTTGAGCAGAAATAAGAAAAATATCACAATTTTTCATCATAAAATTTTCATTTTACGGCGATAAAGGTGGCAATGTGTTTGAATAGGCGTGTTTGCGTAATGCAATCAAGAAGTCTTCTCAAATGTAAACTCGTGTCCGTACCAAGTTCAAGGTCAAGGGTAGAAGTGTCAGCATCAGAAAGTCGGAGATGAAAGAGTTTACATGTTTGAAATGTTACACGAGCAAAAATGAAAATAACAGAAAATAAAAAAAAGATACAATCAAAGAACTTTCTACTATGTTTACGATTGATCTCTTGTAGCCTTTCGAGACGACACAAAATGACCTACAAGAGTTGATGTGTTGTTAAACCAAAAACAATCAATCAATCTTGCAATCTTTGACGCCCAACGACATAATCGCATATGAATGTGATATAGAGTTCTCTTTTATTAGGGCCCCGCACTGAAAGTGTGGGTGCCCTATAGTAATCACTGTCCGTCCGTCTGTCTGTCTGTCTGTCTGTCCGTCTGTCCGTCCACAAATTTTTTTATCCTCCATAACTTTCTTATTCCACTGAAAGTGTGGGTGCCCTATAGTAATCACTCTGTCCATCCGTCTGTCTGTCCGTCTGTTCGTCTGTCCGTCCACAATTTTTTTTATCCTCCATAACTTTCTTATTCCTGGATGGATTTAAATATTACTTGGCAGAAATGTTAACCATAATGTGATGGAGTGTTGCGCGCAAGACTCAGGTCCGTACCTCAAAGGTCAAGGTCATACTTAGAGGTTAAAGGTCAAAAAAGGGTCTTTCCTGTGTCCAATTAATAACTTTGTTATTATTCCTGGATGGATTTAAATATTACTTGGCAGAAATGTTAACCATAATGTGACGAAGTGTCACACGCAAGACCCACAGCCGTACCTCAAAGGTCAAGGTCATACTTAGAGATAAAAGGTCAAAAAAGCGTCTTTTTTATTGTGTCCAATCCATAACTTTCTTATACCTGGATGGATTTAAATATTACTTAGCAGAAATATTAACCATAATGTGACAGTGTGCCGTATAGTAATGCCCTGTCTGTCCGTCTGTCCGTCCATCCGTCCGTCTGTCCATCTGCCCGTCTATCCATCAACATTTTTCATGTTTACAAACTGAAGCTGAAGTTATTGACAGTTGCCATATACATGTAGTAATACCCTTTTGTTTTTAATTCATAACTTACAAACAGTCAAATGCATCAACTTCAAACTTAAGATGTATGGTCACAATATCATTACACAATTACATGGCAACCGACGTAACTCTAGCTACAATACTCTAAGAGTAATAGCCCTTTGAAAAAAAAAATCCAACTCCTCTGATGGCACTGCCGGGGCCCTAGTCAGTTTCACTGACAGTTCTAGTTGGATAAAGGAAGACAAAATGTCATTCTTGGATCGCTTGTTTGCTAATCTTAGCACAATTGTTTTACATGACTTTTTTATATGACGTCGCGTCTGAGAGTGTAATAACGTCATGTAATATTTTCGATAATCCACTAGTGGATTAAATATGCAAATTAGCTAGATACGTCCCGTAACGTTACATGTACGACGTCCTTAACGACGTCGCGTTTACTAATGGCGGAATATTGATATTTTTGTAAACAATCGTGAATAAAATGCGTTTTAAATGGCATATGATAAATAGATTCTTGCATTCGTGCTCATGTATTATTGAATTTATTAAACTCGTCGAGGAAAAGGGATAACATGCTCGGCAAAGCCTCGCATTTCATCCCTTTTCCTCAACTCGTTTTATAAATTCAATAATACATGAACACTCATGTAAGATCCTCTATATCATTGATTTGTAAGAAATCCAGGTAGCGGTTATAAGTAGACAATAGCCGCGTTATTCTTGTTCATGTTGCGTAAGAGGGTTATCTAAATAGAGAATATCGGATCCGGGTCTTATGATATCAAGTTTATCAGGCAAGACTTCAAGAACGCTTGTAGAATCGCAACGCGTTTTACATCTTTTAATGTAAGGCTGTTGACTTCGTTTATATGAACATTAAATATCAGAAAGGCCTCTAAAGGAGCAGTCTCTATAAGGCTATTTTCATGGCCACAACCGATTTCCTTTAAACTTTGTAACTTCAAATTGGTACATATTGGCTGTCTAATGGTGAATTTTTAGACTCTTTGGTCCACTGGTCTTTGCTGTATACACTATTAAAGTGGGTGGGGTAATGTCACCCCATCAAGGGTATACCAACAAAAATGCTATTATTTGTGTTCAAAGTGCATGACTGGAGGCGATGTTTGCCGTATGCTTACTACCCTTTTAGGCATAACAACCGATGATAACAGTCTTATAAATATCAAACAAGAGAAGAGTTTATACGCACTTGTAAGTTTTACCCAAATATCAGTAATTTTTATTCCCCAACTTTACGAAAAACCACAACACCTTTACAGTTTTCAACTTATTTCAAAGATCTTTCATAAATATAATGTTGATGTAATAGTCATTCTAGGTATATGTCAGAATTATTGTTAGTTCATAAAACTTAAAGAGTTTAACCTGCCCCTGAAATTGGATTTTATCCATTTTTTAAATCAGAGTGCATGTATCCGTTTGTAGTACTCACAACTTCATTTGGAAGTGAATAAACCGATTCCATGAAATATAATCAAATAGATGTGGACAAGGAAGTCATTTGATTTAATAGTGCATGCCAGCAAGCACATGAGCACAACATCCCACGGTACGAGCACCACTTCTTCACTAACAGTACCATCCAGTCATTGGGTTCAGTCCTTGTGGTCCAAACACATTGCAAAACGAGCAAACAATCCTTACATAGCCGCCAACATATGGTATTTTACTAGTGGATATTTTGTTGCTAAGGCCTTCCACTTTGTAATTCTCCCATTAGCAGCTGATTCGACAACCTATCTCAACTTGTACCTAGCCTTGAATCATTCGCCTCTTCAGTCGTATATTGCTTCTGAGATTTGGTTAGGAAGTGAAGCATATGAGAATTGATTTCATAACCCTTTAGTATTTCTCTAACATCCCTGAATCATACATCAACTTTTGCAAATGTCCTATTTGGGGATTCAAATTCTGATGTTGCAATCGCAGTGGCTGATGGAACATACATATATCTTGAGAAGAGTGGAAACTACTCATTTCAGAGAAGATATTATTCCGTACATAAAGGACAGCCTTTGCTGAAACCTATGATGCTTGTTGCCACTGATGTTGACTGTGATGGGACCATATCTTGCAGATGGGAAAAACACAGATGCTAAGATTACCGAACACATGTTAAAGACTAATGCAGAAAATATTACTGACTGGTTTGAAGAAGATGATGTTTTGGTTGTAGACCGTGGCTTCAGGGATGCTATAGAAATACTAAAGGATTTTGAAATCAGTTCTCATATGCCTCACTTCCTAAACAAATCTCAGAAGCAACATACGACTGAAGAGGCAAATGAGTCAAGGCTAGTTACAAAGGTGAGATGGGTTGTCGAATCAGCTAATGGGAGAATTAAAAAGTGGAAAGCCCTTAGCAACACAATGCCCAATAGTCAAATACAATATGTTGGCGACTATGTAAGGATTGTTTGCTCATTGTGCAATGCATTGAGACCACCTTTGGTAACAAGCAAAGATTCAGGCAAAGTAATTGCTAGAAGAATGATGGCCCTAGCAAAAACTCCAAATACCGGTAAGCTGCAGGATAAGGTTGTAACAAGAATTCCGCCGAAGGCTATGTCGCGCCTGTGGGGGCGCAAAGTCATCGAACCATGATATGTAGGTCAAGGTCAAACATAGATGCTTGCTCAAAAGATCCCATTCTCAAATGCAAGCTTGTACTAAGTATCAAGTATGAAGCTCTAATAATTCTTGAGAAATGAACTTAACCATTAGGGTGAACGCTATGGTGGTCACAATATTTTACAAAATCAGTGAACCATGAAATTTAGGTCAAGGTCAAATATATATGCTTGCATTTTAGTTGCCTTCCCCAGATTCAAGTTTGCACTAAATATCATTAATGAAGCGCTTATAAATCTTGAGAAATAAACTTGACCATTAGGGTGAATGCTAGGGTGGTCGCAATATTTTACAAAGTCAGTGAACCATGAAATATAGGTCAAGGTTAAATATGGATGCTTGCATTTAAGTTACCATCCGCAGATACAAGTTTGTACCAAGTATCATTAATAAAGCTCTTATATGTCTTGAGAAATAAACTTGACCATTAGGGTGAACGCTAGGGTGGTCGCAATATTTTTCAAAGTCAGTGAACCATGAAATGTAGGTCAAGGTCAAATATGGATGCTTGCATTCAAGTTGCCATCCACAGATACAAGTTTGTACCACATATCATTAATGAAGCTCTTATAGTTCTTGAGAAATATACTTGACCATTAGGGTGAACGCTAGGGTGGTCGCAATATTTTACAAAGTCAGTGAACCATGAAATGTAGGTCAAGGTCAAATATGGATGCTTGCATGTAAGTTGTCATCCCCAGATACAAGTTTGTACCAATTATCATTAATGAAGCTCTTATAGTTCTTGAGAAATAAACTTGACCATTTGGGTGAACGCTAGGGTGGTCGCAAATGACGCCTTGACGAACGGACGAACGAACGGACGGAAAACCGGGCGCCTATATCGCGCCATGCTAATAGCAGGCGCGACAAAAAATGGCTGGGATAAAAACCAGGTTATTTGAAAAAATATCGATGATGAGAAACTTGAGAATTTCCCAGAGATGACTGAGGATGAACTCAGGGATTTGAAACCAGCTGAAACAAGCCAAATCCTACACAGATGAACACTTTGAAGACAATGGATCATATGAAATAATGGCACACAAAGAAGAAGATGATGTTCTCAAAGCACAGATACGTTCTCGCCACACGTCTAATAAAACATATAACATGTGGGTTGAATATACACAAGGACTGAACCCAATCACTGGATGGTATTGTGGGTGCAGAAGTGGAGCTCGTACCGTGGGATGTTGCGCACATGTGGGTTCTGTTCTCTGGTATTTGGGATATTACCGGAACAAAACAGAAAATAGTGAAGCAAAACCAACACGGGAACATAATGATTTTGTTTATGATGCTGCTGTTG
The DNA here is from genome assembly GCA_963580285.1 of Lucinisca nassula. Classification (NCBI taxonomy): domain Eukaryota; kingdom Metazoa; phylum Mollusca; class Bivalvia; order Lucinida; family Lucinidae; genus Lucinisca; species Lucinisca nassula. The sequence continues at coordinate 74,565,720 of OY757016.1, forward strand.
ACACATGGAGTACATCTAGCGATTCAGAGGAAGATCAGTAAATTAACAAATTCTTAAACATGTCGTGAGACCATACAGGCTTATATTTAAGCACAGTATCAGTCTAAAATGAGGTTCCACAACATGAGCAAAGCCTGCTTTGGTGGTCGAAAATGTTTGACAGATGACAAATGTTCCATTTGCACCTGGAAATTAAGAGTTCATAAATAACCAAAAAAAAGGAAATACTAGCATGCACTATTAAATCAAATGACTTCCTTGTCCACATCTATTTAATAATATTTGCAAGGAATCGGTTTATTCACTTTCCAATGAAGTTGTGAGTACTACAAACGGATAAATGCACTCCGATTTTAAAAAATGGGTAAAATCCAATTTCAGGGGCAGGTAACTCTTTAAGTTTTATGAACTAACAATAATTCTGACATATACCTAGAATGACTATTACATTAACATTATATTTATGAAAGATCTTTGAAATAAGTTGAAAACTGTAAAGGTGTTGTGGTTTTTCGTAAAGTTGGGGAATAAAAATTACTGATATTTGGGTACAACTTACAAGCGCGTATAAACTCTTCTCTTGTTTGATATTTATAAGACTGTTATCACCGGCTGTTATGCCTAAAAGGGTAGTAAGCATACGGCAAACATCACCTCCAGTCATGCACTTTGAATAAAAATAATAGCATTTTTGTTGGTATACCCTTGATGGGGTGACATTACCCCCACCTACTTTAATAGTGTATACAGCAAAAACCAGTGGACCAAAGAGTCTAAAAAATCACCATTAGACAGTCAATATGTACCAATTTGAAGCTACAAAGTTTAAAGGAAATCGGTTGTGGCCATGAAAACAGCCTTATAGAGACTGCTCCTTTGGGATAGTTACGCCTTAATTATATACAATGACGTAATGCGCGGGTTCTAATGCTCTTTGACGTTACGTTATATATGTTGCTATGTGAAACAGATCTGAGATTCTTGCTTATGGAATTTATCAAAGTATGAAACTTTTGTTTCACCCAATCAAATCGCTCGAAATAATGGAGAATTGGAATTATCAAGAATTGTTTCATACTGACTCAAACTGCTGAAGAGAGATGCAGTGACTGAGCGGAACTGAGAAAGGGTATATTTATTCATGTTTATTATATACTGAAGATACCTTATGAAAAACAAGATGTGCTTGTGAAACACTGATGCCCCCGGACAGCGCATGTTAAATATGAAAGCAGTATCACTAAGCAATCGAAAGGTATAGCCAATGTTCAAGTCTTAAAAAAGTAGGTCAAGGTCACAAGGTAAAAAAAAATTATGGGATCGTTGGAAAGGTCTTGTGACACAGAATGCACATGTGAAATATGAAAGCCCTATCACTTACCAATCGAGTGAGTGAGTGTTCGAGCTTTACGTCCCACCAACAGCTAAGGTCATACGGATACGGGACCTCGATTTAAAGACTCGTCCGAAAGTCTGGAGAAGCCCGGGATCGATCCTGCGACCCCTGGTTTAAAGGCGAGTAGCGTAACCACTACACCACGGAGGCTTCTAAATCGAAATTCATGGCCAATGTTAAAGTTTAAAAAAGTAGGTTAACCGTCAAGGTCAAGGTTACGAGGTCAAAAATTATGGTACCACTAAGTAGGTCTTGTGAAAAAGAATACACATGTGAAATATGAAAAGCCCTATCTCTTACCAATCGAAAGTTATGGACAATGTTAAGGTTTTTAAAAAGTAGGTGAAAAGTCAAGGTCAAGGCCACGAGGTCAAAAATTATGGTACCACTAGAAAGGTCTTGTGACAAGGAATGCACATGTGAAAAATGAAAGCCCCACTACTTACCAATCGAAAGTGATGGCCAATGTTAAAGTTTTTAAAAAGGATGTCAAAAGTAGGTCAAATGTCAAGATCACGAGGTCAAAAATTATGGTACCATTAGAAAGGTCTTGTGACAAGGAATGCACATGTGAAATATGAAAGCCCTACCCCTTACCAGTCGAAAGGTATGGCCAATGTTAAAGTTTTTAAAAGGGAGGTCAAAAGTAGGTCAAATGTCAAGGTCACGAGGTCAATATTTATGGTACATCTTGAAAGGTCTTGTGACAAGGAATGCACTTGTGAAATTTGAAAGCCCTATCAGTTACCATTCAAAAGTTATGTCCAATGTTAAGGTTTTTGCGAACAGAGAAACTGATGGACAGACAGACCAAAAACCATATGCCCCCGAATCTTTGATTCCGGGGTCATAAAAATCATATCTCATCTTTGCTTGAGAGTAGAAATAAGATTCTTGCACACCAGACAAGGAAATCCGTGATTTTACTCTGGGATAGAAATTTATGTTCTGACCCTGGTGTTCCGACCCAGGCAACTAACATAAATGCGCTTCAATTCTATTCAACTGCCGGAACTACTTCCGCACTACTTTTATTTTGTAAACAATATATATGTGCGAGCTGTCAAAACTAACCGGAGATGTTGTGCAAGAAAAAGAATTCAATATGGGGTTCTGTTGAAGATGGGCGTTTCCAACCCTCGGGATGAACGTGCTGAGCGGAAACTCGACGTAGCCTCGGTTCCGCTCAGCACGGTCATCCCTCTGGTTGGAAACGCTAATCTACAACAGAACCCCATATCAGATTCTTATATTCTTGCACACCAGACAAGGAAATCCATGAGTTTACCCTGGGATAGAAATTTATGTTCTGACCCTGGTGTTCCGACCCAATATCGAATATTCCAACGTGTTTGATAAATGTACTGGTTGAATACGACCTCGTATGCGCCGTCGTTAAGGTTGACGTCATGCACGTTACGTGACGTCACTAAACATTCCTGTAGTGGCATCACAATATGGCGGACGTTGGTAACCGAAGTGACTGCAGCATTAAAAATCCGCGCTAAAAATGGAAGGTATGCAAGAAAATGAATCCTATATTGTTGATAGAGGTGGATAGAAAAATCCGTCCCTCGGGATCACTGTCCGGCATCACTCGGCAAGCCTCGTGATGCCGGACAGTGACCCTCGGGACGGATTTTCCCATCCACCCCTCACACTCATATAAGATTCTTATAATAAATATTGCTATGAACATTTTTGGAGACTCCTGGAAACCCGACTTTAACCCACATGAAGACATGAAGTGTGAAAGTGATGTAACCCACCAAAGAAATGTACTAATGAGAATATAAGAATCTTATATGGGTGCGAGGGGTGGATAGAAAAATCCGTCCCAAGGGTTACTGTCCGGCATCACGAGGCTTGCCGAGTAATGCCGGACAGTGATCCCGAGGGACCGATTTTTCTATCCACCCCTCACATCCATATTGGATTCTTTTTCTTGCATCCCTTCCATTTCTTAGCGCTGAATTTCAATGCTGCAGTCACTTCGGTTACCAACGTCCGCAATATTGTGTTGACACTGCAGGAATGTAAAGTGACTTCACGGATCGTGCATGGCGTCAACCTTTACGACGACGCACACAAGGTCGTAATCAACCAGTGCATTTATCAAACACGCGATTATATTCCATTTGGGGTCGGAACACCAGGGTCAGAACATAAATTTCTATCCCAGGGTAAAATAGCGGATTTCCTTGTCTGTAGTTCTACTGTAGTTCATTACTATTACACACCATTGTGCATTTCCCATACCTGTAGAACAGGCATTTTACAGATGTTTTATTTATTTATTTTTATTTTATGCTCTAAACATATACCCAGCAAAAAAGTTCTGCACAACTAGGGGTTTTTCGACCTGTTTGCCTAAAACATAAACATACAGAAACAATAATTACACTACAAGTACATTTAATTCAATCCTGATTATAAACAGAAACCAGTGCTTCAGCTGAAGTGCACGACCCGCCGAATGCTTTTAGCTTTATGAGTGTTACCATATATGGGTATGACGACCATTTTGATCATGTGACCTGGACCTAAAACGGTTCCCCCAATAAATGCGCCTTATCGTAAGGAGCAAAAATATATCTTATACTTTAGTACTGTATTCTGAATCGTTTGCAGGATAAAATGCATTCTCACTTTTCCAATACAAAAGCATTTGTGTCAAAGTTTGACCTAGGCACAAAGAAGGTCAAGGTCAACCCAGGGTCACCATTTTAGCAATTTATGATGGGCCTACGTCCCAGATGCTATTTATCAAGTTTCGTGGAAATCTGCCCAGTGGTTCTGGAGAAGACTATTTTTGAAGGGTTTTTACCATATATATCTTGGCGGCCATTTTGGTCATGTGACCTGGACCCCATGAGCAAATTTTGGTTTCCCCCATCCCATAGAGGCTCCATATGAATTTGACTTCAATCGGCCCCACGGTTTCCGAGCAGAAGCAGTTCGAAAATGTTGACATTTTTCGCCTCGGCGAGGCTATACTAAATGGAATGTAATATTTCGCAAGTTCATTGGTTAGATCTCATTGATATCTATCAGTATGCCAAAAATTGTTTTAATATTCCAAGCGGTTAAGTCACTATCTCCAATTTTCACAAACGGGTTACGGACGGACAGACAGACTAACAGAATGACAGAATGACACGGTGATTTTAGGGCACTCTTAGAAAATCAACCGACTTCAGTCGGTCGCTTTTTCTGCGGGTCTTGCAATCAAAACAAGAATAGCATCACTGAGTCATGAATAATGCTTCCCCGAAGGCACATGGGGTAGGTTGTCAAAAATTACAAAATCACAGTTTCTGAACTGTAACTCAATAATCAATAATGGGTATAGCCAACAAGATTCACACGACACTCGTCAAGTCTCCTCCTCATGGAATTCACCAGTCTCTGTATATGATCCTGAGGAATCGCAGCCCATTCTTGGAGTAGAAGTCTCTACAAGTCTGGAAGTCGTGTGTGTTGATTGACCCGTTTGTTTACAGCCCGACCAAGAATATCCCACAAATGTTCAATGCACGCCAGGTCAGGGGACATCGGTGGCCACTCAAGTCTCTGCACACCATTCTGCTGCAGGAAAGTATCGACAATCCTGGCACGATGTGGTCTCGCATTGTCGTCCTGGAAGATGGAGTTTTGGCCCATCTGTTTGAGATAAGGTACAACATGAGGTCTTAGAATTTCGTCAATGTACCGACGACCATTCAAGTTTCCGGCCGATACGACAAGGGCTGCCATTAGAACTGATACCTGCCCAAACCATTACACTTCCGCCGTTGTAAGCTGTTGTTGGTAGGACTTTAGGCTCAAATGCCTCTCCCCAGTGCGACGCCAAACTCTGATCCGACCATCAACCTTCTGAAGACAAAATCTCGACTCGTCGGAAAAAAGAACTTCCGACCACTGCCGTCGGTTCCATCTGCCATGTCGTGCACTAAACTGGCGCCGTAGAGCCCTGTTCCGTTGAGAAAGCTGGGGCTTCCTAGCCGGTTTTCTGGATTTGAACCCCGAGGCTCGAACTCTGTTCGTGACAGTCTGCACCGAGTTTCGACGTGCGCCAGGCCCCCGTTGTTATCTCAACATTCTCTCCAGACTGGGACCATCAACAAAAAGACCGCCTTGCTACAGTCACCGCAATGTATCGGTCTTCACGATTGGTGGTAACTCTCGGTCGTCCGGATCTGAGTCGGTCGGAAACAGCCCCCGTTGCTTGATGACGGTGACGAATGCGGACAATAGTGCTGCGATGCACGTTGAACTGATTAGCAGCATCTTGCGGATGAGCCCCCGCCTCTAAACGCCAAATCGCCCGGGCTCTTTCTTCATCAGTAAGCTTTCTCAAAGCTCGGAAAGGTCTAGCGTTCGCCATTGTTGTTACCAAACGCTTAAACATGGGCAATTAAAATTGATTTAATGAAATGATGAACATCTTTAAAAAATCATGCAAAAAATGCAGTTGGATATGTAGCCTGGTGAGCACATTTAATTCCGTGTATGTTATAGGATAAGAAATTTGATGGTGACTTTTGACAGAAATGTTGAAATCGCATGGAGCACCAATATTACAAAAGCCTGGTAACAGAACATCATAAGCCAACGTCTGCAGCAGCAGTAGCAGCAAGAACAAGAGCAGCATTTTACCAAAATTAACCAAAGACCCATTAAAATAATGCCTTTCGTCCTATACGCATTTAAACGTCTTTAGCCAACTAAACGATCGCATTGAAAGTCGATAATTTTGTCATTTTTGACTGCCGACCCCTGTGCCTTGTCAAGCCAAAATCTCTTGCATTTTTTGTGCGATTTTGATTCTATTTAAAACAAACTGGTTCCAAAAGGGTAAGCTAAAAGCTGGTATGTAATATGTAAACAGACACTACATGTGAGTAAAATAAAATGGCAAAAACCCCAGTTGTGCAGAACTTTTTTGCCGGGTATAGATCAGATTGCGAGTGCTCATCGAGGCGGTTCTAATGAGTACGCGCAATCTACGTTTGTTTTAGCAGAACTAAAGAAAATAATGTGTACAAATGTGTGTGGGGGGTGGGGGGGGGGGGTCAAGGGTATTTTTACACAGGCTTGTTAACGGGATGGCATCAATGAATTGAGATGAGTTCAATCCCATAACACAAACACGCCTATACAAATACATTGCCACCTTTATCGCCGAAAAAATGAAAATTTTATGATGAAAAATTGTGATATTTTTCTTATTTCTGCTCAAAATATAGATTGTGGGCACTCGTTAGAACCGCCTCAACGAGGCGGGGCACTCGTTAGAACCGCCTCAACGAGGCGGTTCTAACGAGTACCCACAATCTATAATTTAGAGCAGAAATAAGAAAAATAAGGTACACCCCCGGAAACCCCAGTTTTACTGTATAAAAGTGGGGTTCAAGGTGGTCAAAATTACATAGGCGTGTTTTCGTGATGTCCGTGAAGTTTTACAGACTATAGCCACTGTGACGGTGTATTCAACAAGAAGATGATTGTCTCAGAAAAATGAAATCTGAAGGTGCCTCTGGTTGCAGAGGTTGAAATCGATTGAAGTGTCATTCATGTTGAACGATGACACTGTTTAAACACGCATTTTAACTGAAAGCTCTTTAGTTAATACGACGTGTGAAGTTGGCACATGAAGTGAATTTAGAGCGAAATCTATCATTAGTGTAGTTCTTTGGACAGGCAGGTATTAGTGAATTTTCGCTGAAAACCCGAAAACCAAAGGACTGACAGCAATGATTTGTGGTTCGATTGTCTCTGAGTGTAGGCTCGAAAATGGCCCCAAAAGGGGACTAAGACTGCTCCCTTAAAGCCTTAAATTCCTGTATTTGTTAAAAACGGAGTAAGCTCTTGTCAAATGTCGCGTTCTGACGTCAGTGCGGCTATAAATAGCCATTACCATGCCCCGAGATTATAAAGCTTTCATGCTCAACTTAGCTGAGCATGAAATTTATAAAGCTCATAACTGTTAAAAAACAAACAAATCAGGTGATTTTCCTGCTCAGATCAGGACAGAATGTCATTTATTCTGTTCATAAATTTTAAAATGCCAACATTTGTTGGCATTTTAAAATTTATGAGCAGGATAAATTTCATGCTCAGATGAGCTGACCATGAAAAAGGTTTTATAACCTCGGGACCTGGATTTCATTTAAACGCTATATGCGTGGTTTAACTTTATTGGTCAGCGATAGTTACGTTGAGTATGATTGGACAATTGCGACGTTTAGACGTCAACGAAGCTCATCTGCCCCTTTACAGAACAACTGCGTGAAATTGTTTTTTTTTTTTTTTTTTTTTCAGTTTTAGCCCTCATACCAGAACTTTTCTTTTCTCTAGAGTACATAATGGATTGAAAATAATGTAAATATAAGTAAGAAATGTAATTTATCATATGACGTCGCGTCTGAGAATGTAATAACGCTATGTTTTATTTTCGATAATCCACTAGTGGATTAAATATGCAAATTACGTCCCGTAACGTTACATGTACGACCTCCTTAACGACGTCGAGTTTACTTATGGCGGAATATTGACATTTATGTAAACAATCGTGAATAAAATGCGTTTTAAATGTCATATGATAAATAGAATCTTGCATTCATGCTCGTGTATTATTAAATTTATTAAACTCGTCGAGGAAAAGGGATAAAATGCTCGGCAAAGCCTGGCATTTTATCCCTTTTCCTCAACTCGTTTAATAAATTCAATAATACATGAGCACTCATGTAAGATCCTCTATTTATTTAACGTTCACTGAAGTTTTGTTTGTTTGTTTGATTTGATGTTTAACGTCCCCGGCAACACAGTATAGGTCATTTTGGAGACGTTGCTTCCAATTTTGTGGGACTTTTACCCGACATTGAGATGAAATGACATCACAAGCCCTGTCGCCCAATGAAACCAATAGGGTTTATAAGAATGGACGGTCCGACTCGCACCGCTTTCCCTGTTCAGGCTTAGATCCTCTAAGTGGGTAACCAGTACTCGTGCGCGTTCGGATTCAGCTCTGCGTGGAAGCATCATGCAGCCCATTTATTTCTTCAAGCCCTACTGAAGTATATATAACATCAGGTTACGAGTTTACATAAACTCATTGGGGTTCCATTACTCTGTTCGTGATCCGATCAATGAAAGATTTGAAAAAAAAGAAAAAGAATTATTTCTTAACTCACCAAGTACACATCTTGAATTTTTTTACCAACTATAGGCATCAGGGGAAAGTTTCGCATTTTAGGTTTTAGGGTGGACGTTTTTTTTTTGTTTTTGTTTTAATATTATAGTAATAGGGTCAATAATGGCATGGTTGCTCATAGAAATTGTGATATATTGATATTTTTGCTAGTGTGGGCTTATTTGCTGAGTATCTGTACTTAAGAAACTAACACTCCAGCTGGCTGGATGGTGGCAAGTTCAAGGTGCATGCAACGGCATATCTGAATTCACGAAGGTAGCTTTGGCACTAAAAAATGGATGTTTTCATAGAGGATACCTGAAAAAGTATACTGGTTGTGGTATACTTTTCTGTCTATTTCTTTGCATGTGACTGAGTGTACATGACATTTCAACAGGTGCCCAGCAGTGTTTTGGGAGTAAATTCACAGTATCTGTCAAAGTGAGGTGGAGTCATGCTTTTTTGAATGTAAAAATAGTAGGTGGGGTAAGTGAAATGATGCTGCTGTCAGCCTATGCAAAAAGAAAAGTGTTTCTTGATTTTGTATATATGTGGAGCATGTTGAAACCAAAACAGAAATTATCGCTTCCTCCAGGAGTTGTCGATAATGATTCAAAAACTTAGTGTGGCGTGGACAAAAAAGTGCTGCGATAAACTGTCCCCTGATGCCTATACTGCCGTTATTCTAGACATTAGGTGTGTTTTATATGCGTTAACAATTATTAGCTTGTTTACCATTCGAATTTCCGTAGCATTACTTGCGCATCAAGCTCTGTTTAAAGAGATATCGGGTTATCAATAGGCGTGTCAAAGCTGTGACAGTGCAGACGCCATATTAATATACACCGGATGTATTGTCAATGGCAATATCACACACATGTATGTCCGCACTTTAGCGGAATAAAGATTGAAATTTAACAATAAAATAAAATTCTGCTTCGCAGATCAGGTGTTAAATGTCTGTTTCAACCTTTAACAACAGCCGGGATGCGGAGTTCTCCGACAACGAGGAAGGACAGCAACAAATTTCAAACATCAAAATCCTATTGGTAAATGTGCGTGCTTAACTACTTTAATGTACGTTTAAACTGTTATTCAAACTGTTTTGTTTTAAAACTATTAAGGATAGACCACACCTTACAGTAGTGGTCAGCTTTAAATGCCATTTTATCAGTCACCCTCTATATTAGTTGCATTGTAGCAGATTGACCTGAGGACAAGTGAGCTTTATCAGGTCGACGTAACACTGCACTTTTATGAATGAACTTAACTTCTAAAATATTGGATGAAAAAAGATTATTATTACTGGAAAAAAATGGAAAAATTACTTATTAAATATCACAGGAAAAATATAGTCAGCTGATACTTAATATTTCGACCGCCGGAATGTTGGGACAAACTGAGGACCATCGATATCTGATCGTAAATTGCAAATTTAAGAGTTACGAGGGGATAAGCTGTTGAATAGAACACCAGATATGTGTCATTTGATATCAAGTTTATCAGTCTCAGCTTTGAGAACGCATGTAGAATCGCTCGGCAAGCCTCGTAAAATATGCCTTTCAACCAATGAAAGCTCTTCAGTCCAGTTATTCAATAATAACCGTGTTAGTTAATAAACCTCACTAACGGACAGATAAGAAAAGTAGAAGTAAAACAAAGATCAGGAATTGATACAATTAACTTACTCCATCCATAAAAGACACCAAAGGGAAAGAAATACAAACATTAAGCGACCAGACCATAATGGAAACCTAAACAAAGGAAGGCCATATGGACAGTTACTTTCCCACAAAATGGCCATATGGCCATCCAAAATTAAAAGACACCAGTGATATACACAAGAAGACCTCTTTTATAAAGATCAACTGCATACACGCTGGAGACAATTTATGGCCTTAGAACTGGGTTGGTACGAGTACCCTTGATTGACTGTGAAGTTTTATGGCCATTTAACATCCTGCTTAAATCAACAGCAAAACATCCCAAACCATTTACTGTTAAAAATGTATACTTCTTCAAATTTCTCGCTTATTAATAACATAAGACTGCTTCAAATTATGGGTAACACTGAAATGATCAAATAATCAATGACTATTCACTTTTTGAAAAAAATCATTAAAACTGACGAATCATGGTATAGTCTATCCTAAATTCATACATGAAAAATTAAAATTAAAAAGTTATTTGCAATACATACATGCAAAATGTCGACCTTTTACAATAATTGGCCACAGCAGAAGAACCACCTTGGAACGGTCAGTACAAAAAATATGGAGGGCTTAAATCGATTCTACGTGGCCACAATCTTAGCCATTGGGTCTGTCGTGGTTAAGACAAATAATTTGTTCAGTCCGCATGAAGGATTTCTAACTCATCAGTGCAACACCTCCGAGAACATAAAAAAAAAACGAATACAGAGATGGAACAACGATGACAACTCGACAGCGAGAAATAACTGAAATATCTGGAATATGAGTCAGATAATAATAGTAGCTGGTAAACAACAAGATATAATCCAAAATTTTTGAGTTCACATCACTTAAGCGTATGAGCAAATTCAGTTTGGGAATTTAAAGAAATTTTCACTCTAAATAATGTGTTGGATTACTTGAGGGTTATTATTCATTTTGGACTAAAAGCTCAAACTGTGTGTTCAGCCAACAGAATTTTAGGGATGATTTAAAAACAGAGCCAAGTAAAGTTTTGTTTATTTCAATAAAAACAGTTTTTTTTTTTTTTTTTTGTTTTTTTTTTTTTCAAGAAATAGATCAGCTCTAGCAGTGATTCGTTGAGTAATAAAACAAAGTTTGGAGGTGTGGTGTACAGTAGACCAAATCAAGGACGCGTAGCGCTGGTGATTTGTCTACTTTCAACTGGCCGACAATCTGTGATATATTACTCAATAAATCACAGACAAGAGCTGATCTACTTCGATTCTAACACGCTGAAAATCGGGAATAATGTTGTTGTTAGAAGAAATCCCGAAAAATAATATTAACTCTGACACATGTATTAATATCCTTTCATAACGTTTTCGGTGCGATAAAGTGACAAAGGATCTACGAGTGACGTCATAATTTGGCAGCTTTTAATGACGTCGCTCGGCACGCTCTTCCGCCCCGACGTTTGTTGCATAATAAAACACAGTTCCTTCCCGCTGCCTATATACATGTAGACGCGCTGTGTTAGAATTTTTCTTAAAAACTTATCTGCTTTTACGCTTTCCATTCCTTTCTGCTACACTAGACTCGTAACAATATGCGTCCCGAGTTAACACGGGCTTTCGAGTTTCCTTCGGTCACAACAAGTAGCATTGTTACACAGCAAAGAAATTTACAGGCTTTTGATTGGACGGGGAAATAGTCGGGGATTTGACATTCGTAGCACACGTATTTAAGGAGTTTAATGCACCTTATTTTCTCACACTTAACTATGGTATGAATTTATTGAGAGGTCTCTCAGCATCTTGAAAATGGAGTTAGAAAATCAAAAAAGTGGGGAAAAAGACATAAAAAGGGGAGATAAATGTACCTACCCTCTTTTCTCATTTGAACATCCAAACAAATCCAAACGACATCTACTCTGAAACTACAAGGCCGATTGGAACCAAATTACATGTGGAGCCGCCATGGGGTGGAAGAACAAACATATATTCTGAATGTTTGGGTCACATGATCAAAATGTCCACCATGCCCATATATGGTAAAAACCTTTTAAATCGCCCGTTCTCAGGAACCAATAGACCGATGACCTTGACACTTGATATACAATATTGGGGACCCGGTCCCTTTCACATTTGTTCAAATGATGACATTTGCTTGACCTTGACCTTTCTTACGTCAAGGTCACTTAGGGTTTTGTTTGGCAAACACAGGATTTTCTGGTTCTATTGCCGCTTATGACACCAGAGTTGAAATTTGCAGCCAGCTAAATTATCCTGGGGCCATAAGATTACATATTTCTATTTTTCCAAAATTACTGTGCTAACTGATACCAAATTACATATACTGCATCAGTGTGGTGGAGAAATCAAAGTTTGTTTGAGGGATCTGTGTGATTGTCACACGAATAAGGAGATGCGACAACGACGCCAACTGTGAACGACGCTAATGGACCAAAAGTGATTTTGAATTTTGCATCTCAGGAAATACAAGACCTTGGTATGCAACATTTTGGACTTTAGACCTGCTGAGATTGTTCAAAGCTGACCATAATGAATGTGATGGCAACGAAAAACAATGGTTGACTTAAAAATAATTTGGCAGCAATGGTCCTGCGATTGGCCTCTACTAAACCATTATGATCGATTAAAATAAATGGCCACCAAGGGTGGGATAATTTATGCCCATTTGAGCTCTGGTGAGCGTAGTTTGCCATGGGCTGCTTGTTTATAACTTTGTGTTCAGGTTAGTTATTAAAAGTCGCGTATGCTTGGTGGCAAGCATTTATAACCGTATTTAATTGGCGTTGTCATGATACAGCAGCCACAGTTTTCTGCTTTACTGATTGGCTTACTGCTTGGCTGCATTTTCCAACCATCATACACCATTTATTCGATAACCAGTAGTATTTTGGTATGAAGTAACCATGACAGCAATACCTCTGAAAGACGACAATGTTCAGTGAATTTAACAACGCGACCCTATTTCAGTCTTTTTTCAAAGGGTTGGTAGAATTTTGTCAAGTATTTCATGATTGAAGGAAAGACGTATTTTAATCAGTTTATGCCCCTGAACAATCCAGCCTCCTTTTGACTGAAGGTCCGCCAACAAAAAAAAAAACATTATATGGTATTTGCATGGTAGAACGACGATTTTACATAAATGTTTTATAGATACCATTAATTTGCTGCAGAAAAAAAATACTCTACTAATTTAAATATCAGCATCCAACTGCGGATTTGACATACTTTAGCTTATTTGCTGATTGAATGGCTCTGGTTTTGGATGATTTGATTTTATGTTCGCGGAGATGTTGCATTGATGAGCTAGAAATCCAAAATGCAGACTGAACAACTAATGGGTTTCAACCAAGACAACCAAGAGTGAGGATTGAGGCCACCTTAAATCAATTAAAGTGTCCACCCCAAACCCAAACATCAGTATAACTTCTTACTGACCCCATTCCAAGGCGGTCCTTCTGTTGTGGTTTCTTATTTTTATAGTTGGTCTTTAAGATGTATGTACTGCTGATGCCGTTTTTATTTTGGATAGCTGTTTGGCCACGTGGTGAGATAACTGTCCTTCTGGCATTCCATTCGTCGCGTTTTATTTTGGTGTTTTGAATGGGAGGTGCGAGGTATTTTGTATAGGTTCCTGATCATTGCCTACACTCTGTTTGTCAAATCATGATAACTCCTGATGACTTGACACAGAAGGCCCTTTTGGCAAATCTGTATGGGACAATTGGGGTGGTTGGGTGAGGCAAAGGTGACGTTTACCTTGCGTCAATAGGGCGTCCAACTTATATTGGCTTATGTTGGACAAGACCTGCTGGTCTTGCAGCAGGTTAGAGGGGGAATAGTGTTATTTCTTCTGTTTCTGCACTAATATATTTATTTTCCTCTTTCCCTTCTGTCCCTCACTTTTATCTGCTCTACTATCTCTTCTATCGCTTTTCTAAGGGAGAAGACACAAAATGACCAACAAGGGTGGACGTGTCTTTAAACCCAAAACAATCAATGTATTAACAATCAATGTATTTTTTTTTTTTTTGTTTTGGTTTTACGGCCCTTTCAAGATTATTTCACTCATATCGAGCCGATCGTTAATCAGAGGTGGGCGAAAACCGGAGTACCCGGAGAAAAACCACCTGACCTACCGTTGCAGAACTTGGCGTCTCACATGTGACCACAGTCAATGTATGGGACAAATATCAGTTAAAGGAACTAGTATGAAAGTAGACGAAGAACAGGTTAATCAGTGTGCATCACATGAACAAGTCCGTGAAACTAAGACCCCTAAACCCAACTTTATATAAAGAAAACTGGGATTTACGGGGTAAACTTTTTTTTTCTTATTTCTGTTCCAATACATAGTTTGTGGATACTCGTTAGAACCGCCTGATGCGGTAACAACGAGCATCCTCAACCTATGTTTTGAACATTTATAACAAACATATCAAGGATTTTCATCAGAAAAGTAGCCATTTTGGAGATGTGAAAAATGCATTATGTCGCACGGGTGAGTTATCGTAATGTGTGACAAGAGACACAGGATAATTAAGAGCTAATGGTGTATAGAGGGACAAGGTTATCGAAGGCAGGTTGTCCAATGAAAAGGTAGAAAGTAAGTGGAGGTGACATCTGAAGATGCACATTTACAGGTTATACCAATACTCAGGGGAAAGGGAAGAAGGAAGAATGTTTAAGTGGTGGCTTTACATTACATTAAAGCTCGGTTACTACATTATTTATTTTTAATCGTACGACTTACCAGATAATAGGGTACCCAGTAAGATTTCAATAGAGACCTTGTAGTGGCCAGTGACATTTACGTGTTTAAAATATAATAATGTCGATGTTAGTTTGGGAGCCTTCAGCACAAACTGGAAACTTTGGATAATGAATCTTGAAATATACAATGTATTTATTAAATGTTGATAGATTCAAGTCACCATGCCGTTAAGAGAATCACTTGATAGTTCATCGCAAACAAATATGCTTGGTGATGTATATTCACCTCACTAAATAAAAGCTAGAAGGAAATGGTCATCAGTATTTTTTTTCAAAAATATATCTGTTGGCCCCTGTTATGATACATCTGTGACCAGCCAGTAAAATAATTTATTTTATGTATGTTTCAATATGGGTTTTTATCACGATCTGTGACACAGCAGGAAAAAACAGCAAAAGGGTCTATAGGTATCTGAGTCCCTTGTTCATGCCCAGATTGACGCAGATTCATCAAGTTTAACATGCATGTGCAAAAATAACCGTCCTGCATACTGACGGAAAAGAAATTGTTTCAAAAAATACTAAAAATCCTTTAGCGCAAAAATAGTGTAAAATTTACCAAATTTCTGGGGGTAAAATTCCAATGGTCAAAATTTAGGGTAACACCTGATGTAGTTACGTCATATCATGAATTTTGGTATCTTCGAGTAATGACAAATATTTTGGCTCATGCAATAAATCAACATTCAGTTGTAAGCGCAAACTACACATAACTAAACTTAATCCAAGCATTCAATTCGCATGGGGGTGGGTGTAAACCCCTTTTCCCCACCAGATTTGCTAAATAATCACATGTCACATAGGTTAGGCTTCTATCTCAATGAAACAGCACAAACAAAGCGTGAGAATTTTGGGTGCATTAAATTTTTCGAAATCTGGTCTCAAATCCCGGACTAAAAGTGCAATTATCTAGCTATATATTGTACATAGACGCTTTAAGAATCATCACGAAAACACGCCTATATAACTTTGACCACCTTAAACCCCACTTTTATATAGTAAAACTTGGGTTTACAGGGACATAAATTATTTTTCTTATTTCTGCTCAAAAGCAAAAATATGGAAAATATCAGAATATTTTATCTCAAAATTGTCTTTTTTGTGATAAAATTTTCAATATATTTGAATAGGTGTGTTTTCCAATTTGAAAACAGTTCTGATTAACATTGAGAAAATAATAATACCAGATATAGGTTTTGCACACGTGCTTTGTTTGTTTGTTTGTTTGATTGGAGGTTTAACGTCCCCGTCAACACTGTAAAGGCCATTTTGGAGACGTTGCTTCCAATTTTGTAGGACATTTACCCGGCATTGAGATGAAATGACATCTCAAGCCCTGTCGCCCAATGAAACCACTATTAAGAGTATTTTGTTCCTTGAAAACAGTGTAATATCGGTCGCTTGTTCGGAAACTCAGCACTCTGCAAATCAAGCGTGCAGATATCGGGGAATATTTGCACATCTATTACTCGTTTGTTTTCCTGAAATTTAATTATAGACTAAAATTTGATCTTATTATCTTTCTCTTTTATAAAAAAAGGTAAGAACGAATACACACAATCTATATTTTGTGCAAAAATCATCACGTGAACAAGTCCGTGAAATGAAAACCCCCCGAAACCCCACTTTATATAGAGAAAACTGGGGTTTACGGGGGTAAACATTATTTTTCTTATTTCTGTTCCAAGACATAGGTTGTGGGTACTCGTTAGAACCGCCTCATTGAGGCGGTTCTAACGAGCTCCCACAACCTATGTTTTGAGCATTTATAAGAAAAATATCACGGATTTTCATCACATAAGTAGGCATTTTGGAGATGTGTGAAATGCACTATGCCGCACGGCTGCGTTATCGTATTGTAACGGAAATGCTGCCATTGAATAGGAACAATTGGGTTTACAAGAATATTCATTACTGGGACATGTAAGAAAATGGCCCTTTGCAATCCTCGATTTCTATTCTTACATCAGGTTAACAAGTCCGTGAAAACAAGACTCCTTTTTACCCACTTTATATAGAGAAATGTGGAGTTTATGGGGTAGATCATTACTTAACTCATTATTTTCCTTATTTTTGACCAAAGTCATAGATTGTTGGTCATGAAAACCCCCCGAAACCCCACTTTAGAAGCGCCTCGTTGTGGCGGTTCTAACGAGCACTCACAATCTTCATTTAGACAGATATAAGAAAACTATGAAACATTTTCATCTGAAAAAAAAAAAATGTTAGTTCCAGAAATACGATGGTCGCAATTTTAACTTACGGTTGTCGGTGTTGTAATGAAATACGCATGTGTAGCCAAATAGTATAGCTGGACGCTTGACTTCTTACACTAAGACCGACTTAGACCGGAACTAAAGTAGGTACTATAGTAGCTATCAATGACATGCGCACTGCCTTAATCAGAGTTGCTACTTTAGTAGATTGTCATGACATCATGCCGCTACATAGGTCACAGGGCTTCCGTTGAAACAAAACCATCCTGTATTGATCGACAAAAGCATTTTGCAGCCTTACAAAACATAAAAAGAACAATGTTTCTCATTACGAGACATCTGTACCTTGTACATTCGCAGGTCTTGCGTTTCAGCCACCCCAGAAGTGAGATGAACTAGGTTAGACCGATGACGTCACTTTGGTAGCTACCTTAGATGTTCGGCTGTAACGTTGGTTACTAAGGTAGCTACCTTAGATCTAGCTGAATTCGCTCTAAGTCTACATCAAGGTCACTTCTAAGTGTATGCGAGCAGCAAAGACTCTGGCGAGTCTGGCGAGGCTGCGCGTATGCGCAGGCTCGCCTGAACCTTTGCTGGTCGTCATAGCAACAAGTAACCTTTTCTCATGAAATGTCTCATTTATGTTACTGACTTCATAACCTCTTATTTCACATTTATTTATGATTCTTCATCCTCGCTTTTGTCAAGACAAGCAATACAAATTGTTTCGACAGAACATTTTCCGTTATTTATAAGCAACCGTAAATACATGGGAAATAGAGATGGTTTTGATGAACTATACGCGACTCATCTGTCTTCAGTTTATGTCTATGCGTGACAGAAATGAAAGTTCCACTTAATTCTTGCCAACAGTTTGATTGGTTCTTGACTTTATCGGGAGATATTGAGTCTCATTGTCGGATAAAGAATCCGATTACTGCTTTCTATTAAATAATTGCCAAACATCGACGCTAGAAAACGATTTATCAGTGCTTAGATATTGGGCGCATAGATATAAAACTGAGTATTGGTGTATTATTAATTATATAATAGAAACAATCGAACTACGCACTTTCATTTCTACATATCTCACAATTTCATCACGTGAACAAGTCCGTGAAATAAAGACCCCCCTAAACCCCACTTTATATAGAGAAACCTAGGGTTTGCAGGGGTGAACATTATTTTCCTTATTTCTGCTCGAAGACATAGGTTGTGGGTACTCGGTAGAACCGCCTCAATGAGGCGGTTCTAACGAGCACCCACAATCTATGTTGAAAGCAGAAATAATAAAGATGTTATCATTTTTATCCCCCGACCGAATAGGTTCGGGGGATATAGCGATCAGCCTGGCGTCCGTCCGTCTGTCCGGACAAACATATAAGTGTTAGGGGTTATATTTTGTCCAACCTTATGGGTTTATTCCGTTAAGTTAACACTATAAACTCATAAACCTTACTGCTTGGGGGCTATTTTTCGGCTTAGGAGCTTAATTTCTCTATGGGAGTTTATAATGGGAAAAGCCCATAAACCGGATTTGTTAGAACGGTCCGTCCGTCCGTCCGTAGACGCAACCTTGTGATGGCCATAACTCCTATACCCTTTGAGATTCATTGATAGTTCTTGGCAGAATTGTTCAAAAGGCTGAGACGGCGTGTCATGCGCAAGAACCACAACTCTGGATGCCATACTTTTTTAGTTATCTCCCCTTTTAATAAAATAGAATGACTACTTTGTGATGGCCATAACTCCAATACCCTTTGAGATATATTGATCATACCTGGCACAGTTGTTCACAAGGCAGAGACGGTGTGTCATGCACAAGAACCACAACTCTGGCTGCCATGGTTTTTGAGTTATCTCCCCTTCCAATAAAATAGAGTGACTACATTGTGATGGCCATAATCCAATACCCTTTGAGATATATTGATCATACCTGGCACAGTTGTTCACAAGGCCGAGACGGTGTGTCATGCACAAGATCCACAACTCTGGCTGCCACGGTTTTTGAGTTATCTCCCCTTCCAATGAAATAGAGTGACTACCTTGTGATGGCCATAACTCCAATACCCTTTAAGATGTATTGATGATACTTGGCACAGTTGTTCACAAGGCCAAGACAATGTGTCATGTACAAGAACCACAACTTTGGGTGCCATGGTTTTTTAGTTATCTCCCCTTCCAATAAAATAGAGTGACTACCTTGTGATGACCATAACTCCAATACCCTTTAAGATATATTGATGATACCTGGCACAGTTGTTCACAAGGCCGAGACGGTGTGTCATGCACAAGAACCACAACTCTGGCTGCCATGGTTTTTTAATTATCTCCCCTTCCAATAAAATAGAGTAACTACCTTGTGATGGCCATAACTCCAATACCCTTTAAGATATATTGATGATACCTGGCACAGTTTTTCACAAGGCCGAGATGGTGTGTCATGCACAAGAACCACAACTCTGGCTGCCACAGATTTTGAGTTATCTCCCCTTCCAATTAAATAGAGTGACTACCCTGTGATGGCCATAACTCCAATACCCTTTAAGATGTATTGATGATACTTGGCACAGTCGTTCACAAGTTCAAGGCAATGTGTCATGTACAAGAACCACAACTTTGGGTGCCATGGTTTTTTAGTTATCTCCCCTTCCAATAAAATAGAATGACTACCTTGTGATGGCCATAACTCCAATACCCTTTAAGATATATTGATGATACCTGGCACAGTTGTTCACAAGGCCGAGACCGTGTGTCATGCACAAGAACCAGAACTCTGGCTGCCATGGTTTTTGAGTTATCTCCCCTTCCAATAAAAAAGAGTGACTACCTTGTGATGGCCATAACTCCAATACCCTTTAAGATGTATTGATGATACCTGGCACAGTTGTTGACAAGGCCAAGACGGTGTGTCATGTACAAGAACCGCAACTCTGGGTGCCATGGTTTTTTTAGTTATCTCCCCTTCCAAAAATATAGAATCACTACCTTTTGATGGCCACATCTCCAATACTCTTTGAGATATATTGATGGTACTTGGTACAGTTGTACATCAGGTTAAGCAGGTGTGTCACATGCAAGAACCACAACTCTGGGTACCCTGGTTTTTTAATTATCTCCCCTGACAATATAACCTTTTGATGGCCATAACTCCAATACCCTTTGAGATATATTGATGGTACTTAGCACAATTGTATACAAGGTTGAGACGACGCTTCATGCTTAAGAACCACAATTTTGGATGTTATAATAAATATTTGAGTTATCTACCCTTCCAATATAATAGTATGACCAGCTTGTGATCTCCAACACCCTATGAGACATATTGATGGTACTTTGTACAGAAAGGCATGAGCTTAAGTAGGCATGTAATGCGCAAGAACCACAGTTCTGAGTACCCTGGTTTTTTTAGTTATCTCTCCTGAAGTATAATCTTGTGATGGCCATAACTGCAATACTTTTGTGATATATTGCTGGTTTAATTCTGGTGCACTTTCTATTGGTGAACAATCTTCTGAAGGCCATATTGGCTTTTGGTCGGGGGATTTGCCATCTCTTCCGATGGCTATTTTTGCCTAATATTTATCATCTTCTGACACCATGTTGGACGCCATTATTTCTTACGGACATGTTTTCCTTATGTGGTCTAACCAAATTCTGATTTCTTAAATCTAACACAGCACGCCTATATAGGCAATTGTAAAATATAGTGATATATTGAGTGATTAATCAATGGGCAGAAGAGCGCGACGCGAAGAGCCGCTTTTTCAGGTTTCATGACGTCATTCGTTGTTATCTTGACGTAAGATGGGGCAACGTCTTTTTATTTAAGAAATAGATCAGCTCTAGCTGTGATTTGTTGAGTAATAAATCACAGTTTGGAGGTCAGTTGTAAAGTAGACAAATCACGAGCGCGTAGCACGCGTGATTTGTCTACTAACAACTGACCGACAAACTGTGATTTATTACCTAACAAATCACTGGCTAGAGCTGATCTGTTTCGATTCTAACACGCTGAAACTCGGCAATTATGATGTTGTTTCCTTCAAATTCTCACAACTTTTCGCCATTGTTAGAAGAAATTCCGCTAAAATTATCGAACGTTACAACGCCCAACCTTCAAGGAAATCGACTAGTGACGTCATAAATTTGCAGTTTTTAATGACGTCACTCGTCACGCTCTTCTTTGCCGTGATTTGTTGTAGAATAAAACACGGTTATTTTCCATTGACTATATAGGCGCGCTGTGTGAGAATGTATCACATTTTTTATGAAAACAGGTAAACGCACGTGATACAGTCAATTATGTTGGCAGGATTCCTTTAAACAATGGCGGAAGATAGGGACAATCTGAAGGAATCAATGGCATTTTTGTGGGCTTTTAGTGTGTTAAAATGAAATCAGCCCTAGTGCCGTGATTTATTTAGTGATCAATCACTATTTGTCGGTCAGTTGTCAGTAGACAAACACTCGTGCTACGCGCTCGTGATTTGATCTAATTTACAACTGACCACCAAACATAGATTGAGCACTCAATAGATCACTGTTAGAGCTGATCTATTTCTTAAGTTTAATACGCACCGTAACGTTGCATGTATGACGTTCTTGACGGCGTCGCGTTTACATATGGCGGAATATTGACATTTTTGTAAAACAATCGGGAATAAAATGCGTTTTAAATGTCATAGATAAATAGACTCTTGCATTTGTGCTCATGTATTATTTAATTTATTAAACTCTTTGCGGTAAAGGGAAAAATGCTCGGCAAAGCCGCGCATTTTATCCCTTTTCATCAACTTGTCTAATAAATTCAATTAAAAATGAAATTAATTTTTCTGCTGTTCAAGAAAGTATTAACGCAGCGGGTCGCGTGCAAAGTAAAAGAACCCCGAAGGGGTCGTTCATGCTTTCATGAAAAGTAGAAATATTAAGTTTTATTTTTTATTTTACATTCTTTGCCACTCTTCACTATGCGAATAAACGCTTATAAGGCAAACTTTTAAAATTGAAAAACATTTACACGCAGTTTTTCTACAAAGAGCGGATCAGCGTTGACGTCACCAACGCCGGTAGAAAGCCATTGTTTAGACGGACGTCATTTGACGTCACTGAAAATCATGTGACTCTATGCGTTCATGGAAGTATGAACTGCATTGTTTTCTATAGGTTTATATTAGACGTTGCACTGGAAATGTAAAAATTTATACATAAACACTCATGTAAGACCCTCGTATAACGTCGCTGTAATTCAGTGAATAATGTTGTATCATAAAAATGATAGGACGCCGTCTGCGACAACCATAATATGTATTCTACTGAAATTCTTTTTCACCTTCGGAAATATGGCTATATGATAAACAGAATCTTACCCGAGCAGTCATTTCATATAAAATTTATGAAACTCGCCAAAGGCTTGTTTCATAATTTTCATATAAAATGACCCCTCGTTTACGGCCATCTATTTATTTAACAGAAAGCAACCGAAATAGGAACATTTATTCCAATATTTATCAGCGAGCTCCGTGCAAACATTTGGATAACTTGATTTAGCCGCGCCATATTCTGGTATCCTCAATGACTAAATGAATGAAGGTTTAGATGAGATTTGCGATATCTTTCTCTGTAAGTGGCTGTTGTGAGTCACGATAGAGCTAGCCCTATAGGCATAAAATGTTAACTCAACGTCGAATCAACATTGAAATACGTTCAAACGTTTTTAAGATTGAGTCAACGTTGCGTATTTGCTGGGAGGATTCTTCCATACATACAGTCAACCCTCTTCATACCGACATTCGGTATAACGGCAAAACTCGTCATAACGGCGGTTGAAATGGAATGACTTCTTAGCTAAAGGCTCAGCCTCTGTTCCAAGCGGTGTTGGCTTCGCTCGGGTTAAAAATGCACAAATTGAGTCCATAGTAATGAAAGGGTCCTGTAATCTAATGCTCCAAGAAACAAATGTTATAGATATTTGTAAGAATCGCCTCAACGAGGCGATTCTAACAAATGTCTATTACATTTGTTTCTTGGAGTAATAATGGGGAAAAGGCCTTTTATTACCTATCATACTCCTAACTGGGATTCTTAATAGCGGCAAATTCGTTATAACGGCACAATAATAGAGAACAAATACTGTCGTTATAACGAGGGTCCTCTGTACTTTGTTTCCGTTATGACTCGCTATGGTGCAGTATCCTTCAAAGTGCACGCAATCTATTTCGCTATATTTGACTGTTAGGATGCAAATGTTCTTCTCTATAGTTAGCTGTTATAACTCGTTATGGAGCTAGGATGTTTCGATGTATTCAAAATCTTTTTCCCTATAGTCAGCAGTTATGACTCGCTATTAAAGTAGAAACGCCCCTTGTAAACGCATTCTTTTACTCGTTATGACTCACTGAATAGGACTGTCATGAGTCACTATGGAGATATGATGTTTCCATGTACACACAATCTTTTTTCTCTGTAGTTAGCTGTTATGACTAGCTATGGAGCTAGTATGTTTCAATGTATTAAACATCTATAGTCAGCAGTTATGACTCGCTATTAAATTAGAAACGCCCCTTGCAAACACATTCTTTTTTCTGTATTTGACTCGTTATGACTCACTATGGAGCTACGATGGTTCCATGTATGCTATTTTTTTTCTGCAGTTAGCTGTTATGGCTCGCTATTAAACTAGAAACGTCCCTTGCAAACGCATTATTTTTCTTTGTGCTTGTTATGACTCACTATGGAGCTACGATGGTTCCATGTATTCAAACTCTCTTTCTCTGTAGTTAGCTGTTATGACTCACTATTGAGCTACGATGGTTCCATGTATTCAAAATCTTTTTCTCTGTAGTTAACTGTTATGACGCGATATGGAGCTAGGATGTTTCAATGTATTCGAAATCTTTTTCTCTGTAGTTAGCTGTTATGACTCGATATGGAGCTAGGATGCTTCAATGTATTCAAAATCTTTTTTCTCTGTAGTTAGCTGTTATGACTCGATATGGAGCTAGGATGCTTCAATGTATTCAAAATCGTTTTCTCTGTAGCTATGACTCGCTATGGAGCTAGGGTGCGTTGAAATGGATTCAAAATCTTTTTCTCTGTAGTTAGCTGTTATGGCTCGCTATTAAACTAGAAACGTCCCTTGCAAACACATTTTTTCTATGTATTTGACTCTTATGACTAACTATGGGGCTACGATGGTTCCATGTATGCAAAATCTTTCTCTCTGTATTTGGCTATTATGGCTCACTATACATGGATCTAGAATGGTTCTATGTATGCAAAACCTTTTTCTTTATATTTGGCTATTATGACTCACTATTAAACTAGACACTTCCCATGCAAACATAGTTCTTTCGTTGTATATGACTGTTATGACTCTCTATGGAGCTAGGATGCTTCCATGCATATAAATCTTTTTCACTGTATTTGGCTGTTATGACTCACTATTAAACGAGAAATGTCCCATGCAAACATATTCTCTTTCTCTGCATTTGACTGTTATAACCCTCTATGGTTCAAGGATGCTCCCATGCATACAAAAAATCACTATGGTTCACTGTTATGACGCACTATTAAAATAGAAACTCCCCTTGCAAACATATTCTTGCTTAGTGTATATGACTGGTATAACCCATTATGGAGCTCGGATGCTTCCATGCATACAAAATCTTTTTCTCTGTATTTTACTGTAATGACTCACTGTTAAAATAGAAACTCCCCTTGCAAACATATTCTTGTTTACTGTATGAGTTATGACTCATGGAGCTAGGATGATTCCATGTATGCAATATTTGACTGTTATGACTCTCTGCTGAGCTAGATTTTAAGAAGTGGTATATATCAACTAGAGGGCCCAGAGGGCCCTGAATCGCTCACCTGAGTACCAGTGTCTCTAGTATATTCTTGGCACAAGGACTATAATTTGAACAAACTTAGAAGCGGTCCACTAGATGAAGCTTCATACCAAATATCAAAGACCTGGGTCTTCTGGTTTCAGACAAGAAGATTTTTAAAGGTTTTCCCTATATAAGCCTTTGTAAAACCAGAGGGTCCTGGCGCGGGACAATTTCTTGGCGCCAGGGCTATAATTTGAACAATCTCAGCAGAGATCCACCAGATGAAGCTTCACGCAAATATCTAAGACCTGAGCCTTCTGGTTTCAGACAAGAAGATTTTTAAAGGTGTTTTCCTGTGTAAAACTAGTGGGTCCCGGCGCAGGGACATTTTTGGCCCAAAGGCTTTCATTTGAACAATCTTGGTAGAGGTCCATTAGATGAAGCTTCATGCCAAATATCAAAGACCTGGGCCTTCTGGTTATATATAAGATTTTTAAAAGTTATCCCTGTATACACCGATGTGAAACCAGTGGGGCCCGGCGCGGGGGCATTTTTACCCCCCAGAACAATATTTTGAACAATCTTGGTAGAGGACCACCAGATGAAGCTTCATGCCAACTATCAAAGACATAGGCCTTCTTGTTTCAGACAAGAAGATTTTACAGGTTTTCCCCATATACGTCTATGTGAAACCAGTGGGCCCCGACGCGGGGGAATTTTCGGCCCCAGGACTAAATTTTGAACAATCTTGGTAAAGGTCCACTAGATGAAGCTTCATACCAAATATCAAAGATCTGGGTCTTTTGGTTTCAGACAAGAAGATTTTTTCCCTATATAAGTCTATGTTAACTTGGTGCGCCCCGGCGCAGGTGCATTTTTGCCTCCAGGGCTATAATTTGAACAATCTTGGTAGAGGTCCACTAGATGAAGCTTCATACCAAATATCAAAGACATGAACCGTTCGGTTTCAGAGAAGAAGATTTTTTTAAGTTTTCAGTAAAAAAAATAATTTTAGCTCCTGTGACCTAAATGTGCAACGGACCAGCACCATTTGAACATCTTTGAAAGGGGACCAACTAAAGATCATTCCTGTGAAGTTTGGTCAAAATCCTATCTGTGATTTAGGAAGAGATGTTGTTTGAAGAAATTGTTTACGCATGGACGGACGGGCGGACGACGGATAAAAGGTGATTTCAAAAGCTTACCTTGTCACAGGTGAGCTATAAACCGTTACAGCTTACAATCCCCGCCCCTCTTCATCTTCACTTAAACCCGAAATCTCGCATGCCTCACCGATGGCGGAGTCTATGCCACACACCAGCGGTACTGTTTCCATCACACCGCTGCCACCAAATGTAGCTTTTGTCGGATCAGCAACGCTGTATCCAATCCAGGTACTAACCGCGGTATCCATTGCTTATCTTCCTGAATAGACCAACCACTCTACCGGCGTTGCAAAACTTTTGCTGTAGAAGTGGTATATATCCATAACCGTCATATAGTCTATTTTCTCTTTTTCTGGCTGTTATGACTCGCTATGGAGCTAGAAATCTTACATGCATACACAGTCTTCTTCTCTGTATTGTTTTGACTCAATGTTGAGCTAGGATTCCTCTATGCATAGTCTTTTACCATGTATTCAGATGTTATGGCTCACTATGGAGCTAAGGTGTTTCCGTGCGGGTTTTGTTTGTTATCAATACTATGTGTGCATTGGTACTGAGAGCACAGATTGAAAGTTCGTGGGCATTCTAATAGAAAATGCACAATAAATAACATTGTAAATATCAAAGGCATAATAAAAGACAACTTAAACAGCAAAAGCATAACAAAGCACAATATAAACAACAAAGCGGCATAACAAAACACAATGTAAATAGCGACTGTATTACAAAAATAATGTAAGCAAGAAAATCAAAACAAAATACAATGTAAACAGGAAAAGCACAGCACAATACAATGTTAATATGATACAAAATTAAACGTAAATAGGAAAAGCATAACAAACTAAAGGTAAGCATGAAAAGCATAACAAAACACAACGAAAATAGCAAAAAAAGGCATGCAAACATCAAAAGCATGATAAAACTTCAAAATAGCTTAATGTAATCAAGAGGTGAGAACTGTGCTGTTTAGACTGACAATCATTGAGCTGCGACGCCGAAAAAATGTGATTTGTAACAGGTCCATATGGCAAAGACTCATATCAGATTGAACATACTCGCACTCTGATCAGTCTTCGTATTCTAGAATCGTCTTAGTATTCTAGAATTACAAGGTAAATTTGACAAAACTATTCTAATGGTTGTTTGATAATCTAACAGACTTATGAAAAGTAGAGGACATGATTCACAAAATTAACAATGTAAAACAAAAAGGTAGGCGCATGGTTTCACCAGAGAAAAGAAATTGTCACACAAGGACACTTACTGTTTCGTTTGAGGTGAAATTTTCTGTAAAGTTCAGACTACTTTGGCAGCGTAAGTAGTGACTGGAAAACCCAGGCTAGTTACGGCATTTTCCAATTCCTTTAACCATGTGAACCTCTTTTCCTGGACAATGGCTCACTTTAGTATTGGCTATCGATAATCCAAATAGAAGCTTTAAAATCTGAATCGTTCTCCACAAACATTGGTTTGTCACAGAGAGGGAACTACAGCTGTGATTTCATTTGTCTTGGCGCGATTTCTTTCTTTAAGGTAAGTTATCGTTAATTTAAAATTTCATTATATAATGTATGCATATATAAATATGCATACATATAAACCAAGGATTGTGACTTGTTGATATTGTATGTTTTTATCTAAACATTTTGCCATAAATAATATGTTTTCTTCAGGTAAATAACAATTTCCTGTAAAATTATTGTCACAATCAACTTTTGATGCGTCGAACTTAGATGGGCCCTGTTTTTTGTAGCCCTATATTTTATCTAAAATACAAACATTCTTTAAAAACATCATGATAGAGAAAAAAAAATGCATTTTATTTAATGCATTGTCTAATCCTCCAAAAAATGCTAACGTCCCGTTTTTTGTGTGTGTGTGTGTGTTTTTTTTTTTTTTTTTTTTTTTTTCATTGGCATCGTAGACGCAGATTAGACGCCCCAGAGCGGGGACTACAGTGTTTGCTCAAAGAAAATACATTAATGTAAGACTTACATGAAATAAAACAAACCTGACACCCCTAGAATTAAAATGTTCTATTCTTAACTTATAAGGAAAAAAGATTCCATTGTCATATATGGTTTAAAGATATACGAGTCGGACTTTCCATGCATATAAACCCTATAGGATTCATTGGCGACAGTGCTTGAGATGTCATTTCATCTCAATGTCATGTAAAAGTCCCACAAAATTGGAAGCGACGTCTCCAAAATGGCCTAAATAGTGTTGATGGGGACGTTTAACCTCAGTTCAAACAAATCAAACATAAAAGTATAAAAAACGCTGTTTTACCAGTAAAGTTGGAAACTATCAAAAGTTTTCTTAAAGAAAAAAGAAAGAAAGAAAAAATTCCAAAGATATTTTAAGGGAATTTAGGCTATTAAATTCCGTACATACCTTTATGTTTAAAAGACCAAATGTTTGGGGAGGAAACATATTTGTCGTAATATAATTATGTTTTCGAATGTATGAACGACAGCGGATCAGGTGCACAGTTTACACTTATCTTTTCATTTTGGTGATTTGGTGGTCCGAAAATGAGGTGCGAGGAAGTCCATTTGAAATCACATTAACAACATATCGCATTGTGATGACTTTTTATTTATTTATTTGAGTTAGTTGGTAAGTTAGTTAGTTAGTCAGTTAGTTACAAGGTTTTTCTTATTGATGCCCATTCCAGTAAACATAGCATGTGGGCAATCGTTAAAACTGCAGGTTTTTACGAGCAAAATAACCTATAAAAGAAACACGGTAAGTTTGTTTTTTTTTATCAAAAATGGTAGTTTTCATCACGTGAACAAGTCCGTGAAATTAAGACGCCCTAAACCCCACTTTATAAAGAGAAAACTGGGGTTTACAGGTGTATACATTATTATTTTTATTTCTGCTCCAAGACATAGAATGTGGGTACTCGTTAGAACCGCCTCACTGAGGTGGTTCTAACGAGCTCCCTCAACCTATGTTTTGAGCATTTATAAGAAAAATATCAAGAACTTTCATCAGAAAAGTAGCCATTTCGGAGATGTGAAAATGCACTATGTCGCACGGGTGTGTTTTTGTTTGATTTGAGGTTTAACGTCCCCGTCAACACTCAAGCCCTGTCGCCAAATGAAACCAATAGGGTTTATAAGCATGGACGGTCCGACAATCACACCGCTTTGCCTGGGCAGGCTTAGATCCTCTTAAGCAGTTTGCCAGTACTCGTGCGTGGGTCAGATTCAGCTCTGCGTGGAAGCATCATGCAGCCCATATATTTCTGCAAGCCCCGGTGGGGCGCACGGGTGTGTTATCGTAATGTAGAACAGTTCTTGAAACATTTCTTTCCACCAATTTATGGATACAGTTAAGCATTTTTACCAGCCATATTTAGGCTGAAATGACATCACGTTACACGTCCGTGTAATGAACACCCCTCTAAACCACACTTTGTAGTAAAGAGAAAGGTGAGGTTTACGTTTTTTATTACTTTTATTTTCCATATTTTCCAAAAAAAAAAAAAAGCATAGATTGTTGGTACTCGTTGGAACGTCCTAACGAGCATCAACAGTCAATGTTTACAGCAGTAATAAGAAAATAAGTCTTATCATTACGAAAACATGCCTATATTATTCTGACCCCCTTGAACCCCACTTTTATATAGTAAAACTGGGGTTTACAGGGGTATACATTATTTTTTCTTATTTCTGCTCTAAAATATAGATTTTGGGTACCCGTTAGAAAACGTGTACCAACAATCTATGTTTTTGGCAGATATAAGAAAAATATCAGGTTTTATTTTTATCTGAAAATCTTTCATTTTTGGTGGTAAAGTTTTTAATATATTTGAATAGGCGTGTTTTCGTTATGTTTTTGAGCCATAAAGTGATGCACTGTGTAACACTATAAGGTTATTATCCTAATGAAATATATGCTCATATGATTAAAATTAAAGGGGAATAACTTGAATTTATCAACATCCTCCGTTTACCTTATCTGAAAAATTAAAACGTGATCATATATTTTAGAAAGACTTAAATAGACTTATGTGCAGCCATTATATGCTTCTGCTTTCAGATATGCATATCTGCTTATTCACAAACCGAGATAATGCAATACTTTTTACTGCCCGTTTACAATTAATTGTGATTAAAATCAGTACAAAATAAACTATTGAGAGAAATAAATGTTGCACTGAAACTCAATAGAGATGAGCCATGTCAATAGAAAACCTGCCCCCGGGATGTGCGACCCGGCAAGACACTAACCAGCCTGCTCAGCTACCCAGACCAGCAAGAGTCTTGAAATTTTAGATATAGAAACTGAAGGTGCTGTACTATCCAAGCACCGAACAACAAAGATGCAGATCAGACTGCGCGCATGCGCAGTCTGATCTGCATCTTTGTTGTTCGCAAATGGTAGAAATGGTTTTCTCATGGCGCAGCCTATATTAAAAATCATTAAACAAACATATCTTGACACTGTTACTCCCTGGATAACTCGGAGTTGTTTGATGTTAGTCACTCGAGAGACACCTGAACTGTTGAAGCAGAGCATCGCAAAATGTGTTCAGTGCTAAAATAGAATGCGGAAATGCGATAAAAAATGTTAAGATACATATATACATTACTAATTTTCATGGCACTTTTCAGATGAAAATTCGGCCGAAAATCCATGAATCTTTCTCTTTTTTTGCTTCAAAAAGTGTGGTTGTTGGATAGAACTGTTTCATTCCAAAACAAAGAATGTGGGTAATCGTTAGAACCATCTCATTGGGGCGTTAAATGAGTCGGTTCTAACGATTACACAGAATCTTTCTTTCTGAGGCGGAGGGTATAGCGATAACAAAATTCTTTTTTTTTTTAAATGAGGCGTTTCAAACGATTACACACAATTTTGTTTTGTTTCAGTTCTGACGATTTACGTGTTCATAAATCTTTGTTTTAATGAGGTGGTTGTAACGATTACACATAATCTTTGGCTTTATGGGGCGGTTCTAACGATTACGTACAATCTTTATTTTAATGAACCGTTTTTAACGATTACATACAGTCTTTGATTGAATGAAGCGGTTCTAACGTTTTCACACAGTCTTTCTTAAATCGAGGTCGTTCTTACCGTTGTTTCAATGAGGCGGTTCTAACGATTTAAAAATCCTTTGTTTAAATGAGGCTCTTCTAACTATTACATACAATACTTTTTTAATGAAGCGGTTCTAACAATTACACACAGATCTTTGTTTAAATGAAGCGGTTTATAACAATTACACACAGATCTTTGTTTAAATGAAGCGGTTTATAACTATTACACACAATCGTTCTATAATTGAGGCTGTTATAACTATTACACACAATCTTTCATTAATTGAGGCTGTTATAATGATTACATACAATCTATCTTTAATTGAGGCTGTTATAATGATTACACACAATCTATCTTTAACTGAGGCTGTTATAACTATTACACACAATCTTTCTTTAATTGGGGCTGTTATAATGATTACATACAATCTTTCATTAATTGAGGCTGTTATAATGATTACATACAATCTATCTTTAATTGAGGCTGTTATAATGATTATATACAATCTTTCTTTAATTGAGGCTGTTATAATGATTATATACAATCTTTCTTTCAATGAGGCTGTTATAATGATTATATACAATCTTTCTTTAATTGAGGCTGTTATAATGATTATATACAATCTTTCTTTCAATGAGGGAGCATACAATCTTTGTTAAAATGAGGCGGTTCCAACGATTACATCATAAATCTTTGCTTTAATCAGGCTGTTCTAATGATGACTGACAATTTTTGAATAAGACGGCTCTTACGATTACACAATGAGGCGGTTCTAGCTATTACACACACTCTTTGCTTTGGAATAGAGAATACTGGAACAAGACAAATATGTCATAGATTTATGCTCAGAGTACTGTTAATCACAGGCATGATCTGCTAACGACGAGTGCACACGGCCTACGGAAAAGCTTGTACATGTGGTATATGTGGCTTCCTGCCCTTGATTCTGACATGCAAAACAGTTATTATTCCAACACATTGAGCAGATGCACATGTTGGCTTATCTCTTATATAAGCGCATCTCTTTTTATGTGTATTTCTCGTGACGTGGCTCAGTTTCTTGTTGATGTTTAACGCCCCCATCAACACTGTAAAGGTCATTTTGGAGACGTTGCTTCCAATTTTGTGGGTCTTTTACCCGACATTGAGATGAAATGGCATCTCAAGCCCTGCCGCCCAATGAAACTAATAGGGTTTATAAGCATGGGCGGTCCGCTTCGCACCGCTTTGCCTGGACAGGCTTAGATCCTCGTGTGCGGGTCGGTTTCAGTTCTGCGTGGAATCATCAGGCAGCACATCTATTTCTTGAAGCCCCGAAGGGCGGGGGCCGCTGGCTCAGTTTCAGTTAATTGATTTCAAACAAGGCATACTATAAACGTACATGTACTTTGAAGTATTCA
This sequence comes from Lucinisca nassula, assembly GCA_963580285.1. Lineage (NCBI taxonomy): Eukaryota > Metazoa > Mollusca > Bivalvia > Lucinida > Lucinidae > Lucinisca > Lucinisca nassula. The sequence continues at coordinate 74,598,443 of OY757016.1, forward strand.
AGACTGTTGACAGCCCATGCATAATGTTGGTATTTTGTTGAGTAATCCGTTTTTTTTTTTTTTTTTTTTTTTTTCCTTTTGTTTTTAATATGATTCCAGTTACTGTTAGGCCCCTGTAATGAACACCCTACCCTCTAAGCCCAACTTTATACAGAGAAAAACTGGGTTTTACAGGGATATACATTATGTTTTCTTCTTTCTGCTATCCCATGACATAGGTTGTGGGTACTCGTTAGAACCGCCTCGATGAGGCGGTTCTAACGAGCACCCACAACCTATATTTTTGGAATGTGAATAAGAATAATATCATAATTTTTTACCTTTGGAGATTTGAAAGAATGCATTATGTGATACGGGTGCCTTATCGTATTGCCAAACTAAGACCATCCTGCTAGTAACAGATGTTTCTAGCGGTGCACAAAGGATTTATATTAAATATTGAGACCACCAATAAGACCTTTTTAGGCAGTCTGTTAAGCGGTCTTATTAGCGAAATTTTACTGCACCTGAATAAAGTGACAATACCTGTATTTTGTTTTGTTTGGAGTTAACGGCTCAGTCAACACTGTTAAGGTTACATTGAGCCTGTGAGCCTGTGAGTTTACCTTACCTCACTTCCTGGGCAGGCATGTACATATAAGAGGTTCATATTCTTTCCCCAGAAACTGACATTTGTCCTTGAAACAGCGGAAGGGAGCGGAGAATGACCGTAGAAAATAATCCGTGATCAATATCCACGAAGATTGTTGCCGACGCTGCAGGTATCGAACTTTCGACATTCTCATCAACAGACAGACGCACATCCGACTGAAATATACAGTAAAATTACGCTATTAAGACCAGCTAAAATTCATCCCAATTCTGTTTTAAAAGAATATTTGAAAGGTTCAAGTTGTTCTTTCTTTACGCTGTCCACACACAGGGTCCTCTAGAAAGAGACCATCTTTGGGACTGTTCAAAAGTGGCCTTAAAGGCCACATTTGAACAGTCCAAAAGGTGGTCTTAACAGAGTAACTTGCATGCCGGCCTCGGTATAGCTCTATCGGATGCGCGTCTGACTGGTGATCAGGAGGACACTGGTTCGATACCTGCCGGGGTCGGCAACCTTCTTTCGTGGAGACTGATCATGAAATCTTTTCTGCGGCCATTCTCCCCCTTCTCTGATTCGAGAAGGGCTGTGGTTAGTTTCTGGCCTGCCAAGGAAAAGTGTGGATAGGTAAATTGACCGGCTCAAAATGAACTAAGTAGTGTTGATTGGACCATTAAACCAATACAAACAAACAAATGACTTGTATACGTAGGTTCAGATGACAAGATCGTATTGTTAATAAGTTAATTAATGCAAATATACTGTACAAATATTAGGCTCGGTTAATAGCATCAGGTTAAAACATGTAGGATTTAAGGTGAATGATTTGGTTGATTTGAGGTTTAACGTCCCCGTCAACACTGTAAATGTCATTTTGGAGACGTTGCTTCCATTTTTGTGGGACTTTTACCCGACATTGAGATGAAATGACATCTCAAGCCCTGTCGTCCAATAAACCAATAGGGTTTATTAGCATGGACGGTCCGCCTCGCACCGCGGTCCCCGGACAGGCTTAGACCCTCTTAGCGGTTTACCAGTACTAGTGTGCGGGCCGGATTCAGCTCTGCGTGGAAACATTATGCAGCCCATATATTTCTTCAAGCCCCTATGTGCGGGGGCCGACTGTACAAACATGGGGTTCGGTTAATAGCATCAGTTTATGAATTTGTAGGAATAAATTACATCAAGCAATCTGATTGGTTCAAAGTTAGAAATGGGTGTGGCCATACTGAATATTCAGCAAGAGAAGGGTTAAACACATGAAAACACATGAACGTTCTACAAAAAGGTTATCCGACTATGAGAAGCAAGGAATATGCCACAGAACTGAATATAATGTGAAGCGTATATACTTTGTGTGTTGGGGAGCGGGATTGTGGGTGCAAACTAGCTATTTTCGACCAATTAGGCCTCATCGATGACCATCAAATGCATTAAAAAAATTCCAATGTAAGCAATGACACTACATTGTGATAAAGGGCAGAGAGTGAGTGAGTGCGTGTTTGAGTTTTACGTGCCACCAACAACTTAGGTCATACGGAGACGGGAGCTCGGTTTAAAGACTAATCCGAAAGTCTGGAGAAGCCCAGGATCGATCCTGCGACCCCTGGTTAACAAGGCGAGTAGCGTAACCACGACACCACGGAGGCTTCTAAAAGGAGAGAGAGACACTTTACGACCGCTACACATTCCTTTGACACCCTGACACCAGCTGTAGTGAATTTAAATATGTGCCTGACCAGGAAAAGACTAGTCGGACAAATATACTATTCCGATATGAACATCGCTGATTGATGGGACGGTAAAAAACAAACTGATACATTTAAAGGAAGCGAACCCTATAATCGTTACGCGGACTTCACTTGCATTTTCAGCATCCTATTTAATGAGATTGCAGTGTTTTCGAAATGCGACGCCGGTGGTCAGTTGAAAATCCAATTTCCATTAGCATCTGTCCAGTTTTGACATGCTACACCAGTATGAGTGGCAGCTTGGACCATCTGAGATTGGAACTGAACTTTCTTATGGCGAATAAATATACTTTAAAGAAATAACAATTCCAACAATGTATGAGCCATGCTTTTCAGAAGAGGTCCACCTTTAAAAGAAAGAATTCACTCCTATGGAGGGTTTTAACCCATTTAGTACAAGAATCCTCATAACGGGTATTTGGCGTACAGTGCAGGCCCAGATCAGACGCCGCAGCACGCAGCGTCGGATCAGAGCCTAACTGTTTGCAAAAATTTCAGCCATTTTCCTAATTTTTGAAGAAAAAACAACCTGACATTCCTATATTGTGAAATGCACTCATGCTATATATAAGGAGGAAGATTACATTTGGTTCAAAAAGAGTTAAGGGTAGACCCCTATTTTTCAAGAGTTCTTTTTGATGGTCATCTGAGATTGATACTGAACCTTTTAAGGTATTCAGGGCAGGCAGCTGTTTTAAAGTGTTTTAGCTCCATATGCAAACAGGTCATGTTTTGTTTGATTTTAAGTTTTGCGTCCCCGTCAACACTATTTAGGTCATTTTGGAAACGTTGCTTCCCATTTTATGGGACTTTTACCCGACACTGAGATGCAATGACATCTCAAGCTCTACCGTCCAAACAACCAAAGGGAAGGGACGTTCCGACCCGCACCACTTTGCCTGAGCATGCTTCGACCTTCTAAGCGGTTTACCAGTAGTTTCAGCTCGGCGTGGAGTCGCTATGCAGCCCAGCCCCAATGGGCGGGGGGGGGGGGGCAAAATATAGCACGTAATTAAATCTAGCGTTTTTAAGACCAATTTCTGAAAAACCCAGAATATGAAACTGGTCACCACAAAAATAGCTGCACCATGATTAATCCATTTTGTACCGGAAACCCCAAAAGGGTTACTTAGCAAACAGAGTAGGCCCAGATCAGACGCCGCAGAATACTACGGCGTCTGACCAGGGCCTACATTGTTTGCTAAACGTAGTAGATTTGAAAAAAAACACAACCTGACACCCCTAAATTTTTAAATTGCTTCATGTTATATATAAAAAGGAAGATTCCATTTGGTACAAAAAGGGTTAAGATATAGATCATCTCTAGCTGTGATTTGTTGAGGTCAGTTGAAAAGTAGAGCAAACACCACTTAATATACGAGTCAGAATTGCTATTTTCAGGGAATACTTTATTGCAGCTGAAAGCGTATATAGATTGTAGATACGCGTAAGAACCACCTCAACCTGCGACTTCTCTGAGGCTACACTGTTTGCCCTATAACCTTTATATGTCAGTCTGCTTTATGAGTGAGTGTGTTTTTTAGTTTTACGTCCCACCAACAACTAAGGTCATACGGAGACGGGACCTCGGTTTAAAGACTCATCCGAAAGTCTGGAAAAGCCCGGGATCGACCCTGCGATCCCTGGTTTAAAAGGCGAGTAGCGTAACCACTACACCACAGGGGCTTCTAAAAATCTGCTTTGTTCAGCTCGAAAAAATGCCTATACTACTTTGACCCCCTTGAACCCTATTTTTAAGTACTTAAACTGGGGTGTACAGGGATAAACCTCATTTTTCTTATTTCTGCTCAAAAATATAGATTGTTGGTACTCGTTAGAAGCGCCTCTACCCACAATGTATATTATGAGCAGAATTAAGAAAAATACCACAATTTTTCACCGTAAATGTTTCGTTTTTCGGTGGTAAAACTTACAATGCATTTATCGGCCCCCGCCCATAGGGGCTTGAAGACATATATGGCTGCATGATGCTTCCACGCAGAGCTGAATCCGGCGCGCACACTAGTACTGGTAAACCGCTTAGAGGTAAGCCTGTCCAGGAACATGCTAATAAAACCATATTGGTTTCATTGGGCGACAGGGCTTGAGATGTCATTCCATCTCAATGTCAGGTAAAAGTCCCACAAAATTGGAAGCAACGTCTCCAAAATGACCTTTACAGTGTTGACGGGGACGTTAAACCTCAAATCAAACAAAAAACCAATACAATGCATTTATATAGGCATGCTTTCGTAATGTGTCCGCTGGCTACTTTAAAAGTCATTGTTGCAGTGACCGCTCCTCTAGCAGCAGACTGATCAGGGACTATAAAGTTTGCCTGTATGCAAAAATATTTTTAAGAATTTGCATTTAGATGAAGCAGAAGACATAAACAGTCGACACGGTTAATGGGATGCGAAGCATATAGACATTAAGATAAAGTCTTTATTTGCACTATAGATGCATCTTAATCGTTTCTTCTTCTTCTTCTTCTTCTTCTTCTTCTTCTTCTTCTTCTTCTTCTTCTTCAAAAGAAACTTTCCTTTAATTTCCAAAATACATTTTCTACAATGACCTTTCTTCCAGCATTTATCTATTTTTTCTTTAAAGATTCATTTTGTTCATTTAATATAATTTAATATAAATTCTAAGACTATATACTCTTTAAAAGACATTTTGCATCAGGTTTTTCGAATCAAACTGAATGGACATTAAATACTGCAGCCATGAAGCGTCAGAATAAACAAATTTATTATCGTTTCAAAGAAGACAAATCATTTATTTCGGTCTGAAACTGTTTCTATTTCAATTTGCAGGATTTACTCCCAAAATAAATGTGTTATCTTTCCCAAATATATAGCCGTGTTTCTGAAAACATATTTTCGCGTCTGTGGTATTAAAAGATTGCTGTACATTAAGTAATTGATTCCGGAGCGATAAACTTCATAGTTCGAATAGAACGTTCTCAATAATAAAACGAGATTGCAATCGTTTCGGTAGACATAACGTTGATAGGTCTGTATATTAAATGCCCTTGTCAACCCCACTTTATATAAAAAATTGGTTTATAGGGAATGAATTGATTTTTTTATTCTTGCTCATAAATCATAGGTTGTGGGTGCTCGAAAGAACGAGCATACACAACCCATGTTTCAAGCAAACATTAGAAAAACAATATGTTTTCTTCATACAAAAGCCGTTTTCACAGTGGTGTGGGTGTTGAATTCTAACTGAAAACAAGTATTTGGAATTAATTTAATTATCCTTAAAGCTAGGAAAATTTTGTCATTATCATTATTATAAAAAGTAGGCAAAATGGCCACTCCGGAGAATTTACCTTATGCAGAAAAATGTGCTATATGTAATGATATATTAAGTTTTTCTTAAAGGACTAGTCTCCATAAGGGGGTTTTCCTGGTACCTAAATTTCTCAATAATATTTTGGGAAAATATAGCCACACAGAGGGGACATTCATCCCTGGTAAGTTTGAATCAAACAGAACTCTAGTTTTGTGATAAGGGTTTATCAAAAGTGGGGGTGGGGTAATTCCATATCAGTTCTACCAAAGACAATTAATCAGCAATTGACTATATTAAAATAGCGCACTGACAAAACTTTTTGCCATGTCATGCATAGACTGTGGGTACATATTAATGTGAAATAGGGTGATTGTATATTTTATTGAACTTTGCTAAAATATAATAATTTATTTGCACTTTGCGGATTTTCATTAATTTTTCATCTACCAACTTTGCCAAAAAGTTGAACATTTCTCTATTAAGCAACACATTCTTACCTCTTTTCTAGAAAATACTTATCAATGCTTGGCCATTGCAGAATTGTAAGGATTTTTTTATAAATAGTCTTTGACATGAGTTATGTGCCCTTGAAAAGAGAAAATTGCAGTAAAATGCGATGAAATTATCAAAACTTTGTTTTGCCTTTTTGCTATAAGTTTACTGGCGAGAAATGCTTAGAGGAGTTAAATTCTAATGTATTTATCGTGTAAAAGGGTTTAACTATTGTAGCAGAGACTGCATTGGTATCAGTAAGGGTCAAAATTACTTTTAGAGGTTTTAAGAGTTGGATGTAATTGACACACATTTGCTCATCTCATTTAGTATCACTTTCTTGTGAGGAGTCGCTGTTGGTATCCCAAACTTCAGCTGCAGCATCTGTTAGAAAATCCATGTATTTATTATGTATCTTAGGCCCTTTTGTTTCTGGCTGGTGTCGCTCAAATCCAAATACCATAAGACTGATGCAATATGGGCACAGCAGCCCACTACTCTAGCCCCTGATTTGCATGTGCAAAACCAACCGACGATAGGTTATAAGCATGTGCTGTATTCAATCCATAAATTATAGGTCTTGCTACTGGTATGCCTTGAACGTATTAGGGACTTGAGGACACCTTCTTGCTCTTTGTTTATAAGGATTTCATATTTGGCGTCATCTGTTTGGTGTTCTTTCGTGTAGGATTTGGCCTGGCGAATCTGATAACCTCCCATTGTCATTGTCAGGTCTCTTAATTCTGCTTCGTTCAGTTCGGAGAAATCTGGCATTTCAGATGCATCCATACTTTTCCAAAAAGTGCGCCGTTTGTCCCACTAATTGTCAGTCACATTTTGTTGAAGTTTATTGGGTGACTTTGCTAAGGCCATCATTCGTTTGGCCATGACACCATCTGATTCCAAACTAGTCACCAAGGGTGGCCTGAAAGCGTTGCAAATGGAGCACACAATTCGCACATAATTGCCAGCGAACGGGATTTGAGAGTTGGGAAGCACATTACTTAAAGCTTTCCATTGCTTTATACGCCCATATGCTGACTCAACAACCCATCTCACTTTGGTAACAATTAAAAATCAAAAATGAGTTCCTTTAAGAGCAATGAAAACATTCATAAGAAAGAAGATGGGTCATACTACGTAGTTTCGGCTAATAAAGCCTCATCAGTGACCCTGTAATGGTCCGGCAAAGAAAGCCAGAGGAAACATACTGCAATTTTGCGAATTTCGAATAGGCAGTCGAGTCAAAGACTGATATAAATCAAAATGGGGTCCAAATAATTAAAACCTGTCTAGAATATGAGTCTAAACCAATAATTTATTTCCGATTTCTCAGAATATTCACGCTGATCTCAAAGGACCAAAAGTAAAATATAAACTGCACTATGGTTGATGTACGGGGAGACGTTTTACGGCCGCCACACGGCACAACACCAGCTGCAGTGAAGGCAATTAAAAATCAAAAATGAGTTCCTTTAAGAACAATGAAAACATTCATAAGAAAGAAGATGGGTCATACTACGTAGTTTCGGCTAATAAAGCCTCATCAGTGACCCCTGTAATGGTCCGGCAAAGAAAGCCAGAGGAAACATTCTGCAATTTTGCGAAGTCTGGATTCATTTGCTTCCTCAGTGCTATGCTGTTTCTCTTTTTTCTTCAAGAAATGAGGCATTTCAGTATTGATCCCACAATCATTAATTAAGTCTGTTACATCCCTAAACCCCCTATCAATAATGAGAACAACCCCTTCATTGAACCGATTTCTTATATCTCACTGTTGCTCTTCAGCATATGCTCTGTTATTTTGGCATCTGAGTTTTTATCATCAGCCAGGTAAGGTCCAAGCACTGTAAGTATGTAGCCGTCAGTTGCTACAAGCATCATCGGTTTAAGCAATGGGCGACCTTTATGGACAGAATAAGAACGCCTTTGGAATGAAAAGTCACCGCTTTTCTCTATGTACACATAGGTACCATCAGCAACAGCAATAGCAACATATTTCTGTGAATAAGCAAACAGCACCCTTGCAAATTCTGTAGTGTGATTTTCAATTACTTTATTTCGTTCTATATGTGGATATTTTGGAACGAAATTAGACATTAGACTTGCTCTGGCTGAATGGATTGCCTTACTGCAAGTAGTTTTCTTCACCCCAAACAATGTTGAAAGAACAGCCAAGGACAGACCAGTCTGTCAGTTTTACAAGCAACATGGCAAGGGCTGTACGAGTGCTCCTTGTTGACGTAGAACGCAACGAGGAGAGCGATTCATGTACATCATTGAACTGATCCTTTGTTATGCCTGTCAGTCCTAAGTTTTACATGCAACATGGCAAGGGCTGTACGTGTGCTCCTTGTTGATGTAGAACGCAACGAGGAGAGCGATTCATGTACATCATTGAACTGATCCTTTGTTATGCCTGTCAGTCTGACATAGTCTTCACCTTTCATTTCATCAGCGTTGTCAAAATTCAGTGCATTAGATTTCCTGTTTGCCGTTTCGAAATAACATAATTGAAGATCACACTACAGAATTTGCAAGGCTGCTGTTTGCTAATTCACAGAAAGATGTTGCTATTGCTGTTGCTGATGGTGAAGCGGTGACTTTTCATTCTAAGGGCGTTCTTATTCTGTCCATAAAGGTCGCCCATTGCTTAAACCGATGATGCTTGTAGCAAATGGCGGCTACATACTTACAGTGCTTGGACCTTACCTGGCTGATGGTAAAAACTCAGATGCCAAGCTAACAGAGCATATGCTGAAGAGCAACAGTGAGGATAATAGAAATTGGTTCAATGAAGGGGTTGTTTTCATTGTTGATAGGGGGTTTAGGGATGTAACAGACTTAATGATTGTTTTTGTTTGTTTGTTTGATTTGAGGTTTAACGTCCCCGTCAACACTGTAAAGGTCATTTTAAGGACGTTGCTTCCAATTTTGTGGGACTTTCACCCGACATTGAGATGAAATGACATCTCAAGCCCTGTCGCCCAATGAAACCAATAGGGTTTATTAGCATGGACGGTCCGCCTCGCACCGCGGTTCCAGGACAGGTGTAGATTCTATAAGCGGTTTACCAGTACTAGTGTGCGGGCCGGATTCAGCTCTGCATGGAAGTATCGTGCAGCCCATATATTTCTTCAAGCCCCTCTGGGCGGGGGCGGAATTAATGATTGTGGGATCAATACTGAAATGGCTCATTTCTTGAAGAAAAAAGAGAAACAGCATAGCACTGAGGAAGCTTGTTACCAAAGTGAGATGGGTTGTTGAGTCAGCATATGGGCGTTTAGATAAAGTTTCAGTCATTCTTTCTTTGTTTTTTCTGCACCTAGTGTCTCCTATTGAGAGACCACCTTTGGGACTGTTCAAAAGTCGTCTTCAAGACCACGTTTGAACAGTTCCAAAGGTAGTCTTAATATAGGAATTTTTCTGTATTTCTCACTTTATCTTGAAAATGTATGGCATGTATTCCATTAAGAGGACAAATTGAGGACTTTCTTATCTCCAGAACTGTTAATTTTTGATAAAAAAAATTCTTATATTTGTCTTTTTATACTCCAAACATAAGTAATGGGTGCTCGAATGAGGTTCTAACGAGCACCAATAACCTATGTCTTGGAGCAAAAGCCCCATCATAAGTTGCTGTTATACTAATGAGAATCAAATCATTGACGAGTTTCCACATCTAACGAGTGCCCTAAACCTATGCCTTGGAGCAGAAACGTTATATATACCCCTGTAAATCCAAGTTTTCTCTATATAAAGTGGAGTTTGCAGGAGTAGACTTGTTAACATGATCCATTCGAAACAATTCTTATAAATAACACGACATACCTTTCTTAGAAGAGTAACACGACACAGCTATAGAATATATACATGTATTTTGTAGAATATCGAACAGATCCCATTGTACTTTATGATCTGGCATAAGTGCAAAACCCTCACTGACTCGACTCGAGCTATCTCTACCTAGAACGCATTTTCATAGTCCAAAAGGTATTCGAGACATTGAAGTTTGAGTATATTGTGTAAATACGACACTGTCGTATCTTTTAAAGATACTCCTTGTTACATAATACACTCAAACTCCAGAGCCACCGCCCATCGGGGCTTGAAGAAATATATGGGCTGCATGATGCTTCCACACAGAGCTGTAACCGATCCGCACACTAGTACTGGTAAATCGCTTAGAGGATCTTAGCCTGCCCAGGCAAAGCGGAACGAGTCGGACCGTCCTTGCTTATAAACCATATTGGTTTCATTGGGCGACAGGGCTTGAGATGTCATTTCATCTCAATGTCGGGTAAAAGTCCCACAAAATTGGAAGCAACGTCTCCAAAATGACCTTTACAGTGTTAACGGGGACGTTAAACCTCAAATCAAACAAACAAAACACTCAAACTTCGGAAGTTTAAGTGTATTTAGTGACAAGAAGTATCTTTTTTGATATACGATGTGGTTATGAGCTTATTATTATCCAAAACAAACAGAAATGGATGCATGTAAAATCATTAGAATATCTCTGTGCCACATTGATAACGAGAGAGAGAATGGCTATGGTAGATCGTTCATGTCAACACCTACATTTATCTGGACAAGACTAAAAATCTTTTTTTTTTATTTTTGTCAGAATGTTAGCTCCTACAATGTTACTATCCACTGTTATACAAAATCTAATGTATAGATATTCTTTTGAGGCATAGTTCACTGGCACTTCTTTCAGCTTTTAAACAACTCCTTACGTGTGTTGTTATGGTATGAATTGATATCCGTAGAATTGAATATGTCAGAAATGAGATTATAAGACCACGTCAGAAAATACGGCAATGCCAAACGTTTCAATGTTCTATATTATAAACGTACGCTAATAAGGCGATTCTAATGTATACCACGCAACACACATATTCATTTGAAGAAAAAAAAATTCTTTATGTAACCCTGAATATTTGTTATCTTTTGCTTAGGGAAAAATTCATATTGGGACAAAAACGACTTCGAAACAACCAACGTAAATGAGTCACCGATGTTCGAAGGATTGAAGTTTCATTGTAAACATGTTTTCGCATATTATATATTCAAACTGAACTTTCTACTTTTATTTGCAGAAACGGGCGATGGATGTATTTAAGTTAAAGCTGCTTGGATGTATCATCGTTTTGTATACATGTTGCTTGGAAACAGGTATACCTCTTCTTTTTTGTCTTGCCAATAAGGTAACAAACTTGCATGATATCATGCCTATATGATTTTGACCCCATTAAACCCCACTGTTATATAGTTAAACTGGGGTTTACATGGGTATATATTATTTTTCTAATTTCTGCTCAACAACATATATTATGGGTACTCGTTAGAACCGCCTCATTGAGGTAACATTTTACGCAACTCATAGCGATAAGAATAGCTCGGTAATTTTCTATAATAAAGTATCGTTAGCTGGATTTCCTACAAACCAGTGATAATCACTTGGACATCATCGCTGAAAAGCTGCTGCGCTTTATAACTGTTGGTTTACTGACAAACAATCGACCCAAAAATACGTATGGTTTGATTTGTCTGCAATAAAGACAAATATACCAAATTTAGAAAGAGTTTCTACAATAGTTTCTAGCATTTAAAGTCTATATAGTTATATATCGTTTAGAAGTTTAATTGTTTGCATTAGCAACGGTCGGCCATTAGTCCAAATTATTACTAGTCTGTGAAAGTCTGGCAATCTGCAGACCGACTCTAATGTATCTTAAATGATAACCTGTCTCTTTTATAATGATGTATTTCCACAACAAACCACTATCTATGTATCATTTGCATTATTAAATCAACAAAACATTTATGTTGTACACGGACATATACATCTCAGACACAGACTGATCCTTAAATGCTTTATTACCGTAGTAAACCTAAACGTGAAATAGATGGGCTGCATGATGCTTCCACGCAGAGCTGAAACCGACCCGCACACGGGTACTGGTAAACCACTTTCAGGATCTAATCCTGCCCAGGCAAAGCGGTGCGAGTCGGACCGGCCATGCTTATAAACCCTATTGGTTCCATTGGGCGGCAGGGCTTGATATGTCATTTCATCTCAATCTCGGGTAAAAGTCCCGCAAAATTGGAAGCAACGTCTCCCAAATGACCGTTACAGTGTTGACGGGGACGTTAAACCTCAAATCAAACGAAACAAAACCTAAAACGTGATCAGTTTAGGCAGTTGGTATAATTATTTTAAAAACTGAACAGCTTGACTAACAGTCCGATGTTATTGTAAACATTGTAGAGCTAGGACAGTCTCATATAAATTTACAGTTTCGTTGAAAAAAAAATCACTTGATAATATTTGCATTTCCAGTGTAAAGCCTAATGTAAACCTATAGAAACAAATGTAGTTCATACTTCCATGAACGCATCGAGTCACAAGATTTTCAGTAACGTCAAGTGACGTCAGTCTAAACCATGGTTCTCTACGATCTGATTGGGCGTTGGCGACTTCAACGCTGTTCCGCTCTTTGTAGAAAAACAGCTGGTAAATGTGTTTCAGCTTTAATAAAATGCCCTATAAGCATTATTACGCCCAATGAGGATGAGCAAAGAATGCAGATACGAAAAGATAAACTTAAATTTCTGCTGTTCATGAAAGTGTGGACGACAGTTGCTCGCTAGCAAAGTTTACATGATCCCCTTCGGGGTTCATTTACTTTGCAGGCGACCCACTCAGTTCTTACTTTGATGAACATCAGAAAAATAAAACTCATTTCTTAACTTTGGGTTTCTGAAAAAAAAAAAGAACAAAAATGCGTTTAGTGTCATTATTTAACTTTTCTAGGTTGAATTAGTCAAAATAAATGCAAAATTATAAACTTCGATTTTTTGCTGATACTGAACGAACTACTGCATCATGTAAACAAGTCCGTGTAATGAAAATCCCCCTCAACCCCACTTTATATAGAGAAAAATGAGTTTTACAGGGGTATACATTATTTTTCTTATTTCTGCTCTTATAGATAGGTTGTGGCTACACGTTAGAATCGCCTGAATGAGGTGGTTCTAACGAGCATCAACAACCCATGTTTGGAACATTAATAAGAATAATATTGCACACTTTCATCACAAAAGTAATTTTTTGGAGACATGAAAGAATGTATTATGTCACACGGCTGTCTTAAGAGGAATAGAAACACCTTGCATATCCCTCGGCCCCCGCCCATCGGGGCTTGAAGAAATAGATGGGCTGCATGATGCTTCCGCGCAGAGCTGAAACCGACCCGCATACGAGTGCTGGTAAACCGCTTAGAGGATCTAAGCCTGCCCAGGCAAAGCGGTGCGAGTCCATGCTTATAAACCCTATTGGTTTCATTGGGCGGAAGTGCTTGAGATGTCATTTCATCTCAATGTCGGGTAAAAGTCCCACAAAATTGGAAGCAACGTTTCCAAAATGACCTTTACAGTATTGACGGGACGTTAAACCTCAAATCAAACAAACCCAACCACACAAATTTCTCTTAAAGGAAAGAATTTATTCCCAGAAGCGAATTCTTGCCATTAAGATGAGACCCCTATTGATGGGAAAGACAAAAATACTTTTGAATACATTGCCTCCCCAAGGATGTATCAGATTGCTTGATATTAGTAAAAATAAAAAGGGGCATTAAGTAGAAGGCTGTGCTTGCAGAGTAGAAGGCAGTCCTACTAATGACAAGGCCGAGTCTAGATGATTTTCAAAAATAACTGTTTTGTCTATATCTTAGACATTTACGGTAGGTCTTGTGTGTTTTTCTAAATGCATTAATGACAATTCTCTGTATTTGGCGCCACTCATTAACGTCATATTCATGTCATTTAGGTACATCGGTTCCATTCTTATTAGCCTTGTGTTACAGTACTTATTTCTGCTAAAAGAATCCTATTTAAGAACCGATTCTATTCATTACTAGCTCAGGCTATAGCTCAAGTATTGTCGGATATAAAATGCCCGAAATAGTTAAACAGGACATGACTTCCTCTCGGCTGTTTCCGTTAAGCAGCGATAAACGAAAAGAAACGACGTTGGTGACAACCTGTCCCACTTATAAAAAGTTTCTATCATATGACGTCGCGTCTGAGAATGTAATAACGCCATGTAATAGATTCCGTAATCCACTAGTGGATTAACTACAATCGCGCAGTCGATGGCACGCCATCGCATATCCCCACGCTTTTTTAAAGATACGCCACTATATAAGTTCTCAATTGCAACTCCCACCCAATCTTAAGATCAAAATTCCGAAAGTGTCATGCACTCCTCAGACCAAAGACCTATCAGTTCCCAAAGTTTCATGTTTCTATCTGAAACGGCGTAGGAGGAGTTATCCGGTAATCGTTAAAAAAAGGGGGTTATGGGGGTGAAAATCCAAGTTTTTGGCCTCTGGTGACCTCAAACCTGACCCTAGGGGTCAAATTTTGATTGTTATGTATTCTACTCATTATGCCGTTCGATTCGATATGTCACACGACCAGGTTCTGAAAACTTTGATTTTTTACCCCCGGGGCACCCCACCCCCCGGCCTGGCCCCTAGGGGTAGGATCGAAATTCCGAAAGTGTCATGCACTCCCCAGACCAAAGACCTATCAGTTCCCAAAGTTTTAAGTTTCTAGCTGTAAAAGTGTGAGCGGAGTTGTCCGGTAAGACGGACGGACGGACGTACGGAAAGACGGACGACGGAAACAATTACAATATCCCCACTTTTTCTTCGAAAAGCGTGGGGATAATTATGCAAATTAGTTACATGTTGATACGTCCCGTAACGTTACATGCACGACGTCCTTAATGACGTCGAGTTTACTAATGGCGGAATACGGACATTTTTGAAAAAAAAAAAAAAAAAAAAAAACTAATAAAATGGGTTTTCAATGTCATATGATAAATAGAACCTTTCATTCGTGCTCATGTATTATTGACTTTATTAAACTCGTTGAGGAAAAGGGATAAAATGCTCGGCGAAGCCTCGCATTTTATCTTTTTTCGTCAACTCGTTTAATAAATCCAATAATACATGAACACTCATGTAAGATCCTCTATATACAGTAAAATTCCTATATAAAACCCACCTTTGGGACTGTTCAAAAGTGGTCTTTAAGACCACTTTTGAACAGTCCCAAAGGTGGCCTCCGATTAAAGACGACTTTTGAACAGTCCCAAAGGTAGGCCTCTGACAAGAGTACACTGTATGCAGAAAAACACAAAGAAAGAATAACTGCAACCTACTAAATACACTTTTTAAAGGCAAAAAATACTCTTAAGTTTAGGCGGTCTTTATAGCGAATTTTCTGTATATATTGTCTACACTGTTTGTTGAAAATACAAAGATTTAAATGTATGTTCCTGTTCAGGACCACTTTTTGAAGCCCCACACTCAAAGACAATCGCACCGGTATATGCTGTCTGTACATATATTTTGTTTTATTATTATTTTTTTCTTTCAGAGGGGGATATATGGGACAGTTATTGGTGGACATATGATGGTATCTCGGGTAAGAAAACTTGCTGGACTTCTAAACAAAATGCGTAACCTATGCAATGGTTCTAAAATTTCAATGTCATATTAAAATGTCTACACTATTTTTGTTTCGTGCTTAATGGTCAAAACTCTACCGCGTATTATTTGTTACTCAAATGTTGAATATCATTTTATAAATGCATGTTTGCCCAGCTGGGTATCTTGAGGAGGTCTTAACAAGCACCTATAATGTCGCAAATACTCACGGGAAGAAAATATAATTTTCAGAGCCATGAAAGATAACAGCTTGTCATATTACTATGTTGTCACTATTTATTAGAGGTTGCACATCGTGTAATTTTGTAAGATATTCTCCCTTGATCCACCATGTTGGAGACATAAGATATTTGTTGGGCAATATTTTGATCTTTTCATCATTTAATATTTGATTAGGGATAAGCTGAAACAGACCGCACCTGAGTACTGATTAACCGCTTAGAAGGTCTAAGCCTGCCCAGGCAATGTCGTAGAAGTCTCCGTGGTGAAGTGGATATGCTACTCGCCTCGTAAAGCAGGGATCGCAGGATCGATCCCGGGCTTCTCCAGACTTTCGGATGATCCTTTAAACCGAGGTCCCGTCTCCGTATGACCTTAGCTGTTGGTGAGACGTAAAACTCAAACACTCACTCACTCAGGCAATGTGGTGCGTGTCGGACCGTCCATGCATATATAAACTTTATTGGTGTCATTGGGCGGCAGATTTTGAGGTGTCATTTCATCTCACTGGGCAATATCTGGTAAAAGTCCCACAAAATTGGAAGGGACACCCCCAAAATGACATAAATATTGTTGCCAGGGACGTTAAAACTTAAAACAAACAAACAAAACAACAGCACTACAAATAATGTTTTGTATTATACTGTATGATAACTGATAAGTTTGTTAAATACACCAAAGATGTCATTTCATTTCCTTCGGACGAAATTTCTGAAGTCCCACTAGACGTTTTTGGATCAACATCGAGATAAAATGTGATCCCGATTCGATTAGAAGCTAATAGGAAAATCAGCGAAGACTATTTTCACCTAATCATGTTCCTAGCCGCTTGATCTCATTTTATAATAATGAACGGCTATAAGAAAATTGTTATTGGACACTGACCAATGTCTGTTTGTGTTGGCATAGGAAAATTAGCCCGTAACATTCTTTTATTTATGTTTTTAATACGCACATGCGCAGCAACCTAATATGGCTAGACGCATAACCTCTTGCATTAAGCTACATCAGGGTCTACCCGACATGACTGCGAGCAGCAAAGACTTTGGCGAGCCTGCGCATATGCGCAGGCTCGCCAGGGTCTTTGCTGTTCGCCAGTGCGAGGAGTACTTTTTTCTTACGCGCTGGCTCAGATTGTGATTGGTCGCTGACCGATGTCCATTTCATTTCCCTTTCCAAACACTGCACTAATGAAACAGACTGTAGACAGCGCGGAATGGAGGAGCATGGAATGAAGACATTTGAGTTGAGACACGACAAGATAGAAAAATCCTCAGAAAATGAAAGAACAAAGCACACACTGGTCTCAAGCCATCGAAAGTAGTTCCAGGTCCAGGCAATGCAAGGGTGATAAAATTTCAGTGCCCAAACATGTTTCATTGGCACCGTTGGCAGGGATGAAATACCACAAAGTTCACCGTTCTTTAGATAGGAGCTCTCCCGTGCATGAAGACTCATCCCCTGTGCAGGTTAAAGATATCTGTTTGCTTCATATCTGGAGTGTATGTAATGGAAAAATGTGAAAGAAAGAGAGAAAGAAAGAAAGCATTAGGAAAACATGTGTGTGTGTGAAATAATGGCGTCTGACATGGTGTCATAGATGACAGATATTAGGTAAACATTGTAACATTATTCTTATTTCTGCTTTCAACATAGATTGTTGGTGCTCGTTAGAAATTGAGGAGTACGATCTATGTTTTTGAGCAAAAATAAGGCAGATAATGTTTACCCCCGTACACCCCATTTTCCCCTATATAACGTGATGGGGTTTAGACAGGTCTCCGTTTCATGAACTCGTTATCGTTATGGAAAGAAAGAAAGAAAGACTCAGCGACATGAACAATCCGTGCAGTCTATGCAGAATCTTTGGAAAAAAAACCGGACTCGTGTCTCTTTTGGTAGTCTTGAGTCTATAAAAAGAGTCATGTAAACACTATGACTCTGAAAGGCCCCCGCCCATCGGGGCTTTAAGAAATATATGGGCTGCATGATCCTTCCACCCAGAGCTGAAACCGACCGCACACGAGTACTGGTAAACCGCCTAGAGGATCTAATCCTGCCCAGGCAAAGCTGTGCGAGTCGGCCCGTCCATGCTTATAAACCCTATTGGTTTCATTTGGCGGCAGGCCTTGAGATGTCATTTCATCTCAATGTCGGGTAAAAGTCCCACAAAATTGGATGCAACGTCTCCAAAATTACCTTTACAGTGTTGACGGTGACGTTAAACCTCAAATCAAACAAATAAATCCATGACTCTGATCAAACGGCGCCTACGCACAGGTTTTCTTGCAGATTTTATCACGCCCGTACTGAATTATGCGATTTGCAAAAGTCATACACGCAGTATTTCTTGGATTAATTTTCAACCTGTCGGTTGTCAAGCATCTAGGTAAGATTAACTTAGGATTCATCGGGCTTATAATTTTTGCACATATGCGCTTTGGTTCATATGTTCGAGCTTAAGGGAAAAGGGTACAGTGAAATTCCGCTATTAAGACCACCAAATATATGCAGCCAAATTGTGCTTTTAAAGCATTTAGAACGTTTCTTGTACATTTTCTTTGTGTTTTCTACTTCCAGTGGGCTCTAGTGAGAAACCATCTTTGGGTCTATTCAAAAGCGGTCTTAAAGACCACTTTGTACAGTCCCAAAGGTGGTCTTAGTATAGGAATTTTACTGTATAGACAACCAGAAAAAGGGCATTGCGAAAACGCGTCTATTCAAATATATTAAAGACTTTTCCTCCAACAAATGAAAATTTTCAGATAAAATTCTGATAGTTTTCATATTTCTGCACAAATTTTAAAATGGGCGTACTTAAGTGATGTTCAGGCGAGTCTGCACACACCACGAAAACACGCCTATACAATTTTGACCCTCTTGAACCCCACTTTTATATAGTAAAACTGGGATTTACAGGGGTAAACCTTATTTTTCTTATTGCTGCTCTGAAATATAGATTGTTGGCATTCGTTAGAACCGCCTCCATGAGGCGGTTCTAACGAGTACCCACAATTTATAGTTCAAGCAGAAATAAGAAAAAAAAATATCACAATTGTTTTCATCTTAAAATGTTCGTATTTTCGGCGGTAAAGTTAATAATGCATTTGTATAGGCGTGTTTTCGTCATGTTAGTGCAGTCTCACCATAGCCTTTGTTTCTCGCAGACATGTAATGAATACCTTGAAGTAGCTAAAGCCATGTTTCTAACCCAGTTAGGTTCCTGCGCATGCGCACACGAAGACATCTAATTGGAGTACGCTACGCGCTCTTTTCTCGTGCGTCATCTAAAAATGGTGAAAAGTATCGAACACTCTGTTCTGTAATCAAGAAACAACATAATGACTTTGGGTGTGATTTATCCGATTATGGTTCAATTTACATTCATCTTATACAAGTGATACTTTGCAATATTTACACTTCCATACTTTTGTTCAAATATTAGACAAAGCAACGTTGTTTAACATATTGATAGACGATAGTTTGAGGTCTCTTCAGTTACATTAAACCCTTTCACCCCTGAGTTTCTGAAATGGACTTTTCCATCAAATCTGTTCTTGAAAATATATAGAGAGGGCGTGGTCATAATCATAAACGGGATGACAAACACGATTGATCCTGATGAAACCGTCCCATCTGGATCTACACTGTTTAGGTATCTGGACAGGTGTGCTGGGTTGATTTTTTTAACTGAGGCTGCATAGTGTGGGTTATATTTTCTAGTCCTTTGGGATCATTGATTTCACTGCTGAATTCTGGAACTGAGGAGGTCTAATTGGCCGGAAATAGCTAGTCTGGCCAAGAAAAATCTTGTTCACTCCATAGTTTTAATTCTGTATATTGGTCCTTGCTTCCAAAGTATTATCCCTTTCCAGAACATTTGCAACCCCGTCAACACTATATCGGTCATTTTGGAAACTATGCTTTTAATTTTGTTGGACTTTTACCCGACTTTGAGATGAACCTGATGCCCAAACAAATCAAAAGGGTTCATATGTAGGGACGGTCCAGCTTGCACCACTTTGTCTCGGCAGGCTTACACCCTCTGTTCAGTTTACCAGTACTCATGGACGGTCTCTTTCAGCTCTGAGTGGAAGCACCACGCATCACATTATATTTCGCCAAACCCCGACGGGCGGGGGCTATCTGCAGGGTTGAAAAGGTTATACAATTTTCTCCAGAACAGAGATTAGCTGCGCTCTTGGCCATGTAGTCAAAAGACAAAAAATGATTGTACAAAGCAATAAGCCTACAAACAACAAAGCTTGGTTTGGAAATAAAGAAAAATAGAGTGAAACTTTAGCAGCTCGAACACGGATGGCTGGTTTACCATGGCTAATAAGCACCCGCAGAATCGTGCTCAGCGCTCCTGAAATCCATACATTAGGGGTAATTTAGGGTATATCGAAAAAGGCATATTGTATGTGCACATTAGAATCGCCTTACTTTGTGCACAGCTGTGGTCGTCCAACGAAACCCTGTGTTGGTGCTTGGTCACTCTGGCTGTGCACCACAGGGAAGACATGGAACTCATGGTGGTCCCTCTGCCACTGCAAGGGGTAGATGGAGCTCTCAAGCCCTGGTCGGCAATCCATCTGGGGAAGGCAACTCCAAACAAAAACCTACATATCTGGATTTGCCTGTTCCAGCTATGTAAAGTCTGCTTCGGCTGCTGGGTTGGAAGAAATCATTTTTCTGATTCAACGGTCCAAACGGCGATGCAGCAGCATGTTGTGGAATATGGAGAGCATGACAAGGCACTAAAGAAGTCATGGTCATCCACTGCATCCGGGCTTAGCTCCAGATGTCTCGACACTGTCTTGTCTCTGGATCTAGCTATGTCAGGACGAGGGAGTGAGGTTGACTCTGCGCGTTTCCCCCTCACTTTTATCCAATTCACAGCGCGTGTCATCTTAATCATATAATTATGTTCTCTGCCATGCTCACAGATGCTTTCCATGATGTTGACAATGGCATACCTATTCGGCATCGCTTTGATGGGAAGCTTTTCAATCTCAGAAGGCTGCAAGCTAAATCCAAGGTGCAGACAGAGGTGCTAGATGAGTTCCTTTTTGCTGTTGACATGGCAAAAGGTGCTCCTACAGAAGAGAAGATGCAGAACAGTATAGATCAAGTACCTGACTCTTGTGATAGCTATGATCTCACAATCAGCATCAAAAAGACTGGAGTAGTCTATCAGCAAGCATCTGGTAAGCCTTAAAAAGAGCCCACCATCACAGTGAAAGGTCAAAGATTGCAAATGGTAGACAAGTTCAACTACCTTGGAAGCACACTGTCAAGAGCTATGCACATTGATGATGAAGTCAATGCTATGATTACCAAAGCTAGTGCAGCATTTGGCCGACTACGTGGTAGTGTCTGCGATCGAAGTGGAATCAGACTTGACACAAAACTGAACGTCTACAAAGCTGTGGTGCTGCCAACACTATTGTATGCATGGGAAACATGGTACCAACGGCACGCCAAAAGACTTAATCACTTCCATACTAGCTGTCTTAGAAAACTCTTGAAGATTAAGTGGCAAGACAGGATTCCAGACACGAAAGTCCTGAGCAGGGCGGGGATGCAAAGTGTACATACTCTTCTGAAATTAGCACAATTAAGATGGACAGGCCATGTTACCAGAATGCCTGAGGAAAGTTTGCCAAAGAAAATTCTCTATGGAGAACTAGAAATGAGCAAACGCTCCCAAGGCAGTCAGAAGAAGCGCTATAAGGACACCCTCAAAGCCTCTCTCAGGGACTTCAACATTCCAACAGAATCGTGGAAACAAATTGCATAGTTCAGAGCTTAGTGGCGAGGTCTCATCAATAGGGGTGCCAACGAATATGAGGCAAAAGAATTAGTGAAGCTGAGCAGAAACGTGCACAGCGCAAAGCCAGACAACAGAGCTGTCTTCCTCTAGCCTCTGTTGTTCTATTTGCAACAGACAGTTCAGAGCTAGAATCGGTCTCATCAGCTATCTTAGAACACACAAATAGTAACATTTCTCAAATATGATTAAGAATGGTCATTGTCAGTAAAGGCAGACGAACGAACACATAACAGGAGCCTAAAACGCTCAACAAATTGATATTTGAGTCGGGATTCGACACATACTACAGTAGGACCTGTCCAACCAGAGAAAAACGCCACCAACCGCGTTTTCAGACTACTCGCTGTTCACATAAATATATATTGTAGTTTCTAGCCTATCTTAAGAACGAAAACCGAAAATTCTTTGACAGGGTTAAAGCGCAGTTCGAGCTAAGTCTTTGCTTGTTTGCTGGCTTTCGACACTTTGAAAAGTTTCCCAAATAATAAAGATACCCGGTTATGAAGCTGGAAAAGAGATTGCAATAGTCAAAGAACATAAAATAAAATTACATCACACATACACACACACACACACACACACACGCACACACACACACACTAATATTATTAATAATGATAAAAGAAGTGGAGGCAATGCTCAAGAATTGATATAATTAACCCACAGCCCCCATCAGAGACGCCAAAGGGAAAGAAACACAAACACGAAACCACAGACCCCAATGGAAACATCAACAGCGGAAAGCCAAAAGCAGTTACTTTCCCACAAAATGACCAGTAGTCTGCACTATACATGTATCTAGAAATACTATACTATGTAATTACATTGTGATCTTTTTGAAGGGCCACAGTGGTGGGGTTTGAACCCAGACTGGGACTTATGCAAGAAAGGCAAATACCAGTCACCAATAGATATTAAGCCTGACAAACTACTGTTCGATCCCGCCTTATCAGCTGTCGTGTTTTCCAATGATAAAAAGGTGAGTGCCAATTTTACCCATTCATATCCCCAGGTTAGTGCATTTTTTTTTCATATTTAAACCATTTGAGCATGGTACCGATTAGTCCTGCTCATAAGTTTAAAAATGCCAACAGTAGTTGGCACATTAAAATTGATTAGCAGGACAAATAACATTCAAAATTGATGTAGGCGTGAAAAATCGCCGTATTTGTTTGAACATATACAGGGAATTTGACTGAAGGGATACGACCTTCATATCTGCATCATATCGGTATGGAAGCCATTGACATACAGGTTTAGTCTTCATGCGGACTGAACAAATTATTTGTCTAAATCGCGGCAGATTGCGGCCGCGTACGATAGATTATATCTTTTTTTTTTTTTTTTTTTTTTTTTTTTGATAGCCAATAGGCCATTTTGTGAGAAAATAACTGTCCTTTTGGCTTTCCGCTATTGATGTTTCCATAAGGGTCCAGTTATTTCATGTTTGTGTTTCTTTCCTTTTGGTTTCTCTGGTGGGAGGTGTGGGTTAATTGTGTCGATTTCTAATCATTGCCATCACTTCTAATTTGTTTTGTTTTGTATGACCATTAACTCTGTTTAAAAAATCGGCATTTGGAAATTTTCTAGGTTTTAAAAATTTTCACGAATTTGAAAGAGAAATTTACTTTATCGATTTAATCGAGCGATTTAGATATAGCCAGGCTTTCAGACTTTTTTTTCGAAATATGTTTAAACATAACTGCAAACGAAGCAACGACTCATAAATGCATCCAAGTAAAGTACTAAAACACATAAAGGCTGCTGGTGGTCACAGATTCACAGAAATAACCTATGTGTAATGTTGGAGAAACCAGTTTATATAAATTTCAAAAACAGTAAAATGCGCAGTTTGAAATGCTGAGACAGGTATCAACAATCTCGTTTTATTATTATCAGTCTAAGATTCGAACTGATTTGGAGAAAGCTTAGTTGACGGAGTGCAAACACCGTATAAGAGTCATAGTTCCGGGTACATGGGTCCTAGTTCCGCTCGGACTACGTTCTGTTCGCTCTCCTGTGACAAAGATATATTAATCTAGTTAATTTTATTTTAGCTAACCTATTTCATCCACTTTCAGCTAAATGGAAATCTGAATAACACCGGAAATGACATAACACTCTTTGTTGATGACGTCCTGGTTCCGTTCCTGAATGCCACAGCTGGACCCCTGCGTTACAATTATCATCTTCACCACATCACACTGCACTTTGGACCAGATGACAAAAGCGGATCCGAACACACAATTAATGGGCTGTCGTTTCCAGCAGAGGTAAGCATAAACGGTCTAAAGGAAGAAAGAAAAAACATGTATCGTGGTAATTCGAAGATGGTAACATTATTTTGTAAAAAGGAGTCATCTCGTAAAGGTAAAATATCTTTCCTTTCCGAGTAGATCCCTATCTTACCAACGACTTTGAAAGCGTGACACATTCATTTCCCTTTATATAACTTCTAAAACGTACATTTAAAACCAAAAGTAACTTTATACAGACTTTATACATGTATATGGTTTACAGTTCCCAAAAGTATATAAAAAATTAATTCCTTGACGGTGAGCTTGTCAGTGCTGGACTTCTTAACCTACAACACCCTTCTATAATTAAAAGTAAAGCAATCATTTTATATGGAATGGACAAACTAATTTCCGGCAGTTCTCGGTGTGGCAACCGGTTGATGGGATGTGCATATGTGCATATGAAAAAGGGCTTCATATAAATTAATATTACTTTTTTATATTGTTGGAACTACAATATCAGGGTTATATCATAATATGTTCTACTGAAACGGTCCGGCCCTCGCCCATCGGGGCTTTGGGTTAATTGAATCGACTCCTGATCATTGCCTCCACTTCTATTTTGAAGAAATAGATGGGCTGCACGATGCTTCCACGCAAAGCTGAAACCGACCGCACACTAATACTGATAAAGTAGAAGTAATACAAAGATCAGGAATCGATGCAATTAACTTACTCCACCCATCGAAGACACCAAAGGGAAAGAAACACAAACATGAAGCGACCAGACCATAATGGAAACCTACTCGTAAACAAAGGATGGCCACAAAGATAGTTACTTTCCCACAAAATGGCCAAATGGCCATCCAAAACAAAAAGACACAAGCGACACACACAGTAAGTAGTAACAAACAACAACACCGCTTAGAGGATCTAAGCTTGCCCAGGCAAAGTAGTGCGAGTTGTTCTGTCCATGCTTTTGGTTTCATGGGCGAAAGGGCTTGAGATGTCATTCCATCTCAGTGTCGGGTATAAGTCCCACAAAATTGGCAGTAACGTCTCCAAAATGACCTATACAGTGTTGACGGGGACGTTAAACCTCAAATCAAACAGAAACAAAATCTACTGAAACGTATAGATATCTATTTTAAGGTAAAATCCTACATGTATGCTTAAATTACACCTTTATGGACATGTGTTGTTACGGATTCGTAAAATGACTGATCCTCTATTTTAGAATGCCAAATATGCTATTTAAACGTTTCCAAATATTTAGTGATATTTTGCGGAATACATATTTGAGCCTAATTAAATGCTTATTTGCAGTTAAAGCTAAAGTGCCGGTTCTTGTCGTGTTGATAGAATAATTTGATAATTTCAATTTCAGTTCACTTTATCGGAGATGACAGGGGTTAAAACTATTTAAAATACTGAAAACATGCAGCAAAAATTTTCTTGTTTCATCATCAGACATAATGTCATTATAGCAAACGGGATCCGCGCCAAAAACAATTGACACCCTCCCCTGGTGGGGGACAGTGTCATAAAAATGTCTGGGGGCGTGGAGATTTTTATTATATCATTTGATACTATTGGGGTATTACGCTGATATTGGTGAATATTTCCCGAGTTGGGGTATTTTGCGTCATAGCAACAGATAAGGTAGTAATTTGTGATAATTGGAGGATAGTTTTTGTAAGTTCCCCATAAAAACCTATGTTGTGGGTACTCATTAGAACCGCCTCACCGAGGCGGTTCTAATGAGTACCCACAACAAAGGTTTATATGGAGCAATAAGGAAAACTATCCTTCAATTATCACAAAATACTTACCTTATCTGTTGCTATGTTGAAATCGAGCGGTCTTCGATATCCCGACGGTGGACACTGTTCACCAATATCAGTGCATTAACCCTTTTATTACATAGCTATACATATTTTGCGTCATTATCAGTCGTTTCAACCCCAAAACATGCATTTTATCTGAATTTATATATATAGTGATGTCATTATCGTAAGATGTCATCAGATGTCATGTCGCCTAACGGTAAAATTCGAAGGCATCCTCGTGATATCAGCTCAATTATTCCTTGTTTGTTTGTTGTTTTTTTTTTTTTTTTTTTTTTTCGTTCTTTTCTGATCATAAAATATGTACAGCTTTATGGTAAAATGATTTATTTTCTCTTTTTTCAGCTACAGATCTTTGCCTATAATTCTGACCTGTATACAAATTATTCTCAAGCTTTGTCCAGTACCAACGGTATAGTTGCTTTTGCCATATTCCTGGAGGTAAGTGTTTAACTTAGAGAAGATTTGAATCATAAAATAAAAGACCCTATTTTACAAGAGAAAATAAGAACACCAAACACAAGAATATCAAAAAGAAGAAATAGAGCCAACCTCTGACGAATGACAACTCAATTCCGTAGGATACTTCAGCTGTCATTTGAAGTTTTTATTTTTTAATAAGCGGTTCTGTTTATTGCAATATATAACATGCTATGTTTTTAAGATGCTTGTTTTACATAAGTCTCGTTTCAATTTTATTTTGATAGGTTTGTTTAGAAACATCATTTGCATGCCAGTCTCACAACCCCTTAAATATTTGTCCCTCATACGATTAGTGTTAATCGGTCCCGATGTTAAAAACTTTTTTCCACACTCAGC
This sequence comes from Lucinisca nassula, assembly GCA_963580285.1. Classification (NCBI taxonomy): domain Eukaryota; kingdom Metazoa; phylum Mollusca; class Bivalvia; order Lucinida; family Lucinidae; genus Lucinisca; species Lucinisca nassula. The sequence continues at coordinate 74,625,060 of OY757016.1, forward strand.
TCAGTTATATGTTTGCTTTCCCTTTTTTCAAATACTAATATTTAATGCCTTTTACATGCTAATATTTTCCTAGTTGCCATGTTGATATTTATAAGCAGAATCAATTTTATGGTCAGTTTTGCTGGGCATGAAAATTGCGTTATGACCTTGGTTCCGGCGCATCACCAACTTCGTGTAATTATAATTCAGTATGTATTGTAGGTTCAGTTGTAGATTTTTGTTATCAGGGACTAGGGATAGTTTTCTTGAACACCAGATAAGGAAATTCATAGTTTTAGCCTTGGATAGAAATTCTGTTCTGACCCCGGTGTTCTTACCCAAAATCGAATATTCTCGCATGTTTGATAAATGCGTTGGTTGAATACGACCTTATATTTATATTTCGCAGTTAATTCGATTCGCTAGAGTGTCATGTATCCGACTTCAACACTCGTAATAAATTATTAATCGCTAAACTTCTTAATCAGGGGCATCGGTATCATAAACTACGTAAGGCCATTTCTAAGTTTTATAGACGTCATTCTGATTTGGTTTCAAAATTCAATGTTAGACTTAAAAGACTTCTGCAACAAGGCCTATCGGAACCCGAATTCTGTGGTGACTTAGTATAAACATTTAGAAAAAATACATGCCTGTAATGAGTTTAGTACCCAATTTCGTAAAATTGTTTGTCGATATATAAAGATTGGGCACCACATAAATGTTATAAAACAGACTGCATGCATGGTGGTTAACCCAATCACAGTTGGCAACTTCGCTTCCCTATTTGATTGCACACCGGTGGGTCGGGCCTAAACCGGAAAATGGAATTTTATTTTAGTATACTTTATGTTGGTTGGCGCCTGATGCTCCGCTCCGTCTTTGGTCGGACCCCTCGGAGTCTAACTGTTGGTTTTCTTTTGCTCCAGCAATTCTGTTGTTGTATGCTGTCGAGTCCTCAACCTTGTTTCATCTCTGTAGTTTTTTTTTTATTTGTATGTTCTCGGAGATGTTACACTGATGAGTTAGGAAGCCTTCATGCGGACTAAACAAAATTAGTGTATACCGCGACAGAGGTAAGGGCGAGGATTATGGCCATGTAAAATGATTTAAGCACACCCCCCCCCCCCAGTGGAATTCTTTCCACTGAGCGTTCCAAGGCGGTTCTACTGTGGCGGTTTATTTATGTTGATGTTTGTTACTTACTGTGTGTATCACTTGTGTCTTTTTATTTTGGATGCCCATTTGGCCATTTTGTGGGAAAGTAACTGTCCTTATGGCCTTCCTTTGTTTAGGTTTCCGTTATAGTCTGGTCGCTTCATGTTTGTGTTTTTTTCCCTTTGGTGTCTTTGATTGGTGGAGTAAGTTAATTGTATCGATTCCTGATCTTTGTTTTACTTCTACTTATATACGCTGTCGTTAAGGTTGACGTCACTAAACATTCCTGTAGTATCATCACAATATGGCAGACGTGGGAAACCGGAGTGATTGCAGTATCAAAAAGCCACGCTCAGAAAGGAAAGGCGTGCAAGAAAAAAATCCAATAGGGGTGTGAGGGGTGAATAGAAAACCCCGTCCCTCGGGATCACTTCCCGGCATCACTCAGCAATCCTCGTGATGCCGGACAGTGACCCTAGGGTCGGATTTTTTTCATCAACCCTCACACCCATATAAGATTCTATTTTATCATATGACGTCGCGTCTGAGAGTGTAATAACGCCATGTAATATTTTCGATAATCCAGTAGTGGATTAAATATGCAAATTAGCTAGATACGTCCCGTAACGTTACATATACGACGTCCTTAATGACGCCGCGTTTACTTAAGGCGGAATATTGACATTTTTGTAAACAATCGTGAATAAAATGCGTTTTAAATGTCATATGATAAATAGAATCTTACATTCGTGCTCATGTATTATTGAATTTATTAAACTCGTTGAGGAAAAAGGATAAAATGCTCGGCAAAGCCTCGCATTTTATCCCTTTTCCTCAACTTGTTTAATAAATTCAATATTACATGAACACTCATGTAAGATCCTCTATATTCTTGGTTATTTCAGATTGGTGACGAAGGAAATGAAGCATTTACTATGATAGCAAGAAGTCTCAAGAATATACCATTGAGAGGTAAGGTTTTGGTATGTTCTAACTGTTAACCCTTTTTGTTCCAAATGGAATCTTCCTCCTTTCATATGGCATGAGTCCATTTCGAAATTTAGAGATTATGGTGTGTTCTAACTGTTTGTTCCAAATCGAAGCTTCCTCCTTTTATATGGCATGGGTCCAATTCGAAATTTAGGGATGACAGGTTGCGTTATCTTTAAAATTTATTTGTAAAATAGCTGAAATTTTTGCAAATTGTATAGGCGAAGATTCTGTTGTGGTTTATACTGTTATTGTGTCTTATGCATGTGTCCTGGTGTATGAATATCATTTTTGATACCAGTAACAGTTCTGATGTCCTAGTAATATTTTAGTTTTGGTCAGCCAGGAAGAAACTGTCCTTTTCGCTTTCTATTCAAAATGTTTTCATCACGAAAAACACGCCCATATAATTTTGACCCCCTTGAACCCCACTTGTATGCAGTAAAGCCGGGGTTTACAGGGGTAAACCTTATATTTCTTATTTCTGCTATAAAATATAGATTGTGGGTACTCGTTAGAACTGCCTCGATGAGGCGGTTCTAGTTCTAACGAGTACCCACAATCTATAATTTGAGCATCGAGGCGGTTCTAACGAGTATCCACATTCTATATTTTGATCAAAAATAAGAAAAATATCACAATTTTTCATTTTAAAATTTTCATATTTTCGGCTATAAAGGTTACAATGTATTTGTATAGGCATGTTTTCGTAATGTGATCATAAAAGGTGCTTTATGTGCTTCGTTCCCTATGGTGTCGTCACGTGAACTAGTCCGTGAAATGAACACCCCCTTACACCCCACTTTGTATAGAGAAAACGGAGGTTTACGGGGGCAAACATTATTTTTCTTATTTTTACTCCAAGACATAGGTTGTGGGTACTCGTTAGAACCGCCTCATTGAGAAAATAAGAAAAACATAAGGGATTTTCATCAGAAAAGTAGCCATTTTGGAGATGAGAAATATGCACTATGGCGCACGGGTGTGTTATCGTAATGTCTTGGACGGACGCTTTATGGTAATTCTATCGATTCCTGACCATTTCTTTCCCTTCTATTTTCCGATACAAACTAAAGTCAAGAAAAATGTCGCCTCTAATGAAGCCATGCAAATGAGATAGAATAATTGTAGGTACTTTAAGTCTATGTCATAGATTCAGATGCTAGAATAATAAGCGTCAACTTTAACGAGTTTTTATGAGCTAATGTCTTCCATATCACCCATTTATTTTACCTAAGTGATTATTTATGGCAGGTAGTTGTGACTTCCTGAAACGTCGTCAGTCAGTTTATAGAACAATTAAGCTTCCAGCGCAGACATATCGATGTACCTGAAATAGAAGGTGCAAGCGCTTTTAGCCACACTAAATGCAGTTGTTATCAGCAAGGATCTGAGTAGGCTTATGCATGCTAACTATTCAGTGTTTCTGTGTACCATAAAAGACCACTTAGAGTTAACTGGCAAAATTAATAAACATCGGTCAGGCAGACGTACATGATGAATTTCCGATTGCAATACTTCCGAATGTGTAGAAATATATTTTAATCTACTATGTTAACTTCCCTATTGGGTTCATTGGCAACAGGGCTTGAGATGTCATTCAATCTCAACGTCGGGTAAAGGTCCCACAAAATTGAAAGTAACATCTCCAGAATTACCTGTACAGTCTTGACGGGGACGTTAAACCGCAAATCAAACTAACAAAAACAATGTTAAATGCAAACAAAGACAGGTTTCTTTCGCTCCAGCATTTCAGTTATTTCACGCTGTCGAGTACTCGTTGTTCTTTCCTCTCCGTATCTGTGTGTTCTCGGAGATTTTGCATTTTTGAGTTAGAAATCCATGCGGGCTACAGAAATTTATTGTCTTAACCACGACAGAACCAAGGGCGAGGTTTAAGACCCCCAAATACTGTTCCAAGGCGGTTCTTCGTTTGTGATTTAGTATTGTTATAGTTACGTCTTTGCCTGTATGTATTGCTCAGTTTTGTTCAATTTAGTTGGCCGTTTGGCCATTTTGTTGGAAAGTAACCGTCCTTTTGGCTTTCCGCTTGTGACGTTTTCATTAAGGTGAAGTTGTTTTATGTTTGTGTTTCTTCCTTTTGATGTCTTGAATAGGGAGTGTAAGGTAATTGTATTGATTCCTGATCATTGCCTTCACTTCTTTTACGGAAATACAAACACGAGGACGCTTGGCCCAAGGACATGTAAAATACATGCCATCAATCTAAACCTGCATGTGACTAGGCACCAAGTAAAACGCATCAATCGTTTGGGTTTTGTGTGTGTGTGTGTGTGTGTGTGTGTGTGTGTGTGTGTGTGTGTGTGTGTGTGTTTTTTTCGTTCTGTTTTTATAAGCTGACGATTTCTAAATAATTGTTAACGTGATGGTATGGCTGTGTTTATGTTCGCAGCTTTTCCTGTATGACTGGTGATCAGGAGGTCGCGGATTCGATGCCTGCCAATGTCGACAGTGTTCGTGGAGACTGATCATGAAATTTTTTCTACGGTATTTGCTCAGTTTCGCTGATTAAATAAATGCATTTGTTGGTTTCTTGTGAAAGAATGTGCACTCTGTTGGTTATCCGCTGATGTACGAGCTGCGCAGGAAGAGTGTGGGTAGGTAAACTGACCAGCTCTTTTCGATCCAAATAACGTTCACCAGGATGTTAAACTCGAAACAACAAACTATCTGTTTAACATGCATGTGCACAATATTTGAAATTCACGTCTGCAGTGCGGCCTACCCACTACTTTCCTTGTTTTACGTGTTTCAGGCGACACTGTGTGGATAAGTGGTGTCCCTTTGAATATATTGCTACCTGCAACGCCACAGTATATAACATATGACGGCTCATTAACACAACCTGGTTGTCAAGAATCCGTCACATGGGTGGTTTACAATAAACCGATATATGTCCTCAAAGATCAGGTAGGTGTAAATTTATATAAAAGCTACAAGTAAATGGTGTCGCCCAATGTCGGATCGCAAGGCTCGAAGTTGCTTCCGCCGGCTTGAGGGGTTGTCTTTGCAACAAAAACGTATTCCAGATGGAAAATAGGAGTTATGGTTCAACTGGTGCTCTTCATATTTCAAACTAGTAAGAAAATGTCACTCCGGAAAGACAACATTCAACGTACGCATCAATCTCAAGTCACCTAAAGAAAGTAAGTGACATGGAGGAACACACAAAAAGTCGAAATATGATCCAACGGCACAACATAGAAGTGAAGGCAATGATCAGGAATCGATACAATTAACTCACAGCTCCCATCCGAGACACCAAAGATCAAACAACCACAGAGATGAAACAACGGTTAGGACACGACAGCAAGAAACCACTCAAATTATGGAGCAAAACAAAACGAACAGTTAGACTCCGATGGGGCCAACCAGAGACAGGACATCAGGCACCAACCAACATAAAATTAAATTCTTTCTTATTCTCAGTAAGCCTTTACGCTGGAACCGTTAAAGAATCTGAGGCCTGACCCACCGGCGTGCAGTTAAAGAGGCAATTAACAATTAAGACACTTCAAAAGAACGACCGCCTTGGGACGGTCAGTAGTACGACTACTGAGGCCCCTTATGAGCACTCACGAAAACTGCACTTTGATTAAGTAAGAGGTAACGTTCTACCAACACCATACGGCTGTTGAAACGGCTGTTGAAACGGCTATCGAACGGGCTTACTACTGTATACGAGGTTGGACTGCGAAATAAATGCTACATAGAGTTCAAGTTTGTCAATGTTTAGAAACATGTTGATTCATAGTGACATTATTTTTCGTCAACCTGCTTTTATCTGGCTTTCTTGGTAAATTACTTTCAAAAGCAGTCTTAGCACGGATCGCCCATGAGTTTATCCATTATTTGTCTAAACCATTGTGGCCACGTAAAATCGATTCATACCATCCCCCTAACCCCCTCCCCTTCAGTAAAACATATTTACTGACCGTTCCAATACCCATCGGAGTTTAACTGTTGGTTTTCTTTTGCTTGAGCATTTGGTTTCTTGCTGTCGAGTCCTCACCGCTGTTTCATCTCTGTGGTTGTTTGATTTTTGCGTTCTCGGAGATGCTGCACTGATAAGTTAGGATGCCTTCATACGGACTGAACAATTGTTTAAATCGCGACGGAAGTAAGGGTGAGGATTGCGGCCTCGTAAAATCGATTTCCCCCAGTGGAATTCGTTCCACTGACCGTTCAAATGCTGTTCTTCTGTCGCGGTTTATTTTTTGTTATGGCTTGTCTTTCAGTCGGTGTGTCGCTTGTATTTTTTCTTTTAGATAGCCAATTGGCCATTTTGTGGTAAAGTAACTGCCCTGTTGGCTTTCCGCTATTGATGTTTCCATTAGGGTCTAGTTGATTCCTGTTTGAGTTTCTTTCCCTTTGTTTTCTCTGATCAGGGCTGTGGGTAAATTGTATCGATTCTTGATCATTGGCTTCGCTTCTATTTATTATTGTAACAGTTCGTGTTTGCACATACAATTTATTATTAACATATTTAAATTTTGGATAACCGTTTGACCATTCTGTGGGAAAGTAAATGTCGTTTTGGCTTGGTGAGGTTTTTTTATGTTGGTGTTTCTTTCCCTTTTGGTGTCTTGGTTGGGAGGTGTAAAGTAATTGTATCGATTTCTGTGGAGCCCTGTGGCGCAGTGGTAAAGCATCGAATTTGAGATCGAGAGGTAGCCTGTTCGATTTCCGCGTGCGCGAAGTGTTGTTTTCTCGAGCAAGAGACTTTATCCACGTTGCTTAGTACTGATTTCTACCCAGGAAGAGGAAGAAAATATGACCAAATGGAAGATTAGTACTAGTTTACTAAATGTGTTATCCTCATAAATAAACTCGACTATTTTTATTATTATTATTATTATTATTATTATTTTATTATTATTATTATTATTTCATTATTATTATTATTATTTTGTTAATTAAAACGTTGAGATTTAGGTGCCGACGTAATCAGCATGAAAAATGTGACAGCATGTACGGCTACCAAATGCCTGCTGTTCAAGTCCACCCACTGAAACAATAACAGTGGCCCCTCGCTTGATCTACAGAATCATTTGCGGATCTGTGTCATAAACATAGCAATAGATAAGGCGGGTACTTAGTGATATCTGAAGATTATGTTTTTTTCTTATTTATCTTATAATATGTTCTATAAAAGAGTACTCCTTTAGAAGCAAGGACCATAAAACAGATATGAAATACAGTATGCAAGTTGTTTAATTTGTGATCATTAATTTAATTGAAAACCGACAAAATATTGGTTTTGAAGAATTTCCAAAACTCCTTTGATTATCATCAAATACCAACTATATACAGTAAAATTCCTATATTAAGACCACCTTTGAGACTGTTCAAAAGTGGTCTTTACGACCACTTTTGAACAGTCCCAAAGTTGGTCTCTGACCAGAGGACACTGTACGCAGAAAATACAAAGAAAGAATAACTGCAACTTACTAAATAAGTTTTTAAAACAGAATTAGACTTTATTTTAGGTGGTCTAAATAGCGGAATTTTACTGTATTTTGCTATGTGAGTTTTTGGAGGACCCCGGAGAAGCATTTTCTCTTGTCATGGCTTAATAATGAACTACCTGTCATTTTTTGCAGTTACAAGAACTTCGGAATGTTAATAAAGAAGGAGGAGATCATTTATTGATATCTGGGAATATCAGACCGACTATGCCATTGAACAACAGACTTTTACGAACGAATATAAATTACAGACCAACAGTAAGCAATTTAGCTTTAAATTCTTCAGCTTAGACTTTGTCTGTTGAATTTCATATAAATATAAATATACACAAGGGCAGAAATCGTAAAGCATAGAATGTCAATGTTCAGTAGAATAAGGCAACACAGCCGTGTGACATTGTGGATTTCGTCATGACTCCACAACTTATACAGGCGGCCCCCGCCTATCGGGGCTTGAAGAAATAGATGGGATGCATGATGCTTCCACGCAGAGCTGAAACCGACCCGCACACGAGTACTGGTAAACCGCTTAGAGGATCTAAGCCTGCCCAGGCAAAGCGGTGCTCGTCGGCCCGTCAATGCTTATAAACCCTATTGGTTTCATTGGGCGGCAGGGGTTGAGATGTCATTTCATCTCAATGTCGGGTAAAAGTCTCACAAAATTGGAAGCAACGTCTCCAATATGACCTTTACAGTGTTGACGGGGACGTTAAACCTAAAATCAAACAAACAAACAAACAAAAACAACTAATACAGTAAAATTCCTTGGGAGTGTACAAAAGTGGTTAGCGGAATTTTACTGTATTTTCCTGATGCAAATTTGTCATATGCAGTTCTGTAGTAAACAAACATTCGGGTTCTTGATAGAACCACTGAGTACCGAAATTCTATACCTTTGGGCACAAATTAAGGAAGATATATAGTAACCCCTGTAAACCCGATTTTTCCTGTATAAAGCAGGGTTTGTAAGGTTGGTCTTAACAGAGCCAGGTTAACGGCATTTTGAATGTCTCTATTTCGTGCAGATTTACCATTCACTGACCCCAAATTAAAACTCTAATACATTTACAAACAAAACCGAGAATGAAATATGGGCAAAGTTTTTTTTTTTTTTTTTTTTTTGGACGAAGAAGAAGAAAATCCTATGCCAAAAGATCACAAATAATTATGTTGAACTGGAAAACGGAAAATTAATTCCAGCCGAAATAAGTTCCTCTTCAACGTCTAGTTACGGCTTCAAATTAGATGACTGAATGGAAACTGATAAATTCCAACAATGCTGCATTCCTTTCCTTGGCAAAATGAAAGTGCGGTACAACAAAGTCAGTAGACAAGATAGCTTGCAGCCATTGATTTCCTTGGTTGTATTTATAGACCAGGTCAGCGAGACGATTCCGCAGATTTGTCCTGTATTTTGTGCGAACATTGTAGATCCCGATGAAAAGGCCATAACGATTACGAAGATCTACAATGTTTGGCATTCTCAAACTGATTTTGATTAAACTCCTTACTGACATCAATAGACGAGTAAAATTCAAAGACAGAAAAGTCCATTTCTACGTTAGAAACGAGTCATGAATAAATAATGACTCACCCGAGGTCTTTGAACATGCTTTGTATTCATGCGCGTAATCATTCCTGAACAAATTATCCTTCTGGGGTCTAACTGTTGGTTTTCTTTGGCTCCAGCATTTCAGTTGTTTCTTGTTGTCGAGTCCTCACCGTTGTTTCGTCTCTGTGGTTGTTTGATTTTTGTGTTCACGGAGATTTTGCAGTGATGAGTTAGGAGGCCTTCATGCGGACTAAACAAATTATTTATCTTACTGGCGAAGGAAGTAAGGTTGAGGATTGTGGCCACGAAAAATCGATTTAAGCCCCAAGTGGAATGCGTTTCCGCTGACCGTTCCAAGGCGGTTTTTCTGTCGCGGTTTTTCTGTTTTATTTTTGTTATGGTTTGTATTTGGGTGTTTGTGTCGCATATATTATTTTATTTTGGATAGTCTTTAGGCCATTTTGTGGGAAAGTAACTGTCCTTTTGGCTTTCCGCTAGTGATGTTTCCATTAGGGTCTGTTGTTTCATCTTTGCGTTTCTTTCCCTTTGGTGTCTCTGATGGGAGCTGTGGGTTAATTGTATCGATTCCTGATCATTGCCTCCACTTCTAATCTGTATTAGCAGCGTATTCTAAAGACCTACGCTAACAGTTCACTAATTCTGTCCTTTTCTGTTCGACTTTAGGTAACAGAAATCTGTTCTTGTAATGATTTCAGCATTTCAGATGGCCAGGGTATAATCTTTCATCATCTTAGTTCAGATTTTTTTTATTCATCAACCAAAGACATTTGTAAATATTCTTCCAATTACAGTCCAGTGTCACTTACTGGAACAGCCATTGGGGGGGGGGGGCATAAAATTGTTCAAGACAATGGAAGCTCGTTCAACGGGTCTCAGCGCCGGGTCAGGACACATATTGACCAATGATTTGGCGATATCTTCTCTATCTTCTGTAAAAAAATCCCTGCCAGCACAAAATGTCGGTCCAACGTCGGACCGATAGCGATACGACGTTGTCGCTATAGGTCTGACGATGGCCCGGCAGTCTTTGCTGGATAGGATGAATGTTCTGTGTGCATATTACAATCGCCTATTAAGGAGATTCTAATAAGTACACGCAACATATATGTTTATGAAAAGAAAACTCTTCCTAATTATCCTGAATACATTGACATCTGGAATTAAGGGAAAATTTCCAAGAATGAGTTAGATTCAGCCGTGGTAAATCAGGTGTCGGTGTTGCAGTCATTCAAAGATCTATGCTTATTTCAGACAAAAGCATGCACGATGGCAAAAGAAACATTTTACGAAGGTACGTGTGAGATAGCTAGAAACGTTATTCAGAAAAAAATAACAGTTAAAGATTTATCAGACAGCCACAGACAAAAATTACTCAAAAAAGATACTTAAAATACTCACAGTTAAAGATTAGTCAGATAAGTCGGTAAAAGATTACCTAGGAAGACCACAATAAAAGATGATTTAGGAAAGTCACAGCCAGAGATTACTCAGAAAAGTCACAGTCAAAGATTTCTCAGAAACGTGACAGTCAAGAAATACTTAAAAAAGCCACAGTCAAATATTACTAAAATTAACATAAATCAGAGATTACTCAGAAAAGCCATAGACAAAGATCACTTCCATTCTGGGGCACCAAAGAAAAGTGACGAATGAGACAACTGTACAAAAGGTACCGCTAGCAGTAAACAACGGAAACCAAAATATTCAGATAAAAAACACCGTCAAAGCGCACAGCAAACTTAGGCCACCGAATAACCAGAGAGACTAAGAGAAAGAAGTAAACAACACACACACACACACACGCTAAATATGTGCACCAGCAGAATACAGTAGAACTTCGATGGCTCGAACAGCGATGGCTCGTTTACCATGGATGAGTCGAACACATTCTTGAGCCAATAGCGAAATCCTGTACATAAGAAATAGTGGGAGATAATTAAGGAGATTTTAGTATTTTATCTTGCAAATGTATGCTGTGTGTACTCATTAGAATCGCCTCGATGAGGCGATTCTAATGAGTACACACAGCATACATTTTCATTATAGAACGACGAAAAGATGTCTAAAAGTATCTCGTTATGCCTCCTTACATTAATCCTCAATGGCTCGAACTACCCCTGTCTCGAACAGATTTTCGAGGTCCCAAACGTGTTCGAGCCATTGAAGTTCGACTGTACACCCAATGATAACATGCAAGAAATTAGCAGGAACGACTGTCCAGTGATGGCTACCCATTACAATGACACACCCGTGTGATATAGAGCCATCTTTCATATCTCCAAAACGGTCATTTTTCTGATGAAAATTTGTTATATTTTCCTTATATATACTCGAAATACAGATTGTGAGTGCTCGTTAGAACCGCCTCAATGTACTACAACCTATGTCTTGGAGCAAAATTAAGACAAAAATGATGCATACCCCTGTAAACTACAGTTTTCTCTATATAAAATTGGGGGTTTAAGGGGTTGTTCATTACACGGACTTGTTGACCTGATACAGTAAAGCTACTTCGGAACGAGTTTCAACACCGGAGTTTATGACATTTCAACCATCACCCTTAAATTCAATGCAAATGTAGACCACCCCCTATGCATAATAAAAATACCAAATAGATCTGCATTTGATTTTTACTGTGTCATACTGGTACAATACATGTATGTAGAGCAAAACAACTAAGTATGTATTAAGACAATCATTAATCTAGTTTGAGAACATGAGAGCAGAAGAAAATCGCCATTTAGATCATGGACGGTCGAAAACAAATGCAAATATGAACAACATTAGGATGTCAGAACAGAAAAAACATCTTTTAGATCATGCAGGAGCGAAAACAGTACAAACATGCACATATGAAACTGAAAAGGGTTACCACCTTCGGACAGTTGTTAGCACCTCATCTAGTGTTGGGGGTGAGGCTTAACCCCGCAGTTTGTGAAATTTCAACCCCTGTCCTCATTTCAGATGCAAATCAATGCACAATAACAAACTTCCAACTTGTCTGCACTCATCTTGACTGGATTCACAAACGAAATCATATACGAGCTCGTACAGTCATGCAGAGAAAGTGATTTTAGGCCAATGTTTTCACTGAACATTTTTATCACAGCTGATTTCGTACGAATGGCGTGAAAAATAATGCCTCAAAATAGGAAAAACAGCTATAAAGGTTGCTTCTGGAAGCAAGTAACATACTTAAAATACAGACAGAGAATATTTACATTTTTGAGCTGAATACCAAAAATATTTCTTCTAGTGTATTGTGAACATCAGAATTTTCATGATTGCGAAGCACGAGTGAAAATTCTGATGTATTCAACACATGAGATGAAAGGTTTTCGTGATTTATCGACAAAAAGTAAATTTTCTTTTTATTTTATACGTGAAAAAAGTAGTTCAGGTTGCTGCTGTGAAAATGACATAGTTATGTTATGTTTCACACTGTGAAAATTTCATTTCTTTTTAAATTGTGAAAATATCTTTTTAATTTGATTCAGATATGCATTGATTTCACTGCTTAGTATAAAAATAAAAGGGAATGCATAAGCCTTGTTGACGTTAACAAAACAGAAGTGAAGGCAATGATAAGGAATTGATAAAACTACCTCACACCTCCCACCCAAGACACAAATACAGCTTACACCCTATAATGTTTACATGAGAAAAACTCCATTTTAATGATAGTAAAATTGACTCAATGTTTCGAAATGAAATGAAAATAAGTCTACATTTAACAGAAAATGAATAAAAGCGCATATGTAATAAAAATGACGTCAGAATTGTTCACAGACTCCTTTTGTATTTCAGTGAACACCATCAAGCCGAGGAAAGTTCGATGACGCATGTAATAGGTACATATACAGTCCCTGGTGCAAAATAGAAGCTGCAGGAATAGAATTAGTGCCTAGAGCCCTTAAGATAAACTGCAAAGACTATTTGTCAACATGGTGAAAGTATCAGGATGTCTTCCAGTGATAAACATTTCAAAACCTGTGATCTTAAAGTAGCTAGAGAGTGACAGAAGTTCAGTCAAGTCTGGTGAAAAATTGCTCATCACGATTTCAATTGGTTGATATGAAATACGATGTAAGGACTATATCGCATTTGTTCCATAAGAAATGGACTGGCTGATTTGTTATTCGCGGTGATTGCGACGGCGAATCTCGTGCTGGACAAATACGATTGTGATATGAACTTGTCGCCGATAGTCTCAGCTCCAAAACGTCCGATATTCCGATAACAACGGAATAAAGCAATTCTTACACTGGTACTAAACAAATGTAATCAAAGCTTTTTGTTAATAGAGCCTTCGGAGGTTACAGAACTGCATAAGAGATCAGCTAAGGTTTTGGCGAGCCTATGCATAGGAGAATTGTCGCTGGAGCCTTTGTTGCGTGCAGACATGTAAAGGAGGTAGTTTCATTCAAGATGTCAAATGTTCTGTAAAAGGGTTATCCTTTGGAAACAAGAAATGCATCACAGAACTGAAAAGTATGGAGTTTTTTATACGGCCCTTTCAAGATTATTGCACTCATATCGAGCCAATCGTTTATCAGAGGTGGACGAAAACCGGAGTACCCGGAGAAAAACCACTTGACCGTCCATCGCAAAACATGGCGTCTCACATGCGACCCGAGCGAGGCTCGAACCACAGTGGTGAGAGACCTAATGATTAAGAGTAAGCGCTCTTAGCCACTAGGCTACGGAGGCCCATCAAAAGTATGGAGTACACATGTGTTCTTGGCCAGACTAGCTAGTTTCGGCCAATTAGACCTCATCAGTGACCCTCAAAAATTCAACAACGGAATCAATGAACCCAAAAGACAATAAAATATAAATTATACTATGATGAAGGCCAGAGAGTCTTTTTGCGGCCGCCACACATTCCATAAACATCAGCTGTAATGTCGTTAAAATGTTCTATAAAAGCGTTATCCTTTTGGAGCAAGGAATACATCTAAGAATTGAAAAGTATGGAGTGTACATGCTTTCTGGGCCGCACTAGCTTGTTTCGCTCAAGTAGGCCTCATCATTGACCCTCAAATATTCTCAAAATTCAACAATGGAATCAATGATCCCCAAGGACAATTAAATATAAATTACCATGAGAAGACCCCTATAACCCCTACTTTATATTGAGAAAAGTGGGGTTTACATGGGTATACATTAGTTTGCTTATTTCTGCTTCAAGACATAGGTTGTGGGTTCAGAACCGCCACAATGGTTCTAAGGAGCACCCTCAACCTATGTTTAGAGCAAAAATAAGAAAAATATCACAAATTGTGGTCAGAAATAACGGTTTTAGAGATATGAAAGAGTGCACTATACCACACGGACGTGTTATCTTGATGAGGTGTATTTGTAGAACACAAATAGGAGAATAAGAGGGACAAGTTTCACATGACATTGTGTCCTCTTTAAGGATGTACGTGCATGCACGAATGCATATATTCAAGGTTTACAAAGGCAACACATGCAAACATGTGTGTCTTTATAGTATTGCAAATATGCTGTTCTTCATATGAAATGTCGGAAAGGGTTAGGCGTGGATGGTAATAAGTTGCTCACACGAAATTTAAATATAGGACCTGTATCTGTATTTAGATTACCGTATTTTGCTGAATGTTTTGATCAGCTTCTAAATGAAAAGTGTATAACGTTTATATATCTATATGTGTATAGTGTATTGTGTATTTGAATATATATTATCTATGTTTGTCATCTTGAGATTTAGCATACATATTCTGCTTGCCTGCAGCAACCCTATTCGACTATGAACAGCAAAAGTAGACAAATATGGACTATGAAATGCTTTGCAAATGAAAATTTCATCTTGGCATGTGGGACAAGAGTAGATTAAAATCTGACTGCGCAGCCATGCAAGCATATATATTATGATTCAGTCCTTCACTTTTGGCTCTGTAAACACAACAGGATCTCATCCAGAAATAATTCCGATTCACCAGCATTATGTACATTTCGAATGATTTGATTGATTGAAGTAAAAGTTTATACTTTGAAAAATTCCATGAGCAAGAATCTCAGACAAATAAACTGAATTTTAAGACTTTGCTTTTTTCGTTTGGGTTTATTTCAAAGATGGCAGCTTCTAATTGAATAATCATTTCGCCAAGTTCATTCTTAGCTTTCGAAAGAATTCTTCAGTTTACCATTTTGGGGGCATTTGTAAGCATTTCAATGACAAAGTTAGATTTATAACGAAGGAATTATCTTGTTTGGGACTTTATGCAGTTTGTGAGTGATTCGCTGGATTTTATCGATGTGTAAACTCCGGCAAATCACTCACACGCTACATAAAGCCCGAAGGCTTTATGCTAAGTTTGTGAGTGATTCGCTGGAGTTTACAAATAGATAAAATCCATAAAAATTAAATTCACTCCTATAATGACATTAACGTCGAGCGAAGAATCTGTTCTTCTCGGATCGTACAAACAAATTTGCTCTTTTACCACTGCTAAAGAAAAATGGAAGTGACTGGTAGTGAATTTGCTTATAATGCTTTTTTTTACAATAAGTGTTATGTGAAAACATGACCCAGCTCACTTGACTACCTCGGTGTGGTCCGTGTGAACAGATACGACTGGCAACAATGAATGTATGATGATGATTCTTTTATTATGAATCATGTGACATATGTAATAGAATTATGGGTGTTGCGAGAATCAATGATTTATATACATGTAAGTATGACAAGAAACTAATAAATGAAAAACAAAGGAACCATTTTCATCTATGTTGATTTTAATATGAGCAGCAGGTAGCAAGAATAATTCTGCGGACAAAATCAAGCATTCTGAGCTAAGTTTCAGATGAGCCGACAATAAATAGTTTGTAACATCCATGCATGTCGTGCGTATTGCCGATCAGCACATAAAACCTCCAAACTTAACGCATCATTTACGTTAACCCATATATGCCTAGTGGCCCTTTTCTGGGACATTGGCAAACAGTGTAGATCCAGATCAGACGCCGCAGAACGCGGCGTCTGATCTGGATCTACACTGTTTGCTTAAGGAACATTCGTTTTTGTAAAATTTGCCACAAAGAAAACCAAACATGACACCCCTATAATTGGAAATGGACCACTCCAAACTAACTAGGTGGAAGATTCCATTGTCATATATGGGTTAACCACGACAGGACCAAGGGAAAATCGATTTTCATTTACCGTTCTAAGGCGGTTCTTCTGTTGTGGTGTTTGTCTTTGCGTGAATGTATTGGTAATATATTTTATTTTGGATAGCGGGTTTGGCCATTTTGTGGGAAAGAAACCGACCTTTTGGCTGTATTCTAGCAGTGTTTTAATGGACGAGTTCATTTGACGAACTAGGGTTAACTCTTCTGACATCAAGAATCTACTGTTGTCAAATTTCAACAAAACCAATCGAGTTGACCCGCGAGTAAATCGAAAGTATAAACAACATGGCCGATGCAAATGGCATATTCTCGCTAATCATTTTCAGTCGACTGTAACAGAAATAACATGTTTTCAAGTTGGGTCTGATTTTCACAATAATTGCATGTAAATGCAGAGCCAAAATTTCTAATAATTGGCATATGTACAGGAGTTTGAATTAATCTAATTTTGTATTGCGATGACATTTTCGACCGTCCGCCATGTTTGTTGTTGCTGTTACTCTTCCAATTCTCACATCAAGCTGGGTTGAACTCCAGTTAACTCGAGTAGTCACAAGATTCCTCATCCGCGCGTTTTGGTGTGACTATAGTTAACTCTAATTAACTCTAGTAGACAGAAGTGGAGGCAATGACCAGGAATCGATACAATTAACCCACAGCTCCCACCAGACACACCAAATGGAAAGAAACACAAACATGAAAGAACAGACCCTTATGGAAACATCACTAGCGGAAAGCCAAAAGGACAGTTACTTTCCCACAAAATGGCCAATCGTCTATCCAAAATAAAATAATATAAGTGACACAGACACCCAAAGACAAACCATAACAAAACTAAACCGCGACAGAAGAAACGAATTCCACGGGGAGGGGCTTAAATCGATTTTACGTGGCCACAATCCCCGCCCTTTCTTCCGTCGCGATTAAGACAAATAGTTTGTTCAGTCTTCATGAAGGCCTCCTAACTCATCAGTGCAACATCTCCGTAACACAAAAATCAAACAACCACAGAGAAGAAACAACGGCGAGGACTCGACAGCAAAAAACCACTGAAATGCTGGAGCAAAAGAAAACCATCAATTAGACTCCGATGGGCCCGACCAGAGACAGAGCAGGTCAACTGAACTCGCTCAGTAATGGTCCCATTTCTGTATGTCTTTGGTTACATGGATGGAAGGTTTAAGGTAGTTGTATCGATTCCTGATCGTAACCCTCACTTCACTTCTGAGCCAAGCTACATGTGAGCTGATAATACATCGTTTGTAACATCCGTGCATGTCTTGCTTAACCCTTATCCCGTTGCATAAATTAATTAAGCCACTCCCATCGCTGATTCTCAACCAGTCAAATTACTTGATATAATATAATTGTTCAGTTCACAACGCCAATTATTTCATATGAAATTTATGAAACAACCGTCTTGCGAGTTTCATAAATTTGTTTTGAAATGACCATGAGTGTAAGATTCTGTTTATCATATAACGATTTTAAATCGGATCAGAAAGAAACATAGGGTTGTCCACATTACGCGCCAGTGACCATGTGTTACGAGTATTACACCATGTGGTCATATCCGCCCATCGGGGCCAGGAGAAATAGATTGGGCTGCATGGTGCTTCCAACCACAGCTGTAACCAAGCGCACATGAATACTGGTAAGAAGGTCTAAGCCTGTCCAGGCAAAAAAGTGCGAGTCAAACCGTCCATGCATATAAACCTTTTGGGTTTCATTGGGCGGCAGGGCTTCATCTCAATGTCGGGTAAAATCATAAAAGTCCCACAAAAATGGAAGCAACGCCTCAAAAAAGACCTAAATGTTGTTGACGGGGACGGTAAAACGTATCATAGCCCTGAAAACGCCGAGAAAAACTACATCTGAAAATGTCGTCTGCTTATGTCGTCTGCTTAATCTTTTTGCGAACTTTTTAAAAATATTTTTGCATACAGGCAAACGGTGTGGACCCTGATCCGACTGCTCCTATATAACAGTGACGTTATACAGTAAGGATGTGTATGAAACATTTACTAGGCCTACGTTCAGAAATACCAGATGGCTACCGAGTTGCCATCTCAAGGGTATCCCCTGTAAGCAGTGAAATCAATGCATATCTGAAACATATAAATATTATATTGTCACACTCTGAAAAATATATAATATTTACCCAGAGTAAAAAATAA
This sequence comes from Lucinisca nassula, assembly GCA_963580285.1. Lineage (NCBI taxonomy): Eukaryota > Metazoa > Mollusca > Bivalvia > Lucinida > Lucinidae > Lucinisca > Lucinisca nassula. The sequence continues at coordinate 74,643,584 of OY757016.1, forward strand.
CATGACCGTAGCAGCCCGAGCTACAAGTCATGTATAAATAAAAAGAGCATTTACTCTTTTCTTTTCGACAAAAATCAAAAGAGTATTTTCCTCTCGTGTGTTGAAAAAATCAGAATTTTCACCCGTGCTTCCACTCCTGAAAACCCTGATGCTTAAAACACACTCGACTTAATATTTTGGGCATGCACAACACAAAAAGAAACGTAAATATCCTCTATGTATTTGACCCAGCTTATGCGAAATGAGCAGGGGCGAATAATTTAATGCTCAGCTAGGAAAAATCTATGTAAAACATCTATCTACGAGATGGGGCTACTCTTATTCGTTCCTTTATGAGCAGCCCATGTTTTATATGGGCCCCGTCAAGCGATTTTGGTACTTATCGCCTATGCGAGCAGCGAAGGTTCGGGCGAGCCTGCGAATCCGCGCAGTCTCGCCAGAACCTTCGCTGCTCGATCATACAAGCAGTGAATCAAGAGGAACCTTCAGACAGAAAGCCATATCCCTGGCCTCTCTGAATGGCTGGGCATGTGCAGTTGAAATTTGTCATGACGGAATGCTCGAACACACAAATTCGCTTGGCGGGGCTCATATGTAATGGAGAAACCTACTTTATAGGTTCTTTCTCTTCATTGCAAATATTTTAGATTAGTCATATGCGTAATGGTGTTATGCCTATGATAAATACTTAAAACATAGGCGACCAGGAAATGCTCGGTCATCCAGATCCAACATAAAGTGTCCTTAGTGTAAAATCGGCCTGCTTAGCCAGACAGATTCCACCAATTCATTTATTTGAAAGTATCTAGAAAACGTGTTGCGATCGGAAGTTCATTAAACACTTGTGTCCTATCGATTCTAACATCCATTCAGTAATGCATCCTGGATCAGTCGTAAATACAGTCACTGTCGTAAAGATGCTTTCATTCTCGTCTCTCAAAAGCTTTTACACTGTCTAATGTCAAGCACAAATTGTTCTTTGTCAGTCAAATTATCGCCTAAACGGAAGCACCGAGCACCTATGATAAATGATCGTTTAGGCAACACAATTAGTTAATTTCCAATCGATTAACTCTTCAGATGAGAAGAGTCGTTAACAACTAACTCCCTGCTCTCCAATTTTCCAATCTTACTCACTCAAAGAATTTGCGTTTAAATATTCAGAATGCATGCATGCCCATTACTTCTTAAAACTAAAAATAAACACTATACACTTAATGTTGGCCCTTACGATAATTGTCATCTTAAAATGGCATTTTTTTCACTTTTCAAACCTTGGTAAGACAAATTATTGAATGTTTATTTCTTCCAACGGTATTTTGTCACCGTATTTTTTTAAAAACGAAATTTATCACATGCTGTCGCGTCTGAGAATGAAATAGATGTCATGTAGTAAATCCGATAATCAACTAGTGGATTAATATGCAAATTAGTTATATACGCCCCGTAACCTTAGGCGTAAGAAATAGCTGTGTTTCTACTAACATGCTGAAAAAAAATTTGTTAATAAAAATGTCATGTTGTGACTTGCATTGTATACCATAATTCATTTTAGATGCTCAAAATTATCAGCTCTGTAATTTGGAAGGCACGAAGTGCCAAAAACTACAAAAATGTACTTAAAACGCGAAACTACTATGGGAAATGCAACTAGGGTCTGTAATTGAAAATGGTAGTGTCGGTGTTTTCATTTTTATTTTGTTCTTTTACTGATAAAAATAGTTTGTTTGTTTTGAGGTTTAACGTCCCCGTCAACACAGTATACGTCATTTTGGAGACGTTGCTTCCAATTTTGTGGGACTTTTACCCGGCATTGAGATGAAATGATATCTCAAGCCCTGTCGCCCAATGAAACCAATAGGGTTTATAAGCATGGACGGTCCGCCTCGCACCGCGGTTCCTGGTCAGGCTTAGATCCTCTAAGCGGTTTACCTGTACTAGTGTGCGGACGGTTTCAGCTCTGCGTGTAAGCATCATGCAGCCCAATGGGCGGGGCGGGATAAAAAAGTAGAGCTCGTATAATTTAAGGGTAGGAATTCAAAAGTCAACTTGCGAGGAAGGCTTAAAATTGGTTTGAAACAAAATAAACAGATTCAACAGTTTTACGGTCGCTGACGCGTCGCCGTAAAACGAAATATCCGACCGTAAAACCGCCGATTTACCTCCCCAAATGACAATTTTGAAAACAGTTATCCCTTAAATAACTCGAACAGGGATGGCTCCTTTACTATGGATGATTCTAACTCGTCTTTGGGCCCCTGGGGAAATTATTCCAAACATGACGATGAGACATCCGTGGGACATATTGCTTTTTTTTCACATCTCCAAAACGGCTACTCTTCTGAGGAAATTCCGTGATATTTTTCTTATTTATACTGCAAACATAGGTTGTGGGTGCTCGTTAGAACCACCTCATTGAGGCGGTTCTAACGAGTACCCACAACCTATGTCTTGGAGCAGAAATAAGAAAAATAATATATACCCCCATAAACCCCAGTTTTCTCTATATAAAGTGGGGTTTGGGGCGGTATTCATTTCACCATCTTGTTAATATGATGACTATACAGATATCAATATATGAAGGATTTTGTTCATATTTTGTCTTGAAAAGCTTTTATTTGTTTGCGTTGAGGTTTAACGTCCCCGTTAACACTATTTATGTCATTTTAGAGACTATGGGAGTTTTAACCGACATTGAGATGAAAAGAGCTAGATGCCTGGCTTTTTGTTTGAAGCTCCCGAAAGATTTCCACTACAATGAGGTATAGAGGAGCTTTGTTTTGTGTGTGTGTGTGTGTGTTTTTTTCAGTCTAATTTCGATTTCTATTTCACCACGCGTGAAAACACTTCTTTTGGAGTTTTTGACCGAATGAACAACAAAAGGTGGCGAAACCACGAGAAGCAAAGATGCTTCTTATAGTGTTCATAAGTGAAATAAAAATCGATCTTACACTAACAAAAAAAATCTGTTTCTTATAAAAACAATTTTAAAGCGTTAGCCGTCACCAAAGGGAACAAACCTTTTCCATGGTGATTTCGCGTCGATTTAGCGGTCTTCAGCGTGTTAACTGTGTATAACATGGTGTAACTTGGAAAACAGCTTGGAATGTTACTTTATCAAATGGTTCACTTGAAATTTGCAGCAGTTGCTAAGTTCGTCTGGTGTCGCGTGCATTATTTACGTTGCGTATGTGCTAAACCTAAACGTGACCCAATCAACGTCTGAATGATGTGAAAACGTGCGTGACGTAATTTGACACACAATTATTAGTCAATTGACGTCTAGCATTATTTTTCGATTTTACATCGAATTCACAAACAGTAAAATTAAAATCGTATTGTCACTGTTTGAAACAGTGACAATATCGGTTTCACTGAGATAGCTCTATATTGCTTTGAAAACCATGGGATAGCTCTATATTTCTTTGAATACCATGTAAGAAAGTGACTTCTGTTAGTGTCTCCTGAGTGATTATGCCAGAAATCGCTTGGATAAAATTCAAGCAAAATTTACCTCATTCAAAAGGTCAAGATATTGTAATGTAATTTGTGATTTTCTGTGGAAATCTTTTGAGCATAGTGATGCCAGAAAACCATTCATTGTTATTTACAGTCGCCCCCACCCATCAGGGCTTAAAGAAATATTTGGGCTCCATGATGCTTCCACGCAGAGCTGAAACCCACCGCACAAGAATACTAGTAAGCCGCTTAGGGGATCTAAGCTTGTCCAGGCAAAGCGGTGCGAAAAGGACCGTCCATGCTTATAAACCCTTTTGGTTTCATTGGGCGACAGGGCTTGAGATGTCATTTCATCTCAGTGTTGGGTAAAAGTCTCACAAAATTGAAAGTAACGTCTCCAAAATGACCTATACAGTGTTGACGGGGACGTAAAACCTCAAATCAAACAAATGTTGTTACTTATAAAAAAAATAATGATGAAGGACACTGAACATAAAGAGAAAAGTAGATTTGACGAAGGTCTTAATTTTGTGATTTCTGGTGGGCTCTCATAAAGGCGGTTTTTACAAGCACCCACACATTATGACATAAAGCTTCATAAAAAACTGACAAGCACGTTGCAAACCATACTCTTGAAAACAGACAGAGTAGAACAATGCATTGTAGCGAACTGATGCATGGGCATTTACGTACAGACGCATGTAAAAACAAGGTAAACTCCATTCCCTGTCTGAAAATAAAAATCATCTCTTCGGTTTTGCTTGCTGCTTTTAGGTTAAATGCTCTGCCAAGTAGGATGACATAATTTCCGAAAAGAATATGAAACCTCTTTTCTATGACATTTTTGTCCTAAGGGGAATGGGAATACATTCAGGGGAGGCAACTCCGGCAATAGTATTTTTGTCTCCTATGTCAATAGGGGTCAACTCTAAAAGGAAAGAATTTGCTCCTGAAGAGCAAATTCTTTCCTTTAAGAGAAGACCCCTTTTCAGTGGGACAGGGCTTACAGAAAAGCGAACAAGAAGTCCCGAAAGTTGTCTCCCTTTGAAGAATGTCGGAAATAATCTGCCAGGTGTTACCATTCCCCTTAATACGGACATTTATGAAGTCAATATTTTCTTTGAGTGTTAACAAGGCGGAATAGGCTGCACCTGCTCTCTAATTTTCTACTAATTTACGATGTGTCAAAGCTCTTAATTCATGCTAAGTCTACTTTATCTAGTGGTTTACGGAAAAGTTCAGGATTTAAAATCCAGTGGCTTACGAAAAAAAAAATCAAAATACAAAGATTTGTCACAGAGTAAGCCATCCGCTTGATGAGGATAAGGACTCGGAATATAATTCTTGTAATGTTTGCTTCATCCCATTTGAGGCGGGGAATCCCAAGATGAGACATTGGCAAGCAGTACAGGCCCAGAACGCGTCTGATCTGGACCCTCACTGTTTTCAAAATGTTCAGCATTTTTTTCTAAAGCAATTTCTAAAAATAACCCAACCCCCAAAAAGTGTGTGTGTCTGTCTGTCTGTGTGAGCGTGCGTGCATGTGTGTTACGTCCCACCAACAGCTAAGGTCAAATGGAGACGGCACCTCGGTTTAAAGACTCATCCGAAAGTTTGGGATCGAATCCATGGCCCCTGTTTTATGAGGCGAGTAGCATAACCACTTCACTATGGAGACTTCTATATTATGGAATTGTACCCTGTATGTAGTTTGTACTCATTAGAATCGCCTCGATGAGGCGATTCTAACGAGTACACACAACATACCCATATTTTACCCATACTGTATAAAAGATCGGAAAGGTACCTGTACATCTAAATTATTCGTATTATGCATCTTGGCCCGGAGCCCTGATTTACCCTCAATGAGTCGAAGAACCCCATGTCTAGAACAAATTGTCATGGTTTTGTTTGTTTGATTTGAGGTTTAACGTCCCTGTCAACACTGTATAGGTCATTTTGGAGACGTTGCTTCCAATTTTGTGGGACGTTTACCAGATATTGAGATGAAATGACTTCTCAAGCCCTGTCGCCCAATGAAACCAATATGGTTTATAAGCATGTACGGTCCGACTCGCACCGCGTTGCCTGGGCAGGTTTAGGTCCTCTAAGCGGTTTACCAGTACTCGTGCGTGGTCGGATTTCAGCTTGGCGTGGAAGCATCATGCAGCCCATCTATTTCTTCAAGCCACGATGGACGGGGGCCGCACATTTTCATGGTCCAATGGGTGTTCGAGCCACTGAAGTTTGACCGGGCTATTTTTGGTTATCAAGGTCTAATTAATTCTGTGACTCAGCCATTGCAGAAGCGCAAGACCCGTTTAAATTGACATCTCCGACCAAACTGCGTTGAGAAACCGACCTCAATAACAACAAGTTTAAGGGACTGTGAAATATAGACCAAGGTCCGAGTACCTAATGGTAATAGGACTTGTACTTTATTTGTGTGTTGGGGTTTAACGTCCCCGTCAACACTGCATAGGTAATTTATGAGACGTTGCTTCCAATTTTGTGGGACGACCACCCGACATTGAGATGAAATGACATCTCAATGAAACCAATAGGGTTTATAAGCATGACGGTCCAACTCGCATCGCTTTGCTTGGGCATGCAGCTCATCTATTTCTTCAAGCCCCCATCGGCGGGGGCCGAAATAAGTTACTGGACGGAAATGAAGTGAGGGTGGAATAGATGTATAGAAACCGGAGGGTTTAACATGATACCCCACTATAATGTGGTGGGGTATACCAAAAGGAATTTGAGTATTTTCGAGGCAACAGCAACCCTTTTTAATAGAAGATTCCATAATTAAACCTACATTAAGGCTTCGATAAACAAACTGGCTGTGATACATACAAGTCAGTTTTACTCAGGGGAACAGTCCTGTGAAATTATATTGAAATCCATCCATTGGGTAAGGAGCAGAAGTCATTTGAAGTTTTTTTTTCTATTTTAGCCCCGGTGGTCATCTTGCTCATCCGAGTGGAGCAGTTTGAGCAATTTTGGTAAATGGTCACCCCAGGAACATTCTTGTGCAGTTATTTCAAAATCCATCAACTTGTTAAGGAAGACTTGTCTTTAAAAGGTTTTTCTATTTTTAGGTCTGGCGGCCATCCTGTTCATCCGAGCGGAACAGTTTGGGCAATTGTGGTTGAGGGTCACCCAAAGAACCTTCCTGTGAAATTATTTTGAAATCCATTCACTGGTTAAGGAGAAGTCATTTAAAGGTTATTTTCTGTTTTAAGCTCTGGTGGCCATCTTGTTCATCCGAGCAGAACGGTTCGAGCAATTTTGGTAGAGGGTCACCCAAGGGACATTCCTGTGAAATTATTTTGAAATCCATTCACTGGTTAAGGAGGAGAAGTCGTTTAAAGGTTTTCATATTTTTAGCTCTGGCGGCCATCTTTTCATCCGAGTGGAACGGTTTGAGCAATTTTGGTAGAGGGTCACCCAAGGAACCTTCCTGTGAAATTTTTTTGAAATCCATTCATTGGTTAAGGAGAAGAAGTCGTTTAAAGGTTTTTCTATTTTTAGCTCTGGCGGCCATCTTGTTCATCTGAGTTAAACGGTTTGAGCAATTTCGGTAGAGGGTCACCCAAGGAACATTCCTATGAAATTATTTTGAAATCTATTCACTGGTTAAGGAGAAGAAGTCGTTTAAAGTTTTTTTTCTATTTTAAGCTCTGGTTGCCACCTTGTTTATCCGAATGGAACAGTTTGAGCAATTTTGGTTGAGGGTCACCCAAGGAAACTTCCTGAGAAATTATTTTAAAATCCATGCACTGGTTAAGTAGAAGTCGTTTAAAGTTTTTTTTTCTATTTTTAGCTCTGGCGGCCATCTTGTTCACCCAAGCGGAACGATTTAAGCAATTATGGTAGAGGGTCACCGAAGGAACCTTCCTTTTCAAGGCATTTATTCTTGATTATTGAGGACTATCATTTCATTACATAATATTATGTAGCCCTCAGTGCTGACAGAAGAGAAGTCCTCTGTCTTCAACAGGTAAGGGGCCTGCCTGGGGAAAATCAATAATTTACTAACTGTTGACTAGAGTGTACATTATTGATTTTCCCCATAAGTGCCTCAGTCAGGGGATTCAACAAGAGCTACTAATCACCCTATTAAGGGTGGCCTTTGATATGCTATAGACAGTATATCACAGGGGGCAATAAAACAATTAAGAACACACGGTGTGTCCTACTGTTACAAGCATAAATGCCTTTAAATTATTTCAAAATCCATGCACTGGTTAAGGAAGAGAAGTTGTTTAAAGGTTTTTTTTCTATTTTTAGCTCTGGCGGCCATCTTTTCATCCGAGTGGAACGGTTTGAGCAATTTTGGTAGAGGGTCACCCAAGGAACCTTCCTGTGGAATTATTTTGAAATCCATTCATTGGTTAAGGAGAAGAAGTCGTTTAAAGGTTTTTCTATTTTTAGCTCTGGCAGCCATCTTGTTCATCCGAGTGGAACGGTTTGAGCAATTTTGGTAGAGGGTCACCCAAGGAACATTCCTGTGAAATTATTTTGAAATCCATTTACTGGTTAAGGAGACGAAGTCGGTTAAAGGTTTTTCTATTTTTAGCTCTGGTAGCCATCTTGTTCATCCGAGTGGAACGTTTGAGCAATTTTGGTAGAGGGTCACCCAAGGAACATTCCTGTGAAATTATTTTGAAATCCATTCACTGGTTAAGGAGAAGAAGTCGGTTAAAGGATTTTTTCTATTTTTAGCTCTGGTGGCCATCTTGTTTATCCGAAACAAACAGTTTGAGCAATTTTGGTTGAGGGTCACCCAAGGAACCTACCTGTGAAATTATTTCAAAATCCATGCGCTGGTTAAGGAGGAGAAGTCGTTTAAAGTTTTTTTTACTATTTTTGGAGCGTAGCTGTTGCAGCGTAGCTCCAGTGAAATGAGAAGTGATTTCGGCACTACTTTCGGTGTTACTGCATATGACCCAATCACCAGTGAGAACATAGTACCCCGTGATAACATAGTAGATTATTACGCCATGCGGTATCTTCTTATAGACTCCTTCACAGACCACCTATTTCAAACGGAATAGATGAATATTTTAATAGATTAACTGCGTAGCAGTCTTCTCTTTTTATAGTTCAGTTCATATAACCCAGTTTAAAGCCCATTTGTACCATAAAATCCCAAACCTGGCAACTTGCAAACAGGACAAACCCAGATCAGATACCACAGAACGCGGAGTCTTATTATGACCTTCACTGCATACTTACAAAAAAGGTTCAGCACTTTTTGCCAAATATTTCGTGGAAGCCACAACCGGACATCCCTGATTTTAAAATGAACTCATTCCATACTGATATAAGGTGTTGAGGATTTTATTCGTTTAAAATGGGTTAAAAGTACGCAGTGTGGGTCGATAATGTATTACCAAAATAAGACAGTTGGAATGAGTTTGGACAGGTGCACGTCAATGCTTATATTGTAAGCAGTGAATTTTGCAGTTTAGACACAGATGAGACGCTTCTTGGTGTAACGTCTGATCTGGGTCTGCTATGTTTGTCCCTAAAAAGGCTGCTAGACATATACTCAGAGTATGGGTTAATGTGTGTGTGTGTGTGTGTGGGAAGGGGGGGGGGACAATGTTACTTTTTTAAAGCGACCTGTCTGCGTCCTAGGCATGTGGCCATAAATAAAGCAAATTATCAGCTCAGACGCAAGTTCGATACCTGCCGGGTTCGGCAACATTCTTTCCAGGAGATTGATCGTGAAATCTGTTCCACGGTGATTCTATCCCTTTCGCTGATTCAAGAAGGCCAGTTGTTGGTTTCCGGTAAAAGACTGTGAACTGTGCTGTATTGACAATATCTAACCAAAGAAATTGCCTTAATGCCAGATCATTTCATAAATTGTCTCGTCGAGGCAATTTATTTTTATATAATAATAACGGAGTACAATGTCTAAACCTCTTCAAATATTCCTATGGATTGATATTGACAATAACTAACCCAAGAAACTGTCGTATGCAAGATCACTTCATAAATGGCCTCACCGATGCAATATATATTTAGAAAAATGTTAACAGAGTATAATGTTCAAACCTCTCTGAATATTCCGATCAGTTTTGGCATTCGGATTGATATTGACAATACCTAACTCATGAGGCTTTTTTATGCAAGATTACTTTAATGAATGGCCTCGCCGAGGCAAAATAATATAAAAAATGAATACGGAGTATAACATCTAAACCCGGCTTTGATCATTTTCTGCATACAGGTTGATATTGACAATACATAACCCGCAAAATTGCCTTATGCCAAATTACTTTACAAACGGCCTCGCCTAGGCAAACTGAAAAATTATTTCGAAGTGTAACTTCTAATCGACTTGGAATATTTTTGACAACTGTTAGCATACAGATAGATAAAGTACAGGTCTAACCCACGCGATTCCTGAATGCCCAATTTCTTTATTTTAGCCGCGGCAAGGTAAAAAATTCACCCACTGACACGGTCGTATAACTTTCAAACCGACGGGTATATTTTATAATGTTTTGCCTGCAGATGTAAATTGACAAGATCAAGCTTATGATATTGTCTAATGTCAGATAGCTTTATAAACAGCCTCGCTGAGGCAATTTTTAAAGACTGGTTACGGATGTATAACTTATAAACTGCTGGGAAAATTATTATAATTTTTCACACAAAGATAAACATCATCAAGACGTAACCAAGGAGAATGTCTAATGCATGATAAATAACCTCTTCAAGGTAATTTTTCAAATAACTGATTACATAAAATAACTTTAAAGCCGCCAAACAATTGCACAAGCCGCAGTTATTGCACAACTATAGCTTAGCAGAAATCTTCAAGTACACTGTAGAACTGCATGGTTGCTGTATTGCTCAAAAACATTGATTGTGGGTACTTGATAAAACTGCCTCGTCAAGGCGGTTCAATTAAGTCCCCTGCAATCAATGTTTTGGAGCAGAGATAACAAAATATCACAATTTTGTGTCTTTTAAAATTTCCATTTTTTTTTTTTTGCCGAAAAATTGACAATGTATTTGTACAGGCGTGTTTATGTGATGGTTGTTGCGGGGTCTACACCTTAGCATGAGTTAATTTCAATATAGGTCTTGTTGCTTTAACACGACTTCTGGCCCAGAATAGCTTCAAACAGCTATGTTTATTGGACCAATATGAACCTGAATTAAAATACCAATCAGATGCTAAATCAAATTATCAAAGCTACGCTCCATCAGCACTCTCAGTGCTTTGATTAGCTCTGGTGGCCATCCTGTTCACTCAAGCGGAATGATTTAAGCAACTTTGGTAGAGGGTCACCGAAGGAACCTTCCTGTTAAAGGCAACAGGTAAGGGGCCTCCCTGGGGAAAATCAATAATTTACTAACTGTTGACTAGAGTGTACATTATTGATTTTCCTCATAAGTGCCTCAGTCAGGGGATTCAACAAGAGCTACTAATCATCCTATTAAGGGTGGCCTATGATCTGCTATAGACAGTATATCACAGGGGGCAATAAAACAATTAAGAACACACGGTGTGTCCTACTGTAACAAGAATAAATGCCTTTAAATTATTTCAAAATCCATGCACTTGTTAAGGAGGAGAAGTTGTTTAAAGGTTTTTTTCATATTTTTAGCTCTGGCGGCCATCTTTTCATCCGAGTGGAACGGTTTGAGCAATTTTGGTAGAGGGTCACCCAAGGAACCTTCCTGTGAATTTTTTTTTGAAATCCATTCATTGGTTAAGGAGGAGAAGTCGTTTAAAGGTTTTTTATATTTTTAGCTCTGGCGGCCATCTTGTTCATCTGAGTGGAACGGTTTGAGCAATTTTGGTAGAGGGTCACCCAAGGAACATTCCTGTGAAATTATTTTGAAATCTATTCACTGGTTAAGGAGAAGAAGTCGTTTAAAGTTTTTTTTTTCTATTTTTAGCTCTGGTGGCCACCTTGTTTATCCGAATGGAACAGTTTAAGCAATTTTGGTTGAGGGTCACCCAAGGAAACTTCCTGAGAAATTATTTCAAAATCCATGCACTGGTTAAGTAGGAGAAGTCGTTTAAAGTTTTTTTTCTATTTTTAGCTCTGGTGGCCATCTTGTTCACCCAAGCGGAGCGATTTAAGCAATTATGGTAGAGGGTCACCGAAGAAACCTTCCTTTTAAAGGAATTTATTCTTGATTATTGAGGACTATCATTTCATTACATAATATTATGTAGCCCTCAGTGCTGACAGAAGAGAAGTCCTGTCTTCAACAGGTAAGGGGCCTGCCTGGGGAAAATCAATAATTTACTAACTGTTGACTAGAGTGTACATTATTGATTTTCCCCATAAGTGCCTCAGTCAGGGGATTCAACAAGAGCTACTAATCACCCTATTAAGGGTGGCCTTTGATATGCTATAGACAGTATATCACAGGGGGCAATAAAACAATTAAGAACACACGGTGTGTCCTACTGTTACAAGCATAAATGCCTTTAAATTATTTCAAAATCCATGCACTGGTTAAGGAAGAGAAGTTGTTTAAAGGTTTTTTTTTTTATTTTTAGCTCTGGTGGCCATCTTTTCATCCGAGTGGAACGGTTTGAGCAATTTTGGTAGAGGGTCAACCAAGGAACCTTCCTGTGAAATTATTTTGAAATCCGTTCATTGGTTAAGGAGAAAAAGTCATTTAAAGGTTTTTCTATTTTTAGCTCTGGCAGCCATCTTGTTCATCCGAGTGGAACGGTTTGAGCAATTTTGGTAGAGGGTCACCCAAGGAACATTCCTGTGAAATTATTTTGAAATCCATTCACTGGTTAAGGAGAAGTCGGTTAAAGGTTGTTTTTTTCTATTTTTAGCACTGGTGGCCATCTTGTTTATCCGAAATAAACAGTTTGAGCAATTTTGGTTGAGGGTCATCCAAGGAACCTTCCTGTGAAATTATTTCAAAATCCATGCGCTGGTTAAGGAGGAGAAGTCGTTTAAAGTTTTTTTTACTATTTTTAGCTCTGGTGGCCATCCTGTTCACTCAAGTGGAATGATTTTAGCAACTTTGGTAGAGGGTCACCGAAGGAACCTTCCTGTTAAAGGCAACAGGTAAGGGGCCTCCCTGGGGAAAATCAATAATTTACTAACTGTTGACTAGAGTGTACATTATTGATTTTCCTCATAAGTGCCTCAGTCAGGGGATTCAACAAGAGCTACTAATCACCCTATTAAGGGTGGCCTATGATCTGCTATAGACAGTATATCACAGGGGGGCAATAAAACAATTAAGAACACACTGCGTTTCCTACTGTTACAAGAAAAAATGCCTTTAAATTATTTCAAAATCCATGCACTGGTTAAGGAGAAGAAGTCGTTTAAAGGTTTTTTGTTTATATTTTTAGCTCTGGCGGCCATCTTGTTCATCCGAGTGGAACGGTTTGAGCAATTTTGGTAGAGGGTCAACCAAGGAACCTTCCTGTGAAATTATTTCAAAATCCATGCACTGGTTAAGGAGGAGAAGTCGTTTCAAGGTTTTTCTATTTTTAGCTCTGGTGGCCATCTTGTTCACCCGAACTGAAAGAGTTGAGCAATTTCAGTAGAGGGTCACCCAAGGAACATTCCTGTGAAATTATTTCAAAATTTGTCCAGCAGTTTTGGAGGAGAAGTTGTTTTAAGCAAAAGTTGACGTCAGACGCACGTACGCACTCACGCACGCCCAGACAACGGACAAAGACCGATTACAATAGCTCACCATGAGCAGCTAAAAGGTCAATCCTAGATGTATGATAGACTGAATTTTATGCAAATTCAGACAAAATACTTTTATAATCATAGTTCCCTTCCATGAAAATGTATAAAATTACCTAAATCCTTTAAGCAACACAGAAATTCTCAGTTTAAAATTTGTAATAATTTTTCAGAAAAAAAAATATTAAAGGTTAACATTTTATGTGAATCAGATCTGCCTAATTTTCTCTGAAATATTAATATCCTGTTTGAAGGGATATAAAGGGGGTATTGCAACACTTTAACCTATTCCAGATTTAACCCTTAGAGCACCAATCATTACCTATGCGGATGACAAATAAGGCTTAACATTTCATGTGAATCATCTGCACGACTCTCAGAAGGTTTAAGAAAAGAATGTTGTCTTTTCCACAGTTCTGTTGACACTTTAAAGCTATTGCTGTCATCTAAACCCCACTTAAATACAGTAAATTGGGGTTTACAAGGTTATTCATTGTTTTTCATTATTTTTACTCAATAACATAGATTGTGGGTACTACATGTAGTTAGAGCTGCCTTGTTGAGGCAGCTCTAACAAGCACCAACAATCTATATTTGGCCTAGAAATATAAGAAAAATATCGAACATTTTTATCTGAAACATACTAGTTCTAGAGGAATCAAAAACCTCATTCTAGAACACGAGTGTGATATTGTTATTATGAGTATGAATTAGTTGAATTCCAATGCAGGGTCAAAATAAATCAACACAAGTTAATATATTATTTTCTTTTCATCTTATTGTTCTTTTTTATTTTGTTAAAATAGTTTGTACAAATAAAAAACAAATTTAACATATTGCACCATGCAAAGTACCACAAATACAAGGAGCAGGGCTCGGTAGATCAGTTGGATGTGCGTCTCACTGGTGATCAGGTGGTCACAGGTTCAATACCTGCTGGGGTTGGCAAAAAAAAATCATGGAAATTGATCAAAAAATCTTTTCTACAGTCGTTCTCTCCCTTCTATTGCAAGAAAGGCAGTTATCAGTTTCTGGCGAAAAGAATGTCCACTGTACAAAAAAACAGCTTATGTATAAGCCTGCCCAGAAAAAAGTGTTGTTAAGTAAACTGGCCAGCTGCTTATAACCTAAATAGCTTTGACAGGCCAGTTGGGCTCACAACAAGCAAACAAACCCAAACTACTCCAAATATACTTTTTTAAAATTTGCTGAGCATAAAAACACTTGTGAGTGGTTCCCTGGCTCTCTATGCCTAAAAACTACCCTACACAAGCTTTAACCCTTATCCTGCTGAATATATTAATTTAGCCACACCCATGTCTGAATATCAAACAATCAAATTTCTTTATATAATATAACCGTTCAGTTCTCAAACTGCTTGACAGTGTAGATACTGATCAGATGGCTTCTTCAGAAGCCATCTGATCAGAATCTACACTGTTTGCAAAGGCAGGGTGGGATAAGGGATAATAAGCTCACACTAAAAATTCTGAAGTAGTATATTTGCCAATAATAACGGCTGCAAAATTTTGCAGTCTGCTGAAGTTGAAACAGTGTTTACCCTAAAACTGCCGAGAAAATTGCATCTTAAAATGTCGTCTGTTTTTTTCATCTGCTGCATCTTCTTGCAAACTTTTCAAAAATATTTTTGCATACAGAGGTCTGACTGTAAATATCATTTCTGATGCCATTAGCTGCCAGTGTTGATGGGGACGTTAAACCTCAAATCAAACAAAAATCAAATTAGCTGCCATGCAATCAGAAAAATTCACTGTTTTGCCTTTTTTTTCCATACAAATGTCCAAGTGACCAAATATGACCTTGAGATAAAGCAGGTCAAGGTCAACCAAAGGTCATCATTTGAATAAACTTGGTAGGGCCCGAGTCCCCGATGCTGCATACCAAGTTTCAAGGTCATCGACCGTTCGGTTCTTGAGAAGATCTTGAAAGGTTTTTACCATATATGGGCATGGGGGCCATAATGGTCATGTGATCCAGTCCTAATGAACAAACTTTCGTCCCCCCTTCCCATAGAGACTCCACATGTAATTTGGTTTCATTGGCCAAGTATTTTCAGAGGAGATGTCCTTTGAAAATGCTAATGACGCAGACACAGACACAGACGTTGACAACGGACCACTGCCTATACTATAAGCTCCCCCGGAGCCTTCGGCTCTGGTGAGCTAAAAAATCAGTCAGTTTCAAATCAATTTCTAAAATCAACTCAACCTGGAACCCCGAAATTTCGAAATTGACTCCTGCTATTTATAAGTTTGAAGATTCCATTCAGTACAAAATGGTAAAAAGTCAATTTGATTTACATGTTCTGGTTCATTTTTCACAACCTTCTACATATCCTAATATGGATATAGAGGATCTTAAATGAGTGTTAATGTATTATTGAATTTATTAAACGAGTTGAAGAAAAGGGATAAAATGCGAGGCTTTGCCGAACATTTTATCCCTTTTCATCAACGAGTTTAATAAATTCAATAATACATGAGCAAAAATGCAAGATTCTATTTATCATATGACATTTAAAACGCACTTTTTGTTTACAAAAATGTCAATATTTCGGCGTTAGTAAACGCATCGTCGTTAAGGACGTCGTACATGTAACGTTACCCGACGCATCTAGCTAATTTGCATATTTAATCCACTAATGGCTGATCGAAAATATTACATGGCGTTATTACACTCTCAGACGCGACGTCATATGATAAACATGCATCTGCAATGATTCATGCTTAGCAAATTTTGATTAGTAAACTCAAAGGGAAGGGATACACAATTTAGAATTATGTACAAATAGAGCAGATATGACACAAGGCACAGCCGCAGCCTCATTGTGTCATATGATCGAATTGATAAACGAGCCATCCATGTTCGAGTTATCGAAGTTTCAATGTATTTCCACGCATGTATATTTTGAGTAATTCTACCATTTATTTTTATGTATTGATGTACATGTATTCTTTGTTCTATGCGCGTGGCTGTTTGAAGCCATTGTCAAATGGACCGAAAGCCGTGCTCAAACAGCAAAAACCATGTTCAAATCATGAAATTCGCGTGCTGTTTGAACATGGATTTTGAGCTTTTGATATCACAAGACAGGCCTTGCTTTCTTTACGTTAGGTTGAGCGACTTAACATTATCGCCCTGAACGTAGCATTTTAGGGTTCTATGCTGACGTCAAATGGATACTGCGTAACAACGTCATTGTAAACAACATTCTGAACTGGCCACCATGTTGGTTCGCTGGTCGCATTTGAAGAGTTTATATGGAGTTTATTTGGAGCTTTTGGGCATTTTCGTCAAAATTTGCTGTCGGAATCGTAAGCTATGCAAGAACAACGATCGTCCATGGTTATTTCATTGCATTAACATTGCCGGATCCCTCGGAAGATATTTGAAGATTCGGCCTGGCGGCCTCATGTTCAAACAGCTCCCTCGGGACCCGGCGAATGTTAATGCATGAAAAACCATGGTCGATCCCTATATTAACTTGTTTGTGAGGGCCACAAGTAAGATTGATATTATCAATTGGGTTACAGTAAATAAAGTACATGCATTTGCTTACTTGCTTGCTTACTTACTCTAATACTTATTACTTACTTTTGCACTGATTTTCCGGCCCCCGCCCATCGGGGCTTGAAGAAACCGATTGGCTGCATGATGCTTCCACGTAGAGCTGAAACCGACCCGCACTGGTACACCGCTTAGGGGAACTAAGCCTGCCCAAGCAGAGCGGTGTGAGTCGGCCCATCCATGCTTATAAACCGTATTGGTTTCTTGGGCGGCAGGGCTTGAGATGTCATTTCATTTCAATGTCGGTAAAAGTCCAGCAAAATTGGAAGCAACGTCTCCAAAATGACCTTTACAGTGTTGACGGGGACGTTAAACATCAAATCAAACAAACAAAGCATTAACTTTCATACAAAATGTGTGCAACTTGTTGCACCACATTCTGCTTGACTGGCTTTTGCAAATCACCAGGGCCCAGTCATTCAAAATATTGTTAAGTCAAGAAGCTCGTTAGTGGTCAAAATGCAGTACAATATCCAGCAGAGTAGCATTTTTGCTGGAAAAATCTGAGAAGCTTTTGCCCTTGCAAAAGCTACTCACATTTTTTTCAGCAAAAATAATAGTATATTTGCCATAACAAATGATCAAAGTTTTAACAATTTGTTAGTTTTGAACAAATGAACCCAGATTGACCGACCCCACAAGGGTGCCACTTACCCCATTTGAGAGCCTGAAAATGTACTGCAGCTATTACATGATTACCCAGATTAACAAGTCCATGTAAATACCCTTGTAAACACCACTTTATATACAGAATATTAGACTTTACCACAGTAAATATTACTCAATAACAGATTATAGAGACTTGATCAAGCTGCCTCTCTGAAGAGGTTCTAAGCGGCATGACCGATCTATGTTCGGAGAACATCACATATTTTCATAACACATTTATCTCAGATGAGTGTGCTATCCTTGTTTGTTTGTTTCATTGGAAGTTTAATATCCCCGTCAACACTGTAAAGGTCATTTTGGAGACAGTGCTTCCAACTTTGTGGAACTTTTACCCGACATTGAGATGAAATGACATCTCAAGCCCTGTCACCCAATGGAGAGTGTGCTATCCTAATGTTTTATGCATGTTAACCCTTTACCACTCAGGGATTTTGTGAATTTCGCTGATTTTCACAGTGTTGCACCTGACAGCAACTTCAACTAACCATTGTTTCATAATGGATGGTCTGTTTTACACCAAACTCGGTATGAATGTTCATTGGGCAGTAGCCTTTCAAATGCAACCTTTCATGACTCGATCACTGTTGTCATGGTAAAGAGGGGGGATCTCAAAGTTGGCAAAAAGTGTGTTTTTCACATGAATTTTTGACCACATTTTAATCTTCACACAGCTGTCAAGGCAACAATTAAGCTGTTTGGCACTGGCCATTATCACTGTTTGCAGCATGTTTTATCAGCATCAATTTTCAGGCATTTTTGACCACAGACACCCTCAGATATAAATTTTAGCGGCCGGTTGGGCCATACACCCAAATTTTTTCGGGATGTGAGGCGCCCCCCTTCAATCCTCCCCAGAATATTTTTAGTGGGGAGGCGCGCGAAAAAAACAGGTCACTTTTTTACCCAACAAATCCTAAAAAAAACATAACTATCTAGGGGTAGAAATGCAGATTTTATGTGCTTCTGGGGCTTAAAGGGTGGGGGGGGGGGGTGCAGACACGTAAAAACACGTATCTTAGTGGTAAAGGGTTAACTGAAATCTGGGAACATACTGAATTTTAGCATAAAATGCAATCATTATATCTGAAATATTGTTTCTTGCAATAAAATGATGAAAAAACATTATTTTGGTCAGTTGGGATTTTCTTCATTAAGGGCAGATAACTCATTGAGTAGATAGAGTTGTGCCTCTTCATCACAAAATATAACCTTGAATCCTCTATATATATCCTATGAAACTTCGTCTTAACTCACTAGTAAAACAACTACTGAGAAAAACAATTTTTTCAAACATATAACAGTAAAAAAGGACATACCATATTCAAATATATTAACACTAAAAGGGACATAACAAATTATTTGTCTGAATCATGACGAAGTAAGGGTGAGGATTGAAGCTGCGTAAAATTGATTTAAGCTTCACAGTGGAATTCGTTTCACTGACCGTTGTTCTGGATAGCCAGTCAGTCATTTTGTGGGAAAGTAACTGTCCTTTTGGCTTTCCGCTATTGATGTTTCCATTAGGGTTGAGTTATTTCATGTTTGTGTTTCTTTTCCTTTGGTGTCTCTGATAGGAGCTGTGGGTTAATTGTATCGATTCCTGATCATTGCCTTCACTTCCATTTTACTGTAATAAGTGCACATGCTTTAATATTTTTTCAGGAAGGGTAGTTGACTTTAATTTAGAGTGCAAGATTTTGCAGTCTACTGAAGTTACTAGTGCTAAAAGTTCACTCTAACATATCAATTATTATGCTTTTGTGATAAAGATTGATAGACAAATTGTTGACTTGTGTTTATTAACCCTTTTTTACAAAATGGAATGTTCCTCCTTATATAAAGCAGGAGTCCATTTCAAAGTTTAAGGGAAATCTGCATAGGCATGCCTCATTGGCAGCCTAAGTCCGATGGCCAAAATCGCGCGGCCCCAAGAGAGTGCATCGTTGACCTACTTTCCGCTCTCGAGCACAGTAGAGAAATCGCGATTTGCAGCCGAATTGGCACTGATTACTCAACATTTTTGGCTCATTTTAGACTGGCCTTCAAAATTTCTAAAACTGGCAGTGCTTCATTTTCCTTGGTAGGGCACAGGCAGTCCAACGCGATTGACTCTTGTTGGACAAACTGCCGCGATTCGCAGCCCAGAAGCACAAAACTTACGTCTCGCTGTGGAGCTATGGAGTTCAGTCCGCTCGACCTTGGCAGACGTAAACGAACGTACAAAATTTAAGGGTGTCAGGTTTTTTCCTGAAAATTTATTTGGAAAATAGCTGAACGTTTTGCAAACAGTGTAGGCCCTGATCAGATGCCGCGTTCTGTGGCGTCTGATCTGGGCCTGCACTGTTTGCCAACTACCCGTTTTGGGGTTTCTGGTATGAAATGGGTTAAGAACCTGTTGTGCTTTAACACAATAATATGCTACTTATGCCAACTTCGGACATGTTTGAAACATGTCCAAATATGTTCTAGAAAGGGTTATTCTTCGGAAGCAAGGAATACACCACATAACTGGAAAAAATGGAGAGTACATGTTTTCTGGGCCAGACTAGCTGGTTTCGGCATAAGAAACATATGACTGTACCCGACAATGGACTTGCTAGAAGGATTTTCTAGGGTTAAACTTTGTTTTTATGATTAGAATGGAATGTCTAAGCACACCATGCCTTCATTAGCGTGAATATGGTAAGTCTGTCTGGCAGAAATTATTAGAATTTGCCCTTGTTCTACAATATCTACACTTTAAAAATACAAATACCTCCATTCATCCATTTAAAAATACATATATATATGCAACTTCTGAATTTATTTAATCCTGTTAAAAATCTTAAGAAACAAAAGTGGGGATGGATGGATGGTTGGATGGATGGATGGATGGATGGATGGATGAAGTAATGGCAAACTGTGACCGACTCAGTATCAGATAGATGGATGGATGGATTAACTGAGGTAAGTGTAACTGACTCAGTAACAAGATGGATGGATGGATGGATTGGCTGATGATAGACACCAAACAGTAGATCAAATGTCAACACTACCTGTAACCTGCTGTATACTGTAACAATTTTGTGTGGATATGGAAAATAAACATACCCTAAATATTCAGAAGCATTGGCGGTATTCGACTGGGGAAATTGTACTTCACGATTTGAAACGTGAAGCACTTTTTGTATTCAACCATAAAATTGTGAAATTTCCGTAAGATTTTGTGAAGCACAATGATCAAACTTTTAAAACGGTGGTAAGAAAGTCTTGCTTTAGCCATCACACCGGAAGCTATTATAGTGCATAAAGCACAAATTACCCTTGACTGGTACAAAAACGTGCATTACAATTTTCCATTGCATATCATGGGGGGAGCTTAGTCGTGCTTCATGGAAGGTCCCGAGTCGAATACGGCGCAAACAAATGACAGTAAGTACCCTAAAATTTGGTCAAGCTAATCTCACTAAACAAAAACATGTTGCTGAGAGGAAGTGTCTAGAGTGCCGGGTCCGTCAACCTAGACTCTGAAGCTAGCGTGCCGGGTCCGTCATTCTAGCCTCGATGGCTAAAATGACGGTCCCGGCACTCTAGCCATTCCTATATGGACAGGCTAGAGTGCTTGTAATACCCGGTAATACAATTCTTGATAACTTTTTAGGGCCAGCATTAAGTAGTTTTTAAATAATTGGTTTGTTTGTTTTGAGGAGAAAACTGAAGTGTGTGATGTGTTGGAGGTGATAATGTAAGACAATAGGATCTTTAAACTTTAAGATGTATTTGAGGTCGTTCGACCGCTCAATCGGGTAACAGGTTGTTTGTAGCACAACATAATTATTTTTACAACCATGGCAAACACTGGTTTCAAATTCAATTATCGTTATGTACAAACAATACTATGGAAGATAATGATTATAATAAATTTATTTCCAATTAACGTTATTGCATACTTTCTTTCCGTGAAGACATTAATGAGCCGCGTCGTGTAAGAAAAGTTAATTGCATATGCGAACAACAGCGGCGCAGATCAGCCTGCGCATCCGTGTAGTTCACAGACTAACATGGCAAGTCAGAGAAATAATGTCCGTTTTATCTCGATTCTAGGTGGTAGATGATGGAAATAACAAAATAACAAAGAATTAATATATTATCGGCACTCAAGCCAGCCCAATTTTAGCACAGTTTCAAATTTTTGTGAAGTATTTTCCCTTGAGGCGGTTTTTGCGCTTATACGTACCATCCTCCAATATGGTTGATAATTTAAGATATTATGTCAGGTAAATGTTTTCTTTCTTTAATTCGTCCTTAGTATGATGCTCTCTGGCGGATTATAGCTACCAAGTATAGCATTACCGGGTATTACCGGCCCTCTAGCTTGGCCACATACATGTAGGAATGGCTAGAGTGCCGGGACCGTCACTTTAGCCACCGAGTCTAGAGTGACGGACCCGGCACTCTAGCCTCAGAGTCTAGGGTGACGGACCCGGCACTCTAGACACTTCCTTGCTGAAACGGCAAACACTGCAAACCTCTTCATAACACTATTGCTGGGATCCAACTAACTGTGTTAGTTAAACAACTGAGCTCAAAATCCAAACTAAAAATATAGATTCTATAGAAAAAAGGGCATTTATGGTTATTTTTCTACATAATCTATGTATTTTTGCAGGGTTCGAAATTAACAGTAGCAAGTAGCAAATTTGCTTCCTGAAAATTCAGTTTTCTACCTGATCAAAGAATTGGTAGCAAAAAGTTGCTATCTGGTATAGTCATGGTATATGTAGCTAGTGGCCATAACTATTACTTACTTGAAGTGTTGTAAGCAAATGTTTTTTTTTTTGTTGTTGTTGTTTTTGTTTTTTCATTGTTTATCAACAAAATGGCTTGGTACTTCAAGTGAATCATCTGCAGGAAAATAAGGCTTGATACTATATGTTAATCATCAGACGATTAACATATAGTGTCAAAATAGAAGTAGAGGCAATGATCAGGAATCGATACAATTAACCCACAGCTCCCATCAGAGACACCAAAGGGAAAGAAATATATTATTATTTTTTCTCAAAAATAAGACAAAATCCTTTGAAAATGTCATCGGTTAAATGTGGTTATTGCTTGGAGGGTTAGTCTAGGGGAAGTAGGGCTCCTACTGGAATGACAATTTTCCTACCAATTACCTACTTTCAGACCAGGTAGCAACAACCTGATACTTGCTAAAAAGGTTAATTTCTAACACTGTTTTGGGACTGATCTTAAAACGGTGTTATATTCAAAACTCTGTTACAATGAACAGGGTTATGAAGAGATTAATTTGTGCATGTACTTGCATGTTATTTCATCTCAGTGTTTGGTAAAAGTCCCATAAAATTGGAAGCAACTTCTCCAAAATGACCTAAATAGTGTGAACGGGAACATTAAACCTCAATTCAAGCAAACAAAAACATGCACTTGCCAAATGGACATTATACAGTTGTGTAAAGTGTGGTGAATAGATGATCTATGTGATGCCTATACATATGTTCATGTATGTACATATGGACAGGGGTATAACCTTATGCCTCTTCCAATTTGGTGTTGGATTGGGGATAGTCCCTCCAGCTTCCTACACCAATACTTTGTAGTGAAGTTAGGCGAGCACATCACGCTAACAAGTCCGTGAAATAAACATCCACTTACACCCCACTTTACAAAGAGAAAACTGGGGTTTACGGGGCTGTACATTATTTTCCTTATTTCTGATCCTAGACATAGGTTGTGGGTACTCGTTAGAACCGCTTCAATGAGGCGGTTCTAACGAGTCCCCAAAACCTATGTTTTGAGTATATATAAGAAAAATATCACTAATTTTCTTCAGAAAATTAACTATTTTGTGGATGTAACAAGAAAAACGCCAAATGGCATTATGGACGGGTTTTTGAAAAAAAGGTTAACCAAAAGGTAAACCTGGGACGACGCCCGCCCGCCCACCCGCAGGACGCCCGCCCGCCCGGACATCGCTATTTTAAAGGACGGATGTTTTTAAAAACCCATCCAAAAATGCACTATGACGCACGGGTGTGTCATCGTAATGATAAAACTGGTATTATTATAAACTGAATCTCCCAATCGTGGCTATTTCAGATGTCTATCTATCTATGAAATTCTCCAAAGTTTAGTTCTACATTACGAAAACACATCTATTCAAATATATTGAAAATTTAACCCACCAAAACATGAAAATTTTCAGATAAAAAATTCTGATATATTTTTTTTAAAATTTCTGCACAAAACATAAATTGTGGGTACTCATGAGAACCGCTCAGGCGGTTCTAATGAGTACCCACAATCAATGTTTTTGAGCAGAAATAAGATAAATAATGTATACCCCTGCAAACCCAGTTTCACTATATAAAGAAGGGTGTATGGGGGTCAAAATTATATAGGCGTGTTTTCGTGTTGATAAAAATGGCCTTGGTGGCTCAGTTGGATGCGAGTCAGACTGGCGATCAGGAGTTCATGGATACAATCCCTTCCAGGTCCGGCAATATTCTTTTGTGGAGATTGACCATAATATTAGAATCTTACAAGGGTGTGAGGGTTGGATAGAAAAATCCGTTCCGAGGGTCACAGCAAGCCTCGTGATGCCGGACTGTGATCCAAAGGGACGGATTTTCATCACTCGACAAACCTTGTGGTGCTAACTGTGATCCCCGAGGGAGAGATTTTCTGTCCACCCCTCACACCATGTAAGATTCTTTTTCTTGTGCACCTTTAATTTCTGGATTTTCAATAATGCAGTTACTTCTGTTGCTGTTGTACGCCATATTGTGATGGCAATGGTTTGATGTTTAGTTACGTCATGTAACAGGCTGTGACGTTAACCTTAACAAAGATGCATATGAGATCTTATTCAACAAGTGCACATCAAACATGTGCGAATATTAGATTTTTACCCTGTCCTTGGGTAAGAACACCAGGATAATAACAGGATTTCTATCCCAGGCTAAAACCACTGATTTCCTTATCTGGTGTGCGAGAAAATATTCTCTACAGCCATTTTCGCCCTTTGCCAATTCAAGAAGAGCAACTGTAAGTTTCTGGCGAAAAATGTGCACTGTAATGGTTATGTATTGTACATGCATTCACCTTTTTTGCATTATCTGCTGGTTCCTAACCTGAAGATAATCCGTGTTGGAAAAACAGGTAACCAGACCCCCCTGACCTTTCAAGGTCAGGGGGGTCTTGTTACCTGTTTTTCCAATATTGACAATGTGCAAGCTGGGAGCCAGCAAATAATGCAAATACATGTATGGTGATATCCAGGAAGGGTGTGTTTAATTTAACTTACAAGCTTGAATTGACCTCAACAGTGTTGACAGTCCCGTTAAACTAAACAAGTTTCATGAACTTGACATGAAATGGTCTCTCTTATTCAATCATTTTTTTAAAAAGCAATAGACATAACAGAATCCTATCTAAACTTAAATTTCTAAAAATGCACCCAACAAATTAGAGCACAAATGACCAGCAATGTCAGCTCTCAATAGAATGTTCCAAATCAGAGGCTAGATGATACAGAGGACTCTCGCTATAACAACAATATATGCTCCCGAACAATATGCCGCTATAGTGAATTTGCCACTATAAAGCATCCCAAAAGGAGGACTGGAGTAGTATAATAGGTAGACTTTTTACCTTAATTACTCCACAAAATTTCTTTCTTGGAGACTTAAATAATTACAATATTCTTGAATAGCTCCATTTATCTGTCTTATCCTAAGCTAAGGATTTGTTCCATTGAAAATGCCGTTATAACAAGTTTTGTTGTTATATCGAATGCTGGTGTAAAGGGGGCTGACTGTACATCAATTACAAAAGTGCTCATCACTTTGTGCCATCAAAGTCTCATCACTCTGGGTAATCCAGGGGCTGACAAATCCATTGCCCGGCCGCCCGGGAAAAGTCCGAAATCGCGCCGGACAGGTACACTTTCACCTTTCGACGCCCGGTCGGGCAAGTGCAAAAAATCATCTACAACTGCCAGTCTTTTGAGTCCTTAAATATGGTAAAACTAGAACAGTAAGTTAATTGCTTTGTCGGCAATTCAGAGACAAAATCATCTATGTTTTTATAACGGTTCAATTATGACACTATTGTTAATCCCTGTCATATAATTACCAATTAAACATGATTGCCCGGCGGTGCGTGTCTTTCATTTCTGGTGTAGTGTGTACCACCAGCGCTATCGATAAGCGTGACAAGGTGTGAAAATAAGATTAAGTTATGTCTCTAATTTGCGTTTATCCCTGCCATAAAATTTAATTCACAATCAATGTGAAAATGATGTAATAGCTCCTAAGACAATTTGCTACATCTTACGGTAGTAAAAACGGACTAGTCTTTTCTAAACTCAGAGACTTAACTGAACAACACAAAAGTAAATTTTGCCGACAGCGAGCATTTATTGCTAGATGGAGTGGACAATCAAGACATGACTTGTGTAAATCTTACAATTTTTTAACATTTTTCCCCAGCCAAATTATTCATCCCCATCCTTGAAAACAAGCAATCGCCCAGGAAAAAACCCCTGTGGGAGAAACCTGTGTCCGACGTCTAACAACGCTCATAATCTCAGGGGCAGGTATCGGACCTTACCTGAATTCTTGCTCTGTCGTACAAATTATTTCAAAATTATCATTTGACTCCTAATTATGACATATGTATATAACAGGACAGATAATACTATATACATATTGAAAATTGATGAGAATAGCGTTGGTCGCTCGCTAGAACTGACCACGTATCCAAAAAAGCACCTATACCACGTGTTATAATCAAACGATTTGATTGGTCTATATTCTTAATACGTATCTAAAAGACAATTCTTTCCCGCTAAACTAACGAAACGCGGGAAAGGTTTATTCTACTATCTCGTTAATGGGTTATGTTTTGGCGCCAAATAGCAGACGCTGGCAGAAAAAGTGGAATGTTTTAATGTTGGTAACTGTGGATTAGTCGCGCCTCTATCCACAACCGATTAACTATTGAGATTTTTTTTACCGGTTCCAAACATTTTTTTATGAAAGAGATAAGCCCCATTATAATAAAAACAATGACGTTAAACCAGTGATTCTTGAAAAAATGACCCAATTTTGAAAATACCCTGTCGCTAATGTTTGTCCCTTCATGGTGGCTAAACAACGCAGTCTATGGGTGTAAATAAGCCATATAAGCCAAGAGGCATATTCAGGAACTTACTTCCAATTCTAAAACCAATGCCTTCTAGTACGATTACTGAGTTAGCACCATTAATATACCAGTGGGGTATGCGTTTTTGCCATGTCACAAGGCATGGTTACATACTGAAGTGCAAATATCTAACCTTTTATTGTTTAGATGGAATGGGATTGCAATTGAGGTTCAACGATACGATGCTTAGGAAACAATTAGCAGAATTTAAAGACTTATTGTATTCAGTGTCTGGACACAATGCCGTAAAAAAAGGGTGTCGCTAAAACAGCACTCATCTACCGTAACGGATCTATATCTGGTCACTGTGTGCAGACAGGAATAATTCTCTGCTTATAACTATGTCATATATTCCACCAAAGGAATGTTCTGATAAATAAACCATTAAGTGTTTGATCTTCTTTCGAAATAAACACAATATGAAATCTGAAAGTGGATAATTGATTTGTCACTATTCAGAGCCTCGCCTCCGTAACGTAGCTTTCAAAAGGTCAGCGGATGGAAAGGAACACTTTAAGCTAATTGCCATATATTTTGCATAAGATTGTACTGATATGAAACATAATATTGACCATTGGTCCAACAACAACGGTTTGGTTGATATAAACAAACTGTCCTCCACCTCCGTAACTTCTCTCCTCCGTAACGTTTGTTTGTTTTGGAGTTTAACGGCCCAGTCAACACTATTTAGGTCATTTTTGAGCCGGTCAGTTTACCTATCAACACTTTCCTGGGCAGAAAACTACGCAAAGCCTTTTCAAGATTTTATAGACGCCATTCTGATTTAATTTCAAAATTCAATATTGGACTTAAATCTCTTCTGCAACAAGGTCTATCGGAACCCGAATTTTATGGTGACTTAATATATAAATTCAGAAAAATATATAACCGCAATGACTTCAGCACCCAATTTCGTAAAATCATTCTTCGATATAAAAAGATTGGGTACAACATGGGTATTATACGACAGACTGCATGCATGGTAGTTAACCCAATCACGGTTGGCAACTTTGCTTCCCTCTTTAATTGCACGCCGGTGGGTCAGGCCTCAGATTCTATGACGGCTCCAACGTAAAGGCTTATTGAAAATTAAAGAGATAATGTTGGTTGGTGCCTGATGCTCTGTCTCTGGTCGGGCTCATCGGAGTCTAACTGTTGGTTTTCTTTTGCTCCAGCATTTCAGTGGTTTCTTGCTGTCGAGTCCTCACCGTTGTCTCACCTCTGTGGTTCTTTGATTTCTGTGTTCACGGAGATGTTGCACTGATGAGTTAGGAGGCCTTCATGCGGACTGAACAAATTATTTGTCTAAATCGCGACGGAAGTAAGGGCGAGGATTGTGGCCACGTAAAATCGATTTAAGCCCCCCAGTGGAAATCTTCCACTGACCGTTCCAAGGCGGCTCTTCTGTGGCGATTTATTTATGTTGTTGTTTGTTACTTACTGCGTGTATCACTTGTGTCTTTTAATTTTGGATGGCCATATGGCCATTTTGTGGGAAAGTAACTGTCCATATGGCCTTCCTTTGTTTAGGTTTCCATTATGGTCTGGTCGCTTAATGTTTGTATTTCTTTCCCTTTGGTGTCTTTTATGGATGGAGTAAGTTAATTGTATCAATTCCTGATCTTTGTTTTACTTCTACTTTTATACGTAAGCTGTTAACCAGTACAGTGCACATTCTTTCGCCAGAAACTGACAACTGCCCTTCTTGAATCAGCGGAAGGGAGAGAATGACCATAGAAAAGATTTCATGATCAATCTCCACGAAAGAATGTTGCCGACCCCGGCGGGAGTCGAACCCTGATCACCATTCGACTGAGCCAACGAGGCCGGCCCTCCATAATGTAAAAACCTAAGCCGATATAGGTATCGGAACATCTTTGTGTGCATCGAGTGCTATTTGTGTTAGTAATATCAAATCACTAAAGCTAAACATTGGATTTTGGTCTAGCTACAGACTGTGGGGAGAAATCTATCGTTACGGAAGAGATGTTACGTAGGTGAGTTAAAATGTTACGGAGGCGAGCAATTTTAGAAGTGAGCGTTACTTATTCAGACAATCAGTAGCCCAACGAAGTGTTGTTTGTTGGCAAAAGTTATGAGTTAACTTCATAAATATACTCATTTGGTTATAGCATAGATTGTTGGATGAAACAGACACATGGGCTAACAAATACAAACTCCCCTCCGTAACGAGCAGGTTTTACTGTCAAAAACTCAAAAACTATTGAAATGGTGTGGGTAAAAGTTTGGGTCAAATGTTAAAATATGGAAAAAAACCGAAAGAAAACATATCAGTCGAAATTCCATAAGGTTCATTTTTCTAATTTTTGGTTTCATAATTGGGTCATTTTTTCAAGAATCACTGTAAACACGTGTGGGGTTGCTGGGATCGAATGACGTCATTTACCAATCGCATGCAGAAAAATGGGAGTTGTGGTTTGTGGACGACGATTTGGATGGCGGAAATAATGATCACATTGAACCTGCTTGTAGGGCGGGTGTGAAAGTTTGGGTTCGTTTTGGATGGAGGGGGTTCTCGTCTTGTGGTTGGATCATTAAATTGCAAGCTAAATAAACTGCATTCTTTTAATCTTTTATCTCTCTACCCTGACACTTCTGATCTTTTGAGTAGATCTATATCGGCTGCAGCTCGTGTTTATCATGCGTGTCAATATAACTGTATCCTAAATTGCTAATCTGTTAAGGTATTATGTCAGCAATTAACTTGAAAAAGGACCGCTATTGACTGTGACAACAGTATTTTCTACTGTATTACTGCACAGAGGGAAATAAATAGAAGTGAATGCAATGATCAGGAATCGATACAATTAACCCTGAAATCCCATGGGAAAGAAACACAAACATGAAATAACTAGACCCGAACGGAAAGTGGTTGTGCTTGAAACTTGACAGAAACCTTGGATTATATTTATAAATGTTGGTCGTAATCACTATTACCGCCCCCCACCCCCCACACACACAAACAAACACACGCGCGCACACGCACGCATCGAACCCCACTTTGAGTTCCAAAATCCTGGGCAAGTAGGATTTTGAGCTGGGCAAGTGCAAAAATATTTTACTTGCCCGGTGGGCAAGTGGAAAATTTCTTGATTTGTCAGGCCCTGGTAATCACACCTGTTATTTCAAGGGGCCTGGATAGAGCTGCTATTTATTGCCAGGCAGATAATTCTAGGTACTTCCTGTTTGCTTTCCTGTTTGTTTGTTTGATTTGACATTTAACGTCCCCGTCAGCATTGTATAGATCATTTTGGAAACGTTGCTTCTAATTTTGTGGGACTTTTACCCAACATTAAGATGAAATGACATCCCAAGCCCTGGCGCCCAATAAAACCAATAGGGTTATAAGCATGGATGGGCCGACTGGCACCGCTTTGCCTGGGCAGGCTTAGATTCACTAAACAGTTTGCCAGTACTCATGTGCGGTCGGTTTCAGCTCTGTGTGGAAGCATCATGCAGCCTATCTATTTCTTCAAGCCCCGATGGGCGGCGGCAAGTTTACTTTCCTGTACATTTAGCCCCATCTGAATGGCAAATTCTTTGCTTTAAAAAGGAGACCCCTACATTAACAGGAAAGATTTGCTTGCTCTTATAGGAAAGAATTCGCGAGCAAATTCTTTTGTTTAAGAGTTGACCCCTATTGACATGGGAGACAAAAATTCTTTTGCAGGAGTTACCTTCCCTGAAGGTGTATCCATTCCCCTTAAAAGTAGACCCCTACATCATTCTCCAAAGGAAACTCCTTCCCTTGAAAGTAGACCCCTATATGCTCCTAAAGAGTATTTTTTCCTTTTAAAGTAAATTCGTATTTGCTCCTCAGGAGCAAGTTCTTTCCTTTTAAAAGTAAAGCCTTACTTGCTCCTCAAGAGCAAATTCTTTCCTTTAAAAGTGGACACCTTGCCCCTCAAAAGTAGACCCCATCATGCTCCACAGGAGCAAATTCTTTCCTTTAGAAGAAGACCCCAATATGATCCTCAGGAACAAAATTCTTCTGGAGCAAGTTGGGGTTTATTTTTTAAGTAAATACCGACTTTTCTTGAGGAGAAAATTCTTTTCCTTAAAAAAGGCCTCCATCTCCTCCTCATGAGCATGTTTTTTCCTTTAAAAGCAGACTCCTTTGGCTTCTCAGAAGCATTTTTTTTCCATTAAAAGTCAACCCCTACTAACAAGGGAGATAAAGTATTACGCAAGAGTTGCCTCCCTGAAAGTGCTATCATTCCCCTAAACGCCAACTCCTACTCTGTAAATCATACTAAATATTATATCACAATCATATTCTTTGAGTCCAGCTCTGGCACCATAAATCATTTAAAAGGTGATATCACATTTTTGGCTGTTTGCTGTAAGTGACTGTTCACACCTCTGTCAAGTGAACATCTTTGGTCGGATACCAACTTTTTCTGCAAATTGGTCCAAGAGATTGGTTATTCCTTTATCAGGTTTAAATTTCCGAGTAATTTTGTTATGATAGGCATTGTGGAATATTCTTTTTACAGAGTCTAGTCTCTCCCAACGTTGTGAACTGGGTCTACTTTCCTCTGTTGCCTCTTCACACCTGAAACATAATAACAATTGTCTCTAAAGAGAAGTGAAGAAATGATCAGGAATTGATACAATTAACCCACACCTCCTAGCAGTGACACCAAAGGGAAAGAAACACAAACATGAAATGCCTAGACCCTAATGGAAACATCAATAGCGGAAAGCCAAAAGGACAGTCACTTTCCCACAAAATGGCCAACTGGCTATCCAAAACAAAAAGATATAAGCGATGCACACATTCAATGATGAACTATAACAAAAATAAAACGTGACAGCAGATCTGCCTTGGAACAGTCAGTGAAAAGTATTTTACTTGAGGCAAGCAGAACGCATACACCATACACGGGTATAGATTTATGTTAAAGACCACTATTATGAACCATGGTATTTGTCCAGTTGAATAATAAATTGACGTACATGTATCTTGATTCCACAAATCCACTGTCAGTTGTATTCACCAGTTCACAATAACACATTTATCCTCGCCTTAAAACTATACATGTAACCATGTAACACGGCTCCACGGTTTTGAACATTATTGCAGTCCACCGAGCCGTAAAATATCTGTAGCAGTCCACCGAGCCGTAAAATATCTGTAACTGGCTGAGTGTGTATATACACTGATTGTAAGATGTACTATAATTTATAAAACGTCCATTTTTTTTTCAAAGCCGGAGAAAATACACCAACGGACAGTTTTGTTAGCAATTTTTTGCTTTAAATAAAAAGGGCAAAATTACATTTATTCTTTCTAGGTTAATTAACCCTCGAACAATGAGACTTCACGGCTATGGAGCATACACAAAAGCGTTTTTTTTTTTAAATGACTTTCTTCTTTCTCGTGGTAAACGGAACACATACTAGTATTACAAATGATATTTATCGCATCCTATGATATGTAAAAAATAATAGATTGTATCATGTTTGTTTGTAAAGTTTGACGACTATGGAATATAAAAATTAGAAAAAAAAAGTATTTTACTTGGGGTGGGGGCGGTGGCTTAAATCAATTTTACCCAGCCACAATCCTCGCCCTTACTTCTGTCGCGATTAAGATCAAATAATTTGTTCAGCCTGCATGAAGGCTTTCTAACTCATCTTTGCAACAGCTCCGAGAAAACAAAAATAAAGCAAACAACCACAGAGATGAAATAACGGTGATGACTTGACAGCAAAAAATAAATGAAATGCTGGAGCAGAGCCCAGCTGTTCATAAGTAATGATGCTGTTAGTTAAAATATTGTCTTATGACATGGGAGTCATAACAAAGGAAAGAAGCCTACCTGAAAAAAATCTCTGCCTCCGGGCTGGCCACTTGGGTGAAAGTCCAATGCTCTAGCCACTGGTCAGTGGATAGAGCACTGAATTTTCATCTGAGCAACCCGGGTTCCAATCCCAACATAAAGGGGACTATTTTTTTCAGCTATGATTCTTTTCTTAGTTACAACTTTCACATTGTAAGCATTGTTAAAACTCTGATCATTAAATATGGCAAAAACACTAATATATCATATGACGTCCCGTCCGAGAGTGTAATAACGCCATGTAATATTTTCGATAATCCACTAGTGGATTAAATATGCTAATTAGGTAGATACGTCCCGTTACGTTACATGTACGACGTCCTTAACGACGTCGTGTTTACTAATGGCGGAATATTGATATTTTTGTAAACAAACGTGAATAAAATGCGTTATAAATGTCATATGATAAATAGAATCTTGCATTCATGCTCATGTATTATTAAACTCGTCGATGAAAAGGGATAAAATGCTCGGCGAAGCCTCGCATTTTATCCCTTTTCCTCAACTTGTTTAATAAATTCAATAATACATGAGCACTCATGAAAGATCCTCTATATATTCACTGCAACAATGAGAGTAGCTTAACCTTTACCACTCTCTAGCTAATTCCGCAGAAGACAAATTGTGATGTTTTTCTTATTTTTAAAAAAAAACAACAAAAAAAAACAAGACTTGACATCTCAAGACAATTTGCATATGGTGTCCAATCCTGTTTTCTGGGAAAATTAGAAAAATATTTCAAAATGTCATCTGGTGTGAAAAAATACCCAGCATGCAGAGAGTTAAGCTATAATAACCCTTAACCTGCTGTTCACAACAACCTCTACCTTTGTCAACAGAGTAGGTCCAAATCAGATCAGGATCTACAGTTGTCATTCAGTTTCCAAATTTTAATGAATAAATTACGTCAATTAATTTGATTGCTTCAAACGATACTGGGTGTGGTTAAATTAATTTATGCAGCGGACTAAGGGTTAAGTAAGTGAATGTTTCGGACTAAACCCATATCTGCAAGAATGGATGTGTCCAAATTCAAATATGGAAAAGCCTACTTCAAAGACATGGGGGTGGGGGATTTACCCATTTAGTACCAGAAACCCCAAAACTGGTACCCTGGCAAACAGTGCACGCCCAGATCAGACGTCGCAGGAAGCGACATCTGATTAGGGCCTCCTCTGAATGCTAAAAGTTCAACCATTTTCCAAATAAATTTAGACAAAAACACAACCTGACACCCCTAAAGTTTGAAGCGGACTCCTGCTATACATAAAGAGGAAGATTCCATTTGGTACAAAAAGGGTTAATCTGCACCTATTCACTTCAACAGGTATGTTACTATACTCACGAACTGATTCTTTTGGTCTTAGAGTCACTAGTGTTGTCCTGAGAGCCTCTTGATGATTCGTGGGGTGGAGTGAAAGAGTTGATAAAACTTCCTGTGCTCGTTATCACCTGCCAGCTGAAATGTATTGAGAAGTTTATTTTCAGAGAATAATCAAATTTATATACACAACAACCTTTTTATAAAATTAGCTATTTTGGATCTTGATGAGTAACATGGAATTATATTCCCCACCTCAGAGCTATATTTGCCCGAGGCATTAAATGAGTTGTTAGGTGAGGGCAAATATCACTTTCAGGTGGGGGGGGGGGGGTGTGTGATTCAAAATTCCCCATCAAGAATCAAAATAATGAATTTGTTATACTGCAAAGCTTTTTCACGACATTTTGTAACTTGTTGCAATCTATCACAAAGTATTCATTTGTAGCGGACGTCATGAGAAATACATATTTACATATGATGTTATCAAACACACCCTTCTGCAAGCAAAACATTTTTGTCAGGTTAAGTCAATGAAATCATCATGCTGACAAGTCTGTGAAATAAACACCCCCTTACATCGCACTTTATATAGAGAAAACTGGGGTTTACAGGGATATACATTATTTTCCTTATTTCTGCTCCTAGACATAGGTTGTGGGTACCCGTTAGAACCGCCTCATTGAGGCGGTTCTAACGAGTACCCACAAACTATGTTAAGGTTGTGGGTACCCGTTAGAACCGCCTCATTGAGGCGGTTCTAACGAGTACCCACAACCTATGTTTTGAGTATAAATAAGAATAATATCACAAATTTTCTTCAGAAAATTGACCGTTTTGGAGATGTGAAAAATGCACTATGGGGCACGGGTGTGTCATCGTAATGTAAAGAACCAAATGAATTAATAATCAAAAGCTTTTATTTATCAATCGTTTGGCTTGAAATTACTGGTGCATGAAATTATTTTGTTGTTATTTCCTACGACTGTGCAGTAAAACTATCTTATTGCATACCTGCCACAGGTTGACAAATCCCCACTATCAGATTGTTTCCCCTTGCTGCTAGAGGGCACTTCAACAGGACTAGATGTGCTGTACTGACAACTACCACTTTGTACATGTAAAAAACCACTACCACTGGAATTTCTCCTACGACTAGATGGGCGACTGCAATATAAGAGACAATTTACAGTAAATCTTCATTCTAATGCACTTGCGTTTTTAATGCGACATCTGATTGGATAACGTCAAAAATTTGCGACAGTACATTCTGCGATATACTGTCGGAAATCTGACGTCATTATGTAATGTCGCTTTTCATTAGTTGGCATTTGGTTTTACGCAGCTCATAGCGCTTGCCGCTTTGTGCAAAATAGTACAATTTTGAACAAAAAACACGAATAAATGCATTAGAATGGGGATAACTGCATTGAAAAATGTCATTTGGGGAGGTAAATCGGAGGTTTTACGGTCGCAAATTACGTTTTACGGCTCCGCTAACTCGTCGCCAAAATTTCCGACCAAATGACAATTTTGAATGCAGTTATCCCCTGAATGACTCAAACACTGAGGGCTTGTTCCTGAGTCCCTAAAGATTCTTCTGATTGCTCCAGACAAACAGTAAGGCATTACAATAACTCACCCGTGCGACATAGTGCATTTTTCTCATCTCCAAAGTGTCTCCTTTTCTGATGAAAATCCTTGATATATTTCCAATAGATACTCAAAATATAGGTTGAAGGTGCTCGATTAAACCGCCTCATTGAGGTGGTTCTAACGAGTACCCACAATCTATGCTTTTTGGCAGAAATAAGAAAAATAAGATTTACCCCTGTAAACCCCACTTTTACTATATAAAAGTGGGTTTCAAAGGGGTCAAAATTATATAGGCCTGTTTTCGTGATGGATGATAAAGGGATAATTTCGTATTTTAAAAAATGAAAATGTATGTTGTGA
This sequence comes from Lucinisca nassula, assembly GCA_963580285.1. NCBI lineage: Eukaryota > Metazoa > Mollusca > Bivalvia > Lucinida > Lucinidae > Lucinisca > Lucinisca nassula. The sequence goes on from OY757016.1 coordinate 74,679,361, forward strand.
GCACTCATACATACCACCATGAAAACAGGCCTATAAATTTTTTACCCCCTTTAACCCCACTTTTATAGAGTAAAACTGGTGTTAACGGGCACATCATTATTTTTCTAATTTCTGCTCAAAACAATAGATTTCAAGTACTCATTAGAACTGCCTCGCTGAGGGGCTCTAACAAGTTCATTTCTAACAAGTTCATTAGAACCCCCTTGCTGAGCCTGTTCTAACAAGTTTCCACAAATACAGATTGTGTGGACTCTTTAGAACTGCTCGCCGAGGTGATTCTAACTAGTTCCCACAATCTTTGTTTTGAGCAGATATATGAAAAATATCAGCATTTTTCTATCTGAAAATTTTCATTTGTTTTTTTTTTTTTTTGGGGGGGGGGGAGGGAGGGGGTGTAAAATTTTCAATATACTTAAATAGGCATGTTTTCTTAATGCCATGAGGCAATCCTAATGACTACACTCAACATACCATTATTTTACATGTTGTTATCAAGTCCATGTAATGAAGACTCCAGTAAAACCCACTTTATTTAGAGATAACTTTTGCTTGTTTGATTTGAGGTTTAATGTCCCCGTCAACACTGCATAGGTCATTTTGGAGCCGTTGCTTCCAATTTTGTGGGACTTTTTGTAACCTTAGCGCAAAAAGTCAATAACTCCAATACTTTTATATTGGAGTTATTGACTTTTTGCGCTAAGGTGACGTTTTACCCGACATTGAGATGAAATGACAACACAAGCCCTGTCGCCCAATGAAACCAATAGGGTTTATAAGGATGGACGGGCCGACTAGCACGGCTTTGCCTGGGCAGGCTTAGATCCTCTAAGCAGTTTACCAGTACTCGTGTGTGTATCTGTTTCAGCTCTGCGTGGAAGCATCAAGAAGCCCATCTATTTCTTCAAGCCCCGATGGGCGGGGGCCTTTTAGAGATAACTATGGTTAACAGTAGTACTTAAACATCATTTTTTCAGCGCATGTTAAATATGAAAGAAGTATCACTAAGCAATCGAAATGTATGGCCAATGTTCAAGTCTTAAAAAAGTAGGCCAAGGTCACAAGGTAAAAAATTATGGGATTGTTGGAAAGGACATAGAAAGCACATGTGAAATATGAAAGCCCTATCACTTACCAATCAAAAGTTATGGCCAATGTTTTAAGTTTTTTTTTAAAAGTAGGTCAAACGTCAAGGTCAAGGTCATGAGGTTAAAATTTATGGTACCACTGGAAAGGTCTTGTGAAAAAACGCACATGTGAAATATGAAAGCCCTATCACTTACCAATCGAAAGTTATGGATTATGTTAAAGTTTTTATAAAGTAGGTCAAATGTCAAGGTCAAGGTCACGAGGTCAAAAATTTGGTACCACTAGAAAGGTCTTGTGAAAAGAAATGCACATGTGAAATATAAAAGCCCTACCACTTACCAATCAAAAGTAAAAGCCAATGTGAAATTTTTTAAAAAGTAGTTCAAACGTCAAGGTCAAGAGGTCAAAAATAATGGTACCAATAGAAAGGTCTTGTGACAAGGAGTGCACATGTGAAATATGAAAGCCCTACCACTTACCAATCAAAAGTTATGGCAAATGTCAAAGTTTTTTAAAAAGTAGGTCAAACGTCAAGGTCAAGGTCACGAGGTTAAAATTTATGGTACAACTGGAAAGGTCTTGTGAAAAAGAATGCACATGTGAAATATGAAAGCCCTATCACTTACCAATCGAAAGTTATGGACTATGTTAAAGTTTTTAATGTCAAACGTCAATGTCAAGGTCATAAGGTCAAAAATTATGGTACCACTAGAAAGGTCTTGTGACAAGGAATGCACATGTGAAATATGAAAGCCCTACCACTTACCAATCGAAAGTTATGGCCAATGTTAAAGTTTTTATACAGTAGGTCAAATATCAAGGTCAAGGTCACGAGGTCAAAAATTATGGTACCACTAGAAAGGTCTTGTGACAAGAAATGCACATGTGAAATAAAAAAGCCCTACCACTTACCAATCAAATGTTATGACCAATGTTAAAGTTTTTAAAAAGTAGTTCAAACGTCAAGGTCATGAGGTAAAAATTATGGTACCACTAGAAAGGTCTTGTGACAAGGAGTGCACATGTGAAATATGAAAGCCATACCACTTACCAATCGAAAGTTATGGCCAATGTTAAAGTTTTAAAAAAGTAGGTCAAACATCAATGTCAAGGTCACAAGGTCAAACATTATGATACCACTAGAAAGGTCTTGTGACAAGGAATGCACATGTGAAATATGAAAGCCTTATCACTTAACAATCGAATGTTATGGCCAATGTTAATGTTTTAAAAAAAAATGAAAAATAATAGGTCAAAGGTCAATGTCAAGGTCACGAGATCAAAAATTATGGTACCACTGGAAAGGTCTTGTGATAAGGTATACACATGTGAAATATGAAAGCTTTATCTATTACCATTCAAAAGTTATGCCCAATGTTAAGGTTTTTGTAGACAAACGGACAAACAGACAGACAAACAGAGAGACAGACCAAAAACTATATGCCCCCCGAATCTATATTCCGGGGGCATATAAATCACGGATTTTCACGAAGAGTAGCCATTTCGGAGATGTGAACAAATGCACTATGTCGCACGGGTGCATTCTCTCTGGATCTGGAGCTATGATTTACCCTCACTGGCTAGAACTATCCTAACTAGGAGAAATTTTTAAATTCCCAAGTTACTATAAGGCACTGGAGTTTGAATTTTGACTGCATTCAGAAAAAGTTTTGAATTGGCATATCCCCAAGGTCGCTTTTCACAGGACCTACAGTAGAACTACGATGGGTCGAACTCCTATGGCTTGTTTACCATGGATGAGTCTTTGTTTATTTGATTTGAGGTTTAATGTCCCCGTCAACACTGTAAAGGTCATTTTGGAGACATTGCTTCCAATTTTGTGGGACTTTTACCTGACATTGGGATGAAATGACATCTCAAGCCCTGTCGTCCAATGAAACCAATAGGGTTTATTAGCATGGACGGTCCACCTCGCACGGCGGTTCCTGGGCAAGCTTAGATCCTCCAAACAGTTTACCAGTACTAGTGTGCGGGCCGGATTCAGCTCTGCGTGGAAGCATCATGCAGCCCATATATTTCTTCAAGCCCCTATGGGCGGGGAACAACCATGGATGAGTCAAACCCGCTCTCGAGTCCCTAGGAAATTCCTCCACATACGAAATAAGGATAAGTTAGGAAGATTTTCTTCTCTAATCTTGCAAATGAAAGCTGTGTGTACTCATTAGAATCGCTTTGATGAGGCAATTCTAATGAGTACAGACAACATACATTTATATTAAGAACACTGAACAGATATCGAAAGATTATCTCTATTATTGCACCTGGCCTGGTGCTAATAGTAACCCTTAGTGGCTCGAACTACCCTTGTCTCGAACAAATTTTCATGGTCCAAAAGTGTTTGATCCATCAAAATTCGACTGAATTTAACTTCACTTTGTTAACTTTGGTTTACACTTTTTATTATATTTTAAATTTTGCAAGCCTCGCTACTTTGGACATCTTCCTGATGCCCATGACATCCGTGCAGTGTGGGTCATGTTTGCTGATGTTGGCTCGGTGGGGGTTGCCTATAAGTCTGCCGGTGAGCGTCTCTTGCCTGATGCCTCCAGTTGATCTGTCTCATAGGCTACGTTGGTCGGTGTGTGCTCGGAGAGGGGTCTGCTGTGTTTGCTGTGTCTTGTCCATCATCCGTTTGGGTTTCAGAACTTTGGGGTTGAGACACACTGATGACAATTAAATATCAGAAAGGCCTCTGTGTCACTAAAATTTGGTATAGTTACGCCTTAATTTGTTAAGACATGGGCCTAGTTGTTCAAACTATCGTTAGCATAATGTCTCATTTTTGGTCAATACGTTAACCTTTCTAGCAATTCAATACCTAATACTCTGTCTAATTTTGCTGAAACAAAGTTTGAGTAGCATATTTTTCATATGAAATGATTAAATTTTTAGTAATAACATAACTAAATGACATCTTTACCTTTGAACAAATGGGTTCTGATCAGTATTATGAGATCAGGAATCGATACAATTAAGCCACAGCACCCATCAGAGACACCAAATGGAAAGGAACACAAACAGTAAATATGTAGACCCTAATGGAAACATCAATAGCGGAAAGCCAAAAGGACAGTTACTTTCCCACGAAATGGCCAATTGGCTATCCAAAACAAAAAATATAAGTGATACACACACTCAAAGACAAACCATAACAAACATAAACTGCGACAGAAGACCCTTAAGACACCGAGAAAAACTACATCTGAACATGTCATCTGCCTAAGTCGTCTGCAGAATGTTTTAAAAAAACTGCTTACAGGCAAACAGCTTGAACCCAAATCAGACTGCTCCTAGAGAAGCAGCCTGATTTGGGTCCACACTGTTTGCAAAAATGACTTTTTAAAGTAACCAGCAGACGACAAAACAGATCACAATGGTTGTGATTGGCATTTTATGGGTTGGGTTAAGATCACTACACAACATGACCTAGTTTTCTTCTGTTGAATGTGTTTATTGTGTCAAAGGTAAATAATGGCTTTACCTGATCCATTTTCCACTAGGAAAAACATTTGCTCCTCAGGGCTTATAAATTTCAATTCAATGTTTACTCAGGGCCTACTTTCATAAAGAATTCAAAGAATTACAACATTCAAAACTTCTAAAATTGACAAATGTATGAAAGAATAGAAGATTTACCTGTTTATACTATGCACTGTTGATTCCTCTTCACAGGAATGTAAGAAGAACATTGCAGCATTGTTAGGTTCATTAGTACTGCCTAAACTACTGATACTGCTGTTACTATCATGCACTTGGGGATTTCTGTTCTCATTCAAATCTGAAAAAAACATAACAGCATTATTTGGTTCATAAATACTGCCTAGACTACTGATGCTAATGTTACTATCATGCACTTGGGGATTTCTGTTCTCATTCAAATCTGAAAAAACATTACAGCATTATTTGGTTCATAAATACTGCCTAGACTACTGATGCTAATGTTACTGTCATGCACTTGGGGATTTCTGTTCTCATTCAAATCTGAAAAAACATAACAGCATTATTGGGTTCATAAATACTGCCTAGACTACAGATGCTAATGTTACTATCATGGGATTTCTGTTCTCATTCAAATCTGAAAAAAACATAACAGCATTATTAGGTTCATAGATACTGCCTAGACTACTGATAATATAATGCACTTGGAGATTCTTGTTCTATCTAAACCTTAAGTAACAATACTGCAGCATTATTTGGTTCAATTGTACTGTCTATACTATAGATGCTATTGTTACTATCATGCACTAACAATATTGCAGCATTATTAAGTTCACATGCACTGTCTAGACTATTGATGCTACAATCACTATAACGCACTGTCTAGACTATTGGTGCTACTGTTACTATCATGCACCACTTGGGATTCCTGTTCTTATCTAAACCTGAAATAACAATATTGCAGCATTATTAAGTTCACTTGTACTGTCTAGACTATTGGTGCTACTGTTACTATCATGCACTTGGGATTCCTGTTCTTATCTAAACCTGAAGTAACAATACTGCAGCATTATTAGGTTCACTTTTATTCTCTACACTATTGATGCTATTGTTACTATCATACACTAAGAATATTGCAGCATTATTAAGTTCACTTGTACTGTCTAGACTATTGATGCTACAATCACTATAATGCACTTGGGGATTCCTGTGTTATCTAAACTTGAAATAACAATATTGCAGCATATTATTCGGTTCACTTGTACTGTCTAGACTACTGATACTTCTGTTTCTAACATGTACATGGGATATCTATTCTCATTTAAACTTGAAATAAAATACAATCACTGCAGAATTTTTCAGTTCACTAGTACTGCCTAGACTACTAATACTGCTGTTATGGATCTGCGTCTATCTATTCTCATTTAAAAGTGAAATTTATAATATACCAGCCTATGATTAATGCCTTTTTATGTATAAAGAAAAAAAATGATTGAACTTGCAACACTTGATCAATTATGTACTCAGTTGTCTTAAATGAATAATCATCGAATTAACTGAGTAAGTGGAATGGGTACACCTTCTCTGGAATCAACTCCTACAAAAGCATTTTGTCTCCCATATCAATAGGGGTCAACTCTTAAGGGAAAGAATTTGCTCCTGAAAAGCAAATTCTTTCCTTTAAGAGCAGACCCCTTTTTCAGTGGGACAGGGCTTATAGAAAAGCGAACAGGAAATACCGAAAGTTGCCCCCTTCGAAAAATAATTGACAAATCTGACAGGTGTTCCCATTCCCCTTAACTGGCGTAATGCTTTGCTGAGCAAATAGTTAACCTAGCCACACTTTCCCTGGATGGACAAGTAATAACTTAAGCAACCATGTTATATATTGACTGATTTAAAAATTTTAATGAGGACCATAGAAAGTCTGTTGAACCCGGACCATTAGACCAAAAGAAAAAGAAATTTTTAAAAATTTATTGTTTTACACAATATCTAATTTTAACAAGTACGATGCAGTCCGGTAACATTGCGCACATAAGGTTTTGATACCTTCGTGTGACTTTGTTAAAGCCACCTTTCAAACAATCACAAGCAGGACGATTGCAACACTTACTTATCTACTTGCTGCAAAAGAAATTGGCCTCTGAATTTTTAACTGGCGGGAGATATAATTCTATGAAAAGGGATACCCCTTGAAATTTGATTACCAATTTTGTCGCCCAACATTGCGCACAATAAGTGTTTTGTGCTGGTTGAACACGAACGTTGACTGTAACAAGTTTTTCATTAGATATTCTGCAATGTTATATGCAGTAAATTTAGATACAAAACATTTGTCCCTTTGCCTATTTTTAAACTCAGTCTTTGGTTTGGAAATTTTCGTTCTTTTCGTATTGTGGCAAATTTGAAAAATTTCGCGAAAGTGTCACATCTGCACGTGCAACCCCATGTTTTCAAGGTTAAGTTAAAACTTAATGCTGATGCACAGGTAGTGGTGGTAGAAATTGTGAGGATTAAAGTTATTGAAAATGTGAATGCAGGTTGCGCAAAGTAAACGGCCGCGCAATGTTACCGGACTCGACTGTACATGAGGAAATGACCTTTGGCACTGTCCTATTCATTACCTGAATAAGTCTGCGTAATGATCACCCCTGTAAACCCTACTTGATGCAGAGAATAGTGGATTTAACAGGGGTTAGTGTGTGTGTGTGTGTGTGTTTTACATCCCACCATTAGCTAAGGTAATACAGAGATGTGACCTCAGATAAAAGACTCAACAGCAAGTCTGGAGAAGCCTGGGATCAAACCCACGACCCCTGGTTTAAGAAGTGAGTAGCATAACCACTACACCACAGAGACTTCTTTTTACAGGGGTCACATTATTTTCCTAATCTTTGAAAACCATAGATTATGGATGCTCACCAGACATACAGCCTCACTGAGGTGGTTCTAACAATCTATTTTTGGACCAGAAATAAGAGAAATACTATAAATATGCATCTGAAAAATGCTAGTTCTGGAGATATTAAAGATGCCATTTTAGCACACAGGTGTGTAATTGTTATGTGTGTGCTTCCCATGCACTTGCACATTTAAGTTCTAGGGCTAGACACATTACTTTTTTGCATGAAAGTACCTCAAGGTCTTTTCTACGTACCTGCCAGCAGTAAACCCAGCAGGTATATGACGTAATTATGACGTCACATCACCGTCAGTACAACGTCATGACATTTATGCAACGTCACATCAACGTCAGTGCAATGTCATGACTTTGCATCAACGTTTTGACGTTGCCCTAGCGGTGTATGCCTGCTGGGAAAGACTCTGGCAAGTCAGTGCTTTTGCGCAGGCTCACCTGAACCTTTGCTTGTTGCCTATGTGATAAGTATCCTTTTTTCTCATATGCTGGCTCACCTGTTTTTCTTGAACCCAACAATCCTAATTTTATCTATTTTCTCCACATCTCCAAAAAAGGGATTTACATACATGTACCTAAATCAAAATTCATATGAGTGCTAGGGGCATCACCAGTCTTCAAACTTCAGTATAACTTGTGTCAAAAAAGAATGTCAAGAAAGTGAGAGTCACATTTTCTCTCTATAATATGAGCCGGGGCACAGCATTTCCTACAATTTACATGTGCGTCCAGTGAAAACTTAGATCAGCCTCAGTCTTCATTGTGCGCTCTGAGGATAGCTAAGGGCCCAATGCTCTTTCATGCAGCAAGAGAAGTCTTTGGTCAGACTATATGGATGTCCAGGCTGATCTGATTCTTCGTTGGGTGCACATGTAAATTGTAGGAAATGCTGTGCTCCGGCTCATATGTTCTTTGTTTCCAAAGGCAACCAATATACAGTAGAACTTCGATGGCTCGAACACCGATGGCTCGTTTACCATGGATGTGTCGAACGCATCTTTGAGCCCCTAGCGAAATCCTCTACATAAGAAATAGTGGGAAATAATTAAGGAGATTTTAGTCTTTTATCTTGCAAATGTATGGTGTGTACTCATTAGAATCGCCTCATCGAGGCGATTCTAATGAGTACACACAGCATACATTTTCATTATAGAACACCAAAGGATGTTTAAAAGTAATACGTTATGCCTACTGGCAGTAATCCTGAGTGGCTCGAACTACCCCTGTCTCGAACAGATTTTCGAGGTCCCAAAGGTGTTCGAGCCATCGAAGTTCGACTGTATAAGCATTATTACTACAGTAACTTGATCTGCCGCATTGTATCTGGTCAAGAGAATGTTTCCAAATCAACGTATCACAAGAACGTCAAGTGTGATGTGTAAGATCTGAAAACATCCACGAGACGTGATACTGTGCATCAGACCTAGTTACTTTAGTGATAATCTGTTTATTATATGCCTTAGTTCGTCCAAAAAGTCATTAAGCAGGAAGTTTTGACCTTACATTATGTTCTGTAAGTGATGTCATCATGTTTACTCCTCGTGTTCCACATTTATCATGGCTGCTTTCTAATGTCTCAGCAGGTGTCGGAGCTTAGAGGTTAAAGGATGGTGGAGTTGAACAACCGTGAGTAGGGTGATACAGTCCTATGTTTTTTGTGTGTAACACTGGTAACAGATAGCAGTATTTTATGGGTATATAACAAATAGCTTTATTGGGGTGGGGGGGGGAGTTTTAAGACCATTATATTTGAAACAAGTTCAGTATTAGCTTACCAACAAAAGCTGGATGGTTGCTAAGGTTACTTTCTGAGCAATTCTCTCTTAATTTGGAAGACCTGAAACAGGAAAATCAAACAAATGACTGATGATACAGCATAAATATTTCTGCCCCTTCACTATGTTTGTGAAACATTTTTTTTCCAGAATTTACGGAGAATGGACACATATAAAGGTATTTTCTGCCATTTTTTGTTGGAAGGGAAACAATTTTTGGGACTACCTACTTTATTTTAACTGTATACTGAACTCGTCCATAAAAGAGTCAACTTTTAAAGGATAGAATTTCTTAACGAGCTTGTAAGTGGACAAAACGTTAACTGTTCTAGCAAGTACAATATTTAAACTCCGGTAATTTTGCTAAAACAATTAGAGTAGCTATTCCATTTGCAAAACCTACTCATTTTCTTCAGCAATTAGCATATTTACTCTACTATATGATCAACGTTTTAACGATATGTTTATAAACGACATTGACAACTGGATGTTTTGGAGATGTATGATCTCGGACAGCATTTCAGTCTATACTGGAGCGATGGAAGGGTTTACACCAAATGACCAATTATGTATGACTATCTATAAAATCTGAAAGTGTATTATATCGCTAAAAGACACTGCTAACTGAGCTTACCTGTTCTGTAAAATGGAAAATTCTTCAGAGGCGATGTAAGGTAGAAAGTCAAAACAAAACAGCAGAATCTGAAATGAGCATTGAAAAAATTAAATACCACCATTACATGTAATTTTTCTACTTTTCTAAATTCTACATTCCAGTATGACAATAAAGGCAAGGAAGCATACAGACCAGTAACATTTTGAAGACATTTTCCCAACATCTACCGCAAAAATTCCAGATATAAAACACTGAAAATACTAAGATTAGATTTTACTATCAGTACGTTAACAAGTCTGGGTAAGAAACACCTCAGTAAAATGTGGGTTTTGCAGGAGTATACATCATATCTGCTCCAAAACGTGGACTGTAGGTACACACTGAAAATGTATGTTTGAAGTACATGTAATGAAACTTGTCAGAGGCTCATTTCATACACTTCATCATAGTGTAGTTTAAAGTTTCTTGTCCTTTGTGATCATTGATTCCATTGTTGAATTTTGTTAATTGTTGAGGGTCACTGATGAGGCCTAATTGGCCGAAACTAGCTAGTCTGGCCCAGAAAACATGTACAATCCATAGTTTCCAGTTCTGTGGAGTATTCCTTGCTTCCAAAGGATAACCCATTCTAGAACATATTTAATGTCACTACAGCTTGTTTCTGGGAAGGTGTGGCGGCCGTAAAGTCTCCCTACCCTACATCGTAGTGTAGTTTATATTTTGTCCTTTGGGATCATTGATTCCATTGTTGAATTTTGAAAATATTTGAGGGTCATTGATGAGGCCTAATTGGCTGAAACTAGCAAGTGTGCCAATTTCCATATTTTCCAGTTCTGTGGTGTATTCCTTGCTTCCAAAGGATAACCCATTCTAGAACATATTCTTATGAAATGGTGACTCGTGTAAGATCGTCTATGTATTATTTGTGCCATCAAAAATATCTCTTTTATATCGTTATTTTCCAGTATAAAAAAATCGTTATTTATCAGTACATTTATAACAAATTTGGTATTTTCCAGTATAACAAATTTGTTATTTTGATTCTTGAAGGGAACAATGGGATCACAATCCCCGCCTAAAAGCTATATTTGCTCTTGAATATCAGGCTCAGGCAAATATTGCTCTCAGCAATAAATGTGATCCCATGTTCCCAGTCAAGAATCACAATAGCTTATAGTATTACTCAATCTACTATATAAAGTGTTATGATGTACGTTTGGCTATTGGATGGGTTTAAACCAGTTTCAACCTGAGTGAACTATATCACTGTCCAATATTTTTTACTATTGGACGGTTCTGTTGGACGGTCAGTGGTCTATATAATATATGTATTTTTGACTCCAACTTTGGACCTTGGTATATCCAAAACAGTGTTATAAAGAACCAAGCAGAAACACAGTTACTGTGTTCTTTATAGGTGTTGTGTTTACATACTATTAAAGTCCAATAATAATATATGTAATTGAAAAGTGGTGTTTTTCCTAAATTTGAAAGTATCATATCTCTTAAAAAAACGTTCATTGATCTCTTATACAATGTATTTGATGGACTGGGTAATAAACAGAAGTGGAGGCAATGATCAGGAATCGATACAATTAACCCACAGCTCCCATCAGAGACACTAGAGGGAAAGAAACACAAACACGAAACAACAGACCCTAATGGAAACATCAATAGCGGAAAGCCAAAAGGACAGTTACTTTCCCACAAAATGGCCAATAGGCTATCCAAAATAATATAAGGGACCCAAACACCCAAAGACAAACCATACCAAAAATAAACCGCGACAGAAGAACCATCTTGGAATGGTCAGCAGAAACGAGTTCCACTGGGGGGGCTTAGATGGATTTTACGTGGCCACAATCCTCGCCCTTACTTCTGTCGCGATTAAGATAAAACCGTTTATGTGGCAGCTTGGAGTATATTCAAAACTATTGCCCTCAGTACTGCGGACGACCTGATGCACTATTGCTCTCGGCCCAATAATGCATCAGGCCATTCACAGTACCTCGAGGTAACAGTTTTGTCTTTACTCAAAACGCCCATGAACTAACTGTATAATATTGTCCCCGAGTTAGGATATCAAAGGATACAAGCTTGTGAGTGCCTTCGGTATCCCGTTGAATGTCAAAATTCATCAATGTAAATGCAATAACCCTTTTATTATATAGCTGTAAATATTATGCATCAATACTGATAGTTATAGCCTGAAAACATGCATTTTATCAGATTATGTACAAGTGCTTGACAAATTTTTCTTGTCATGTCAATGCTGTAAGACAACATACAATGCAGTGTCATGTAAGGGTAAAATTAGAAGGCATACAAGTAAAGATACAAAATATCAAGTAAGCATGCAAACATCGTGTGGTTCAGAACATTCTTTACTCAGATATTATCTCACGTCATAAGATGCAGTGTCCACTAATAGTAAAATTGAAAGGCATACAAGTAAAGATGCAATATCAAGTAAACATGCAAATATTGAGTGATTCAGCACATTCTTTTTAACTCATATTTAATTGTACACTTCTGATCATTCAATAATCATAGCTATATATTCAACTGAAATGCTTCGTTCTTCTACAGCCAAAAATTCTTACCCTTCGGGGTCATTGATTCCACTGCAGAAATTTGAAAAAGTCTGGGGGTCACTGATGAGACCTAATTGACCGAAACTAGGAATTCCTATTTGGCCTAGCCAGATTTCGGATCTGGCTAAACTAATAATTAATTTAGCCAGATTCCGGATCTGGCTAAACTCTGTTTAGTCCAAATAAGAATTCCTATTTGGCTTTGCAGATTCTTGATCTGGCTAAGCTGGTTAGGCCAAATAGGAATCTTGGTTTAATAGTATCAGACATTGTTTGAATATTGATTATTTGGCTTCAGAAACAGTTTTTATTTCTCATAGATTTGTTTTAACAATAAGAGGTATTTACTGGACTCATGTTTGTCTTTAATAATATGTTGTTTAGACCACCCTGGCTAACAAGTTACATGTTAAACTGATCATCTGCCTGATTCAAATAGATGTGAAAAACAATGAAAGACAATTTTATACTAACATTATGTAGTAACAAAAGATGAAAGAAAATCTCATAATTGTTTATGTACTAAAGTTGAATCACTATAACTGGTCTCTTATGGATTCTTCTTCATTATTAAGTATCTTAGAGTTCAGTTAACAAGTGTTCATGAAAGTGTCTTAGTTAATGAAACATTAAAAAATGTTGGAGTAAAAAGAAAAATTCTATGAGCTTTTGGATAAGTACTGTTCCTCTCAAGTGAGATTTGGAGGTGTGTTCATTACACAGACCAGTTAATATGATGTATGATATTGTGGTACAATATGTTATCCATATCATGATCTGACTATCTGAATTCAGATTTGCTGCAATGGTACCAATTCTATGCCCTGAAGTCCCAATTAACCACCTCCTTTATACTGGGAAAATACATGTAAGCTGAAGATCACCATTAGTTTTATTATTTCTGCTCTAAAAAATGAAAACAAAAAAGAAAGAAATATCAATATTGTGCCTTAAATGAGTACATAATAACAATAGTTGATGACTAACGACAACTTTGTTTCATTACTATTTTCTATTAAATTGGATTTGGTCTTATAAAAATGATAAATCATATCTTATTTGGCTTTTTAAAAATGAGACTAACCTTAAAATATTTTGTTTGCTACCACCATACAAACCCAGTAAGATATGACTATCTGCCCAAACAATTTTATGACTGTTCATGAAAAAGAATTTATAAAATGTTTGTGTTTCTTTCCCTTTGGTGTCTTTGATGGGTGGAATAAGTTAATTGTATCGATTCCTGATCTTTGTTTTACTTCTACTTTCTTTTTTTTTCTCAGAATGAAATTTTATATTACTCTTGCTTCCTACAAGACCCGACAAATTATTTTTTAAGGATGGCCACAGGGCTATCAACATTATCCATAGAACAACAACATTCCTATTTGACCTAACCAGCTTAGCCGGATTCAAAATCTGCCTAGCCAAATATGAATTCTTATTTGGACTAAACAGAGTTTAGCCAGATCCAGAATCTGGCTAAACTAAATATTAATTTAGCCAGATCCGGAATCTGGCTAGGCCAAATAGGAATTCTTATTTGGATCTGGCTAAATTCCTATTTGGACTACGACATAACTTTGCTCTCAAAAGGTGGACTAAGCAGTCATCGCTACCAATGTATACAGAACCCTCCATAAAATAATTTGTCGTGTAAAGAATCCAATAAAGACAACTATAAAACGAAATTAGGTCTTTTGTCCTTACTTTCTCCAATGCCATTTGTTTGAATCCTCACTGTGGCGAGTTTAAAAATACTGACAAAATCTATTTCTTGGAGTATTAAATACAATATTCTTGAATATCTTTTGAATATCCTTATTATAATCCATCTCATCTTCAGGTAAGGTCTCCTGCCACTGAAACTCCATTTATAACATATGGAATTTAGGTATAAAGAGGGCTGCATTCATTGATATCAAATTTCAAGGAAGATAAAATCCTCACCTCTTCACCTTTATTCAGTCTGTCATTTAAATTATGCCTGCAAGAATGAATTTAAAATACAATGTATTAAACAAACCACCAATATGTCATATGATCCAATTTATTTAAAACTTTATTTCTCAACAAATCCTACTGACAAATCAGGACATTAACAATAAAACTGAATAATCAGGATGATATCACACTATTTATCAAATTGTTCAGGAGATATGGTGCATTTAAGTTTTGTTGAATCCAAGTTGAACAGGTTTTGGGAGATTGTGACCTTGAAAATGAGGTCAAGGCCATCAAACCTAATCAGTGCTTTTCCCCATCATAGTGACGTCACCTTGCAAGTTTGGTAAGAATCCATCCATTGGTTCAAGCTATGTCCCCCTTCTCTTTGGAGGAGGGTAATTATAAGCATCTCTACAGCAGACAATTATTAATATAATGCATTTATTCACTGCTGACAATGATTAATTTACTGCATTTATTCACTTCAGACCATGATTAATATACTGCATTTATTCACTTCAGACCATGATTAATGTACTATATTTATCCACTTCAGACCAGGATTAGTGTACTGCATTTATTCACTTCAGACAATGATTTTTGTTTGTTTGATTGGAGGTTTAACGTCCCTATCAACACTGTTAAGGTCATTTTGGAGACGTTGTTTCCAATTTTGTGGGACTTTTACCCAACATTGAGATGAAATGACATCTCAAGCCCTGTCGCCCAATGAAACCAATAGGGTTGATAAGCATGGACGGTCCGACTCGCACCACATTGCCTGGACAGGATTAGATCCTCTAAGCGACTTACCAGTACTTGTGTGCGGATCAGTTTCAGCGCTGCGTGGAAGCATCATGCAGCCCATCTATTTCTTCAAGACCCGATGGGCGGGGGCTACTTCAGACAATGATTAATATACTGCATTTTTTCACTGCAGATAACTATCAATACACTGCATCCATTCATTTCAGAAGTACATTTACCATTAAAATACTGCATTCATTTACTGCAGACAATGATTTATGCACTGCATTTATTCACGGCAGACAATGATTAATAAACTGCATTTATAAACTCCTGACAATGATTAATATACATACTGCAATTATTCATTGCAGACAATGATTAATACAATGCATTTATTCACTGCAGACAATGATTAATGTACTGCATTTTATCACTGCAAAGAGCCTTTCATAAGCTTGTTTAATATGTAAATGTATTATGTTTGCACCCTCACCCACCTGGGCTTGGAGAAACAGATAGGGTTGCATGGTGCTTCCGAGCAGAGCTGAAACTGACCGAATTTGAATACTGGTTAACCACTTAGAAGGTCTCTAAGCCTGCCGAGGAAAGGTGACGTGAGTCAGATCTTTCCTGAAACCCAAGTAGAGTCTTTGGGTGGTAGTGTCTGATTATCATTTTATCTCGATGTCGGTGCAAGTCCAAAAAATTCAGAAGCAACGACTCCAAAATGACCAAAATAGTATTGACGGGACTGTTAAACCTCAACAAAACAAACCAAAAATGTACATGTACAATGTTTAGTTCTAGTTACAAATTACGTGTACGTAAAATATTTACTCACCCAAAGAGATACCAGTCGTAAGCAAGCGTGAGATATACTATTTCTACAGCTGATAATGATTTATGTATTGCACCATCTGCCCACAATGTTAGTCGTAAAAGTGAAATAAACATTGGTGTTCTGTCCCAGCCTGATATACAGTGAACTAACAAGCCAACATCACCTAAAATATCAGAAAATACAAACTCCAATGGCTCAAACACCTTTGGGATTACGAAAAAGTGGTTCGAGACAACATTACAATAACACACTCGTGTGACATTGTGCATTCCTTTCTCCAAAATGATTACTTTTCTGATGAATAGTTGTGATATTTTTCTTATTCATACTCCAAACATAGGTTGTGTATGCTCAACAAGTACCCATAACCCATCCAGAAATATGAAAATAATTTATACACTCTTAAACTTCAGTTTCTAACTCGGTGCTTGAACCACTGTGATGTTGTGTTGATTTTGAAACTGAATTGAAAGCAGATTAAAGGATCTTTTTTGACGAATTATGCCAAATGTGCAAAAAAAAAATAGCCAAAATAGGTACCTAAGTCTCTCGCTGATATTTACAAAATCTGTTAATCTTTTCATTAAAATTATGCTACAGTTCTACTAACAATACATCCAACTAATGCTGTTTAAAACAAGAGGGCCATGGTGGCCCTGGATCGCTCACCTGATCCATAGAGTAACAAGTGGGCCCCGGGGAGGGCCATTATTGGCCAAAGGGCTATAATTTGCATACTCTTGAGGGAGGTATAAACGGTAAAGCTTCATACCAAATATCGAAGACCGGAGCCTTCTGGTTTCAGACAAGAAGATTTTTAAAGGTTTTCCTTATAAAAGTCTATATAAAAATTATGGGCCCCGGGGTGGCGCCATTTTTTTGGCCCCAGCGCTATAATTTGAACAATCTTTGTAGAAATTCACAAGACAAAGCTTCATACCAAATATCAAAGACCTTGGCCTTTTGGTTTCAGACAAGAAGATTTTCAAAGGTTTTCGCAATATAAGTCTATGTAAAACAAGCGGGCCCCGGGGTTGGCCCATTTTTGGCTCCAAGGCTATAATTTGAACAATTCTGATAGAGGTCCACTAGACGAAGCTTCATATCAAATATCAAAGACGTGAGCTTTCTGGTTTCAGAGAAGAAGCTACCAAAGGGCCCCGGGTTAGGGGCATTGTTGACCACAGGGCTATAATTTGAACAATCTTGATAGAGGTCCACTAGATGAAGCTCTACACCAAATATCAAAGACCTGGCCTGGGCCTTGCTGTTTCAGAGAAGAAGATTTTTAGAGATTTTCCCTATATAAGTCTATGATAAACTAAAGGGCCCCAGGGTGGGGGCATTTTTGGCCCCAGGGCTATAACTTGAACAATCTTGATAGAGGTCCACTAGATAAAGCTTCAAACCAAATATCAAAGACCTGGACCTTGCGGTTTCAGAGAAGATTTCAAAAGATTTTCCTTCATTTATTATTTTTATTCCCTTATGGAAAAAATCTGTAAAAGATTTTCCATATATAATTCTATGTAAAACCAAAGGGCCCCGGAGCTATAGTTAGAACAATCTTGGTAGAGGTCCACTAGATGAAGCTTCATACCAAATATCAAAGACCTGGGTCATGCGGTTTCAGAGAAGAATTTTTTTTAAGATTTTCCCTATAAAATATATTCTAGGGTTATCCTTTGGAAGCAAGGAATACACCACAGAACTGGAAAATATAAAGTGTACATGTTTTCTGGATCAAACAAGCTAGTTTCGGCCAATTAGCCTCATCAGTGACCCACAAATATTTTTAAAATTCAACAATGGCATGAATGATCCCAAAGGACAAGAAAATATTTCTGGCCCCTGGGCTATAATTTGAACAATCTTGATAGAGGTCCACTAGATGAAGCTTCAAACCAAATATCAAAGACATGGACCTTGTGGTTTCAGAGAAGAAGATTTTAAAAGGTTTTCCCTATGAAAGTCTATGTAAAACCAAAGGGCCCCTGGGCGGGGCATTTTTGCCGCAGGGCAATAATTTGAACAATCTTGGTAGAGGTCCAGTAGATGAAGCTTCAAACCAAAAATCAAAGACCTGGGCCGTGCGGTTTCAGAGAAGAAGATGTTTTAAGATTTTCCCTATATAATTAAAACCAAAGTGACCTGAGGCGGGGGCATTTTTAGCCCCAGGGCTATGATTTGAACAATCTTGATGGACGGTCCAACAGCTTCAAGATCTTGTCAATGCGGTTTCAGACAAGAAGTTTTGTTAAGATTTTCTTCCAAAAAAGTCAATGTAAAACCAAAGGGCCCCGCAGTGGGGGCATTTTGGCCCAAGGGCTATAATTTGAACAATCTTGGTAGAGGTCCACTAGATGAAGTTTCATACCAAATATAAAAAAACTGTGCCATGCGGTTTCCGAGAAGAAGATTTTTTAAGTTTTCAGTAAAATATCTATTTTTGGCTCCTGTGACCTAAATGTGCAATGGACCAGAACCATTTGAACAACTTTGAAAGGGGACCACCTAAGGATCTTTCATGTGAAGTTTGGACAAAATCCGATCAGTGGTTTAGGAGGAGATGTCGTTTGAAGAAAAAACAAGTTTACGGACACATGGACGCACGATGGACGACGTACGAAAAGTGACCACAAAAGCTCACCTTGTCACGTAGTCACTACGTGACAGGTGAGCTAATAAAACAATAGTTTTGTTGAAAAAATGGATGTCCCCAGCAATGAAACTGTAGCTTCAAAAAATTTTAAGGTTTGGCAACAGCAACATTTTTTGGCCCCTGTCCATCGGGGCTTGAAGAATTAGATGGGCTGAATAATGCTTCCACTGAGAGCTGAAACCGACCCGCACACGAGTACTGGTCAACCAGTAGGGACGTTAAACCTTAAATCAAACAAACAAAACGGCAACATTTTCTAATAAGTAGCATCACTTGTAGGGTAGTTACTAATCCATGTACATTGGGTCCGAGGTTCAAGCAACTGTGGGTTGATAATATCACCATGTCAGAAGACATAATTACGACAGTTTGGTGATTTCTTTTTTACATTACTCGAGATAAGGACGTGTAAACGGGATAATTTCAGGTTAGTTTATCTTATTTCTCATTAAAAACATATGTTATGGGAACTTGAGAGGTGAACTCATAGAGGTGATTCTAACAAGTTCACACAACATATCTTATTAAAAACGTATGTTTTTGGAACTTGTTAGAATCACTTCATAGAGGTATAGAGGTGATTCTAACAAGTACCCACAAGATATTGTTTTACTAACAAGAAATAAGGAAAATTATCCTTTTATTATTTTCGTTTTGCCTCCTTATCTGGAGCTATAGTTTTAATCTTCTGAAATAATAGTATGTTGTGTTTACCCATCAGAATGGCCTCACTGAGGTGGTTCTGACGAGTACACACAACATAAATTTCAAGAAAAGACTCATTCTCTGGTTCAAGTATAAAAGTTACTCAGTAATGTACAGCCACCAAAAGATCACACACGCTTGTGCAGCCAATGGGCCTGGACGAAGTTATCCCTTGTGTCATGAATAGTCCCAAAGTCATTGAAGACTAATTTAAGCAGCAGGCTGACCAGATTGTGCAAATCAGACTATAAACAAATTATTTGTCTAAGCCATGACAGAAACAAGGGCGGGGATTGTGGCCAGGTAAAATCGATTACAGTCCCACAGTGAAACAGTTTTCACTGACCGTCCCAAGGTGGTTCTTCTGTCGCAGTTTATTTTTGCTATAGTTCATCTTTGCATATGTGTATTGCTTATATCTTTTTATTTTGGATAGCTATTTGACCATTTTGTGAGAAAGTGACTGTCCTTTTAGCTTTCTGGTAGTGATGTTTCCATTAGCGTTTAGTTATTTCATGTTTGTATTTCTTTCCCTTTGGTGTCTCTAATGGGAGATGTGGGGTGATTGTATTGATTCCTGATCATTGCCTTCACTTCTATTATGCATGTGCAAAGGTTGATTTGCACAATTCCCTTGCACCACGTTATTTTGTATATAGGTTGTGCCCCAGGACCAGTTGTTAAACGCTTCATTAGCTTAACAAGCCATTAGTGGTCAAACTGTTAACTGTTCAATCAGGTACAAAATTTAATACTCTGATATTTTTGCTGGAAAAAAGCAGCAAATTTTTGCAGGAAAAAAAACTTAGCATAGTTGCATTATTAGATCATCAAAGTTTTAGCAATTTGTTAGCCGAAGATGTTTGTTTGTTTTTGAGTTTAAAGGCCCAGTCAACACCATTATGGCCATATAGAGTCAGTCAGCTAACCTATCCACATTATTCCTGGACAGGCTTATATGTAAACAGTTAATCAGTGCAGTCCACAATCTTTCATCAGAAACTGACAAATGCCCTTCTTGAATCAGCGGGAGGGAGAGAATGACTGTATAAAAGATTTCATGATAAATCACCATGGAAGTTTTGTTTGTTTTATTTAAGGTTTAACGTCCCCGTCAACACTGTATAGGTCATTTTGGAGACATTGCTTCCATTTTCGTGGGACTTTTACCCGACATTGAGATGAAATGACATCTCAAGCCCTGTCGCCCAATGAAACCAAAAGGGTTTATAAGCGGACCGACTCGCAATGCTTTGCCTGGGCAGGCTTAGATCCTTTAAGCATTTTACCAGTACTCGTGTGCGGTTGGTTTAAGCTTTGCATGGAAGCATCATGCAGCCCATCTATTTCTTCAAGCCCCGATGGGCGGGGGCCACACCATTAAAGAATGTGGCCCATCCCAGCAGGTATCAACCCTGCAACCTCCTGATCATGAGTCAGACTTGCATCCAGCTGAGCTACTGAGGCCGGCCAGCCAATGATGTCATTGGTTTTGAACATCTGGCTCCTGGCCAACCACTGGTTCTTTACTGAGTTTGAAGTCTTACCTTCTTTTAGGATATGTATCATTAATTTGAGGTAGTTTTGTGTAAGCTGCACCAAATTCCATCTCTGAAAAATAGCACACACCATAAAGCTGTATTTTGAGAAAATATAATTTTACATTTACTATGCTTTGGACCCAGTTGTACAAAACTAACGATGTTGTTAGTGAATGTATTGTTAAAAGTTTGATCATTTAATGGGACAAATATACTTGTAATTTTGCTGAAAAATGTGACTAGCTGCTAGTCACATTTTTCAGCAAAATTACAAGTATATTTGTCATATTAAACCATCAAAGTTTTAATGACATACTAACTAACAACATTGTTAGTTTTGTACAACTGGCCCCACATGTATTTTTTGCCATTTTTTTCAAGGGAGACAACCTTGGTGATTTCAAGTTTTCTCTCTTATTTAACACGGTGACTCCAACCAAGAGTGGCATCTACTCTTAAAAGAAAGAAGCTGCTCCTGTTTAGAAGAAAGTTCTTTTTTTTCTCAAGAGAAGTCCTCTACTGATTAGGAAACAAAAATATTTTTGAAAGGGCTGACCCCACTCGAGGCATATTGTTTTCTTTTAAAGATACCAGAAAATATGCATTCCCTTCTTAAATCTTTATAATCTGGGGTCATTTATGTGTTTCCCCAAGTTTCGCTGACAATAACAACTTATCCCATAACTCTTATCCTGCTGTTAATGTAAACCCTTACCTTTGCATACAGTGTAGGTCCAAGCCATCTGATCAGGATCTACACTGTTTGTCATTAAGTTTGTGAATTTGAATGGATAAATTACATCAAGTAATTTGATTGGTTGAAATTTAAAATGGATGTGGCTTAATTAATTTATGCAGTAGGATAAGGGTTAAACCCCCAATCATACCAGGTAAAGGAATTTTCAAATTATATTCCCTTTTTTTCACAGACAATAAGGCTTGACATTACATGTGAAGTATCTGCCATTAATGGGCACTGAGCAGAAGGTTTACATGAAATGTTCAGCCTTGTTTTCTGTGAAAATAAAACTCAGATTAGACTGTCATCTGTCTTTGAATTTTCCATGGTGCCATAGACTTCCATGGGGCCCTAAGGGCAATACATACATACATACCTGATAAGTAGACCAGTCTATAGGCAACTGTTTCAACAGCTGTGTCATTGGTATATCTAGACAAGCATCTACAAAACTCTGAAATGTAATAATATGGACTTTTCTATAGATAACTGTTTCAAAAGCTGTGTCAATGGTATTTCTAGACAAGCATCTACAAAACTCTGAAATACAATATGGACCCGTCTATAGGCAATTATTTCAGTCATTGTGGTATTGGTTTATCTAGACAAGCATCTACAAAAACTCTTGATATATAATGATATGGACTATACATAAATACTTCAATAGCTGTGTCATTGGTATACGAGGACTGTTCAAATATGAATGCAAGTAGAACATTTTCTCATGCACTAATGCGAAAATCACCTGGAAATAAATATCACAGTGTAGAAAAACATTTTACCTATACATTGATACCAAACCTGTTAAAATCCGTCCACTTTAGCCATGTATATCGGTCGATAAACACTGTCTACTCTTGTATACTAATACAAAACATGGTTGGAAGAAGGTCAGTGTACGCCGTTGAAATACAGTCCTATATTAAGAATTGTTGTATTCTTGGTATACGGTGCAAAGACATTTTTGATGAAATATGTTCGGTTTATGGACATAATGAAATGTCTTTTCCGACAGTTTTTTGTTGGTGTAAGAAATTCAGCTGTAGGCTAGGCTCAACAGAAGATGCACCACATGATCGTCGGCCGAAAAGAGCAACATCTGCCAAGATGGTTGCTAGAGTGAAAGAAATAGTTGCTACCGATGCACGATACACCACTAGGCAAATAGCTAGTATGGTTGGCATCTCATTAGGAGCAGCTCATACAATTCTGAAACAAGATTTGAAAATGAGAAAGATCTGTGCTAGATGGATTCCCCATCTGTTGACAGATGAGCAGAAAAAGACACGCGTTCAGTGCGCCAAGAAGTTGCTTAAAAAGTTTCCAAATTACAATGCACGGTCTTTCGCTAATGTCATCACAGGTGACGAGACATGGGTTCACTTTTTTGAGCCAAAACGAAAGACTCAGAACAAAATACGGGCAACAAAGTATTGCAAAAGACCATGCATTGCAAAGCGGACCATGAGCGTCAAGAAGGTAATGTATGCCATATTCTTTTCAAATCAGGCCCTTGCTATTCAGGTTGCTGTGCCTAAAGGCAAATCTGTAAATGCGAAGTTTTACAAGAATAAAGTTCTTCGAAAATTGAAGAAATATTTCAAAGAACGAAGACCCGCAACTGGTTTGGCCAATGTCAGATTGCTACATGACAATGCGTCATCACACAAGGCGTTCACTGTGCAAGACTATCTGAAGCAGGAAAAGGTTGTTGAACTCCCTCACCCCCCGTATTCCCCTGACCTTGCCCCGTGTGACTTTTTTGTTCCCGCGGCTGAAAAAATACCTTTCTGGTCGAAAATTTGTACAGAGCAAACACCTCGGTTCTGCAATATTCCAGTGCCTTCATAGTATACCTCGAAAAGACTACCAAAATGCATTCAATGATTGGATCAGAAGGCTGAAAGTTTGTATATCTGTTAAAGGGGAATACTTTGAGGGGACAAAATAAATTTTTCATCGAAATCTATCACGGAATCATTTTTATGTGCTTAGTTGCATTCATATTTGAACAGTCCTCGTATCTAGACAAGCATCTACAAAACTCTGATATATAATGATAGGGACCAGTCTGTAGATAACTGTTTCAATAGCTGTGTCATTGGTTTATCTAGACAAGCATCTGCAAAACTCTGAAATATTATGATAGGGACCAGTCTGTAGATAACTGTTTCAGTAGCTGTGTCATTGGTATATCTAGACAAGTATCTACAAACTCTGAAATATAATGATAGGGACCAGTCTGTAGACAACTGTTTCAGTAGCTGTGTCATTGGTTTATCTAGTCAAGCATCTGCAAAACTCTGATATATAATGATAGGGACAAGTCTGTAGATAACTGTTTCAATAGCTGTGTCATTGGTTTATCTAGACAAGTATCTACAAACTCTGAAATATAATGACAGGGACCAGTCTGTAGATAACTGTTTCAATAGCTGCGTCATTGGTTTATCTAGACAAGTATCTACAAACTCTGATATATAATGATATGGACCAGTCTGTAGATAACTGTTTCAATAGTTGTGTCATTGGTTTATCTAGACAAGCATCTGCAAAACTCTGAAATATAATGATAGGGACCAGTCTGTAGATAACTGTTTCAATGGCTGTGCCAATGGTATATCTAGACAAACATCTACAAAACTCTGAAATATTATGATATGGACCAGTCTGTAGATAACTGTTTCAACAGCTGTGGCATTGGAATATCTAGACAAGCACCTGCAAAACTCTGAAATATAATAATATGGACCAGTTTCAGTAACTGTATCATTGGTTTATCGAGACAAGCATCTGCAAAACACTGAAATATAATGATATGGACCAGTGTATAGATAACTATTTCAGTAACTGTGTCATTGGTTTTGGTTTATCGAGAAAAGCATCTGGAAAACTCTGAAATATAATGGTATGGAACAGTCTAGAAAGGCCTCGTGATTATCATTATCCTGCTTGTTTTAAGTGAAATAAACTGGTACTGAAGAAAAGCCTGTTATAAGACCCTTGAAAAAGTCATGACTTCATCAACTGACCAATGTATGATTTTCCACCCTATTTTAACAGCCTGATAACAAACGGACAAAAAAGTGTGTGATACAGTCAATAATGTTTGTGGGATTTCTTCTAACAATGGCATTTAGTGAGTTAGAATTAGAATAGATCATCTCTGGTTAGTGATTTGTTGAGTAATAGGTCACAGTTTGTTGGTCAGTTGTTGGTACATCAAAACACTCAAGCTACACATTCATGATTTGATCCCATTACGAAAACATGCCTATACAAATACATATAAATTTTCTCGCCGAAAGAAATGAGGATTTTATGGTGAAAAGTTGTGATAATTTTCCTATATCAGCTCCAAATATATATTGTGGGAACACGTTTGAACCGCCTCATCAAGGCGGTTCTAACGAGTGCCCACAATGTATATTTTAGAGCAGAAATAAGAAGTTCACCCCTTTAAACCCAAGTTTTACTATATAAAAGTGGGGTTCAAGGGGGTCAAAATTATATAGGCATGTTTTCGTAATGTAATTTACAACTGTCAAACCTCCAAACTGTCATTTATTATTCAACAAATCACAGTTATAGCTGATCTTTTTCTTAATCAATGCAAAGCTCACCTGACTCCAGTCAAACTTGAGTCTCTCTCCTTCATATGCACTGTCTTTCCAGTCTTTGAAAAATTCACAACCTGAAATACAGCATAAAACGTAACTGAAAATTTAATAGCTCAAACACCTTTGGGTAGGGCTGGCTAATTGGAGCTGAAAAGAATGGATTATCAATCCTGCCATTGTGGTCGATAATCGATTAGTAATCACTGAAGATCTGGTCATAATTTTACCTGTCTGGCTTTCTGTTGGAGCATGACTATTACGATATGTATGTTTTTGGACAGACAGGCCTGAGCAAACAGTGAAGACCCAGATGAGATGCCACAGAATGAGAGAATGCAGAATGTGGCATCTCATCTGGGTCTGCACTGTTTGCCACTTAGCCAGCTATTTTAGGCGCAGCATTGGGCAGTAAATTGTACTTATCAAACAATCAATTACAAGCAAATCAGTAATGAATCATTTTTGTGGTATTTATTGATTGATTGATTGATAATCAAATAATCTTACAAGCCTTACCTTTAGAACCATGAAAATTTGCTTGAGATAGGAGTAGTTTGGGCCACCCAGGCCTGGTCAAAGTGACAGGTCAAGAGACATTATGGGGGTGATTTATGGACACCTTTTCGATTTCAAATAAAATGAATGTACATGTAAATATGATTTTTAAATAAAATAAATGTATAATAAATGTACAACTGATAAATGATTTATACCGTTTTGATCTTAAATAAAATAATTGTATGTTGTGTGTACTCATTAGAATCGCCTCACTGGCATTCTAATGAGTAAACACAATATACATTTTCAAGATAAATATTCCTAAGTATATTGATATCTGGAATTATGGGAAAATCCCTAGGGCCCAAATCAGCCATGGTAAATAAGCAATCATGTTTGAATCATTGGCATTTCACACTTTATCATATAATCACACTATTATCTAGTGGATAATGTCACTTCATAACAATGATTTGACAATGTGTATAGTAGTTGCAGATAAGATTGACCAGGCGGAGCTATTCAGGTGCTGTCAATATATGTCAAATTCGCTGAGTCCACCCGAAGATTCGGTAGAGTGCCTTTCACACGCTTTCATATATGCCACAGCTATGCTTGTGTTACAGTTGAATTCACACAATCGGGTGACTTCGTTTACCTTTTTGTTAATGGAATATTCCTAAGGCAGGTACAAACTAGAGCTGTCAGAGGATCTGACTATAGCCCCGCTTCAGCGCTGTCAGAGAAGAAAGTTATTTAAGCTGCAGAGAAAACAGTTATGAACAAGAAATAACTGTTGAAAATTTTACATTATCTGGAAAAACTCTAAGAGTTGTGAGCCCTTGTCCCTCATTTCAATGAGCATGATACATTACCAGAATGTCCATGTTTATACTAAATTTCATCTTCCATTTTTCAATGTTCAAAGGGTAATAACTCCTAAAGTAGGCAAATCAGAGTCAGGGTTCCTGCGCTCTGCACATTGTCTCATGGTGCTTTACACTTGTGTGAAGTGTCATGAAAATATCTCAAATGGTTTGTGAGTTATGGAGCCGACACAGTCAAAATTGCCTTTTTAAATGTTCAAAGGGCAATAACTCCTAAAGTAGGCAAACCAGAGTTATGGTTCCTGCACTCTGCACATCATCTCAAGGTGCTTTTCATTTATTTGAAGTTTCATGAAAATATCAGAAACGGTTATGGAGCGGACATAGTTAAAATTGCCATTTTTTAATATTCAAAAGCCTATAACTGAAAAAGTAGACAATCCAGAGTTTGGGTTCCTGCGCTCTGCACACGTAATATGGTGCTTTACATTTGTGTGAAGTTTCATAAAATTATCTCAAACGGTTTTTGAGTTATCGAGCAAAGACGGCTAAAATTGATATTTTTCAATATTCAAAGGGAAATAACTCAAAAATTAGGCAATCCAGAGTTATGGTTCCTGCACTCTGCACACCATCTCATGGTGTTTAATGTTTGTGTGAAGTTTCATGAAAATATGTGAATGGGTTTTAAAGTTATGGAGCGGACACGAAAATTGTTAACAAACACAGACAGACACACAGACAGACACACAGAAAATACGAAAACCAGAGTTATGGTTCTTGCGCTCTGCACATTGTCTCATAGTGCTTAACATTTGTGTGAAGTTTCATGAAATTATCTGAAACGGTTTTCGAGTTATGAAGCAGACACTGTTAAAATTGCCATTTTTCAATGTTCAAAGGGCAATAACTCCAAAAATAAGCAATGCAGAGTTATGGTTCCTGCGCTCTGCACATCGTCTCATAGTGCTTAACATTTGTGTGAAGTTTCCTAAAAATATCTCAAACGGTTTTCGAGTTATGAAGCGGACACAATTAAAATTGCCATTTTTCAATGTTCAAAGGGCAATAACTCCAAAAGTAGGCAATCCACAGTTATAATTCCTTCGCTCTGCACATTGTCTTATGGTGTTTAACATTTGTGTGAAGTTTCATGAAAATATGTTAAGCAGATACAAAGTTATGGAGCCAACACAAATTAACGGAATCACGGAATTACGGAATTACGGAAAATGTTCAAAGGGCAATAACTCCAAAAGTAGGTAATCCACAGTTATAAATCCTTCGCTCTGCACATTGTCTTATGGTGTTTAACATTTGTGTGAAGTTTCATGAAAATATGTTAAGCAGATACAAAGTTATGGAGCCAACACAAATTAACGGAATCACGGAATTACGGAATGACAGAAGGACATGGCAAATCCAATATAGCCCCACTTTTTCAAAGCGGGGCTATAAAGATAGCTCCACCTAGTCAATCTTATCTGCAACTACTATAATAATAACATATGGTTATTGGTGCACAACATCTTGACACTATATGTGACAACTCTCTGTTTTATATTGAAATTCCTTAAAACTTCAGCAATAAAAATCATATTTAAGGGGAATGGGAATGCCTTCAGGGGAGGCAACTCCTGCAAAAGTACTTTTCTCCCATGTAAAAAGGGGTCAACTTTTAAAGGTAAGAATTTGCTTCTGAGGAGCAAATTCTTTCCTTTAAGAGTAGACCCCTTTTTCAGTGGGACAGGGCTTATAGAAAAAGTGTGACAGGGCTTATAGAAAAGCAAACAGGAAGTCCCGAAAGTTGTCTCCTTTTGAAAAATGGCAGAAAATCTGCCAGGTATTCCCATTCCCCTTAAAATGTTACATGATAAACAGAATGTCACACTTGTGATCATTTCTTATGAAATTTCTTATGAAATGACCACTCGTGTAAGGTCGTTAATATATTGGTAAAAATACAATGGATAACACAGATAAAAGGAGCTGTAACAGGACAATGCAGCTAAAATATTTGTGCTTTACCTATGGAAAAACATCTGTAATAAAGAAATGATTTTCTCCTTAATACTACATTTTATCACGATAAACAATGTTATTAGAGGGCAAACTGCATAAACATTCGTTCAAGATGGCAGAGATGGAGTCAATTAATAGTCACATTTTGAGCCTGATAGTAACCTGTTCAGGTGCCTCCAAAACTTCTGTGTATCAACCCATATTTGACAATAAAATCTTCCATGAAAAAGCTTGGGACAGGCTCATTATCGGTTTAAGGGATGTCTGATAAATTTCATTTATTCTAAATTTTACAAAATATTTCTATGTCCAGTTGTTCAAAACTAACTAGAATTGTTTTCTAAGAAAACAGATGTCCCCCCACCACACTCATTATTTCAGCCCTGTGACCTTGAAAATTAGGTCAAGGTCACCAAAATCTAATCAGTTCTTAAGATCAGCCCACTGATATAATGTACCTAGTTTGAACCAAATCCATCCACTGGTTCAGGAGATAGAGTGCAGACAAGGCAATTTTCAACAGTCTAAGTCCCGTGGTGACCTTGAAAATTAGGTCAAGGTCACCAACATCTAATCAGTTCTTAAGACCAGCCCACTGATATAAAGTACCAAGTTTGATCAAAATTCATCCACTGGTTCAGGAGAAAGAGTGCAGACAAGCCAATTTTTAAAAGTCTAACTCCCGTTGTGACCTTGAAAATTAGGTCAAGGTCACCAAAAGCTAATCAGTTCTTAAGACCATCCCACTGATATAATGTATCAAGTATGAACCAAATCCTTCCATTGGTTCAGGAGTTAGAGTGCAGACAAGCTTTTTTGGTCTAAAATTTGACAATGGTTTCAGCCCTGTGACCTTGAAAATTAGGTCAAGGTCACCAAAATCTAATCAGTACTTTTCCCCCTCCCAATGGTGTATCTGTGTAAGTTTAATCAAAATCCATCCATCCATTCAGGAGATAGAGTGCAGACAAGAGGCAACGCCAACGCCGACAGGATCCGCACCAAAACCAATATGTCCCCCTCCCTTTCGGGTGGGGGGACATAACAATATTATTAGTTACTGTATCATTAGTTTGCCCCCGCCCATCGGGGCTTGAAGAAATAGATTGGGCTGCATGATGCTTCCATGCAGAGCTGAAACCGGCCACACATGAGTACTGGTAAACCGCATAGGGGTCTATGTCTGCCCAGGCTAAGTGGTGTGAGTCGGCCCGTCCCTACATATTAACCCTTTTGGTTTAATTTGGGCAGTAGGGATTGAGATGTCATTTCATATCAATGTCGGGTAAAAGTCCCACAAAATTGGAAGCAATGTCTCCAAAATGACCTAAATGGTGTTGACGGGGATGTAAACCCTTAATTCAAACAAACAAAACAAAACTGTATCATTAAAACTTTGATCATTTTTATATATGGCAAATATGCAGTTATATAAAATTATATTTGCAGAAAAAATAATGGAGCTGCTTTTGCAAAATACAAAAGCTGCTCCCATTTTTTTTTTCAGCAAAAGTACCATTCTGTTTGATATTATTTTTACAAAAGTTAAGATTTTGACCAGTTACAAGCTCTATAAGGTAACAGTGCTTTGAACAACTGGACTTAACTCTTTAAACAAGCAGTTTAGGCATAGATCTGCTACTGCATCATGAAGTGGCTGATCTGGGTCTACTATGTTTGCCAATGCCTCTTGTAAGGGACACTAGGCATATATGTGTTGATGGTACATTAGGAAACATGTCCATATGAAATAATGGTATCCAAAATGGTGTCAGAGATGACATATATTACCGTAGCTAAAATCTGTAAATGCCTCAAACATAGATTGTGGGTGTTCATTAGAGCCACATTGAGGCTGATCAAACAAGTACATACTTTCTTTTTTGGTCAAAACTAGAGCTGTCAGAGGATCTGACTATAGCCCCGCTTCAGCGCTGTCAGAGAAGAAAGTTATTTAAGCTGCAGAGAAAACAGTTATGAACAAGAAATAACTGTTGAAAATTTTACATTATCTGAAAAAACTCTAAGAGTTGTGAGCCCTTGTCCCTCATTTCAATGAGCATGATACATTACCAGAATGTCCATGTTTATACTAAATTTCATCTTCCATTTTCCAATGTTCAAAGGGTAATAACTCCTAAAGTAGGCAATCAGAGTCAGGGTTCCTGCGCTCTGCACATTGTCTCATGGTGCTTTACACTTGTGTGAAGTGTCATGAAAATATCTCAAATGGTTTGTGAGTTATGGAGCCGACACAGTCAAAATTGCCTTTTTAAATGTTCAAAGGGCAATAACTCCTAAAGTAGGCAAACCAGAGTTATGGTTCCTGCACTCTGCACATCATCTCAAGGTGCTTTTCATTTATTTGAAGTTTCATGAAAATATCAGAAACGGTTATGGAGCGGACATAGTTAAAATTGCCATTTTTTAATATTCAAAAGCCTATAACTGAAAAAGTAGACAATCCAGAGTTTGGGTTCCTGCGCTCTGCACATGTAATATGGTGCTTTACATTTGTGTGAAGTTTCATAAAATTATCTCAAACGGTTTTTGAGTTATCGAGCAAAGACGGCTAAAATTGATATTTTTCAATATTCAAAGGGAAATAACTCAAAAATTAGGCAATCCAGAGTTATGGTTCCTGCACTCTGCACACCATCTCATGGTGTTTAATGTTTGTGTGAAGTTTCATGAAAATATGTGAATGGGTTTTAAAGTTATGGAGCGGACACGAAAATTGTTAATAGACACAGACAGACACACAGAAAATACGAAAACCAGAGTTATGGTTCTTGCGCTCTGCACATTGTCTCATGGTGCTTTACACTTGTGTGAAGTGTCATGAAAATATCTCAAATGGTTTGTGAGTTATGGAGCCGACACAGTCAAAATTGCCTTTTTAAATGTTCAAAGGGCAATAACTCCTAAAGTAGGCAAACCAGAGTTATGGTTCCTGCACTCTGCACATCATCTCAAGGTGCTTTTCATTTATTTGAAGTTTCATGAAAATATCAGAAACGGTTATGGAGCGGACATAGTTAAAATTGCCATTTTTTAATATTCAAAAGCCTATAACTGAAAAAGTAGACAATCCAGAGTTTGGGTTCCTGCGCTCTGCACACGTAATATGGTGCTTTACATTTGTGTGAAGTTTCATAAAATTATCTCAAACGGTTTTTGAGTTATCGAGCAAAGACGGCTAAAATTGATATTTTTCAATATTCAAAGGGAAATAACTCAAAAATTAGGCAATCCAGAGTTATGGTTCCTGCACTCTGCACACCATCTCATGGTGTTTAATGTTTGTGTGAAGTTTCATGAAAATATGTGAATGGGTTTTAAATTTATGGAGCGGACACGAAAATTGTTAACAGACACAGACAGACACACAGACAGACACACAGAAAATACGAAAACCAGAGTTATGGTTCTTGCGCTCTGCACATTGTCTCATAGTGCTTAACATTTGTGTGAAGTTTCATGAAATTATCTCAAACAGTTTTCGAGTTATGAAGCAGACACTGTTAAAATTGCCATTTTTCAATGTTCAAAGGGCAATAACTCCAAAAATAAGCAATGCAGAGTTATGGTTCCTGCGCTCTGCACATCGTCTCATAGTGCTTAACATTTGTGTGAAGTTTCCTAAAAATATCTCAAACGGTTTTCGAGTTATGAAGCGGACACAATTAAAATTGCCATTTTTCAATGTTCAAAGGGCAATAACTCCAAAAGTAGGCAATCCACAGTTATAATTCCTTCGCTCTGCACATTGTCTTATGGTGTTTAACATTTGTGTGAAGTTTCATGAAAATATGTTATGCAGATACAAAGTTATTGAGCCAACATAAATTAACGGAATCACGGAATTACGGAAAATGTTCAAAGGGCAATAACTCCAAAAGTAGGCAATTCACAGTTATAATTCCTTCGCTCTGCACATTGTCTTATGGTGTTTAACATTTGTGTGAAGTTTCATGAAAATATGTTAAGCAGATACAAAGTTATGGAGCCAACACAAATTAACGGAATCACGGAATTACGGAATGACAGAAGGACATGGCAAATCCAATATAGCCCCACTTTTTCAAAGCGGGGCTATAAAGATAGCTCCACCTAGTCAATCTTATCTGCAACTACTATAATAATAACATATGGTTATTGGTGCACAACATCTTGACACTATATGTGACAACTCTCTGTTTTATATTGAAATTCCTTAAAACTTCAGCAATAAAAATCATATTTAAGGGGAATGGGAATGCCTTCAGGGGAGGCAACTCCTGCAAAAGTACTTTTCTCCCATGTAAAAAGGGGTCAACTTTTAAAGGTAAGAATTTGCTTCTGAGGAGCAAATTCTTTCCTTTAAGAGTAGACCCCTTTTTCAGTGGGACAGGGCTTATAGAAAAAGTGTGACAGGGCTTATAGAAAAGCAAACAGGAAGTCCCGAAAGTTGTCTCCTTTTGAAAAATGGCAGAAAATCTGCCAGGTATTCCCATTCCCCTTAAAATGTTACATGATAAACAGAATGTCACACTTGTGATCATTTCTTATGAAATTTCTTATGAAATGACCACTCGTGTAAGGTCGTTAATATATTGGTAAAAATACAATGGATAACACAGATAAAAGGAGCTGTAACAGGACAATGCAGATAAAATATTTGTGCTTTACCTATGGAAAAAAATCTGTAATAAAGAAATGATTTTCTCCTTAATACTACATTTTATCACGATAAACAATGTTATTAGAGGGCAAACTGCATAAACATTCGTTCAAGATGGCAGAGATGGAGTCAATTAATAGTCACATTTTGAGCCTGATAGTAACCTGTTCAGGTGCCTCCAAAACTTCTGTGTATCAACCCATATTTGACAATAAAATCTTCCATGAAAAAGCTTGGGACAGGCTCATAATCGGTTTAAGGGATGTCTGATAAATTTCATTTATTCTAAATTTTACAAAATATTTCTATGTCCAGTTGTTCAAAACTAACTAGAATTGTTTTCTAAGAAAACAGATGTCCCCCCACCACACTCATTATTTCAGCCCTGTGACCTTGAAAATTAGGTCAAGGTCACCAAAATCTAATCAGTTCTTAAGATCAGCCCACTGATATAATGTACCTAGTTTGAACCAAATCCATCCACTGGTTCAGGAGATAGAGTGCAGACAAGGCAATTTTCAACAGTCTAAGTCCCGTGGTGACCTTGAAAATTAGGTCAAGGTCACCAACATCTAATCAGTTCTTAAGACCAGCCCACTGATATAAAGTACCAAGTTTGATCAAAATTCATCCACTGGTTCAGGAGAAAGAGTGCAGACAAGCCAATTTTTAAAAGTCTAACTCCCGTTGTGACCTTGAAAATTAGGTCAAGGTCACCAAAAGCTAATCAGTTCTTAAGACCATCCCACTGATATAATGTATCAAGTATGAACCAAATCCTTCCATTTGTTCAGGAGTTAGAGTGCAGACAAGCTTTTTTGGTCTAAAATTTGACAATGGTTTCAGCCCTGTGACCTTGAAAATTAGGTCAAGGTCACCAAAATCTAATCAGTACTTTTCCCCCTCCCAATGGTGTATCTGTGTAGGTTTAATCAAAATCCATCCATCCATTCAGGAGATAGAGTGCAGACAAGAGGCAACGCCAACGCCGACAGGATCCGCACCAAAACCAATATGTCCCCCTCCCTTTCGGGTGGGGGGACATAACAATATTATTAGTTACTGTATCATTAGTTTGCCCCCGCCCATCGGGGCTTGAAGAAATAGATTGGGCTGCATGATGCTTCCATGCAGAGCTGAAACCGGCCACACATGAGTACTGGTAAACCGCATAGGGGTCTATGTCTGCCCAGGCTAAGTGGTGTGAGTCGGCCCGTCCCTACATATTAACCCTTTTGGTTTAATTTGGGCAGTAGGGATTGAGATGTCATTTCATATCAATGTCGGGTAAAAGTCCCACAAAATTGGAAGCAATGTCTCCAAAATGACCTAAATGGTGTTGATGGGGATGTAAACCCTTAATTCAAACAAACAAAACAAAACTGTATCATTAAAAGAGCTATAGTAGATAAACATGTTTGTCTTTCAGCCACCAAGTTTGCTGTGTGTGTTAACGAAGGCCAAGACAAGCTTCCTGCGCTATACTGGTTACCAAAACTTCATAAAAAACCTTACAAAGCACGGTTTATTGCAAATTCTAGTTCTTGCACTACCACTGAACTTTCTAAATTATTAACTTCCTGTCTTACTGCTATTAAAACGCATGTAATTAAATATTGTGATAAAGTCTTTGAAAGATCAGGAAGAAATCTGTTTTGGTCTATAAAAAATTCGAATGAGGTTTTAAATAAATTGAAATCTAGACAGTTTCGTGCTTCTAGCCTGTCTACCTACGATTTTTCCACTCTTTACACTACACTTCCTCATAATCTTATAAAAGAAAAGCTTAATGATTTAATTGAATGGGCTTTTCACAGAGAAGATTCTCTCTATCTTGCATGTAATGTCAGAAATGCATTTTTCACTTCTAAAGAGCATAAGAATTATACACTTTGGTCATGTCAGAAAGTGTGTGATGCCCTCACCTTTCTACTTGACAATATTTATATTAGATTCGGTACTAAGTTATTTAGACAAATTGTGGGTATTCCGATGGGTACTAATTGCGCACCTCTTGTGGCTGATCTGTTCTTGTATTGTTATGAAAGAGACTTTTCATTTTGTCGCTTTCCATTGATAACCAATCTGAAATTATTGAAGCTTTTAGCTCTACTTCTAGATATTTAGATGATTTATTAAATATTGATAATACCTATTTTGATGGTTTGATCAGTCAGATTTACCCCCTAGAACTTCAGTTAAATAAAGCAAATTCTTCTGATACCGAGGTCCCGTTTTTGGATTTACATCTATCTATTGTAGATGGATTTGTTTCGTGCAAAATTTATGATAAACGCGATGACTGATTTTGAGATTGTAAATTTTCCTTTTTTGGATGGTGATGTTCCTCGTGCGCCTTCCTATGGCGTTTATATTTCGCAATTAATTCGATTTGCTAGAGTGTGTAGTCATGTAACTGACTTCAACACTCGTAATAAATTATTAACGGCTAAACTTCTTAATCAGGGTTATCGGTACCATAAACTACGCAAAGCCCTTTCAAAATTTTATAGACGCCATTCTGATTTAATTTCAAAATTCAATATTGGACTTAAATCTCTTCTGCAACAAGGTCTATCGGAACCCGAATTTTATGGTGACTTAGTATATAAATTCAGAAAAATATATAACCGCAATGACTTCAGCACCCAATTTCGTAAAATCATTCTTCGATATAAAAATATTGGGTACAACATGGATATTATACGACAGACTGCATGCATGGTAGTTAACCCAATCACGGTTGGCAACTTTGCTTCCCTCTTTAATTGCACGCCGGTGGGTCAGGCCTCAGATTCTATGACTGCTCCAACGTAAAGGCTTATTGAAAATTAAAGAGATAATGTTGGTTGGTGCCTGATGCTCTGTCTCTGGTCGGGCTCATCGGAGTCTAACTGTTGGTTTTCTTTTGCTCCAGCATTTCAGTGGTTTCTTGCTGTCGAGTCCTCACCGTTGTCTCACCTCTGTGGTTCTTTGATTTCTGTGTTCACGGAGATGTTGCACTGATGAGTTAGGAGGCCTTCATGCGGACTGAACAAATTATTTGTCTAAATCGCGACGGAAGTAAGGGCGAGGATTGTGGCCACGTAAAATCGATTTAAGCCCCCCAGTGGAAATCTTCCACTGACCGTTCCAAGGCGGCTCTTCTGTGGCGATTTATTTATGTTGTTGTTTGTTACTTACTGTGTGTATCACTTGTGTCTTTTAATTTTGGATGGCCATATGGCCATTTTGTGGGAAAGTAACTGTCATATGGCCTTCCTTTGTTTAGGTTTCCATTATGGTCTGGTCGCTTAATGTTTGTATTTCTTTCCCTTTGGTGTCTTTTATGGATGGAGTAAGTTAATTGTATCAATTCCTGATCTTTGTTTTACTTCTACTTTGATCATTTTTATATATGGCAAATATGCAGTTATATAAAATTATATTTGCAGAAAAAATAATGGAGCTGCTTTTGCAAAATACAAAAGCTGCTCCCATTTTTTTTTCAGCAAAAGTACCATTCTGTTTGATATTATTTTTACAAAAGTTAAGATTTTGACCAGTTAAAAGCTCTATAAGGTAACAGTGCTTTGAACAACTGGACTTAACTCTTTAAACAAGCAGTTTAGGCATAGATCTGCTACTGCATCATGAAGTGGCTGATCTGGGTCTACTATGTTTGCCAATGCCCCTTGTAAGGGACACTAGGCATATATGTGTTGATGGTACATTAGGAAACATGTCCATATGAAATAATGGTATCCAAAATGGTGTCAGAGATGACATATATTACCGTAGCTAAAATCTGTAAATGCCTCAAACATAGATTGTGGGTGTTCATTAGAACCACATTGAGGCTGATCAAACAAGTACATACTTTCTTTTTTGGTCAAAACTAGAGCTGTCAGAGGATCTGACTATAGCCCCGCTTCAGCGCTGTCAGAGAAGAAAGTTATTTAAGCTGCAGAGAAAACAGTTATGAACAAGAAATAACTGTTGAAAATTTTACATTATCTGGAAAAACTCTAAGAGTTGTGAGCCCTTGTCCCTCATTTCAATGAGCATGATACATTACCAGAATGTCCATGTTTATACTAAATTTCATCTTCCATTTTTCAATGTTCAAAGGGTAATAACTCCTAAAGTAGGCAAATCAGAGTCAGGGTTCCTGCGCTCTGCACATTGTCTCATGGTGCTTTACACTTGTGTGAAGTGTCATGAAAATATCTCAAATGGTTTGTGAGTTATGGAGCCGACGCAGTCAAAATTGCCTTTTTAAATGTTCAAAGGGCAATAACTCCTAAAGTAGGCAAACCAGAGTTATGGTTCCTGCACTCTGCACATCATCTCAAGGTGCTTTTCATTTATTTGAAGTTTCATGAAAATATCAGAAACGGTTATGGAGCGGACATAGTTAAAATTGCCATTTTTTAATATTCAAAAGCCTATAACTGAAAAAGTAGACAATCCAGAGTTTGGGTTCCTGCGCTCTGCACACGTAATGTGGTGCTTTACATTTGTGTGAAGTTTCATAAAATTATCTCAAACGGTTTTTGAGTTATCGAGCAAAGACGGCTAAAATTGATATTTTTCAATATTCAAAGGGAAATAACTCAAAAATTAGGCAATCCAGAGTTATGGTTCCTGCACTCTGCACACCATCTCATGGTGTTTAATGTTTGTGTGAAGTTTCATGAAAATATGTGAATGGGTTTTAAAGTTATGGAGCGGACACGAAAATTGTTAACAGACACAGACAGACACACAGACAGACACACAGAAAATACGAAAACCAGAGTTATGGTTCTTGCGCTCTGCACATTGTCTCATAGTGCTTAACATTTGTGTGAAGTTTCATGAAATTATCTCAAACGGTTTTCGAGTTATGAAGCGGACACTGTTAAAATTGCCATTTTTCAATGTTCAAAGGGCAATAACTCCAAAAATAAGCAATGCAGAGTTATGGTTCCTGCGCTCTGCACATCGTCTCATAGTGCTTAACATTTGTGTGAAGTTTCCTAAAAATATCTCAAACGGTTTTCGAGTTATGAAGCGGACACAATTAAAATTGCCATTTTTCAATGTTCAAAGGGCAATAACTCCAAAAGTAGGCAATCCACAGTTATAATTCCTTCGCTCTGCACATTGTCTTATGGTGTTTAACATTTGTGTGAAGTTTCATGAAAATATGTTAAGCAGATACAAAGTTATGGAGCCAACACAAATTAACGGAATCACGGAATTACGGAATTACGGAAAATGTTCAAAGGGCAATAACTCCAAAAGTAGGCAATCCACAGTTATAATTCCTTCGCTCTGCACATTGTCTTATGGCGTTTAACATTTGTGTGAAGTTTCATGAAAATATGTTAAGCAGATACAAAGTTATGGAGCCAACACAAATTAACGGAATCACGGAATTACGGAATGACAGAAGGACATGGCAAATCCAATATAGCCCCACTTTTTCAAAGCGGGGCTATAAATAAGGAAACTAATGAATACCCCTCTAAAACCATTTTTTTTCTCTACATAAAGTGGGATGTACTGGGGTATATATTTCATGAACTTGTCAATGTGATGTTTTGTTATTACCTGGATAAGGCATAGAAGCTATACAGAACTCCCCATATCTGTTCTCCTTGTCAACTTTCTCTGAAGATGTCACACTGAAAACATGTGATAAACAAAATTGTATACCTTCACTTTTATTTAGTGGATAATTTCATGTCACAAAAATAATACGATCACATGTGTAATAACACGTGGGTTCTGTTGGGTAATATCAAGATACTGTTTGTGACAACCCACGCAGAGCTGAATCCGGCCCGCACACTAGTACCGGTAAACTGCTTAGAGGATCTAAAGTAGAAGTAAAACAAAGATCAGGAATTGATACAATTAACTTACTACACCCATCAAAGACACCAAAGGGAAAGAAATACAAACATTAAGCGACCAGACCATAATGGAAACCTAAACAAAGGAAGGCCATAAGGACAGTTACTTTCCCACAAAATGGCCATATGGCCATCCAAAATTAAAAGGCACAAGTGATACACACAGTAAGTAACAAACAACAACATAAATAAATCGCCACAGAAGAGCCGCCTTGGAACGGTCAGTTGGGTAAAAGTCCCACAAAATTGGGAGCAACGTCTCCAAAATGACCTTTACAGTGTTGACGGGGACGTTAAACCTCAAATCAAACATACAAACAAATTCTCTTGAAATTCTTTTCAGTTAAGTTTGATTAAACTCTTATCATGCTGTCCATGACAACCCCTATCTTTGGAAACAGTGTAGATCCAGATCAGGTGGCATCTGAAGAAGCCATCTGATCAGGAACTACACTGTTTAACATTAAGTTTATGGCTTTGAAATAATAAATTACATCACGTAATCTGATTGGTTCAAAGTCAGAGATGGGTGTGGTTAAAATGAATATTCAGCAAGAGAAGGGTTAAAACATTATAAGATCATAGCAACAGAAAAGGTTGGTTTTTTGTGATAACTGAAGGATAGTTTTTGTCAATTCTCCATAAAAACCCATGTTGTAAGAATTCATTAATACCGCCTCAATGAGGTGGTTCTAATGAATACCAACAACATACAATATGAAGAAATAAGAAAAACTAAAACTATCCTTCAATTACACCTGTGGACACAAATCCGTTCAAACTTTGATGAGCTTCATTTCATTTTGATCTGATGTTTCATTCAATATTTCCTTACATCCTGTCAGTCAGGAATAAATTCAAAACACAAAGTGTTGTACATTTCATTGTAGACTTTGCACTGTCCAATCAGGATACATCTCGAATGTCAATCAGATCTAAAAGTGGAAAAAAGTGCTTGCCACTATAAAACCATTCAATGTATATTACTTGTTCCAGTTTTAGACTACTTTGATGAATGACATTTGCTTGTCAAGCTAACTTGTTGCAAAGAGATTCATTGAAAGGTACTTCTTCAGAGTTTGAACGCTTTTGTGTCCACAGGTGTATCACAAAAAATGCAGATTATCTGTTGCTATGATGATAAAAAGAGACTTACGTTACTGATCATTTCATTATTTCTGAAACTTGCCAGAGGCTTGTTCCATAAATTTCATATGAAATGACCAGTAATGTAACATTCTGTTTTACAAATTCTGGCACTAATATAAGATTTTCACTATATCATAAATCTTAGCGATTGATATGCCTTCAGGGGAAATTACTTCTTCAAAATTTCAAAAATACTGTCGCCATTTTTAAACAGGATACGGATCCATAGACCCCCTTTTTCAAAGGGTTTCAGTTAGAAGAATAGTTAAAAGAAAAGTTTTGTTTGTTTTTTTTAATTGAGATTCAACGTCTCCTTCAACACTATTTAGAACATTTTGGAGACATTGCCTCCAATTTTGTGGGACTTTTACCCGACTTTAAGATGAAATGACATCTCTAGCCCTGCCACCCAATGAAACCAATAGGGCGTATATGCATTGGACGGTCTGACTTGCACCACTTTGCCTGGGCAGGCTTAGTCCTTTTAAGCAGTTTACCAGTACTCATGCGTGGTCAGTTTCAGCTCTGCGTGGAAGCACCAAGCAGCTCAATCTATTTCTCCAAGCCCCGATGGGTGGGGGCCCAGTGAACAGAAAGTAAAAGAAATGTTGTCTTCGTTGCAAAAATGAATAAAATACGTCATGTACATGTATATCTGTCACCTTAAGGTGAATGAATAACTTGTTTGTTTGTGTGGAGTTGAATCACCCAGTCAACACCATTTATGTTATTTTGAGCCTGACAGTTTACCTGAAACACTTTTTACATAAGCAGTTGACTAGTACAGTGCACATTCTTTTGCCAGAAACTGACAACTGCCCTTCTTAAATCAGTGGGAGAGAATGAATGTAGAAAAGATTTTATGATCAATCTCCATGAAAGAAAGTTGCCGACCTGGCAGGCATCAAACACGAGACCCCTTGATCACCAGTGAGACACACATCCAACTGCACTACAAAGGCAGGCTGGGGCCAGTTGTTCAAAACTAATGATGTCGTTAGTTAAAGTATTGTTAAAACTTCGATCATTAAATATGACACATATACTAATATTTTTGCTGAATAAAATGTGAGCAGCTTTTGCATTTGCAAAAGCTGCACTCATTTTTTCAGCAAAAATAATACTATATTAGATATTGTACTTTCAAAAACAGTTTACAAGCTCGTTAAGCTAACAATGCTTTGAACAACTGGGCCCTGGCAAATGAAAAAGGAAGATGAGACTATACCAGGGGCCAGTTGCTCAAAACTAATGATGTTGTAAGTTATCATGTGCCCAGTTGTTCAAAGCCTCATTAGCTTAACAAGCTTGATATTGGTCGAATTGTTAAATGTTTTAGCAAGTACAATATCTAATATAGTGTTATTTTTGCTGAAAAAAAAATGAGATCAGCTTTTGCAAATTTTGCATATTTTTTTTTTATCAGCAAAAGTATCAGCATTTTTGCCATATTTAATGATCATAGTTTTAACGATTTGTTAACTAACGATTTTTGTAGTTTTGAACAACTGGTCCCAGACTGTTAAAACTTTCATTGTTATACATGTATATGGCATCTATGCTAATGTTATATGGAAAAAAATTGTGAGTAAAATGTATAAGTTTTTCACATTTTTTTTCAGCAAAAATACTACTGTATTCGATATCATACCTACAAAAACAGTTACAATTTTGACAACTGATGAGCTAGTATGCTAACAATGCTTTGTACAACTCGGCCCAATTTAGGGGTGCAAGAAAGATTATCAAGAGCAATAAGCAAGTTCAAGGTTATTTACAGCAATCAGTTGCAGTAACACATTCTTTACCTTGTGAAAAATGGGGGTTCGCTGGTTTGAGCTCTAGTTTGGTTTAACTCTTATCCTGCTGTTTACAACAACCCCTATCTTCGCAAACAGAGTAGATCCAGATCAGATGGCTCCATCTGATCAGGATCTACACTGTTTGACATTCATTTCATAAATTTGTAGGAATAACTTACATCCAGTAATCTGATTGGTTCAAAGTCTGAAATGGGTGTGGCGAAACTAAATATTCAGCATGCTAAGGGTTAACATTCTTCACTTGTTACCTGAAAGGGCCAGGTTCAGTGTCCAACATCAGCATTTGACAGAGCAGGCGTCACATGTTCAAGGTTGGTGATTTTTTTCAGTTTTCACTACCACAAAAGTACATGATATGCCAACATCTGTGCTTTTGAGAATGCTTAAAGTATTTAATGTCAATTTTTGTGAACTTTTGGAATAATGTTTTTTCCTATGCTCTTCCTATTGCTGAGCAGAGCCTTTTGCATAGGCATTCAGATATAATATTTCTATGTCTGTATGTTTTGATGCATATGTTTGTTTTGGAGATAAACGGCCCAGTCAACACTATTTAGGTCATTTTTGAGCCGGTCATTTTACTTATCCACTCTTTTCCTCGGCAGGCTTATACATAAGCGGTTAACCAGTACAGTGCACATTCTTTCGCCAGAAACTGACAACTGCCCTTCTTGAATCAGCAGAAGGGAAAAAATGACCGTAGAAAAGATTTCATGATCAATCTCTACCAAAAACTGTTGCCGACAGCCCGACATCAGCAGGTATCGAACACGTGTCCTCCTGATCACCAGTCCGACGTGCATCCGACTGAGCTACCAAGGACGGCACTGTTTAAAGTACTTAGTGTCAATTTTTGTGTAATTCTAGTATAATGATTTTTCCTGTGATCGTGCTATTGTTGTGCAGAGCCTTTTGCATAGGCATTCAGATGTAACATTTCTATGTCTATGTGTTTGATGCATATGTAAGCATGGGCAATTCAACTTACTTTAATCCAAATTTGACTTTTTTCTTCTCTACCATGAGATCACAGATATATTTAACTGAAAACCCTCTTAAAATGTTGATATCTTGCCCTCTTACTCTGTCAAACATCTGCATGTCCCTGAAAAAAACATATTATTAAGTAAAAAACTTATGAACAACTGGTTTTCTTTGACACTGTTTCAGGAGTTTTTAACCCTTCTCTTGCTGAATATTCAGTTTAGCCACACTCATTTCTGACTTTGAACCAATCAGATAACTTGATGTAATTTATTC
This sequence comes from Lucinisca nassula, assembly GCA_963580285.1. NCBI lineage: Eukaryota > Metazoa > Mollusca > Bivalvia > Lucinida > Lucinidae > Lucinisca > Lucinisca nassula. Next base: position 74,722,740 of record OY757016.1, read on the forward strand.
CTACAAATTCATAAACTGAATGTCAAACAGTGTAGATCCTGATGAGATGGCTTCTACTGATCTGGATCTACACTGTTTGCAAAGATAGGGGTTGCCGTGAACAGCAGGATAAGAGTTAAGTACAAAACTTACGAAAAAGTGGTTATCTTTGGCACTGTTTCAGGAGTTTTTAACCAATCTTATGCTTTTATGCTTTAACACTTAAGATGCCAATCATAACAATTGTCATCTGCTTTGTTGTCTTTGTGTTGATGTTTTATGCCCCTGTCCACATTATTTAGGCCATTTTGAGATGTTGCTTCTGATTTTGTGAGACTTTTACCTGACAATGAGATAAAATGACATCTCAAGCCCTACAGACCAAAGAAACTGCTAGGGTTTAAGGAGCGCTCTGACTCGCATCACTTTTCCTGGGCAAGTTTTGCCCTTCTAAGTGGTTTACCAGGTACTTAAATTCAGTCAGTTTCAGCTCTGCATGAAAGCACCCTGCAGCCAAATGTATTTCTTGAAGCTCTGATGGGTGGGGGCACTTTGTTGTCTTTAAGTCATTACTGCAAACAGTGTGGACCCAGATCAGGGTCCACACTGTTTGCCTGTATGCAAAACTATATTTCAAAACTTTGCAAGAAGTTGCAGCAGACGACATAAACAGATGACATTTTCAGATGCAGTTTTTCTTGGCATCTTAAGGGTTAACCAATTTTGTACGGGAAACTCCAAAATGAGTCACTGGCAAACAGTGCAGAAACTTCACTCATTTTCTGAATAAATTTCTGAAAAAAAAAACCCAACTCATCCTGATACCCCTAGATTCTGAAATGGACTCCTCTATATATAAGGGGGGAGATTCCATTCAAAACAAAAAGGGTTATAGTAGTCGCAGATAAAATTGAATAGGCGGAGCTATTCAGGTGTTGTCAATAAATGTCAAATTCGCTGAGCTCACCAGAAGATTTGGTAGAATGCCTTTCGCATGCTTTCTGCAAGCAGACTAAATGCCATATATGCCACAGCTGTGTTCGTGTTACAGTTGAATTAACACAACTGGGTGACTTGGCTTACCTTTATGATAATAGAACAATTCAAAGGCAGGTACAAACGATAGCTCCGCCTAGTCAATCTTACCTGCGTTTACTATAACTTGAATGCTTTTGAAACAATATGAGCCACACAGTTATAAAATCTGTTTTATGGCATTTGCTAATAACAAAGATTCAGATCAGCATGTACATTCCCACAGTCTGATCAGCAATTTTTGTGTTTGCTGATACCTCTAGTTTCTATACCTTAACCCTTATCCCACTAAATAATTAATTTAGCCACACCAATTTCTGACTTTAAGCCAATCAGATTACTTGATGTAAATTATTCCTGCAAATTCAGAAACTGAACGTCAAACAGTGAGGATCCTGATCAGATGGCTTCTTCAGAAGCCATCTGATCTGGATCTACACTGTTTGCAAAGGTGAACAGCAGGATAAAGGTTAAATTTGAAGATTGGTGCATGTGTGTACAGCTGAGCAGGCTGGTTTGCCTCTTAACTTGTCGAAAAATCCTAAGATAGGTTTACATGCAACTAGGCTCATATATGGAAGTTAAAATCATAAAATTTCTGGAAAGCAGAATTGCAAATTTTGATGATTTAAAAAATAATTTTCTGTGCGTGTCGACCAGGGCAGTTATCCACATGATCGTGAAACAGGAATAACCCCACCCCTCCATCCCCACCACACACACACCTACCCACCCTGATCACTTTCATCAATGACAATGCTTGTTAATAGTATTTTAACTGTTTAGAATTTTTGTTGGTTTGTGTTTACTTTTTACGTCAACATCAACACTATTTAGATCAACAGTTTTGATTAAAAATTATATTTATACATGTACACCAATACTTCTTTATAACTATCTTAAGCTATGTGAGTTTAACATGTTAAAGCCGAACCAAAATCTATAAATCGCATAGAAAAAAGACAATTTATGAATATTTTTCTATGTAATCTATACATTTTTGGCATCCATCTTTAACCCATTTTTGTTCCAGAAACCCCAAAACGGGTAATTGGTAAACAGTGTAGGCCCAGATCAGATGCCACAGTATTTGGCCTCTGTTAGGGCCTACACTGTTTGTGAAAAGTTAAGCCATTTTCCAAATAAATTTTTAAGAAAACACAACCTGACACCCCTGATTTCTGAGATGTACCGGTATTCCTAGCATTTATAAATAGGAAGATTCCATTTGGTACAAAAAGGGTTAAACAATGTTATATCCAAAACTGTGTTACAATGAACAGTGTAATAAATTCTGTTCATCATATAACCATTTTAAACCAGATATTATTGTTGAAGACATTCTAAAGAATTTTAATAGGAAATCTAGGGTAGTCACAGAAGGCATTGCGACTTTACGTGCCAGTAACTATGTGTAATTACACTTGGTGCCATATCATTTCTATGATAGTGCACTATCCATTAAAGAACATCACATTATATGATAACATTAAGATAACACACCCGTTTGAGTGCATTCTTCCATATCTCTAAAATGGTTATTTGTCCAATGAAATTTTTTGATATTTTTCTTATTTACCGGTACACTCCAATCATAGGTTGTGGGTACTCATTAGAACCGCCTAATCAAGGCGGTTCTAACGAGTACCCACAACCTATGGCTCGGAGCAGAAATAAGAAAAATAATGTATACCCCTGTAAACCCCAATTTTCTCTATGTCATGTTTGTTCATTACACAGACTTGTCAACATGATGAGTTGGTTTCAAATATAGGGTTTTAACCCTTAAAATGCCCGCAAAACTATATCTGAAAATGTTGTCAGCTTTTGTCGTCTGCTGAATCTTCTTGCAAACCTTTTAAAAATATTTTTGCATACAGATAAACAGTATGGACCCAGATCAGACTGCTCCTAGAGGAGCAGTCTGATCTGGGTTCACACTGTTTGCAAAAATGAGTTTTGAAGTAACCGTCAGACAACAAAGCAGACAACAATTGAGATTAGACTGCTCCTAGAGGATCTTGGTCCACACTGTTTGCAAAAATGAGTTTTGAAATAACCGGCAAACGACAAAGCAGACAACAACTGTCGCGATTGGGGTCTTATGGGTTAATGGAAATAGTATTTAGTATTTAACCATCATTAGCAATTCAGTCATTGACCCTGTAGCAAACGGGAAGACAAAATATAAGCCCCCCCCCCACCCACAAGACCTGGAAAGGTCACGGCACCGTTTCACACATATCTCAGGACGTAGCACGGCGAATGGCTACAAGGCAAGGGGATACCCGTTGCCCCGAAAACACCTGGGAAGTGAGGTGAAAAACTCCACCTACAGGACCCTTTTCTGCTCTGACTCGGTTGACAAGCAAAAAATCATAACATCAAGCAGATGACGATTTCGACTGACTGCCGCGGACATACGATAGACATGGACCGACGGGGCTGGAGCCGAGCAATGGTCTCCCCATTCACTGGCAACCGAGAATGGGGGTACCAACGAGCGGCTATGGTGTAGTGCCAGCATGGATTCGTTCCCTGGGACCCCACCAGCTGACGACCCGAGACACGGGGAAACTGGAAAACAACAACAACAGTCATTGACCACAAAACTAACCCTTGGTCCACTAAACTGTCTGATGACTTTCTGGAGAGCAATGCACTGTCTGAGGTCTGATGTCTTGATTTTTCTAAGGACTGATGTCTTGATTTTTCGAGCGTCTGTTGTCTTGGACCATTCTGATCACCTGAAAATTTTATCAACATTTTACAGTTTAAAGCTAAGGTATTTGCAGGTTATTTTTCTCCTGTTTTAAAGGAGTGAGTGAGCATTTGTGTTTTACAAATCACCAACAAATAAGGTCATACTGAGTCGGGACCTTGGTTTGAAGATTCGTCTGAAAGTCTGGAGAAGCCCAGGATCGATCCTGTGACCCATTGTTTACAAGGTGAGTAGCATAAAAGCTTCTATCCATTTTAAAGGATGATCACTCATACAGACATAGAGATATCTCCTTAAAATTTGAAATCTTTTATTGTTCAATGTTGTGTGGGTGTTTGATGGCATTTCAAGCCTTGAGGCCATTTTGCTTCTGGACATCCTGGCCCCAAGGTTATAAAACTTTTTTTCATGCTCAACTTAGTTGAGCATGAAATTTGTCCAGCTAACAAATTTCAAAATGCCAACAATTGTTGGCATTTTAAAATTTGTGAGCAGGAAAAATAACATTCTCTGCTATCTGGGAAAGAAAAATCGCTCAACTTCTTAGTATCTTAATTTTGATGAGCACCACAAGTTTCATGCTCAGCTGAGTTGAGCATGAAAAAATGAAAAATGTTTTATAACCTCGGGACCAGGAGAAAAGAGATAAAAGGAAAAAGTAAAGGAGACAAAAGAGAGGAATAGGGGAGAATGAAGAAGTGAGAAGGAGAAAGAGAAGACATGAAAACATTCCACTCATCTACTCTTACCAGCTATAAGCAGGGCTGGAAAACATCACGTGAACAAGTCCGTGAAATGAACACCCCTTAACTCCACTTTATTTTGAGAAAACTGGAGTTCACGGGGGTATACATTACTTTTGTTATTTCTGTTCTAAGACATAGGTTGTGGGTACTCGTTAGAACCGCCCACAACCTATGTTTGCAGTAGAAATAAGAAAAAATGTCATGGATTACCATCAGAAAAATAGCCATTCTGGAGATGTGAAAAAATGCACTTTGCCGTACAGATGTGTTATTGTAAAAATTCACTTGCCCACTTGCATGCAGAGTCTCCCATGGTGGAGGATAAGTAAAAATTTTGTCTAAACCCTATTATTTTACTGAAGCTACCAAACCTTGGTCAGCAGGATGAGTGAAATATTGAAGAATTTTTTAGCACTGTACAAGGATTGCAGGCCTTGTCCAACTATAAGCCAATATCAGCTGGTCTTCCCCACACTCAACCTTCTCTTTAAAATATTTTTCAAATATTCACTTATTTCCAATATCACATGTATCTGCTCTAAAAATACATGTATCTGTGGTGCTCAAAGGGGTAATCAATGACTAGTAAATGTTGAACAACTTGTTTTTTTCGGAGTTTAACAGCCCAGTCAACACTATTTATGTCATACCAAGCTGGTCAGTTTACCTGACCACCCCTTTCCTGCACAGGCTTATACATAAGTGGTAAACCAGTACAGTGCATATTATTTTGCCAGAAACTGACAATTGCCCTTCTTGGATCAGTTAAAGGGCGAGTAGGACCATACAAAAGATTTCATGAACAAACTCCATGAAAGAATGTTGATGACCAGCCAGGTGTTGAACCCATGACCTCCTAATAACCAAATGATGCGCATCTGACTGAGGTGCCCAGACAGGCAGCATCAGACAACTGGACCAAGGAAGCCACCATACAAGGATAATTTTAGCCATACTAAAAATCAGTTAATATCACATATCGCTGGTCTGTCAAAAAATGTGAAGATTATTTATTACTGACCTGAGAAAAGAAAATCAAAGCCACTTCTGCTGTACATTTCAGCACCACTTGATAAAGTAGAAGATCTACACACATGCTGAAATAGACAAGATACCACAGCAATTTATTACCCGAATGATCCTAAGTATTGGTACAGATAGGCCTGAGCAAACAGTGCAGACCCAGATCAGACTATGGGCGGCTATTGCAAATAATGTAGGTCCAAATAAGATGGCTTCTGAAAAAGCCATCTGATAAGGATCTACACTGTTTGTCATTCAGTTTGTGAACTGAATTATTTCATTATATCAAGCAATTTGGTGGATAGTCAGAAATGGGTATGGCTAAATTCATTTATTCAGCAGGATAAGGGTTAAACAAGACCTATTACCTTCCGGGATATCTGGTGTCGTCTTCAAACAACAAAATTTCTAAGTCATCAACTTTAACCTCAAAGGCATAGGCTGAGAAAGGGTTAATAATCAATAAAACTTTAGATCTATGCCTAGCAGCATGGCAAGTATGAACTTAAAAGCATCTAACACCCTCAGACCTACCAAGTTCATATACATATGTTTGTTTGTGTGAAGGTTTTACATCCCCATTAACACTATTTGGGTCATTTTGGAAATGAATGTTGCTTCCAGTTTTTGTGGGACTTTTACCCAGCAATGAGATGAAATGACATCTCAAGCCCTACTGCTCAAAGAAACCACTAGGGTTTAAGTAGTGGTCTGACTCACATCACTTTTCCCGGGCAGGCTTAGCCCTGAACACTTCACCAATACTCAAGTTCAGTCAGTTTCAGCTCTGTGCAGAAGTCCCTTGCAGCCCATCCTGTTTCTCCAAGCCCTGATGGGGGTGCTCATATACATATGTTAGCATATAATCAAGCAATGAAACATACATATATGGGAAGTATTACTTTATGTTTAGTACCTTTCCTTCATACAGTATCACAGGGACAATAAATCTTGACCGACATCTAGCAAATCTTCCTTGCTTGAATAATTCCCGTAGATGATTCACATCATAGATACTCTCCACTCTGCAGAGATAATAAAGGAACAATGTGACCTTGAAGGACTAGATTTTAAGCATAAACGATAGACCTAGAGGGGTATATTTTTCCTCCATACATCAAGTAGAATGCAGTCGATGACACGCCAATGCAAATCCCCACACTTCCTCTACAGGGGCTAAGTACCAAATAACAACATGTATTTGCAATTGAATATGACTGATATGTGACCTTTTGACCCTTCCACCAGGGCCTCAGTCTGAGCCCAGGGTCAAAATTTAACTTGTATTATATTCAACTAATCCCCCCTTTGATTTGATATGCAACAATGTTCTAAAAAACTGAAATTGTGACCTTTTGACCCCTCCTCCAGGGCCCAAATCTGAACCCAGGGTCAAAATTTTATTTGTATTATATTCTACTAATCATCCATTTTGATTTGATATGCCATATGACTATGTTCCAAAAAACTTTAATTTTGAACCCCGACCCCCCCAAGTCAGACCACTGGGGCATGACCCTAGGGTCGCAGCAAAAATCCTGCACAATATGTTTTACTTATTTCCTTAATCATTAATTCTGCAAAGTTTTGTATCAAAATCTATAAAATTGACTTTGAAATTGAATTTTATTGGTATTTAACATTTTGACCTCTCCCCAGGGCAACTAGGGGCAGGGCCAAAAATAAATGTACTGTTGCACACCCCACTCATGTAAGCAACCCACACACCAAATTTGGTTGGATTCTGATTATTAGTTTAGGAGGAGATAGCATAACAGATGGATGGACAGACACCTGATATCCTACAAATCAGTGATAGTCATGTGACAGACAGACAGACAGACAGAGGCAATTACAATATCACCTCTGCAAAAGCGTGGGGATAATAAAGATCTACTTTTAAAGGAAAGAATTTGCTCATGCGGAGCAAATTTTTTCCTGTAAAAGCAGACTTCATTTTCAGAGGGGCACAATGTGCAGACAAGCATAACGGAAGTCACAAAAGATGTCTCCCTTGTATTAATCACAGAGAAAAAAGTGTCTAGTGTTTCCTCTTGATCTAAGGTGACTGGATACACATCGGGCAATTCTGCGACTTGCTTTGCTTGGGCCAGTTGTCTAACCCTTCTAGTGCCATTACGAAAACACGCCTATACAAATACATTGTAAACTTTACCTCCAAAAAATTGATTTTTCTAGATGAAAATTTGTGATATTTTTTCTTATTTCTGCTCAAAATATAGAATGTAGGTACTCGTTAGAACCGCCTCATCGAGGCGGTTCTAATGAGTACCCACAATCTATATTTCAGAGCAGAAATAAGAAAAATAATGTTTACCCCTGTAAACCCCAGTTTTACTATATAAAAGTGGGGTTCAAGGGGGTCAAAATTATATAGGCGTTTTTACCTGATGAAATCAAAATTAGCAAAATATTTTTTTTTTCTTTTCCTTTTTACAGAAAATTAGATATGACATTACACGTTAATCATTTGCTCGGCACGAAACAAGCAAAATTGTGACTTGGAAATGTGTGAACTGCAAAGAATCCCTGCAGTCTGATCAGAGTCTTTGCTGTGCTTGATGTATGCCTGATGGCCTGAAGCTTCATCATACAGGCAGGGAACATACTATTCTTGCACCCCAGATAGGGAAATCCTAGGTTTTATCCCAGGACAGAAATTTTTACCATTCCCAGGTTATCCTTCCCAGGCACATGACAAAAATTGAGTATTTTCACAGTTCAAGTACCGTACATGTATGCTGGTTTAATATGACCTTGTGTAGGCCTTCGTTAAATTGACATCACTGCCTGTTACCTGATGTCACTAAACATCGCAGTATTGTCTTCGCAATATGACCAACATCAGCAATTGAATTTATTAAATTATTAATCAAAGCACTGAGAGTACTGGCGGGTTGATTGTTTCTGGGTAGGCTGGGAAAATAGTCCTGGACTGAGTCTTAAACTGTTTAACAGTTTAATTGAACCCTTAAATTCCAGTTTTTAAGCAAAAAGTGTAGACCCTGATCCGACCAATGCATTCTGCAGTGTCTGACCCTTATATTCCTGTACTGTAAGCAAACAGTGTAGACCCTGATCAGATGATGCATTCTGCGGTGTCTGATCTGGGTCTGGGACTTGAAGAAATAGACTGGGCTGCATGATGCTTCCATGCAGAGCTGAAACTGACAGCACATGAGTACTGGTAAACTGCTTAGTGATGCTAAGCCTGCTCAAGAAAAGTGTTGCGAGTCGGACCATCCATGCATATAAACTCTTTTGGTTTCATTGGGTGGCAGGGCTTGAGATGTCATTTCATCTCAATGTCGGGTAAAAGTCCCACAAAATTGGAAGCAAAGTCTCCAATATGACCTACACAGCGTTGACGGGGATGATAAACCTCAAATCAAACAAACAAACAAACTGATCTGGGTCTACATTGTTTGCCAAGCCCAACCCATGATTCCAGCCCATATTCTAGATAACCCTATTACACAACACCCTTAAATTAATGCTGTTATTTTCTGTAAATAAGTTACAGTCGAACTTCGATGGCTTGAACACCGATGGCTCGTTTACCATGGTTGAGTCGAACCCGTTTTTGAGTCCCGAGGGAATTTCTCTGCATAAGAAAAAGTGTCGGATAATTAAGGAGATTTTTGACTTTCATCTTGCAAATGTATGCTGTGTGTACTCATTAGAATCGCCTCAATGAGGTGATTCTAATGAGTACACACAGCATACATTTATGTTACAGAACACTGAAAAGATGTCCAAAAGTACCCCTGTTATGTTTTCTGGAAGTATGCAACATTGGCTCGAACTACCACTGTCTCGAACAAATTACCATGGTCCCAAAGGGGTTCGAGCCACTGAAATTCGACTGTACTTGAATTTCCTACAAATCAGTGATAGTCACATGGACTTAAGCACTGAAGAGTTTCTATGTTTAGTAACTCTGCCTTGATTGAGTAACAATCAACCCAAAAAATTGACACTAGGAAATGAAAAGTCCAACTTATGGGTTTGAGGGGCAGATAGAAAAATCTGTCCCTCAGGATCACAGTCCACACTCTGCCAGACTATGATCCTTGAGATGGATTTTTCTGTCCACTCCTCACACTTATGACGTTATGTAAGATTCATATATTCTAATTGAGTACCATAGTGATCCTAAGTTATGGGACAGATTGGCCTAAGCAAACAGTGCAGACCCAGATAAGACTGCTCTTCTTTTTCTGCTTCTTCTTCTCTACATAACGACATACCCTTGTTTGTTTGAATTGAGGTTTAACTTTCCCATCAATACTATTTATGTCATTTATGGGATGTTGCTTCCAATTTTGTGGCACTTTTACCTCACATTGAGATAAAATGACATCCCAAGCCTTGCCACCCAATGAAACCAAAAGGGTTTATATGTATTTAACGGTCCTACTCACACCAATCTGCCTGGGCAGGCTTAGTCCTTCTATGCGGTTTACCAGTACTAATGTGCAGTCATTTTAAGCTCTGCGTGGAAGCACCATGCAGCCCAATCAGAATGCATGATTAGCCTTCCCAGGCACATGACATTAGCAAAGTACTTTTCTGCCATGTTTAGAGACATCAGGTAACATTCAGTGATGTCAATTTAACGAAGTTAAATGAAACTGTTAAACAGTTGAATGAAACTGTTAAACAGTTTTAAGACTCAGTCGAGGACTATCCCAGCCTACCCAGAAACGATCGTATGTGATGTGTAATGCACAAGAGTTTATTATAGCACATCTAGCTCATAAGCAGTGATAAAATGCTTTATAGATAAACAACAACAACAATCAGTTTCTCCAAGCCCAGATGGGCAGGGGCAACTTTCACACCCTTGTGGACATTTTAATATATGTTTGGTTTCGAAGGTACCTTTCTTTGGGCAAATCTGCTGAAGATTTTTCATATTCCAGTATCACCAGCTTACTAGGATAGGAACCACATAACTCTCCATTCAGATTATTTACCACCTGTAAAACAACATAAAGTATTGTATTTTCCTGTAACTACAGCAAACTGCAGTTAAAAATTTTAGTTTAGTCATAAAACAAGCACCCCACCCCCTCCCACACACCTTGAAAGTCCATCCATTAAGTGCACAGTCATGTACAAACACACCATAATGACCCTAAAATATTGGAACAGACATCCCTAAGTAAATGATGCAGACCCTGATCAGACTGCTCCTGAAGGAATAGGGTCTACACTATCTGCCATTCCATATCCACTTTTTGGACTCCTTGCTAGATTTGTTAGGAGAATTACAGCAAGCTCTTAAGGTCTCCAATTTTTCAGGATTTTTACTGTAGTCATAAAAACAAGCCCCCCATCCCCCAACCCAACTCACCTTGAAGTCCATCTATTAAGCACACAGTCATGTACACACATGCTAACTTTGGGCAGGGTTGGTCCTACCTAACATATAAGGAGCATACAACACGTTAACAAGTCCGTGTAATGAACACCCCTCTAAACCCCATTTTACACAGAGAAAAACAGGGGTTTACAGAGATATATATTATTTTTCTTATTTCTGATCCTAGACTTAGGTTGTGGGTACTCGTTAGAACAGCCTCAAAGAGTTTGGAGTATGCATGTAAACAAGGCAAATATCATTAATTTTCATCAGAAAAAAACACTGTTTTGGAAAAGACACCTTGAGGACTTGCTAAAATTCTCCTAAAATTCTGACAAATTTGTTTCATCTGTTTGATTTAAGGTTTAACGTCCCCGTCAACACTGTAAAGGTCATTTCGGAGACGTTGCTTCCAATTTTGTGGGACTTTTACCCGACACTGAGATGAAATGACACCTCAAGCCCTGTCGCCCAATGAAACCAATAGGGTTACCTAGCATGGACGGTCCGCCTCGCACCGCGGTTCCTGGACAGGCTTAGATCCTCTAAGCGGTTTACCAGTACTAGTGTGCGGGCCGGATTCAGCTCTGCCTGGAAGCATCATACAGCCCATATATTTCTTCAAGCCACTATGGGTGGGGGCTGCACAAATTTGTTTCATGATCCAGCTAGCAGTCAATAAGGTACAGACAGAGTGGCAAACAGTGGAGATTTTAAGATACAGCAGAAGAAACAGCAGTCTGATCTGGGTCTGCACTGTTTGCTTATGCCTGTTTGTCCCAATACTTAGGATCATTACGATATAAACCAGCCATGTGATCTTTTAGCACTTTCTTATTTCTGTTCAGCTGACACAGGCTGCAAAATCTTGTACTTTTTCATACCCTTAACATCGTGTACTGATAATTATGGCAAGTCCATAACCTATGACTTCTGTTTGTTTTCTTTAATGTATTATTCACTAATGTTTGTTTGTTTATTGGAGTTTAACCCTTATCATGCTGTTCACGACAACCCCTATCTTTGCAAACAGTGTAGATCCAGATCAGATGGCTTCTGAAGAAGCCATCTGATCAGGATCTACACTGTTTGACATTCCGTTTATGAATTTGTGGGATTAAATTACATGAAGAAATCTGATTGGTTCAAAGTCAGAAATGGGCGTGGCTTAACTGAATATTCAGCAAGAGAAGGGTTAACAGCCCAGTCAACACTATTTTAGGTCATTTTTGAGCCGTTAGTTTACCTATCTACACTTTTCCTGGGCAGGCTTATTCGTAAGCGGTTAACCAGTACAGTGCACATTCTTTTGCCAGAAACTGACAACTGCCCTTCATGAATCAGGGCAAGGGAGAGAATGACCGTAGAAAAGATTTCATGATCAATCTCCACAAAAGAATGTTGCCGACCCTGGCAGGTATCGAACCTGCATCCTCCCTGGCCGGCAGGGATCAAAACTGTGATCTCCTGATCATCAATCAAACATGCAGAGATCCACTAGAAGAGAGATTTATACAACTGTAGCAGCAGTAGAAGCCCAGATGAAGCAGCTCCTTAGTGATTTACCATCCTGCAAGCTTGTTTTTGCAAATTCAGAATGAACCCATATCCTGTTGAATAAATTAATTTGCCACACCCATCTCTGACTAACCACCAATCAAATTACTTGATACAATGTAATGGTTCAATTCACAAACTGCTTGACAAACAGTGTAGATTCTGATCAGATGGCTTGCAATGTCATTTCATTTGTGGAGATAGGGTTTGCAATTTTCAGCAGGATGAAATGAAATCATAAAACAAAAATGTACATATAATACAGAAAATTTCTGTATTACATGTATCTAAACATTTCTAGGGTCCAACTTTAAAATGTGTCATATTCAAAACCATGTTTAAATAAATAGCGTTATAACTTAAGAACTAATATGTATATATATATATAAGTTTATGTGTATATAATAATGCTTGACAAATCTTACCGAGAACTGATAGTCTTTCCAGAATAAGCAAATACACTTGTCTGTAATTGGGTCTCCCTAGAATATATATATATAATGTGATAATTTAACATGAAGAAAAGTTTGTCTGGCAAACAGAAGTATACGAAACTATATTTATTTAGGCTGCGTCCTCTCCTGACAACTGGTTGTCAGGCATCTCCTGACAACTGGTTGTCAGGAGCATTTTTGCTGTGTAAAATGCTTTTACACAGCAAAAATGCTCCTGACAACCAGCAATATTTTTCCAATAAAAGCCTGCTATATTAGCATTTAGTTTGGTTACTTAACCCAGTATTTTAAGTTTCTTGATACACATTTAATATTTTTTGTCTTCTTTGGTAGTTTAGCATAACTACTGGATTAAAAATAAAAGAGAAAAAACATATGATACATGTATTTGCAGAATTTAATGATTCATTTATTACTGAAAATAAATACCAAATAAATATAGGGGCAATTTTACTTGAGTGCTTTGGAAAAAAACATGCCATGAATACCCTTTTAGAGAATTAGAAAATTATCAGATTATCAGCCAATACATATACATGTATCAGTCATTGTATTTCACAATTGTATCTTATACTGTAAAAGTTAATATTTGCTAATGATAATTTTCTAATTTTTTTGCCACAATAGGATACATGTACATGTATGTTGCAATATTATAGAAAAGCAGCAATTCAATGACTACCAACATCATTAACTACAATGGAGAAGTACAGATTATGATTATGATAATTGCACACTTAAGTTGCAATTACAAAAATAATAGGCCAGAATTTGATTGATTCCATTCTTGGAATTTATTCCAAAATAAAAAAAAAAATCTGAATAAAAATTACATAAATTAAGATTGTTTGAATACTATACAAGAGGGCCAACTGGCCCTTTAGCGCTCACCTGTGTACCAGAAAATCATGAGTGATGTTTAGAATACCCATCAGGACTTGAAGAAATAGATTGGGCTACATGGTGCTTCCATGCATAGCTGGAACCGAATGCAGATGGGTACTGGTAAACAGCTTAGAGGTTCTAAGCCTGCCCAGGAAAAGTGGTGCCAGTTGAACCGTCTACGCATTTAAACCCTATTGGTTTCATTGGGCAGCAGAGCTTAAGATGTCATTTCATCTCAATATAGGGCAAAAGTCCCACAAATCTGGAAGCAAAGTCTCCAAAATGACCTACACAGTGTTGACGGGGATGTTAAACCTCAAATCAATCAATAATCGGGGCCCTGTGGTTTCAGAAAAGAAGATTTTTGAAGTTGATCCATTATAAGTCTATTGGAGTTAAGGAGCCCTGGCGAATGGCCAATTCAGACTCCAGGGGCATGGTTGGCAGGATTTATGTAGGAGACCACTTGACATTGCTACATACAAAATATCTAAGCTCTGGGCCTCATGGTTTCGGAGAAGAAAATTTTTGAATTTTTTTCCAGTATAAGTCTATAGGTGCTAATGAGCCCTGGGGCATGACAAATTTTGACCCAAAGGGCATGGTTGGCATGATTTATGTGGGTGACAATTTTATGTTGCTATATACTAAATATCTAAGGTCTGTACTTCATGGTTTCAGAAAAGAAGATTTTCGAAGCTTATTTTCCATTATTCCATTATAAGTTTATTGGAGTTACGGGGTCACAAGATTTGGCCAATTTAGACCCTAGGGGCGTGATTGGCAAGATTCATGTAGGCGACCACTCGACGTTGCTACATGCTAAATACCTAAGCTCTCGGCCTTATGTTTTCAGAGAAGAAGATTTTTGAAGTTTGTTTTTCATTTTAAGTTGTACATTTCAAGTCTATGGTAGATAATGTGCCCATGGGCATGGCCAATTTTGACCCAAGGGGCATTTTGGCAGGATTTATTAAGGTGACCATTTCATGTGGCTACATACTAGAGATCTAACCTCTGGGACTTATGGTTTCAGAGGAGAAGATTTTTGAGTTTTTTTTTTTTTTTTCCATTGTAAGTCTATGGGAGCTAATGAGCCCATGGGCGTGGCCAATTTTGACCCCAAGAGCAAGGTTGGCAGGATTTATGTAGGTAACCACTTGACGTTGCTACATGCTACATATTTAAGCTCTGGGTCCTGTGGCTTCAGAGAAGAAGATTTTTTAAGTTTTTCCAATTGTAAGTCTATGGGAGCTAAAGAGCCCTGGGGTGTGGCCAATTTGGATACCAAGGGCATAATTGGCAGGATTTATGTCGGTGACCACTTGATGTTGCTACAAACCAAATATCTAAGCTCTGGGCCTTATAGTTTCATAGAAAAAGATTTTTGAAGTTTCTTCCATTGTAAGTCTATAGGAGCCGATGAGCACGGGCGTGGCCGATTTTGACCCCAGGAGCAGGGTTAGAAGGATTTATGTAGGTGACTATTTTATGTTGCTAGATACTAAATATCTACATGTAAGCTCTGTGCTTCACAGTTTCAGGGAAGAAGATTTTGAAGCTTTTTTCCATTATGAGTCTATGGGAGCTAAGGGGCCCCGGGACGTGGCCCATTTGGATCCCAGGGGCATGATCAGGATTTATGTAGGTGACCACTTGCCTTTGCTCCATGCTAAATATATAAGCTCTGGGCCCTGAGGTTTCAGAGAAGAAGATTTTTGAAGCTTTTTCCATTATGAGTTTATGGGAGCTAAGGGGCCCTGGGGTGGGGTCCCATTTGGACCCCAGGGGCATGATTGGCAGGATTTATGTAGGTGACCATTTGCTGTTGCTACATGCTAAATATCTAAGCTCTGGGCCCTGTGGTTTCAGAGAAGAAGATTTTTAAGCTTTTTTCCAATATGAGTCATGGGAGCTAAGGGGCCTCAGAGAGTGGCCCATTTGGACCCCAGGGGCATGATTGGCAGGATTTTTGTAGGTGACGACTTGCCGTTGCTACATGCTAAATATCTAAGCTCTGGGCCCTGTGGTTCGCTCTGGGCCCTGTGGTTTCAGAGAAGAAGATTTTTGAAGCTTTTTTTCCATTATGAGTCTATGGGAGCTAAGGGGGTCCCAGGGTGTGGCCCATTTGGACCCCAGGGGCATGATTGGCAGGATTTATGTAGGTGACCACTTGTCATTGCCATATACTAAATATCTAAGCTCTGGGCCCTGTGGTTTCAGAGAAGAAGATTTTTGAAGCTTTTTTCCATTATGAGTCTATGGGAGCTAAGGGTCCCGGGACATGGCCTATTTGGACCCCAGGGGTATGATTGGCAGCATTTATGTAGGTGACCACTTGCCATTGCTACATGCTAAATATCTAAGCTCTGGGCCCTGTGGTTTCAGAGAAGAAGATTTTTGAAGCTTTTTTCCATTATGAGTCTACAGGAGCTAAGGGGCCCCGGGGCGTGGCCCGTATGTACACCAGGGGCATGACTGGCAGGAATTATGTAGGTGACCACTTGCCATTGCTACATGGTAAATATCTAAGCTCTGGGTCATGTGGTTTCAGAGAAGAAGATTTTTGAAGCTTTTTTCCATTATGAGTCTACGGAACCGGTTGTCAGGAGACACTTCCATTTATTTATGCATTAGGACAGGAATACCTATATAAGCAAACAGTATTAACATTGATCTTTCTTTCTTCCTTCGAAAACAGCAATCGGTCATATCTGACCATTACTTGCAGGTGTACATTACATCATACATTCCAGATTTGCATGCATGAAAGTTTACACCGTAATCATGCAATTAAGGTTTGGATCTTTAACCTCCACATAGGATGACTCTCTGTGCACAGAGGGCTTCAAGCCAACATTCCAAACCAAATGATGGCATACTTTATGGCATCAATCCCTGCAAATGATGCCAGTGGAGCATGTTTGGACACTGAAATTTTAACATTGCTAGCATCAGATGCAAGTGCAAGTCCAATGAGCTATCATGCTCCACAGCAGACTGCTCCATATATGCACATGTAAGAAAATCAGGCCCTTCCTAGGTTATAAATATTTTCCATGCTCAACGCAACTGAGCATTAAAGTCATCATGGTAATCATTACGAAAACATGCCTATACAAATACATTGTAACCTTTATCGCCAAAAAAATGAAAATTTCAAGATGAAAAATTGTGATATTTTACTTATTTCCGCTCAAAATATAGATTGTGGGTACTCATTAGATCCGCCTCATCAAAGCCACAATCAATATTTTAGAGCAGAAATAAGGAAAATAAGGTTTACCCCGGAAACCCCAGTTTTACTATATAAAAGTGGGGTTTGAGGGGATCAAAATTATATAGGCGTGTTTTCGTGATGTGAATATTAGCAAAGTTTTTTTTTAAATATTTAAGTGTAGCACAAACTAAAACAGTAGCACAGTCCATCTTACATACCCTAACCAAAGCCCCAGATAAGAGAGGGTATCCAAATATTATTTTTCTTATTTCTGCACAAAAATGTATGTTGTGGGTACTCATTAGAAGCACCTTGGCAAGGTGCTATTAACCCATTTTGAACCGGAAACCCCAAAACGGGTACCCTGGCAAACAATGTAGGCCCAGATCAGACATTCTGCGGCGACTGATCAGGGCCTACACTGTTTCCAAAGAGTTCAGCCATTTTCCAAGTACATTTTGAAGAAAACAACCTGACACCCCTAAATTTTAAAATTGACTCCTGCCATATATAAGGAGGAAGATTCCATTTGGTACAAAAAGGGTTAATGAGTGTCAACAACAAATGTTTTCATGCAGAGATAAGAAAAATATCAGTACTTTTCAGATGAAAAAAGCACTTTGTTTAAGTAGATGGTTTATATCCCTGTCAACACTAATTAGGTCATTATAGAGACATTACTTCCGATTTTGTGGGACTTTTATCTGACACTGTGATGAAATGACATTGCAAGCCTTCCACCAAAAGAAACTGCCAGGGTTTATGGAGTGATCCGACTAGCATCACTTTTCCTGGGCAGGTTTAGACCCAGGCAGTTTACCAGTACTCAAGTTTGGTCGGTTTCAGCTCTGTGCTGAAGCACCATGCAGCCCAATCTGTATCTCCAAGCCCCGATGGGCGGGGAAAAAAAAAGCACACCTTATCTTGAGCTATTCGTACCACAGACATTTACTGGGTGGAGCAGTCCAAAGGACAGCTGCTTGATTTGTGCACCAGAATTATTGTGAGAGAACTTCGGGATGCATATCTCACATGGTCTGGAAACTTGGTTGGCCTTCATTTGTGGAAATACAAATGCAGCTATTAATCCAGGGCCCATACCGAGTACAAATTACCAACACACAAGAGAGAGACACCTTACATGTATTCGCCGCCGTCCATAGGGGCTTGGAGAAATATATGGGCTGCACGATGCTTCCACGCAGAGCTGATACCGACCGCACAGTAGTACTGGTAATCTGCTTAGGTCTAAGCCTGCCCAGGAAAACTGCTGCGAGTCGGCCTGTCCATGCACATAAACTCTATTGGTTTTATTGGGCAGCAGGTATTGAGATGTCATTTCATCTCAATGTCGGGTAAAAGTCCCACAAAATTGGAAGCAACGTCTCCAAAATGACCTAAATAGTGTTGACGGGGATGTTAAACCTCAAATCAAACAAAAACCTTACATGTATACATGAAGATATGTGTATCAACCAACATCACTTCAGCAAGTCTACAAACACTCATTCTATCCAAGGGCTGTACAGGGATGGAACAGACTGCCAGCTACATCAACACTCAGACAGCCCAGGACTTGAATCCACAGCTGCTATCAGAGACACCGATACAGCTGCCTTAATTGCTTTTCTAAAAAAATCTAAATCTAAATATACTCAAACATCCTCTTTTGAGTATTATGTGGAGGTGCATCCAAAGCAGAGAAAAAGTGATGGTTAGTAAATGAATGGGTCATTGAAGAAAGAACTAGAAAAAGTGTCCATAGGACACGGATGCACCCGCTAAATGCCATTCATGAAACGGTTTACTATATGGAACTAAATCAAGGGCAGATAATTCAAAAACCAAAAATGCAAGAGTTGTCTTCCTTGTTCATGACACATCATCTCAGTGTGATGAATGCACCGGTGAAGTTTTATGAATATATTCCATACGGTTTAGGAGTTATGGCCGGGACACAGTTTACTATATGGTACTAAGTCAAGGGCAGTTAATTCAAAAACCAAAAATGCAAGAGTTGTCTTCCTTGTTCATGACACATTGTCTCAGTGTGATGAATGCACCTGTGGAGTTTCATGAATATATTCCTTACAGTTTAGGAGTTATGGCCCGGACACGGTTTACTATATGGTACTAAGTCAAGGGCAGATAATTCAAAAACCAAAAATGCAAGAGTTGTCTTCCTTGTTCATGACACATTGTCTCAGTGTGATGAATGCACCTGTGGAGTTTCATGAATATATTCCTTAAGGTTTAGGAGTTATGGCCCGGACATGGTTTACTATATGGTACTAAGTCAAGGGCAGATAATTCAAAAACCAAAAATGCAAGAGTTGTCTTCCTTGTTCATGACACATCGTCTCAGTGTGATAAATGCACCTGTGGAGTTTCATGAATATATTCCATACAGTTTAGGAGTTATGGCCCGGACACGGTTTACTATATGGTACTAAGTCAAGGGCAGATAATTCAAAAACCAAAAATGCAAGAGATGTCTTCCTTGTTCATGACACATCGTCTCAGTATGATGAATGCACCTATGAAGTTTCATGAATATATTCCATACGGTTTAGGAGTTATGGCCCGGACACGGTTTACTATATGGTACTAAGTCAAGGGCAGATAATTCAAAAACCAAAAATGCAAGAGTTGTCATCCTTATTCATGACACATCGTCTCAGTGTGATGAATGCACCTGTGAAGTTTCATGAATATATTCCATACAGTTTAGGAGTTATGGCCCGGACACGGTTTACTATATGGTAGTAAGTCAAGGGCAGGTAATTCAAAAACCAGAAATACAAGAGTTGTCTTCCTTGTTCATGACACATCGTCTCAGTGTGATGAATGCACCTGTGAAATTTCATGAATATATTCCATACGGTTTAGGAGTTATGGCCCGGACACGGTTTACTATATGGTACTAAGTCAAGGGCAGATAATTCAAAAACCAAAAATGCAAGAGTTGTCTTTCTTCTTCATGACACATCGTCTCAGTGTGATGAATGCACCTGTGAAGTTTCATGAATATATTCCATACGCTTTAGGAGTTATGGCCCGGACACGGTTTACTATATGGTACTAAGTCAAGGGCAGATAATTCAAAAACCAAAAATGCAAGAGTTGTCTTCCTTCTTCATGACACATCGTCTTAGTGTGATGAATGCCCCTGTGAAGTTTCATGAATATATTCCATACGGTTTAGGAGTTATGGCCCGGACACGATGTCGGGACGGACGAACGAACGGACGGGGGTAAATCTTAATGCCCTTCCGCTATTCTCTGAATAAGTGGGGGCATAAAAATAAGAGAGTTGAGATAAAACAGCCCATCTTCATGTACATAGAGGTTTTTAATTGCTTTTGATTTAAATTATTGAACAGGAATAGGATGGATGTCCCATCCCTCTTACAGGTCAGCTATATCAGTCTATGAAGACACCTGTACTTTTTCCAGAAGCTGAAGAAGGCAGTCACCCACTCTGACCACAAGGCCATGCATAGATAGGAGAAATTGAACTAAAAAGTTTATTATTTACCTTTCTTTATTCCAATTTTGCCCCCAGGAGGGGGCAGAGACAGTGTATACTAAATATACTCCAGGCAGGATGAAAGCCTACACAGTAATCATTTACATGTAATTACAGTAGGGATCTTTAACCTGCACAGATCTCCCTGCACAGGGGTGCCTCCAGTTATTGTCCCGATCGGAAGGAATGTGCACTTTGTGGCATTCATGTCTGCAAATGATGCCAAGAGCTTGTTCTGATAACAAAACTATTATCTTTTTTTTTCTTTTTTTTTTCTCCTATTACTGCTACTCGCTCACATCTGAGCATTACGAGCAGGATTTCCTGGGTGGTAACCAGTACTTTTTTATTATTTTATTTTTTAAGCAATGTGGATGAAGTGCCTTGCTCAAGGACACAACACTTTGATCAGCGTGAGGGTCGAACCCGCAACCTCTCGATCACAAATTCGATGCGCAACCACTGCACCAAAGCGCTCCATGAATTTATCTATTTATCTTCGAATACTGCCTACGCCCTTGCTGGCATTTTTGGCAAGTGTATATACACTCAAGATTTGCAGGATGGAAGCCTATAGATACAGTAACCATGTTGTTATGGTCGGGATCTTTAACCTGTGCAGGGGATGGTTCACACTGCACAGGGGATCTCCATTTATTAAATGTCCTGATGTGAAGGACAGTGCAATTTATGGCATTCATCCAACTGAGGTAATGGCCAAGTATGACCGACTCAATATGTGAAGATAGATAGATACATGATACATCCCTGCAAATGATGCCAGTGGAGCGTGTTCGTAATCAGAATTGTTTTCTGGTGACATGTCCTTAGATGTTTTCTGGTGACATGTCCTTAGACAATCCTTCTATCTATCTATCTATCTATCTTCTTATACTGAGTCGGTCATATCTGGCCATTACCTCAGTTGATTGGGTGGCTAAATTTAGCTGAAAAAAAAGAAAAAAAAAAAAAAAAAAAAAAAAAGAGAGGCACTGGATGCGTCCTTAAAACTATTTACAATCTGCATAACAGAGGTATCCTAAAACGCATACCTCTGAGACCCAATCTTACACTGTGCGGGCTTTGAACTCTTCTGCGGACTTGGCATTCACCGCAGAGGAGGGAAGACTATTCCATTGGGGAATAGTTCTAGGAAAGAACGAGTTCTTCAGGGCATCACTATAGGACTGGTATCTACGATATTGTGAGTCGTTTAATTTTGATGCCCTTGTTTGGGTCGACAGTGTTACAGGGGTCAAGTACCTATCTTTATCAATAGACACTGAATCAGAGTGTATCTTGTAGAAGAAGGTTAAAGAGGAAGGACACCAAAATTCTATCACCACTGCCGGGGATCAAACCCAAGACCTCTAGCTTCAGGGGCAAGTGCACTAACCACTGAATTATCATGCTCCTGACTCTGCCGGGGATCAAACCGGTGGCCTCTAGTATTAGTGGCAAGTGCAATTTCTAATGAGCTATCATGTTCCTTAAAATGCATCTTATCATGAAAATCAGCAAGTCGAAAGACTAAAGAGAGAGAATCGCCACAGGTATGCTGCGATTGGACCCTGGTCATTTACTAAGAAGAAGAAGACTCCTGTTCATGTGACTGAATTATCCTACTTTCACTTCAATAATTGTTCATACCCTCGGATCACCCCTAACTTTGTAGGAACTTTTCGAAAAACAGTCTAGAAGATCGTGAATTTCTTCGGCCCTGACAGAATCTTCAGAATGTCTGCTCATTGTCTGCACATTCAAGTCCCTAAAAATTTTAGAGAAAAATGGAGAAACAAGAGAAAATCAGAAACGCCTCATTGTCACTCGCTGCAGTTCCGTCAACAGTGTAGAGCAAGCGGTACGTTTACTAACCGGAATGGACCGGAATGGACCCAATAACCGGAACGGACCTGGAATAACCGGAATGGACCTTTAAAATCATTATTTTGCCCAATTATCTCATGAATATACTGATATATGAGGTAGTAGGGAAATTAAGAGTGAGAGGAGCAATTTTGGATGAAAGATTCTGTATTATACTCACTCAAAGGCCTTTAAAAATTTAGCCTAGATTAAACCAGGCGTTTGTAAATAGGACCAACGAATATGATATGAAGCGTGTACCGTTTCTCGATGTTGAGAAGCCCGGCTGGGTAGGGACGGTCATATCTTATTCGCTTAGTAAAAGCTCATAAAATTTCAATCAGTTATCAAATACTCATTAGTGCTATACTGAAATTCTTATTTATCCTTAATTTTAAAGATAGATCTCTCCAAAAAGTGCCGAACATTACATTACCGTCAGTCCTCTAATACCATTGTTTCCTGTCTGTGTTGCGCTTTTGATGTGCTACTATGTAAAATGTGCTATATTTATAATATAGTTTGTTTCATCGCCATTTGCTCAAACCAATAATCTTTCACCGAGTCTCACTTGGCATTTTAGCTTAGTGTGTAATAGCTTACCCATCAATATAAGAGTGCCATACAGTGTATGTTTGAGTTTTGAGTACCACTAACAATTAATAGTTGAGGTCATATGGAGATGGGACTTTATTCTTACACAATACCATAAATTGTGGGTACTCGTTAGATTTGTAGATGAAATGACTTCTCAAGCCCTGTCGCCCAATGAAACCAATGGGGTTTATAAGCCCATATATTTCTTCAAGCCCCGATGGGCTCGTTAGAACCACCAATGTGGGGACCGGTTCTAACGATCACCCACAATCTGTTTGGTTTATGAGACGAGTAGCTTTGCCAATACACCACACGGGCTTCTTAATTAAATGTAAATATGTTCTTATTAAAAACCTGTAGATTACACTCTATATGACTTCTCAAGACTTTCGGATGAGTCTTTAAACCGAGGTCCCGTCTCCGTATGACCTTAGCTGTTGGTGAGACGTAAAGCTAAAACACTGATTCAGTCATTACACTTTTGATTGAGAAAAGTGTGGTTCACAGTAGTATACATTATTTCTGTGTTCTTGAAAAAAAATACAGATTGTGGGCACTCGTTATAATCTCCAATGTGGGGGCGGTTCTAACGAGCATCCACAGTCTGTTTGGTTTATGAGACGAGTAGCCTTGCCAATACACCACAGAGGCTTCTTAATGTACATATGTTTTTATGTTCTTATTATAGACCTGTAAATTCCACTTTATATGAGTTCTCAAGAGTTTCAGAGGAGTAGTTAAACCGAGGTCCCGTCTCCATATGACCTTAGCTGTTGGTGAGACGTAAAGCTGAAACTCTCATTAACTCATTAAACTTTAGAATGAGAACCATGTGTGGTTAACATTGATATGCATTTCTATGTTCTTGAAAAAAAAAAAAGATTGTGGGCACTCGTTAGAATCGTCAATGTGGGGGGCGGTTCTAACGAGCATCTAGAACTTGTTTGATTTATGAGACGAGTAGCGTTACCAATACAACACCGTGTCTTTTAAAAAAATGTAAATATGTTTGTATGTTCTTAGTAAAACCATTAAATTATATCAGTAAAAGTTGCAATGTACAATTGTGACAACTGTGCAAACCAATTATAAACATAGATTACTATATATTTCGTTTTTGGTCATTTGCCTTCCATACAAATACCCACCCAGCAGGCACATGACTTAATTGTGACGTCACATCAACGTCGGCCCAACCTCGTGACCTTTGCAACGTCACATCAACATCGGTGCAACGTCATGATGTTGATTTGACGTTGCCAGAGCGACGTGTGTCTGCTGGACATGATACGAATACCTTGGATCCAAGAAATACTTGAATAGGTGAACACTGTAATTTCCACTTGATATAGAGATAAGTAGGGTTTACAATGGTATATATTAATGTCTGAATTCGGACACAAAAAAAACATAGATTGTGGATACTTGTTAGAACCGCATCTCCAGACAGTTCTAACGAGCAGCCACTATCTGTTTTGGTGCAAAAAAAATGGAGAAAAAGAAATCAATTATTTGGCTGATGGGCCAATAAGAGGTACCATTATATCACACAGATATTTTAAAGAGAATTCCGTCAATAGCGTTGCCGTCCAACATCTTCAGTGATGCTGGACAGTGGTACTGCAGGACATATTTTTTCTGTCTAGTCCCCAAACAATGAAAGAATCTTTTTCTTGCATACACTCTCCTGGATTCTGGAAGTCATTTAGATTGTAGGCATGTAAGATTACTCAATTTTTATCTGGCCAGGACTAGGCCAAGACTATTCCAGGGTAAAATCCAGTATTTCCTAAAGCGGCTAGCATACTTCTAAAACTCAACCTACACTTAACATCAGAATACATATGACCAAAGACATATAATTCTCTAACTTATGACTAAAATAAAGGTCCGTTCCGGTTATTCCAGGTCCGTTCCGGTTATTGGGTCCATTCCGGTCCATTCCGGTTAGTAAACGTACCCTAGAGCAAGCGTTATTTATAAAATCAGATTCGATTGGCTCTGCTAAGATGAACTGGCTATTTTCCCCCAATCAAACATTTCGTTACTTATCGAACCGGTGTTGTTGACAAATATTCCAGCACGTGTGCAGCTGTCAAAAAAGGTGAAAGAAAGTTTAGTCCAGGGTCAGAGCAATCGAAACAGAATCAAATTATGAGATATAGTCTAAAACTTCAAGCGATTAAAACTGTAGTTTGTGGAATATCTGGAGGCGTTGACAGTGCAGTTTCTGCACTTTTATTGAAAAGGAAAGGTGTGTTTTTACATAAGAAAATTTATCCGGGGTAAATTTTAATTCATATGTTAGTCTTCATGGCTTTAAAATCACCCTTTTAAGCTTCATCAAAAAGGTGAAGACTTGCACAAGAACCTTCATTTACCATGTTGTTAATTCATGATCATGTTATTGTACCCTCTGTGTAATGAACAGCCCTTATAAATAGTGGGGTTTACAGGGGACAGGGATATACATTATTTTTGGGTGCGTAAACTTACCGGAACAGACCTAATTACTGGAACGGACCTAATTACTGGAACAAAACAATTTCATCCCAGTTTCCACCCTGTCTTTAGGATATTTATATAACGATCGTGCATCAGCTGACCTTCCTGCTGAGCCATTCCTGATTATTGTTGCTGTTGTCTATCTATAATTTTAAAAGCATTTTATCGCTGCTTATAAACTCAATGTGCTTTATCTAGTATCTATCTATCTATCTACTGATACTGCGTCGGTCACATTTGACCATTACCGCAGGTGTACATTACATACACTCCAGGTTTTGCAGGATGAAAGCCTACACAATAATCATGTAATTACGGTAGGGTTCTTTAACCTGCACAGGGGATGGTTCTCCTTGCACAGGAGGCCTCCAGTTAACGTCCTGATCCGAAGGACAGTGCACTTTTATGATGAATCCCTGAGAATGATGCCAATGGAGTGTGTTCGGACACCGAAATTTTATCATCGCTGCCGGTGATCGATTCCGGGACCTCTAGCATCAGAGGCAAGTGCACTAACCACTGAGCTTTCACGCTTTAATTGTGCATTTCACATGGTACTAAACTCAATCATGCTGCTATATGTGTGCAAGCGTAAATATGTTACAATTCAAAATCTTTTTGTGCTCTTGATGAACTCAATCAGTGCAGTCATAATCTCCTGTCCTTGTTTATCTATGTCTTTCACCATGCCTGTTAACACTTTCAAGTTAATGTCGGTTATCAATCCTATATCTTCCCCACTTAGAATCTCTTCAACTCTGTGCTCTGAAATAGCCCTTTCTGTGGTAAATCTCTGACAACAGAACATATAATGATCTACATTCTCTTTCATGTTGCACACCTCATATAAACTTGACAAAGCTGTCTTAATTTTGGCCTGGTGATCATTTAATATTGAGTGCCCACTGAGTAGCTGATTCACTGCAGAGAATCACCATTTCATTTCCTTTTTCCTGAAATATTTTCTGCAATATGAGCACTTGTACCTTCATTCCCACCTCTCCTTACCCTGTACTTGTATTTTACACTCCCGTACTGCTTCTTTCTTGTCCAAGATTGATTTTACGTTCATTGTTTTTAATCATTTCTGATGTTGCTGCCTTTGCTTGTTGATCTGCCGACTCATTACCCTCAATATCTTTGTGCCCAGGCACCCAATGAACTTTAATAGTGTTCTCCATATATTCCTTACCTTTGCTAAGCTCCTTGATACTAAGGACTGTGTCAAACTTGTTTGTTGGTATTTCACCACTGAATGCAGTTTTAATTGCTGGTTGACACTCAGTCAGAATATGAACCACTCTGCCTTTGAAATCCTGATTCTGCTAACTGGTAGAACCAGAGGACATGACTCCCCCTTTCTCCAAATCCAGACCTCCTGCACGGGATATCAGTACAGCTTCTTCCCAAGAATGATCATCCTCTGGAACCAGTCAACTGTAAGCCAGTCAACACTGGAAGCCTTCAAGAGATAGCTGGCCGCCTCCATCAACTGAATGCCACATACTGTTTTTAAACTTTTAACAGTACTCATGAGTGGTCAGTTTCAGCTCTGCATGGAAGCAACATGCAGCCAAATCTATTTCTCCAAGCCCTGATGGTCAGAAACAAGAAGGAGGTGTAAATGGTCAAAATAACGCACATCATCAATCTTAACATTTAAATTACAAATAAGCCCCAAGCCCATAGGGGCTTGAAGAAATATATGGGCTGCATGATTCTTCCACCCAGAGCTA
This sequence comes from Lucinisca nassula, assembly GCA_963580285.1. Taxonomy (NCBI): domain Eukaryota; kingdom Metazoa; phylum Mollusca; class Bivalvia; order Lucinida; family Lucinidae; genus Lucinisca; species Lucinisca nassula. The sequence continues at coordinate 74,749,984 of OY757016.1, forward strand.
AATCCGACCCGCACATGAGTACTGGTAAACTGCTTAAAGGATCTAAGCCTGCTCAGGCAAAGCGGTACGAGTCGGACCGTCCATGCATATAAACCCTATTGGTTTCATTGGGCGACAGGGCTTGAGATGTCATTTCATCTCAATGTCGGGTGAAAGTCCCACAAAATTGGAAGCAGCGTCTCCAAAATGACCTTTGCAGTGTTGATGGGGACGTTAAACCTCAAACAAAACAAAATAAATACATGAATGGAGTAGAGATCTGAAGAAAAAAAAGAAAGAAAGAAATGACCACTGTCATTGCCATAACATGGCTATTGGCTTTTCAGATGTGATATGTTTCTTATTCTTCTCCAAACATAGATTGTCGGTGCTCGTTAGGAAAAACCAAATGAGGAGATTCTAAGTGCGTATCCACAATCTATGATTAAGAGTAGATCTAAGAAAAAGTGTATGTCCTATTTCTAATTTCTTATTAATTTTACCAGTTTAATTTATTGTTATTGTGATTAATCACATCTAAAATAATCTTAAGTAATACTGTATCACCATGGTCATACTGCAATGTAACAATGTTTAAGTTTCTACATAATATATTGCACAAGGCAATCAAAAGACTTTAAGTCAGCCTCGAAAGCGCAGTGGTTAAGGCCTTCAACTCATGATTGAGAGGTTGTGCGTTCGAATCTGGCACCCCGTATCAAGATGTGTCCTTGGGCAAGACAGATAATGACACTGCCTCACTCCACCCAGATATAAATGGGTAGCAGTGGTGTAATAGACACTGCCTCTCTCTCTTGCGCCCGTGAAAACATCCGGAATGAGTGTTTGAGAGCGATTAAATAAGCTTGCAGCTTCAATTGCAATCGAACTAAAATAAAGTAGTATAAACTTAAAGACTTTAAAATGGTATTTATTTGATGATAAGCTCAATATGCAGGAGAAAAACACAATAACAACAACAACAAAAAAGCTTAAAATGGGAAAAATTGGTCTGTTCCGGTAATAAGGTCCATTCTGGTAAATTTACGCACCGGTTATTTTCCTTATTTCTGCTCAAAACATACATTGTGGATCTCATTAGAACCACCTTAATCAGGTGGTTTAAATGAGCACCCACAATCTATGTTTGGACTGCAAATAAGAAAAATACCAAAAAAGAACTCATATGAAAAATGCTAGATCTAATTCTAGGCTATAAAAGACTCTATTTTATCATATGATGTCGCGTCTGAGAGTGTAATAACGCCATGTAATATTTTGATAATCCACTAGTTGATTAAATATGCAAATAAGCTAGATATGTCCCGTAACGTTACATGTACGACGTCCTTAACAACGTCGCGTTTACTAATGGCGGAATATTGATATTTTTGTAAACAATCGAGAATAAAATGCATTTTAAATGTCATATGATAAATAGAATCTTGCATTTGTGCTCATGTATTATTGAATTTATTAAACGAGTTGAGGAAAAGGGATAAAATGCTCGGCAAAGCCTCGCATTTTATCCCTTTTCCTCAACTCGTTTAATAAATTCAATAATACATGAACACTCATGTAAGATCCTCTATTTAGTGCATGGGAGTGTTTTTGTAATGGTAAAGAACTTAAGAACAGACTGAACAATTGGCACAGGCCAAGTCATTCACCATGCCAAACACATTACGAAAAAACACCTATACCAATACATTGTAACCTTTATCGCCGAAAAAATGAAAATTTTAAGATGAAAAAGTGTGATATTTTTCTTATTCTGCTCAAAATATAGATTGTGGGTACTTGTTAGAACCGCCTCGATGAGGTGGTTCTAACGAGTACCCACACTATATATCTTAGAGCAGAAACCCTACAAACCCCAGTTTTACTATATAAAAGTGGAGTTTGAGGGGGTCAAAATTATATAGGCATGTATTCGTGATGATAAATCATCAAGAAGCACCTTTACAAGCTTAGAGGCTTATACAGCTTACAGGTGTCTAGCATCATGATGGTGAATTTCAGGACCTGTTGCAGTACAGGAATACACCACAACCTCTTTATCACTCCCTCTTTATAACACTGTTGCTGGTGTCCAAAGTACACATGTAGAAACCTTGTTAATTAAGTACAGTGGAACTTCAATGGCTCAAACACCTTAGGGACCATGAAAATTTGTTTGAGATAGGGGTAGTTTGAGCCAGTGAGGGTTTGTCATAATGTCAGATCAGGCAGCCATCTGATCAGGATCTACATTTTTTGTCATTCTGTTTTCGAATTTGAATGAATACATTGTATCAGGTAATTTGGTTGAGTGACACTCAGAAATAAGTGTGGCAAGATGTATAAGCAGACTGTATAGATTCTGATAAGATGGCTCATCTTAACATGGGTATCTATGGCAGTCTATAGGGTTGAAATGGTTAGGTTTGTGCAATGATAGGACTACATGTTCAAATTGCAGGTTATGAAGTTGTTGGGTTATTTATGAAGAACTGGGATTCGGCCAATGAAAAAGGAGAGTGCCAAGCAGATAAAGACAGAGAGGATGCCGAGTTGGTTTGTGAGCATATTGGTATACCGCTACATGAGGTGAACTTTGTGAAAGAGTACTGGAATGAAGTCTTTACGTAAGTGTTCAACCATTTACAGCTTAATGGAATATAACTATGTATAGCAGGAGTCCATTTCCAAATTTAGGGGTGTCGGGTTGAGCCACTGATAGAAATTTATTCAGAAAAAAAGTTGAGCTTTTGGAAAACAATGAAAGTTCTCATCAGACACAGCATTCTGCGACATCTGATCTGGGCATGCAGCCCTGCACTGTTTGCATCAAGAAAACATGCCTATGTAATTTTATATAGTAAAACTAAGGTTTACAAGGGTAAACTTTATTTTTCTTATTTCTGCTCAAAATACAGATTGTGGGTACTTGTTAGAACCGCCTCAATGAGACAGTTCAAACATGTACCCACAATCAATACCTTAAGCAGAAATAGGAAAAATATCAATTTTTCATCTGGAAATTGTCATTTTTTTATTATTTTTTTTTTTGTGTGTGGTAAAATTTAAATTGAATTAAAATAGACATATTTTTGTAATGCCTGTGTATGTGGTCTGTTTTTAAAAAAGGTTAATGAGGATCAATTCAATGTTCCAGAAGGCAATCCTGTCAAAACAAAGTTTGTCTCCCTTATCAATGTGGGTCTACTCTTAAAGGAAAGAATTTACTCTAGTTTTCACTTACCTCTATGATTGTCACATGGCAAGTGAAGTATTCCTAGGGGACTGTACATTATTCTAGTTTTCACTTACCTCTATGATTGTCTCATGACAAGTGAAGTATTTCTAGAGGACTGTACATTACTCTAGTTTTCACTTACCTCTATGATTGGCACATGGCAAGTGAAATGTTTCTAGAGGACTGTACATTACTCTAGTTTTCACTAACCTCTGTGATTGGCACATGGTAAGTGAAGTATTCCTATAGGACTGTACATTATTCTTGTTTTCACAACCCTCTATGACTGGCTCATTGCAAGTGGAGTATTCCTAGAGGACTGTACATTACTCTGGTTTTCACTTACCTTTGTGATTGGCTCATTGCAAGTGAAGTATTCCTAGAGGACTGTACTTTACTCTAGTTGTCACTTACCGGTATGATTGCTCATTGCAAGTGAAGTATTCCTAGAGGATTGTACATTACTCTGGTCTTCACTTACCTCTGTGATTGTCGCATGGCAAGTGAAGTACATGTATTCCTAGAGGACTGTACTGTACTCTAGTTGTCACTTACCTCTATGATTGCTCATTGCAAGTGAAGTATTCCAAGAGGATTGTACATTACTCTGGTTTCCACTTACCCCTATGATTGTCTCTTGGCAAGTGAAGTATTCCTAGAGGACCGTACATTACTCTGGTTTTCACTTACTTCTGTGATTCGCTCATGGCAAGTGAAGTATTCCTAGAGGATTGTACATTACTCTGGTTTTCTCTTACCCGTGCTTCTGTGATTGGCTCATGGCAAGTGAAGTATTCCTAGAGGGCTGTACATTACTCTCTTTGTCACTTACTTCTATGATTGTCTCATGGCAAGTGAAGTATTCCTAGAGGACTGTACATTAATCTGGTTTTCACTAACCTCTGTGATTGTCTCATGGCAAGTGAAGTATTCCTAGAGGACTGTACATTACTATGTTTTTCACTTATCTCTATGATTGGCTCATTGCAAGTGAAGTATTCCTAGAGGACTGTACATTACTCTGGGTTTCACATACCTCTATGACTGGCTGATGGCAAGTGAAGTATTCCTAGAGGACTATACATTACTCTGATTTTCACTGACCTCTGTGATTGGCTCATGGCATTGAAGTATTTCTAGAGGACAGTACATTACTCTGGTTTTCGCTTACTTCTGTGATTGGTACATGGCAAGTGGAGTATTCCTAGAGGACTGCACCTTACTATAGTTGTCCCTTACCTCTGTGTCTGTCTCATGGCAATTGAGGACTGTATATTACTCTAGTTGTCATTTACTTCCATGATTGGCTCATGGCAAGTGAAGTATTCCTAGAGGACTGTACATTACTCTGGTTTTCACTTACCTATATGATTGGCTCATGGCAAGTGAACTTAGTGAAGCATTTCTAGAGGGCTGTACTTTACTCCGGTTTTCACTTACCTCTGTGATTGTCTCATGGCAAGTGAAGTATTTCTAGAGGACTGTACATTACTGTATGACAGTACATTATTCTGGTTTTCACTTACATCTGTGATTGGCTCATGGCAAGTGAAGTATTCCGAGAGGACTGTACATTACTGGGGTTTTCACTTACCTCTATGATTGTCTCATGGCAAGTGCAGTATTCATGGAGGACTGTACATTACTCTAGTTGTCACTTGCCTCTATGATTGGCTCATGGCAAGTGAAGTATTCCTAGAGGACTGTACATTACTCTGGTTTTCACTTACCTCTATGATTGGCACATGGCAAGTGAAGTATTCCTAGAAGACTGTACATTACTCTGGTTTTCACTTACCTCTATGATTGGCACATGGCAAGTGAAGTATTTCTAGAGGACTGTACATTACTCTAGTTTTCACTTACCACTGTGATTGGCTCATTGCAAGTGAAGTATTCCTAGAGGACTGTACATTACTCTAGTTTTTACTTAACTCTATGATTGGCTCATTGCAAGTGAAATATTCCAAGAGGACTGTACATTACTGTGGTTTTCACTTACCTCTATGATTGTCTCATGACAAGTGCAGTATTCATAGAGGACTGTACATTACTCTAGTTGTCACTTGCCTCTATGATTGGCTTATGACAAGTGAAGTATTCCTAGAGGACTGTACATTACCGGTACTATGGTTTTCACTTACCTCTATGACTGGCTCATTGCAAGTGAAAACCTCCTAGAGGTTTGTACATTAATCTGGTTTTCACTTACATCTGACTTGCTCATTGCAAATGAAAAAATTCCAGAGGACTGTTCATTACTTTGGTTTTTACTTACCACTATGATTGGCCCATTGTAAGTGAAAAATTACCAAAGGGCTGTACATTACTTAGCTTTTCACTTTCCTCTATGACTGGCTTATTGCAAGTGAAAACCTCATTCTGGAGAACTGTTCATTACTCTGGTTTTCACTTACATCTCTGACTTGCTTATTGCTTAATTAACTGATTAAATTCCATTAAGGCAACACTATATTCAGGTTTTAATAATGAATGGGCCTAGTACACAGGTGGTCTTTGTTCACAGAGTCTGTTTGGATGAGGGGAATCAAAAGTTGTCTTTATAGACAGGTGGTCTTTGTTCACAGGTGGTCTTTAACACAGGTTTAACTGTACTGTAGTTTTCACTTACCACAATGATTGGCTCATTGCAATAGGACTGTACATGACAGGTCGTCTTCATTCACAGAGTCTGTTTGAATGGGAGGAATCGAAAGTGGTCTTTGTAGGCAGGTGGTCTTTGTTCACAGCTGGTCTTTAACACAGGTTTAACTGTCGTCTGGTTTTCACTTATCAAAATAATTTGCTCATTGCTGCTGCATATTGCAAGTGAAAAATTCCCAGAGGACTGTACATAATACTCTGCTTATCACTTACCTCTATGACCGGCTCATTGCAAGTAAAGTGATTTTGTTTGTTTGATTTGAGGTTTAACGTACCCCGTCAACACTGTAAAGGTCATGTTGGAGACATTGCTTCCAATTTTGTGGGACTTTTACTCGACATTGAGATAAAATGACATCTCAAGCCCTGCCGTCCAATGAAACCAATAGTGTTTATAAGCATGGACAGGCCGACTCGCACGGCTTTGCCTGGGCAGGCTTAGGTCCTCTTAGCAGTTTACCTGTACTCGTTTACGGATCCTTGTCAGCTCTGTGTGGAAGCATCATGCAGCCCATCTATTTCTTCAAGCCCTGATGGGCGGGGGCGGTCAAGTTAAGTGTTCCCAGAGGACTATACATTATGATAACACTCATTTCTTCGCATATGAAGTGGTGATTTCAAGAGTATTTGAGCCCCGCCAAGCGAATTTGTGTCTTCGAGCATTCCGTCTTGACAAATTTTAACTGCGCATGCCCAGCCATTCAGAGGGGCCAGGGATATGGCTTTCTGTCTGAAGGTTCATCTTGATTCACTGCTTGTATGAGCGAGCAGCGAAGGTTCTGGCGAGACTGCGCGGATGCACAGGCTCGCCTGAACCTTCGCTGCTCGCATAGGCAATAAGTACCAAAATCGCTTGACGGGGCCCATTTCATGAACATTATGAAAAGCATGCAATTTACATAAAAAAAATAGTTTTTCGTCGAACTTACTTGTATACATCTCACTTACATCAGACTTGCTCATTGCAAGTGAAAAATTCTAAGAGGACTGTACATTGCTCTGGTTTTCATTTTCCACAATGATTGGCTCATCGTAAGTGAAAAATTGCATTAGTCTGTTCTAACTAGCACCCACAACCTATGTTTTGAGCATTTATAAGAAAAATATCACAGATTTTCTTCAGAAAAGTAACCATTTGGGAGATGTGAAAAATGCACTTTATCATATGACTTCGCGTCTGAGAGTGTAATAACGCCATGTAATATTTTCGATAATCCACTAGTGGATTAAATATGCAAATTAGCTAGATACGTCCCGTAACGTTACATGTACGACGTCCTTAACGATGTCGCGTTTACTAACGGCGGAATATTGACATTTTTGTAAACAATCGTGAATTAAATGCGTTTTAAATGTCATATGATAAATAGAATCTTGCATTCGTGCTGATGTATTATTGAATTTATCAAACTCGTTGAAGAAAAGAGATAAAATGCTCGGCAAAGCCTCGCATTTTATCCCTTTTCCTCAACTCGTTTAATAAATTCAATAATACATGAGAACTCATGTAAGATCCTCTATGTGTTGCACATTTGTGTTATCATAATGTTTCTTTTTCAGTTCATTTATCAAAGATCTACAGAGAGGCTGGACACCAAACCCTGATGTTCTGTGTAATAAGTACATCAAATTTGATGCCCTACACAATCATGCTATAAATAAACTGGGAGCTGATGCCATAGCCACAGGACATTATGCCAGAACTAGTGTTGGAGAGGCTATGGACTTAGTAGATGAAACAAAAGGTAATATACTGTCAACCCCATTTAAACTGACATTTGTTATAATGGCAAAACTCGTTATAACGACAATTTCAATGAAATTAATTCTTAGCTTAAGGCTTAGCCTTGATTCCGGGTGAAGTGGGCTTCCCTCGGGTTGGAAATACACAAATCGAATTCATAGTCATGAAAGATTATTGCAATTTAATACTCCAAGAAACAAATGTTATAGATATTTGTTAGAATCAACTTGCTGAGGCAATTCTAACAAATGTCTATAACATTTGTTTCTTGGAGTAATAATGTGGAAAAGACCTTTTATAACCTATCATACTAGTACTCCTAACTGGGGTTCTTTATAATGGCAAATTCATTATGACAGCACAATAATAGGGAACAATTACTGTCGTTATAACGCGGGTCCTCTGTAACTGAGAACACGTGACTTTCTTTCTCTCAAACACTGAGGCCTAAAATAAAATTCTGTTTGTTTGTCCTTTTCCACCCTGCCCTTTTGTTTCTAACCCTGGGTCCGAGGTTATAAATCTTTTTTTTTCATGCTCAGCTCATCTGAGCATGAAATTTGTCCTGCTTATAAATTTTAAGATGCCAACAGTTGTTGGCATTTTAAGATTTATAAGCTGGGCAAATAACATGTTGTATTGATCTGAGCAGGAAAATTGCCTCTTTCATTTGCATTTTGAAATTATGAGCATTATAAATTTCATGCTCAGCTGAGTTGAGCACAAAAAAAGTTTTATAACCTTGGGGCCCAGTACTCAGAAAATTATTGCTGATTCCATAATATTGAAAATTAAAATGAAAAGCTAAACCTTAAAATACAAACCCAGTGCAGTTTGGATTTTAAGCATTACATCAATATGTAAATTAATGTAAAGATTCCTTGAAAAATACATGTATAGAATACACAGAAAAATTAATATTTGTAGTACATTACTAAGGCTGGCTAATCAAAGCAGAAAAGATAATCAATTACAGTCATACCTGTCTTAGTGGCCACCTCTATTAAGCAAGCATCCTGTCTTAAGCAAGCAACCATTTAGTTCAGGAAAAAGGCAAATGCATTAAAATTTACCTGTATTAAGCAAGCATCTGTCTTAAGCAAGCACATTTGCATTATCCCTGAGGTGCTTGCATAACACAGGTTGGACTGTATCAGTGCTGCCATTGTATTGATTAAATCCGTTGGTACATTGAAGATTTGACCGCAATCTTACCTTTTTAGCTTACTGTCTGAACATGACTCTTACCATATTCTATACTTTGAATTACTGTATGTTTTCATACAGATCTGAGCTAACAGTGTAGTCCAAGATGAAACACAGCATTCTCATCAGGGTCTGCACTGATTGCCACTATCCAGCTATTTTAGACCCAACACTGTGTAGTAAATTGAAATTATCAAATAAGCGCAATTACTAGCAAATTGTCATTTTGATGATCATTTTTGTGGAATTTAGCAATCAATTAATTGATTATCTGATTAATTGTGTAAGCCATAAGTGACTTACACATTACAGTGATTATGCCCCCCGCCCATCGGGGCTTGAAGATATACATGTATATGGGCTGCGTGATGCTTCCACTTAGAGCTGAAACTGACCGCACACGAGTACTGGTAAACCGCTAAGAGGATCTTAGGCTGCCCAGGCAAAGCGATGCAAGTCGGCCCGTTCATGCATATAAATCCTATTCGTTTCATTGGGCGACAGGGCTTGAGATGTCATTTCATCTCAATGTCGGGTAAAAGTCCCACAAAATTGGAAGCAACGTCTCCAAAATGACCTATACAGTGTTGACGGGGACGTTAAACCTCAAATCAAACAAAAACAAACATTATAGTGATTCAAAGAAATCAAACAGAAAAAATACAGGCAAAGTGAAAGATAATGTAATAAGTATGAACATCAGATTCTGTACATAATTCTAAACAAAATATAATAAAAGGATAGCCAAGACTAATGACAAGCAGCAAATTTTCTAATTAACCCATAAAATGCCAATCACGACTATTGTCGTCTGCTTTGCCGTCTGCCAGTTACCTTAAAAGTAATTTTTGCAAACAGTGTGGACCCAGATCAGACTGCTCCTGTAGGAGCAGTTTGATCTGGGCTCACACTGTTTGCCTGTATGCAAAAATATTTTTAAAAAGTTTGCGAAAAAATTCAACAGACGACATAAGCAGACGACATTTTCAGATGTAATTTTTCTCGGCGTCTTAAGTGTTAGGAACCAATACTTGTATCTCCAACTACTGATAAAGTCAAATTTCATCACAAGAGAACATGTCCATGAAACGAAGACCCCTCTGAACCCCACTTTATATACAGGAAAGTGGGGTTTACGGGGGTATACATTATCTGCCTTATTTTTGCTCAAAACATAGATTGTGGGTACTCGTTAGAACCGCCTCATTGAGGCGTCTCTAACGAGTACCCACAATTTATGTTGAAAGCAGAAATAAGAAAGATGTTACCCAAAATATGTAATTTCTGACACCATGTTGGATGCCATTATTTCACAGGGACATGTTTTCCTAATGTATGGCAGTTCATGTACCTAAAATATTTCAGGTGTTGACTTACTACAAGCGGTTGACAAGCTGAAGTGCCAGACACTATTTCTGTCTCAGATATCCCAGAATGCCTTGCAAAGAGCCATATTTCCTATAGGAGGCATGAACAAAGACGTTGTCAAGCGAATAGCTAGAGATGCAGGTCTAGAAAAAATTGCTCAAAAAAGAGAGGTACACTTAAAATTATTAAAATGTCAATCATTGTGATGTCACAGTAGGTCTCCATTTACAGCCAATCAGATAAATAGAATTTGATGTTAACCCTTCAGAGGTCAGACAAAGAATGACTCAGGTTTTCCTGTGCTCCCTTAAATAGTCCAGTCCTGTCTTTAACCCTTTTTGTATCAAATAGAAATTTCCTCCTTATATATAGCAGGAGTCCATTTTGAAATTTAGGCATGACAGGATGTGGTATCTTCAAAATTGAATTGGAAACTGGCTGAAGTTCCTGCAAATAGTGTAGGCCCTGATGAGACGACGCATTTTGCGGCGTCTCATCTAGGCCTGCACTGTTTGCCAAGGTACCCCTTTTGGGGTTTTCGATAAAAAATGGGTTAAGTGTCTAGCAGAATTGTGGAGCAGAATAGTGGAAGGTCAGGTAGTTTTTCTCCAGGTACATTTGTTCTCCGTTTTTTTGCTTACGTCTGATTAATGATTGGCTTAATATCAGTGAAGTAATCTTGAAAGGCCCATAAAACCAAAATTAAAGAAAATGAGACAATATCATAGTTACCTGTATCCTAAGTATTGGGGAATAAATTAATTTGCCATACCCATATCGGCCAACAAAATTTCTTGAAATAATGTATTCATTCAAATTTGCAAACTGAATAACAAACAGTGAAGATCCTGATCAGATGTAGAAGTCATCTGATCTGGATATACACTGTTTGCAAAGGTAGGAGTTATTGTGGTTCATCGGGATAAGGGTTTGAACAAACAGAGTAGACCTCGTTCAGGCTGCTCTGTTGGAGAATCAGTGGAGATACCATTGTCAAAACTGTCTTTGTCTCACAAAGTCAGTAGTGATCTAGACTTTATCATGTTAAAATATTAAAATACTATGGTAAAATTCCACTTCATCACGAAAACACGCCTATATAATTTTGACCCCCTCGAACCCCACTTTTATATATTAAAACTGGGGTTTGTAGGGGTACACCTTATTTTTCTTATTTCTACTCTAAGGTATAGATTGTGGGTACTCGTTAGAACCGCCTCATCGAGGCGGTTCTAACGAGTACCTACAATCTATATATTGAGCTGAAATAAGAAAAATATCACAATTTTTCATCTCAAAATTTTCATTTTTTCGGCGATAAAGATTACAATGTTTTGGTATAGGTGTGTTTTCTTAATGTATAGAGGGGAAAGTGGGGTTTACAGGGGTATACCTTATTTTCATTATTCATTTATTCTTGCTCAAAAACATAGATTGTAGGTACTCATTAGAACCACCTCAAGGTGGTGGTGTTAACGAGCACCTACAATCTATGTTTGAAGCAGAAATAAGGAAACTATCAGAACTTGAAATTTGAAAAATGTTAGTTTTGCGGATACAAAATCACCATTACGGCACACAGATAATTATTATATTATTGAAATGTCCAAGGAATATAAGAATCTTATATGGGTGTGAGGGGTAGATTGAAAAATCCGTCCCGAGGGACACTGTCCGGCACCATGAGGCTTGCCGAGTGATGCCGGACAGTGATCCCGAGGGACGGATTTTTCTATCCACCCCTCACACCCATATTGGATTCTTTTTCTTGCATACATTCCATTTCTATTGCGAATTTTTAATGCTGCTGTCACTTCGGTTACCGACGTCCGCCATTTTGTGATGACACAACATGATTGTTTAGTGACGTCACGCATGACGACGACGCACATGAGGTTGTAATCAACCAGTGCATTTATCAAACACGTGATTATATTCGATTTGGGGTCGGAACACCAGGGTCAGAACATAAATTTCTATCCCAGGGTAAAATCACGGATTTCCTTGTCTGGTGTGCAACAAATAACTTATCTCAAATTCTATCTGTTCATCGAAGACCCATTTATTGGTTGGCTCATTTTATGGCCCACAGAAAGTCAGTGAGGCCTCCGCCATTGCATACATGTACCCTAATGATCCTAAGTATTGGGTTGGACATGCTTGAACAAACAGTGCATACCCAGATCCAACTGCTCCTTCAGCATACTGTAATGATCCTAAGTATTGGCACAGACATGCCTAAACAAAGTGCAGACCCATATCATACTCCTCCTGAAGGAGCAGTATGATCAGGGTCTATACTGTTTGTCAGTCTGTCTGCACTTTTTGGGCTCCTTGCTGGATCATGAAACAAATCTGTTAAAATTTTAGGGAATTACAGCAAGTTTTCAAGGTGTCCAGATTTTAAGGATATTTATGGTTATTGGTGGAAAAATATGAGTCCCTATGTGAGAAAATCTGTCTTTGGGGTTTGTCACCAGGCAAGACACGAACAGGGCTACTCAGATACACAGATCAGCATGAGCGTTAAAATTTAATATATGAGCCAGGGCACAGCGTTTCCTACAACTTACCTGTAAGCCCAGCGAAGAATGAGATCAGCCTGCGCATCCATATAGTCTAACCAGAGACTTCTCTTGCTGCATGAAGGAGCTTTGGGCCCTTAGCTATCCTTAGAGCACACAACAAAGACTCTGATCAGACTGTGCGGATGCGCAGGCTGATCTGAGTCTATGCTGGGCACCCATGTCTTATTGTAGGTTTTGTCGTGTGCTGGCTCATATAGAAACTAGAGGTGTGATACTTTTCAACCACCGGCCCCCGCTCATCGGGGCTTGAAGAAATAGATGGGCTGCATGATGCTTCCATGCAGAGCTGAAACTGACCCGCACATGAGTACTGGTAAATGGCTTAGAGGATCTAAGCCTGCCCAGACAAAGCACTGCGAGTGAGACCGTCCATGCTTATAAACCCTATTGGTTTCATTGGGCGGCAGGGCCTGAGATGTTATTTCATCTCAATGTCAGGTAAAAGTCCCACAAAATTGGAAGCAACATCTCCAAAATGACCTTCACAGTGTTGACCTCAAATCAAAACAAACAAAACTCTCCAACCAGCAAACACACAGGTGCTGATCAGTGAACAGGCTGATCTGCACCTTTGTTGCTTGTGAGTGCCTCAAAACAGCATTTCTCATGTTGTGGCTCATATATCAGTCACATGGTGTTGCCTGAGATTTTGTTGTATGCCGAACAGTAACTGGGCTTCACTACAGCTGATGTATGGGAATGTGTGGCGGCGGTAAAATGTCTCCCTGCCCTACATCATAGTGTAGATTATATTTTCTTGTCCTTTGGGATCATTGATTCCATTGTGGAATTTTGAAAATATCTGAGGGTCACTGATGAGGCCTAATTGGCCGAAACTAGCTAGTCTGGCACCGAAAACATGCACACTCCATATTTTTCATTTCTGTGGTGTATTCCTTGCTTCCAAAGGATAACCCTTTTTTATCATATGACGTCGCGTCTGAGAGTGTAATAACGCCATGTAATATTTTCGATAATCCACTAGTGGATTAAATATGCAAAGTAGCTAGATACGTCTCATAACGTTACATGTATGACATCCTTAACGACGTCGCGTTTATTATTGGCGGAATAATAATATTTTTGTAAACAATCGTGTATAAAATGCGTTTTAAATGTCATATGATAAATAGAATCTTGCATTCGTGCTCATGTATTATTGAATTTATTAAACTCGTTGAGGAAAAGGGATAAAATGCTCGGCAAAGCCTCGCATTCTATCCCTTTTCCTCAACTCGTTTGATAAATTCAATAATACATGAGCACTCATGTAAGATCCTCTATATAGAACATATTAGAGGAAATTTGGACAGATATTCAGAGATCTGATCCAATCAATAGTTGCATAGGGACATTTTCGGGCAGGGTCTGTCTCATTTGCAGATAGACCAGAGCTTGTGCTGTGATGTCACATAACAGATATTTTCTAAGAATTACCTATATCAGTGATTGGTTAAAAGCTTGTGTCAGTAATGGAAATTGTCAATTAACCCTTTTTGTACCAAATGGAAACTTCCACCTTATATATAGCAGAAGTCCATTTGGAAATTAAGGGGTGTCAGGTTTTCTTAAAAAACTATTTGGAAATTGGCTGAAAATTTTGCAAACAGTGTAGGTCCTGAGCAGACAACGCAGAATGTGGGCCTGCACTATTTGTCAACTACCAGTTATGGGGTTTCCGGTACAAAATGGGTTAAAATTAAAAATATATAAATCAGGGCTTGAAAATTCTATAAAATTTCACTTGTCCTGCATATAGATTTTAGTAAATTTCATAGGGAATAGACAAAAGTTTTAATTGTCCATCAGAATTTGTTCTCCTCATGGCGAGCAGACCAGTAGAATTTTTCAGCCCTGCATATTCTACAGCCTGTCAAGTATCTAAAATGATATAAAAGTATAATATGAGAATTCATTAGTTATTTAATTTGGATCAATACCCAGATTATTGCCAATTTTATTCAAGTACCTTGCAGATACCGTTGTCGAATTCGGTAAGATTTGTTCTTTTTAACATGTCAGAAATCATAGTGTTACAAGAAATCACTGACTGGATGTGTTAATTAATAGAAAGTGACAATATCGGCTTGATTACACCCGGTAAGATAGATAACTCTGTATTGACCAGATGTGAGACATCTCGGGATTTAGCTCTATATTATTACCAAACCTACTGTATGGGAAGTTTTAAAGCTTTTTCGACTATTTCATGTCTTTGCACCTGTAGCAAAAGCCAATCAGTTTGAACTGGTTCTCAGAAAACTATCGCCCAGGATTGATCGTTTTGACCATCTCCCAGTCACATGCTCATGTTCATGTGTATACCGGTACTTATACTTTACTAAAAATAAATTTTGTTATCTAAACTTGACTTTAAAAATGTAGCATTATTTAAAGTTTAATGTGTTCTTGATCAGATAGTTACCAGTATTTATTGAACATAGGGATCAAAAGACAATGGTTCCTTTAGAATATTAGGTGGGTAATAAAACGTCTGTTTCTTACCTTTCTGGGCGACCATCAAAACTATCATCCTCGAGGTGCTGTGACTCACCGTATGAACTATTGCCCAGGGCCTTCAGCCTCGGGCGATAGCTCATCAGGTAGTCCAAAGCACCTCTGGCTTATAGTTACGACTGTTGCCTAAAAAGGTATGAAATAGATGTTTACTCAGTGTCCATTCCACTAAAGAGATTTTGGTATGTCTGTTTCAGAGTATGGGTATATGTTTCATAGGAAAGAGAGATTTCCATGATTTTATTGAAGATTACATGGAACCAAAGCCAGGAAATTTCATTCATATAGAAACTGGAGAAATAATGGGAAAACATAAAGGTACAGTTTTCATACCATCAGGTTAACGCTTCCACATAATGAACACCCCTCTGAGCCCCACTTTATGTAGAAAAAAGTGGAGTTTAGGGGGTATTCATTACTTTCCTTATTTTCTCTTAAAAAACATAGCTTGTGGGTACTCATTAGAACTGCCTCAATGAGGCAGTTCTAACGAGCACCAACAGTCTATATTTGGACTAGAAATAAGAAAAAAAAAAGAAAATAAGAATGCCAGTTCTATACATTTGTTATCGTAGGACAGTTTGATTTGAAATTTAGGACAGAATTTCATCAGTTGGATGTGTGAGTAAATGAATGGCAAACAGTGCTGTTTCAGATCATACTGTTCTTTCAAAAAATCTGATCTGAGTCTACAGTGTTGTCTGTGTTGCTACTGTCCCTGTTTTTTTAGAATAATGATACTTTAGACAGGCCTCTCGTTTTGGAAATTTTTAATTGTTTTGCAATATGCTGCTTTATTATCTGACAGTGCAACTTAGCGGTTTCCACGCTCAATCACATTTGCTTAAGGGGAATGGGAACACCTTCAGGGGAGGCAACTCCTGCAAAAATATTTTTGTCTCCCATATCAGTAGGGGTCAACTCTTAAAGGAAAGAATTTGCTCCTGAGGAGCAAATTCTTTCCTTTAAGAGTAGGCTCCTTTTTCCGTGGGACAGGGCTTAAAGAAAAGCGAACAGCAAGTCCCGAAAGTTGTCTCCCTTTGAAAAATGGCGGAAAAATATGCCAGGTGTTCCCATTCCCCTTAAGTTAACAACTGAATAAAATTAAATTAGAACTGCTCAGATCTTTCAGAAGCAAACATGTACCGATAATGCAAATTCAAATACATCATGAGATGTATGCCATAAGAAAATTGTTTTCACAGCATTATTCTGGAAGCCTAAACTGTCATTACGATAACATATACATGTTACACTATCTCTAAAATGGTTATTTTTCTGAAGAAAACTGTTGATAATTTTCTAATATGTACTCCAAACATAGGTTGTGGGTACCTATTAGAACTGCCGTGAGGCGATTCTAACGAGAACACACAACCTGTGTCTTGAAAGAAGAAAAATAATGTATACCCCTATAAACCCCAGTATATAAAGTGGTGTGTAGAGGGATATTCATCACATGGACTTGTAACACATAGGCACTGAAATTGCAAGCAGCAGGAAGAGCATCCATGTCACATTAATTTTTTTTTTTTTTTTGCGTGTGTCCGAGTAATAAATAATGTATTTACCCTAAACATTCAGACACATTTAAATGAGCTTTGCAGTGTTGAATTATTCATTGCATATTCTGGTCACTAAAATTGTTGCTCTGAGGCAATCAGTGTAGACCCCGATCAGACTGCTCCTAAAGGAGCAGTCTGATCTGGGGCTTCACTGTTTGTTCAGGCTTATTTTTAGGGTAAATATAGAATGGCATCATTACCTAATTTCCAGGGCTGCACTACTGGACCATTGGACAGAGAGCTCATTTAACAGGTGGTCAGACTGCATTCTTTGTGGCTAAGAAAGACACACAGACAAATGATATTATTGTGGTAAGTTACCATACCATTACAATAACACGCCCATGTATCATAGTGCATTTTTTACATCTCCAAAATAGCAACTTTTCTGATGAAAATCTGTGATATTTATCTTATTTTTACTCCAACTTAGGTTGAGGGTGCTCAGTGAGGCGGTTCTAACGAGTACCCACAACCTTTGGCTTGGAGCAGAAATAAAGAAAATAATGTAACGCCAGTTTTCTCTATATGAAGTGGGGTTTCGGGGGTGTACATTTCAAAGACTTGTTCAAGTCATGCAATAAATCTTCAGACTTTAGCAAGAATGGCTCATTTATGAGTGCGGAGTCCAACCCATTCTTGAGTCCCTGGAGAATTCAATTATAACTTGATTAGTCTGACTAGTCTTTGTTTATCGCCCTTTGGTCAGTCCAGAGACCAGAGCAAAGTTCGTAGATGTACCTTATTTACTCCAAATATTAAGAAACTTCAACTCCTTAGAATCCTCTGTGGTGGTGGTTATGCCACTCACCTTATAAACCAGTTAGCAGGATCAATCCTGGGCTTCTCCAGACTTCCGGACAAGTCTTTAAACTAAGGTCCCTTCTCTGTGTGACCTTAGCTGTTGGTGAGACTTAAACTCAAACACACCTCAACTCCCTACCATATTTGTTAAAAAATTTGAACAAGTACACAGGTTACTGCCTGATGTTTTGCCAAAAACCCAAAAAATAGCTGGATGAGTGGCAAACTGTATACCTTGATGAGACACAGCTCCTGCAGCATCTCATGGTCATCTTGGTCTACAATATTTGCTCAGATCTATCTGTCTGAATACACAAGGTGAATATGGTACGAATAGTAAAAACTCTGATCAGACAGTGCAGATTTGCCGGCTAATCGGTCTTTTGGTCACATATCCTCTTGTAGGTTTTGCCATACTTTATGTGTTGTGGTTTTACAGCCAAGTCAACAGCTAAGGTCATATTTGGCTAGTCAGTTACGTTCACTACTCCTAGACAGGTGCTCAGGTCCTTTAAGCGTTTAACCAGTACTTAGTGAGACAGAGACAGCCAGCCCCCTCCCTGCTCTCACCTGGACAGTGAATGGTAAACAGCTGAGTTCTCAAGCTGCAGCCAATCAAATGAAACTCTTCCATTCATTTTCCTCATTTTTTGCCATCCCTCTCTTTCTTTTCCTCAACTATCTCTTCTCTTTTGAAGCCTCCATGATGTAGTGGTTACACTACTCACCTCATATACCAGGGGTTGTAGATTCTTTCCAAGGTTTCTCCAGACTTTCTGATGAGCCTTAAACCAAGGTCCCATCTCCATATGACCTTAGCTGTTGGTGGGATGTAACACTTAAACACATACATTGTGCCTCTTTTCTTTCCTTCCTCTGCAAGATGACACAAAATGACCCACAAGGCTGAACACAACCAAATCTTGTTTGCTTTTCTATAAACTGAACCCTTCTTAAAAAGGGGGTCTACTCTTTGGAGCAAATTCTTTCCTTGACAGTAGACTCCTATTGACAAGGGAGATAAATATATTTTTGAAAGAGTTACGTCCCCTGAAGATATATCTCTTTACCTTAACATTAGGATCTGCAACAATCGAAAATGTCCTAGGATGTGTGCACAGCAAAGACTCGGATAGGCCTGCACAGTCTTTGTGTGCCTGATATAGATACCCGGTAACTCGGACCTTCTACATACAGACAAGAGAGCCCATATTCTGACCGAGTTGGTACCCAAGATGGTTTGCATCTTGGCTGAATGTACTTTTTTGAAGACTCTTTATACGCTAGTCGCAGCTATGACAGATGCTTCTTAATGCTTCTTAATGCTTGGACAGTGACAATTGTTTGTTGTGATTAAAACACTAGATACAGAAGATTGTTGCAACCACTATGATTTAAATTCTATGCAGTCACTCTATTTTTATCCCCACGTTTTTCAACGTAAAAGTGGGGATATTGTTATCACCTCCGTCCATCCGTCCGTCTGTCTGTTAGAAGCCTTCGTGGTGTAGTGGATACGCTACTCGCCTTGTAAACCAGGGATCGCAGGATCGATCCCGGGCTTCTCAAGACTTTCGGATGAGTCTTTAAACCGAGGTCCCGTCTCCGTATGACCTTAGCTGTTGGCGAGACGTAAAACTCAAATTCTCACTCTCTCACTCCGTCTGTCTGTCTGTCTGTCTGTCCGTCTGTCTGTCCTGCTATCTCCTCCTGCTATCTTAGCCGGAATTCAACCAAATTTGGTATGCGTGTTGCTTACATGAATGGCTTGCGCAAGAGCACATTTTTTTTTTGTCCCCGCCCCCAGGGGCCCTGGGGAGGGGTCAAAAGGTCAAATTTTGACCTACTGTGGAGAAAACGTGGGGATTTGCGATGGCTTGCCATCGACTGCGCGCTCTAGTATTTATGTTTTGGCCACAAGCCTTTATTAAAATCACTAGAATTTAGATACCAACTACATTTTCGCCCTTCCCCATCGGGGTTTGGAGAAATAGATTTGGGTGCATTGTGCTTCCACGTGCAGAGCTGAAGTCAACTGCATAGGAGTACTGGTAAACCGCTCAGAAGGTCTAAGCCTGCCCAGGCAAAGTGGTGCGAGTCGGACCGTCAGTGCATATAAATCCTATTGGTGTCATTGGGCAGCAGGGATTGAGATGTCATTTCATCTTAGTGTGTGGTAAAAGTACCACAAAATTGGAAGCAACGTCTCCAAAATGACCTAAATAATGTTGACAGGGAGGTTAAACCTCAAAACAAAAACAAGTTTGTTTTTTTAACTAAAACAGTTTCTGCTTTGGACCCCATAAATAGTGTTATGAAGATGTTGTGGTTTATATGCATTTCCCTTCATATCTGATGCCTTATACTTTCAGATTTTAGCTACTTCTGAACTTCATAATAGACTGTTCTTAACCATTGTCTTGTGGATTATATAACTTAGCCACACCCATTTCTGACTTTTAACCAATCAGATTACTTCACCTAATTTTTCAAATTCACTGAGTCAGAAGCCATCTGATCTGTATTTGCACTGTTTGCTAACTTTTAAGGCAGGGCCTATTCTGGTTCAGCAGGACAAGGGTTAAATCTTTTCTGAATATTCAGTTTAGCCACACCCCATTCTGTCTTATGAGCAATTAGATTACTTAATGTAATTTATTCGTAGAAATCCATAAACTGAATGTCAAACAGTGTAGGTCCTGATCAGATGGCTTCTTCAGAAGCCATCTGATCTGGATCTACACTGTTTCCAAAGATAGGGGTTGTCGTGAAGAGCATGATCAGAGTTGTATTCTTTCTTTCTTCCAGGCACCAGGAACAGACCATCCTTCATTGTTCTACGATACAGTGTTTACCCAACCAGCTCACTGGATTAATGGGCCTCCACAAGAACTCCTTCAAGATCAAACATGTGAAGTAGACTTCAAATTCCAACATGTACATTTACCAATGGTGAAATGTGAATTGACATTATTCGGAGCCAATGGCCTCATGGTATTGCTAGAACATCCCATGCGTGCTCTTACTCCCGGACAATATGCCGTGTTTTACAGGGGGGAAGTATGCCTTGGTAGTGCTAAGATAATTAAACAAGGGCTGTCACTGTATGATCAAAATGTTAGAGAACCTGTAAAAATTCCTGCTGGACTTACATGATACAGTGAGAATGAAATAATTCAGTAAAATTTCTATATTAAGACCACCTTTGGGACTGTTCAAATGTGGTCTTAAAGACCACTTTTGAACAGTCCCAAAGGTGATCTCTGACCACAAGTCTCTGTATACAGAAAACACGGAGAAAAATAACTGCAGTCTACTAAATAAGCTTTTTAAAGCAGAGTTAGTTTTAATCTTAAATGGTCTTAATAGCGAAATTTCACTGTACTTGTTTTTTTAATTTATGCGTCTATGCATTAGCTTTTTTGGTCCCAAGTTGTTCAAGCTTGAGCAGCTTTTCCTTGCTTGGAACTGGGTTTTGCTCAAAGAATCATAATACCAAGAGTGGCTTTTTTGAAGGTTTTCCTTGTTTGGACCTGGGTTTGCTGAAAGAATCATAGCACCAAGAGCAGCTTTTTTGAAGGTTTTCCTTGTTGGGAACTGGGTTTGCACTAAGAATCATACCACCAAGAGTACCTTTTATGAAGGTTTTTCATTGTTTGGAACTGGGTTTTGCTTAAAAAATCATACCACCAAGAGTACCTTTTATGAAGGTTTTCCTTGTTTTGAATTGGGTTTGCTCAAAGAATCATAGCACCAAGAGCAGCTTAATTGAAGGTTTTATTTGTTGGGAACTGGGTTTGCTCAAAGAATCATACCATCAAGAGTACCTATTATGAAGGTTTTCCTTGTTTGAAACTGGGTTTGCTCAAAGAATCATACCACCAAGAGTACCTTTTATGGAGGTTTTCCTTGTTTTGAATTGGGTTTTGCTCAAAGAATCATAGCACCAAATGCAGCTTATTTGAAGGTTTTCCTTGTCTGAACTGGGTTTTATTCAAAGAATCATAGCACCAAACAGCTAAGCACACAGGTTGATCACTCCAATTAAGGATTATTGAGGAGTAACAGGGATTATTATACAGTGATTTTTCTTCTTTCTTTGTAGAAACTAGCCTATGCCATGGGTACTTGTTAGAATTACCTCATTGAGGCAAGTCTAACAGGTACCATTATGGTATGTTTTTACTGGGAAATCGGAAAAATAATTTCTTTGTGGAAACATATGTTGTGAATACTTCTTAGGAATTGCCACAATGAGGTGATTCTAACAAGTAACCATGACATATATTTTTGGTATAAAAAAAGGAAAAGGGTATTCTCAATGCTCCTTTTTTATGTAGCGATGCGGGTTTCTATGCAAGCTCTGTAAATGTCTAATATTCAATCTGTCAAGTCAGGGAGCCAGACAAAACGTCCCATGGACAAAACGTCCCATGCCATTTTTGACCAGGTGGACAAAAATGTCCCACATCATTTTTTCAGGGTGGACAAAAAGTCCCACATCATTTTTTTCAGGGTGGACAAAACGTCCCACACGATTTTGACAGGGTGAACAAAATGTCCCATATACAAATAAAAGTAGAGTTTAATTCTCTAAAAGGAAATCTGTATACTGAATAAAAAGAAACAATGATTTGTGGGACTTGATATATTAATTATTAATATAGCTTTTCAGTATTTTATACAAGATACTTTTCAGTATTTTTATACAGGATGATATATCCAGCAATGAAATAATGGATTAAAAGTGTGTTTCAGGTACTATTATTTTATTGTTTCAAATGCTAAAGAGTAAGTTAAGTTGTACACATTTTCTTATATGTTTGTTTGTTTGTATTTGAGTTTAACAGCCTAGTCAACACTATTTAGATCATTTTTGAGCCGGTCAGTTTACCTATCCACACTTATATGTAAGCGGTTAACTAGTACAGTGCACATTCTTTCGCCAGAAACTGACAACTGCCCTTCTTGAATCGGCAGGAGAGAATGACCGTAGAAAAGATTTCATGATCAGTCTCCACGAGCAAATGTTGCCGACCCCGGCAGGTATCGAACCTGCGTCCTCCTGATCACCAGTCAGATGCGCATTCGAATGAGCTTTTCTTATGTGCTATCATCATAAAATTTCTTTTTTTATAAAGAATGTGCCCTTAACCATGTGCTCTTTAATGATTGTGTTTGCCTATTCATGTTTTATAAATAAAAGCATCTAACTATATTTTCACATTCATTTTTGTAATGTTAATTCGAGTATATTGTCGCATGCCCTTCCAAATTCTTTCCTCCTCCCGAACACCACCTCAAGAATATGGGATGTTTTGTCCCCCTTTTGAAATAGCATGGGACGTTTTGTCCACCCTGTCAAAATTGTGTGGGACGTTTTGTTCACCCTGAAAAAAATGATGTGGGACGTTTTGTCCACCCTGAAAAAATGACTTGGGACGTTTTGTCCACGTGGTCAAAAATGGAATGGGACGTTTTGTCCTACATTCGGCAAGTCATAATCAAGCCACATTAAATGTGTAAGATTCATTGTGTCATGTCATAAATAAAGCACATCAAGTGTGTAATATTGTAGGCATTATTTTGGCATAATAACTGCATTTAACATTACTGAGATTAATTATGACAGAATGCCTGCACTTTCTGTGTACAATGCCTGCACTTTGTGTGTGTATAATGAATATAACAGTAATTTGTCCATTAAATATGTGATCCAGTTTTGATATGACACCGTAGAAGCACTGCAAGTGTATGAAGATTGTATGACACAAGAACTAAACAGTACTTTGTGAAAGGTTCATTGTATGTGTTTACATGAAGAAACAATAGCACTATTTTATTGGATATAGCATGGTTGTTCTTCTGCTTTGGATCCAAATAATATTGTTATAATAAGGCTATGATGTATATAATCCCTTATTTTATACATAGCAGTGAAATCAGTGCATATCTGAAACAAATAAGTGATGACTGTATTATTTCACAGTAGCTGCCCAGACTACTTTTCTCGCCAAAATTCATATACTCAGTATGTTATCTATAAAAAAATTCTGCAGAATACCTTGAAAAGCATTTTTTTTGTACTGTAAAAATGCTCTGTTCAAAATGGCCATCTGTTTTTGTTTGGAAACTGACAATTGTGACGTCAAAGCCGAGTCAAAAATTGACGTAAGATCCGATTGATCAATTACAGTGAGTGTCCTAAAATATTGTTAAATAAAAAGAAAATTTACTTTTTTTCGATAAATATCAAAAGTAGTTCATCTCGTATGTTGAAAACATCAGAATTTTCAACACACTCGATGGAATATTTTTCATATTCATCGCAAAAAAGTAAATATCCTCAATTTACTTAAGCACATTATACTGTTGCAGCTGTGTTATTGTCACACCTGCTTTAGCAAGAAGACATAGGCATGCAAGTTTCTGTCCATCCGTGCATCCATCTGTCCATCCATCCGGCATCCATCCTGTTGTCCATCCGTCAACATTTTACACTGGGTGTCTGATCATCGCAACTCCTCCTACAGTTTTATATCAATCATTTTGAAACTTCGGCATGGTATGAGGATGTGCATGTGGTTTGAACATAATTCTCAGATCAATTTTTGTCACCTTTTCCACATTGTGACATTGTCGTCGGTCGTGCGTCCGTGCATCCGTAAACTTTTCTTGTGAACACACTAGAGGTCACAGTTTTGGGCCAATCATCATCAAACTTGGTCAGAATGATAATCATGACAATATCTCGGTCAAGTTCGAATATGGGTCATGGCAGGTTAAAAAGTAGGTCAGTAGGTCAAATCAAAGAAAAACCTTGTGAACACTCTAGAGGCCAAAGTTTTGGGCTGATTGCAATCAAACTTGCTCAGAATGATCATCTTGACAATAACTCGGTCAAGTTGGAATATGGGTTATGCCGGGTCAAAAAGTAGGTCAGTAGGTCAAATCATAGAAAAACCTTGTGAACACTCTAGGGGCCACAGTTTTGGTCCGATCTTCATCAATCTTGCTCAGAATGATTGTCTTGACAATATCTGGGACAAGTTCAAATATGGGACATGTCGGGCCACAAAGTAGGTCAGTAGGTCAAATCATAGAAAAACCATGTGAATACACAAGAGGCCACAGTTTTGGTCTGATAATCATCAAACTTGCTCAGAATGATTATCTTGACAATATCTCGGTCAAGTTCGAATATGAGTCATGTTGGGTCAAAAAGTAGGTCAGTATGTCCAATAAGAGAAAAACCTTGTGAACACACTAGAGGCCACGGTTTTGGTCCGATCATCATCAAACTTGCCCATGATGATCATCTTGACAATATCTCGGTCAACTTCAAATATGGGTGTTGTTGGGTCAAAAAGTAGGTCAGTAGGTCAAATCATAGAAAAACCTTCTGAACACACTAGAGGCCACAGGTTTGGTCCAATTATCATCAAACTTGCTCAGAATGAGCATCTTGATAATATCTTGGTCACATTCGAATATGGGTCATGTTGGGTCACAATATAGGTTGGTAGGTCAAATCATAGAAAAACCTTGTGAATACACTAGAGGCCACAGTTTTGGTCCAATCATCATCAAACTTGCCCAGAATGATCATCTTGACAATGTCTCAGTCAAGTTAGAATATGGGTCATGTTGGGTCAAAAAGTAGGTCAGTAGGTCAAATCAGAGAAAACCATCTGAACACACTAGAGGCCACAGTTTAGGTTCGATCATCATAAAACTTGCCCAGAATGATCATCTTGACAATATCTCGGTCAAGTTCGAATACGGGTCATGTGGGGCCATAAAGTAGGTTAGTAGGTCAAATCATAGAAAAACCTTGTGAACACACTAGAGGCAACAGTTTTGGTCCGATCATCATCGAACTTGCCCAGAATGATCATCTTGACAATATCTCAGTCAAGTTCGAATATGGGTCATGTCTGGTCAAAAAGTAGGTCAGTAGGTCAAATCATAGAAAAACCCTCTGAACACACTAGAGGCCACAGTTTTGGTCCAATCATCATCAAACTTGCCCAGAATGATCATCTTGACAATGTCTCAGTCAAGTTAGAATATGGGTCATGTTGGGTCAAAAAGTAGGTCAGTAGGTCAAATCAGAGAAAAATCTTCTGAACACACTAGAGGCCACAGTTTAGGTTCGATCATCATAAAACTTGCCTTGAATGATCATCTTGACAATATCTCGGTCAAGTTCGAATACGGTCATGTCGGGCCATAAAGTAGGTCAGTAGGTCAAATCATAGAAAAACCTTGTGAACACACTAGAGGCCACAGGATTGGTCCAATCATCATCAAACTTGCTCAGAATGAGCATCTTGATAATATCTTGGTCACGTTCGAATATGGGTCATGTCGGGTAACAATGTAGGTTGGTCAGAATAATCATCTTGACAATAGCTCGGTCATGTTGGAATATGGGTTTTGCCGGGTCAAAAAGTAGGTCAGTAGGTCAAATCATAGAAAAACCTTGTGAACACTCTAGGACCACAGTTTTGGTATGATCGTCATCAATCTTGCTCAGAATGATCGTCTTAACAATATCTGGGACAAGTTTGAATATGGGACATGTCGAGCCACAAAGCAGGTCAGTAGGTCAAATCATAGAAAAACATTGTGTATACACAAGAGGCCACAGTTTTGGTCCGATAATCATCAAACTTGCTCAGAATGATTATCTTGACAATATCTTGGTAAAGTTCGAATATGAGTCATGTTGGGTCAAAAAGTAGGTCAGTGTGTCCAATAAGAGAAAAACCTTGTGAACACACTTGAGGCCACGGTTTTGTTCCGATCATCATCAAACTTGCCCATGATGATCATCTTGACAATATCTCAGTCAACTTCAAATATGGGTGTTGTCGGGTCAAAAAGTAGGTCAGTAGGTCAAATCAGAGAAAAACCTTCTGAACACACTAGAGGCCACAGTTTAGGTTCGATCATCATAAAACTTGCCCAGAATGATCATCTTGACAATATCTCGGTCAAGTTCGAATACGGGTTATGTGGGGCCATAAAGTAGGTCAGTAGGTCAAATCATAGAAAAACCTTGTGAACACACTAGAGGCCACAGGATTGGTCCAAACATCATCAAACTTGCTCAGAATGAGCGTCTTGATAATATCTTGGTCACATTCGAATATGGGTCATGTCGGGTAACAATGTAGGTTGGTAGGCCAATTCATAGAAAAACCTTGTGAACACACTAGAGGCCACAGTTTTGGTCCGATCATCATTAAACTTGCTCAGAATAATAGTCTTGACAATATTTCGGTCAAGTTCGAATATGGGTCATGTCGGTCAAAAACTAGGTCAGTATGTCAAATCGTAGAAAAACCTGAACACACTAGAGGCCACAGTTTAGGTTCGATCATCATAAAACTTGCCCAGAATGATCATCTTGACAATATCTCGTTCAAGTTCGAATACAGGTCATGTCGGGTCATAAAGAAGGTCAGTAGGTCAAATCATAGAAAAACCTTGTGAACACACTAGAGGCCACAGTTTTGGTCCGATCATCATCGAACTTGCCCAGAATGATCATCTTGACAATATCTCAGTCAAGTTGGAATATGGGTCATGTCTGGTCAAAAAGTAGGTCAGTAGGTCAAATCATAGAAAAACCCTCTGAACCCACTTGAGGCCATAGTTTTGATCCGATCATCATCAAACTTGCTCAAAATGATCATTTGACCATGTCTCCGTTAATTTCGAATATAGGTCATGTCTGGTCAATAAGAAAGTCAGTAGGTCAGATTGTTGAAAAACCTTGTGAACACACTAGAGGTCCCAGTTTTGGTCCGATCATCATCAAACTTGCTCAGAATTATCATCTTGACAATATCTGGGTCAAGTTTGAATATGGGTCATGTCGGGTCAAAAAGTAGGCCAGCCGGTCAAATCATAGAAAAACCTTGTGAACACACTAGAGGCCACAGTTTTGGTCCGATCATCATTGAACTTGCCCAGAATGATGATTTTGACAATATCTCAGTCAAGTTTGAATATGAGTCGGGTCTGGTCAAAAAGTAGGTCAGTAGGTCAAATCATAGTAAAACCCTTTGAACACACTTGAGGCCATAGTTTTGGTCTGATCATCATCAAACTTGCTCAGAATGATCATCTTGACAATAACTCGGTCAAGTTGGAATATGGGTTATGCCGGGTCAAAAAGTAGGTCAGTAGGTCAAATCATAGAAAAACCTTGTGAACACTCTAGGGGCCACAGTTTTGGTCCGATCGTCATCAATCTTGCTCAGAATGATCGTCTTGACAATATCTGGGACAAGTTCGAATATGGGACATGTCGGGCCACAAAGTAGGTCAGTAGGTCAAATCATAGAAAAACCTGGTGAATACACAAGAGGCCACAGTTTTGGTCATAATCATCAAACTTGCTCAGAATGATAATCTTGACAATATCTTGGTCAAGTTCGAATATGAGTCATGTTGGGTCAAAAAGTAGGTCAGTATGTCCAATAAGAGAAAAACCTTGTGAACACATTAGAGGCCACGGTTTTGGTCTGATCATCATCAAACTTGCCCATGATGATCATCTTGACAATATCTCAGTCAACTTCAAAAATGGGTGTTGTCGGGTCAGAAAGTAGTTCAGTAGGTCAAATCATAGAAAAACCTTGTGAACACACTAGAGGCCACAGGTTTGGTCCAATTATCATCAAACTTGCTCAGAATGAGCATCTTGATAATATCTTGGTCACGTTCGAATATGGGTCATGTCGGGTAACAATGTAGGTTGGTCAGAATAATCATCTTGACAATAGCTCGGTCATGTTGGAATATGGGTTTTGCCGGGTCAAAAAGTAGGTCAGTAGGTCAAATCATAGAAAAACCTTGTGAACACTCTAGGACCACAGTTTTGGTATGATCGTCATCAATCTTGCTCAGAATGATCGTCTTAACAATATCTGGGACAAGTTTGAATATGGGACATGTCGAGCCACAAAGCAGGTCAGTAGGTCAAATCATAGAAAAACATTGTGTATACACAAGAGGCCACAGTTTTGGTCCGATAATCATCAAACTTGCTCAGAATGATTATCTTGACAATATCTTGGTAAAGTTCGAATATGAGTCATGTTGGGTCAAAAAGTAGGTCAGTGTGTCCAATAAGAGAAAAACCTTGTGAACACACTTGAGGCCACGGTTTTGTTCCGATCATCATCAAACTTGCCCATGATGATCATCTTGACAATATCTCAGTCAACTTCAAATATGGGTGTTGTCGGGTCAAAAAGTAGGTCAGTAGGTCAAATCAGAGAAAAACCTTCTGAACACACTAGAGGCCACAGTTTAGGTTCGATCATCATAAAACTTGCCCAGAATGATCATCTTGACAATATCTCGGTCAAGTTCGAATACGGGTTATGTGGGGCCATAAAGTAGGTCAGTAGGTCAAATCATAGAAAAACCTTGTGAACACACTAGAGGCCACAGGATTGGTCCAATCATCATCAAACTTGCTCAGAATGAGCGTCTTGATAATATCTTGGTCACATTCGAATATGGGTCATGTCGGGTAACAATGTAGGTTGGTAGGCCAATTCATAGAAAAACCTTGTGAACACACTAGAGGCCACAGTTTTGGTCCGATCATCATTAAACTTGCTCAGAATAATAGTCTTGACAATATTTCGGTCAAGTTCGAATATGGGTCATGTCGGTCAAAAACTAGGTCAGTATGTCAAATCGTAGAAAAACCTGAACACACTAGAGGCCACAGTTTAGGTTCGATCATCATAAAACTTGCCCAGAATGATCATCTTGACAATATCTCGTTCAAGTTCGAATACAGGTCATGTCGGGTCATAAAGAAGGTCAGTAGGTCAAATCATAGAAAAACCTTGTGAACACACTAGAGGCCACAGTTTTGGTCCGATCATCATCGAACTTGCCCAGAATGATCATCTTGACAATATCTCAGTCAAGTTGGAATATGGGTCATGTCTGGTCAAAAAGTAGGTCAGTAGGTCAAATCATAGAAAAACCCTCTGAACCCACTTGAGGCCATAGTTTTGATCCGATCATCATCAAACTTGCTCAAAATGATCATTTGACCATGTCTCCGTTAATTTCGAATATAGGTCATGTCTGGTCAATAAGAAAGTCAGTAGGTCAGATTGTTGAAAAACCTTGTGAACACACTAGAGGTCCCAGTTTTGGTCCGATCATCATCAAACTTGCTCAGAATTATCATCTTGACAATATCTGGGTCAAGTTTGAATATGGGTCATGTCGGGTCAAAAAGTAGGCCAGCCGGTCAAATCATAGAAAAACCTTGTGAACACACTAGAGGCCACAGTTTTGGTCCGATCATCATTGAACTTGCCCAGAATGATGATTTTGACAATATCTCAGTCAAGTTTGAATATGAGTCGGGTCTGGTCAAAAAGTAGGTCAGTAGGTCAAATCATAGTAAAACCCTTTGAACACACTTGAGGCCATAGTTTTGGTCTGATCATCATCAAACTTGCTCAGAATGATCATCTTGACAATAACTCAGTCAAGTTGGAATATGGGTTATGCCGGGTCAAAAAGTAGGTCAGTAGGTCAAATCATAGAAAAACCTTGTGAACACTCTAGGGGCCACAGTTTTGGTCCGATCGTCATCAATCTTGCTCAGAATGATCGTCTTGACAATATCTGGGACAAGTTCGAATATGGGACATGTCGGGCCACAAAGTAGGTCAGTAGGTCAAATCATAGAAAAACCTGGTGAATACACAAGAGGCCACAGTTTTGGTCATAATCATCAAACTTGCTCAGAATGATAATCTTGACAATATCTTGGTCAAGTTCGAATATGAGTCATGTTGGGTCAAAAAGTAGGTCAGTATGTCCAATAAGAGAAAAACCTTGTGAACACATTAGAGGCCACGGTTTTGGTCCGATCATCATCAAACTTGCCCATGATGATCATCTTGACAATATCTCAGTCAACTTCAAAAATGGGTGTTGTCGGGTCAGAAAGTAGTTCAGTAGGTCAAATCATAGAAAAACCTTGTGAACACACTAGAGGCCACAGGTTTGGTCCAATTATCATCAAACTTGCTCAGAATGAGCATCTTGATAATATCTTGGTCACATTCGAATATGAATCATGTTGGGTCACAATGTAGGTTGGTAGGTCAAATCATAGAAAAACCTTGTGAATACAGTAGAGGCCACAGTTTTGGTCCAATCATCATCAAACTTGCCCAGAATGATCATCTTGACAATGTCTCAGTCAAGTTCGAATATGGGTCATATTGGGTCAAAAAGTAGGTCAGAAGGTCAAATCAGAGAAAAACCTTCTGAACACACTAGAGGCCACAGTTTAGGTTCAATCATCATAAAACTTGCCCAGAATGATCATCTTGACAATATCTCGTTCAAGTTCGAATACGGGTCATGTCGGGCTATAAAGTAGGTCAGTAGGTCAAATCATATAAAAACCTTTTGAACACACTAGAGGCCACAGGATTGGTCCAATCATCATCAAACTTGCTCAGAATGAGCATCTTGATAATATCTTGGTCACGTTCGAATATGGGTCATGTCGGGTAACAATGTAGGTTGGTAGGCCAATTCATAGAAAAACCTTGTGAACACACTAGAGGCCACAGTTTTGGTCCGATCATCATCAAACTTGCTCAGAATGATAGTCTTGACAATATTTTGGTCGAGTTCGAATATGGGTCATGTCGGTCAAAAAGTAGGTCAGTAGGTCAAATCGTAGAAAAACCCTCTGAACACACTAGAGGCCACAGTTTAGGTTCGATCATCATAAAACTTGCCCAGGATGATCATCTTGACATTATCTCGGTCAAGTTCAAATAGGGGTCATGTCGGGTCATAAAGTAGGTCAGTAGGTCAAATCATAGAAAAACCTTGTGAACAAACTAGAGGCCACAGTTTTGGTCCGATCATCATCGAACTTGCCTAGAATGATCATCTTGACAATATCTCAGGTCAAGTTCGAATATGGGTCATGTCTGGTCAAAAAGTAGGTCAGTAGGTCAAATCATAGAAAAACCCTCTGAACCCACTTGAGGCCACAGTTTTGGTTCGATCATCTGCAAACTTGCTCAAAATGATCATTTGACCATGTCTCGGTTAATTTCGAATATAGGTCATGTCTGGTCAATAAGAAAGTCAGTAGGTCAGATTGCTGAAAAACCTTGTGAACACACTAGAGGTCCCAGTTTTGGTCCGATCATCATCAAACTTGCTCAGAATTATCATCTTGACAATATCTGGGTCAAGTTTGAATATGGGTCATGTCGGGTCAAAAAGTAGGCCAGCCGGTCAAATCATAGAAAAATCTTGTGAACACACTAGAGGCCACAGTTTTGGTCCCATCATCGAACTTGCCCAGAATGATGATTTTGACAATATCTCAGTCAAGTTCGAATATGGGTCAGGTCTGGTCAAAAAGTAGGTCAGTAGGTCAAATCATAGAAAAACCCTCTGAACACACTTGATGCCATAGTTTTGGTCTGATCATCATCAAACTTGCTCAAAATGATCATGTGACCATGTCTCGGTTAATTTCGAATATGGGTCATGTCTGGTCAATAAGAAGGTCAGTAAGTCAGATTGTTGAAAAACCTTGTGAACACACTAGAGGTCCCAGTTTTGGTCCGATCATCATCAAACTTGCTCAGAATTATCATCTTGACAATATCTGGGTCAAGTTTGAATATGGGTCATGTCGGGTCAAAAAGTAGGCCAGCAGGTCAAAGCATAGAAAAACGTTTTGAACACTCTAAGAGGCCACAGTTTTAGTCAAATCACCATTAAACTTGCTCAGAATGATCATCTGGACAATATCTCAGTTAAGTTCGAATATGGGTCATGTCAAATCAAAAAGTAGATCGGTAGGTTAATTAGGGCCCCGCACTGAAAGTGTGGGTGCCCTATAGTAATCACTCTGTCCATCCGTCTGTCTGTCCGTCCACAAATTTTCCTACTCCTCTGATAGCGCTGCCGGGGCCCTAGTCAGTTTCACTGACAGCTCTAGTTTGTCATAACTTTTGAACCGTTTGAGATAGGGCCTTCATATTTGGCATATAGGTTCCTTGTGACAAGGGCTTCTCACTCATTTAAAGATTTGACCTGTGACCTACTTTATCATAACTTTTGAACCATATGAGATAGAGCCTTAATATTTGGCATGTATGTTCCTTGTGACAAGGTTATCTCAACCATTCAAAATTTTTGACCCATGACCTTGACCTTTGACCTACTTTGTCATAACTTTTGAAGCATTTGAGATACAGCCTTCATATTTGACATGTAGGTTCCTTGCGACAAGGGCTTTCTATTCATACATAAAATGATCTTTGATCTTTTTCCTTGACATTTGACCTATTTTTTTTTACTTTTGAACCATGTTGTGTAGATGACCCTCTAGGAAAATAGCATAATTGATTAACAAATGGTCACAAGAGCTAAAAATAGAAAAACATTGTAAATTTGCTTCAAATGCGAACTCCTTCTAAACCCTTGGGCCAATTTGATTTAAAACTTCACCAGAATGTTGCCTAGGTGACTCCCTACCAAAATAGAACTCATTCCACTCAAATGAACAAGATGGCTGTCAGAGCTAAAAATAAAAAAAATCTTCAAACGACAATTCCTTCTGTACCCTTGGGCCAATTTCATTCAAACTTAGAAGTAATGTTGCTTAGATGACCCTCTACCAAAAAGGCTAAAACCATCCCGCTCCGATGAACAAAATGGCCACCAGAGCTGAAAATAGAAAAATATTGTAAATTTGATTCAAACGTGAACTCCTCCTAAACCCTAAGGCCAATTTGATTCAAACTTCACAGGAATGTTGCCTAGGTTACTCCATACCAAATAAGCTAAAATCACTCTGCTGATGAACAAGATGGCCACCAGAGCTAAAAATAGAAAGTACTCGAGACAATGACAAACAGGTGAGCGAACCAGAGCCCTGTGGGCCCTCTTGTTGTCATGGTATGAGGATGTGCATGTGGTTTGAATATAAATCTTGGATGAATTTCCGTCACTTTTTTTCTTATTGTGAACTTTTTATTTTTAACCATCAGTTGATAGACAGCTGGTACCTCTTGTCATTGCAACTCATACAGTTTTATACCAATTATTTGGAAACTTACATGGTATGAGGATGTGCGTATGGTTTGGCTATAAATCTTGAATCAATTTTTGTCATTTTTTTTTAGCTCACCTGTCACGTAGTGACAAGGTGGGCTTTTGTGATCACTTTTCGTCCGTCGTCAGTGCGTGCGTGTGTGTGTGTGTGTGTGTGTGCGTAAACTTTTTCTTCAAATGACATCTCCTCCTAAACCACTGATCAGATTTTGACCAAACTTCACAGCAATGATCCTTATGTGGTCCCCTTTCAAAATTGTTCAAATGGTTCCGGTCCATTGCACATCTGGGTCACAGGAGCTAAAAATAGATTTTTTAAATGAAAACTTTAAAAATCTTCTTCTCTGAAACCGCAAGTCCCAGGTCTTTGATATTTGGTATGAAGCTTCATCTAGTGGACCTCTACCAAGATTGTTCAAATTAAAGCCCTGGGGGCCAAAATGCCCCCGCCCCAGGGGCCTTTGGTTTTACATAGGCTTATATAGGGAAAATCATTAAAAAATCTTCTTCTCTGAAACCACAAGGCCCAGGTCTTTAATATTTGGTGTGAAGCTTTACCTGGTGGACCTCCACTAAGATTGTTCAAATTATAGCCTTAGGGCCAAAAATGCCCCCGCCCCGGGGGCCTTTGGTTTTACATAGGCTTATACAGGGAAAATCTTTAAAAATCTTATTCTCTGAAACCGCACGGCCCAGATCTTTGATATTTGGTGTGAAGCTTCATCTAGTGGACCTCTACCAGGATTGTTCAAATTAAAGCCCTGGGGGCCAAAATGTCCCCGCCCCAGGGGCCTTTGGTTTTACATAGGCTTATATGGGGAAAATCATTAAAAAATCTTCTTCTCTGAAACCACAAGGCCCAGGTCTTTAATATTTGGTGTGAAGCTTTACCTAGTGGACCTCTACTAAGATTGTTCAAATTATAGCCTTAGGGCCAAAAATGCCCACGCCCCGGGGGCCTTTGGTTTTACATAGGCTTATACAGGGAAAATCTTTAAAAATCTTCTTCTCTGAAACCGCACGGCCCAGATCTTTGATATTTGGTGTGAAGCTTCATCTAGTGGACCTCTACCAGGATTTTTCAAATTATAGCCCTGGGGGCCAAAATGCCCCCGCCACAGGGGCCTTTGGTTTTACATAGGCTTATATAGGGAAAATCATTAAAAAATCTTCTTCTCTGAAACCACAAGGCCCAGGTCTATAATATTTGGTGTGAAGCTTGACCTGATGGACCTCTACTAAGATTGTTCAAATTATTACCTAAGGGCCAAAAATGCCCCCACTAGGGGGCCTTTGGTTTTACATAGGCTTATACAGGGAAAATCTTTAACAAGAGGCCCATGGGCCACTATGCTCACCAGAGCTCAGGTGGGCACTGCCCATGCCCAATGGCAGCCATGTATTTTAACATGATATCATTTTAATCCACCAAATGAACCCCCATGTCCAAATGAGCACCCATGTGGACTCAGCATCTGAAAAGTTAGGCCTTTTATGAAGTAGAGGGGGTGGGGCATGGACCCAATGGAGCCCTGGTTGGTATCACTAAATGCGTCTTATCATAAGAAACAAAAATATATATGGTTTAGCAGTGGGGATCTGTAAGGCCTCTTTAACAGTTGAGGGGTTGGGGCATGCCCTGTTGATCCCAGGAAAGCCCAAACTGTTGTCCCTAAATGTGTCTTATCATAAGGACCAAGTATATATATGGTTCAGCGCTGGGAATCTGACCGGTTTCAGAGATTTGAGGCCCTTTTATGAAATAGGAATGGCCCCTGCAAACCCCGCTACAGTAGGTGTGCTAATAATAAGGAACAAGAACATATATGATTATGGGGTGGGGATTTGAATGGTTTCTGAAATATAAAGCCTTTTATGAAATGGAAGGGCGGGGCACATTGCCTCAGCACAAAGAGACCTCCAGGTTGGTGTGATTGAACAAGTCTTATCATAAGGAACAAGTATATGGTTTAGGGGTGGGGATCTGAACTATTTCTGATATATATGGCTTTTAATGAAGTAAAGCGGTGTGGCATGGCCTGGGCGTGCCCCGGGGACTCCCAAGCTGGTGTCACTGAATGCGTCTTATCATAAGAAAGATGAATATATATGGTTTAGGGTGGGGCTAAGAACATTCTCTGAGATATAAGGCCTTATGTGAAGTGGAGGGGTGGGGCAAGGCCCAGGGAGACTCCCAGGTTGGTGTCAATGAATGTGTCTTATCATAAGGAACAAGACTATATATGGTTAAGGGGTGGCCATCTGTAGGGTTTCCGAGATATTGTGATATTATGAAATGGAGGGGGTGGGGCATGGCCCCAGCATATCCCTGGGAACCGCCAGGTTGGTGTTACTGAATGCGTCTTATCATAATGAACAAGAATATATATGGTTTAGGGGTGGGGATCTGAACAGTTTCTGAAATATATGGCCTTTTTTGAAGTGGAGGGGTGGGGCAAGGCCCCAGCGCGTCTCTGAGGACCCCCAGGTTGGTGTCAATGAATGTGTCTTATCATAAGGACCA
Source organism: Lucinisca nassula (assembly GCA_963580285.1). Taxonomy (NCBI): domain Eukaryota; kingdom Metazoa; phylum Mollusca; class Bivalvia; order Lucinida; family Lucinidae; genus Lucinisca; species Lucinisca nassula. Next base: position 74,786,336 of record OY757016.1, read on the forward strand.
AGCATATATATGGTTTATGGGCAGGGATCTGTAAGGTTTCCGAGATATTGGGCCTTTTATCAAATGGAGGGGGTGGGGCATGGCCCCGGTGCATCCAGGGGACTCCCAGGTTGATGTCACTGAATGGGTCTTATCAAAAGGAACAAGAATATATATGGTTTAGGGGTGGGAATCTGAATGGTTTCCGAGATATTGGGCCTTTTATAAAGTTGAGGGGGTGGGGCCTGACCTGTGCGCATCCCTGACGACCAAGTTGGTGTTACTGAATGGGTCTTATCAATAGGAACAAGAATATATATGGTTTAGGGGTGGGGATCTGAACAGTTTCTGAGATATATGGCCTTTTGTGAAGTGGAGGGGTGGGGCAAGGCCCCAGCGCATCTTTGAGGACCCCCAGGTTGGTGTCAATGAATGTGTCTTATCATAAGAAGCACGCATATATATGGTTTAGGGGCGGGGATCTGTAAGGTTTACGAGATATTGGGCCTTTTATGAAATGGAGGGGGTGGGGCATGGCCCCGGCGCATCCAGGGGACTCCCAGGTTGATGTCACTGAATGGGTCTTATCATAAGGAACAAGAATATATATGGTTTAGGGGTGGGGATCTGAATGGTTTCCGAAATATTGAGCCTTTTATTAAGTGGAGGGGGTGGGGCATGACCTCGGCGCATCCCTGAGGACCCCAAGGTTGGTGTTACTAAATGCGTCTTATCAATAGGAACAAGAATATATATGGTTTAGGGGTCGGGATCTGAATGGTTTCTGAGATATATGGCCTTTTATGAAGTGGAGGGGGTGGGGCATGGCCCCGGCACAACCTGGGGGACCCTCAGGTTGGCATAAAAGCATATGGCTGAAAGAATTTTACTCAAGAAACATTTCTATAAAAGTTTTGTCCAAATATCTGCAATGACTTGGCAGTAAATGCCATTTTTCAATTTTCCCCATTATAAGTCTATGGAAACTCTAAGTTGCCATAGCAACCAAACTAATGGGCCGATTTTCATAAAAAACACAAACTTTCAATCCCCCAGCCCAAGGATGCTACAGATAAAATTTGGGCTGAATCGGTCCAGTGGCTTCAGAGAAGAAGATGTTTGAAAGTGTTGACGTCAGACGACGACGACAACGACAACGACGACAACGACGACGACGACGACGCCGGACAACTGCCTATCCTATAAGCTCCCCCGGAGCCTTCGGCTCTGGTGAGCTAAAAATCTTCTTCTCTGAAACCCCACGGCCCAGATCTTTGATATTTGGTGTGAAGCTTCATCTAGTGGACCTCTACCAAGATTGTTCAAATTATAGCCCTGGGGGCCAAAATGCCCCCGCCCCGGGGGCCTATGATTTTACATAGGCTTATATAGGGAAAATCATTAAAAAATCTTCTTCTCTGAAACCAGCAGGCCCACGTCTTTAATATTTGGTGTGAAGCTTTACCTGGAGGACCTTTACTAAGATTGTTCAAATTATAGCCTTTGGGCCAAAAATGCCCCCGCCCCGGGGGCCTTTGTTTTTACATACACTTATACAGGGAAAATCTTGAAAAAAAATTCTCTGAAACCGCAAGGCCTAGATCTTTGATATTTGGTGTGAAGCTTCATCTAGTGGACCTCTACCAAAATTTTTCAAATTATAGCCCTGGGGGCCAAAATGCCCCCGCCCCAGGGGCCTATGGTTTTACATAGGCTTATATAGGGAAAATCATTAAAAAATCTTCTGCTCTGAAACCAGCAGGCCCACGTCTTTAATATTTGGTGTGAAGCTTTACCTGGAGGACCTTTACTAAGATTGTTCAAATTATAGCCTTTGGGCCAAAAATGCCCCCGCCCCGGGGGGCTTTGGTTTTACATAGGCTCATACAGGGAAAATCTTTAAAAATCTTCTTCTCTGAAACCACAAGGCCCAGATCTTTGATATTTGGTGTGAAGCTTCATCTAGTGGACCTCTTTCAAGATTGTGCAAATTATAGCCCTGGGGCCGAAAATGGCCCCACCCTTGGACCCTTTGGTTTTTCATAGCCCTTTAAAGGGAAACCTTTAAAAATCTTCTTCTCTGAAACCACAAGGCCCAGGTCTTTGATATTTGGTATGAAGCTTCACTCAGTGGACCTCTACCAAGATTGTTCAAATTATAGCCCTGGAGCCAAAAATGCCCCCGCCCAGGGGGCCTTTGGTTTTACCTAAGCTTATGTAGGGGAAATCTTTAAAACTTTTCTTCTCTGACACCGCAAGGCCCAGATCTTTGATATTTGGTGTGAAGCTTAATCTAATGGACCTCTACCAAGATTGTTCAAATTATAGCCCTGGGGCCAAAAATGCCCCTGCCCTGGGGGCCTTCGGTTTTACATAGGCTTATATAGGGAAAATCTTTAAAGAAACTTCTTCTCAGAAACTGCAAGGCCAAGGTCTTAGATATTTGGTGTGAAGCTTCATCTATTGGACCTCTATCAAGATTGTTCAAATTATAGCCCTAGGACCAAAAATGCCCCACCCTGGGACCCTTTGGTTTTTCATAGTCTTATAGGGAAAATATTTAAATTCTTCTTCTCTGATACCACAAGGCCCTGCTCTATGCCATTTGATATGAAGCTTCAACTAGTAGACCTCTACCAAGATTGTTAAAATTATAGCCCTTGGGCCAAAAATGCCCCCACCCCTGGGGCCTTTGGTTTTACGTAGGCTTATACATGGAAAATCTTTATAAAACTTCTTCTCTGAATCCTCAAGGCCCAGATATTTGGTATTTGGTCTGGAGCTTCATCTAGTGGACCTTTTTCAAGATTGTTCAAATTATAGCCCTGGGGGCAAAAATACCCCCACTCTGGGACCCTTTGGTTTTTCATAGGCTTATATAGGGAAAACCTTTAAAAATCTTGTCTCAAACCAGAAGGCCCAGGTCTTTGATATTTGGAATGAAGCTTGTTCAAATTATAGCCCTAGGGCCAAAAATGCCCCCGCCCCTGGGCCCTTTGGTTTTACATAGGCTTATATAGGGAAAATATTTAAAAATCTTCTTCTCTGAAACCACAGGGCCCAGGTCTTTATATTTGGTATGAAGCTTCATCTAGTGGACCTCTACCAAGATTGTTCAGATTATAGCCCTGGGGCCAAAAATGCCCCCGCCCCGGGGGCCTTTGGTTTTACATAGGCTTAAATAGGGAAAATCTTTAAAAATCTTCTTCTCTGAAACTGCAAGGCCCAAGTCTTTGATATTTGGTGTGAAGCTTCATCTAGTGGACCTCTATCAAGATTATTCAGATTATAGCCCTTGGGCCAAAAATGCCCCTGCCCCGAGGGCCTTTGGTTTTACATAGGCTTATATAGGGAAAATCTTTAAAAATCTTCTTCTCTGAAACCACAAGGCCCAGGTCTTTGATATTTGGTATGAAGCTTCATCTAGTAGACCTCTACCAAGATTGTTCAAATTATAGCCGCAGGACGAAAAATGACCCCGCTCGGGGGCCTTTGGTTTTACATAGGCTTATGTAGGGAAACTTTTTAAAAATCTTCTTCTCTGAAACCACAAGGCCCAGGTCTTTGATATTTGGTATGAAGCTTCATCTAGTCGACCTCTACCAAGATTGTTCAAATTATAGCCCTGGGGCCAAAAATGCCCCCGCCCCTGGGGCCTTTGGTTTTACTTAGGCTCATGTTGGGAAAATCTTTAAAAATCTTCTTCTCTGAAACCACAAGGCTCATGTCTTTGATATTTGGTGTGAATGAACATCTAGTGGACTGCTATCAAGATTGTTCAAATTAAAGCCCTAGGGCCAAAAATGCCCCCGCCCGGGGCCCTTTGGTTTTACATGGGCTTATATAGGGAAAATCTTTAAAAATCTTCTATGAAACCCCAAGGCCCAGGTCTTCAATATTTACTAGGAAGCTACATCCAGCAGAATTCTACCAAGAGTGTTCAAATTTTTAGCCCTGGAGTCATAATTTGCCCTGCCCCCAGGCCCACATGATTTACATAGACTTACATAGGGAAACCTATAAAATCTTTTTCGCCGACTACCTAGGCCTAGGTGTTTGATATGAGGCTACATCTGGTGGACCTCTACTAAGATTGTTCAGATTATAGCCCTAATGGGAAGAAACTGGTCCTGCCCTGGGGCCCACATGTTTTACATAGACTTCTGTTAGAAATACCTTTAAAATTGTTCTCAGAAATCACAGGGCTCAGGTCTTTGATATTTGGTGTGAAGCTTCATCTTGTGGACCTCTACCAAGGTTGTTCAAATTAAAGCCCAGGGGCTAAAATGGTCCTGCCCGAGGCCCACTTGTTACACTATGGATCAGGTGAGCGAACCCAGGGCCCTCTGGGCCCTCTTGTTTTTCACATTGCGAACTGTGTCGTTTTAACCTTCAATTGATAGGCAGTCGGCACCTCTTGTCATAGCAACTCCTCTTACAGTTTTATACCAATTATTTTGAAATTTTGCATGGATGTGCTTGTGGTTTGGATATAATTCTTGGATGAATTTTAACTACTTTTTGCACATGTGAACGTAGTCAGTTTCTTACCTCAGATATATAGACTATGGATACCTCTTAAAACCCTATTTATCATATGACGTCGCGTCTGACAGTGTAATAATGCCATGTAATATTTTCGATAACCCACTAGTGGATTAAATATGCAAATTAGCTAGATACGTCCCGTAACGTTACATGTATGACGTCCTTAATGACGTCCCGTTTACTAACGGCGGAATATTGACATTTTTGTAAACAATAGTGAATAAAATGCGTTTTAAATGTCATATGATAAATAGAATCTTGCATTCGTGCTCATGTATTATTGAATTTATTAAACTTGTTGAGGAAAAGGGATAAAATGCTCGGCACAGCCTCGCATTTTATCGGCAAAGCCTCGCATTTTATCCCTTTTCCTCAACTCGTTTAATAAATTCAATAATACATGACCACTCATGTAAGATCCTCTATATTCATTTCTTCTGTTTTAAAAAAACATATATATTAACATGGCTTCATGTTTTAAACATGGCTTCTGGTCCATTCAAGAACAGTTTCAAACAGATGTGTTCACAGGATGTTATGCAAGAATGTTGGTTTATCTTAAAACCAAAATTTCATATTTTACATTAATAATACTGCCAAAAAATGACCAGATATACAGGATATTATGTACAAAGATGGCTTGTTTATCTATCACTCTAATGTGCCTCCACCCATCGGGGCTTGGAGAAATAGTTTGGGTTGCATGGTGCTGACACCAACCAAACTTGAGTACAATAAACTGTTTAGAAGGTCAAGTCTGCACAGCAAAAGTGGTGCGAGTCGGACAATTCCTAAAACCCTAGCGGTTTCTTATGGCGGTAGGGCTTGAGATGTCATTTCATCTCAATGTCAGGTAAAAGTCCCACACAATTGGAAGCAATGTCTCCAAATTAACATAGTGTTGACCAGGATGTAAAACCTCAAAACAAACAAAATCTATCTGCCTAAATAATCATGCTAAAGGAAAGTCAGACAGCTTTATATATAATATCTAACTGCATAATCCAAAAAAATGTGGTTTAGTTTTTACCAGAGGTTTCAAAAGCTAGTGGAATAACATACCCAGGACTTACATTTGGGAGCAGCTTAATGTCTTGTGGAACTGAAAACAGTGCAGAATCTGAGCTGGGTCGGAGCTGTTTCTTCAGCCATATCTGTCCAAATACTTAGGGAAAATATGTATTCAAGGATAGCCATATCAGTCCAAATACTTAGGGAAAATATGTATTCAAGGATACCGGTAGCCATGTCTGTCCAAATACTTAGGGAAAATATGGTATTCAAGGATAGCCATATCTGTGCAAATACTTAGGGAAAATATGGTATTCAAGGATAGCCATATCTGTCCGAATACTTAGGAAAAATATGGTATTCAAGAATAGCCATATCTATCCGAATACTTAGGGAAAATATGATACGCAAGGATATCTCACTGTTTATCTACCTAAATCCTATGTAACAGCTCCCGTGTGGAAAGTGGAAATATATTGAAAACAGAAAGAAGTCTTCATTCTTCATTCTCTTATATCCCTTGCATACACATTTAGACACATTTTTATATATAAATAATGTACAAAAAATTTAACAATGTCTGTTCATGTATTCAAAACACAAAACACAACGTTTACCATAATTTAACACAGAACTGGAACATTCAGCAACAACATGATTAGACGGATTAAAGTTTTATGGCAAAATTGCGCATAACTTAAAGGAAATGGAAACCACTTTCAAGGGAGGCAACTCAATACTTTTGTCCCAGACATAAAAAGGGATCTGCTCTTAAAGGAAAGATTTTCAGGGGAGAAAACTCCAAAGTATTTTTTTGTCCCAGATACAGGAAGGGGTCTACCATTCTCCTTAGAATATATCTTATTTCTTTCACTACTCCTTTCAGTTATTCCATGAAATGGATGTGGTTAAGGGCCCCTGCCCATCGGGGCTTGGAGAAACAGATGGGATTCATGATGCTGCCACGCAGAGCTGAAACCGACCGCACACAAGTACTAGTGAACTGCTTAGAGGATCTAAGCCTGCCCAAGCAAAGCTGTCCGAGTCAGACCGTCCATACTTATAAACCCTATTGGTTTCATTGGGGGACAGGGCTTGAGATGTCATTTCATCTCAATGTCGGGTAAAAATCCCACAAAATTGGAAGCAACGTCTCCAAAATGACCTATACAGTGTTGACGGGGATGTTAAACCTCAAATCAAACCAACAAACAAATGGATGTGGTTAAATTAATTAATTTGACAGGACAAGAATTAAAGCATTTGGTCCCTTTTCCAAAACTATTAGATTTTGGAGAAAAAGACTGGGTCTCGACAGAAAAAAAGTCCTTTCCTTCAGGGCTAAAGGAGAATCTCCCATTTGGAAGATTCCATCATATCAACAACTACGGGTAATTTTCAAACCCTGGTAAAACCAACTTTGGGTTCCCTGCATAATCAGCAATTATAATGAGCACCCATAAATTATAAAATTATATTTGTAGCCTAAATATCAAGAATATCACAAACTTATATAAATTAAAAAAAAAAGGTTTTAACCTTAAAGGGAATGGGAACACCTGGCAGAATTTTCTGCCATTCTTCAATCGAAGACAACTTTTGAAACTTCCTGTTCGCTTTTCTAAAAGCTGTCCCAGTGAAAAAGGGGTCAACTCCTAAAAGAAAGAATTTGCTCCTCGGGAGCAAATTGTTTCCTTTACGAGTTGACCCCTTATTGACATTGGAGACAAAAATACTTTTGGAGGAGTTGCCTCCCCTGAAGGTGTATCCAGTCCCCTTAAAAGAAAGCACTATTGCACATGAGGGTGTTTACTTAATAAAACACCAGAAACAAATTGTTTTCCAACACTGGTTTTCCCTACACCCTTAAGATGCCATTCACAACAACTGTCATCTACTTTGCCATCTGCTGGTTGCTGTTAAAGTCATTGTTGAAACAGTATGGACAGTATAGGAGCAGTCCAATCAGGGTCCACACAGTTTGCCTGAATGCAAAAACGTTTTAAAAGGTATGCAGCAGACAACATTAACAGACAACATTTTCAGATGCAATTTTTTCTTGGTATCTTGAAGGTTAAACAGACAATTTTTAACCCAAGGGTGACAACCTAGGTCATAGCAGAGATACTGTACCCATTTCAGTAGCGGCCATATTGGTGTAAATAGGGTAGATAAAATGCTTTAAACTAGATATGTACATTACGAGTCTTCAGAAAACATAATTCAGCTGGTAATGAACAATATTTGCATCCCATCTGTGAGCTAACTCTACCCAGAAACATTGAAAAGGCTTTGATAGCTTCGCCACAAGATTTGATTCGGCGCTGTAAACAATGGCAGTTCCGACATCATTGCAAAGTCAGCTTGTGTCGAATTATTTAAAGAAAGCGCCACATTTCTGAGACAGATTTCAGTAGATTTTAGTATGTTTGATTCTTTTATGACCTAATGCACCGACTGCACCTACTTGTTGTGACAAATGCCTTTTGTGTAGTAAACGACGGCAAACCTACTAATGGTTATGACATCACTGCTCTGACATAGGTTGTTCCCCCTGTAACTTGGGATTTCTTTTCACTAAGATGCATATAACCTCTTTACAGCATTGTTTTATAGCAAGTTTTTATATATGATATATTCAGACAAAAATACATGTACACCACATCCTCTTTATAACACTATTAACCCTTATCTTGCTGTTCACGACAACCCCTATCTTTGCAAACAGTGTAGACCCATCTGAAGAAGCCATCTGATCAGGATTTACACTGTTTGACATTCAGTTTATGAATTTGTGGGAATAAATCACATCAAGTAATCTGATTGGTTCAAAGTCAGAAATGGGTGTGGCTAAATTGAATATTCAGCAAGAGAAGGGTTAATGGGGTCCAAAGCAGAAACCATGTTACTTAAACAACCGTATTATACCCAAACAAAAATGACCATCTATGTAATCTACACATTTTTGGGATCCATCATGAAACCGTGTTATATCCAAACCATGTTATAATGAACAATGTTATAATGAGGTTGTGGTATACATCTATCATACAGAAATCCCTTTTTTCAAAATATATGTAACTGATTTTGCTTGGATTCCACAAAGATATGTCTATATATTTATCACAAAGGTTTTCCCGTATATCTGATGTTGCTAAAAAGAAAATTTCTATTTTTATATAATATTATCATTATTTCGGTTTTACTGCCCTTTCAAGATTATTTCACTTTTATGGAGCTAATGACTACATAGATAAGGAAAGGCTTTAAAAATAATAATCTCTGGCAAGAAAAAAAAAAAAAAGAGGCCCATGGGCCACTATGCTCACCAGAGCTCAGGGGGGCACTGCCCACTGACAGCAGTGTATTTTAATTAACCATGAAAGCCCTGCTCTCTAGGATGCTACAGATAAAATTTGGACCCAATCAGCCTAGTGTCTTCAGAGGTTTGATGTCACTTGAATGTGTTGTTGCAGGACAACAGATGACAATTGACAAATTCCCATCTGTGGCAACAATAGGCCTATAAGAACATTATTAAAGGAACATTTCTATGAAACTTTGACAAAATATCTTAAAAGGTATATGTCATTGTTCAATTTTCCTCATTATAAGTCAATGGAAACTCTTAATTTGCCATAGCAAACAAACAAAAGAGCCGAATTCAGTAAACCAGAGCTCAGGTGGTTACTGCCCAATGGCAGCCCTGTATTTTAACATGATATGATTTTAATCTACCAATTATAAAGCCTCCCACGACGACAACGACGGACAACTATTATCCTATAAGCTCCCCCGGAGCCTTCGACTCTGGTGAGCTAAAAACTTGAAAAAATGACAATGTACTGAATTTAACCCTTATCTTGCTGGATATTCATTTAAGCCACACCCATTTCTGTCTATCAACAAATCAAATTACTTGATGTAATTTATTGCTTCAAATTCATAAAGTAAATGCCAAACAGTGTAGAACCTGATCAGATGGCTTCTTCAGAAGCCATCTGATCTGGATCTACACTGTTTGCAAATATAGGGGTTGTCGTGAACAGCAAGATAAGGGTTAACCCTTTTTGTACCAAATGGAATCTTCCTCCTTATATATAGCAGGAGATCATTACAAAATTTAGGGATGTCAGGTTGGGTTTTCATCAAAATTTATTTGAAAAAATGGCTGAACTTTTAGCAAACAGTGGAGGCCCTGATCAGACGCCGCATTCTGCAGCATCTGATCTGGGCCTGCACTGTTTGCCACTTACCCGTTTTGGGGTTTCCGGCATAAAAAAGGTTTACAACAGGCTAACAAGTCTGTGTAATAAACACCCCTATGAAGCTCACTTTAGATAGAGAAAAGTGGGGATTGTAGGGGTATACATTATTTCCCATAGTTTTGCTCAAAAACTTAGATTATGGGCACTCATCATTGTGAAAACACCCTATTCAAATACATTGTAAATTTTATGGCTGAAAAAATGACAATTTATGGCCGAAAAAATGACAATTTTCAGATGAAAAATTGAGATATTTTTCTTATTTCTGCTCAAAATATAGATTGTGGGGACAAGTTAGAACTGCCTCATTGAGGCAGTTCTAACAAGTACCCACAATCTATATTTTAGAGCTGAAGTAAGAAAATTAAGGTTTATCTCTGTAAACCCCAGTTTTACTGTATAAAAGTGTGGTTCAAGGGGGTCATAATTATAAAGGCGTGTTTTCGTAATATTAGAGCTGCCTCATTGAGGCAGTTATAATGAGCATCCATAGTCTATGTTAGAATTGATTCATTGGGGCAATTCTAACGAGCACCCATAATCTATGTTTAGAAATAAGAAAAATATCACACATTTTCATCTGAAAAATACAGTTATTGAGATGTGAAAGACACCAATTTAGTGCATGGGTGTCTTCTTAATGCAAATGGTTCACAGTTACGCTTTCATTCATGAAGTATTGTGTATTATAAAGCACCAAATGTCACTGAACATCACATTATGAAAACAAGCCTATACATATACATTGTTAACTTTACCGCCGGAAAAAAAAAAAAAATTAAGATAAAAAATTGAGGTCATTTCTTATTTTTTCTCAAAATATGGATTGTGGGTACCCGTTAGAACCGCCTCATGAAGGCTGTTCCAACGAGTACCCACAATCTATATTTTAGAGCAGAAATAAGAAAAATAAGGGTTACCTCTGTAAACCCCAGTTTTCCTGTATAAAAATGGGGTTCAAGGGAGTCAAAATTATATAGGCGTGTTTTCGTGATGAAATTCTGTTAGCAATTATCACAGATTAAAAGTACAATAAAACTTCAATAACTCGAACGCAGATTTTTCGTTTATCATGGCTAATTCGAACTAGTTCTGGAGTCCCTCGACAATATTTTCCAAAGCTCTAGATATCCATACATTTAGCATAATATATGGATTTTTTATGAATTTATCTTGAAAAGGTATGCTGTGTGTACTCATTAGAATCGCCTCAATGAGGCAGTTCTAATGAGTACACACAACATACCTTTTTTATAGAGATTGTAAAGATTTCCTTAACTGTTTTCTATTATGCCTGAAGACCTGGCACTATGAGTAAACCGCGGTAATTCGAACTACCCCTATCTCGAACAATTTTTATGATCGGAGAGGTTTTCGATTTATTGAAGTCTGACTGTAACTACTACAATATGAAAAATGTTTAGGTAATGTATGAAATAAATGAGATATGAAATTTTCAAATGCATTTTCTCTGTTTTCAGTGAGGCATGAATATTAATGATGTCTTTGTGTAAATCCAAAACACTCTCTGTCTGAGAAAAAAACAGAATTGATAAGAATGTGGACATTTACCATTATTAAATCTGTGAATAATGACTGAAATAAACTAAAAGTACAGTGAAATTCCACTATTACCGTATTCCTCCCATTTAGCGCCCCGGCGCTTAAAAAATTAGAAAAAGAGTGGTGGGGGGGGGGGGGTGGCCTATTAGAGACAAAAAGCTTAGCAGAGCAGAGAGTTTAAAACCAATTACATGCCCATTAGAATATGGTGGAACCATGAAATGTAAAGTACCAAGTGGTCAGCATAGACACTGTGATAGCAGGGGTTTAGAAATACATTACATGATACGATTTACAGCCGATACGGCGATTACTGAAAGGCTGAAATCTATGCTTTAGGTAAGCCAAAATATTTTCTTCGGACTGCAGAAGGGGCGCTTATTATTTTGTTCTTGGAAAAACAGTCAGGGGGGGGGGGGGGGGGGGGGGGGGGCTTATAGGAGCAGGGGCGCTAAATGGGAGGAATACGGTAAGACCACCTAAAACTCAAACTAATTCTGCTTTAAAAAGCTTATTTTGAAGGATGCACTTAATCTGTCTGAGTTTTGTGCCAACACTGTCCTTTGTGCAGGGACCACCTTTGGGACTGTTCAAAAGTGGTCTTTAAGACCACTTTTGAACAGTCCCAAAGGTGGTCTTAATAATGGAATATTACTGTAATTAAACTGTTGCCCTGTTAACCATTTCAGCCCTGTAGACTACCACAGACTACATCATTTTAGGGGAAAAAGCAAACAAAAAGAAAATTTACTTCTTTTACATAAATACCAAAAATATTTCGTCTCGAGGTTTAAAACATTAGAATTTTCACTTGTGCTTCGAACTTATGAAAATTCTGTTTTCAACACACAGGATAGAAGCCTCCGTGGTGTAGTGGTTACGCTACTCACCTTGTAAACCAGGGGTCGCAGGATCGATCCTGGGCTTCTCCAGACTTTCGGATAAGTCTTTAAACCGAGGTCCCGTCTCTGTATGACCTTAGCTGTTGGTTGGACATAAAACTCAAACACTCACTCACTCAACACACAGATTCAATTTTTTTGGTATTCAACTCAAAAAAGTAAATATCCTTTATATACACTGTAGCACACTTGCACCATCTATTGTGTTTTTTTGATATGAGAGCAATCTGGGTTCAATTCTAGGCCACGTCAGGTTTACTGCATATGTTTGGTGCCAAATGTAATGGGCGCAGAAAATTAGAAATCTGGCTTGACCCAGAATCAATCAAGTAGAAGCGGAGGCAATGATCAGGAATCGATACAATTAACCCACAGCTCCCATCAGAGACACCAAAGGGAAAGAAACACAAATATGAAACAAACAGACCCCAATGGAAACAATAACAGTGGAAAGCCAAAAGGACAGTTACTTTCCCACAAAATGGCTAATAGGCTATCCAAAATAAAATAATATAAGCTACACAAGCACCCAAAGACAAACCATAACAAAAATAAACCACAACAGAAGTACCGCCTTGGAACGGCCTACCTTCATGATAAGCAAACATAACATAGCTACAAAAGCCTCCATGTGCCAGAAGGCGGTAAAATATGCTATAAATCTATACCCAACGACAAATTGATAAATATCCAAGCCTTCTTTGTTAGAACATAATCGTGAAAAATAAAATTTCTGAATGAAAAGAATGATAAATAGTAAAAAGGTGGTCATCATTACGAAAACACGCCTATACAAATACATTGTAAACTCTACCGCCGAAAAAACGGAAATTTTAAAAAATTGTGATATTTGTCTTATTTCTGCTCAAAATATTGATTATGGGTACGCAGTTCTAACGAGTACCCACAATCTCTATTTTAGAGCAGAAATAATAAAAAAAAGGTTTACCCCTGTAAACCCCAGTTTTATTATATAAAAGTAGGGTTCAAGGGGGTCAAAATTATAAAGGTGTGTTTTCATGATGATTTTGAGGTTCAAAATGCCATCTGCGGAGATAATTCTGATGAAATAACTGAGGTCTAATAAATTGTCATGATTCCTGAAGTTCAGAAAGGCAGTGGTTACTAGGTCACCAGTTGAAGTAAAATTGAAGTTCTTCTTCTTCTCTGCTTGCCTGATCAGCTCCTATGTCTTCTTTCTTCTTGTGCTGTGGTGGTTCTGACCGGAACACCAACTTTCTGCCAGTCTAAAATTGAAAATAAAGTTCCAAATTACCGTAAAAATCCCAAAAATTCGGACACCTTAAGGACTTGCCCTAGTTCTAAAATTTTAACAAATTTGTTTTATGGTCCAGCAAGGAGCCCAAAAGGTACGGACCGAATGGCAAACAGTGTAGACCCTGATCAGACTGCTCCTCCAGGAGCAGGAGGAGCAGTCTGATCTGGGTCTGCACTGTTTGCTAAGGCCTATCTGTCTCAATACTTTGGATCATTACGGAAATCATTAAAGAACTGCAGAAAATTTTGGAAGATTTTGCAGTCTACCTCGTGGGCATAAAATGTGTGGGCAATGTCCTTTCAATGTCTATGCAGAAAATCCTACAGAACCTAGCGGACACACGAAATGTAGCCAACATCGTATCAATGTCGACTTAGAAAATTCTAGAAGATTTTGCAATCTACCTAGAGGGCATACAAATTTTGCAATCTACCTAGCGGGCATACAACATGTAGGCAACTTTGTATCATTGTCTATGCAGAAAATTCTAGGATTTTGCAATGTAGCCAACATCGTATCAATGTCGACTTAGAAAATTCTAGAAGATTTTGCAATCTACCTAGAGGGCATACAAATTTTGCAATCTACCTAGCGGGCATACAACATGTAGGCAACTTTGTATCATTGTCTATGCAGAAAATTCTAGGATTTTGCAATGTAGCCAACATCGTATCAATGTCGACTTAGAAAATTCTAGAAGATTTTGCAATCTACCTAGCGGGCATACAAATTTTGCAATCTACCTAGAGGGCATACAACATGCAGGCAACTTCGTATCATTGTCTATGCAGAAAATTCTAGGAGTTTGCAATCTACCTAGCGGGCATTCAATGTGAAGGCAACACCCTTTCAATGTCTATGCAGTAAATTCTAGAGGATTATGCAATCTACCTAGCAGGCACACGAAGTGTAGGCAACCTCTTATCAATGTTGTTGCAGAAAATTCTAGAGGGCAAAAAATTCTAGAGGATATTGCAACCTCCCTAGCAGGCATATCATGTGTAGGCAATGTCAGCAGAAAATTCTAGAGGATTATGCAATCTACCTAGCGGGTACACAAAGTGTAGGCAACCTCTTATCAATGTTGATGCAGAAAACTCTACAGGGCAAAAAATTCTAGAGGATATTGCAACCTCCCTAGTAGGAAGATCACGTGTAGGCAATGTCATATCAACGTCGATGTAGAAAATTCTAGAGGATTTTGCAACCCCCACCCAGCAGACACATGATATGTAGGCAATGTTGTATCAACATGGATGCAGAAAATTCTAGAGGATTTTGCAACCTCTCTAGCAGGCACACGATGTGTAGGCAACATAGGTATTTTTGTAGAAAATTCAAGAGGATTTTACAATCTACCTAGGGGGCATAGAACCTGTAGGCAATGTCATATCAATGTCTATCCAGAAAATTCCAGAGGATTTTGCAATCTACCTAGTAGGCACATGTGTAGGCAACCTCCTATCCATGTCGATGTAGAAAATTCTAGAGGATTTTGCAATCTACCTAGCAGCTAGTAGCAGCAGATATATTTTGGCAATGTGGTATCAACATTGATGCAGCAGATTCTGGAGGATTTCGGGCTGAGTATGTGCAGTTAGGTAGTGTCCATGCCGAGGGCAAAAAAAAAAATACCAATATCTCCTGTTGGAGCTCAAATATGTTTACAAGTATGGAAGTTTGTTCAAGTGGTGCACTATTAAATTCACGTTAAATTCAGTCATGGCTACATTCCAATGACTTTTCCTGTTCTAAATAATGAAACATGTTGATGACAGACTCCAGCCTGTCAAGTAATGAGAAGTAAGTGAGAACTGCGCACATGCAAGACAAGACTGAGAAAAAGATATATGTATGTGTGAGCTGGATATATTGCCTGGAAAACTCGGATCCAGAAAGGTTTCTTGTAAACGGGATTTACCAGAAAGAATAAATTCTAGAGGATTTTTGCAATCTACCTAGCCGGCAAGGGGAATGTAGGCAACCTTGTATCAATGTTGATGCAGAAACTTCTAGAGGATTTTGCAATCTACCTAGCGGGCACATAACATGTAGGCAACCTCGTATCAACGCTGATGCAGAAAATTCTAGAAGATTTTGCAATCTATCTAGCGGGCATGCAACATGTAGGCAACGTTGATAAACTTTGTTGCAGGAAATTCTAGAGGATTTTCCAACCTCCTTAGCAGGCAAATGATGTGTAGGCAACGTCATATCAACCTTCCTTCGATGTTGATACATTGCATTAAGGTCATTTGCCTGCTGGGTATTTAGCTTATTGTTTATCTGTTCTTGTTTTGTTTGTTGTTGTTGTTTTGTTGTTGTTGTTGTTTCAGCAAAAATAAGGCTTGATATTTCATGTGAATCATCTGTGACATGAAATGTCAAGCCTTATTTTCACTGAAAAAAAAAAACACTTTGAAAATGTCTGCTAAATGTTCTTAGAGCTTGAAGGGTTAAGATATTTTGTTAACCCTTGTCCTGCTGAATATTTCAATAAGCCACACGCATGACTGATTATCAACCAATAAGATTACTTGATGCAAATTATTGCAACAAATTCATAAACTGAACGAGAAACAATGAAGATCCTGATCAATTGGCTTCTTCATTTTTTGAAAGATAAGACACATCATATGACGTCACTTTTTAGTCAATAGACCCAGCTACTAAGCACAGTGGCTTTTCATTGTTGATGTGCTTGTGACTAACAATGATCTGTTGGAAATCTAGGGAATGGTTATTTATAGAAAAACCGCTGCTATATTGATATTGCTGTGAGGTCAGTGTTGTGTAAGTGGGTTATCTTCAGAACCTGAATTGGAATCATGTGTTGAGTTTGGCAAACAATGTAGACACAGCCGTGCTATTGTTATCACTGTCAGGTCAGAATGCAATTTCTTGCACACCAGACAAGGAAATCCGTGATTTTACCCTGCGATAGAAATTTATGTTCTGACCCTGGTGTTCTGACCCAAAATCGAATATAATCACTTGTTCGATAAATGCACTGGTTGATTACGACCTCGTATGTGCCGTCGTTAAGGTTGATGTCACAGCACGTTACGTGACGTCACTAAACATTCCTACAGTTTCATCACAATATGGCGGACATTGGTAACCGAAGTGAGTGCAGCATTAAAAATCCGCGCTAAGAAATGGAAAGTATGCAAGAAAAAGAATCCTATATGGGTGTGAGGGGTGGATAGAAAAATCCATCCCTCGGGATCACTGTCCGGCATCACTCGGCAAGCCTCGTGATGCCGGACAGTGACCCTCTGGACGGATTTTTCCATCCACCCCTCACACCCATATAAGATTCTTATAGTCTGATCAGGGTCTACACTGCTTACAGTAGAGGAATTTAAGGGTTATGCAAAACAGTCTTTGCCATTCAGAACTTTTTTTTGCCAGCCTCCACTCACAGTTAATCAACCGGCCCGTACTCTCAGTGCTTTGATTTTATTACAGAGGACTCTCATGATAACGACAGTACATGTATTTGTTCCCTAATGTTGTGCCGTTGTAAAGAATTTGCCATTATAAAGAATCCCAGTTAGGAGTATGATAGGTAATAAAAGGACTACACCCATTATTACTCCAAGAAACAAATGTTATAGATATTTGTTAGAATTGCCTCGGTGAGGCAATTCTGACAAATATCTATAACATTTGTTTCTTGGAGTATTAGATTACAAGACTCTTTCATGACTATGGACTCGATTTTTGCATTTCCAACCCGAGGGAAGCCCATGCCGCTTGGAACCAAGTCTAAGCTTTTAGCTAAGAAATCATTCCACTGAAATTGCCCTTATAATGAGTTTTGCTGTTATAACGAATGTCGGTATAAAGAGGGTTGACTGTATAAGGTTTCGTTTGAATTGCCAGTATGTTCTAGAAAAGAAATCCATTGGAAGCATGAAATATGCAACCGAACTGAAAATGGCAGTGTACAAGTTTTTCAGGGCCAGACTAGCTAGGTCCAATTAAGCCTCAACTGACCCTCAGTGAACCTCAATTATTTTCAAAATTCAGATAGAATATCATGCCTGACTTTCTCGGAAAAGCAAGAATTTTTTTTTAGAAAATGCCATCCACAACAGATGTGATTGGGTTAATCCATTTAGTACCAGAAACCCCAAAACGGGTACCCTGGCAAACAGTGTAGGCCCAGATCAGACGCTGCAGAATGCGGCGTCTGATCAGGGCCTCCAATGTTTGCTAAAAGTTCAGTCATTTTCCAAATAAATTTTGAAGAAAACACAACCTGACACCCCTAAATTTTGAAATAGACTCCACTATATATAAGAAGGAAGATTCCATTTGGTACAAAAAGGGTTAATAAACTGTGGTTAACCTGTTTCTTTGGTTCCGCTTTTGCTCTCTCCAGAGCTTTTCTGACTCTTTCTTCCTGATGTATTCTCTGTTGTTCCATTTTCTCTTCTCGTAACTTCAACCTTCTCTCCTTCTCTTTAGCCTGAAAACATTACAAAGAATTTAACCCATAAAATGCCAATCACGACAACTGTTGTCTGCTTTGTCGTCTGCTGGTTACTTTAAAAGTCACTTATGCAAACAGTGTGTATCCAGATCAGACTGCTCCACTAGGAGCAGTCTGATCTGGATACACACTGTTTGCATGTATGCAAAAGTATTTTTAAAACGTTTGCAAGAAGATTCAGCAGACAACATATGCAGACAACATTTTCAGATGTGGATTTTCTTGGCATCTTAAGGGTTAGACATGTCAGTTTTCTCTATTGCGACTATGCTATACAGAAGACCCTTGTAACAGTATTTGCTGCCAAAGATTACGCTGTAAATTTGAATTTGCTGATTTAAAGAACCTTGATATAGGGCAGTCTACTGAATAGTGATAATGAATACTTTTGACCACTTCTTTATAAAACATGCTTCAGGCACCTGCTAGAATCGACTTGCTGAGGCGACTCCAACAAACATATGATAAACTATCTTTGGAATTTAGAACAAGTTAAATAACAAGTACTAGGGCTAATTGATATGTTGTGAGCCTCATATTGAAGCAGGTATGTAGGGATGTTCTTTTTAAGTCCTACTATTCTCTGACTATATAGGGCTGTGTACCCAAGGACTGCTCTCATTTAGTCAGTTTATATCGACAAGGTAGCATTCTAAAGTAAACAAGACAAGCAGCTTTTGCAAAATGGACAAAGTCGATGAGAGAGCAGTGATCCAATATTTGCATAAAAAAGGTTTAACATCTAAGGATATCTTTAATGATATGGTTGCAACACTAAGGAAAGATGCCCCTTCATATGCTATAGTGAAAAGGTGGGTGGCGGAATTTAAGGGCGGCAGACAGAGCCTTGAGGATAACCCTCGTCCTGGAAGGCCTGTCAACATTGCAACCTCAGAAATGGTCAATAAAGTCCATGAAATTGTTATGACTGACAGACGAGTCACAAAAAGATATACAGCCAGTAGAGTTGAGATATTTTGCTGACAAGATTTTATCCAAAAAATTTCAAAGGGCAATAACTCTTGAAAGGGGCACAATCCGGATGAGAAAAAAAAAATGTGTCCCCTAATTTTCCAGAATCGATATATGAAATTTCAAAACCCTAGCATACACGATTCTAAAGTTATACTATGCATCACAAAGCATATAGAGGTACAATGTACAAAGTGAAAGGGCCATAACTCATTAAGTATTTTTCGGAATTTAGTCAAAAGTTAATTAGGTTATCTATTCATCACCACCAACCTATTCACCAACTTTCAAGGCTCTAGCTCTTATATTTTTTTAGATATTTTGCTGACAAGATTTTATCAAAAAAATTTCAAAGGGCAATAATTCTTGAAAGGGGCACAATCCGGATGAGGAAAAAATATGCGTCCCCTAATTTTCATGAGGAATCCATATATGAAATTTCAAAACCCTAGCACACACCGTTCTTAATTTATACTATGCATCAAAAGCATCGCAGACAGACGAACGGACGAGCAAAGCAAAAGCAATATGCCCCTCCAACTTCTTTGAAGTTGGGGGCATAACTAGAGGCCCAAGTGGGCCAGAATCACCCACCTGGATGAGGCTGATCATATATTACATTGTACCTTGGTGCCCATTTTGTCCATCAGATGACATTGCCTTTAGCAATTGTGAATCTGCATGTTATCTTGATGCTTCTGATTAAGTTTCGGAACAGCTGAATTCTGATTTAGGATTCCGGAAGAGGTGATGCAGAGTGGAAGTGTATAGTTTGGCAGGCCAGAGCAATCATTTGCACCTGCCTTTGGCATGTTCTGTTATCAAAGAAGTCAACCAAGTCAACCAATCATGTGACACAAACAAAGCTATGGTGTATACAACTGCTTCCAAAAATGCCACAATACCGAATCTTCTTGTAGACATATACTGACAACACCTGAGCTGCCTCTCCCTGTAAATCTTATATGCAATTACTATACAGGTGCTTTGAAGAATTTCAGAATGGCTGCCATCTGGGATATCAGAATGCAACAATTTTAGCAATTTGGAATCTCTGTGTCACACAAATGCCTCCCACCAATTTCAACTCAATCCAACAGACCATTCAGTAGCAGATGTGGTTTGAAGATTTTCAAGATGGTCAACATGGCATCCATCTGGGATATCAGAACAGAATGATATTAAGAAGTTTCAACTTGATCCAACCTCTGGTTCGGCACGTATGTCTTGTGAAAAATTTCAAGATGGCCACCATGGCGGCCATCTAAGATATTGGAATGGACTGATTTGAGCAAATCTGAATCTCCATGTCGCCTTGATCGCTCCCATCAAGTTTCACCTTGATCAGACCTCTGGTTTGGGAGATGTTGTTTGAAGGATTTCAAGATGGCAGCCATGGTGGCCACCTTGGAATTCTGAAGGGAACAATTTTAGCAAATCTTAATATCCATGCCATCAAGTTTCAGCTCAATTGGACTTTTGGTTTGGGAGGAGATGTCATCTGAAGAATTTCAAGAAGGCCACCATCAGAACGGAACGCTTTTAGCAAATCTGAATCTCCATGTCACTCCGAAGCCTCCCATCAAGTTAAGCTCAATTTGACCTTTGGTTTGGCAGGAGATGCTGCCATGTCGTTTGAAGAAATTTAAGATGGTCGCCATGGATATCTGAACGGAACAACTCGAGCAAATCTGAATCTCCATGTCACTTCAATGCCTCCCATCAAGTTTTAGCTAAGTTTGACCTTTGGTTCAGGAGATGTCATTTGAAGAATTTCAAGATGGCCACCATGGCAGCCATCTTGGATAGCAGAGTGGAAGGATTTTAACAAAACTAAATCTCCATGTCACCTCCATGCCTTCCATCAAGTTTCAGCTCAATTTGACCTTTGGTTTGGGAGGAGATGTGGTTTGAAGTATTTCAAGATGGCTGCAGCAGCCATCTTTGGATCGGCACAATTTTAACAAATCTGAATCTCCATGTCACCCTGATGCCTCCCATCAAGTTTCAGCTCAATTTGACGTTTGGTTTGGGAGAAGTTGTTGGAAGAATTCAAGATGGCCACCATGCGGCCAACGTAACTATTTTAGCAAATCTGAATCTCCATGTCACCCTGATGCCCCCCATCGAGTTTCAGCTCAATTCAACCTTTGGTTCAGGAGGAGATGCCATTTGAAGAATTTCAATATGACCGCCATCTTGGATATTAGAACGAAACGATTTTAGCAAATCTGAATCACAATGTCACCCCAATACCTCCTAACAATTTTCAGCTCAATTTGAGCTTTGGTTCAGTATGAGATGTCGTTTGAAGAATTTCAAGATGGCCAACATGGCAGCCATCTTGGATATCGGAACTGAAGGATTTCAGCAAAGCTGAACCTCCATGTCAGTCCCATGCCTCCCATCAAGTTTGAGCTCAATATGACCTTTAGTTTTTGAGGAGATGTGGTCTGAAGAATTTCAAGATGATAGCCATCTTGGAAATCTAAACAGAACCATTTTAGCAATCTGAATCTACATGTCACCAGGATGCCTCCCACCAGGTATCAGCTTTTGTTTGTTTGATTTGAGGTTTAACATCCCTGTCAGAACTGTAAAGGTCATTTTGGAGACGTTGCTTCTAATTCTGTGGGACTTTTATCCAACATTGAGATGAAATGACATCTCAAGCCCTGTCGCCCAATGAAACCAATAGGGTTTATAAGCAAGGACGGTCCGACTCATGCGCACCGCTTTGCCTGGGCAGGCTTAGATCCTCTAAGCGATTTACCAGTACTCATGTGCGGGTCGGATTCAGCTCTGCGTGGAAGCATCATGCAGCCCATATATTTCTTCAAGCCCCGATGGGCGGGGGCCGCCAGGTATCAGCTAAATCAGACTTCGCTTCGGGATGAGATGTTGACAAAGTGAAAAGACAACAGGCGATGGCAAAAGCTAAAGAGTAAATAAGGTACGCAAACTAGGTTTCAAACAGACCAAACTTGTTTACTGGATCATTAGTGCTCTGCATGCTGGGTATTTTTTCACAGCAGACGACATTTTGAAATATTTTTCTAATTATCCCAGAAAACAGGATTTGACATCTCATGCAAATTGTCTCAATAAGGAGACAATTTGCATGAGATGTCAAGTCCTGTTTTCTGGGAAAAATAAGAAAAATGATCCAGTAAACAAGTTTGGTCTGTTTGAAACCTAGCTTTTGTACCTTATTTACTCTTTAGCTTTTGCCATCACCTGTTGTCTGCTGAATTAATTAGCCAAGAGAGTGGTATATGTTAAACAGCATAATGAAAAGAAGACAAACAAGAATATCAGAGAAACAAATCGACAGAAAGATAGTTACTGTACCTACAGAACCTATTTGAGTTGGAAAGTAACATGCTTTTAAAAATGCCTCTGATTATAAATGGTGGTTCTTAGTTGGCTAGCATAAGCACAAACTAAATGCACCATACCTTATTCTTGGAATCTGAGCACTATTAGAGCAACTGAATAAATGCATGTAAAGAAACCTTATCTTAGACTTAACTGAAATGGATATACCTTCAGGGGAGGCAATTCATGAAGCCAATAATCAGGAATTGATACAATTACATGTACCTTACACCTCCCATCCAAGACAACAAAGGTCAAGAAACACCAACATTAAACAATTTCACCATAAAAATCACAAGCAGAAAGCCAAAATGACAGTTTCTTTCCCACAAATGATCCAAAATAAAATAGATATTAGCAGTGCATGCATGCAAAGACAAACAAAGACAAACCACAGTAGAAGCACCGCCTTAGAATGGTAAAATAATTTTTACGTTTTATAGGTGTGTGTGTGGGGGGGGGGGGGGGGTGTTAACCTTTACCACTATTTTGCTCCCATGTAAACAGGGGTCAACTCATCAGGACCAAATTCTTTCCATTAAGAGAAGACCCCCTTTTTCGGAAGGGCTTGGTTTCTAGAAAAGCAAATACACATGTAGGAAAACCCAAAAATTATCTCCCTTGTGAAAATGGCGGGAAATAGGTCAATTGTATCCATTGTCTTGAATAAATGTTCCTACCTTTTCAGCAGCTTCCACTTTATCTTGAGGCATTGTTTCTATCTGTTCAAATAATTCTTCTAGACGGTTTTCTATATTTGTTAACATCTGTAATGTGCTATACACGGAAATAGAAACCATACAATTACAGCTATTAAAAGGTACACAATAAAAAAGATTTTCTGTTGGTCTAGCCACCTTGTAAAACCATACACAGTTGCTAGAACCTTTCTATAACAATATTTAATTTTTTATAGCACCATTTTAGACAATATTAACCCAGAAAATGCCAACTGTTGGCTGTTTTGCCATCTGCCGGTTACCTTAAAAGTAATTTTTGCAAACAGTGTGGTCCCAGCTCAGACTGCTCCTGTAGGAGCAGTCTGATCTGGGCCCACACTGTTTGCCTGTATGAAAAAATATTTTTAAAAAGTTTGCAAAAAAAAAATGCACACAAAATAAGCAGACAACATTATCAGATGTAATTTTTCTTCGTGTCTTAAGGATTAACACAGTTAAAAATATGTTTGCAAAATGTACAGATTGTATTTTTTCTAAAATCCTTCTGAATCTGAGTCACTTGCAAGAATTTCGAGGTTTCAACAAGCTCGACTTCATCATATGTTTTTGTATAATCAGATTGTTTTTGTCACCAACCCCTACCTTTACAAACAGTGTAGATCCAGATCAGATGGCTTTGGAAGAAGCCATCTGATCAGGGTCTACACTGTCGTTCAGTTTGTGAATTTGAATGAAAACATTATACCATGTGATCTGATTGGCTGATACTCAGATATGGGCATGGCTCATTAAACAAGGGTTAATACAATAAAATTATCTGCTTTTCTCAGACATCTGAAAGTCTCAGCCAACATGGATACAATACGGAAAACACATACAAAACACTTCAAAAGCCAGACAGACGGGCCTCTGATTGGCTGATACTCAGATATGGGCATGGCTCATTAAACAAGGGTTAATACAATAAAATTATCTGCTTTTCTCAGACATCTGAAAGTCTCAGCCAACATGGATACAATACGGAAAACACATACAAACACTTCAAAAGCCAGACAGACGGGCCTCCGTGGCCTAATGGATAAGAGCGCTGACTCTTAGTCATTAGGTCTCTCACCACCGTGGGTTCGAGCCTCGCTCGGGTCATGTGTGAGACGCCAAGTTCTGCAACGGAAGGTCAGGTGGTTTTTCTCCGGGTACTCCGGTTTTCGCCCACCTATGATTAACGATCGGCTCGATATGAGTGAAATAATCTTGAAAGGGCCATAAACCCCCCCCCCCCCCAAAAGAAAAAAAAGCCAGACAGATCTTACCTAACCTGCCATTACCTTTCTGGCTCCAACCAGACACATACATAGTAAGTCAGGGCGCCATCTGTTATAACTTAACCAAAGTCATTTCAACTTTTAACTGCCTGTTTCCTTCCAGACTGCTTTCTTGCTAGCTCACAGCTTAATAAGCATTACAGGTTAAAAAAGCTTAAGGAGTATAAAGACCACTAGCTCTGAAATTGATAGAAAAAACTGTTGTATTGGGGGTGGGGGGGGGGGGTACTCTTAAAAGATAAATTTGAACTAGTCTACAGTTTGGCTTCAGCTCAACTTAAAGTTATATTTAAATAAATGACACTAACTAATTACTCTGAAGATTCTACACATCTCCATTTCATTCCTATTCATTCTGTCAACTTACAATTAAAAAGGAGATAAGTTTTATTTGAACAACAACTTACAATTAAAAAGGAGATAAGTTTTATTTGAACAAAGCACCCAAGGAGCAGAATTATCTCTCACCTTACGGACAGCTATGTTAAGGTACTGAATCAGAACTTAATTAAATTACAATTCTGAACTTAGGTCAAAATCCATCAATTCCCTCTCCAGATATTGGTAAGATGGCAACCAAGGACAGTAACTATGTGAAAATTCACACAAAAATGTAACAACAGTTTCAGGCCAGATTTGTTTGTTCATTTGCTTGAGTTTTACATCCAACCAGAAACTAAGGTGATATAGAGAAAGGACCTTGGTTTAAAGACTCATCTGAAAGCCTGGAGAAACCCAGAATCAAGCCTACCCTCCCTGATTTATAACCACTATGCAAAAAAAGGCTTCTACCAAGCAAGATACATGTAGTCAGTATGATTTCATACGTGAAATTCGGCCAAAATGCATAATTACTGCACCAAACAGGACTGTGTAATAACTGCACTGTGTTATAAACAATTTTCTTAGGAAATACCTGTAATACATGGAGGGAAGACCTAGGCCCCCACCCATAGGGGCTTGAAGAAATATATGGGCTGCATGATGCTTCCACGCAGAGCTGAATCAGGCCCGCACACTAGTACTGGTAAACCGCTTAGAGGATCTAAGCCTGTCCAGGAACTGCGGTGCGAGGCCGACCGTCCATGCTAATAAACACTATTGGTTTCATTGGGCGACAGGGCTTGAGATGTCATTTCATCTCATGTCGGGTAAGAGTCCCACAAAATTGGAAGCAACGTCTCCAAAATTACCTTTACAGTGTTGACGGGGACGTTAAACCTCAAATCAACCAACCTCCAAACTGGTGTTGAAAAGGGGACAAATGTTCCTGCAAACTTGACAAAGATCAGATCAAAAGTGAGTGAGTAAAACAGAAGATATCATTTTTACAATCCGAACTCCACAATGAGCCATTCATCCAAGGTGAAATTGATACCATGTGAGATCACATACTCGATCAATCACACTCTTCATCTATAAGTTTGATGAAGATTGAATCTATGATTAGAGAACAGGAGAAGGCATCATTTTCTCCACTGAACTTTAACCCTTGTCCTGTTGAGCCCGGATATGCCTTATCTTTGAAACAATGTAGATCCAGATCAGATTGCTTCTGAAGAAGCCATCTGATCAGGATCCTCATTGTTTGCCATCCAGTTTATGAATTTGTTGCAATAATTTGCATCAAGTAATCTGATTGGCTGATAATCAGTAGTGGGTGTGACATATTTAAATATTCAGCAGGACAAGGGTTAACCCTTTTTGTACCAAACAGAACCTTCCTCCTTATATATGGCAGGAGTTCATTTCGAAATTAAGGGATGTCAGGTTGTGTTTTCTTCAAAATTTGATTGGAAAATGGATAAACTTTTTGCAAAAAGTGTAGGCCCTGATCAGACGCCGCATTTTGCGGCATCTGATCTGGGTCTGCACTGTTTGCCAAGGTGACCATTTTGGGGTTTCTGGTACAAAATGGGTTAATGGGAGTGCTCAAAAGTGCTCTAAAATGAAGATCCGAACAAAGATAACTGAAAGATGCTGGGAGAATTTTTTACCACACAAGGGCACTCATATTCAAAACAACTGGCTGGACCATGCCAGAAGTCAAACTCATCTAAGACCTCATGTTTGTCCTCATTACACGTATGTTGGGTGTATGAAGAATGAGTTCATTACAACTCATTAACCCTTATCTTGCTGAATATTCATTTAAGCCACACCCATTTCTGTCTATCAACCAATCAAATTACTTGATGTAATTTATTGCTACAAATTCATAAACTGAATGCCAAACAGTGTAGATCCTGATCAGATGGCTTCTTCAGAAGCCATCTGATCTGGATCTACACTGTTTGCAAAGATAGAGGTTGTTGTGAACAGCAAGATAAGTGTTAAGGTCTGAGACATCATTTGCTTAATTCATCAATACCGGTACTTCTATTTCAATACAACTGCTCAATTTGTTTGTTTGATTTGAGGTTTAACATCCCCGCCAACACTATTTATGTCATTTTGGAGATGTTGCTTTCAATTTTGTGGGACTTTTACCCAACATTGAGATGAAATGACATCTCAATCCCTGCCACCCTACAACTGCTCAAGGGTGAATAACTCCAAATCAGATCTGATAACAGGAGCAGTATATCTAAGTTAGACAAAGATTGGATCAACGATAATTAAGATCATCCATCATTTTTTCACCACTTTAGGACAAATAACTCCAAAACAACCAGACAGACTCAGCCAAAATTCAAACTCATCCAAGATCTTGTGCTTGTCCTCTCTTGTAATTTTGATGAGGACTGCATATGAAACAAAAACTAAGAAAAGGTTGAGAAAGTGTGGACGAAGGACAGACAAAAAAGCATGCTACCAGTATATAACAAATGCATCTTATGAGCCTTAGGCTAATCTGAGTTGCAAAAGAAAAAAAAAAACATTTTCTTTGCATCACGTGAACAAGTCTGTGAAATGAAGACCCACTATACCCCACCTTATATAGAGAAAACTGGGGTGTACAGGGGTATACATTATTTTTCTTATTTCTGCTCCAAGACTTAGGTTGTGGGTACTCGTTAGAACCGCCTCATTGAGGCAGTTCTAACGAGCACCCACAACCTATGTTTGCAGTATTTATAAGAAAAATATCACGGATTTTCATCAGAAAAATGGCCATTTTGGAGATGTGTAAAAATGCACCAATTTGCACGGGTGTGTTATCGTAATGGTTGGTAGGTTCTCTAAGGGTGACTACTAAAAGCATCAAGAAGCAAAAATTAGGTAAAAAAAAAAATGGAAAAATGCACTTTATGCAAACCATGCAAAAACAGCATTATGACAGCCAAATTCATTAAATAGAGATGCAAATAGGTAAGCTTCTAAAGTAGTAAGAGCCAAACTGTTTTGTTCAAATATTCCTTTCTCAGTAAAATAAAACTAAGGGAATATGTGTTTGGACTACTAAAATCTTAGTTATTTAGTAGTTTATATTTTACCAAAACTAAAGCTATGAAATTAAAAGGAAACTCGATTTCCTTCCACAAATTATTTACATTTTCTTTTCTGGTATCTTTTTGTTTCTTGAGATTTTTTTTAAATTTCATCTTGAGATTTTTCTAAATCTCATTTAATTTAAAAAAGCAAAAAAGATCTATTCAGTTTTTTTTGCTGTATATTTTAAAACTACTGTTAAAACATGTGAGATAAGTTTTAATGTGACTAAAAAAACAGCAAGGTGATTCTATTAATGAGTGTATCTAGCAGCTAGCAGTAAAACAAAGCAGCAGTTAGTTGAAACAGTGACTATGGTTAACCCTTGACCTGCTGAATATTTAAATATGCCACACCCACTACTGATTATCAACCAATCAGATTACTTGATGCAAATTATTGCAACATATTCTTCTTCAGAAGCCATCTGATCTGGATCTACATTGTTTGAAAGATAAGGCATATCCAGGCTCAGCAGGACAAGAGTTTAAGAAGTAAATACCGGTAGCAAACAAAAAAAACATAGCTAAATGAAACGTAAGTAGAGGGTTTATAAATTAAACTTTTTCTCTCCATAAAATAGACACTTCGAAAATCCAGGAAACTTGCTAAGATGAATGCATACATTTTCAAGGAAGGTTACTCTTGCATGATATTACATCTGTAGATTGAGGGGAGGGGAAGGAACTCTTGTAGAAGAGAATTTGCTCCCATGGGGAACAAATTCTTTCCTTTTTCTAAAACAGTAGACCCCATTAGAAAGTAGTTCAGTCACCAGGAAAGACAACTCTGGTTTCTAACAGTAGTCTCGCTTTGAAAAATGCTGATTTTGATAGTGTAATTTATTCACCTTACCTGGTAAGTATTTGATCATGTCTCATATTTTTATCAGATCGCTACATGTTTGTATGTGTATTCAATAGAACAGCCCCAGTTGGAATTCCAGTTAATTACAGCGTAAACCATTTTAGTTGTTATACCATGGTTGTTTAACTTACATGGTTAATCAGCTTTTGCTCCAATTAACAGTGTTATAAAAACACTTCCCTTAACCCATTTTGTACCGCCCCAAAACGGGCATCCTGGCAAAAAGTGTAGGCCCAGATCAGACGCCACAGAACACAGCGTCTGATCAGGGCCTACACTGTTTGCAAAACGTTCAGCTATTTTCCGAATAAATTTTAAAGACAAAACAAGGCAACGCAAGCGTAGCATCCCCTCGCAACTGCATACCATTCATTAACATGAAAATCCAATCTGAATATGTTAGACAATTGTGACCTTGACCTTTGACCCCTGACCTTGAAATTCAATAGGGTTCATCCTCTGTACATGGTGAACATTTGTGGAAGGTTTGATGCTTCTACGATGAATACTGTGTCGTCTATCCTGCTCACAAGGTTTTCAAGGTCAAGTCCATTGTGACCTTGACCTTTGACCCTGAAATTCAATAGGGTTCATCCTCTGTACATGGTGAACATTTGTGGAAGGTTTGATGCTTCTACGATGAATACTGTGTCGTCTATCCTGCTCACAAGGTTTTCAAGGTCAAGTCCATTGTGACCTTGACCTTTGACCCCTGACCTTGAAATTCAATAGGGTTCATCCTCTGTACATGGTGAACATTTGTGGAAGGTTTGATGCTTCTACGATGAATACTGTGTCTTCTATCCTGCTCACAAGGTTTTCAAGGTCAAGTCCATTGTGACCTTGACCTTTGACCCCTGACCTTGAAATTCAATAGGGTTCATCCTCTGTACATGGTGAACATTTGTGGAAGGTTTGATGCTTCTACGATGAATACTGTGTCGTCTATCCTGCTCACAAGGTTTTCAAGGTCAAGTCCATTGTGACCTTGACCTTTGACCCCTGACATTGAAATTCAATAGGGTTCATCCTCTGTACATGGTGAACATTTGTGGAAGGTTTGATGCTTCTACGATGAATACTGTGTCTTCTATCCTGCTCACAAGGTTCCAGACAGACACACACACACACACACACACACACAGACACACTAACACACGGACGCACGGCACCGATGCTATATCCCCATATAATAAACCGGACATCCCTAATTTTGAAATGAACTCCTGTTATTTATAAGGTGGAAGATTCCATTTGTTACAAAAAGGGTTAATTAAGGTGAACCTCCAAGGAGATTTATCAACCATTTTTACAGGCAAGACAATTTTTGGTTTGTTGATAAAACATGTTTACCATCTTTACCCTAAGTTTTCGGACACCTAAACACCAGATCCATACTTGTTCTAAAACTTAAACAAGTACAACATACTACTCGATGTTGTATCTAAAAATAGCTGGATAAGTAGCAAACAATGTAGACCCAGATGTGACGCCGCATTCTGTGGCGTCTCATCTGGGTCTACACTGTTTGCTCAGGTCTCCATGCCTGAATACACATGGTAAAAACGGCACTCATAACAGAAAATGCATTATTTACCAGTTGATCCCCACACTTTCCTGGGCAGGCTTATATGTAAACAGTTAACCAGTACAGTGCACATTCTTTTGCCAGAAACTGACAACTGCCCTTCTTGACTCAGCGGAAGGGAGAGAATGGCCGTAGAAAAGATTTCATGATCACTCTCCACAAAAGGATGTTGCCGACCCCGGCAGGTATCGAACAGTCACCAGTCAGACATGCATCCAACTGATACATTCCCTCTATTATTTCCACTATATTTGTGGAGAAAATTTGTGCTTTTCCATGGATTGCAATCATACACATTAGCTACAACTACATGAAGACATCTAATGTTTAGGCAGTATTTAAGTGTGACAAAATTATATGAAACCATGATATGCTGATGAATGAATATGAATCAGTGAACAGGACACAAATAATGATTTTTGTAGGATAGAAATACTGAGTAAAACAGCCAATAAAATGATTTCACATTAGTTCAGTGATAAACAACAGTTAAAGTCTTTGGTCATGCTTGATCAACAAGTACCGGTTCTCAAATCAGCCTGCACAACCCCTCAAAATACAGGTACTGTGTATTGTATGGAGTGGAGTATTGCAGTGGAATGTTGGAGTTGTTTGGTGTAGAACCTAGAGTCATATTTTGAATGGCCACCCATACAAAGCACAGCAAAGACTGATCAGACTGCACAAATGTGCAGTCTGATCAGTTTTTGCTGTGCACACATGACTGTGCACACATGACTGAAGACACATGAATAGTCGCTCGCCAGGCTCATATGAGAAAGCACATATTTTTGACATCAGGTCGACTACAGGTTAAAAGTGAGATACATGCATTGATCCAAAACCAAGAAGTGAGAAAACAACAAATGAATGGTACCCTGTACAGACAGCACTGTGTACAATCTACTATGGCAGTGTATGGAACTGTCAAAGAGCTTTTGTCAATACATGCATAACACAGAGTTTTTCTCTAAAAGATATTTACCAGCTGACAAGATTATGAACACAAATAAGAAACCCAACAATTTTTAACAACTGAACAAAAACAACAGAAATCAGAATATATGAACCTCATAACAAATATGTATTCTGACTGACTGTGATAACAAAAATTTGTAACACTTGCATTCCTATATGATTCACTGTGAATACATAACTCTAAATGGTGATATCAAAATGAAATGAGTGTCATGCGCATGTTCAAATGACAAACATATTAAGAGACCTGTGTGACCAGCGAAGACCCCAATCAGACTGCACATTTGTTCAGCCTGATCAGTCTTCCTGTTCATATGAGACTTGTATGTAGTCTCTGGGCAATTTAATGGGAAATAAGCAAAACTTCTCGTCACATGGATCAAACAGACTGATTTGAGCCTGCATGTTTGTTGCAAAGTGTCCGGTTTTTCATAACTAACAATGTCATTAGTTAACATGATCACTTGATATGGCAAATAAATTGTGCTGATATTTTTGCTGAAAAAATGTAAGTATCTTTTGCTAGGGCAAAAGCTACTCACATTTTTCCAGCAAAATTGACAGAGTTCTACTTGCTAAAAGAATTAGCATTTCAACCGCTAGCAAGCTCATAATGCTAACAGTTCTTTAAACAAATGAGACCAGGGGCCAGTTGTTCAAAGCATCGATAGCTTAATGAGCTCAATAGTGGTCATAATGTTAACTATTCTAGCAAGTACAATATCTAAAATTTTGGTATTTTTGCTGAAAAAATGTGAGCAGCTTTTGCATTTGCAAAAGCTGCTCACATTTTTTCAGCAAAAATACTACAGGCCTCCTAGTGGCCCACTTTGAAAATATAGGTTTTTATATAGGTTCTTCTTACTCAAAATATAGGTTATTTACAGGTTTTTCAATAAATATTCAGGTCAAAAAAAGAGTCTACCAAACTTACATAAAGATTTAAAACTGAAGAAAAAAATATTTGATGAATTTTTGTGCCACAATTACTCAGATAAAGTTGATCTAAATTATACAAAGTCTGAGCGAGCGAAGCGAGGGAGGAAAAAAAAAACAATAACTTGACAGTTTCATCACTTTTTATGGGACTAAAAAGTAAAAAATAGTAGTGCATTTTGAAGAAAAGTTAGGGTTGAGTCGCAAGAAGGTTCAAAAAGTGAAAAATATAGGTTTTTTCATGAAAATACAGGCTTTTTATAGGTTTTATGAACAAAATAAAGGCACAAAATTAAAGGTTATTATAGGTTTTATAGGTTTTGCTAGGAGGCCTGTACTAGCATATTTGTGAAAATAAATGATCAAAAGGTTTTTAACAATACATTAACTAAAGACGTTGTTAGGTTTGAACAAAGGGGCCCAGGTCTTCTTGTAGGTTTTGCTATGTCGTGACTCAACTATAAGTGACAATAAATGGTGTCATTTTAACCCATAAAATGCCAATCACGATAACTGTCGACTGCTTTGTCGTCTGCCAAGTACTTTATACTTATTTTTTGCAAACAGTGTGGACCAGAAACTGGGTCCACACTGTTTGCCTGTATGCAAAAATATTTTTGAAAAGTTAGCAAAAAGATTCTGCAGACGACATTTTCAGATGTAGTTTTTCTCGGCGTCTTAAGGGTTAATACATTGAAAAACTTAAATTTGGTTATCTATGATATGCTAAATGGTAGACTAAACCGTACCTTAAATGACTTTCAAAAACAAATTTGGATAAATTTTAACACTTTTAGTCACAATTAAAATCTCAGAGACATGAACTTCATGTGCATTTATAAATTTTATCATATGACGTCGCGTTTGAGAGTGTAATAAAGCCATGTAATATTTTCGATAATTCACTAGTGGATTAAATATGCAAATTAGTTAGATACGTCCCGTAACGTTACATGTACGAAGTCCTTAAAGACGTCGCGTTTACTAACGGCGGAATATTGACATTTTTGTAAACAATCGTGAATAAAATGCGTTATAAATGTCATATGATAAATAGAATCTTGCATTCGTGCTCATGTATTATTGAATTTATTAAACTCGTTGAAGAAAATGGATAAAATGCTCGGCAAAGCCTCGCATTTTTTCCCTTTTCCTCAACTTGTTTAATAAATTCAATAATACATGAACACTCATGTAGGATCCTCTATTTATTGAAATTCTCTTGATTTTTTTTTTTTTTTTTTTTTAAATTTTCATTAACTACAATTTCAAGAAATTATGGTTATATGTTTCAGTGACCTCTAATGAAGAGTCATTCATTATGTTCTCATCACGAAAACACGCCTATATAGTTTTGACTCCCTTGAACCTCACTTTTATATAGTAAAACTGGGGTTTCCGGGGTATACCTTATTTTTCTTATTTCTGCTCTAAAATATAGATTGTCGGTACACGTTAGAACCACCTCGTTAAGGCGGTTCTAACGAGTGCCCACAATCTATATTTTGAGCAGAAATAAGAAAAATATCACAATTTTTCATCATAAAATTTTCATTTGTTCGGCGATAAAGGTGGCAATGTATTTGTATAGGCGTGTTTACGTAATGGTTATTGAAACAATGATCTCAAAATTGTGAATATTATGCAAAACAACTTTCACTTGTACTTAGCCTGTATTTTTTTTTCAAATCACAAAACAAATCATTTACTTAAGCAACAAACCTAAATCAAATTTACCCAGAATGCATTAAATAAGTACCCGCCCCCCGCCCATCGGGGCTTGAAGAAATATATGGGCTGCATGATGCTTCCACACAGAGCTGAATCCGACCCACACACGAGTACTGGTAAACCGCTTAGAGGATCTAAGCCTGCCCAGGCAAAACGGTGTGTGTGTCGGACGTCCATGCTTATAAACCCTATTGGTTTCATTGGGTGACAGGGCTTGAGATGTCATTTCATCTCAATGTCAGGTAAAAGTCCCACAAAATTGGAAGCAATGTCTCCAAAATGACCTTTACAATGTTGACGTGGACGTTAAACCTCAAATCAAACAAACGAAATTAAATAAGTACCAGAAATTAATATGTCGGGCTGTAGAGGCTGACATATACATGTATATTCAAAATATTACCAAGTTCTACAAGAAAAGTTTTTTGAAGTACAATATTTTGAATATTTAACAACAGTTTAGTGACACTGAGTGATTACAACATAATATATTACTTTACCTGGTCAGATCAATAATATCACCCATATTTGTTGTACTACAGAAAAAAAAAAATCAATTTTATTAAGTTCTGAATTTATTTGGATTTTACACAATTTACCATTTCATATGAATTTATGAGACAAGCCCCTTCAAATTTCACGTCACTACAGCTGGTGTTAAGGGAATGTGTGGCGACCGTAAAAAGTCTCCCTGCCCTTCATCATAGTGAAGTTTATATTTTCTTGTCCTCTGGCTGGATCATTGATTCCATTGTGCATTTTTGAAAATATCAGAGTGACACTGATGAGGCCTAATTGGAGGAAACTAGCTAGTCTGGCCCAGAAAAACTCGTACACTCTATACTTTTCAGTTCTGCGGTGTATTCCTTGCTTCAAAAGGATAACTCTTTTTATAGAACATATTCAACAAGTTTCATAAACTTCATATGAAATGACCACCCATGTCAGATTCTTATTATTTCATGAACAAAATGTATATACAATCGAACTTCAATGGCTCGAACACCTTTGGGACCATGAAAATGTGTTCCAGACAGGGGTAGTTCGAGCCACTGAGGGCTAATGCCAGGAGGCATAACGATATACTTTAGGACATCTTTTTCTGTGTTCTATAATGAAAAATGTATGCCGTGTGTACTCATTAGAATCGCCTCATCGAGGCGATTCTAATGAGTACACACAGCATACATTTGCAAGATAAAAGACAAAAATATCCTAATTTTTACCCTCCCTATTTCTTATGTACAGAAATTCCCTAGGGACTCAAGAACGGGTTCGACTCAGCCATGGTAAACGAGCCATCGGTGTTTGAGCCATCGAAGTTCTACTGTAGATGCAAACACAAAACAGCAAAATAATAACTGCTAAACTCAACCATTTACTTCATACATGGAATAAAAATACTGCCAGTCTGCATGAGGATCAAGCTTTGAACCTGTAAAACTGCTGTAGAATTATAAAAAGGTAAAAGATGATTTAACAAGCTGACGAAAATGAGAGACCACAGATGAATCTAATAAATCAGTGGATGGTTGTCTTCGAAATTGTCATTTGTGGAGGTAAATCAGCTTTTCTGTTGTCAGAAATTTGTTTTCTTTTGGCCCATCAGTGGGGCTGTGAAACAAAGTTTGTGACCATTAACCCATTGTATGCAGGAAACCCCTAAAGGGGCACCTTGGCAAACAGTGCAGGCCCAGATCAGACACCACGTAACTTGGCGTCTGATCAGGGTCTGCACTATTTGCTAACAGAATTTTCCATCAAAAGTAGAATAAAAAGGAAAAATAGGCCTGACACCCCTTATATGACAAAAGGACTTGTCCAACATATAGAAATGGAAGAGTCCACTAGCATAATGTGTTAAACCGCTAGTCTGCCTCCTAAAATGACTATTTCAGATACAGTTGTTACCGTTCTAATGCACCTGTTCCTTTTTTTTTTCAAAATTGCACTGCCTGCCCTAAAGTGCAAGCCCTTTCAGTGTCGTAAAACCAGACAATGGAAAGTGGCATTGCATGGCAATGTTAGGTTTTCAGCAATACGTGCATACTGTGGAATATACTGTTGCCAGTTTTTGATGTCATCCAATTTGGATCCAGTTGCTCAAAGCATCATTAGCTTAACAAACCTGTTACCTGTTCTATCAAGTATAATATGTCTTGTATTTTTGCTGAAAAAATGTGAGTAGCTTTAAACACATTTTTTCAGCGAAAATACATGTATATTTGCAATATCAATTGATCAAAGTTTTAACGGTATTTTAACTAACAAAATCATTACTTTTTAATAACTAGCCCCTGATGTCATGTTACATTTTCAAATGCATTAGAATAAAACGTCAGATGGAATATGAAATTTTTCAAAAGAAAAGCTAACTGGCTTCTCCAGCAATGATGAATCTAATTTAAAATGGCTACATGCACAGAAGCAATGACTAGTTTGAGTTAACAAACAATATATATATGGGGAAAAACACATTTTTATAAAATAAAAATTGTATACTGGGTTATTTTTATGCTGACAAGTGAATTGCTGCCCTTTTCTGTTTTGTTTGTATGATTTTTACTTTGATGTTTTCAATATTGAAATCTTTTCATTTTGAAGAAATAGCATACAGAAATCACTATAATGCATTTTGAAGGTCTCCAGATAATATAGGCAACCCTCTTTATATCGACATTCGTTATAACGGCAAAACTCGTTATAATGACAATTTCAATGGAATGAATTGTTAGCTCAAGGCTTAGCCTTGATTCCGAGCGATGTGGGCCTCCCTTGGGTTGGAAATGCCAAAACTGAATCCATAGTCATGAAAGAGTCTTGTGGTTTAATACTCCAAGAAACAAATGTTATAGATATTTGTTAGAATCACCTCACCGAAGCGATTCTAACAAATGTCTATAACATTTGTTTCAAATGTCTATAACATTAATTTTGTTTCTTGGAGTAATGATGTGGAAAAGACCTTTTATAACCTATAATACTCCTAACTGGGATTCTTTATAATAGGAAATTCATTATAACGGCACAATAATAGGGAACAAATACTGTTGTTATAATGTTGGTCCACTGTATTTCTTCATTTTCTTTTTATTTTTATTTATCTATTTATTTTTTCAAGACTGAAAACAATAAAGTTGAGCAGCACTGAAGGTGTCAAATGAATGTTTAAGTACAGAGCAATGCTATCATGACATAATTTAGTTCATCTGGTATTTCCCTAAAATGTTATGCAAAAATGAAGAGACTCATAAAGAAATTCATGAAAACTATTACAACTTGATGTAAATACACGTAGCCAAAATAACCCAGTATCATGTACCACAAGGATAAACCTGCATATGAACAAAATAATTTTGCATTTCAGCCAGTCAATTTGTTCCAAATTTGTATTTTCCTTAATACTGGTTTTCTTCTAAAGATCTTTCAAGTCAATTTCCTTTCATTTACCTAAGATCTGTGAAATCAGATAAGACATGCATGTGATATAGTTCATTGAGTGTGAGTGCTCGTTAGAATCGCCTTATTGGTGCGATTCTAACGAGTACCCACAAGCTAAGATTTTAAACCGAAATAAAAACTGTCCAGCCTTGTAAACCCCACTTTTTCTATATTAAGTTGGGTTTACAAGGGTGTTTCATACTCTTGTCAACCTGATGACAAAAACAAATGACCTTGTTTCTAATATGTCCCTATTGGCAATCTAACCAGCATGGTAACAGCAATCAGAAGCTTAGAGATTGACCCTTATACTGCTGTTCAAGACAACCCCTACATTTGCAAACAGTGTAGATCCAGATCAGATGGCTTCTAAAGAAGCCAGGCTTCTAAAGAAGCCATCTGATCAGGATCTACACTGTTTGTCATGCAGTTTGTGAAATGAATGGAATTGGTTGATAGTCAGCAATGGGTGCGGCTAAATTAATTTAATTAGCAGGATAAGATTAAGAGTAATTGCTCTTCACCACACAACAGCAGAGGCCTGTAATTTTTCATTGTTCATTGATGTTTTGCATGTACAGAAAGTGCCAAAGTTGGAACCAAAACACTTTCTGCACAAGCCAAAGGGCCCCCGCCCATAGAGGCTTGAAGAAATATATGGGCTGCATGATGCTTCCACGCAGAGCTGACTCCGGCCCGCACACTAGTACTGGTAAACCGCTTAGTAGATCTAAGCCTGTCCAGGAACAGCGGTGCGAGGCGGACCTTCCATGCTAATAAACCCTATTGGTTTCATTGGGCGACAGGGCTTGAGATGTCATTTCATCTCAATGTCGGGTAAAAGTCCCACAAAATTGGAAGCAACGTCTCCAAAATGACCTTTACAGTGTTGATGGGGGCGTTAAACCTCAAATCAAACAAACAAAAGCACAAGCCAAAAAAAAAAAATATTTTAAAACAGGTGGCATTAAACTGAAAACCAGAAAAAAATATGACTGGAAGAACAATTATTTTGTCTACCTGCAGTTTACACCCAGTGAATAGTTTTTTTTTAGTAGAGATTAGCTGTTAGTCACTACAAGACTATGTGAATCAAACCAAGACATTTCAGCTATCTACATATCGACAATAATGTCAGTAAGATGAAGGCATTATGGCTATCTAGACATCGACTTGGAGAATACAGTCTGACATGGACAAGGTTTTATATATTTCAATAATGACTTTGATTAAGTTTTCTTACATATCATACAACTACAAACTTGACCAGGATTTTCACAATCTTTTTCAAGTAGGTGATACAGGAACTCAATATTTTGATAGTGGAAAGTCACTTATTGAGTCCCCATTTAAAATAAATAAACTTATTCAGCAAGCTTTGATGATGTAAAGCAGCGAAAGACAAAACACACAGAACATGTATGGATTTTTTCCTGTCTGAAATTTGCACGTAAAAAGAATGGCTTCTGTTGATGAAACTGGCTGTTTCATCCCTTATTTTAGTCGCAATTTGGAAAAGATGAAAACTATTAATTAATACATACATGGAGTTATGTACACTGAAATTGATACACAAATGCTGGCAGAGACCTAACTTTTTATGCTGCAACAACAAGAAGAACCAAAAAAAAAAATCTTTTACAGCCCTTTCAAGATTATTTCACTTATATCAGCTAATCATGAATCAGAGGATGGCAAAAACTGGAATACCTAGAGAATTTACATCTAACCTTCCGTTGTCCCACATTGGACCTGAGTGAGGCTCCAACCCTCAGCAGTGGAAGACTTAATATTAGATTCAGGGCTCTTGAACATTAGACCACAGAGGCCAACCACAACCTCTTGATAACACTATTACTGGGGTCTACAGCAGAAACCGTGTTACGGTAGTTACACAACCGTGTTATATTGAAACAAAAATGTATAGATTATATAGAAAAATGACCATTTATGGTCATTTTTCTATATAATCTTAACAATTTTGGGATCCATCTTGAAACCGCATTATATCCAAAACCGTGTTATAATGAACCATGTTAAAATGCAGTTGTGGTGTAATAAACTATCAAAATATCAACTTCACAGATCTTCGATTCTCCTGTTTTTCCCTCCTGATCAAGTTTGCAGCAGTGTTGGTATGTAAGAGATAGACAGAACCACTAACCTAATGTTTGCCTCGTTGTCACCAATACAACTACGATACACTTCCTCCACCTTCTTGTTCAGTTGTTCTAACATTCTCTCTTGGTCTTCTTGCTTAAACTCACCATAGGAAAACATTCTGAAAGGAACAACAATACATATATACACCACAACCTCTTTATAACACTATAAATTGGGTCTAAAGCATAAGCCATGTTAGTTAAACAACCGTGTTACATCGAAACAAAAATGAATAGATTATATAGAAAAAAGACCATTTATGGTTATTTTTCTAAATAATCTATAAATTTTTGGAATACACCTTGAAACTGTGATATATCCATAACCATGTCATGACGATCAGTGTTATAATGAGGTTGCAGTGTACATGTCATTTAAAATTTGCTATGTGTGATAAATAAAAACCTTACACAAGTTGTCATTTCATATGAATTTTTTGTGTTGCCGAAGGCTCGTTTCAATATTTTCATGTAAAATGCACACTCTTCATACAGGTATAAATATATTCCATTATGATGACACACCCGTGCACTATAATGGCATTTTTAATATCTCTAGATCTAAAAAAAAAAATCATATGTTTCTTATTTCCAGTCCAAATACAGAGTGTTGCTGCTCATTAAAACAGCCACAATGAGGCAGTTCTATAGAATGCCCACAATCTATGTTGTTGGGCATAAATAAGAAAAATAGTGCACACTCCTGAAAACCCCAATTTTCTCTATATATAGTGGGGTTTAGAGGGATGTTCATTACAGAGACATGTTAACA
This sequence comes from Lucinisca nassula, assembly GCA_963580285.1. NCBI lineage: Eukaryota > Metazoa > Mollusca > Bivalvia > Lucinida > Lucinidae > Lucinisca > Lucinisca nassula. The sequence goes on from OY757016.1 coordinate 74,826,646, forward strand.
TGTTTGTTTGTTTGTATTGGAGTTTAACGGCCCAGTCAACACTATTTAGATCATTTTGAGTCGGTCAGTTTATCTATCCACACTTTTCCTGGGCAGGCTTATACGTAAGCGGTTAACCAGTACAGTGCACATTCTTTCGCCAGAAACTGCCCTTCTTGAATCAGCAGAAGTGAGAGAATGACCGTAGAAAAGATTTCATGATCAATTTCCACGAAAATTGTTGCCAATCCCGGCAGGTATCGAACCCGCGTCCTCCTGATCACCAGTCAAACACGCATCCGACTGAGCTACTGAGGCTACATGATGCTATGTATTAATGCAACTGATACACCTGACATTTTCCTCTTTTTTTTTCAAAAAGAAAGACAACTTTTGGGGTTCCTTGTTAGTTTTCTATTTTCTTAGCGACTGATTACTCAGGAATAAATTCTTTCCCTAAAGAGTAGTCAGACCCCTACTGATAAGGGAGACAAAAACATTTCTGAAAGGATTGCCTCCCATGAATCTGTAACCCAAAATAAGTCAAGGTCAAACTAAAGTCACTACTTGAACAAATTTTGCAAGGCCCAATTTCTCATTGTCTCAAGGTCATCAGCATTTTGGTTTTCAGGAAGAAGATTTTCAGAGGGTTTTTACCATATATGGGCTTGGTGGCCATCTTGACCATGTAACCCACTCCACGAACTTTTGTTCCACCAAACTATGGAAGTAATTTAATTTCAATTGGTCCAGTGGCTTTCAGACGAGTTTATATAATGGATGATGGATGAAGAAAGAAAATTGCTATAAGCTCCCCATAAGCCAAGGGCTCTGGTGAGCAAAATTGTTCTCTATCTGCTCCCAAGCCTGTAACCATGAGTTCAAGGCCAAGGACTTAGTATTTCTCTTTTAACCTTTCAACCACTAAGCAGGTTTAGCAGACGGCATTTCAAAATTATTTTTTCTTGTTTGAGTCGGAGCACAGCATTTCCTACCATTTACATGTGTGCTCACCAAAGAATCAGATCAGCCTGCCCATCCATATAGTCTGACCACAGACTTCTCTTGCTGCATGAAGGAGCACTGGCCCCTTAGCTATCCTTAGTGCGCACAATGAAGACTCTGATCAGACTGTGGGGATGCGCAGGCTGATCTGAGTCTTTGTTGAGCTCACATGTAAATTGTAGGAAATGCTGTGCCCCGGCTCATTTATAAATGAAAATAAGGCTTGATATTACCTGTGAATCATCTGCCCTGCTGGGCAGATGATTTACATGAAATGTCAAGCCTTATTTAATCTGAAAAAAATGATGAAAAAAAGAAAAAGAAACAGCAACAAAAACTGTCATCTGCTCTGGAGTTTTCTGCAGTGCCTGAAGGGTTAAAATAAAAAATCTCTCAGACTACCAATTCCTGAATCAGAGGTTTGGCCGGCGATTTTAGTCAAATATTATCATTTTTGCAAAGAGCAATACTCATAAGACGACACATATGGGCAGTTTTGCAGGACATTGCGAAATCACGCCGATATAAAAACATTGTAAATTTTACCGCAGAAAAAACAAAACGTTTACCCCTGTAAACCCCAGTTTTACTAAATAAAAGTGGGGTTCAATGGGGTCAAAATTATGTAAGTATGTTTTCGTGATGAGGCTGCACTGTTTACAATACACACAGATATTCCTGGGATTCTTTACAAATAATGTGCTTTTTTCACCACAGCAGATTTTCATACTCAACTAAATCCAAAACTGTAAATAAAGATCACTTACTTGGCTTTTATTTTTAATTCATTTGCTTTTCTTTCTTCTTTAGATATCTGTGAATTTAATTTGTCTATCTGTTCTTTTAATATCTGTGTTTCTTTTTCCCTGAAACAAAGGAGCATTACAATAATAAACCCGTGCAACATACTGCATTTTTTCACATAGATCTCCAAAATGGTTACTTTTCTGAAGAAATTCCGTGAATTTTTTCTTATTTAAACTGAAAACATAGGTTGTAGGTGCTAGCTAGAAACACCTTATTGAGGCAGTTCTAACGAGTACCCACAACCTATGTCTTGGAGCAGAAATAATAAAAATAATGTATATGCCCTTAAACCCGTTTTCTCTATATAAAATTGGGTTTAGAGGTCTTCATTTCACAGATTTGTTAATGTGATGGAAAAAGAGAACTCTAAAGAAAGCTCTCTCTCTTAAAATCAACTTAGCTCAAAAGCAACGACCTCTGTGGCTTTCCGGTCAACATATCTGACTTCAGCTCACAAGCTTGTCTCTGTTGAAGTTGAGCTTATACTTAGTTTCACAACACTATGTTAGTAAAGAGTGGTGCCTGTTCAATATGCTGATGGGTCAACAGTCAGAATGCCTAGATTTGCAATTAGAATTAGCATTATTGTCAACCATTAGCCAGGCCCAAAGTTACAAAAATCCATACTCAGCTGAACTGAAAATGCAATAAGTGCTGAACATATATTTTAATATATACTGTAAAAATCCTATATTAAGACCACCTTTGGGTAGGGCTGTCACGTTTACAAAAATCTGTAAACGTTTACACGGAAGGTCCTACACGAAACGATTCAGTGTACACGAAACATTTTCAGACTCGAGTCAATAAGGGTGAATCTGTGTATAAACAATGGGTAATTACCTGTTAATGATAAATTCCTTCAAAATCCGGCATAATTCTGTAGCAGATGCCAATCGTTTGTGAATCGGAATGATTTAGCCATAAACTCTTCAAGAATATTCCATTTGTTTATCTTCGACACAGAAAACATATGGAAAAACTCCGTGTAATTGGCAATTACTTTGAAGATGCCGCTGTGATGTGTATGTGCGACATTGACTTCTGATTGGAGCAAATATTGAGGGGATGTTTCACAGATATCCGTTATCGTGACTGCATGAGCAGACCGAATCATAGTGCGCTCCTTAAATAATGGGAAAGAACAAAGCAAGGATTGAATACTCCATCAAAATAATGCTTTTTAATATGCCTCCTGAATTGTGAGGCAGTATTTATTTGACACAAGAGGAAAACAAACAAAAAAAGAAAAAGGAATCATTACGGCATGTTATGCAAGTATAAATTCTTCATCATTCTGTTTTCTTCTGTAAATTTCAAAGCGCGAAAATTATCTTAACCTTTAGCCTGCTGTTGGCGACAAGCCCTATCTTTGCAAACAGTGTAGATCCAGATCAGATGGCTTCTGAAGAAGTCTTATCTTGCTGTTCACGACAACCCCTACTTTGATCACATGTAAGTCACATGTTTCGTGTAAACGGTCAGTCGATTTTGTAAACGTTTTCTACACAGACACGAAACGCTCCCGTTTACACGTGTAACCGTGATAGCCCTACCTTTGGGACTGTTCAAAAGTGGTCTTTAAGACCACTTTTGAACAGCCCCAAAGGTGGTCCCTGACCAGAGGACATTATGTGCAGAAAACACGAAGACAGAGAAACTGCACCCCTATTAATAAGCTTTTTAAAGCAGAATAAGTCTATTTTTAGGTGATCAACACTTTCTGCTCAAATGAGCAGGAAAATCGTCCCATTTATGTGCATTTATGACATTACTTCACAATACAATTTCATGCTCAGCTGAGTTGAGCAAGAAAAAAGTTTTACCGGTATACCGAATCTGTGAATACAGTAAAATTCCTATGTTAAGACTGCAGTAAAATTGCTATATTAAGACCACCATTGGGACTGTTCAAAAGTGGTCTTAAAGACCACTTTTGAACAGCCCCAAAGGTGGTCTCTGACCAGAGGACACAGTATGCAGAAAACACAAAGAAAGAATAAATGCAACTTTCTAAATAAGCTTTTAAAGCAGAATTAGTCTCAATTTTTGGTGGTCTTAATAGCAGAATTTGACTGTACTTAGATTCTCAAGCCTTTAGACTATACAGCATGAACTAGTTGTAGAACTTGGCTGATTATTTTAATTTCAGTTTTACAGCCCTTTCAAGATTATTTCACTTATATTGAGCTGATTGTTAATCAGCGGTAAGCAAAAACCAGAATACCCTTAATAAACACTTGACCTATTCTTACAGAACTTATGGCCCCTGCCCATCAGGGCTTAAAGAAAAAGATGGGCTCCATGATGCTTCCAGGCAGAGCCGAAACCGACCTGCACATGAGTACTCGTAAACCACTTAGAGGATCTAAGCCTGCCCAAGCAAAGCGGTGCAAGTCGGACCATCAAAGATTATAAACCCTATGTCATTTCATCTCAATGTCGGGTAAAAGTCCCACAAAATTGGAAGCAATGTTTCCAAAATGACCTTTACAGTGTTGACGGGTACGTTAAACCTCAAATCAAACAAACAAAACTTACAGAACTTAGCATCTCAAATGTGACACAAGTGAGGCTCGAACTCAGAACAGTGACATACCTAATGGATATAAGTAGGATCGATATCATTACTCACATTTTTTGTTTTGTTTGCTTAATTGTTTGTTTCATCTCTTCTAGCGCCTCCTCAGTTTCCTGGCTGTTTTGTATCAGTGAGAGATTCTGTTCTTCTAATTCAGCAAATATATCTAGCAACTGCTGAGGATCTGTGAAGTGTAACTCCAAATCCTAAAATGTAAATTACCAGAATCATTGTAAGGGAAATAAATACAACTCAAGAGGAGGCAGGTCTTCTAAAACTGGATATAAGTAGGACCAATATCATAACTCACATTTTTTGTTTTGTTTGCTTAATTGTTTGTTTTCTTACGACATGAAAGCCATAACAAAGGAAAGAAGCATAGCCTGAAAAAATCCCCGCCTATGGTGGGATTCGAACCCGGGCCGCTCGGGTGAGAGTCCAGTGCTCTAACTGCTGAGCCAAAGAGTTGACTCCCTGATGCGGTTGTCAGAGAGTGGTGATAAACCTATAAGCTATGCATGTAGATAAGGGAGGCAATGCGGTCCGTAACACACCCCCTCTTCAAGGAAGTCATCATTTAGGATGACGTGAAGCCAACTTTGGCACGAAGCCATTTGGGTGAAAAAAAGTCCGATCCCGGACGAGCCCCCATCTTACGACATGAAAGCCGTAACAAAGGAAAGAAGCATAGCCTGAAAAAATCCCCGCCTATGGTGGGATTCGAACCCGGACCGCTCGGGTGAGAGTCCAGTGCTCTAACCGCTGAGCCAAAGAGTCGCCTCCCTGACGCAGTTGTCAGAGAGTGGTGATAAACCTATAAGCTATGCATGTAGATAACTGAAGGGAGGCAATGTGGTCCATAACAGTTTCATCTCAGCAAATATATCAAGTAGCTGCTGAGGATCTGTGAAGTGCAACTCCAAACTCTAAATGTATATCACCAAAATCATTATAAGAGTAATGGATACAACTCGAGGGGATGTGACTCTTCCAAAAACATTTTTGTCTCCCCTGATGGTTGGGGTCTACTCTTAAAGGAAAGATTTTCTCCAAAGGAGCAAATTCTTTCCTTTATGAATAGACCCCTTTTAAGATAGGCAAAATGTACATGAAAACAAACCGGAAGTCCCAAAAGTTGTCTCCCTTGCAAAAATAGAGGAAAATTTTCTAGATGTAACTATTTTTCCCTTACAACCATAAGGGAGGCTACTCATTCATTCAAAACTTGCTTCTCCCACCTCCATTTAATAAAAATTACTCTGTTAGGAAAGAATTTGCTCATACTGATCATTTTAAGAATAGCATCCACTTTGTTGGCTGGGGGCAGGAATGCATAGCCTCGTTTGTTTGTGTTGAGGTTTTAAGTTCCCATCAACACTATTTAGGTTATTTTGATGACTTTGCTTCCAATTCTAGGACTTTTACCTGACATTGAGGTGAAATGACATCTCAAGTCCTACCACCCAAAGAAACCACCAGGGTTTATTTTAGAGGTCTGACTCACACCACTTTTTCTAGGCAGGTTTTGACCTAAGTGGTTTACCAATACACAAAAGTTTAGCCAGTTTCAGCTCCAAGTGGAAGCACCATGCAGCCTAATCTACTTCTCCATGCCCAAATGGACAAGGATGCTCTCCCTTTATGAACTTTGGCACATTAATTCAAGAACAGGTGACCCTTGTTTAGAGCGTATCTCAAAGTTCAATGGACTGGAATTCTTGCTTTGAGACAATAGTAGTTTGAGAAGCTGAAATAAAAGAAATGAATAGCAAACAAGCAGTTCCATAATGTTTAGTTTGTCTTAAGCAGTAGTTTCAGATACCACTGTTTGAGATGAAGAGGGTCATCCATTTATCTGTACATGTTAAAAATAAATATTACAAACCTAAACATTCAGGCTAATCTTTAAACCTTTTATAAAATTTTATAAAAATGCTTTGCAAACTTCAAAGTGCAAGTAAATACATTAACCCATTGAATACTACAGCTGTAATGGACTCTTACATTGCTATATGTTGGACAAGTCCATTTGTCATTTAAGGGGTGTCAGGCCTACTTTTTCCTTTTTATTCTATTTTTGACTGAAAATTCTATTAGCAAATAGTGCAGGCCCTGATCAGAAGCCACGTTCTGTGGCGTCTGATCTGGGTCTGCACTGTTTGCCAAGATACCCCTTTAGGGGTTTCCCGCATGCAATGGCTTAATAAAGTAGGGACATATATCAATAAAATAGGATCCTATATGTATTCAACTGAAGGGTTAAAATGGCTCTATATATACTGATATATTTATATCTAAGTTTACATAGCACCCCATATCCTATCAATACCCACAACATATGATTTTACCAATTCAATCAGAAATTGTCTTAAATTTTCATCAAGTTGTATTTGCCTAATTTAAATTTTCGGAGACTACAAAAATAGACCATGAAGGAAACATAAACAGTTCTTAACAACAACAAAATGACAACATACCACATTTATCGTAAGTATTTGGACAGATTGGTCTGAGCAAATAATGCAGCTCCAGATGAGATGCCGCAGAATGCGGCATCTCATCAGTCTACACTATCTGCCACTCATCCAGCTATTTTTAGACACAACATCGGGAAGTAAATTGTATTTGTTCAAATCTTAGTACAAGTATGGTAAGGAATTGAGGTGTCTGAATACTTGGGGTAAAGATGGCAACTATGAACAAGTTTCAGCAAACTTTTAGGGGAATGGATACACCTGGAACATTTCCTGCTATGTTTTGTTCAATGGTAGACAACTTTTGGGACTTCCTGTCTGCTTTCCCGTAAACCTCTGACAGCAGAGTCTACTCTTAAAGGAAAGAATTTGCTCAAACAACTCCCTCTGACTTTCCTTTAAAAGTAGACCCCTACTGACAAAGGAGACAAAAACCTTTTGAAAGAGTTGCCTCCCCTGAAGGTGTATCCAATCCCCTTAATACTGCACAGGCAAGTCAAAGTCTTAATTTTTCTGGTACACACTGTATACTGTATACAGCAAGAGGATCACAGAATGATAAAGTTTATCACATAACCTTGCTGTTATTTTAACCCATTTAGTACCAGAAACCCCAAAATGGGTAGCCTGGCAAACAATGCTGGCCCAGATCAGATGCCGCAGAATGTGGCACCTGATCAGGGCCTACACTGTTTGCAGAAAGTTTAACCATTTCTTCCAAATAAATTTTGAAGAAAACCCAACCCGACACCCCTAAATTTTGAAATGGACTCCTGCTATATATAAGGAGGAAGATTCCATTTGGTACAAAATGGGTTAATAGTGGATAACGTTGATTATGTCAGAAAAACTAACCTCAAGAAGCCAACTGTGACAACCCTGTTTTCTTTTGAAATTTCTTTGACAACAAAATCTGCTTCAAAATCGTTATATGATAAACAGAATCTTACACTTGTGGTCACTACACTCATGGTCATTTCATATAAAATTTATGAAACTTGCAAGAGTCTCGTTTAATTAATTTCATATGAAATGACCACTCATGTAGGACCCTCTATATAGAGTATAATCCAATGCAATACAGAACTTCAACATAGCAAGAACATATAAATAAAAGTCGGTAATTTCAGATTATCTATCTATGTACATAATTTGAGTTTTTCATCTAGAATGGGAGGGATAAAAGTATCATTGCTTACAGATGCCAAAATGATAGAGCATGACGATCCAGGAGTTTCTTATCTGTATTTTTGTCTGCATATTAAAATACACCATAACCCCTTTAGAACACTATTCATTCATTTTAATATGGTTTTGCAAAGCCTGCTTTAAAGATGGGTCCCAAAAATTCAAAGATTATGTAAAAAATGACCATAAATGTTTGCAAAAAGTTAAGCCAATTTCCAAATAAATTTTGAAGAAAACATAACCTGTCACCCCTAAATTTGAAATGGACTCCTGCTTTATATAAGGAGGAAGATTCCATTTGGTACAAAAAGGCTTAAGATTGGCTATAAAGAGATATCACAGATGAAAAGCCAATCAATTACAATATGAATACTAAACTGGAAGATGACTCTATCATGGGATAATACAAATTCAGCCACTACCCAGTCTTCATGAAAAATTCTGACTATACCAATGATGAAGATCATCTAAATTACCCTTTAGTCTAGAAATCAACAAAACATTTTTTTTTTCTCAAATAAACTGATTTAACATAAACTTTGCTTATACCCTACCACATTCCAGAACTGCTCAGATACTATCAACTTTGGCAGAGAGGTTGTTGGAGGTGCTAAATACTCCATCTAAAATTTGGCATATTAAGATTACATATCCCTGTGGTATAGTGCACTTATTCATTTATCCAAAACACTCATTTTTCTGATGAAAAGTCATGATATTCTTTTTATCCATATGCCAAACATAGGTTGTGATTGCTCATTAGAACCACCCACTTCGTCTATGATCACTAACTTTGTTTGTGATTACCCATTTGTGATTATCAAATCACTGTCATCACTTACAACAGTTTGGTTACTGAATCTTACAATATTTGTGATTACCTAATCTTACATTTGTGATTACAAAGTCAATGTAACCAATTACAACAGTTTGTGATCACCAATTCTTACATTTTGATTACCAAATCACAGATACCACTTGTAACAGTATGTGATTACCAGACCTTACATTTGAGATTATCAAATCACTGTTACCACCAAATCTTACATTTGTGATCACCAAATGACAATTACCACTTATAACTGTTTGTGAATCTTACATCTGAGATTACCAGATCAATGTTAACACTTACAACAATTTGTGATTAACAAATCTTACATTTAAGACTACTACATCAATATTACCACTTAAAATAAATTGTGATTTAATACCAAATCTTACATTTGTGATTACCAAATCAATTTTACCACTTTACAACAATTTGTCATCAACAAACCTTACATCTCATGATCAAATCACTATTACAACATTAGTCATTACCAAATCACTGTTATCGCTATCAATTTCAACTGATATCACTGTCTCTTCGTCATGCCAACTGTCCTCACTATGTATCTCAATAACTGACCACTAGAAGACATTATAGTCAATGTAACAAAAGCTATTGCAGAACAGCATAGCTTGCCTCTGAACCTCTTGTCTACGGCGAGATATCAGACTCAAAATAACACCATTACTGATGAAAATGTGAATCAGTTTCTTCAAAATTGAGGAGAAGAACTATATTAAGTACTTGTGCTTTCATTCTATTCCTGTTATTCCTTGTGTCACACTTGGATACATATTATTTACTACTTTAATGAATAAATATGTTAAAACTAAAATTGAGGTACAAACAATAAAACATTAATAGCTCAATCACTGATTGATCATTTACCACGGTTGTTTTGAAAGCATTTTTACTAATTAAATCTTGAAAATGTATGATGCATGCACTCATTCCAATTGCCTTGTCTTACCCCTGTCTGAAAGAAATATTCATGTTCCACAAGGTGTTCCAGCCACTGAAGTTTGACTTTTTATGTTCAGATAAATTGTGCTGCATGGTTAACTTCTTAAATACTCTAACACTGATGTCTAATATAAGCTCATCCTTGACTCCCCAGATAATACTACCTATTACTCGGGATAATAGGCCTAATCAAACAGTGCAGACCAAGATCAGACTCCTAAAGGAGCAGTCTGATCAGGGTCTCCACTGTTTGCCTTTCTGTCTGCACCTTTTGGACTCCTTGCTGGATCATGAAACAATTTTGTTAAAACTTTTGGAGAATTACAGCAAGTTTTCAAGGTGTCTGAATTCTTAGGATTTTTATGGTAGGATAAGTCAGGGAGATTTCTGTCATTTTTATCTTAAACAGAACAGAACAGATCTTGAAGATGTATGTTGTGGGTACTTACAGGAAACACCTCATTGATTCTAATGAGTATACACGACATACCTTTATTTTATAGAAGTTTGCAAAACAAAGTCTAATTCTAATGCACTTGCGTATGTAATGCGATGTTTAATTGGATAAAGTCAAAAATTTGCGACAGTATATTCTGCGATAGACTGTCATAACCCAAGGTCATCTGGTAATGTGGCTTCTCCCTGGCTGACATTTGGTTTTACGCAGCTCACAAAGCCTGCCGCCTTGAGCATAATAGTTCAGTTTTTAACAAAACAACAGAATAAGTGCACTTGAATGGGGATAACTGTATTGAAAATTGTCATTTGGGGAGGTAAATCTTCAGTTTTACGATCGCAAATTCCATTTTACGGCTCCGCTGGCGCGTCACTGAAAAACGAAATTTCTGACCGTAAAACAGCTGATTTACCTCCCAAATAACAATTTTCAATACAGTTATTCCCTAAGTCATCCCCATTAAGCCTCCTGGCCTGGTGCTAAGATTAACCCTCAATGGCTCGAACTACCGTAAAACCCTTAAAATTCGGACATCTTGAGGCCTTACTGTAATTCTCCTAAAACTTTATCAAATTTGTTTCATGATCCAGCAAGGAGTCCAAAAGGTGCAGTTGGAATGGCAAACAGTGTAGACCCTGATCAGACTGCTCCTTCAGGAGCAGTCTGATCTGGGTCTGCACTGTTTGCTTAGGCCTATCTGTCCCAATACTTAGACTCATTACGGTACCTATCTTAAACAAATTTTCATGGTTTGAGGCATTCATGTTCAACTTTACTAGTGTATTGGGTACTCATGTGGTGGAAGAAACATGAGTCCCCAGAGAAAAACCACCAACCTTGGACGGGTCATCACTACCTTGACTACCTTGCCACATGCTAAAACTGGGAATGGAACCACAGTGGTAAAACGAGATGGAGATACCTCAGTGTTATCCAAGCACCACTTGGCAGAATGAGTATATGTTATTGTATATGTATGGAGTGAGTGAGTGAGTGTTTGAGTTTTACGTCCCACTAACAGCTAAGGTCATATGGAGACGGGACCTCAGTTTAAAGACTCATCCGAAAGTCTGGAGAAGCCTGGGATCGATCCTGCAACCCCTGGTTTACAAGGCGAGTAGTGTAACCACTACACCACGGAGGCTTCTATGTATATGTATGGAAACCAGCTATCTGTAAAACAACCAACAGGTTCTAATTGTCCTAAATTATCAAGCACTGACTTCTAATTGTTGTTTTTGTTGTTGTTTCATTACGAAGCATGGAAACAGCTGTAGACCTAGGACACAGCACAAATGTTGGTATACACTGCTTGTGAACGCATATTTTTTAGAGAAGCGCAGTAACCAATCATCGGCACAAAATATTTCTTGATTTTACCCTGGGATAGAAATTTATGTTCTGAACCTGGTGTTCCGACCCAAAACGGAATATAATCCCGTGTTTGATAAATGCAGTGGTTGATTACGACCTCGTATGCGCTGTCGTTAAGATTGACATCACAGCATGTTACGTGACGTCACTAAACATTCCTGCAGTGTCAACACAATATGGTAGACGTTGGTAATCAAATTGACTGCAGCATTAAAAATCCGCGCTGAGAAATGGAAGGTATGCAAGAAAAAGAATCCAATATGGGTGTGAGGGGTGGATAGAAAAATCTGTGCCTCAGGATCACTGTCCGGCATCACTTGGCAAGCCTCGTGATGCCGTACAGTGTCCCTCGGGACGAATTTTTCCATCTACCCCTCACAGCTATATAAGATTCTTATATTCTATCAGTTGTACCTACCTCATCACTATCATCATCAGACTCTGTTATTGTTGATACTGTGCTCTCCTGTTCTGCTGTTCTGTTGGTAAAGAAAGAAAATCAATGCACTGAGTGTTTGTTTGTTTGAACTGTGGTTTAACCCTTGTCCTGCTGAGCCAGAACATGTCTTATCTTTGAAACAATGAAGATCCAGATCAGATGGCCATCTGATCAGAATCTTCGTTGTTTGTCATTCCGTTTATGAATTTGTTGCAATGATTTGCATCAAGAAATCTGATTGGTTGATAAGCAGTGGTGGGTGTGGCATATATAAATATTCAGCAGGTGATGGGTTAGCATCCCCATCAACACCATTTAGGTAATTTTGGACAGGTTGCTTCCAATTTTGTGTGACTTTTACCCGACTTTGAGATGTAAAGACATCTCAAGCCCTGTTGCCCAATGAAACCAATAGGGTTTATATACAGGTGCGGCTGACTAGCGCCACTTTGCCTGGGCAGGCTTAAACCTAAGTGGTTTACCACTACTCATGTGTGGTCGGTTTCAGCTCTCCGTGGAAGCATCATGCAGCCCAATCTATTCTGTGTCTAAGTGTTGGGGAAAATGGCACTGATTGGGAACTTATTTCTGCCTTAGATTCCTTCACTTTCGGCAAACAGTGTAGACCCTGATCAGACACTGCCAAGCCCAACTCATGTGTCCCATCCAGACCCTCTTTATACAATAGTCTGATCTCACAATGAGAAGAAAAGCGTGCATAAAAATAACTGTAACCTGGATTTGCCACAAGTCAGCGATAGTCATGTGGACAACAGCAATATAAAGCTACTGCTCTTTGTGACTTTGGGTCAACCCCCCCCCCCCCCCCACCCCCAAAAGAATTATTTGAGACGGCACATGACAACACCTACAATAAGACCTGCATGATCAGCCTGTACATCAACCAATATGGCAGTAGTGTATGTTAAAAGTCTCTTTGGATAGCAAAAAGGCTGTTGAAGTTCCACAGCAGAGACTCTGGTCAGAATGCATAAATAGGCAGGCTGAGTCTTCTGGGTCTTCACGGGTCTCAAAGGTCTAATTGTATGTTTTGTCATGCACTTGTTTTGTTACTATTTAAGGAAAAATGCTACACCTTCAGGGAAAGCAACTCTTTCAAATATATTTTTGTCTCCACTGTCGGCAGGGGTCTACTCTTAAAGGAAAGAATTTGCTAATGTGGAGTAAATTCTTTCCTTTAAAAGTAGACTACTTTGTTGTCTCCCTTTATACTGATTTTTTGGCCTGTGGAAGTCAATGTATAAAAAAGCAAACAACAATAGGTACCCAACTGTTGTCTCCCTTTTGAAAAGTGAGTGAGTGTTTTGAGTTTTACGTCCAACCAACAGCTAAGGTCATATGGAGACGGGACCTTGGTTTATAGACTCATTCAAAAGTCTGGAGAAGCCCGGGATTTCCTTTTTGAAAAAAGGCAGAAAATATTTGAGGTCTACCTATTCTCCTGAAACGTTAATTAATTTAAAACTACCATGATGCCTATTTATCACACCTGTATGTTCACATGTGTCCATTCTCATCAACTCCCTTTATCATAGGTGCTCATAACTATTACAGAAAACAAGGACTTTATTCTGAATTTGTAGCTCATAATGAAACTGCATTTCCTCTTCCTCTTCTGAGTGAACCCATTTTCACAAGGCACTTATTTTCTGTACTGTGATGCCTGAAACCTTCTTTAAGGAAGAAAACTAACTATTTCTAAAAAAACAACAAAAAAAACCTCATACCTGCCTCACTTTTCTGACTAAGTCGGGGGAGGGCAAACAAAAATAAATGGGCCAGCGCAAGACAAAAACCTACAATGAGACATGTGCAATCAACAAAGACTTGAATCAGCCTGGGTGTCCACACAGTCTGATCAAGGTCTTCCCAGATTGCACAAGCTTTCTACAGCCTTCAGGCTTGCCATAGGGTGCTTAAGGCCAATGAATTTCTTGCTAAAGTATTTTTGTTTCCCAAGTCAATATGGGTCAACTCTTAAAGGAAAGAATTTGCTCCTGAGGAGCAAATTCTTTCCTTTAAGAGTAGACCTATTTTTCAGCGGGACAGGGTTTATAGAAAAGCAAACAGGAAGTCCTGAAAGTCGCCTTAAGCACACTATGGCAAGCCTGAAGGCTGTAGAAGGCTTGTGAAATCTGGGAAAACCTTGATCAGACTGTGTGGACACCCAGGCTGATCAAGGTCTTCCCAGATTGCACAAGCCCGACTACAGCCTTCAGGCTATAACTATAACCCTTTTATAGAACATATTGCCATAGTGTGCTTAAGGCCAATGAAACTCTTGCTAAAGTATTTTTGTTTCCCACGTCAATATGGGTCCACTCTTAAAGGAAAGAATTTGCTCCTGAGGAGAAAATTCTTTCCTTTAAGAGTAGACCCCTTTTTCAGCGGGACAGGGCTTATAGAAAAGCAAACTGGAAGTCCCAAAATTTGTCTCCCTTTGAAAAATGGCAAAAAAATCTGCCAGGTGTTCCAATTCCCCTTAACAACAGCTCTTTATCATTGTCTGTGACAGTACAGGCTGCTCTAAGCCTCTGCTTGTCTTATATTTTGTTTTTGCGCTGGATGATATTTTAACTAGAGCCAGTGTTTATGAAACACAATGCCCCCAACTGCTTGACCCTAACACTGCTTGTCCCTAACAGTAATTGAGATATCTTGTTTTTATGTGGCTGTAATGCTGAAATTACACAAGAAAAGCTGTAGTTAATCAGGTCGTTTATTTATCACCCCCTACTAGTTTTTTAAGCTGAAAACACGAAAAAAATCAAAGGGCCATAACTCAAGAAAAAAAAATTGGATTTTTTTCAAAAGTTAATCAGTTCATCTACTCATCATACCCAACCAGACTGTGAAGTTTTGGGGAAAAACCTCATATAGTTTTTGAGATATCTTGCTTACAAACTTAACGCGAAAAATTTCAAAGGGCCATAACTCAAGAAAAAAATATAGGATTTTTTTTCAACAGTTAATCAGTTCATCTACACATCATCCCAAACCAGCTTGTAAAGTTGCAGGGCAATCGCTCAAACAATTATTGAGATATCTTGCTTACAAGATGAAAACACGAAAAAAATCTAAGGGCCATAACTCAAGAAAAAAAATCGGATTTTTTTCAAAAGTTGATCAGTTCATCTACTCATCATCCCCGACAAGTCTGTGAAGTTTCGGGGAAAAACCTCAAATAGTTTTTTAGATATCTTGCTTACAAACTTAAAACGCGAAAAATTTCAAAGGGCCATAACGCAAGAAAAAAATTTCGGATTTTTTTCAAAAGTTAATCAGTTCATCTACTCATCATCCCCAACCAGCATGTAAAGTTTCAGGGCAATAGCTCAAACAGTTTTTGAGATATCTTGCTTACAAGATTTCATAGTATTTTTTGCAAAGGGGCATAACTCAAAAAAGGGGCATAATCCTGACGAGAAAAAAAACACGGGTCAATTATTTTTTCATGAGGAATCCATATATGAAATTTCAAAAACCTAGCACCCATGGTTCTAAAGTTATGCTATGCAGTAAAAAGTGGGACGGACGTAAGGACGGAAGGACGGACGGACGAACAGGGCAAAACCAATATGCCAAAACGCGAAAAATTTCAAAGGGCCATAACTCAAGAAAAAAATTTCGGATTTTTTTCAAAAGTTAATCAGTTCATCTACTCATCATCCCCAACCAGCCTGTAAAGTTTCAGGGCAATAGCTCAAACAATTTTTGAGATATCTTGCTTACAAGCTGAAAACACGAAAAAAATCAAAGGGCCATAACTCAAGAAAAAAAATTGGATTTTTTTCAAAAGTTAATCAGTTCATCTACTCATCATACCCAACCAGTCTGTGAAGTTTTGGGGAAAAACCTCATATAGTTTTTGAGATATCTTGCTTACAAACTTAAAACGCGAAAAATTTCAAAGGGCCATAACTCAAGGAAAAAATATAGGATTTTTTTTCAACAGTTAATCAGTTCATCTACACATCATCCCAAACCAGCTTGTAAAGTTGCAGGGCAATCGCTCAAACAATTATTGAGATATCTTGCTTACAAGCTGAAAACACGAAAAAAATCTAAGGGCCATAACTCAAGAAAAAAAAATCGGATTTTTTTCAAAAGTTGATCAGTTCATCTACTCATCATCCCCGACAAGTCTGTGAAGTTTCGGGGAAAAACCTCAAATAGTTTTTTTAGATATCTTGCTTACAAACTTAAAACGCGAAAAATTTCAAAGGGCCATAACTCAAGAAAAAAATTTCGGATTTTTTTCAAAAGTTAATCAGTTCATCTACTCATCATCCCCAACCAGCATGTAAAGTTTCAGGGCAATAGCTCAAACAGTTTTTGAGATATCTTGCTTACAAGATTTCATAGTATTTTTTGCAAAGGGGCATAACTCAAAAAAGGGGCATAATCCTGACGAGAAAAAAAACACGGGTCAATTATTTTTTCATGATCAGTTCATCTACTCATCATCCCCGACAAGTCTGTGAAGTTTCGGGGAAAAACCTCAAATAGTTTTTTTAGATATCTTGCTTACAAACTTAAAACGCGAAAAATTTCAAAGGGCCATAACTCAAGAAAAAAATTTCGGATTTTTTTCAAAAGTTAATCAGTTCATCTACTCATCATCCCCAACCAGCATGTAAAGTTTCAGGGCAATAGCTCAAACAGTTTTTGAGATATCTTGCTTACAAGATTTCATAGTATTTTTTGCAAAGGGGCATAACTCAAAAAAGGGGCATAATCCTGACGAGAAAAAAAACACGGGTCAATTATTTTTTCATGAGGAATCCATATATGAAATTTCAAAAACCTAGCACCCATGGTTCTAAAGTTATGCTATGCAGTAAAAAGTGGGACGGACGTAAGGACGGAAGGACGGAAGGACGGACGGACGAACAGGGCAAAACCAATATGCCCCCACAACTTCTTCGAAGTTGGGGGCATAAATATAGCCTTATGTGTAGAATCTTACCTTTTGGTAGCCGAGCCCTTCTTAGCTGGATCAATTTGTCTGCCTGTCTTTTTCTTCAGCTTAGGATCAGTCTTCTCCTGTGGTAATGCTATCTCTGTGGCTGATTTTTGTGCAGCTTTCGCTTTTTCTCTTTGTTTCCTTCTTTCTTCTCTCTTTCTCTTTTTCCTTGTATCTATTTCTTCTCTAATTTCCTGAAAAAAAAGAAAAATGTGCTGGAATGAAAAAGAAGGGGTAAGTTTTCCTTGAATAAATCACTGAAAATGTTGACAGATGATAATGGACACCCAAGCCTTCCATACTATAAGCTCCCCTAGAGCTCTTGGCTCAGGGAAGCTAAAGTGGAATTATAGAGGAAAAACTGTCTCTTATCTGATACAAGTCATCATGATTGTATACTCTGCAAAGCTTGAGACTTCTAGCTTTCATTGTCCCTGAGAAATCTTTAATGAAAAATTTAACAAAGGCCAATAAATATGGAGAGAAAGAAAAAAGGAGTAACAGATGAACAAATATGCCAAGAAGACCCAGTGTCTTTTACACACTAAAATCACCATCATGACTGTATACACTGCCAGGTTTGTGGCTTCTTAACACTCATTCGGAATTAATTAATTTGCAACACCCGTTTCTGACTATCAACCAATCAAGTTACCGGTAGTTGATATGATGTGTTCATTCAAATTCACAAATTGAATGACAAATAGTATAGATCCTGCTCAGATGGAAGCCATCTGATCTGGATCTAAACTATTTGTGAAGGTAGGTGTTATTGTGTTCAGCAGGAAAAGGATAAAGCCTTTATGGTTCTTGAGAAATCTTTGAAGAAAAAAGTTTAAAATAGGTCTATATAGAGAGAAAGTAGAACAGAATAACAGATGAATAGATATGTAGAGAATGTCCAATGTTTCTTATACAATACAAATCATTTTATTTTGTTCTACCAGTATACAAACTTAGAGGCAGCTAGATTGTATAGTGCTTAAAAAATCTTTGATGAAAAATTTAACATCAACCTATATGAACAGAAGAAAAAATATTATAACAGACTAACAAATGAGCCAAGAAAGCTTATTTACTCTTACATGATACAAGTCATCATGCTTGCATACTGTGCCAAGTTTGAGGCTTTTTATACTTTTGAGAAATCTTTGGTGAAAAATGGTGGATTACAATTCTGATTTGTCTGTCCATTCTTCCATCCATCTGTCCATCCAGGACAGATGGATGGAAGAATGGACAGACAAATCAGAATTGTTACTGGTGACACGTCAAATGACATTCATACACCAGGAATAGGAGGACTGATGCAAGAACAGATGTAAACAAGTATATTGCGGTAAAATGTTTTAAATCTGTTCTTAAAAGTTGGGTTTACATTTTCTTACATGCTTTTCAATGAAATATAGAGATTTCTCAGTGAAATAGAAAACGATATTGTCACTGTTTCAAACAGTGACAGATATCAATTTTATTTTTCACTGTTTGGGACTACTTTTTTCTCCAAATCTAATTCTGTGGACAGTTTTTCCATCGTCAGATGATTGAAAATTAATGGACTGTATTAGAATTGACGCTATGCCCGTTCACACGTCACGAGGACGTTAATGACGTCATTTTCGACGCTGACGTCATGTATTTTATTGCGCGACGTTAGATCTGCCCGCGCTTTCTTTGGGAAACTAATATCTCAATTATTTCAGTAACAATTCATAAAAATGTTATCCCAGGCTATTTCTCAGGTGCAAACTTCCAGTTTACACCCAATATTATACCCAGTAAATACGCTGGCTATCACTAAATTGACGCGAAACGACCAGGAACAAAGTTAGTTTTCTCTGAGGGTGAGTGACGCGATTAGTGAAGCTAAATATTGCTCTTTTTAAGCATATAAGAAACAGAAAATTTGATTTTTTTTAGTGTAAGATCAAATTTTATTTCACTCATGAACACCAAAACTGGTATTTTCACTCGTGGCTACGCCACTCGTGAAAATACCGGTTTTGGTGTTCATTCGATGAAATAAAATTCGATCTTACACTGAAAAAATCAAATATCCTCTATATATAGAACATTGACAGTGTTTTTTTTTTTCATTTTTTTTTTTCCTTAAAATTACAAAAAGTTGAAACAATATTAATACTCTAGAACTTACTGGTGGTGTAAGGTTTTCCAAAAAGGCTCTGTACATCTTGTATTCTTTAAGTGTGTCTTCATATTTGGAGATCTCTGACTTTATAGACATCATATTGGCATTAATTTTCTTTATTTCTGCAACTTTTTCTAACTTCGCTTTGGTTTCTGTTTCCGCTCTGTAACGATATAATTCAAGTACCCTTATATGACAGTTGCTGATAAGGATAGATACTGCATCAAATGGATATGGAACAGTTATAAGAATAATTTTTGGATATTTTTTTTTATTTCTACATTAAGGGGAATGGGAACACCTTCAGGGGAGGCAACTCTTGCAAAAGTAGTTTTGTCTCCCATGTAAATAGGGGTCAACTCTTAAAGGAAAGAATTTGCTCCTGAGGATTGCCCATTAGTTTATCTAATCGCAGGCTTAGACCAATGCAGTTAACTAGTACAGTGCACAATCTCTGACAACTGATAACTGCCCTTCCTGAATGGATGGAAGGGACGTATGACCATAGAAATAAAAAAAAAAACATAACGGTTATCCCCAAAGAGAATGTTGCCAGGAATGGTGGGGATCAAAACCATGACCTATTGATCAGATGTGTATCAGACTGAGCCAGTGGGGCTGCACATGTGGATAAAGTCTTACCAGGCTGAGGCAGTATTGTCTGCAATACTCGAGTCTATACTCGATTTGCCTTGGCATTCTGTACTTCAAAGAACCATACTTACTGTATGTATTCCGACAGATAGGCTTGATTTGTTTGTTTGATTTGAAGTTTAACGTCCCCGTCAACACTGTAAAGGTCATTTTGGAGACGTTGCTTCCAATTTTGTTGGACTTTTACCCAACATTGAGATGAAATGACATGTCATTCCCTGTCGCCTGAAACCAATAGGGTTTATAAGCATGGATGGGCCGACTCGCACTGCTTTGCCTGGGCAGGCTTAGATTCTCTAAGCGGTTTACCACTACTCGTGTGCGGGTCAGTTTCAGTTCTGCGCAGAAGTATCATGCAGCCCATATATTTCTTCAAGCCCCGATGGGCGGGGGCCAGTCTTGATAGGCCTGAGCAAATGGTGTAAACCCAGATGAGACACCACAGAATGTGGCGTCTCATCAGGGTATACACCGTTTGCCACTCATCCTCCTATTTTTAGACATTACATCAAGTAGTAATTTGTACTTGTTCAAACTTTAGAACAAGTATGGTAAAAAGTTGAGGTGTCCAAATATTTAGGGTAATACATGTAATTAAGGTTATCTCAATAGGTGGTTCCAACTTACATTCTCATGGCTTCATTAGCACGGCCATCATTGTTTTTCAAGAATTCATCAAACATGGCGGCATCTTCCTCCAGATATTGTTCTGCCAATTCTAGTTTTCTTTCTTCGGCTTGAGCTATCTCTTCAAGCTTCTGAGTTTCATCTCGTTTCACCCCAAGAGAATACTGAAAAGCATAATTCTGAAGTGTAATGCCAAATGGCTTCATTAATATAGAACTATTTATCGCTTCCATTGGCTTTTAATGTTATTGTTTTGGGGTTTTATGTGCCACTAAGTCACTGAAGAGCCAAAGATCATACCTGCCATCCCCTGTTTACATGGTAAATGGCTTGTCCACTGCACCATGAATGCTCCTAATTTGCTTGTTCTAACAATGCAAACATTTTAATGCCAACCAATATTTTCCTGCTACTACAGTCATGTTGCTGTTGCTTGAGTTTTGTGCATTTACAGTAAACCTCCATAACTGTCTTCTCTGTTCAGCCACCACCCCTCTCCAGCAACCAAAATCATTCCCCACCCCCAAACCATCACAAAGCATTTCACAACAAATCTAACCACTGCTGAGCAGCCATCTTTCTCTTGATGTCAATACTAAACAATACTAAATCTAAATTCCCTCTATCAAACATCCAGAGTCAACCCCACACCAAAAATTGGATTTAAAAATAGAAATTCTGCAACACTAAAGATTACCATTTTGATATCAGTATGAACAATACACATTTAAAAGAAAAGAAAAATAAATGATGGATAGGTGCTGTGTGACCTTCTCCACTCCCAACCCCACTCCACCGCTCCTTCATTATTTTTTTTTTGCATACATTCATTGATGAGCTGTCAACTTTCTATTTCCTATAGCAAGCTATATATCAGCTCAGACATTTCCCTTTGCTGAACAGCCACCACCTCTAAGCAGCCATTTTTGTTTTTTTTTTCTGAGTGGCTGCTTAATGGAGAAACTACTGCACATCTTTTTACATGTGCAAAGATAATCACCGGAAAGACAGGTCCAAATTTAGTAGTTAAGAACAAAAGCCAGTCAGTCCTTCTCAAGTGGCATCAACAATGCCATCAAAAGTACTTGACGTAAAAGTTATAAAATGCAATTTACCTGAACTAGAAACATCTCCCTTTTCTTCGCAATGTACTCTGCAAGAGATTCTTTCTCTACATGCCGATCTGTAAAACAAAATTTTCAATAGTTTGGTTTTTAATAATAATGAATTTCACCTGGCAGATTCCATTTTTGTCTGAGCTGTACGATTTCTCAGTAGAAAGTTTGCCACAGTTATGGGTCATGAGTCAAGCATCAGAGGTCTTGTTAAAGCTACCATTTATGATTAAAAAGGAAAATGTTTCTGATTTTTGATCAGCTGTTTATCAATCAACTTAAAAATTCTAAATGATCTACAAGCTTCCCTGTGATGGTCCGCATGACCAATAAACTTAAACTTGGAACACACTGCATTTGTATGAAATCAAGACAATGGTTACATGTAGCCAAGTTATTCTTGTCAGTGTGACATCAAAGTGCTGTGTAAATAAAGGATCTTACACGAGTGGTCATTTTACAGTCGAACTTCGATGGCTCGAACCCCTTCAGGACCATAGAAATTTGTTTGAAACAGCGGTAGTTCGAGCCACTGTTGCATATTTCCAGAAAACATAACGGGGGTATTTTTGGACTTCTTTTCGGTGTTCTGTAACATAAATGTATGCTGTGTGTACTCATTAGAATCGCCTCATTGAGGCGATTCTAATGAGTACACACAGCATACATTTGCAAGATAAAAGTCAAAAATCTCCTTAATTATCTCACACTTTTTCTTATGCAGAGGAATTCCCTAGGGACTCAAAAACGTGTTCGACTCAGCCATGGTAAACGAGCCATCGGTGTTCGAGCCATCGAAGTTCGCCTGTATATGATATTTATGAAACAAGCCTTTGGTGAGACTCTGTTTATCATATAACCACATTAAATTGGATTTATCGCCTTAGAATTTGACAAATATTTCCACAAAAAATGCATTGTTGACAACGGCATCGTTATGACATTACTTTATCCTGCCAAAGTGTTATTACACGTTTGGACATACAATTTTTATTACACAACATTGTCCACTGCTTATCAGCCAGGTCAATTGATAAAGAGGGTCATCTACAAAATCTGAACTAAGCTCATGTGCTGGGACATGCAGATGATTCACATGAAAAGTCAAGCTTCATATAATGATTATTGTCGTCTGCTCCAGAATATCCTGCAGTGCCTGACGTACCTCTGGTCACAGCAATAGTAAATTGCGGATCATCTTTGACAGCTACGGCCTTATCGGATTCTTCTTCTTTTTCTTCATCAGAATCAGCAGGTTTTATCATCTGCGCGGTCTTAAAATTTACTTTCGATGCGTAAGTTGTCTTTTCATGAACTTTCAGTTGCCTCTGCCTCAGTCTTTCCTGTAAATATAAAGAAACAAGCAAATTCGTTGAATTGATATCCCCCGCCGAATGGGTTTTTCGTGTAGAATGGCAAGAAAATATATCTGGCCAAAATTGAGGATGGTTCTAAGAAGCAAACTAGAGACAATGAGGAAGGGCCCCGCTGAACATTTACTCCCTGGATGAGAGGCTGTACCCTGACCTACTGACCTAATTATCAGTAGAGATTAACTTGTCTGTCAAAGTTGAGGTTTATTTACCTGTTATGTGGTTTCAAGGATACCAAAATAAAATTCGCGAATATTAAAAAAACCCGATATAATCACCGAATAGACAAAATTCCTCAATTTCAATCATTTAAGGGGAAATAACTGTGGATAAAAAAGTCAATCCAGGTAAATCCAAAAAAAAATTGCGCGTGCATCACGGCAGCATAATACATATTTATTTCAAGTTTCATTTTATTCCATGCAATAGTTGCTGAGAAGCGGTTCCAGACAAAGTGAGACGACGAAAAATCCAGAATTTTAATCATTTAAGGGGCCATAACTCTGGGTGTAAATAGTCAATCTGAAAAAAATATGTGTGTGCATCACCACAGCATAATAATACATATTTATTTCAAGTTTCATATAATTCCATGCAATAGTTGCTGAGAAACAGTTCCCGACAAAAAAGTGAGACGACGAAAAATCCAGGATTACAATCATTTAAGGGGCCATAACTCTGGATGTAAAAAGTAAATCCGGAAAAAAATGCGCGTGCATCACCACAGCATAATAATACATATTTATTTCAAGTTTCATTTAATTCCATGCAATAGTTGCTGAGAAACGGTTCCGGACAAAGTGAGACGACGAAAAATCCAGAATTTCGATCATTTAAGGGGCCATAACTCTGGATGTAAAAAGTCAATCCAGAAAAAAATTGTGCGTGCATCACCGCAGCATAAAAATACATATTTATTTCACGTTTCATTTAATTCCATGCAATAGTTGCTGAGAAACAGTTCCGGACAAAGTGAGATGACGAAAAAATCCAGAATTTCAATCATTTAAGGGGCCATAACTCTGGCTGTAAAAAGTCAATCCGAAAAAAAGTTGCGCGTGCATCACTGTAGCATAATAATACATATTTAGATCAATTTTCATTTAATTCCATGCAATAGTTGCTGAGAAACGGTTCCGGACATAGTGAGACGACGAAAAATCAAGAATTTCAATCATTCAAGGGGCCATAACTCTGGATGTAAAAAGTCAATCCGAAAAAAAATTGCGCGTGCATCACCACAGCATAATAATACATATTTATTTCAAGTTTCATTTAATTCCATGCAATAGTTGCTGAGAAACGGTTCCGGACAAAAAAGTGTGACGGACGGACGGAAGGACGGACTGACGGAAGGACGGACGGACGGACGGACAACGCCAAAACTATATCCCTCCGCCTTCGGCGGGGGATAACAAAAGGCCCATGGGTCACTATGCTCACCAGAGCTCAGGTGGGCACTGCCCAATGACAGCCATGTATTTTAACATGATATCATTTTAATCTACCAATTATAAAGTCTCCCAAATGAACCCCATATGTCCAAATGAGCATCCATCTGGACTCAGTATCTAAAACATTAGGCCTTTTATTAAGTAGAGGGAGTAGGGCATGGACCCAATGGAGCCCTGGTTGGTATCACTAAATGCGTCTTATCATAAGGAATAAGAATATATATGGCGTAGCAGAGGGGATCTGTATACCGGAGTTATAAGGCCTCTTAAGTGGTGGAGGGGTTGGGGCATGTCCTGTTGATCCCAGGAAAGCCCAAGATTGTTGTCCTTATAAGGACCAAGAATATATATATATATGTGGTTTATGGGTGGGAATCTGAATGGTTTCTGATATATGAGGCCCTTCTATGACGTGGAGAGGAGAGGAATGGCCCCTCCGACCCCCAAGTGGGTGTGCTATTGATAAGGAACAAGAACATAATATTATATGATTATGTGGTGGGGATTTGAAAGGTTTCTGAAATATATGGCCTTTTAAAGTGGAGGGGCGGGGCGCATTGCCCTAGCACAAAGTGACCCCCAGGTTGGTGTGACTGAATGAGTCTTATCATAAGGAACAAGAATATTATAGTTTATGGGTGGGGATCTGAATGATTTCTGAGATATATGGCTTTTAATGAAGTAAAGCAGTGGGGCATGACCCAGGCAGTCCGGATGACTCCCAAGCTAGTGTTATTTGAATGTGTCTTATCACAAAGAAGATAATTATATATGGTTTAGGGGTGGGGCTCTGAACAGTTTCTGAGATATATAGCCTTTTGTGAAGTGGTGGGGTGGGGCAAGGCCCTGGCTGGACCCGGGAGACTTCCAGGTTGACGTCAATGAATGTGTCTTATCATATGGAACAACAATATATATGGTCAGAGGTGGGGATCTGTAAGGTTTCCAAGATATTGGGTCTTTAATGAAATGAAGGGGTGGGGCACGACTCCGGCACATCCTGGGGACCCCCAGGTTAGTGTCAATGAATGCGTCATATCCATTATCATAAGAAACAAGAATATATAAGGTTTTGGGGCGGGAATGGTTTCTGAGATAGATGGCCTGTTGTGAAGTGGAGGGGTGGGGCAAGGCCCCGACGCACCCAGGAAAACCCCCAAATTAGTGTCAATGAATGAGTCTCTTCATAAGAAACAAGAATATATAGGGTTTAGGGGTTGGGATCTGTAAGGTTTCCAAGATATTGGGCCTTTTATGAAATGGAAGGGGATGGGGCATGACCCCGGCACAACCCGGGGGGGGGGGGGGGGACCCAGGTTGGTGTCACAGAATGCGTCTTATCATAAGGAACAAGAATATATATGGTTTTGGGGTGGGGATCTAAATGGTTTCTGAGATAAATGGCCTTTTGTGAAGAAGAAGGGGTGGGGCAAGGCCCAGGCAGACCCCAGGAGACCCCCAAGTTGGTGTCAGTGAATGTATATTTTCATAAGGAACAAGAATATATATGGTTTAGGGGTGGGGATCTGTAAGGTTTCCAAGATATTGGGCCTTTTATGGAATGGAGGGGGTGGGGTATGACCCCGGCAGGTACCGGGGGACCCCCAGGTTGGTGTCACTGAATGCATCTTATCATAAGGAAAAAGAATATATATGGTTTTGGGGTGGGGATCTAGATGGTTTACGAGTTATATGGCCTTTTATGAAGTGGAGGGGGTGGGGCATGGCCCCGGCTTAACCTCGGGGACCCCCATGTTGGCATTAAAGCATATGGCTGAGAGACATTTACTCAAGGAACATTTCTATAAAAGTTTTGTCAAAATATCTGCAATAACTTGGCAGCAAATGCCATTTTTCAATTTTCCCCATTATACGTCTATGGAAAATCTAAGTTGCCATAGCAACCAAACTAATGTGCCAAATTTTATAAAAAAAACACAAAACCTGTAAAGGCAAATATGGTGAATATTTCAAAAAACTCACAGCCTAATAGAGCATTCGGTTTCTGAGGAGATGATTTTTGAAGTATTTTTTTTTATTTTGGTTTCCATGGCAACCAATAGAAATGAGCAGTAGGCCTAAAATCATATGGCAGATAGTAGATTGCCTAAGGAACATTTCTATGAAAGTTTTGTCAAAGTATCTGCAAAGGTTTGGCAGTAAATGCCACTTTTCTATTTTCCCAATTATAAGTCTATGGAAACTCTAAGTTGCCATAGCAACCAAACTAATGAGCTGATTTTCATTAAAAACACAAACTTTCAATCCCCCTGCTCAGGGACGCTACAAATGAAATTTGGGCTGAATCGGCCCAGTGGCTTCAGAGAAGATGTCGTTTGAAAATGTTGACAAAGACGACCCAGAGGCAGCCGACAACGGAAAACTGCCTATCCTATAAGCTCCCCCGGAGCCATCGGCTCTGGTGAGCTAAAAAAGCACATCAAATATAATTAACCCTCAAACAGCCAATCACGACAATCGTCGACTGTTTTGTTGTCTGCAGTTTGCAAACAGTATGGGCCCAGGTCAGACTGCGCCCAAAGGAGCAGTCTGATCTGGGTCCAATTTGTTTGCAAAAATACATTAAAAAGTTTGTAAGAATATTCTGCAGACAACATAAGCAGACGACATTTTCAGATGTAGTTTCTCTCTGCATCTTAAGGGTTAACCTTCAAACAGTGCCATGTAATTTTTTTGAGCAGCAATTTTGTTTTTGAATTATTCTTCAGGGAAAATAATGGTTGACATTACATGTGGAGTGTCTGCCCAGCACATGATTCACATGTAATGTTAAGCCTTATTGTGGGGAAAATAAGGGTTGACGTTACATGTGAATTGTCCGCCCAGCACATGATTCACATGTAATGTTAAGCCTTATTCAGGGAAAATAAGGGTTGACATTACATGTGAATTGTCTGCCAAGCACATGATTCACATGTAATGTTAAGCCTTATTCAGGGAAAATAAGGGTTGACATTACATGTGAATTGTCTGCCAAGCACAAGATTCACATGTAATGTTAAGCCATAGTGAAAATAAGGGTTGACATTGCATGTGAATTGTCTGCCCAGCACATGATTCACATGTAATGTTAAGCCTTATTCATGGAAAATAAGGGTTGACATTGCATGTGAATTGTCTGCCCAGCACATGATTCACATGTAATGTCAAGCCTTATAGAGGGAAAATAAGGGTTGAAATTACATGTGAATTGTCTCCCCAGCACATGATTCACATGTAATGTTAAGCCTTATTCAGGGAAAATAAGGGATGAGATAACATGTAAATTGTCTGCCCAGCACGTGATTCACATGTAATGTTAAGCCTTATTCCGGGAAAATAAGGGTTAACATTCCATGTCAATTGTCTGCCCAGCACATGATTCAAATGTAATATTAAGCCTTATTCATGGAAAATAAGGGTTGACATTACATGTGAATTGTCTCCCCAGCACATGATTCACATGTAATGTTAAGCCTTAGTCAGGGAAAATAAGGGTTGACATTGCATGTGAATTGTCTGCCCAGCACATGGTTCATATATGATGTCAAGCCTTATTCAGGGAAAATAAAGCTTGATATTACATGTGAATCCTCTGCCCAGCAGACTATTCAGGTGTAATTACTCCAAATTTTCTTTGAACAATAAAATAAAAATATCTGAAAATGACATCTGCAAACACATGTAATGTGGTTGACAGTTTTATGGTTAATTATTCTTTGGAAGATCTTGTCTCCTTAACCCTTAAACTGTCAGTCACATCCTTTCTTCTTTTATTTTTGTTTGAGGGTACTCTTTAGAATCATTTCATTTAGGTGCTCACAGTCTAAGTTTTAGATAATTAAACTGCTCGTCCGACAGATATGAAAGACACTTTATAATATGACGTCATGTCTGAGAATGTAATAGTGCCATGTAATAAATTTGGTAATCCACTGGTGGATTAAATATGCAAATAAGTTAGTTACGTCCAGTAATGTTACACTCAAGACATCCTTTATCGATGGATAAATATTAACTTTTTTACACAAAAATCGTGAATTTAATGCATTTTAAATGTCATATGATAAATAGGATCTTGCATTCGTGCTCATGTATTATTGACTTTATTAAACTTGTTGAGGAAAATGCAGAAAATGCTCTGCAAAGCCTCGCATTTTATCATTTTTCCTCAACTCATTTAATTAATTCAATAATACATAAACACTCATGAATGTAAGATCCTCTAAGTCAGTAATAACTGTAATTTATTAAACTTGTTGAGGCAAAAGAGATATAATTTGCTCAACAAAGCCTTGCATTTCATCCATTTTCCTAACTCATTTAATAAATGCAATAATACATGAACATCCATGTAAGATCCTCTATGTCAACAATTTATTAAACTCGAGAAAAAGGCAGAAAATGTTCTGCAAAGCCTCTCACTTTATCATTTTCCCTCAACTTATTTAATAAGTTCAATAACACATGAACATTCATGTAAGATCCTCTATATATAGCACATGGGCAGGTTATTGTAATGATTGTTTCTTACTTGTTTCTTCTTCTGTCTTTCTTTGTCTCTCATCATGAAAATATCACTGTCAGGTGGCATTTTAAATGGATTCCCACCTGGGCTCATATCATCTGCAAGAAAAAGAAAATGCTTGAGTAACCCATAAAATGCCAATCGGGACAACTGTTGTCTGCTTTGTCGTCTGCCGGTTACTTTAAAAGTCATTTTTGCAAACAGTGTGGACCCAAATCCGACTGCTCCTCTAGGAGCAGTCTGATTTGGGTCCACACTTTTTGCCTGTAAGCAAAAATTCAGCAGACGACATAAGAAGACAACATTTTCAGATGTAGTTTTTTCTCGCCGTCTTAGGGGTTAATAACTGATGAGCACAGCTGTGTGAAGCCATGGAAGTCAGGCTCAAAGAAGAAAAATCCATTTTTAAATCACCAAGTCTAGGTGCAATGTGAACATGGCTTTATGTATGGAATTACTATAAGCATGTTGCTTTCATTCATTGCTTACTATAAGCATGTTGCTTTCATTCCAATGCTATATGCTGTTATTGTACAAACTGATTTTGCATGTCATTTGAAAACAAAATAAACAAGGTGCTACGGTGATGACAAGCATTTTCCCATTGTAAGTCTATATGACCTTGTGGTTACCATAACAACCAAAGTTTTTGTCAGATTTCGAACAAAAAAGGCTCATGTCATCAATGCCCCACCAGAGGCATGCTACAGATGAGAAATGGTTGAGATCAGCCTGCAGGTTGCAGAGATATAACTGGTCAAATGTGTGTACGGACGGACGGCGGACAGGCCGACCTCACCAGTTTTCGAACTCATCCGAGCTTTAATCCCTGACTTACTTGTTTGTAAGTTTCAAGATGATCTGATCAAAACTGAAGGGGGGACAGTGATGACAAGGTCAAAATAAACATTTTCAGCAAAGTAGGGCGCACAACTCAATGAGTAATCAACCAACACAGCTAGTTTTCGAACTCATCCGAACTTTTATCCCTGACTTACTTGTTTGTAAGTTTCAAGAAGATTGGATCAAAACTGAAGGGGCTATGGTGATGACAAGGTCGAAAATAAACATTTTCATCGAAGTAGGGGACATAACTCCTTAAGTAATCGACCGGCACCACTAGTTTTCGAACTTATCCGAGCTTCTAACCCTGACTTACTTGTACATACGGTAAGTTTCAGGAAGATCAGCTCAAAACTGAAGGGGCTATGGTGATGACAAGATAAAAAATAGGCATTATCAGTAATCAAGGGGGCATAACTCTATGAAAAATGGGCTGACTTGGCCGGTTTTTGAACTTGTCTGAGTTTTTATTCCCAGCCACCTTACAAATAAGTTTCAGAAAGTGTCAATCAAAACTGAAGGCGCTAAGGTGATGACAAGCATTTTTCCATGGTAAGTCTATGGGACCTTGTGGTTGCCATAGCAACCAAAGTTTTCATTTGATTTAGAAAAAAAGTTTACTTCATCAATGCCCAATCATGAGCATGCTACAGATGAGAAATGGTTGAGATCAGCCTGCAGGTTGCAGAGATAAAACTGGTCAAAATTTCGGACGGACCGACGGATGACGGACAACCCACTATACTTTAAGCTCCCCCTGGAGCCTTCGGCCCAGGTGAGCCAAAAATGACCAGAAATAGCCATTTTTCCACATAATCTATACATTTTTGTTTGAATATAACATGATTGTTCCCAACAATAATGTTATAAAGAGGCTGTGGTATATTTGCAAAATCATGTCATGTACATGTATATATTCAAACATGTTTCTGTCCTTTAACAGGCACATGTACGGTTCTATCATATTTACTCAAGAATTTCAGATTCCAGAAGTTAACAAATTAGTGCATGTCAAAGCAATGATAGCTCTGGTGGGTCGACGGCTGGGAAAATGGTCTTGAATGTGAATTTAGACTGTTTTGTTTTTAGACTCTTAACCCTTGACCTGCTGAATATTTAAATATGCTACACCCACCACTGTTTATCAACCAATCAGATAACTTCATGCAAATTATTGCAACAAATTCACAATCTGAATGACAAACAATGTAGATCCTGATCAGATGGCTTCTTCAGAGGCATATCAGGGCTCAGCAGGACAAGGGTTAACTTTAACTTCCAAACAGTGTAGATCATGATCAGATGATGTGATTCTGTTCTACACTGTCTGCCAATGCCCCAGTACATGAACCCAGTCCTGATTTTACTTCTTACACAGCTCCCTGACATCACACAGAGAAGACTAGCAATGCTATAAATAACCATTATCTTAATTTTGAACATGGCCAGTGATGACTAGTCATGCAGACAAGAG
The DNA here is from genome assembly GCA_963580285.1 of Lucinisca nassula. Classification (NCBI taxonomy): domain Eukaryota; kingdom Metazoa; phylum Mollusca; class Bivalvia; order Lucinida; family Lucinidae; genus Lucinisca; species Lucinisca nassula. The sequence goes on from OY757016.1 coordinate 74,857,946, forward strand.
CAGACAGGAAACTTATTTAGTTAGTAACTTTGGGCCGATTGATAAACAAACGACCAAATAAGCACACTGAAACTGACTCAGTTTGCACAACAGCTTTGGTGAAACCCCCAAAGTTTGACCAAAACTTCTCTCGAGAATTTCCAAAATGTTCCAAAATGTATCCTTGCCAAAACTCTAGGCTGGGGCTTGCAAATGAATGTACTTACCCCCTGACATGACGGACTGACTAGAGGCTGATTTTGCTGAGTTAGGGAAGGTAACTCTGCCTGACTGTCGAGACTGATTGTCCTGTCCTGAAAAACATATAAACATTAAAAAATATACATTTTAAACAAGATTTTTGTGTCTAGATGAGATGTTCTTATATTTATTGACACCAACAAAAAGTTTTTAAATGTTTTAGTGTTAAGGGCCGGAAATCCTACTCTCTACCTTGGAAGGTTATGCACAACTTGTATGTTTACAAGCAATCTCTGAAAACTGCATCAGAGAGTCAACTCTTTGGCTCACGCAGTGGTTAGAGCATTCGATTTTTACCCGAGTGACATGGGTTCAAATCCCACAAGAGGCACGATTTCTTTTCAGCTATGCTTCATTCCTTTAATTATGTCTACCCAGAACAGACTGCTCATTTAATAAGCAGCCAGATCTGGATCTATGCTGATTACCATGCTACTGGCAGCATGTCTAGATAGCAAAGTCACCTCAAACTTAATGCTGAGTATAGTAAATGGACTGGTCTAATTGTGGTATCAATGCACCTTACTTTCAGAATCAGAATTGTTACTGGTGACACGTCAAATGACATTCATACACCAGGACCTGTACTTTAACCCACTGTATACTAGTGGACTCTTCCATTGCTATATGTTGGACAAGTCCATTTGTCATATATTTTCGCAGATTCTTTTTGCCTCATATTCACTTGCACCCCTTCTGATGAGGCCTTGCCACTTTTCTCTGTCCAGTGGCCAATTGTCACCATGACTCTGTTGGTATGTCTGGTATCCTGTCTTGCCACTTAATCTTTAACAGTTTTCTATGACAGCTTGTATGGAAGTGATTCAGTCCTTTGGCGTGCCTTTGGTAAACTGTCCATGTTTCACATGCATACAATTGTGTTTGCAGCACCACAGCTCTGTAGACTTTCAGTTTTGTGAGAAACATATGGTAGCTCTTGTTAAGGTGGAATAACAAGGATAATTTTCCTTATTTCTTGTCAGAAACATATGATGTGGGTACTTGTTAGATTGCCTCAACATGTTTTCAAGGAGGAAAAGGAAAAGTTATCCTTTATTACTCCAGTACTCCTATTTATCTGCAGCTATGTAGAAATATATAATTTTAGTGCAAAAGAGCCCAAATGACCCATTAAAATAAACATAATCTGCAAACACACATTTTTATGTGGCCTAAATGATGGCTTTATTTGACAATTGTGACTTACTTGACTTCTTCCCTGACCCCAAAGAGGCATCTGGTGAACCAACATTGGATCTTGTTGGTGAATCTGCCATTTTGATTACCACAGTGAGTTTAATGGACACCCAGAACTTAATTCCTGAAAAGATAAATTAATATGAAACAAAAAAAAGGAATATTGTGGTCAGTCTACTGACAATCTAAAATAAGTCACCCTGGTGTCAAAAGACATACAATTCATAATCAGAGAAAGTACTACACCCTGGGACCCAACCTCTTTTATAGTAACACTGTTGTTGGGGTCAAGCTGAAACAAAAATGTATCATATATAGATTATACTGAGTGGATGCCTTTACAGATTGAACATGCCTTGGAAATACAGGGTCTTGTGGAGCAGGACCTTGTCTCTTCCCCGTGTTCGTTTAACCCATTTTGTACCAGAAACCCCAAAATGGGTACCCTGGCAAACTGTGCAGGAAAGCTGTATGAAGATGACCCATTTTTTCCCATTTGAGAGTTATAGACCTTGTCTAGCTCTTGGACCCATATCTCGGGAAAATTTCTAAAATTGCTTATTTTTGGTTGATTTTGGTCATTTCACTTATTTCGTGTTGTTTTGCCAAAAATGTGCGAAATATGTGACCAAAAATCAACCAAAAATAAGAAATTTTAGAAATTTTCCCAATATATGGGTCTAAGAGCTAGACAAGATGTATGAAGATGACCCATTTTTTCCCATTTGAGACTTATGGACCTTGTCTAGCTCTTGGACCCATATATTGGGAAAATTTCTAAAATTGCTTATTTTTGGTTGATTTTGGTCATTTCACATTTTTGGCAAAACAACGTGCCAAGAACCTGTGGTGTAGGCATGTTTTCATAATGACAAATAAAGGATTAGAACGAAGCTAAAAGCTTATTTTGTCCTTCTCCAGTAGACATGTACAAGGCAAGCTATCTATCTACTTATTCTGCAGCAACCACATAAAAAAGGACTATCCCGCAGGTAAAGCCAGACTTAGGCTGGGCCTCTGCCCAGGGTTGGTCCATTGTTTTGTGCTGGCTGGTCTGGAGAATTTCAAAGCTGAAAAAATGAGAAGTTTACAGTCTGCACATGCATGCCTATGGCTTTTGTTTGTTTGATATGAGGTTTAAAGCCCCCATCAACACTGTAAAGGTCATTTTGGAGAGGTTGCTTCCAATTTTGTGGGACTTTTACCCGACATTGAGATGAAATGACATCTCAAGCCCTGTTACTCAATGAAGCCGATAGGGTTTATAAGCATAGACGGACTGACTCGCACTGCTTTGCCTGGGCAGGCTAAGATCCTCTAAGCGGCTTACCAGTACTTGAGTACGGGTCGGTTTCAGCTCTGCTTGGAAATTTCTTCAATCCCTGATAGGGTTTATAAGCATAGACGGACGTGATAGCTCAGTGGTTAGTGCACTTGCCTCTGATGCTAGAGGTCCCGGGTTCGATCCCCGGCAGCGGCGATAAAATTTCGGGTGTCCGAACACGCTCCACTGGCATCATTTGCAGGGATGAATGTCATAAGGTGCACCGTCCTTCGGATCGGGACGTTAACTGGAGGCCCCCTGTGCAGGGAGAACCATCCCCTGTGCAGGATAAACATCCCTACCGTAATTACATGATTACTGTGTAGGCTTTCATCCTGCAAAAACTGGAGTGTATGTAACATACACCTGCGGTAATGGTCAAATATGACCGACGCAGTATCAGAAGATAGATAGATAGATAGATAGGCAGGGGCCTTTCATGCCTATGGCGATGGATTTCAGAATTATTCATGAATGAATGGGCAACACAGCTACCATGCTAGAGTCCTATGGGCAGTGTTTGTATGTAGACTTTGAGCAAGAAACATGTCTACAGCTAACCTAGGAACACTGTACGAGCCGAATGTATGTCACACTTGAAGATGTGTTCAAAAATGCGAAACCCAAGGAAGCGTGAGCAGCATGAGATTCACTCGGATAATCCGATATATGCATGTTTAACAATGTAATTATGTGGGTAAAACGCAATTTAAGCCAATAAACTAAGGGTGTCATTTGTCTTTCCCATTTAAATGCGAATAAAAGTAATTTTGTAAAAATACACAAATGTTGTTGTTGTTGTATATCTATAAGGCATTTTTTCGCTGCCTATAAACTCATGGTACTTAAGTAAGTCACTTGTGCATTTCCCTATGTGAAAAACACATGATGCTCATAATACAATGACCTTCAAAATCTTTTAGTGCTCCTGATGTATTCCATCAGTACATCTGTCAGTTCCTTCCTTCCTTGCTTACTAATGTCTTCAATCATGCCTGTCAACACTTTCAAGTTAATGTCTGTTACCAATTTCACCTCCTCCCTGGCCAGAATCTCTTCTACATTATACTCTAAAGTATCCCTTTCTGATTTAAATCTCTGACAGTGAAAAAGAAAATGATCCACATTCTCTTTCATGTTGCATGTCCCGCACAAACTTGACTGATCTTTGTTAATTTTTGCCTGGTGATCATTTAAGATTGAATGTCCACACAGCACCTGATTTACTGCAGAGAAAGTCCTTCTGTCCCTATCTCCATGACAGATCCTTTTTCCCACTTCCCCAATTATATCCTGCAATACATTCACTTTGTCTGAGCACTTGTACCTTCTTTCCCATTTTTCCCTTCCCTGTGATTTACACTCCCGTACGGCTTCTTTCTTGTCCAGGGTCGGTTTTACCTCATTATTTTTAATCATCTCTGATGCTGCCGCCTTTGCTTGTTGATCTGCCAACTCATTCCCCTCAATATCTTTGTGTCCGGGCACCCAATGAACTTTGACAATATTCTCCCTACACCTTACCTTTGCTAAACTCTCCTTGATGCTGAGAACTGTTTCAATCTTGTTAGTTGGCATTTCAGTACTGAAAGCAGTCTTAATAGCTGGTTGACAATCGGTCAGAATATGAACTACTCTGCCTTTGAAGTCTAGATCAGCCAAGAATTCTAGCCCGATCTGTATACCTACCAATTCTCCAGTATAATTGTTACCTATAGGAGAAACTCCCTTGTTCATCAAAACTGGTGTGCTGGAGTAACCCTCAAGGTAGACCACAGCACCAGCTCCAGTCGGACCTGGATTACCTAATGCTGATCCATCTGTGAACATTAATACATCGTTTTTATCACAATTGCTAAGAAGCTCTAATATATTTTCTTTCTGTTCTTCCTTGGAGAATGTGAATTCTTCCTTGTGTACACTTCCTGTCTCATTGATGAGCCCCATCAATTCCTTGGTATATCTGAATTCCTTCTCAATGTTCTCAAACTCTAACATTCCCTTCAATTCCCTAAACCTAGACATCAATAAATGAAAAATAGTAGCTCTTCTACCCACAGTTTTATCCCCCTCTATCCATTCATCAAACTCTTCCCTGAGAGGATCATCTTCATACTTGGCACTGATTCTGATGACTTCTTGTGCTTGTCTTATCTTCAGCTGTAGGTCTATAGGCATGGTGTTTGTCAAGACTTCCAAAGCTTCTGTGCTGGTACTGTTCAAACCACAGGCGCTTGAAGTTTGGTCCATCAAACGTGCTGAAAATGTCCAAATACAAAAGCTCCAGAAGCAATTTCAAAGAAATTGCCAGGTGTGCAAGCGCTGTTTCGGAGCCATTGCGCCTCTGACTTCCGTAACACCGCAGCAAATGTTGCACGGCAACGTCATGAACGTCAAAGTATTCGATAGAAACTTGACGTAAAATAAAAATGGATGATTGCTATGCAGAAAGAATCAGAATTAGCGTTGATGAGACAAAACCTGCATGTCTCTGCACGTTGTGCATTTGGCAACAGCTTTTAATACGCTGCTATAAAATTACAAGTTGCCCCTTTCGAGGTTTTCACTCGTCGAGGTGACATATCTTACTGCACAATGTCTTAAAGCACCTTGCAATTTATCCGGCCATACTGACTGGCAGAGGGAAACGTGAGAGAAAATGCACTACAATGCTCCAAACCTTCACAAATGTGGTTGAAGCAGAGAGACAATGAAACTCTAGAAAGGGTAGCTTCATATTCTGACCGATTGTCAACCAGCTATTAAGACTGCTTTCAGTACTGAAATGCCAACTAACAAGATTGAAACAGTTCTCAGCATCAAGGAGAGTTTAGCAAAGGTAAGGTGTAGGGAGAATATTGTCAAAGTTCATTGGGTGCCCGGACACAAAGATATTGAGGGGAATGAGTTGGCAGATCAACAAGCAAAGGCGGCAGCATCAGAGATGATTAAAAATAATGAGGTAAAACCGACCCTGGACAAGAAAGAAGCCGTACGGGAGTGTAAATCACAGGGAAGGGAAAAATGGGAAAGATGCACACCATCCCCAACCCAAACCTGAAAATGACTAAGTAAATCTCAGTTATTACCTGTTGTTTACATGGCATCGGGTCTCATGAAATCAGGAATGTAGGCCTACTCATCAGGTAGCGCTCTGCGCTGTCAATGTTCGAAGAATATGACATGCGTAGACAAAGAAAAAAAGATGAAAAAAAAACAGTATTCACATCCAGCTACACAGTTCATCCGATTTCCGTGACCTTTATACTGCATCGATGATCTAAATATGACGTCAAATGTATCACGAAGTATAATCGTACAGTGCATTATAGATAAGTAGCGACACTCTTTAGTGACATTTGTTTTTAAATAGAAATTTTGGCTTGTGTATTTATGTACTTATCGGGGCTTGAAGAAAGTAGATAGGCTGCACGATGCTTCCACGCAGAGCTGAAACCGACTGCACACGAGGACTGGTAAACTGCGTAGAGGATACTCGAGTAGAGCCTGCGTGTCGGACCGTCCATACCTATAAACCCTATTGGTTTGATTGGGCGACAGGGCTTGAAATCTCATTTTTTTTTCATCTCAATGTTGGGTAAAAGTCCCACAAAATTGAAGCAACGTCTCCTACAGTGTTGACGGGGACGTTAAATCTCAAATCAAACAAACAAACAAAACAAACATTCCTATAGATCTTGGTCGTCACCATGACAAATTTCTCTGTCACCGTGTTCCGTCGACTTGTCACCGAGATGAACGAGACAGCTAGCACGATGCACAGGTGTTCTCAGCATGATCTTGTAGTGGTACACTGAGCGAGCCAGCGCAGATCAAAAAACCTTTTCATACCAAGGAAGAATCAGATCCGCCTATGAATCTAGCCAATGTGCTTAAGTCTTTGCCGGGTTGTAACTCTCATGCGAACAGTGGAGACTTAGTTCAGTCTACGCAGATGTGCAGGCTGATCACAGTTGTCAGTGATCGCTCATTTCTTATTGTCCTAAACGGTAAACTTCAAGATAGAACCAAGGGCGAAGATGGTGGCCACGTAAAATCAAATTATAGCTTCCCCCCCCCCCCTCCCCCGCCAGTAATTATTTTTTCACTGATCGTAACCAGTACAGCGCACATCCTTCCGCCAGAAACTGACAAACGCCCTCCTTGAATCAGCGGAAGGGAGAGAATGACCCTAGGGAAGATTCCATGATCAATCTTTACGAAAGAATGTTGCCAACCCAGGCAGATATCGAACCCGCGTTCTTCCAATCTTAGAATACTCCTCTGTAGTATGGGACAACTGTACAGTTCTCGAAGCAAACACCCTAGAAAAACTTCAGAATGAAGCTGCTAGGATAGTAACAGGTTTGACAAGATCAGTCTCCTTAGAAAATCTTTACCATGAGTGCGGCTGGGTTCCCCTTAGATTGAGACGACAGGAACAAAAAATGTCATTTATGTACAAAGCGGTCAGTGGTCATACCCCAGATTATATTTCCGAACTAATACCGTCCTTTGTCAGAGAAACAACAAACTATCCTTTAAGAAATCAAAACAACCTAGCTGTTCCCTTTACTCGTACTGAAATTTCGCGAAAATCCTGTATCCCATCTTCAGTTTCCCTCTGGAATTCCCTAGATGAAAACATCCGGTCTGCAAGCAGCTTATCACAATTTAAAAACCACGTAAAACACCTTCGACCAAATACCAATGATGTAGTACCGCCTTTCTATCTCACCGGAGATAGATATAATTCCGTTATGCATGCCAGAATACGAAATAAGTGCAGTAATCTCAAAAATGATTTATTTAACAATCATCTCTGCCCCACACCTATATGTGACTGCAATCGAGGAATTGAGGACGCCGAGCACTTCTTCTTTAAATGTTCATTTTACCAAGAAAAGCGCATTGACCTATTTCAAGCAACACGACGGTTCCATCCACTAAATGTTAACAAACTTATTTATGGCAATCCGAACTTGTCAAATAATGATAACACCTGTATTTTTATAGCTGTTCAGAATTACATCAAATCAACCAGAAGATTCACTGCCGACTTTCCCCAAACTGAAAGTTAACGTATACAATCGTTTTAAAAGGAATTATGCCTTTAGAGCTTTACCTTCACGCTGAGGCTCCCGGCAAACCAAATTTATTCACACACACACACACACACACACACACATTTATGTTATCTATTTTTTTTACTATTTATTTAGCTGTTGTATACGTTTGTTACATGTCATCTTTTTAGAATGTTGCATTGTTTGCCACTGTCATGTGAATTTAAATTTTAGTTGTGATATTGTAGGGGAAGGGTCGTAACTGATGTTGGTAGAACTCGTGACCCAACCCCTTTGCTTTGTTTGTACGCAATAAAATACTATTAAACTAAACTAAACTAACCCGCGTCCTCCTGATCACAAGTCAGATGGGCATCCGACTTAGCTACTGAGGGCGGCACAGGAGAAATGGAGTGGACAAGAAATTCAAGGCTCAAACTCGTGACATAGTTTGTGAACATGGTATGGTAAATGGGTTCTGCAAATCAGCTCGTGACGGCGAATATTTGACGGAAGTTTTTTCTTCTGTTGGAATAACTTGCATCAACATTGATCCAGTATTATGTCTTGTGTCTTCTTTTGCGGCTGGACCCCTGCTGGTCCGTGTCTATGCTTTTCAGGATGCGTGGTAGTTGGGTCTAAACTATGCGTTCTTAGTCTGTTTATAGTCCGATTATAATGTGGTCAGCCTGAGCGTAGACGCGTCCTGGCAATTTATCTTCTTCTTTTTTTTTTTTCTTCTTTTTTTTGCGGGCCGTTGTTATTGCCTCTACGGGGCTGGTGATAGTTTGCCGTGATGTGGCAATTTGTTAGATTTACATGCGTGCGCGGCGGCCCCCGCCCATCGGGTCTTGAAGAAATAGATGGGCTGCATGATGCTTCCACGCAGATCTGAAACCGACCTGCACATGAGCTTAGAGGATCTATGCCTGCCCAGGCAAAGCCGTGCGAGGTGGTCCGTTCATGCTTATAAACCCTATTGGTTTCATTGGGCGACAGGGCTTGATATGTCATTTCATCTCAGTGTTTGGTAAAAGTCCCACAAAATGGAAGCAACGCCTCTAAAATGATCTATACTGTGTTGACGGGGACGTTAAAATAAAAGATTTACATGCGTGCCGGGCTTTGACTCGGCTCAGCCTGCGCATTTGCGCAGTCTGATCTGGGTCTTCGCTGTGTTCGCTTTGGATAGCCGTACAACAAAACAACCGCATAAAACCCCAAGAGAATGGAAGAATTTGTTCACATTTGAGCGACAGCAAGTTCATGTAACGACCTTTTCGTATGCAATTACCGCTCGTGCTGGAAAATACTCAATGACATCACTTGTCGCTGTAGAATCAACGAGGCACTGCATGAAAATAGTCGCATGAGAAAAAATGGAAAATAAACGGTTAGCGCCTCATACATAAGGGGTCAATAGTCTGTTAAAAGCGGATTCACTACTGAAACGCCTCGGTGAGGCTAATCTAACTGAAAATGGCTCATGTCAAATCTGCTTTCACTATTCTATATATGTATCCTATATCATAATATTTTGTATTAAAGCAATGGTAGATTGCGACGAGGTCAAGACACAAACCAGTCATCTCAGCTCCAAACTGGCAGCAAATTAAAGAGCTGATCAGACTGCACTGATGCGCACGCTGACCGTCCCTATGTTGCATGAATATGATTGAACAGGCTTTCTCATGACGTGGCACATTCTTGCTGAGCGATTGGGTCAGATTGTTCCATTGCGTTTTTGCGGCTTCACATTTGAAACACCTCTGCGAGGCTAGCTAAAATAATTGTCAATTAAGTTGTGTAATGACCAGGGGGTTATCTGATCAGTCTTGGTAATCTTCAAAGTCTATACTGCTCTTTTTTTTCGTGTATCAGTTTAATATCATGACGCAAATGAGCCAGCGCACAGCAAAAAAAAAAAGAAACTGTTTCCTACCAAAGAAGAATCAGACCCGCTTATGAATCTAGCCAATGTGCTTAAGTCTTCGCTTGTAACTCTCATGCAAACAGCGAAGACTTTGATCTGTCTACGCAAATGCTGATCTGAGTTGTTATTGGTCGCTCATTTCTTATTGTCCAAAACGGTAAACTTCACGGCGAAGCTTGTGGCCACGTAAAATCAATTTACAGCCCCGACCCCCACCCCTGCCAGTAACCGTTACATGTACCATTTCAGCGCACATTCGTTCGCCAGAAACTGACAAATGCCCTTCTTGAATCAGCGGAAGAGGGAGAATAACCCTATATAGAAGATTTCATTATCAATCTCGACGAAATGTTGCCAAGTCCGGCAGGTATCGAACCCGTGTCCGCCTGATCACCAGTCAGACACGCATCCGACTGAGCTACTGAGGGCGGCACAGGAGGAATGGTGTGGACAAGAAATTCAAGGCTCAAACTCGTTGCCTTTGTTTCTGAACTTAGTATAGTAATGAGTTCTGCAAATCAGCTCACAAAGGCGTATATTTAACTTCATTTTTGTGTTGTTGTTTTTTATGTTGTAATCAACATTGATCCAGTATCATGTCCTTGCATATAAACCCTAATATTTACATTTCCAGTGTAAAGTCTAATGTAAACCTATAGAAAACAAATGCGTTCATACGCCAATGAACGCATCGAATCACATGATTGCCAGTGACGTTAAGTGACGTCATTCTAAACCATTGTTCTCTACGAGCGTTGATGACGTCAACGCTGCTCCGCTCTTTGTACAAAAACAGCGTGTAAATGTTTTTCAGCTTTAAAAGTTTGCCCTACAAGAATTTTTTCGCCCATTGATGAGGGGCAAATAATGTAAATATAAAAAATAAACTTAATTTTTCTGCTTTTCATGAAAATATGAACGACAGTGGGTCGCGAGCAAAGTTTACATGAACCCCTTCGGGGTTCATTTACTTTGCACGCGACCCACTGCGTTCATACTTCCATGAACTGCAGAAAAATAAGTTTCATTTCTTAAATATTTACATTTCCAGTGTAAAGTCTAATGTGAACCTATAGAAAACAATTGCGTTCATACTTCCATGAACGCATCGAATCACATGATTTTCAGTGACGTTAAGTGACGTCATTCTAAACCATTGTTCTCTACGGGCGTTGATGACGTCAACGCTGCTCCGCTCTTTGTAGAAAAACAGCGTGTAAATGTTTTTCAGCTTTAAAAGTTTGCACTACAAGCATTTTTTCGCCCAGTTATGAGGGACAAATAATGTAAATATAAAAAATAAAAAATAAACTTAATTTTTCTGCTTTTCATGAAAGTATCAACGACATTGGGTCGCTAGCAAAGTTTACATGAGCACCTTCGTGGTTCATTTACTTTGCACGCGACCCACTGCGTTCATACTTCCATGAACTGCAGAAAAATAAATTTCGTTTCTTAATTAGTTTCATTGGGCGGCATGGCGTGAGAAGTCATTTCATCTCAATGTCGGGTAACGGTCCCAAAAAATTGGAAGCGGCGTCAACAAAATGACCTAAATATTGTTGACGGTCGTTAACCCTCAATTGAAACAAACCATCGACGCCTATATTCGTGTAATTTCTTACTCGAAGTCCCAAATTGTACTTGCATGCTTGAGGTGGTTCAGATCGTGCTTGTGAATAGTCTGTGTTAATTATTGAACAAATCGGGTCACATGTGAGACGCCAAGCTCGGAATGTCAGGTGTTTTTCTCTGGCTACTCCGGTTGAACGATCGGCTCGATATAGGTGAAATAATCTTAATCTTGAAAGTAGCTCAGTCGGATGCGCGTCTGACTGGTGATCAGGAGGACGAGGGTTCGATACCTGCCGGACTTGGCAACATTCTTTTGTGGAGATTAATCATGAAATCTTCTATATAGGCCGTAAAACAAAAAAACAACAAAAAAAAGACAAGGCGCTTCAATATATTTGTGGGAGAGAGAGAGAGAGAGAGAGAGAGAGAGAGAGAGAGAGAGAGAGAATCATCGAGTTCTTATGCGGGGGCTTAAGAGAGAGAGAGATTTCATTCCCGTTTTTTTTTTTTTGGGCTTGCCTTAGAGGGTGTGGCTACCTTTCAAATTATGGCGCTGTCCACACCTGTAAAAAGGTATGAAATATTTCATAATTTTACCTGTTTTGTACCTCTAATCGAAGATCGATGTTTGGGTGCTTCTGCTATCAAAGCGGCTTTTATGTAATTGGCCAACAGTGACAAAATGGATCTTGTCGCAGCAGGCAAGAAAGGGGCTAATGCGAGCGATGCGACTTCGAATCTTGTTCTGTCTGGATCGGGCCTTGATCAGACTGGTCGGATGTGTACTGCGGTTGATCATCTGTTTTTCTTTCGAGCCCTTGAACATTTTATGATATGCCTGTCCAGGAACCGCGGTGCGAGGCGGACCGTCCATGCTAATAAAGCCTTTTGGTTTCATTGGGCGACAGGGCTTGAGATGTCATTTCATCTCAATGTCGGGTAAAAGTCCCACAAAATTGGAAGCAACGTCTCCAAAATGACATTTACAGTGTTGACGGGGTAGTTAAACCTTAAATCAAACAAATGAAACAAAACCTTCTTAATCTGTGTTTACACTGGTGTTTAACCCGCCCGGGAAGACGGGCACCTTTACTTCTATATAAATCTACAGATAACATAAAAGAAGTGGTCGATACAATTACCCCAGACAGAAGAGACAAAAACACAAACATGAAACATCACTAGCGGAATGGTTTAAGGACAATTAAATGTACTTTCCCACAAAATGGCCAAATGGCCAACCAAAAAAAAAAAAAAAATACATTGAAGCAAGACGATTTCTAACAAAAATAAACGAAACCGCGACAGAATTGGGTGCCGGGAAGGGGGGTTGGGGTGGATGCGGTTGAATCGATTTTACGTGACCACAATTCTGTCAGACAAATAATTTATTTAATCAGCATGAAAGCTTTCTAACTCGTAATAAGGGCATCTCCACGAACACACACACACATACATACACTAATGATTATGGAGATGAAGCAATCGGGGAAACCGCGGTGAGAATCACTGAACGTTAGATTCCGGTATAGCATAAGTAACGGTTGTGCATTGTGGTTTGTAAACGTCATCAAGATTTGCCAACGTCATTATGATGTAGCCGGAGCACTGGTAAACAAAGGCTTTGGAAAACCGTTTTCTATTTTGAATCTAATTTGTCAAAACATGTTCTCGTCTAAGACTTAGGTAAGGATTGCATTTAAATAATCTGACAAACACATAAAATGACCTGTTTTATTTATCTAATCAATTTTATGTATTTTGTTAAAATTGATTTTACCAAAGCGTGACAAAGAGATTGTTCTACCCGAGGGTACCGGAAACTGGACACGCAATGGCTGTCGTCAATTTTGACAACATTTTAATGGTTGTTTATTGCGTCATGCTGATGTGTCAGAAAAAGTTATCCATGCCCTGCATTATAATTTGATATATATTTTCACTGCACACAGTCGGTATTTGTCGAGAACCTGTGGTTGAAGCACTTCAAAGGTGCAGCAAAAAAGCTTGCACTCCTGGCCATTTCTTACGAAATGGCTTACTGTCACTTTTGTTTTGGACATTATGAATTATTTATGGACAGAACTTCAAGCTCCTGTGTTCAAACAACCTGATGCCTTTAGCATCGCTGACCTCTGAACCTTTCCAAACTCCTTACTGCTTTCTTCAAGGGACTCGACTGTCACCGCTGCTCCATACTCCATCACCGGAAGAACCAAGGATTTGTAGAGTCTCATATACACTGTTTGGCTGCATCCTCTATGTCCTTGAACGAAATTATCAAGACATTTCAAGGCACTGAAACCAGCCTTTGTTTTCTGTTGAATATGTTCGTGAAAGTTTAATTTATCATCTACTGTGACACCCAGAATTTTCTTTGAATTGGTTGTTTTTAAAACACTCTCGCCTAACTTCACCTCTGCCTTCACTTCTGAATCTCTGCCGTTATGTTTAAATACCATTATCTCTGTCTTATCCGGTGCAATCAACATATTCCATCTCCTACACCAATCTACCACAGATGCCAGTTTATCATTCAACGCAGCACAACTTTCCGCCACTGATGTATTACTTTCCCAAACACAGCTATCATCTGCAAATTCTGCATGATTACCTACCACTTCCTTCATTGAATCACTTCAAAAATTGCTCGAAAAATTTCACTTTTTTTTAAATGCAATACATGCTTTTTTTTAAATGCAATACATGCTTAGCAACAAACTATAAACATTCGTAGCGTACCGCGTGTCGCCCACACAGTTGACAGCGTAACTATTGACAACATTGACTGCGTCTAACATCGTGTTTGCAATACGATTATTCTGCCGCTAAAAATCATCGCACAGTCTGGCAAGACGCGGTATTATGCACGACACGAATACGAACGGGACAGCCTAATTATCGACCAGAACTGCAAGCTTAGATACACGGGCCTCCGTGACATAGTGGGTAAGCCTCGCTCGGGTCTCATATGAGACACCAAGTTCTGCAACGGAAGTTCAGGTGTTTTTTGGGGGGGAACTCTGGTTTTCGAACGATCGGCTCGAAATAAGTGAACTAATTGTGAAAGGGCCATAAAACCAAACCCGAACATAAAATCACTTAGATACACATGTATCTGACAGCTAGGTTGTGTACATAAAAGTGTAAATTAAAAATAAAAATTAGGATCCGTTATTTTTCATTGAAAGGAATAAAAAAACGAAAGGACCTTTGCAACCACTTTTTATAGAGAAAACTGGGATTTACAAGGGTTTATATTATTTACACCCACTTTTTATAGAGAAAACTGGGATTTACAAAGGTTTATATTTTTTGACTTATTTTTGCTTTTAAAAACAGATTCTGAGTTCTTGTTAGAACCGCCTCAATTAGGAAATCATCACGAAAACACGCTTAATTATATATTTTTGACTCCCTTGAACCACACTTTTATAAAGTAAAACTACGGTTAGAGGGGTATATATTATTTCTTCTCAAAAGCATAGACTGTGGTTACTCGTTAGAACCGCCTCGTCGAGGCGGTTCAAACGAGTACTGTTACGAGCCAGGCGTAGCAGAAAGAAAAAGCAAACAAGCCTTTTGGAAAAAAATAACAAATTTATTTGAAAAGTATCTTTAACCTGTAGAAGTAAGTAAATTAAATGTACTTAGCTCTGTTATGAAATATCCTTGAATGGATCTATTTTCCTTGATCCCACAGAATTCACAGTCCGAAATGAAATATAATATCCTTAAACAATCCAACACAGAATTTAGAAATAACTTTTCTTAAAAGCCCAAACATCAAACTCCAAAGTCTGACTCAAAGAGAAAAATCAAGCTCTTTTATAGACCCCAAGATTTCTCTAGAACATTCCAGAGGGCTGTGGAATAAGATTAGGTAATTTTCTAAAAATAATGCCACCCCGAATCTTCTGGAAGATTCTAAACTACTTTTCCTTGTAAACATTTTGTTTACCAAATGAAATTAATCTGTGACTCATTTCTTTCCAGAAAGTTCTTTAAGAAGAATAAACATGATGTTATTAGGTCACCCAGTTGGGTGAAAGTGTTTTGAGCAGAAATAAGAAAAATATCAGAATTGTTTACCTGAAATGTTTCATTTTTTGGTGATAAAATTTTCAATATATTTGAATAGTCGTGTTTTCGTTATGCAGACGGTTCTAACGAACACTTACAGTCTATGTTGATGCGGTTCTAACAAGCACTCACAATCTATGTTTATTGTAGAAATAAGAAAAGTATTAAATACTTTCACCAAAAAATGTAATTTTCCAGCTATGAGAGATTGATTGTTTTGAGATGTGTTGGGGTTTAACGACACGTCAATTCTTGCGGGTCATTTTGTGTTGTCTCCCAGAGAAAAGGAGAAAAGAGGTAGACGAGATAGCAGAGGAGATGAAAGAACAGCGACAGGAAAGAAAGAGGAAAATGAATGTAAGTAAAGAAACAGAAGAAATCATAGCGTCCTACCTATTCCCTTACTTGCTGCAAAGACAGCAAGCCTTGCCACACTGTTAGCCAGTATCAGTTGGGTGCCCCAGGTTGTGAAATAGGATACACAACACACAGTCTAGGAGTGTACAGTACGATGACCTTTTTGTCGCAGCTCTGTATAGTGGATACATCCCTGTCGCTATGTCGGGTAAGTTACACTTGTTGTGTTTTAAAAATAGTTCTTGTTGAAGTATCAACCAAATAATTATACCTTGATATGCATTAATACCGTTGCTTCAGATATGCCACTTTGATTTTATAAAAAAAAATGTGGCATGCTTTATTTTTGCCAGAGTTTTGAGAAAATCACTTACGCACTTACTTGTTTCAAGACTATGCAATCACTTTTGCATAATACGACTGAGTTAGGAGGCCTTCATGCGGTCTGAACAATTATTTGTCTAAATCGCGACGGAAGTAAGGGCGAGGATTGCAGCTGCGTAAAATCGATTAAAGCCCCATCACACACACACCAGTGGAATTCGTTTCGCTGACCGTTCCAAGGCAGTTTGTCTTTGAGTCTGTGTATCGCTTAAATTATTTTGTTGACCATTTGGTGGGAAAGTAACTGTCCTTTTGTCTTCCCGCTATTGAAGTCTCCATTAGGGCCTAGTTATTTCATGTTTGCGTTTCTTTCCCTTTGGTGTCGCTACTGGGAGCTGTGGGTTAATTGTATTGCTTTCACTTCTATTTTCATTCTTTTTCTGTCCCGAACATTTAAGCCTTGATAGCGCAGTGGTTAACGCATTCGACTCATGATCGAGAGGTTGTGCGTTCGAATCCAGCACCCGATATAGAGGTGTGTCCTTGGGAAAGACACGTAATGGCACTGCCTCACTCCAACGATGTGTAAATGGGTAGCAGTGGTGGAATAGTCACTGCCTCTCTCTCGCGCGCGTGAAAACATCCGGAATGAGTGTCCGAGAGCGATTAAATAAGCTTGAAGCTTCCATCGCAATCGCACTAAAATAAATAAGTACAAACAAACATTTAAGCTTAAGATTCGGAAAATGTGCCGGTTATCATGTAACAGTAGCATGAATTAATTTGATAAAAACTGACGCAGCGGTCAGAACAATGTCTGTATCGTGTGTCGTAAACCCGATTTCAGTACTGTATGGTGTGTGTCCAGTTACGGGTATAGTGTGTCGTATAGGCCCGTGCATCCATAATTACTTGCAACATGTGACAGGTCATTAAAATAATTGACATCTGGCTTATTTTATTTCTTGAATCGTTTTCTGCGCTGCCTTCTTCATATTTATTTTGATACAATTTACATCCATCACGAAAACACGCTTATATAATTTTGACCCCCCCCCCCACCTTGAACAACACTTTTATATAGTAAAACCGGGGTTACATGAGGGTACAAAGTACAGTTTATCTCTATGGTGAGAACTAGGGGCTAACATTCCGTGTCACAGGTCCTGGTGTATAAATGTCATTTGGCGTGTCACCAGTAACAATTCTGATTCTGAGGGAAGAATAAAGTGTTGCAACACCAATTGTTGAACTTACTCTTTTTAAGAACTTTATGGCCTACCGGCCGAACTAGAGCTGTTTTCGACTTCATCTTGAACTGCAGCTGCCGTTTTCTTCAGGCAGCTTTATCAGACGTAGATGAACATCTTATATGCTAGTATAAACACTTTTTGAAGGTGAGTGAGAGTTTTTTACGTCTCACCAACAGCTAAGGTCATACGAAGACGGGACCTCGGTTTAAAGACTCATCCGAAAGTCTGGAGAAGCCCGGGATCGATCCTGCGACCCCTGGTTTTCAAATCAAGTAGCATAATTACTACACTACGGAGGCTTCTACACTTTTTGAAGGTAATATAAAGCAAGGAGTATAGATAGAAGTTGCTCAATATCTGCATTATTTTCGCTTTAAATTTGGTGTATCAGCCGACACTGGACGAAAAATTTCACTTTTTTTTAAATGCAATACATGCTTAGCAACAAACTATACATTCGTAGCGTCCTACCTTTCGACAAACCACCCAGTGATAGTGCGACATGCCATACAGTATCAAACAGGGGATGCTTAAACTTGCTCACGATAGCGATCCTCCACCTACTTAAAGGAGACCAATGATGTGTGAATCCGATTTATTATTTTTATTCCCTCAGTTGTGCTTAAAAAATATGACTCCGATGCGTTTATTGGCTAAATTAGGCGTTTTTGAACTCAGGTGAAATGTTTTAATCTTGGTCGACAGCGATTTGGCATTAAACAAATTAAATTTATGGTAAAACGGTAACATAACTATTGATTATGACAAAAATACTGAGGAACACTTACTTCAAGTGGTTTAAGTCCAACATGTCAATGAACCAATAAAAGATCTGTCGCCAAAACATGTATATCACAACAAACAACAAGGATGTATCCACTATACAGAGCAGTGACAAAAAGGTCATCGTACTGTACGCTCCTAAACTGTGCAACACCTTCCCCTCATCCAACCATCCTCTTTCAGCCATGAAAGAATACTGAATGTCATGTACGGGCGTCTGATGCTCAGTCTCTAGTAGGGCCCATCGGTTTTCTTTTGCTTCAGCATTTTCAGTTATTTTTTATATGCTTTTCAATCAAATATAGAGATTTCTCAGTTAAATCGAAATCGATATTGTCAGTTTCAAACACGAGAGAAATACGATTTTTATTTTCACTATTTGAGAATTCGATGTAAATATCGATGGCTCAGCGCAAAACTAGGCTAACTCAATTTTTTCCCCAAATCAGTTTTTTTCATGAATTTTTAAAGCTTGAGAAGTCCTCTTAAATTTGTCAAAACATTGTTAATATATTCCCAGTATTTGCAAAGATATTTAATTTTTAATACAATATGCTAAGTCAAAATGTTTTTATTGTCAGTGCAAAACTATATCTAAGTGGAGTTAGGTATGGTTTTGCACTAACAGTTGCATAAAATTCGAATTGTTAGTGCAAAACCCTTACTAACTTGACTTAGATAGGGTTTTGCACTGAGCAATAATAACAAGGAATATATTAAATTATGTTTCAATTCTTATTCTCTGCCATAATATATGATATAAAATGTGTTTTTTTTTTTTTTTTTTTTTTTGAAAACAAAGGCCACTGAAGAATATCATCAAAACAAAATCAAACTCAGAACCCATCCTTGACTACAGAATGAAATTCCGAAGTTTACTTCCCGCCAATATTTGAATTTTACAGGAGAAAATAACAGATTCAACAAGATGATTAGCAAGTATTTACATTTTTGTGAAGTAAACTAATCAGGGTCAACAGCATGTTATTTCGATGAAAAATGAGTGGGTGAGGTAAACCACAAAAGAAACATGCAGCAGCATAATAATTAATATACAAGTATCACTTGATAAAGCCGCAATTCACTTACTTTAGACAGGCCTTACGGGCTAATGGAAAGGGATCATTGTCAAAGAGTGCACGCACTGATCATAACCACAGAATGTAGTGTCAGATCATCGCCTTAAAAAGGTTCAGACAAGGGTTCCGTGTCTAGCTAGTCTGGCCCAGAAAACATTTTCACTCCATACTTTTCAGTTCTGTGGTGCATTCTGTGGTTCCAAAGGATGACCCTTTTATAGAACATATTTAACGTCACTACAGCTGATGTTCAGGAAATGTGTGGTGGCCATGAAAAGTCTCCCTGCCTTTCATCAAAGTGTAGTTTTCTTGCCCTTCGGGACCATTGATTCCTTTGTGGAATTGTGAAAATATCTGCAGGTCACTGATGAGGCCTAATTGGCTGAAACTGGCTTGTTTGGCCCAGAAAACTGTACACTCCATACTTTTCAGTTCTGTGGTGTATCTTTGCTTCGAAAGGATAACCCTATAAAAGAACAGTCCTAAATAAATTCCAAAAAAAATTCAACCTGACATCCCTAAATTTCAAAACATCATCCTGCTTTACATTAGTCCAAAGAAAATGGTTGATCATTCAGTAGATAGTTTGATTGTTTTGTTTTTGTCGACACGTCAACCCTTGTTGGTCATTTTGTGTCATCTCCCACAGAAAAGGAGAAAAAAAAAAACGATAGTAGAGATGGTAAAGGAGATGAAAGTGAGGGACCTCGACAGGAGAGAAAGAAACATGAATGGAAATATAGAAACAGAAGAAATAACAACATTGCCCAAAATTTCTACCCTTACTTCTCACCATTGTGGATTTTAGCCTCACTTGGATCATGTGATCTGCTCAAAATAAGTGAAATATGGAAAGGATTGCAAACCCAAAGCCCAAAAGTTCATGACTTAATTTATTATGTGAACAATCAGCAAAGATTATGTTGCTGTGAAATTGTTAATAATTTTCATGTGACATTAATGAAGTTGTTTGCATAGTAACATTACGTTTTGCATTTTATAAGCTCTCCCACATAGGTAACAGGGTTATTTTGCCTCTGGTGTCGACTGAGCCTTTTGATCTATGAGACATTAATATACAAACAAACAAAAAAGAGGCTGCTGATTGTCAGTCAGTCGACAGCAGCATTAGCTGAGTTGACAGACATTTTCAAAAGTGCCAGTTCTGTTGTCGATTGAAAATATAACTTTTGTCTGGCATTGTTGACAATAGCTTTTTGCACAATTTGTATACTTAGGATGCATAGGTCATAAAAACGATAAGACTCAGTTGACAACACAGGTTAAGAACATGATTTTAAATCATCTCTCAGTCGTCCTTCCTTTGTTTAGGTTTCCATTATGGTCTGGTCGCTTAATGTTTGTATTTCTTTCCCTTTGGTGTCTTTTATGGGTGGAGTAAGTTAATTGTATCAATTCCTGATCTTTGTTTTACTTCTACTTTTCACATTATAAATGCTGCCGATATACTGAAAAAAAAAACAACAACACTAAAAGGTCATTTTGAATAAGGCCAAATATAATTTTAAAAATCTTTCACAGCGGATGTCAAGCACAGTATTTGGGCAATAACAAATCATTCCATACTTCAGCAGACATGAAATAATAATAATTATGATAATAATAATAATAATAAACTTCATTTATAGAGGGTAACACATTAGTAAACTAGTACTAACTTCCACGTGGCACTCTTTCCTTCTTGGGTAGAAACCAGTACAAAGTAATGTGGATAAAGTCTCTTGCTCAAGGAAACAATACCAGGCGCTTGCGGAGATCGAACCGTCTCCAGCACTCTCATCTTTTCTTTAGCATTGATCTCAACACATTCTGTCATTGTAACAGACATATTAGAATCACACAAGGTAGGGTTTATCTTATGTAGAAAGCCAATACTACAAAAATGTAGTTCTAAGCCTCCTGGGTGCAGTGGTTATGCTACTCGCCTCATAAACTAGGGATCATGGGTTCAATCAGGGGCTTCTCCAGCTTTTCAGCTATGAAGGAATGCTGAGATTTATGTAACTCTTTCAAAATTGTTACAAGTTTGGGCAAAATCAGTCAGAAACATAAACAAAAATGGAATATGTTATATGAAAGCAATGAATTCACTACAGAACTGTAAAATATGAAGTGTAAATGTTTTTCTGGGCCAGACTAGCTAGTTTCGGCCACCCAGGACTTGTCAGTGACACTGAAGTATTTTCAAAATTCCATAATGGAACCAATGCTCCCAAATGACAAGAAAATGACAAGAAAATATTGATTACACTATGATGTGTCATATTAAGAACATAGTTTTAGTCAAATGACAAACAAAAAAGTAAGAAAGTAAAGATAGTTCTTTCCCATGAGATCCTATTTAATTCATAGCTGTTTAGACCTTATCCTGCTGAATGAATGAATGAAGCCACACCCATTACTGACTATCAGCCAATCACTATACTCATTCAATTCACAAACTTCATGACAGTGTAGATCCTGATTGGATGACCAGAAGCCATATGATCTGGATCTACACTGTTTGCAAAGGTAGATGTTATGTTCTGAAGGATAAGAGTTAGACAAACTGTCTGACTCTCATTTTTACTGCAACCCAGTGAGCTTTATGAAAGAAATTAGTTTGTAAACTATCTAGCATGTACAATGTACACAATCATAGCCTCTTTATAACACTATTCATTACATCAAGATAGCTGCCAAAATGTATATTTTATAAAGAAAGATGACCATTTATGGATCTTATTTCTAATATTATCTATACAATTTTTCTGGAAATTTCAGCATGCGTACATGTATCTTCAATGAGGTATTTACCCTAAATTTTCGGACACTAAAGAGTCATGAGAATAGACGAGACAGCTTTCAAATGAGCAGTCTGATTAGAAGCTACACTGTTTGCCACTGCAAAAGTTTTTGGTTGAAAATATCAAGCCTGTACTGAAGCCTGCATTTGATCTCATTTGAAGCATTTACTTAGTCGACGTCCCTGTCCAAAGGGTCCTTTGGAAAACTTGTCTATAAAGATACATCATGTTCTCTAGTTAAAATTAAATTTTAGGTAGATGCAAATATTTATCACCCCCCCCCCCCCCCACACACACACACACACACACACACACCCCGTGGCTTCATCAGCATGAATTAATTTTTGCAATCCACTCGATAACAACAAACAACAATCAGGATAAAAACAGTATGGGAAAAAATTTAAATGCTTACTAGTTAATAAATTGTTTGTTGCTTTGTACTGGAGTTTAACAGCCCAGTCAACACTATCTTTGATATCATTTTTGAGCCGGTCGGTTTACCAAACTACACTTTTTCTGGGCAGGCTTATACGTAAGCGGTTAACCAGTACAGTGCACTTTCTTTCGCCAGAATTTGATAACTGCCCTTCTTGAATCAGCGGAAGGGAGAGAATGACCTTAGAAAAGATTTCATGATCAATCTCCACAAAAGAATTTTGCCGACCTTGGCAGGTATCGAACCCGCGTCCTCCTGATCCACCAAGTGAACAAGTCCGTAAGATGAACAGCCCCTAAACCCCACTTTATATAGAGGAAACTGGGGTGTACGGGAGTATATATTATTTTTCTTATTTTTGCTCCAAGACATAAGTTGTGGGTATTTGTTAGAACGCCTCAATGAGGCGGTTCTAACGAGCACCCACAACCTATGTTTGCAGTTAAAATAAGAAAAAATTCATGGATTTTTATCAGAAAAGTAGCCATTTTGGAGATGTGAAGAAATGCACTTTATCGCACGGGTGTTTTATCGTAATGCACCAGTCAGATGCGCATCCGACTGAGCTACCGAGGCCGGCCTGGTTAATGATTGTTCATATTTGACCAACCCATTGTGTACTGAATGAAATCTTCACCCTTTATATATGAGCCAGCTTTGCAATTTAGGGGTACCAGATCTAGAGAAAGTGATTAAAAAATAGTTGAACCTTCTGCTAACACTGAAGGCCCTGATCTGGGCTTGTACTGTTTGCCATAGATCCATTTAAAATAAGTTAAATCAGTCATTTTATGATAAATTGAAATTTAAAATGCTTCTTAGTGCTGAGAATCTAGTTTGATTAAGAATATCTAAATGATAGTTATTGAATTTTGCTGTTGCTTTTGGAGTTTGAACTGTTGAATAATCTAAACGATTGATAATACTGGGCTTTATGTATTGAAAAGCTTATTTAGGCATTTTTTATAGTCACAAAATAGTTTAAAATTTATTTTATGAAATTTATCCAGCTTGACTTAGAGCAGTTTTTTATCCCATTCCTTCAAAGTTCATTATTTTTGAGTGCAATACTATACCTAACTTGACTTAGTCACAGTTTTGCGCCAAGATTCTTTTCACTAGTTATTCGATTTTCAGCGCAAAACTATGACTAACTCAAATTTATAATTTTAAGCTATTTAGACATAGTTTAACTTGAAAATGATTATGATCATGAAAAATAACATATATAACAGCATACATGGCCAAAGTCTATGTTTCAGAACGAAAACAAGGAAAAAAGATAAACAGTTTGTTCGCTCTCCTGTAAAATTTCACAAAACTGACTTAGCCTAGTTTTGCGCTAAGCCATCGATATAGTCTCTTTGTTATATGTCAAATAGCGTTTGTCAGAAATTACGTCATGCATCTTTTCACGTCATTCAGGTGTTGGTGACGTCACTTTTAGCGCCTACGCAACGTTAATAATGCACGCGGCACCAGACAAGCGTAGCAGCTGCCGACATTGTTTGTAAATTTCTAGTGAACCATTTGTTACGGTAGCCCCCCCCCCACCCCCCTCCCACCCCACCCCATAGGGGCTTGAAGAAATAGATGGGCTGCATGTTGCTTCCACGCAGAGCTGACAGCCGACCCGCACACGAGCACTCGTAAACCACTTTGAGGATCTAAGCCTGCGGCAATGCGATGCACGTCGGACCGCCCATGCTTATAAACTCTTAGTTTCATTGGGCGACAGGGCTTGAGATGTCATTTCATCTCAATGTCGGGTAAAAGTCCCACAAAATTCGAAGCAACGTCTCCAAAATTACCTTTACAGTGTTGACGGGAACGTCAAACCTCAAATCAAACAAACATTTGCTAAAGTATATCATTCCAAGCTGTTTTTCAGGTGCAAACTTTTAGTTTACACCCAATATTATACACAGTTATCATACTGAACACCTCTAAATCTATGCGAAATCACCATGTAAAAAGTTTGTTCTCTGCGATGACAGCTGACGCCTTAGAACTGCATCAATGATTACAGTTTAAAGCATCAAAGCAACAGAAAATTTTATTTGTTTCGGTGAGAGATCAATTTTCAATACACTCATGAACACCTAATGTTTTATTTTCACTCGTGCTTCGCCACTCCTGAAAATACTTCTTTTGATGTTCATTGTGTGAAATAAAAATCGATCTTACACTGTTGCATGCTGTCGTGTCCTCATCGTTGTTTGATCTCTGAATTCATAGGATTTTTATTTCGTTTTTTTATTTATCATAATGATGACGTCGCGCTTTAGAATGTTATAACGTCATGTAAAAAATTAAAAATGGAAGTGAAGGCAATGATCAAGAGTCGATACAATTAACCCACAGCTCCCATCAGATACACCAAAGGGAAAGAAACACAAACATGAAACAACAGACCCTAATGGAAACATCAATAGCGGAAAGCCAAAAGGACAGATATTTTCCCACAAAATGGCCAATAGACTATCCAAAATAAAATAATATAAGCGACACAAACACCCATCAGTGACACCAAAGGAAAAGAAACAAAAAAACATGATATAACTAGACCCTAATGGAAACATCAATAGCGGAAAGCCAAAAGGACAGTTACTTTCACACAAAATGGCCAATTATATTCGAAGTGGATTAAAGTATGCAAATTAATTGTAGTTAGATACGCCCCGTAACGTTACACGTAAGCCGGCCTTAGCGACGTCGCGTTTACTAGTGAGGTAATATTGACATTTTTTTTTGTAAACAAATCGTGAATACAGTGCATTTTAAATGTCGTATGATAAATAGAATCTTGCACTCGTGCACATCATCATGACATGTGTTATTAAATCTAATAACAAGAATTCCGCCGAAGGCTATGTCGCGCTTGTGGGGGTGCAAAGTCACGGAACCATGACATGTAGGCCAAGTTCAAACATAGATGCTTGCATAAAAGTTGCCATAAGTATCATTAATGAAGCTCTAATAATTCTTGAGAAATGAACTTAACCATTAGGGTGAATGCTAGGGTTGTTGCAATATTTTACAAAGTCAGTGAACCATAAAATGTAGTTCAAGGTCAAATACGGATGCTTGCACTTAAATTTCCATCTCCAGATACAAGTTTGTACCAAAGTAGAAGTAAAACAAAGATCAGGAATTGATACAATTAACTTACTCCACCCATAAAAGACACCAAAGGGAAAGAAATACAAACAAATAATTTGTTCAGTCCGCATGAAGGCCTCCTAACTCATCAGTGCAACATCTCCGTGAACACAAAAATCAAAGAACCACAGAGGTGAGACAACGGTGAGGACTCGACAGCAAGAAACCACTGAAATGCTGGAGCAAAAGAAAACCAACAGTTAGACTCCGATGAGCCCGACCAGAGACAGAGCATCAGGCACCAACCAACATTATCTCTCTAATTTTCAATAAGCCTTTACGTTGGAGCCGTCATAGAATCTGAGGCCTGACCCACCGGCGTGCAATTAAAGAGGGAAGCAAAGTTGCCAACCATGATTGGGTTAACTACCATGCATGCAGTCTGTCGTATAATATCCATGTTGTACCCAACCTTTTTATATCGAAGAATGATTTTACGAAATTGGGTGCTGAAGTCATTGCGGTTATATATTTTTTTCTGAATTTATATACTAAGTCACCATAAAATTCGGGTTCCGATAGACCTTGTTGCAGAAGAGATTTAAGTCCAATACTGAATTTTGAAATTAAATCAGAATGGCGTCTTTAAAATTTTGAAAAGGCTTTGCGTAGTTTATGGTACCGATAACCCTGATTAAGGAGTTTAGCCGTTAATAATTTATTACGAGTGTTGAAGTCAGTTACATGACTACACACTCTAGCAAATCAAATTAATTGCGAAATATAAACGCCATAGGATGGCGCACGAGGAACATCACCATCCAAAAAAGGAAAATTTACACTCTCAAAATCAAAGTCATCGCGTTTATCATAAATTTTGCACGAAACAAATCCATCTACAATAGATATATGTAAATCCAAAAACGGGGCCTCGGTATCAGAAGAATTTGCTTTATTTAATTGAAGTTCCAGGGGGTAAATCTGACTGATCAAACCATCAAAATAGGTATTATCAATATTTAATAAATCATCTAAATATCTAGAAGTAGAGCTAAAAGCTTCAATAATTTCAGATTGGTTATCAATGGAAAGCGACAAAATGAAGTCTCTCTCATAACAATACAAGAACAGATCAGCCACAAGAGGTGCGCAATTAGTACCCATCGGAATACCCACAATTTGTCTAAATAACTTAGTACCGAATCTAATATAAATATTGTCAAGTAGAAAGGTGAGGGCATCACACACTTTCTGACATGACCAAAGTGTATAATTCTTATGCTCTTTAGAAGTGAAAAAGCATTATTAAAGCAGCTCTTATAGTTCTTGAGAAATTAACTTGACCATTTGGGTGAAGGCTAGGGTGGTCGCAATATTTTACAAAGTCAGATAACCATAAAATGTAGGTCAAGGTCAAATATGGATGCTTGCATTTAAGTTGTCATCACTAGATGTAAGTTTGCACCAAGTATCATAAATCGAGATCTTATAGTTCTTGAAAAATAAACTTGACCATTAGGGTGAACGCTTGGGTGGTCGCAATATTTTACAAAGTCAGTGAACCATGAATTGTAGGTCAAGATCAAATATGGATGCTTGCATTTAAGTTGCCATCCCCAGATACAAGTTTGTACCAAGTATCATTAATGAAGCTCTTATAGTTCTTGAGAAATTAACTTGTCTGTGAAGGTGAACGCTAGGGTGGTCGCAATATTTTCCAAAGTCAGTGAACCATAAAATGTAGGTCAAGGTCAAATATGGATTTTTGCATTTAAGTTGCAATCCCCAGATACAATTTTGTAACAAGCATCATTAATGAAGCTCTTATAGTTCCTGAGAAATAAACTTGACCATTAGGGTGAACGCTAGGGTGGTCGCGTTATTTTACAAAGTGAACCATAAAATGAAGGTCAAGATCAAATATGGCTGCTTGCATTTAGTTGCCATCCCCAGATACAAGTTTGTACCAAGTATCATTAGTGAATCTGTTATGGTTCTTGAGAAATAAACTTGACCATTAGGGTGAACGCTAGAGTGGTCGCAAATGTTGATGCCTTGACAAAGGGACAAACGGAAAACCGGACGCCTATATCGCGCCATGCTAATAGCAGGCGCGACAAAAATCGTTCAAATGCGCGGTAAAGCCTCGCATTTTATGCCTTTTCCTAAACTTGTTTAATAAATTCAATAATAAATGAACACTCGTGTAAGATCCTCTATATATTTTGTAGACGGTGCATTGACGAGTAAGAAACCCATCATGTGGACTGTAGAAATTTCTTTTGTAAACCATGATAGAACTAAAGGCGAGGGTTGTGGCCAAATAAAATCTGTTTAACCCTAAGTAAAAATTACTTTAGTTGCAATTTGTTATTATTGTCAGTGTGTGTCTTTGCATGCCAGTATGTACTGGTAATGGTTTAATTTAGTCAGCCGTTTGGCTATTTCTTGTGGGGAAAGAAACTGACGTTTTGACTTTCTACTTGTGGTGTTTGACTGTGGACCCCGTTACTTTTCCCTTTGGTATCTTGGGCAGAAGCTCTTAGGTAATTGTATCGATTCCTGATCATTGCTTTCCTTTCTATTCGAGAGGTTATATGTACTTAAAAAGTCGACTGATGCTATTGTTCTTGTGCTTTTGGAGTTTATTTCTCTAGTGTTTTGTGTTTTAGTTGTGTTGTAGTTTAAAGACAAGTCAAGATTTATGCCCTTTGCCAGATAAAAGAGGTAATAATGGTTATTACAAATGTGCTATTATTACACGCTCAGCCAATGTTTATCCAATTTTGTACGGAATGGAATCTTCCTCTCTCTATATATAGAAGGAGTCCATTTCGAAATTTATAGGTGTGGGTTATTTTCTAGAAATGGCTGAACTTTTTGCAAGAAGTGAATACCCTGTCTTCCTGTTCCTAGTCACGACAGCTCTTCCATTTCGTTAGTTTCAGTGTTATCTTCAGACTCATCTATCACCGTGTCTCCTCTCGCGTCTTTAGGCAAAGAAAAGAAAAAGATGAATTCGGTCCACCCAACATCATCTGCTCTTTTTTACTATGAAAACTGGGATATCTGGAAGAGGCTGTTCATGCATCCTGCAGGGTTCCAGTGCCCATAAATCTGTCTGCCTCTTAAACCAACAATTCTTTATAAGCACTGTCGTTATTTATAAGCACTCATCTTCAATATCCAACATATTTTATACCGGTCAGCTTGACATGACACTTCTTAGCTTGCTTTCTGGTATGCCGATCCCAGACGGACCTGAAGTTTTTTCATGTCCGTTTCGAGTCTTGGACGGCTACCGATCATCAGTAAAAATGCCGAGATTCCTATGTTTCCATGCCTTTGTTGCATTGTATGCATGTACGAGTGGCACAACGTATGATTTCCCGTTGCCTTTTTTCGAATTTGCCAGAGTCCCCAGCATCCGCATATTAAATCTCTCGACTTGCCCGTTCCCCACAGGATAACACAAGGTTGTTCTTGTTTTTGTTTTTTTTTTCATCCCACCAATCTTGTGCAAATGGATGGCTTTGGATTCGAAATTTGAGCTTTATCGCTATGTTGTTTGGCTTGGAATCCACAATTAACAAAGAGATGATTGAATAGGACACCCATAGTTGTTCCAGCCGTCTGATTTCTGATCGGGATTGCGTGAGTGAAGTGAGTAATTTGTTCCATAATGACAACTATATTGTTATGACCTCAACTTGAAAGTTCAAGCGACAAGTAGTCCATGCACAGAAGATCCATAGGAGAACTAACCAGTTCTGCCACAGAAACCGACGACTGCAGCTGCCTTTCTAAAATCAATGGCCAAAAATATTTAATATTCAATCTTCACAAGCTGGCCTATGTAGCTCAGTCGGATGCGCGTCTGACTGGTGATCAGGAGGACGCGGGTTTGATACCTGCCGAGGCCGGCAACATTCTTTCGTGGAGATTGATCATAAAATCTTTTCTATGGTCATTCTCTCCCTTCCGCTGAATCAAGAAGGGCAGTTGTCAGTTCTCGGGGAAAGAATGTGCATTGTACTGGTTAACTGCTTACGTTAAGCCTGCCCAGGAAAAGTGTGACCAAATCATAGAAGCCCCCGTGGTGTAGTGGTTACGCTACTCGCCTTGTAATCCAGGGGTCACAGGATCGATCCCGTCCTTCTCCAGACTTTCGGATGAATCTTTAAACCGAGGTCCCCTCTCTGTATGACCTTAGCTGTTGGTGGGACGTAAAACTCACTCACTTGACCAAATCATTCAGCCTATTCTCAAAAAGCTCGTGTGACTAGCATTATTTGAATAAATCCCCCCCACCCACCCAACCACACACATACACACAGACGTGATCCATGAGATTTTCCTTTAATCAGCCCAAGGTTTTCAGAGAAGACATCCAGAAGTGTAAATTTTTGTGACTCTGAAAGAAGTTCAACCAATCAGCTTGTCCTCTGTTACTCGCATATTTTTCAGAAGTCATTTAAACACGTATCAATTTTCAGATCCTAAATAGAAGTGAAGGCAATGATGCCTAAATTGTTGTAGTTTCTGTAAAATCCACTGGTAACGGAGGTTCCCAACAACCATCATATGGATGCCAAACTGACAATTTTGTTGGACCCAAATTCCAGATGCCACATGCTAACTTCCAAAGTCATTAGCCTTTGGGTTCTGGAGAAGATTTTTTTAAAGGTAATTTAATATTTACGGGCATGTACATCCAAACATTTGAGCTTCTTCATTCCACCGACCCAATGGGGTATCTTGTGAAAGTGCTTCAATCTACCCACTAGCTTCAAAGATGTTCCAAAGCGTTAAAAGCTGCCATGCGGTTGGATTGACGTCTGTCTATACTTTAAACCTCATTTGTATGTTTTCGCTTTTGAGTCATTATGTCATCAAAATTGACTGAAAAATGTATTAAAACAGGTGTAATAACCAGATTCAACAAACAGGGTTCGGCCAATTGGCCATTTTGTGGGAAAGAAATGGTCCTTTTGGCTTTCAGCTATTGATGTTTCCATTAGGGTCTAGTTGTTTCATGTCTGTGCTTCTTTCCCTTTGGTGTCTCTGATGGGAGCTGTGGATTAATTGTATCGACTCTTGATCATTGCCTTCACTTCTATTTAAATTTACGTTTGTTGCGACCCATCATCCATGTTAATAACCTGCAATTAAAGTAACTGGACATCACAGAACTCAGGACTGAAGTATACACACTCACACTAGCAAGTTTTCTTAAAAACTTTCCAGTTTTGTTTTCTTCATTTCAGCATCTTGAAAGAAAACTTACATCACAAAGGTGGTTCAAATCAGGCCGCAACTAAGATTGTAGTGAATTAGGTATGTTGGCAAGAAACTCTTTAGGAAAAAGAACCAAAGAATGTTTATCTTTCCCCACATTTTTCTCATTCGGTGGAGGTGAATGCTATAGTGTTATACAAATTTCATTTTTAAACAGATTCTGATGAGTCCAACTGTTGGTTTTCTTTTGGGCTAGCATTTCAGTTATTTCATGCTGTTATTACAGCTCTGCAGTCTTTTGATGTTTATGTTCTCCGAGATGTTGTGCTGGTGTGTTAGAACTCCCTTCATGTGGACTGAACAAATTACCGGTATTTGTCACCAAGGGTGAGGATTGTGGCCACTTTAAATTGATTTAAGCCAACACAACATGATTTGGTTCTAAAGAGCACTCACAAACTATGTTTATAGCATAAATAAGAAGAAACATATTACAACTTTTCATCAGAATAATATAACCATTAAGAGATATGAAAGAATGCAGTATATCACATGTATATGTTATCGTAATGAAAAAGCAACTATGTGTTTGTTCCTATTTTTTTAATTTAGAATGAAGCTCAGAACAACAAGAACAACACAGCTTAACCCTTTCACACTTGCATTTCTTTAAAATGGAGTCTTCCAGCTTTTCATTTGGACACATCCACTGTTGCCAATGAGGGATTAAATCAAAATCATCAACAGAACGGCAAACATGGTAGATCTGATCCTGATAAGATGGCTCCTTAAGAGATTTGAAGTGGCCTCTTCAGTCACATCCACTGTTGGAAATAATGGATTTAGTAAATATCATCAACAGAATGGCAAACAGTGTAGATCCTGATGAGATGGCTCATTATGAGCCATCTCATCAGTATCTACACTGTTTGCGTGGCTATCTATATCAGTTTGCAGGGCTGAAAGGTCCAAATTGACAAGATTTCATCTAATATCACAGAAACAATTCAAAGAATAAAACTGAAAATGGACAACAGTTCTCACATTAAACAGCTGCATGAATACATCATTGTATTTATTTAAACAGAATATTGTTTGATTCAAAAGGAACTGACATGTAGGTTTAATTAAGTCTAAAATGACAAATAAATAGATGTGAATTAGAAAACTAACAATTTCTAAAAACTACGACGCTCACATAATTTTTGCTTTTTGCTGATATACACACTTTCTTTATATATTGCAACACAATCTCGTGAGGATTACATGCAGATGAGGATGAAAGCCTACATAGTAATCATGTAATTAGAGTAGGGATCTTTTACCACACAGGGGATGGTTCTCCCTGCACAGGGGACTCCAGTTAACATCCTGATCTGAAGTATGGTGCACATTGTGGCACCCATCCCTGCAACTAATGGCAGTGGAGCATATTTAGACACTGCAATTTTATTACCACTGCCGGCTATTGATATGAGCATTGTGTCCATTCTGCATAAGTCTAGCAATTTTTCCCAGCAAGACTACATCTTCCATGACAAAAATATGTTATCACTCTCAACCCCACCCCAGCTCCCCACAACCCCCACTCAAAAAAAAAGACAAATACACACCTAACATGCACTTGCAGCACACACACACACACACACACACACACACACACACACCTTTCTAAAATCATCAAAATAAATATTTCTTGACAACCTAGCACCTGAAGCTTATCTCTAGGCTCAACCATACATGCCCCAAAATAGCATAAGGCACACACAGTTGTGTCCAACTATACGCTTAACCCATCTGATACCTGAAAACCCAAAAGGGGTAAGTAGCAAACAGTTCAGGCCCAGATCAGATGCCACAGAATGCGTCATCTGATCAGGGCCTACAATGTTTGCAAAAAGTTCAGCCAATTTCCAAATAAATTTTATAAACACAAGCTGTCACCACTAAATTTTGAAATGGACTCCTGCTATATATAACGAGGAAGATTCCATTTGGTACATATGGGTTAATAGACACCTTTTAGGGCTCATTTTGTATTATAGCCAATATCGGTAGTACAGATATTCAAAGCATCAAGAAAAAGATGGCCATCAAATAAATCTATGTTACTAATCTCCTTTGCAGTTGTACCCATGCAGGCATGGAATGAGGGCCCCATCCAGTATAAATGTGTCTTCTGACATGGTGCACCCATGAAAGAATCAACATATGGATAATTTTGGGATCAATACCCACAGCTCCAGGAGTAATGCGGATAATTTTGGGATATTTTTTTTCATAATTCTCTATACAGATAAATGTGGGTACTTGTAAGAATCCCCACTTTGAGGCAATTCTATCAAGTACCCAGAAATGTTTTGATATAGAAGAACAATTATCTCCTGGGGCTTTGCTGAAATGTACAAATTAAGCACAAAAAGAACACAAATGTACCACAAAAGAAAACATAATTTGAAACTATTTTTAGGGGGAAAACATGAACAAATTTCTAGGTTTCACCCAAAAATTTGGTAGGGTATGGAAACCCTAAACACATTATATTTTTTTTTTATCTGATATTATGTTTCCAACAAGAAATAAGAAAAAAAAAAACAAGATGTGTTTGTGAAACACTGATGCCCCCTGACAGCGCATGTAAAATATGAATGCAGTATCACTAAGCAATCGAAAGGTATGGCCAGTGTTCAAGTCTTAAAAAAGTAGGTCAAGGTCACAAGGTAAAAAATTATGGGATCCTTGGAAAGGTCTTGTGATATAAAATGCACATGTGTAATATGAAAGCCGTATCACTTACCAAACAAAAGTTATGGCCAATGTTAAAGTTTTTAAAAAGTAGATCAAATGCCAAGGTCAAGGTCACAAATTATGGTACCACTGGAAAGGTCTTGTGAAAAAGAATGGACATGTGAAATATTAAAGCCCTATCACCAATCGAAAGTTATGGACTATGTTATAGTTTTTAAAAAGTAGGTCAAATGTCAAAATCAAGGAGGTCAAAAAATTATGGGATCCTTGGAAAGGTCTTGTGATATAAAATGCACATGTGTAATATGAAAGCCATATCACTTACCAATCAAAAGTTATGGCCAATGTTAAAGTTTTTAAAAAGTAGATCAAATGCCAAAGTCAAGGTCACAAATTATGGTACCACTAGGAAGGTATTGTGACAAGGAATGCACATGTGAAATATGACAGCCCTAAGTTATGGCCAATGTTAATGTTAGGTGAAATGTCAAAGTCACAAGGTTAAAAACTAGAACTGTCAGAGGATCTGACTATAGCCCCGCTACAGCGCTATCAGAAAAGAAAAATACAAGAAAAAATGTTTTCAGCTTCTAATAAAAGGTGGTAAAAAGGCAATCGAGAGTTATGGTTCACGTGTTCTGCACATTGTCTCATGGTGCTTTACATTTGTGTGAAGTTTCATGAAAGTATCTCAAACGTTTTTTGTGTTATGGAGTGGACAAGGTTAAAATTGCCATTTTTCAATGTTCAATGTTCAAAGGGCATTAACTCCAAAAGTAGGCAATCCAGAGTTATGGTTCATGTGCTCTGCACATCGTCTTATAGCGCTTTACATTTGTGTGAAGTTTCATGAAAATACCTCAACAGGTTTTGAGTTATGGGGTGGACAAGGTTAAAATTGTCATTTGTCAATGTTCAAAGGGCAATAACTCCAAAAGTACGCAATCTAGAGTTATGGTTCATGCACTCTGCACATCGTCTCATAGTGCTTTACATTTGTGTGAAGTTTCATGAAAATACCTCAAACAGTTTTTGTGTTATCATGAATAACGGAATTTTTTTTAATGTTCAAAGGGCAATAACTCCAAAAGTATGCAATCCAGAGTTATGGTTCATGCGCCCTGCACATCGTCCCATAGTGCTTTACATTTATGTGACGTTTCATGAAAATACCTCAAACGGTTTTTGAGTTACGAAAACAAACGGAATCACAGAAGGACAAGGCAAATCCAATATAGCCCCCACTTTTTCAAAGCGGGGCTATAATTATGGTACCACTGGAAAGGTCTTGTGACCAGGAATGCACATGTGAAATATGGAAGCCATATCAGTTACCATTCAAAAGTTATGCCCAATGTTGAAGTTTTTGCGAATGTTAAAGTTTTTAAAAAAGAAGTCGGTCAAATGTCAAGGTCAAGATCACGAGGTCAAAAAGTATGGTATCACTGGAAAGGTCTTGTTACATGGAATAGACATGTTAAATATGAAAGTCCTATCACTAACCAATCAAAAGTTATGGCCAATGTTAAAGTTTTTAAAAAGGAGGTCAAAAGTAGGTCAAAGGTCAAGGTCACTAGGTCAAAATTTATGGTACCTCTTGAAAGGTCTTGTGACAAGGAATGCATGTGTGAAATATGAAAGCCCTATCAGTTACCATTCAAAAGTTATGCCCAATGTTACAGACAAACAGACAGACCAAAAACTGTATGCCCCCGAATCTTTTGATTCCGGGGGCATAATTATCCCTTAATTATCCTTATTATTCTCCCTTATCTCTAGTCATGAACTCAAACAGTCTTTCTGTCTGCATGAAGCCCCATTGTGAAAACACGCCTATACAAATACATTGTAAACTTTACCACCGAAAAAACGAACATTTTAAGGTGAAAAACTGTGATAGTTTTCTTCTTTCCGCTCAAAATATAGATTGTGGGTACTCCTTACGAGTACCCATAATCTATATTTTAAAGCAGAAATAAGAAAAACAAGAGGGCCATGATGGCCCTAGATCGCTCACCTGATCCAAACTGCAAGATAGTAGGTTATATGTTTAGTTTAATGTTTAGGTAATACTATTAAAATCCATCAATAAATGTTAGAGCTAGGGTAAAGAAGTTTTTTTTTTCTAAAGATAGCAACAAGAACCTTAACCTTGATCCCTACAGCCTGAAAGCCATGCCAAACAAGAGTGTCCACAAGGTTTTTCAATGATTTGATCTACTGCCCTACACTTTGGACAGGTCCCATTTTCGAACTTGATCGAGATATTGTAATGACAATTATTCTGAGCAAGTTTCATGATGATTGGACCATAACCATGTTCTCTCAGAGTGTTCACCGTAAGTCACGCTTTGCCTAAGTTGTGCAAAGGCAAATTTTCAGACCCATAACAGAAACAGAGTCACAAAGAGAGAATCCAGTGCTATATCAATATTGGGGATCATGTATGCTTCAAGTCTGTAACATTAGTATCCCTTTTAATTCCATTTAACCCTTAGACATGAATCAGCTAATCAAAATAATGTCGAATATAAAGGGTTCCATCTCAAATGATTAAGAAGTTATATCAAAGTAGGTCACAGGGCAAAGGTCAAGGTCACAGGTCAAAATTTTATGTATAAGTGGGAAGGCAATGTACAAGCAACCTAATAGCCAAATATGAAAGCTCTACCTAAACAATAAGAAAGTTATGATAAAGTAGGTCACAGGTCAAGGGTCTAAGTCACAGGTTGAGTGGAAAAACAGTGTCACAAGGAACCTACATGTAAAATATGAAGGCTCTATCTCAAATGGTTAGAAAGTTATGATAAAGTAGGTCAAAGGTCACAGGTAAAAGTCACGGGTAATTTTTGTTTTCGTATGAGTGGTAAGTCAATGTCACAAGGAACCTACTTGCCAAATATGAAGGCTCTATCTTAAGTGGTTAAACAGTTATGATAAGTAAGTCAAAGGTCCAGGGTCAAGGTCATAGGTCAAATTGGACAGGGAATATAACAAGGAACCTACATGCCAATATGAAGGCTCTATCTCAAATGGTTAGAAAGTTATAATAAAGTAGGTCAAAGATCACAGGTCAAGGTCACTAGTATTTTTTTTGTATGAGGGGTAAGGCAATGTCACAAGGAACCTGCATGCCAAATATTTATGCTATATGGCAAATGGTTAAAAATTTATGATAATGTAGGTCAATGGTCTAGGGTAAAGGTCAAAATATTTTTATATGAGTGGAAAAACAATGTCACAAGGAACCTACATGCGAAAATATGAAGGCTCTAACTCAAATGCTTAGAAAGTTATGATAAAGTAGGTCAAAGGTCACAGGTCGAAGTCACAGGTATTTTTTTGTATGAGCGGTAAGGCAATGTCACAAGGAACCTACATGCCAAATATGAAGGCTCTATCTCAAATGGTTAAAAAGTTGTTATAAGTAGGTCAAAGGTCAGGGGTCAAGGTCACAGGTCAATTGTATGAGTGAAAAGGCAATGTCACGAGGAACCTACCTGCCAAATATGAAGGCTCTATCTCAAACGATTAGAAAGTTATGATGAAGTAGGTCAAAGATCACAAGTCAAGGTCACAGGTAAAATTTTTTTGTTTGAGTGGTAAGGCAACGTAACAAGGAACCTACATACCCATTTTTAAGGCTCTATCTCAAATGGTTAAAAAGTTATGATAAGCAGGTCACAAGGTCAGGGGTCAAGGTCAAAGGTCAAATTGTTTTGTATGAATGCAAAGGCAATGTCACAAGAAACCCACATGCCAAATATAAAGGCTCTATCTCAAGCGGTTATAAAGTTATGATAAAACAAAAAATAGTGTCCACAAGGTTTTTCTATTATTGACCTACTGACCTACTTTTAGATCCGACATAAATCATATTCAAACTTGACCGTGATAATGTCATGGTGATCATTCTGAGCAAAATTTGTTGATAATCTGACCAAACCTGTGGCCTCTAGAGTGTTCACAAGGTTTTTCTATGATTTGACCTACTGACCTACTTTTTAACCCAACAGGACACATATTTGAACTTGATCGAGATATTGTCACAATGATCATTCTGAGCCGGTTTGATGATGATTGGACCAAAACTGTGGCCTCTAGAGTGTTCACAAGGTTTTTCTATGATTTGACCTGCTGACCTACTTTTTGACCTGACATGACCCATATTCAAACTTGACCTAGATATTGTCATGATGATCATTCTGAGCATGTTTGATGATGATTGGACCAAAACTGTGGCCTCTACAGTGTTCACAAGGTTTTTCTATAATTTGACCTACTGACCTACTTTTTGACCCGACATGACCAATATTCAAACTTGATCGAGATATTGTCATGATGATCATTCTGAGCAAGTTTGATGATGATTGGACCATAACTGTGGCCTCTAGAGTGTTCACAAGGTTTTTCTATGATTTGACCTACTGACCTACTTTTTAACGCGACATGACCCATATTCAAACTTGACCGAGATATTGTCATGATGATCATTCTGAGCAAGTTTGATGATGATTGGACCATAACTGTGGCCTCTAGAGTGTTCACAAGGTTTTTCTATGAATTGACCTACTGACCTACTTTTTGACCCGACATGACCCATATTCAAACTTGACCGAGCTATTGTCACGATGATCATTCTGAGCAAGTTTGATGATGATTGAACCATAACTGTGCCCTCTAGAGTGTTCACAAGGACTATCTATGGTTTGACCTACTGACCTACTTTTTGACCCTACATGATCCATATTCGAACCTGACCGAGATATTGTCATGATAATTATTCTGAGCAAGTTTGATGATGATTGGACCAAAACTGTGCCCTCTAGAGTGTTCACAAGGTTTTTCTATGATTTGACCTACTGACCTACTTTTTCACCCGACATGACCCATATTTGAACTTGACCGAGATATTGTCATGATGATCATTCTGAGCAAGTTTGATGATGATTGGACCAAAACTGTGGCCTCTAGTTTGTTCACAAGAAAAAGTTTACGCACGACGGACGACGGACGACGCACGACGACGCCGGACATCTTACGGTCACAAAAGCTCACCATGACCTTCGGTCAGGTGAGCTAATAAGGTTTACTCCTGTATACCCCAATTTTACTGTATAAAATTTTACTGTATAAAATTGGGGTTAAAGGGGGTCAAAATTACAGGCGTATTTTCGGGAGTGCTTTGGATTATTAGGATAACACACACTGTGACATATTGAATTCTTTCACATTTCTGGTAAAAAAATGTTTTTTTATATTTTTCTTATTTATGCCCAAAACATAGATTGTAGATGCTTGTTAGCACCACATCGATGAGGTGGTGCTGACGAGTACCCACAGTCTATGATTTAAAAGAGAAATAAGACAAATAACATATACCCTGCAAACCCGAGTTTTCTCTATTATTATAATTAGAGGTTCATTTACAGACTTGTTATCGTGATGTCAGTGGTAATCTATAAAATTTAAGTGGAAAGACTCATCAGATGGTGCAGATGTACAGGCTGATCTGAGTCTTTGCTGTGCACACATCTCAAGACCCATTTTTTGAGTCTCGTGTAATGTCTGAACACATAGCTGACTTCTTGAGAACCAACCCTCCTTCACTGATGTACTCTCATGAATGCTTGTTCAATGTCCTGTAAAATACAGAAAAAATCTCATGTACCCATGTCCTGCTCAACCCTGATAACCCCTACCTTTGCAAACAGTGTAGATCCAGATCAGATGGCTTCGGCCATCTGATCTGGACCTACACTGTTCAACATTCTGTATATGACTTTTTATGAATACGTCACATCTTGATCTACACTGTTTATCATTCAATTTATTAATAAGGAGTTATCTGATTGGATGATTAGTCAGAAATTGATCCCGGTGTGGCAAAATTTATTTATGCAGCAGGACAAGGGTTAGTTTGAAAATTAGCAATGACACCAATCAACTTGCCAACTGGCATACCGTAGTCTATGAGGGTGCGGTAAGAGGTAGAAATTTGCAGAGTAATTGATTTACTTAAAGATGTTAAAGGTTTTAGAGCAAATTAGTACATATGAGATTGTGGGTTTCCATGACTGATTAACTTTCGTTAAACACATAACAAACTATTTTAAATTATAGTCATTGTTTGTTGTTTTGGAGTTTAAAAGCTCAGTCAACACTATTCAGGTCATATCTAGCTGGTCAGTTTACCTATCCATACTTTTCCTGGGCAGGCTTATGCGTACGTGGTTAACCAGTACAGTGCACATTCTTTTGCCAGAAACTGACAACCACCCTTCTTGAATCAGCAGAAGGGAGAGAATGACCGAAGAAAAGATTTCATGATCAATCTCCACAAAAGAATGTTGCTCATCCTGGCAGGTATCGAAACCGCAACCTCCTAATAATCAGTCCAACACACATCCGACTGTGCTACAGAGTCTAGGTACTGTAAAAATCATAAACAAGAGGGCCCAGAGGGCCCTGGTTCGCTCACCTGATCCAAAGCATAACAAGTGGGCCCCGGGCAGGGTCAATTTTGGCCCCAGGGCTAAAATTTGAACAATCTTGGTAGAGGTCCACAAGATGAAGCTTCATATCTAATATGAAAGACCTGGGCTTTCTGGTTTCAGAAAAGAAGATTTTAAAGGTTTACCCTGCATATAGAAGTCTATGTAAAACAAGATTTTCCCTATATAAGTCTATGTAAAACCAAAGGGCCCCGGAGCGGGGGCATTTTTGGCCCCAGGGCTATAATTTGAACAATCTTGGTAGAGGTCCACTAGCTGAAGCTTCATAACAAATATCAAAGACCTAAGCCTTGTGTTTCAGAGAAGATGATTTTTAAAGATTTTCCCGATATAAGTCTATGTAAAACCAAAGGGCCACATGGCGGGGGCATTTTTGGTCTCAGGCCTATAATTTGAACAATCTTTATAGAGGTCCACTAGCTGAAGCGTCATAACAAATATCGAAGACCTAAGCCTTGTGGTTTCAGAGAAGAAGATTTTTCAAGATTTTCCCTATATAAGTCTATGTAAAACCAAAGGGCCCCGGAGCGGGGGCATTTTTGGCCCCAGGGCTATAATTTGAACAATCTTGGTAGAGGTCCACAAGATGAAGCTTCATACCAAATATCAAAGACCTGGGCCTTGCAGTTTCAGAGAAGAAGATTTTTCAAGATTTTCCCTATATAAGCCTATGTAAAACAAAAGGGCCCTGGTGCTGGGGCATTTTTGGCCCCAGCACTATAATTTGAACAATCTTGGTAGGGGTCTACTAGATGAAGCTTCATACCAAATATCAAAGACCTGGGCCTTGCGGTTTCAGAAAAGAAGATTTTTCAAGATTTTCCCTATATAAGCCCATGTAAAACCAAAGGGCCCCCGTGCAGGGGGCATTTTTAGCTCCTGCACTATAATTTGAACAATCTTGGTAGGGTTCCACTAGATGAAGCTTCATACCAAATATCAAAGACCTGGGCCTTGCGGTTTCAGAGAAGAAGATTTTTAAAGATTTTACCTATATAAGCCCATGTAAAACCAAAGGGCCCCCATGCGGGGGTATTTTTAGCTCCAGCACTATAATTTGAACAATCTTGGTAGGGGTCCACTAGATAAAGCTTCATACCAAATATCAAAGACCTGGGCCTTGCGGTTTCAGAGAAGAAGATTTTTCAAGATTTTCCCTATATAAGCCCATGTAAAACCAAAGGGCCCCCGTGCGGGGGCATTTTTTGCTCCAGCACTATAATTTGAACAATCTTGGTAGGGGTCCACTAGATGAAGCTTCATACCAAATATCAAAGATCTGGGCCTTGCAGTTTCAGAGAAGAAGATTTTTAAAGATTTTCCCCATATAAGTCCATGCAAAACCAAAGGGCCCCCGTGCGGGGGCATTTTTGGCCCCAGCACTATAATTTGAACAATCTTGGTAGGGGTCCACTAGATGAAGCTTCATACCAAATATCAAAGACCTGGGCCTTGCGGTTTCAGAGAAGAAGATTTTTCAAGATTTTCCCTATATAAGCCCATGTAAAACCAAAGGGCCCCCGTGCGGGGGCATTTTTAGCTTCAGCACTATAATTTGAACAATCTTGGTAGGGGTTCACTAGATAAAGCTTCATACCTAATATCAAAGACCTGGGCCTTGCGGTTTCAGAGAAGAAGAGTTTTAAAGATTTTCCCTATATAAGTCCTTGTAAAACCAAAGGGCCCCCGTGCGGGGGCATTTTTGGCCCCAGCACTATAATTTGAACAATCATGGTAGGGGTCCACTAGATGAAGCTTCATACCAAATATCAAAGACCTGGGCCTTGCGGTTTCAGAGAAGAAGATTTTTCAAGATTTTCCCTATATAAGCCCATGTAAAACCAAAGGGCCCCCTGTGCGGGGGCATTTTTGGCCCCAGCACTATAATTTGAACAATCTTGGTAGGGGTCCACTAGATGAAGCTTCATACCAAATATCAAAGACCTGGGCCTTGCTGTTTCAGAGCAGAAGATTTTTCAAGATTTTCCCTATATAAGCCCATGTAAAACCAAAGGGCCCCCATGCGGGGGCATTTTTAGCTCCAGCACTATAATTTGAACAATCTTGGTAGGGGTCCACTAGATGAAGCTTCATACCAAATATCAAAGATCTGGGCCTTGCGGTTTTAGAGAAGAAGATTTTT
Organism: Lucinisca nassula; assembly: GCA_963580285.1. Taxonomy (NCBI): domain Eukaryota; kingdom Metazoa; phylum Mollusca; class Bivalvia; order Lucinida; family Lucinidae; genus Lucinisca; species Lucinisca nassula. Next base: position 74,900,152 of record OY757016.1, read on the forward strand.
TAAGATTTTCCCCATATAAGCCCATGCAAAACCAAAGGGCCCCCGTGCGGGGGCATATTTGGCCCCAGCACTATAATTTGAACAATCTTGGTAGGGGTCCACTAGATGAAGCTTCATACCAAATATCAAAGACCTGGGCCTTGCGGTTTCAGAGAAGAAGATTTTTTAAGTTTTCGGTGAAAAAATCTATTTTTGGCTCCTGTGACCTATATAAGCAATGGACCGGAACCATTTGAACAACTTTGAAAGGGGACCACCTAAGGATCATTCCTGTGAAGTTTGGTCAAAATCCGATCAGTGGTTTAGGAGGAGATGTCGTTTGAAGAAAAGTTTACGGACGCACGGAGGCACGGACGCACGCACGCACGGACGCACGACAGACGACGGACAAAAAGTGATCCCAAAAGCTCACCTTGTCACTACGTGACAGGTGAGCTAAAAATCGGACATTTTGAGGACTTGCTGTAATTCCCCTAAAATTTTAACAATTTTGTTTCACAACCCAGCAAGGAGTCCAAAGATGCAGACGGAAAGGCAAACAATGTAGACCCTGATCAGACAGAAGGAGTAGTCTGATCTGGGTCTGCACTGTTTGCTTAGGCCTGTCTGATCATTTGGACACCTTGCGGACTTGCTTTTATTCTCCTAAAATTTTAACAAATTTGTTTTAAGATCCAGCAAGAAGACCAAAAAGTGCAGATGGAATGGCAAACAGTGTGGACCCTGATCAGACTGCTCCACTGTTTGCTTAGGCCTATCTGTCCCAATACTTAGGGCCATTAAAGTAGTTTCTACTTAGCATTAAATAAGAAATCAACAGAATACAGTGTCAGTCTATCAGCTCCATTTCTTATCTTTAATAAACCAGTTGTCAGTGATCCAAGAAATGCAGGTCAAGGTCAAATAAGGTTCACCTCAAGCCACCACATTTTGTTTGTCATATCAAGATGTGCCTGTATACAAAGTATTACAGATCAAATGTTTGTGTTTGTCAAAACACAGACCAAACTTCAATGTGCATTACAGTCTGTTGGTCGGCCTCAGAAGTGTATACAAAAATATCACAAACATATTGCTTCAATGTATGAAGAAGCAATAATGATACATTCTAAGATTAGTATACATGTACAGTCGAACTTCGATGGCTCAAACCTGTTTTGGACCATGAAAATTTGTTCAAGACAGCCGTGGTTCGAGCCACGTAGGGTTACTATAAGTGCCATACCAGGAGGCATAACGGAGAAAATTGTGGGACATCTTTTTCGGTGTTCTGCATTATAAGTGTATGATGTGCTTACTTATTAGAATCGCCTAAAGGAGGCGATTCTAATGAGTAACCACAACAAACATTTGCAAGTTAATAGAAGAAAATCTTCCTGAATTATCCCTATTTTGTATTTTGTACTCAAGAATGGTTCCGACTCATCCATGGTGAACGAGTCATTGTGGTTCGTGCCAATGAAGTTCTACTGTATTGTGGAATAAGGGTCAAGACCGGCCATGATCCAACATTCCCAATAACAGTCAGTAACTGTGTGTGTAAAGTTTCTTTACTCTCTTGATAGGAAAATGAGCTGAATAGAAGGTATTGAAGCCAGTGTTGACAAAATGGTTTAAGATTGATGAACAATGTCACAGAAAGCTGGATCCCTATAATGTGCCCCACTTGATGCAGAAAGACAAAAATGAACGATTATATACTGTTAAAAAAAATCCAGGGTCCATTTGTTTAAAGCCTCTGTAGCTTAATGAGCTAGTCAGTGGTCAAATCGTTAACTGTTTTCGCACATTTTGCAGTGGTATTTTCACTGACCAAAATGCGAGTAGCTTTTGAACAATGCAAAAGCACTCACATTTTTTGCAGGAAAAGATGAGTTTTGTGCCATACTGAATGGCTGGGGTATTAAAGTCATATAAATTAACGACTTTACTGGCTTAAAGCCCCCACCCTTCGGGGCTTGAAGAAATAGATGGGCTGCATGATGCTTCCACGCAGAGCTGAAACCGACCCGCACCCGAGTACTGGTAAACCCCTTAGAGGATCTAAGCCTGCCCAGGCAAAGCAATGCGAGTCAGACTGTCCATGCTTATAAACCCTATTGGTTTCATTGGGCGGCAGGGCTTGAGATGTCATTTCATCTCAATGTCGGGTAAAAGTCCCACAAAATTGGAAGCAACATCTCCAAAACGACCTTAACAGTGTTGACGGGGACGTTGAAAATAAAAATCAAACAAGCTTTGAACTAGTGTGAGCCAGTTGTAGAAAACCAAATAAATACATTGTTAGCTTATTAATAATACTTTGATTGCAGTTGTACAAAAATAAATTTTCTCCACTGTCCCTCACTTTCATCTCCTCCACTATCTCTTCAATCTCTTTTCTTCCTTTCTCTAGGAGATGACCCAAAATGACCCACAGGGGTTGATGTGTCATTAAACCCAAAACAATCTATCAATCAAAGCTTACTATACACTTAGTGTATCATTACTATCCTGATTGTTTAATATGGCTAATATGCTAATATTTTTGCTGAAAAGATTTGAATAGCTTTAGAATTTTCACTTTTTTTCATCAAAAGTATCTGTGACTCTGTGTATTCGATATCACAGTTGCTAGAACAGTTAACATTTTGACCAATCCTGTTTTAACCCTTAAGACACTGAGAAAAACTACATCTGAAAATGTCTGCTTATGTCGTCTGCTGAATCTTTTTGCAAACTTTTCAAACATATTTTTGCATACAGGCAAACAGTTTGGGCCCAGATAAGACTGCTCCTAGAGGAGCAGTCTGATCTGGGTCCACACTGTTTGCAAAAAAACTAATTTTAAAGTACTTGGCATATGACAAAGTAGACGACAAAGCAGATGGCAATTGTCTTGATTGGCATTTTAAGGGTTAAGCTTACAATGCTTCAAACAAGTGGACCCTGGGATATAACCAAACAATAATAGCAACAACATTCTTATAAATACCGTTTTTCCAACTTGTGTAATACTTTTCTGGAATTTAATGGAATGGCTAATTAGAGGAATGTTTCTGTTACTTGTAATATACAGCAAAAAGCACTTGTGAACTTCAAGCACTTGTCTTGTAGATAACATGTAACATTTTCATTCCACACACTCATGCATTGCCATTATGAAAACATGCCTATACAAATACATTGAAAACTTTACTGCCGATAAAACGAAAATTTTAAGATGAAAAATTGTGATATTTTTCTTATTTCTGCTCAAAATATAGATTGTGAGTACTCGTTAGAACTGCCTCATTGAGGCAGTTCTAACGAGTACCCAAAATGCATTATTTTAGAGCAGAAATAACAAAAATAAGGTTTACCCTGAAAACCCCAGATTTACTATATAAAAATGGGGTTCAAGAAGGCCAAAATTATACAGGCGTGTTTTCATCATGTAAATCACCTAAAACTTGCTCTTGCAGAAACACACATGTTAAGGAGCAACTGATAGGAATGTTGCAATATTGCACGCTGCTAACATCCTGATGATGGTCTTATCACAGAAACAGAACAGACAGCATCAGCGATCAAAGTTAGAGACACAGGAATAAGAGGAAAAATTATCGATAAAAGTGAACAAATACACAACAATTTAAGCTTTGGTTTGGAGTTAAACACACTTTTAAGGTCATGCCAAGTTAGTCAGTTTAACTATTAAAACTTTTCTTGGGCAGGCTCATATATTAATACTTAACTATTAAAGTGCAAATTCATTAGCCAGAAACTGACAACTGCCCTTCTTCAGTTAGTGAAAGGGAGAGAATGACTAAAAAAATATTTCATTATCAATCTTCATGAAAGAACGTTGCCGACCCAGCGGGCACTGTATTCCCAACCTCCTGATCACAGTCAGATAAATAGACAAAACATCTCTATCCCCACCTGCTGGAAGGGCAACAGGCCTTGCCCAACAGTCAGGCAATTTCAGCTGGCTGCCCTGGTGTGAAAACATACACAATAACACAGCAGCCACATGACGTAATTGTGTCGTCACATCAATGTTGATGCAAGGTTATGATGTTTATTCAATGTCACATCAACGTCATTGCAACGTCACGACATTGCACCGACGTTGATTTGACATTGTCCTAGCGACGTATGCCTGCTGGGAACTTTGCCTCACCTTGACAGGTAACAAAAAATAGAATACCTCTCTTAACAATCCTTTAAAGCAAGCTATAATAAGCAGAACAGCTGGTTATAACAAACTTTACTACACCAAAACCCCTTTATTACACTGTTCACTAAAATACAGTTTTGAATACGACATGGTTTAATGATGGATTCCAAAACTATATACCATAATAATCCTAAATATTGGGACAGATGGATTCCAAACTATATAGATTAATCAGAAAAATGACAATAAATGGTCATTTTTCTACATAATCTTCCTGAACTGTTTCGATTATACAGAAAAATGACCATAGATGGTATATATATGTTTTTGTTTGGATATAACAAAATTGTTGAACTAACACCTAGGGCCTGAAAAATTTGATGCCAAGCTGCCCGCGACAAGTCCAAATTTTGGCTGGGCAAGTGATTTTCTATTTCACTTGCCCAGAAAAAGGTATAGAATATAGAGGGAATATTGTAATTCCAAGCCATTTTCAAGATGCTGTGGAGTGTCGGGCAAGTGGTAAAATCTTCGATTTGTCAGGCCTTGAACACTATTTCTGCTTTGGACCATACAACAGTGTAATAAACAAATTCTACATTTCTATAATTTGATTCCTGTCTCATGAAAAAATGTTTTTGGGGTTGGCTACCAGGTTGTATATAAAGCTACCTGGTCAGCTACACAGACAAGCAAAACATGCCTATACAAATACATTGTAAATTTTTCTGCGGAAAAAAAAACAAAAATTTTAAGATGAAAAATTGTGATATATATCTCATTTCTGCACAAAATATAGATTGTGGGTACACGTAAGAAGTTCTAACAAGTACCCACAATCTATATTTTAGAGCAGAAATAAGAAAAATAAGGTTTACCCCTATAAACCCCAGTTTTACTGTAAAAAAAGTGGGATTCAAGAGGGTCAAAATTATATAGGCGTGTTTCCATGATGTAGAAACAAGAGGCAATTTTTTATTCCAAAATTGATCACTAAAGAGCTGATGAGACTGTGCATCTGCTGATCTGTATCTTTTTTATTTACAAATGGCAAAGACAGATTTTCTGACAAAATGGCTCATAATTATGACTGATGTAAGGGCTTTGCACTTTATAAATAAGCAATCCTAATAATTCAGACTCCTTCAGAACTTGCTGCAATTCTCCTGAAATTCTAACAAATTTGATTCACGACCCGGCAAGGAGTGCAAAATATGCAGACAGAATAGCAAACAGTGTAGACCCTGATCAGACTGCTCCTTCAGGAATAGTCTGATCTGGGTCTTCATTGTTTGCTTAGGCCAATCTGTCCCAATACTTAGGATCATTATGGTAAAATAAAACATTTCAGCATAAATTTATTAGTGTCTTGAATCAAGAAATAAAAGAAAGCAGTAAAAAGAATTTATACAAAATTAATATATTTTCAATTTCAGTAAAACAGGAGTTTATAAAGAGGCTACTTAATTCTGAATCAGTTCTCTATAACTACTAAATAAATCATCTAAAAGTTGTGAGAGGAAAGTGCAAGGTAGTAAAGCAGGGAGACCATCTTGCAGCCAATGCCTAGCAGGGGGAATCATAGCCTGGGGAATGTTCCAAGTAATTTAACACTGACTGCCTTGCGTTATGCATAATTCAGCGTGGGAAAAAATGAAAAGGCTTGGTAATGCAGTCCGATATCAACTGATTTGGCATGCAAGAGTCTAATGCACTGGCATATGTACTACAATGTTTGATTGGATAACAGAAAAAATTTGATATATGCTGAAACCCAGCTTCATCATGTTAACACCACTTTTCAATGGCTGGCATCTGGTTTTACGCAGCCCACACTACTTGATGCTTGTGTAGATTGTATATTTTTTAACAATTTTTTAACTGAATAAATGCATTAGAATGAGAATAACTGTACAAAAAAATGCCATTTAGGGAAGTAAATTGTTGGTTATATGGCTGCTAATGCCGCTGACACCTTGCCGTAAATCAGAATTTCGAACCGTAAAACCCGGCAATTTACCTTCCAAAATGACAATTTTCAATACAGTTATCCCCTAAATATTGGTACTAAAGCAATTCAGGATGAGTAGGTGTTGAATGCTATGTGCAGTTCTGCACGGAAGGTTTTCAGTAATCAGCCCTGAAGTTATTAGCCCTAATGTTACAGTTATAGAAGCATATTTCATGAAACTTCAATGTACCAAACACTGATGCCTCATTTACCATGCTTAGTCAAAACTCCCTCTTGAGTCCCCAGGGAATTCTTCCTGATAAGAAACAGGTTAGGGATATTAAGGAAGATACTTCATCATGAAAAGATATGATGTTTGTAGTCATTAGAATTGCCTCGAAGAGGCAATTCTAATGAGTTCACACAACATACCTTTTTCTAGGCAATTCTAATGAGTACACAAAATATCTTCATGGAATTCTAATGAGAACATACAACATATCTGTATTTTATAGAAGCATTTAAAATCCACAGAGGCTCAAAGGACCTCTGTTTCAAACAAATTTTTATGTTCCCAAAGGTATTTGAGCCACAGAAGTCTCACTGTATTCAACAAGCTAATTCCAATTAAAAACATACTATAATAAAACAAATAAGCTCAGACTTGAACCCCATCATATTAAGTTAAAACCACCAATAATATCATGATTACTGTTAATTCATTAATGCTTCTTGATTTCTTAAATACAACTAGCATTCAGACATAAAAAGCTTCATGCCTGCAGGGTGGAACTATGTTAAACTTAGGATTACCTTTCATTGCTCCTAAAACATCAAATCAAACACCAGGAACGTAAATATTTTTTTCGTCTCTAAAGTCGGAGAAGACTTTTCAAGGAAGACTGCAGTTAAGCATAAAATATTTGAACAGAATTCAGGACATCAAAATATTTTACTGTAAAAATACTAAAAATTTGTACACCTTGAGATCTTGTTGTTTTTCTCCTCAAAGTTTAACAAACTTGTTTCCATGATCCGGCAAGGAGTCCAAAAAGTGCAGACGGAATAGCAAACAGTGTAGACCCTGATCAGACTGCCAGAGCAGTCTGATCTGGGTCTGCCCTGTATGCTAAGGCATGTCTGTCCCAATACTTAGGATCATTATGGTTTGAAAAAAAAAAACCAGTCAAATTGCTGAAAATGTCACTTGTTATATTCGACTACCCTAATAAATTAAGGTAAGTTAATAATACGCCACAGACTATAAGTAAACTTTTTTATGGTATAATAATTAATTCTGCATAAATTATAATAAAATTCCGGCAACCAAGAAACAGAATATCAAAGCATTGTGAAGGCCTATATCAGAAAAAGCTTCAACATATTTGTGCTAGTGTACAGCAAAACATCAACCCCAGCAGACTCTGAGCAGCCTGTGTATATTACAGGCTGATCAGTCTTCACTACCAATAATACACCACAACCTCATTATAACATGGTTCATTATAACACAGTTTTGGTTATAACAATTTCAAGACGGATCCCAAAAATGTGTAGATTATATAGAAAAATGACCAAATGGTCATTTTTCTATATAATCTACACATTTTTGTTTGGAAATAACACGGCTGTTTAACTAACATGGTTTCTGCTTTGGACCCCATTAATAGTGTTATAAAGAGGTTGTAGTGTAACACTATTATTGTGTCCAAAGCAGAAACTGTCTTAGTTAAATGACTATGTTGTATCTGAACAAAGTGTATTGATTATGTTTTTTTTTTCTATACAATCCATACATTTTTGGAATCCATCTTTAAACTGTGTTATCTCCAAAACTGTGTTATATAGAACAGTGTTATAATGAGGTTGTGATATACTTCTAGTAATGCTAGGCTAGCCAAAGGGCCACAATCGATGACTGATCAAAATGTGCCAATGCATATGCTAATATGTAATTTCAGTGGCTGTGTGTGGCATTTTCGTTGTTCTGTTGTATCCCAGCCAAAGCTTATAAAAAATTAACCCTTGACTTGCTGAATATTTATATATGCCACACCCACTACTGATAATCAACCAAATCAGATTATTCAATGCAAATCATTGCGACAAATTCATAAAATGAATGACAAACAATGAAGATCCTGATCAGATGGCTTCTTCAGAAGCCATCTGATCTGGATCTTCATTGTTTGAAAGATAAGACATATCCGGGTTCAGCAGGACAAGGGTTAAAATGCTGAACTCGGTGGAGCACAAAAATTTCAAAATTTGTAAATATAGAAATATCAATGAACAGGACTTTTCTTTTTCAAATCAGCAAATAATAAATCGTAAATATTAAAATGCCAATAACTTATGAGCATGACAAATTTCATGAAAAATTTTGTTACCCTCGGGGCCAAGTTGACAAATATTTCAAGTATCTGAAAACAAAAATCTTACCATGCCAAAGTCCTAGGTTTAATCTCATTAATAACAGCCTGTATGACATCTTGGGTTGAGGCCTGGCCTCCTAGGTCAGGGGTGTGAATCTGAAATACACCATTCCGGATTTTTGGGTCAACACATCCAAGAAATTGGTTTTGCCTATACGCTAGGGATACAGGAAATGTTGCAAACTTCGTAATTGCTTATGAAGTGTCGATAAAACTGGGACGGTAAAAATCCTAAAAATTCAGACACCTTGAGGAATTGCTGTATTTCTCCTGAAATTTTAACAAATTTGAAATTTGTTTCATGATCAAGCTAGGACTCCAAAAGGTGCAGATGGAATGGCAAACAGTGTCTACTTAGAGCAGTCTGATCTGGGTCGGCACTGTTTGCTTAGTCCTATCTGTCCAAATACTTAGTAATCTTTACAAATAGATCATTGTGTTTGTGTTTCTAAAGTTAATCTTTTATAGACTGCTATGACTTGACACAAAAGATCTTGAAACTAAAATTGTACAAATTTATACAGAGTATAAAAGTTTGCGAATTTCGCAATCAGCAAAAATCAGTGAACATAAATACACACAAATTTAGTAAATACATGGTAAGTGTCTTTAATAATAAAATTTGACCGGTGGGCCTAAGACAATTTTTTTGTTTGTCAGAATTGAGGTTTAACGTCCCCATGAACAATATTTAGGTCATTTTGAGGATGTTGCTTCCTTTTTGTAGGACTTTTACCAGACAATGAGATGAAATGACATTCAAGCCCTGCCGCCAAGTGAAACCGATAGAGTTTATATGCATGGACAGTCTGACTGGCACCACTTTGGCTGGGCAGCCTTTGCCCTTCAAAGCGGTTCACCAGTTCTCATTAGTGGCTGATTTCAGCTCTGTGTGGAAGCACCACGCAGCCCAATCTATTTGCCCCAGCTCCAATGGGTGGGGGCCCAGCAAAAATCAGTGAACATAAATACACACGGATATAGTAAATATACTGGCCCCGATAGCTCAGTTGGTAGAGTGTCCGCTCCGGGGAAGGGGAGGTCACGGGTTCGATCCCGGGCCGCGACATACCAAAGTCGTTAAAAATGGTACTAGCTGCTCCTCGCTTGGCACTTAGATTTACGGGGTAGAGCTAGGACTGGTCGACCCAGTGTCAGGATAATGTGACTGGATGTGGTATCATGTAATGTGTCTGGGACATGATACTTCAGTGAGGCAGCACTATAAAAGTGAGCATTGAGCTCCCTGTCGCAACCAGACACCGTCGTGATATGACTGAAAAATTGTTGAAAGCGACGTTAAACCCGAATTCACACACACACACACACACATATAGTAAATATATGATTAGTGTCTCTAATAATTAAATTAAATCGGTGAGCCTTGGACACTTTTATTGGGGCAAGTCCGATCCCAATCAGTGGGAGCACATGTTTGATTACTCCTTTTCCCTTATGGCAGCCCAATTATCGGTTTGCCAATTACAGTAGAATTGCAATGGCTTGAGCCCCGATGGCTCATTTACCATGGATGAGTCGCACCTGTTCTTGAGTTCGTAGGGGTGTCCTCCAAATACGACATAGGGATAATTTATGGAGATTTTCGTCATTTATCTGGCATATCTTTGTTGTTTGTACTCATTAGAATCACCTCAATGAGGCAATTCTAATGAGTAAACACAACATACATTTATAATATAGAACACCGAAAAGATTATCTCCAATATGCCTCCTGGTATGGCACACATAGTAACCCTTGATCCGTGTCTCGAACTACAGCTCTCGAACAAATTTTCATGGTCCCAAAGGGGTTCAAGCCATCAAAGTTCGACTGTAATTGGTTTACTTGATGTATACTTGTTTAAGGCAAATAAGAACAAAAATAATAATGGTTTTCCATGATTGATATAATGTCTGTGGCCTGATCTAGATTTTCTACATCATTTGAAGGGTTATTTTATTCATCTCTAGAACAGATATGATAAGTATTCAATAATTTTGAGATATTTTTCACTTCACTGGTTTTACTGCAGAAATCCATGTTTGATGGATATATTAACCTCTTTCAAAAAGCACCATCATGGGTCTAATTTGCTCTTGCCTCTTTGCAATACTGTTTATTATACTACAATTTTGGATGTAACATGGTTTGAACATGGACCCCAAAAATTTTGGACATTTTTTCTATATAATCTATACAGAAGCCTCAGTGCGTAGTGGTTAAGGTACTCGCCTCATAAACCAGGGGTCATGGGTTTGATTCCAGGTTTCGCCAGTCTTTCGGATAAGTCTTTAAACCAGTCTCCAAATGACCATAGCTGTTGGTGGGATGTAAAACTCAAAACTGACAGATATAATCTATTCATTATTATTTGGATATAGCATAGTTGTTTATTTGGCTTTGGGCCCCAAACAATAGTGTTATGAAGAGACCGGGGTGTACCATCGATCAATCAGTTGAAAACTTTTACAATGTTCATTACCTTTTTTTCATTGAGAACACACATAACTGAGTCACGGATCAATGCAGCATATCTGTTATGCCTGAAAATTTAACCATACTGTGACATGTAATGACTGTAGAAGTATTACAATGTATCATATCATATCATAATTAAGAAATAAAATATGATTTTTCCGAGGTATATCTAAGTATGAACAACATTGGGTCAGATGCAAAGTAAAATGAATCCATAATGATCCAATGTCGATCATACTCTGATAAACACCACAAAAATGAAATACATTGCTAATATTTTGTTTGTATTTTGGTTATTTTTGACACGTTGCTTCCCATTCTGTGGGACTTCTACCAAATACTGAGATGACGAAATGACATCTCAAGCCCTACTACCCAAACAGCTGGGTTTTAAGGGACAGTCTGACTTGTACCACTTTTTCTGGGCAGGCTGTAATCCTTCTAAGCCATTTACCAGTAAGTTTCTTTAGGATTCTGCTCTTCGCAGAAGCACAATGCTGCCCAATATATTTCTCCAAGCCCCAACTGGCCATTGCTAATGTACAACTGTAAGGCTAGATAGCTCAGTCAGGCGAGTGCTTGGACAGTATGACAGACCCTGGGTTGAAATCTTGGTCAAACTGTTTTTTTTTCTGGCCAGTGATTTTTGGAGGCTCAGTGTGGGCCCAGAATCATATCTGAGAGCATAAAAGAGTATGAAAAAGTCTTGCAGACAGACTGCTTAGAACTTTGGAGATTCAGGGCGACTCTCATTAGGCAGGAGGAAAATGTAACAGGTCAAACAATATGCAAGAGGCCGTGAGTTCAAGAACCAGTCAATAGTCATGTTGGCTTTCCTTGCCATTGACACTAATATTTACATTTTCCACCATTTGTTGATTAATCTGGTATGAGACCTTAAACTGAAACAAACAAGAATTCCGCTGAAGGCTATGTCGCACCTGTGGGGTGCAAAGTCACTGAACCATGAAATGTAGGTCAAGATCAAACATGGATGCCTCCATAAAAGTTGTCACTCGAAGATGCAAGATTGTACCAAGTATCACCAATGAAGCACTTCTAGTTCTGGAGAAATGGACTCTTACACTAGGGTGAAAGTAAGGGTGGTTGCAATAATTTACGAAGTCAGTGAACCATGGAATGTAGGTCAAGGTGAGATATGGATGCTTGCATTGAAGTTGCTATTCCTAGATGCAAGCTTGTACCAAGTAACATTAATGAAGCTCTTATAGTTCTCGCGAAATAGACTCTTACATTAGGGTGAAAGTTAGGGTGGCCGCAATAATTCACCAAGACAGTGAACCATGAAAAGTAGGTCAAGGTCAGATATGGATGCTTGCATTGAAGTTGTTATTCCTAGATGCAAGCCTGTACCAAGTATCATTAATGAAGTTCTTATAGTTCTTGAAAAATGGACTCTTACATTAGGGTGAAAGTTAGGGTGGTCGCAAATGTTGACGACTTGACAGACGAATGGACGGACCGACAAACAGACGGAAAACCGGACTCCTATATCGCGCCATGCTTAAAGCAGGCACGACAATAAGCATTTAAACACAGTTTCTCTATTAACAGCAGAACAGCGTCATCGATGTAATAATGTTGCTAATGTCCAATCACAGTGTAGAAAACCATGCTTTATTTTGACATAACTTAATGCTCATAAGAAACTGTGTGACTTAACGTATTCAATGAAGTATGACATACATTGTACCAAGTAAAATTAATGAAGCTCTTATAGTTTTCGCGAAATAGACTCTTACATCAGGGTGAAAGTCAGGGTGGCCGCAATAATTCACGAAGTCAGTGTATGTCATACATGTATATATGGCTTTTCCATCAACACATGAGAAAGAAAATATTCTACTTTGCTCATAGTCAAATTCCCCTTTAAATCGATTGAGAGCCGGCCTCAGTAGCTCAGTCGGATAGGCGTATGACTGGTGATCAGGAGGACGCGAGTTCGAAACCTGCCGGGGTCGGCAACATTCTTTCGTGGAGATTGATCATGAAATCTTTTCAACAGTCATTCTCTCCCTTCCCCTGATTCAAGAATTGAAGTTGTCAGTTTCTGGCAAAAGTATATGCACTGTACTGGTTAACTGCTTACGTATAAGCCTGCCCAGGAAAAGTGTGGATAGGTAAACTGACCGGCTCAAAAATGACCTAAAATAGTGTTGAATGGGCTATTAAACTCCAGTACAAACAAAATAGATTGATAGTGTCTTCTGTGGCACAGCATGATTTACAATGGGAAGCTTTCAACAAGCAGTGTCACAAGCACACTTGAAAATCTTGATTTAGAAATTCTCTACAGTTACAGACAAGATAATGTTTGAAAAGAATGGTCAATCACTTTGTCGCAGTGTAACTCTTATGACAAGAACCCGAAGGCTTGTTTACCAAGGCTGATCCAACTTCTTTGTAACTCACTAGGGACTTTTCCATAACCCTAGATATCAATATATTTAGGATATTTTGCATTGAAAAGGTATGTTGTGTGTACTATTAGAATCACCTCAAGGCGAATCTAATGAGTACACACAACATATACTGAGCCAAACACATAACACAACACAGATATGGTTAAATTTTCGTGGTAATTTCTAGTGCAGGATAGTCTGGATGACATATGTTGAACTATCACCAATGAAAGATTTGGTTTCATTGATTTCATTTTCCAGAGCATGGTTTATGGAGGTCGAAACCGATTGGTCAAAACAATAATTTTGATTCCATGCGCTTCCGGAGACATCTGGAATGCCAATTTTTCAAGAATTCCTTTCTAAACGACCCCCCAATAAGCAAAGATAAAGTGATTTAAAAATGTCTTTCACATTGTCTCAAAATTTAATGAGAAAGTTCTAAGACTGACATGGCGTTTTTACTGAACATTCCATAGACAACAATAGAAAATTAAAGTGGTGACAAATTCCAACAATGGGATTTTTAAATGAAAACCTTGTGAACCCCATTTACTTTTATTGTTGTTGGGCGTTAGAAAACACAAGTCTGTGTAATTATTGTATCAGGACTCAGAACTGTCTTCGACAAATTCTGAAATTGCCAATTGGACCCTTTATGCCATAGTTCCTTAATTTCTTGTCTGGAAGCGAAAACATGTTGTCACAAAGAAAACCTATTGATTAACAATAAAATTAATCATTACACAAAAAATTCTCAGCAATATTCTCAGAAAACCATCTTCATTTCAGGTGTACGAATGCATGTCACATGCCGCATTCTTAAAAATCACAATGTGTTTCATTTTTAACAAACACCCTAGCTCCAGAATTTGGTTTCTTTCATGAACAGATCAAAACAGAATTTTTAAAGCAAAGTGCTGCTGGATGCTTGGGACATTGGCTAGTGTTATTATATAGACGATTCGTAGAGTATATATACACTATGCTCATTATTATCAATACAAACCACTGTTGCATTATAACTTTGGCTCAGTATACTTTTATTTATTTAAGATAGAAAAGATATCCCTCATTCATCTCCACAATGCCTCTTGACCTGATGCTATGATCCATCCTCAGTGCCTTGAACTAAGGGCAATTCCAGAATTAGTCAGGGGGGGTGGGTGGGAGGCACTTTTTTAAAAACCCCACCACCCGTAAAATATAATTTTCCCTGTTCCCTGACCCCCAGTACCCATGAATTTAAAAAAAATGAGAACCCCGCCACCCCCTATTTAAGAATAATTCAATACCCCATCCACAGTCCATAAAATTTTTTTTTTACCCCCACCAACCGTAAAAAAATGTATGTATAAAATTACCCCCCCTCCCCCCCCACAAAAAAAAAAATCAATGAATAAATAAAGAAATGTTAAAACGGTTAAAGGCCGGAGTGATTTGACTGTACTCAACAGCTGTATACTTTGTTTCCTTTTTAGAACATGTCATAGAAGAATATATAGGTTTTTCAAGCCTATAGTCACATCTGAATTAGTATAAAGAAGAGGGATGCTGCTCAGGGGTCCCTTCAATAGTGATTGCTCTAAAGCGGAACAGCGGGGCGCGGCGCACCGGTGCCCTAAATTCCCGCCCTTCTGCCCTAAAATTTGAAATGTTTGCCCCTTTTGCGCCCCGAATTGCCCTTTACGCCAATTAATGTGCCCTGCAATAGACCTAATCTTTTCACCGTTTATCCAATAATCACGGGACAGTCATGCGTAATTACCGACATGCGACAATCGCAATAAATACACACAATGTAAAATACCTGTTTTGTGTTCAGTCGAGTGTATAGTATGGTTCCCGTTTTATTCGCGTATACAAATGGCAATAACCAGGAAATTTATTAATGACCGCATTTGTTGACAAGAGGTCCCCATTCCGAATGCCTAAAAGTATCCAATTTCCGGAAGACAAATTTCCAATCTGGCCAAGCACAGTTTGTGCAAGAAATGCTGCAGTTCTTCTAAAACTCTCTGAATAAATGGAGATCAGAGGCTACATGTCTAGGATTCAAAAATGGGATACTGACATTTAGACCCAGATCAGAGGCCACATGTCTAGGGTTCTAAAATAGGATACTTACAAACAGTTAAGACCCAGTTCAGAGGCCACGTGTCTATGGTTCCAAAAGGGGGTACTGACAAACAGTTAAGACCCAGATCAGAGGCCACGTGTCTAGGGTTCTAAAATGGGATACTGACAAACAGTTTCAGTAATTTAAGGTTTACCAAATTATTCTTGTCCTTCATTCTACGATGTAGTTTTTACGTAAGTACCCCACCCACTACATTACGGATTTTGAGGGCCTAAATATGCTCACTTTACTTTTTCTTGCAAGATATTTTGTTACAAATATAATAAATGATGATTTTTTGACAATCTGAAGAAAAAATATTAAAGTTTTGCTTCAGAACAAAGTCGCCAGATGCACTGAAATGTGTGACCTCCTTCAGGTCCGTCACTACGTTTTTATTAAGTTAGCAGTCACCAAAAATGTCATAACGTTTAGATGATGGGAGAATTGACCAAAAGGTTTAAAACTACAATCATTCTGTGTAATAATATTTTATGTTCTGTGTTTTTTTTGTCTTATTTGAACCTGATTTAATGTAAGGAGGCCCAGGTACTTCTGTCTATCTCTATCTTCCCATTTCGCTTTAACCCTAGGAAGGGAAACAGAAGGGTCGTGTTATGTACATACACTCCAGTTTTGCAGGATGAAAGCCTACACAGTAATCATTTAATTGCGGTAGGGATCTTTAACCTGCACATGGATGGGTCTCACTGCACAGGGGGACTCCAGTTAACGTCCCGATTCGAAGGACGGTGCACTTTATGACATCCATCCCTGCAAATGATGCTAATGGAGCATGTGTATGCACACCAAAATTTTATCATCGCTGCCGGAGATTGAACCTGGGACCTCTAGCATTAGAGGCAAGTGCACTAACCTATGAGCTATCATGCTCCACATGATATTCATATTTACCACATGTTTTGTATTCATAGTAGAATTATCCTAGTTTAAATCTTTGGGATAAAATTCTTACTACAGTCACCGTCAGGAAGTGTCTGTCAAGTATTATTATCTTACCCAACAATTTACGGGCCCTTGAATAGTGATCCGAATCCCAAACATTTGAGAGTTTGGGCCATTGGGCGGGTTAAGGCCTGCTCTTAAAATAACAACGCCATTAAAGAAAACCTTTCAGTGTTTCTAGTATATTTTCCAAATTTCAGTCAAAATAACGATAATTTTCCCAATTCTAAAGGCCCCATCCCCTAAAAGGGATGCAAGAGCCCTGCCTTGCCCTCTTTGGCAAGAGTCTGTGTAAGGTGTGCCCTTTTGATATGCAGTGCCGCGTTGCAAAAATGCCCTTTTTTGGAGTAGCACCCTGCCCTAATTTCAGTCTGCGGGAAACACTATTCAAGAATGAGAAATATCTGCATGTCAGAAGAAATGAACTGTCCAGTTTCCTGACCAGTTGATTCTGGAGACTTACATCAAAGGGATAAATCGGGCTAGAAGGCAGACATTTTGCAAGAACCTCTGTCTAGTTCTGTACTGCATATGTGCAAATAGTGAAGGCTCTGGTGATACTGTACAAATGCACAAGCTCACAAGAGCCTTGGCTGGTGATATATGTGTTTAGTACCATTACTCATAGGAATGTCCATCAAGGTTTTTGTGTTTGGGTTGTATGTTTCAACAACTCTTAAGATCATATGTAGACTCATCCAAAAGTCTGGTAAGTTCAGTAATTGAACGGACAACTCTTACTTTATGAAGCGAGTACTCAACCACTACAACACATCATGGTTGTTGAAATCAGAGGGCCACATAGTGAAATTAAAAACAATTTAGACATCTGAAAATATGCTATGCTATTCTAAACTTTTTAAAAAATAGATTTGTACCTGGCAGTGTTGTTGCTTGTGTTTTTGTTAGTCAATAAAGGTGACATGGAACACCTGCAGGTTTGGTAGCTTTTTTTAGCTCACCTGTCACGTAGTGAAGAGGTGAGCTTTTGGAATCACTTTTTGTCCGGCGTCCGTCGTGCGTGTGTGCATCAGTGCGTGTGTGCGTGCGTAAACTTTTTCTACAAATGACATCTCCTCCTAAACCACTGATCGGATTTTAACCAAATTTCACAGGAATGATCCTTAGGTGGTCCCCTTTCAAAGTTGTTCAAATGGTTCCGTTCCATTGCACATCTAGGTCACAGGAGCTAAAAATAGATTTTTAAAATGAAAACTTTAAAAATCTTCTTCTCTGAAACCGAAAGGCCCAGGTCTTCGATATTTGGTATGAAGCTTCATCTAGTGGACCTCTACCAAGATTGTTCAAATTATGGCCCTTGGGCCAGAAATGCCCCCGCCCCGGGGGCTTTTGGGTTTACATAGGCTTATATAGGGAAAATCTTTAAAAATCTTCTTCTCTGAAACCACAAGGCCCAGGTCTTTGATATTTGGTGTGAAGCTTCACCTAGTGGACCTCTACCAAGATTGTTCAAATTATAGCCCTATGGCCAAAACTGCCCCCGCCCCGGGGGCCTTTGGTTTTACATAGGCTTTACAGGGAAAATCTTTAAAAATCTTCTTCTCTGAAACTGCAAGGCTCAGATCTTTGATATTTAGTGTGAACCTTCATCTAGTGGACCTCTACTTAGATTGTTCAAATTATAGCCCTGGGGCTAAAAATGCCCCTGCCCCAGGGGCCTTTGGTTTTACATAGGCTTATATAGGGAAAATCTTTAAAATATTCTTCTCTGAAACCGAAAGGCCCAGGTCTTCAATATTTGGTATGAAGCTTCATCTGGTGGACCTCTACCAAGATTGTTCAAATTATGGCCCTTGGGCCAGAAATGCCCCCGCCCCGGGGGCCTTTGGGTTTACATAGGCTTGTATAGGGAAAACTTTAAAAATCTTCTTCTCTGAAACCACAAGGCCCAGGTCTTTGATATTTGGTGTGAAGTTTCACCTAGTGGACCTCTACCAAGATTGTTCAAATTATAGCTCCAGGGCCAAAAATGCCCCTGCCCCGGGTGGGGGGGTCTTTGGTTTTACATAGGCTTATACAGGGAAAATCTTTAAAAATCTTCTTCTCTGAAACCGCAAGGCCCAGGTCTTTGGTATTTGGTGTGAAGCTTCACCTAGTGGACCTCTACCAAGATTGTTCAAATTATAGCCCTTGGGCCAAAAATGCCCAATCCCTGGGGCCCTTTGGTTTTTCATAGGCTTATATAGGGAAAATATTTAAAAATCTTCTTCTCTGAAACCACAAGACTCAGGTCTTTGATATTTGGTATGAAGCTTCACCTAGTATAGCCCTTGAGCCAAGAATGTACTAGAGACACTGATTCTCAGGAGAGCGATTCAGGGCCCTCTGGGCCCTCTTGTTTTCTTAGTTTTCAAATAAGTAATACTTTTTCTATGTATGGGGCTACTGTTGCGCAAAAAGACTGGGTAGGGTAAAGAAGTTGCAGATTCTTTCAAGCAAAGAAACCTTTATAAAATTGGGGCCAACTTCAAGACAAGATTTACCTTCTCTGTTGGTGTTCTCACTCGCCTTGACAACTGTAAACCTTCAGAATTTTGCAATTTTCTCTACTTTTCTAAAGAAGAATTTCTACAGCGTCATATTAATGTTTCATGCAAGGTGTGATGGTTGTAGTCGATTAGAATACTAACTTTGAAGTAAATGATGACATAAATGTCGAACCTCGACGTAAATGTTGACAGACGGACGGACGGACGGTCGGACGAACGAACGAACGGACGGAAAATCGGACGCCTATATCGCACCATGCTATAAGCAGGTGCGACAAAAACATCAGGAAACAAATGACCAATATTAAACTACTTTAATAACCAAACCAAACTGTAAAATGTCAACACACATGGCTTATAAGCTTATAAGCCCTTAAGATGCCAATCACACCAATTGTTGTCTGCTTTGTTGTCTGCAGGTATAAAACTTTACAAGTCATTGCTGGAAACAGTGTGGACCCATATCAGACTGTTTTTCCTAGAAACAGTCTGACCAGGGTTCACACTGCTTGCCTGTACATGCAAAAATGTCTGAAAGGTTTGCAAGATGAAGCAGTCAACAAAGACAACATTTAGGTACAGTTTTCAAAAAATCCTTCCTATAAAATACCCGTGTCTGGGTGGGCCTTGGGTGTCATAGATTTGTACCCGACATGGCCCATATTGGAACTTAGCCCAGACACTGTCAAAACAAACAATCTGATAAAGTTTAATGAACATTCATTACAAAATATGAAGCCTCAATTATGTACACAATATTTTTCAATTATTTGACCTAGTAACCTAGTTTTTGAATCCACATGACCCATATTTGAATGTAACCTAGATAATAATCGTTCAAACAAACATTCTGTCAGATGAAGTTTCATGAAGATCGAATGGAAAATTAAGCTTCTATTGTGAAGGTTTTTCTATTAAGCTGGAGCATGCTTCAGAACATTTTTGATCCGATTTGGGAGCTATTTCGAACCGAAAAATACAATTATCGCTGTACTATGGATCACTTCGGGCCAAAATGTTAATGGGCCCAAAGTTACTGTCTTTTTGGACTTCTTGCTCAGTTGTTCTGAAATGGTGTATTCACCACATAATCGAGATACCGGTGCAATTTGGTGCATTCTGGTGCATTCTAAGACCCTTTTTAGCCTTTATATTTGTGACATTTTTGGGGGCATTTTTTTTTTTAAATTGAGAAGATTGTTGTGAAGTTTTTTTATTCCATTACAAGCTTCTGAGATGTTCCTTGAATACTTCCATGTAAATGACAAACACATCTCTGCCTTTAAATGCATGGGTGAAAGTTGTCAGAAATCCAAATACTGAAAAATTGGCTGGGGGTCAAGGGGGCCGCCTAGGCCCCCTTGTGAGTCCAGGGCAATGCCCTGGTGGGAGCCCAGGGGGCAAAGCCCCCGGAAGCTCCTTGATTTTAGAACCCCCTAAAACCCCTAAAAATTGACAAATTTTTTCTGCATGAAAAAACTAAGTCCACACCTAAAAAAAAATTGAGCAGGGGTTCCCCCCACTAGGCGCTGGCCAGCTTTGTTCACCCCCCGCCCATAATAATCCCGGCCTTCAAAAGAGTTGGGCAAAGACAGAGTGAAGAAGAAGTGGGTGGGGTGTCTGAAATGCAAAGTAAACAAAGTTTCCAGAACACCTTCTTCTTCAATTGATAGAACTTTTGGAAAATTGATAAATGTAATTAAATGCCACATACCTTAAACGCCCCTTTTTGTGCCTCCAATCCAACAAATTTATCATAAATATAACAATGATGGCGGATTTTTCCACTCGTTTTCCTAGCGTGTTCACAATAAATGCCTGTCCTTTACTGTCTATCTATCCATCTATCTTCTAATACTGAGTCGGTCATACTTAGCCATTACCTCAGAGTCATACTTGGTCATTACCTGGGAGTCTTTTTTCGGAAAATCGTCACCCCCCCCCCCCACCCCCCCCCCCCCCCCCAATTTTCTCCTCGGATCTGCATGAATCACAAGATCGTCAAAATCGGACCTCCGATCCGTGGTTATACGCGTTTCCGCGGAACTATCACATCCCTGAATTATAAAAGATGCGCGAAACCTCTCGTGGGGCGAAACCTCATAGTGGCGAAACTCTTGGTGGCGAAACCTCCGATGGCGAACTTGTTTGGTGGCGAATCCTCTGTAAACGCTGTGTTTCACCCAAAGTTCTGTGTTTTACCCAAAAACATGTAAGCAAACATTCGGAATCATTCGGGCGTTTCACCGCCGTTAAAAAAGAGAGAAGTTGAATTTCTACCCGTAATTAATTAATTACCGTTAGAGTAGTTTTCTACCCATAATGATTTAATTGTGGGTTTGACAATGACCCCCCACCAGGCATGGAATACAATATTCACCCGACCCCACCACCCGTACAAAAAAATATCGGGTGCCGCCCGCCCTCCCCCCATGGCTAATTCTGGAACCGCCCTAACCTGATCTGGAACAAATTTTTATGGTCCGAAAAGTGTTGGATCCATTGAAGTTTGACTGTTCGAACATACTCTAGCCTGTTGGTGTGACTTGTATTCGGCTATACAACTACAGGCATGCTGTGCCACACTAGACTGTAGATGTATACAAGTTCTTCTGCTCAATAATCTGGTTGTGAAAGTGTTTAACTGCTAAGACAGCTGCCCAAAATAATATGGATTATTCAAGGCTTGTGGTTGACAGTTACCCTTGAATATCAAAACAAGTACAGTAAAATTTCTATATTAAGACCACCTTTCGGACTGTTCAAAAGTGGTCTGTAAGACCACTTTTGAACAGTCCCAAAGGTGGTCACTTACTACAGGACACTGGGTGTTGAAAACACACAGATAGAATACCTGAAACCTTCTGAAAGCAGAATTGGTCTTATTTTCAGGTGGTCTTAATAGCTGAATTTTACTGTATTTCACCTATTCTAAACTTCAGAAGACTCCAAAACTTGGTGTTTGTGCTAATAATGCAAGCCAACACGATAACAAATCCACGAAATGAACACACCTTGAAACCCCACTTTATGTAGAGTAAACTGTGTTTATAGGGGTAAACAACATTTTTTCTTATTTCTGCTCTAAGACATAGGTTGTGGGTGCTCATTAGAACCACCTCAATGAGGTGGTTCTAATGAGCACCCACAACCTATGTTCTGATTATCAATAAGAGAACTATCACAAATTTTCATCAGAAAAATGGTCATTTTGAAGAAATGAAAGATTGAACACCACAACCTTGTTATAACACGGTTCATTATAACATGGTTTTGGATATAACATGGTTTCAAGATGGATCCCAAAAATGTATAAATTATGTAGAATAAATGGTCATTTTTCTATATAATCTGTACAAAATGTATAAATTATGTAGAAAAATGACCATAAATGGTCATTTTTCTATAAAATGACCATAAATGGTCATTTTTCTATATTATCAATACATTTTTGTTTGGATATAACATGGTTGTTTAACTAACATGGTTTCTACTTTGGACCCCATTAATAGTGTTATAAAGAGGTTGTGGTGTACTATGTCACACGGATATGTTATCGCAATGAAAAATGTGTACCTACCCTAAATAATCTAACATATCACAACTTGCTAGCAGTATGCCTACAGGGTTGGCTATGTTTTTCCCTTTCAGAGATTTCCCGGAGTTCCTTGTACCCTGAAATACAAGATTACATAAAAGAATCCCATCTGCCAAAAAACTTGCATTTGGGTATAGGAAATTTTTTTGTTTTGGACTTTTACAGCCCATTCAACATTATTTAGATACAATGTAATATCAAGCCTGTCAGTTTACCAAACAACACATCCTGGGCAGGCTTATTCAAAAGCAGTTAACCAGTACAGAGCACATTCTTTTGCCAGAAACTGACAAATGCCCTTCTTGAATCAACGGAAGGGAGAGTATGACTGTAGAAAAGATTTCATGACCAATCTCCACAAAAAATGTTGCCGACCCCGACAGGTATCCAACCCACAACCTCCTGATCATCAGTCAGACGTGCATCAGACTGATCTACCGAGGCTGGCTGTATAGAAACAAAATGTATTATAGTTTTAGTTTGTTTGTTTGATTTGAGGTTTTACATCCCCATCAAAAACTATATAGGCCATTTTGGAGAGGTTGCTTCCAATTTTGTGGAACTTTTATCCGACATTGAGATGAAATGACATCTCAAGCCCTGTCGCCAAATGAAACAAATAGGATTTATAAGCATGGATGGTCTGCCTAGCACCGCTTTGCCTGGGCAGGCTTAGATCCTCTAAGAGGTTTAGCAGGGGGTCCATTTCAAAATTTACGGGTGTCAGGTTGTGTTTTCTTCAAAATTTATTTGGAAATTGGCTGAACTTTTTGCAAACAGTGTAGGCCCTGATCATTCTGCGGCGTCTGATCTGGGCCTGCACTGTTTGCCAGGGTACCCGTTTTAGGGGTCTCCAGTACAAAATGGGTTAAAAAGGTATACCCAAGCAGCAAAGACAAAGGTGCTGATCAGTCTGCATGGATCTTCAGTCTGATCTGTATCTATGTTGTTTGCAAATACAGTCAAACTTCAATGGCTCGAACCACTTTGGGACCATGAAAATTTATTCGACACAGCGGTAGTTCGAGCCACTGAGGGTTACTGCCAGGAGGCATAACTATACTTTTGAACATCTTTTAGATGTTCTGTAATGAAAATGTTTGCTTGTGTACTCATTAGAATCGCCTCACCGAGGTGATTCTAATGAGTACACACAGCATACATTTGCAGGATAAAAGACTAAAATCTTCTTAATTATCCCCCACTATTGCTTGTGAAGAGGATTTCACTAGGGGCCCAAGAGGGAGTTCGACTCGGCCATGGTAAACGAGCCATCGGTGTTCGAGCCATCGAAGTTCTAATGTAGCAAAAAGCAAATTTTCACACGATGTGGCTCAACAATGCTAGAACAGCACAGGATTTCAACACTTGATGCTTTCTTCAACCTGACAATGCTTTGAACAGGTGGACACAATACATGACACTACATACTCTGGGTCCACTTGTGCAAATCATTATTAGCTTAAAAAGCTCATAAGTGGTCAAAATGTTAGCTGTTCTAGCAAGTACAATAACTTATACTCTGGTATTTTGGCTGGAAAATATGTGATTAGCTTTTGCATTTGCAAAAGCTACTCACATTTTTTCAGCAAAAATATTACCTTATTTGCCATATAAATGATCAAATTTTTAATAATGTTAGCTGTTCTAGCAAGTACAATGTAAGTTATTTTGATTATTAACGGGGAACATGGGTTTGCACTCCCCGCATGAGAGCGATATTTGCCCAAGCCTTTAGGCGAGGGTAAATATCGCTTTCAGGCAGGGAAACTCATCCCATGTTCCCCATCAAAATAACAAATTTGTTATACTGGAAAGCTTTTTGACAATGTTTTGTACATTGCTGCAATGTTTTCCAAGGGCTTCTTTTGCAGCAGACGTCATGAGAAGTACTTGTTTACATGTGACATCATCAAATGCACCCTTCTGCATGCAAATGTTGATCTAGTTGCTCAGTGGGAAAATATTTTTGTCATGTTAGAATGAGAGTTTTTATAACGGAAAACAATGAAATAAAGTATCGAATGAATGAAAAACAATCAAAAGTTATCATTTTATTGTGGTGAATGAAATTGTTTTGCTTTTATTTTTTGTAAACTGTGCAGTAAATCCAAGATGGCAGACATCGCAACTTAGTGAAGGCAAGCACAAGAGGGCAATATAGGTTTGTTCATGGGATATATGGAAAATAATTGCCATTGCACTGTCCAATCAAAAGTCTACAAATTTCTTTGCAGTATAACAATATCTAATACTCTTGAATTTTTGCTGAAAAATATGTGAGTAGCTTTTGCATTTGCAAAAGCTACTCACATTTTTTCAGAAAAAATATTAACATGCCATATTATATGAACATGAAGTTTTCATGATAAGTTAACTATTAATGACATTGTTAGTTTTGACCTGGATGCTATCTGGTCAAGAATCAAACAATTCAGACCATATATTAAGTAGTCTAAATATTTACCATTTCAAAGACAGCATAGTTTTCCCCCACATTCATGCCTCCTACTAGACCAGCACCTCCTACAAGCCCAACTGCTATGTTACTCAATATGTTTCCATACAAGTTGGGCATTACAAGCACATCAAACTGCTGGGGTCGGGACACCATCTGACAGAGAAACAAAATAAACATGAATATAAAGATCAGGAACATTCAACTACAAAGATAAACACAAACTATAGTGAACTTCAAGAAGTCGTACATCTCTGGGACCTTGAAAATTTGTTCAAGATAGGGGTAGTTTGAATTACTAAGGTATACACACGGTGCCAGGTGATGAGGCATAATGTGGATCACTTGATATTTTTACGATCTATACGATAAAATAAGGTATATTGTGTGTACTCACTGAGGCGATTCTAATGAGTACACACAATATACCTTTTCAAGATAAAATCAGAATAATCCATATACAGTAAAATTCCTATATTAAGACCACCTCTTTAAGACCACTTTTGAACTGTACCAAAGTTGTTCCCTGAACAGAGGACATTATGTGCAGAAAATTCGAAGACAGAATAACTGCACCCTTCTAAATAAGCTTTTTAAAGCAAAATTAGTCTTAATTTCAGGAGGTCTTAATAGCAGAATTTTACATTATCCTAAAATATTCTCAAGTGATTCCAGAGCTCGTTTGAATTAGCCATGGTAAACAAACTATCTGTGTTCGAGTTATCATGTTTCACCGTGTATAAATCTTTCTAAATCTTGGCATAAAAAGTTAGCTGAAGGGTGGATGATCTAATGTTCCTGCATTAATATCTATGCGCATGGCTGTTTGAAGCCATTGTCAAATGGACCGAAAGCCGTGCCTAAACAGCAAAAACCATGTTCAAATCATGAAATTTGTGTACTGTTTGAACATGGATTTTGAGCTTTTGATATCACAAGACTGGCCTTGCTTTGTTTACGTTACGCTGAATGACGTAACATTATCACCCTGAATGTAGCGTTTTAGGGTTCTATGATGATGTCAGATGGTTACTGCGTAACACCATCATTATAAACAACATTCTGAACTGGCCGCCATGTTGGTTCCTCGGTCGCATTTGAAGAGTTTATATGGAGTTTATATGGAGCTTTGGGGCGTTTTCGTCAAAATTTGCTGTCGAAATCGCAAGTTATGTAAGAACAACGATAATCCATGATTATTTCATTGCATTAACATTTGCCAGAACCCTTGGAAGATATTTGAACATTCGGCCTAGCGGCTGAATGTTCAAACAACTTCCCCGGGACCCGGCAATTGTAAATGCATGAAAAACCATGGTTGATCCCCATATTTGATCTCCTACTTTTGAGTTTTTAGCAATACTAAAAATACTCTGCAAACAAAAACAAGAGGGCCATGATGGCCCTGGATCGCTCAACTGATCCATAGTGTAACAACTGGGCCCCACAGAGGGCCATTATTGGCCCCAGGGCTTTAATGTGCATAATGTTGAGGGAGGTCTTAAAGGTGAAGCTTCATACCAAACATAAACAAAGGCTATAATTTGAACAATCTTGGCAAAGGTCCACTAGATGAACTACACATCAAATATGAAAGACATGGGCCTTGCAGTTTCAGAGAAGAAGATTTTTTTAAAGATATTCCTTACATAAGCCTATGCAAAACCAAATGGTCCCGGGGCTATGTAAATCTATGTAAAACCAAAGGGCCCCGGGGTGGGGGGTATTTGTGGCCCCAGGGCTATAATTTGAACAATCTTGGTAGAGGTCCACTAGATAAAGCTCCATACTAAATATCAAAGGCCTTGGCCTTGCAGTTTCAGAGAAGATTTTTAAAGATTTCCCTATATAAGTCTATGTAAAACCAAAGGGCCCCGGAGCGGGGTACATTTTTGGTATCAGGGCTATAATTTGAATAATCTTGATAGAGGTCCACTAGATGCAGCTTCATACCAAATATCAAAGACCCAGGCCTTGTGGTTTCAGAGAAGAAGATTTTTGAAGATTTTCCCTATATTAGTCTATGTAAAACCATAGGGCCCCAGAGCGGGGGCATTTTTGGCCTCAGGGCTATAATTTGAACAATCTTGGTAGAGGTCCATTAGATAAAGCTTCATACCAAATTTCAAAGTCCTGGGCCTTGTGGTTTCAGAGAAGATGATTTTTAAAGATTATCCCTATATAAGCCTATGTAAAACCAAAGGGCCCCAGGGCGGGGCCACTTTTGGCCCCAGCACTATAATTTGAATCATCTTGGTAGGGGTCCTTTAGAAGAAGCTTCATACCAAATATACAAGACCTAGGCCTTGCGGTTTCAGAGAAGAGATTTTTAAAGATTTTCCCAATATAAGCCTATGTAAAACCAAAAGGCCCCGGGGGGAGGGGGGGGGGGGCATTTTTTGCCCCAGCACTATAATTTGAACAATCTTGGTAGGGGTCCACTAGATGAAGCTTCATACCAAATATCAAAGTCCTGGGCCTTGCTGTTTCAGAGAAAAAGATTTTTAAAGATTTTCCCTATATAAATAAAAATCAAAAATGAGTTCCTTTAAGAGCAATGAAAATATTCATAAGAAAGAAGATGGGTCATACTACGTAGTTTCGGCTAATAAAGCCTCATCATAAGCCTGCATAAAACCAAAGAGCCCTGGGGTGGGGACATTTTTGGCCTCAGCACTATAATTTGAATAATCTTGTTAGGGGTCCTTTACATGAAGCTTCATACCAAATATAAAAGACCTAGGCCTTGTGGTTTCCGAGAAGAAGATGTTTAAAGATTTTCCCTATATAAGTCTATGTAAAACCAAAGGGACTCAGGGCGGGGGCATTTTTGGCCCAAGGGCTATAATTTGAACAATCTTGGTAGAGGTCCATTAGATGAAGGTTCATTCTAAATATCAAAGTCCTGGGCCTTGCGGTTTCAGAGAAGAAGCTTTTTAAAGATTTTCCTTATATAAGGCCATGTAAAACCAAAGGGCCCTGGGGCGGGGGCATATTTGGCCCCAGCATTATAATTTGAACAATCTTGGTAGGGGTCCACTAGATGAAGCTTCATACCAAATATCAACGACCTGGGCCTTGTGGTTTCAGAGAAGAAGATTTTTAAAGATTTTCCCCATAAAAGCCAATGTAAAACCAAAGGGCCCCGTGGCGGGGGCATTTTTTGTCCCAGCACTATAATTTAAACAATCTTGGTAGGGGTCCACTAGATAAAGCTTCATAACAAATATAAAAGTCCTGGGCCTTGTGGTTTCAGAGAAGAAGATTTTTAAAGATTTTCCCTATATAAGCCTATGTAAAACCAAAGGGCCCCGGGGCGGGGGCATTTTTGGCTCCAGCACTATAATTTGAACAATCTTGGTAGGGGTCCACTAGACGAAGCTTCATACCAAATATCAACGACCTGGGCCTTGTGGTTTCAGAGAAGAAGATTTTTAAAGATTTTCCCTATATAAGCCAATGTAAAACCAAAGGGCCCCGTGGCGGGGGCATTTTTTGTCCCAGCACTATAATTTGAACAATCTTGGTAGGGGTCCACTAGATGAAGCTTCATACCAATTATCAAAGTCCTGGGCCTTGTGGTTTCAGAGAAGAAGATTTTTAAAGATTTTCCCTATATAAGCCCATGTAAAACCAAAGGGCCCCGGGGCGGGGGCAGTTTTGGCCCCAGCACTATAATTTGAACAATCTTGGTAGGGGTCCACTAGATGAAGCTTCATACCAAATATCAAAGACCTGGGCCTTGTGGTTTCAGAGAAGAAGATTTTTTAAGTTTTTGGTGAAAAAAATCTATTTTTGGCTCCTGTGACCTAGATGTGCAATGGACCAGAACCATTTGAACAACTTTGAAAGGGGACCACCTAAGGATCATTCCTGTGAAGTTTGGTCAAAATCTGATCAGTGGTTTAGGAGGAGATGTCGTTTAAAGAAATTGTTTACGCACGCACGCACGGACGGACGCACGGACGAACGCACGACGGACGACGGACAAAAAGTGATCCCAAAAGCTCACCTCGTCACTACGTGACGGTGAGCTAAAAAAATGCAGGTTTAATGAAAATCTGTTAATTTGTTCAAGTTGGGGGCAGGGTTGGGTTGGGTTTTGACTTTAACAAACCAGTCAACACTATTTAAATCTTAGCAAACCAGTCAGTTTACTAGCCAGATTTTTAGTATAGATTATATCTTCTAGTCCTTTGGGACCATTAACTTCATTGTGGAATTTTGAAAATTTCTGGCAGACACTGATGGAGCAAAACTAGCTACTCTTGTCCAGAAAAACTTGTTCACCTCATACTTTTTCAGCTGTGGCATATTCACCTTATTTGCATTATCTGCTGGTTCCTAGTCTGAAGGTTATAAGTGTTGAAAAAACAGGGAACCAGACCCCCCTGACCTGTCAAGGTCAGGGGGGTCTGGTTACCTGTTTTTCCAATATTGACAATGTGAAAGCTGGGAGCCAGCAAATAATGCAAATATGGTGAATTCTTTGCTTCCAGAGGATAGCACTTTTATAGAACATATTATACATAAGCCGTTAAGCAGTACAGTGTAAAATCTTTCACCAGAAAGTGACAACTGCCCAACTTGAAGCAGGAAGGGAGAGAATGACCAGAGAAAAGACTCCTCAATCAATCTCCATGAAAGAATATTGCCTGTCACAGTGGGTATTCTAAATGCAACCTTCTCATCACCAATCAGACTTGCATCTGACTGAGCGACAGAGGCTTACTGATAGAGGCAGGGACAAATTTGGTTTCTTATCAGGGCCCAAGCTAGCCCCAAACATTTGGGAGAAGTGACTTCTCCCTCCTGGGAAAAAAGGGAGAAGTTTGCTGGGTCCAGGGAGAAATGGGTGTGGCTTAACGCCTGACAACAACAATGTAATGAGTTCTCCTGTAAACCCCTATTTGGAGAAAAGTGTGTTTTATAGGGGTATCAATCAATTCCGCTATTAAGACCACCTGAAATGAAGACTAATTCTGCTTTAAAAGCTTATTTGGTTGGCTGCAGTTATTCTTTCTTTCTGTTTTCAGCATACAGTAACCCCTGATCAAAGACCGCTTTTGGGCTGTTTAAAAAAGGTCTTAAAGACCACTTTTGAACTGTCCCAAAGGTGGTCTTCATATAGTAACTTAACTGTATTTGGGCAAGCTGTAAGTTTTGTTATATCCAACCATGTTATAATGAATGGTGTTATAAAGTAAAGAGGTTTCTGTGTAATAGTTAGATCATTTCACTAAGTTCCTGTCACAATTGTATTTCAAAAAAGACTATAGAAACAAGGGGGAACAACCGCGCTAGATGAAAATCAGTTGTTATTTTTTATGAATTTGGATAATTACTGAATATTTACCAGCAAGTAATAATTATTTTCTCTTACAAAATAAAAAATTGCTACCTACTTTTGTTGTTGTCCATAAAAAAAATGAAAATGACTGATGGATGCAAAAGTAATGTACAAACAAATCAATGGCGAAACAAATAAACCATCTTTATTTAAAAATTATTAAATCCTAATGCAGTGTCAATGACTCCAGACAGAATAATCTTATTACTGTATACAACAGAACTTAACAAAGTATGTTCGCACCCGGACTTTGGCAGGAGCTAATGATACAAATATATCTGTTTGAATTACATAATCTTGTGTGATCTTAATTGGGTCTTATTGCAATAAAAACTTAGTGCAATCAACGAGATTTATGACAGTACAAGTTGCAAGTGGCTCAAGCGGCAGGAGCTAACAGTTAGAATTAAATTACATAACAGTACCAAACTGCAACTGGCACGAAGTGCAGAATAAACAGTTAGCTTTGTTCAGTGTAATTACTGAGATTTCTGACACTAGTGGATCGAAGAATTATCGTCACCTTGTCAGTTTACCGTTACTATTCACAAGGAAGACACCAAAAAAAAAGAAACGGGCAAAATTTCAGGGCGAAGTTGTTTTCGCTTTCATCGCCAAAGTTGGCGAAGTGAGCCCCAACAGGGAGACTTCTTCGCCTGAGTCGCCCTCTAGCTTGAGCCCTGCTTATTAACGAAAATGAATAACAAAACCTCTCACTAACATACTTACCTGCATACTAGCATTATCTATGATCATATCATTAAACTCTATGTCTGGGTAGTCCTTGGATACTTCTCGACAACAGTTCAAGAACAAACCATCTCCCAGTTTCCTGAAAGAATATCAGGTCCCAAGATTATGAACTTTTTTCATGCTACACTCAGCTGAGCATGAAATTTTAAATGCTCATAAAACTACTAACAAGTTCTTTTTTTTTCTATCTAAAACCAGCAAGGGTCGGCAACATTATCAAATCATATTTCATATGCAAGTGCATAAGAATCTTCAAATAGATGAAGAGGGAACTTTATTCTTGGGATGGAAATTCTGTTCTAACCCTGGTGTTCTTACCCAAAATCAAATATTACTTAGAAAAGGGGATCTGGTTTCCTGCTAGTGACATGTCAGTGCAGCTATAAAACGGAATACACCTGTGGACCCAAAAGCGTTCAAACTTTGATGAGCTTCATTTCATTTTGATCTGATGTTTCATTCAATGTTTCCTTACATCCTGTCAGTCCACTGCAAAGACAGGAATACATTCAAAACACAAAGTGTTGTATATTTCATTGTAGACCCTGCACTATCCAATCAGAATGCATCTTGAATGTCAATCAGATCTAAAAATGGGAAATAGTGCTTGCCACAATAAGGCCAATTAATGTATATTGCTTGATCCAGTTTTAGACTACTTTGATGAATGACATTTGCTTGTCAAACTAACTTGATGAATAGAGATTCATTGAAAGGTACTTCACCGGAGTTTGAACGCTTTTGTGTCCACAGGTGTATGTGACTGTAAAACATACAATTCATCTCCCGAAATGACAATTTTAAATACAGTTATCCCCATATTAATTAAGAAATAGATCAGCTCTAGCTGTGATTTGTTGAGCAATAAATCACAGTTTGGAGGTCAGTTGTAAAGTAGACAAATCAAGAGCGCGTCGTGCGCGTGATTTGTCTACTTACAACTGACCGACAAACTGTGATTTATTGCTCAACAAATCACATACTAGAGCTGATCTATTTCGATTCTAACATGCTGAAAATCGGCAATAATGTTGTTGTTTCCTTCAAACTCTCACGACTTTTCGCCATTGTTAGAAGAAATCCCGCTAAAATTATCGACTGAAACACATGCATTTATATCCTTTTCTAACGTTGTCGATGCGAGAAAATGACGTCACACTGTCTAACGTCAAGACTGTCGACTAGTGACTTCATAAATTTGCAGTTTTAATGACATCACTCGTCAGACTCTTCCGAGCTGTGATTTGTTGAATAATAAAACACAGTTGTTTTCCATTGCCTATATAGGCGCGCTGTGTTAGAATGTTGTTTTTTTCACTTGTTTTGTTAAAATTCTGTTTGCACAAAAATGGCAAGTGCAATAAGCTGTATAAAACCGAAGGCAACCAGTAAAAGCGATGCTATATGATGACATCGGGTTTCTGACAGTATATCGCAGAAATACCATCGCAAATTGTTTGTTTGTTTGTTTGATTTGAGGTTTAACGTCCTGTCAACACTGTAAAGGTCATTTTGGAGACGCTGCTTCCAATTCTGTGGGACTTTTACCCGACGTTGAGATGAAATGACATCTCAAGCCCTGCCGCCCAATGAAACCAATAGGGTTTATAAGCAATGACAGACCGACTCGCACCGCTTTGTCTGGGCAGCAAATTTTTTACGTTATCTAATCAGATGTCACATTTCATATGCAAGAGCATAAGAATTTCCAAATAAATGAACATGGAACTTTATCTCTTGCACACCAGATAAGGAAATCCATAGTTTTAGCTTGGGATAGAAATTCTGTTCTAACCCTGGTGTTCTTATCTCGCGTATCTGATAAATGCACCGGTTGAATACGACCTCATATGCGCCGTTGTAAAGTCCATGCTAAGAAATGGAAGGTGTGCAAGTAAAAGAATCCTAGATTGGTGTGAGGGGTGGACAGAAAAATCCATCCCTAGGGATCATTGCCCGGCATCAAGAGGCAAGCCTGGTGATGCCGCACAGTGACCCTTGGGACAGATTTTTTCATCCACCCCTCACACCCATGTAAGATTCTTATAATACTGACAGAGAAAGGCCGGGGTCGGCAACATTCTTTCGTGGAGATGAAAGATGAAATCTTTTCTACGGTCATTCTCACTCTGCCGCTGATTCAAGAAGTGCAATTGTTGGTTTATGGCAAAAGAATGTGCACTGCACTGGTTAACCGCTTATGTATAAGCCTGCCTAAGGAAAGTGTGGATAGGTAAACTGACCAGCTCAGCTAATCCTGCATTATCATACAGATGAGCTAGTGTCATACATACATTATGTTAGCCTTATGTACAGCTGTGACTTTTCTTCTACCATATTTCTTGGCGTACTCAAAGGCATATCTCGCTATATTGGAGGACTTGGCTTTTGTAATGATCTTCAAGCTTTCCACAACTCCGCTAACATTCTGAAATTACCATATTCAACCCTAAAGGGGAATGGGAACATCTGGTTGATTTTTTACACCATTTTTCAAAGGGAGACACCTTTTGGGACTTCCTGTTAGCTTTCTTGTAAGCCCTTTCCCACTGAAAAAGGGGTCTACTCTTAGAAGAAAGAATTTGCTCCTAAAGAGTAAATTCTTTCCTTTAAGAGTTGACCCCAATTGACATGGGAGACAAAAGTACTTTTGCAGGAGTTGCCTCCCCTGAAGGTGTTCCCATTCTCCTTAAGATGCAAAGAAAACTGCATCTGAAAATGTCTGTTTGAATTGTCTGCTGCATCTCAATATATTTTTACATACAGGCCGACAGTCTGATCTGTGTCCACACTGTTTACAACAATGGCTTTTAAAGTAACCAGCACATCACAAAACAGATGACAATTGTTGTGACTGGCATGTTAAGAGCTAAGCTAAATAATAAGACATACATGTTTTAACCCTTCTAGCTCTAATCAGCTCAGTCAGATGCACATCTGATGACGCCGGTTTGATACCTGCCGGGGTCGGCAACATTCTTTCGTGAAATCTTTTCTACGGTCATTCTCTCCCTTTCTATGATTCAAGAAGGTCATTTGTCAGTTTCTGCTGAAAGAATGTACACTGTACTGATTAACAGCTTATGTATGAGCCAGCCCAGGAAAAGAATGGTTAGGAAAACTGGCCTGCTTAATATGACCTAAATAGACTGGGCCATTGAACTCCAAACAAAACAAGATGTGTTTGTGAAACACTGATGCATAATATGACCTAAATAGAGTTGACTGGGCCTTTGAACTCCAAACAAAACAAGATGTGTTTGTGAAACACTGATCCCACCCCCCCCCCCCCCCCCCCCCCCCCCCCCCCTATCACTAATCAAGGTCAAGAGATCCAAAATTATGGTACCACTGGAAAGGTCTTGTGACAAGGAATGCACATATCACTTACCATTCAAAAGTTATGCCCAATGTTAAGGTTTTTGCGGACAGACAAAATAGACAAGACAAACAGATGGACAGACAGACTAATAACTATATGCCCCAAATCTTTGATTCCAGGGGCATAAAAATATTATTACATACCCAGAAAATGTCCCGTTTACTTTGTACAGAAGTTACCGGTCAATATTTTTCCATATTGCTCGGAGATAAACAGTCTCGTGCATAACAGGACTACTTTCAAATTTCTCAGTTTTAAATCTTAAAAATCGGCAGCCATCTTGTCGTGCGAAACGATTGACAGAACGTAAAAGAAAACAAATATTGGGCTGTGACAAACAACATGAAGCGCATTTTCTGCTAGCAAATATGACCTCCTGTAATCTGTAAAATTCTCTCACAAAATCAGGAGTACTTTGAAAGAAATACAAGAGGGCCATGATGGCCCTGGATCGCTCACCTGATCCATAGAGTAACAAATTGGCCCCGTAAAGGGCAATTATTGACCCCAGGGTTATAATGTGCATAATGTGGAGGGAGGTCTAAATAGGTGAAGCTTCATACCAAATATCAAAGACATGGTCATTGCAGTTTCAGAGAATTAAGATTTTTAAAGATTTTCCCTATATAAACCTATGTAAAACCAAAGGGTCCCGGAGCTGGGGCATTTTTGGCCCAAGGGCTATAATTTGAACAATCTTGGTAGAGGTCCACAAGATGAAGCTTCATACCAAATAGCTAAGACCTGTGCCTTGCAGTTTCAGAGAAGATTTTTAAAGATTTTCCCTATATAAGCCCATGTAAGACCAAAGGGCCAATAGGCGGGTGCATTTTTGGCCCCAACACTATAATTTGAATGATCTTGGTAGGGGTCCACTAGATGAAGCATCATACC
Source organism: Lucinisca nassula (assembly GCA_963580285.1). Taxonomy (NCBI): domain Eukaryota; kingdom Metazoa; phylum Mollusca; class Bivalvia; order Lucinida; family Lucinidae; genus Lucinisca; species Lucinisca nassula. The sequence continues at coordinate 74,935,611 of OY757016.1, forward strand.
AAATAGCAAAGCCTGGGCCTTGCGGTTTCAGAGAAGAAGATTTTTAAAGATTTTCCCTATATAAGCCCATGTAAAACCAAAGGGCCCCAAAGTGGGGGTATTTTTGGCCCCAGCACTATAATTTGAACAACCTTGGTAGGGGTCCACTAGATGAAGCTTCAAACCAAATATCAAAGATATGGGCCTTGCGGTTTCAGAGAAGAAGATTTTTTAAGATTTTCCCTATATAAGCCCATGTAAAACCAAAGGGCCCCGGGGCAGGGGCATTTTTGGCCCCAGCACTATAATTTGAACAATCTTGGTAGGAGTCCACTAGATGAAGCTTCATACCAAATAGCAAAGACCTGGGCCTTAGGGTTTCAGAGAAGAAGATCTTTAAAGATTTTCCTTATATAATCCTATGCAAAACCAAAGGGCCCGGGGCTGGGGCAATTTGGGCCCCAGCACTATAATTTGAACAATCTTGGTAGGGGTCCACTAGAAGCTTCATACCAAATATCAAAGACCTTGGCCTTATGGTTTCAGAGAAGAAGATTTTTAAAGCTCTTCCCTATATAAGCCCATGTAAAACCAAAGGGCCCCGGAGCGGGGGCATTTTTGGTCCCAGCACTATAATTTGAACAATCTTGGTAGGGGTCCACTAGATGAAGCTTCATACCAAATATCAAAGACCTGGGCCTTGTGGTTTCAGAGAAGAAGATTTTTTAAGTTTTTGGTGAAAAAAATCTATTTTTGGCTCCTATGACCTAGATGTGCAACGGACCGGAACCATTTGAACAACTTTGAAAGGGGACCACCTAAGAATCATTCCTGTGAAGTTTGGTCAAAATCCGATCAGTGGTTTAGGAGGAGATGTCGTTTAAAGAAATTGTTTACGGACGGACAGACGCACGACGGACGAAAAGTGATCCCAAAAGCTCACCTCGTCACAACGTGACGCAGAGCTAAAAACGGACACTTTGGAAAAAATGGCTTCCTGCGTTGGGAAACGTCAATGTTTTAATGACGTCACATCCACCAACCTTAACGTAATCTTCACATTGGCGCCATTGGGCTTGGTTTTACAATGTGTAGGAAGACACTTAGCGAGCTGCATTATTTTCAATTTCAAACAACTTGAAGATATATAAACTGATTTTACATTCAGAGTTCTATGCTAGGCAGTCCTGAATTCTAACAGACAGTTCCAGTTTTGGGTATATAATGAAAAGTTTATTGACTTTATATTGTGAAATATTCGGCACTCATTCATATGGCGGAGACCCAAGCTCGTGCGTCCATCGCCATATGAACTTGTGCCGAATATTTCAATATAAAGTCAACAACCTATAAAAAATGTATGACTTCTGAATACATGGCCCTACCTCATGTTCTAGATTAGAATATTCTCCTTCTGTATTCTCTCTGATAAGCACCATGTCTATATTCTTGTGTCGGGTCTCAATCCCTGGTAATGACTTGCAGCGTACAATACTGGCAAACAGCTCCAGCTCAGTTCTATAAATATTTTAACCCTTGACCTGCTGAATATTTATATATGCCGCACCCACTATTATTATCAACCAATCAGATTACTTGATGCAAAAAATTGCAACAAATTCACAATCTAAATGGGAAACAATGTAGATCCTGATCAGATGGCTTCGTCAGAAGCCATCTGATCTGGATCTTCATTGTTTGGAAAATAAGACATATCCGGGCTCAGCAGGACAAAGGTTAATACAGTTCAACATATAATTCATATACAGTGGAACTTCGGTGTCTCGAACACCAATGGCTTTTTTTACTTTTTTAACCTTGTTGAATTCATTCTTGAGCCCTAGGTAAATCCTCTACATTAGAAATAGGGGGGATGAACTAGAAGATTTTCATCTTCTGTCTTCCAAATATATGCTGTGCATATTCATTAGAATTGCCTCGATGAGGCAATTCTAATGAGTACAAACAGCATACATTTTCATTATAGAACACTGAAAAGACATCCCAAAATCAACCCCGTAATGCCTCTTTGCATTAACCCTCAGTGGCTCGACGTACCCATGTCTCGAACAGACTTTCGATGTCCCAAATGTGTTCAAGCCATTGAAGTTCGACTGTACTTTAATCATGCTTTTAATTTCCTAATGTGCAGCCCACAGCCCTTCCTTGAAAATATTGATTCAAGCCAATCATTCACCAAAAGTAAAAAAATTGGGAATACCATAAGGACACTCTGTTGTTTCTGCAAGCAGCTTTATTGTTTAATATTTATGTTGAAATAACTTAACACAAAGGTACAAAGCCAGACATCAACCTTGTATTATTTTTCATGCTTTAAATTTGTTTTACCTTGACATGGCTAAACAACTGTACCAACCACTTCTTTGAAACTTACTAAAATCTGCCAAAAAAACAATTCTCCCCACCCCTCCATCTCTCTCTATCTCTCTCGGCCCCTGCCCATCGGGGCTTGAAGAAATAGATGGGCTGCACGATGCTTGCACGCAGAGCTGAAACCGACCCGCACACGAGTACTGGTAAACCACTTAGAAGATCTAAGCTTGCCCAGGCAAAGCGGTGCGAGTCCATGCTTATAAACCCATTTGGTTTCATTGGGCGGCAGGGCTTGAGATGTCATTTTATCTCAGTGTCGGGTAAAAGCCCCACAAAATTGGAAGCAACATCTCCAAAATGATCTTTACAGTGTTGATGGGGACGTTAAACCTCAAATCAAACAAATAAACTCTCTCTCTCTCTCTTTGTTGGGGATTGATAGTCAACTGGCCCGAAGTTAACAATAATGCAGGCTTTTCACTGTTGTTATGAATGTGATAATCACTTACAAATGAATTAAAACTGCAAGTAAACAAAAGCTTGAATTGGTTAACTGACGTATTCTTAGGATTCCAAAATGGCACATTGGCAAACAGTGTAGACCCAATTCAGATGCCACAGAATGTTTGTGTACAATACCGGGCCCAGTTCTTCAAAGCATCGTTAGCTTAACAAGCTTGTTGGTGGTCAAACTGTTAACTGTTCTAGCAAATACAATAGCTAGTACTCTTGTATTTTTGCTGAACAAATGTGAGTAGCTTTTGCATATGCAAAAGCTACTCACATTTTTTCAGCAAAATATGCAAAGTAGAAGTAAAACAAAGATCAGGAATCGATACAATTAACTTACTCCACCCATCAAAGACACCAACGGGAAAGAAACACAAACATTAAGCGACCAGACCATAATGGACACCTAAACAAAGGAAGGCCATAAGGACAATTACTTTCCCACAAAATGGCCATATGGCCATCCAAATAAAAAGACACAAGTGATACACACAGTAAGTAACAAACAACAACATAAATAAACTGCCACAGAAGAACCCCTTTGGAACGGTCAGTGGAAAGATTTCCACTGGGGGGGCTTAAATCGATTTTACATGGCCACAATCCTTGCCCTTACTTCCGTCGCGATTTAGACAAATAATTTGTTCAGTCCACATGAAGGCCTCCTTACTCATCAGTGCAACATCTCCGTGAACACACATAATCAAAGAACCACAGAGGTGAGACAACGGTGAGGACTCGACAGCAAGAAACCACTAAAATGCTGGAGCAAAAGAAAACCAACAGTTAGACTCCGATAAAAAGCTACTCACATTTTTTCAGCAAAAACAATAGCATATTTGCCATATTAAATGATCAAAGCTGTAACAATACATAAACTAACACTGGTGTTAGTTTTGAACAACTGGCCCCAGGAATTTAAGGGTTAAACAAAACAGGCTAAGCCCAGGTTAAGGACCATATTTTCTTGCACACCAGATAAGGAAATCAATAGTTTTAGCTTGGGATAGAAATTTTGTTCTAACCCTGGTGTTCTTATCCAAAATCGAATATTCTGATAAATGTACTTGTTGAATACAACGTCCTCATATGCGCAGTCATTGAGGTTGACGTCACAGCATGTTATGCGACATCACTCAACATCACAGTAGTGTCATCACAATATGGCAGACGTCCGTAACCGCAGTGACTGCAGTATCAAAAACCCAGGCTCAGAAATGGAAGGTATGCAAGAAAAAGAATCCTACATGAGTGTGAGGGTGGATAGAAAAATCTGTCCCTCGGGATCACTGTCCGGCATCACTCTGCAAGCCTCGTGATGCCGGGCAGTGACCCTCGGGACGGATTTTTCCATCCTTCCATCACACCCAAGAAAGATTCTTATTTTCAAGCATATATTCAGGGACAATCCACATTAACTGCCTGTGCTTTGGTTTGTTTTGGGTGGAAGGCGTGTTTCCTGCTGACCCACATCTAGTCATTTACCCTCACCTGATTAAGACATTCATTGACCGAGCTGATGAACCATCAAATACTGTTTCTATATTTCCTGTAAATAAAATCATAAACATAATTAAAGGAGAATGCATATGCCAGGGCCCAAAGGTTAAAATTCTCTTTTTTTTTTCATTTTCATGGTCAATTAACCCATTCAGTACCAGAAACCCCTAAATGTTTTCATTTTCAAGTAGATACCTACTGATGACAAGGGAAACAAAAAGCACTTCTCACAGAATTGTTTCTCCTACATGTGTTTTCAGTTTCCTTAATCCTTACACAAATCCCTGGAGCAGACGACAATTTGAATTTTTAAAACATTTTTGAAGTAAATAAATAGAAGTTATTATATGGTAAAGGTGTGCCTCTAAGTCATATTGGCACCGGTATGTCAAAGAGAACATTTACTATTTAAAGGTTGATGCCGGGAATGTTTCATCGAGTGGGTTGAGGCTATATTTTCGGTATCCGCCGAAAGAAAAAAAAAAAGAAATTCCTTTAAATCATATAACTGATTAGTAGGCCTACACTAACCATGCTCACGGTAATACAGTTACATATTGGCCCGAGGGCTTGAGGGCTTTAGCCCGAGGGCCAATATGACTTCCGGTGCCAATATGACTTAGAGGCACACCTTCACCATATCATAACCTCTTTATTACATTATTTATATAGCATAGTTATATTGCAACGTGAAGAAATGAAGACAAAGAGAATATTTACTTTTTTAAAGGTTGATGCCGAGAACGTTTCATCGAGTGTGTTGAGGATACACGCGAGATCAAATATTTTCGGTATCGGCCGAAAAAAAAATAAATTCCTTTTAAATTATATAACTTATTAGTAGGCCTACACTTACCATGCTCACGGTTATACAGTAACATAGTAGTGCGCAGCAAATTACGTCACAAGTGACGTCGCAACTGTAAGTTTAAAAACAAAAACAAATCGCCATTTTAAATACAGAATTTCTGCAGTTCAAAGAATGCTTTTTAAGGTATTTTACAGAATGTTTTGTGCTTATTTGAAGACCTTTTTAATTTTAAAGGCTCTTAGTGTCATTCATCAAGCTACTGCATAATCGATTCCGAGTGTAGCAGTCGGTCGCGGTTGTTGTTTACGTTAAAATTCAAGACGACACTTTTTGGGGACATATTTCCCTCCCACAGATTTCTTCTGCACAATTTCCAGCTCCTCATAAGTGAAGGGATCTGTTCGTTTAAATTTGTTGGCAAGACCTTATTATTTCAAATGTTCGGACATCCCTGCTGTGCTTGAAAGCAACGTCCTTCACAACTGCTTCCCAATCGTGAGTGAACTTCTTTTAAAAAGTATTTTGTTTTTCATTTTTCATGCTTGCCACGAAATATCAGACTTTTCTCAAAATCTATTGTTATCCCTGTCTTCTATCGCTCTGTCTAGGTCCAGAAGTCGGGTTGACATTGCTTCAAGTGATTTTTCTGCGGCCATTTTGAAGCTTATGGAGTACGGCATTAACGTTCTATTGCTATAGTAACAGAGTGGAGCAGTGCCAATATGGAAAGGCAGTGCCCAAAATCCATATTATATGGATTTTTGGCCCAAGTCACGTGACTGTGCCATCAAAATAGCGAAAAAATGAGCCTGTATTGAAAGATTCTAATGTAATTTTCCTATAGAAGGTATGTAATAAGGCTTGATATTACATGTGAGTTGTCTGCTTCGCAGACAATTCACATATATGTCCAGCCTTATTTTCACTGAAAAATAAGAAAAAATGCACTTTAAAAATTCCGTCTGCTAGCCGTGATCAACAGTCGAAGAGTTAATCACCAAGATGGTGCTGTTTGAAAGGCCTGGTAAACTATCAAAGACACTACGCACTGAAGAATTTTGTGGTACTGGTTGGCCAATTAATCAAGTCACTTGATGATCACTCGTTTAAGGCAAATGAGTACATAATCGATCATGGTTTTCCATGATCCATCAAAATTTTAACTCTCTGTACATAACAAATTCTTAGAAATTCTATCATAATGATCCAAGGACATTTTGTGGTCACTTCACAGTTTGTTTGTTTGGTTTGAGGTTTATGTCCCCGTCAACACAGTATATAGGTCATTTTGGAGACGTTACTTCCAATATCGTGGGACTTTTACCCGACATTGAGATGTAACGACATCTCAAGCCCTGTCTTGTAAAAAGCTGGTTTAAAATGTATAGATTATATAGACAAGAGGGCCATGATGGCCCTGGATCGCTCACCTGATCCATAGAGTAACCAGTGGGCCCCGGGGTGGGCCATTATTGACCCCAGGGCTATAATGTGCATAATGTTGAGAGAGGTCTAAAAAGGTGAAGTTTCATACCAAATATCAACAAAGGCTATAATTTGAACAATCTTGGCAAAGGTCCACAAGATGAAGCTACACACCAAATATCAAAGACATGGGCCTTGCGGTTTCAGAGAAGATGATTTTTTTTAAAGATATTCCCTACATAAGCCTACGTAAAACCAAATGGCCCCGGGGCGGGGGCATTTTTGGCCTCATGGCTATAATTTATACATCTTGATAGAGGTCCACAAGATGAAGTTTCATACCAAATATCAAAGACCTGGGCCTTGCTGTTTCAGAGAAGAAGATTTTCAAAGATTATTTCTATATAATTTTATGTAAAACCAAAGGGCCCCGGTGTGGGGCATTTGTGGCCCGAGGGCTATAATTTGAATAATCTTGGTAGAGGTCCACTAGATGAAGCTCCATACCATATATCAAAGACATGAGCCTTGCAGTTTCAGAGAAGAAGATTTTTAAAGATTTCCCTACATAAGTCTATGTAAAACCAAAGGGTCTCAGGGCGGGGGCATTTTTAGCCCCAGGGCTATAATTTGAACAATCTTGATAGAGGTCCACTAGATGAAATGTCACACCAAATATCAAAGACCTAGGCCTTGTGGTTTCACAGAAGTAGATTTTTAAAGATTTTCCCAATATAAGTCTATGTAAAACCAAAGGGCCCGAGACGGGGGAATTTTTTGTCTCAGGGATATAATTTGAATAATCTTGGTAGAGATCCACTAGATGTAGCTTCAACCCAAATATCAAAGACCTAGGCCTTGTGGTTTCAGAGAAGAAGATTTTTCAAGATTTTCCCTATATAGGTCTATGTAAAACCAAAGGGCCCCGGAGCGGGGGCATTTTTGGCCTCAGGGCTATAATTTGAACAATCTTGGTAAAGGTCCACAAGTTGAAGCTTCATACCAAATATCAAAGACCTAGGCCTTGCGGTTCCAGAGAAGAAGATTTTTAAAGGTTTTCCCTATACAGCCTATGTAAAACCAAAGGGCCCTGGGACGGGGGCATTTTTGGCCCCAGCACTTTAATTTGAACAGCACTATAATTTGAACAATCTTGGTAGGGGTCCACTAGATGAAGCTTCATACCAAATATCAAAGACCTGGGCCTTGCGGTTTCAGAGAAGAAGATTTTTAAAGATTTTCCCTATATAAGCCTATGTAAAACCAAAGGGACCCAGGGCAGGGGCATTTTTGGCCCCAGCACTATAATTTGAACAATCTTAGTAGGGGTCCACTAGATAAAACTTTATACCAAATATCAAAGACCTGGGCCTTGTGGTTTCAGAGAAGAAGATTTTTTAAGTTATCGGTGAAAAAAATCTATTTTTGGCTTCTGTGACCTAGATGTGCAATGGACCAGAACCATTTGAACAACTTTGAAAGGGGACCACCTAAGGATCATTCCTGTGAAGTTTGGTCAAAATCCGATCAGTGGTTTAGGAGGAGATGTTGTTTGAAGAAATTGTTTACGATGCACGCACGATGGACAAAAAGTGATCCCAAAAGCTCAACTTGTCACTATGTGACAGGTGAGCTAAATAAAGACCATTTTCTGGTCATTTTTCTATATAATCTTTAGGTTTTTCAATATATATAATCTTTACATTTTCCAATCTATATAATCTGTACATTTTCCAAGCAGGCTTCCACTTAATTATATCTAAAACCATATCACTGGAAACAGTGTTGTTAATATTTCTGGCATTTCATTCATCTGTTAAATTGAACTTTGGTCACTTGTATGAACCAATGATAGATCAGAACAAGATGTGTTTGTAAAACACGAACATGTCCCTGGGCATTGTCATTTTTTTTTTCAAAATTGGTCACAGTTCAAGGTCAAGGTCACAGGTCAAGATTTTTTGTTTGAGTGGGAAGCCCTTGACGCAAGGAACCTACATGCCAAATATGAAGGCTCTATCTTAAACAGTTCAAAAGTTATTAACAATAATATTTTTTTTCCTTTAAATAGGTCATAGGTCAAGTTCACAGTCAAATATTTTTGCATGAATGTAAAGTTCTTATCACAGGGAACCTACATGCCAAATATGAATGCTCTATCCCAAACAGTTTGAAAGTTATGACCAAAATGTTAATTTTTTCTTTTAAGTAGGTTCAAGGTCAAGGCCACAGGTCAAAAATTTTTGCATGGATATAAAGCTCTTCACACTCAGATCACAGGTCAAAATTTTTTGCGAGAATGTAAAGCTCTTGTCACAAGGAACCCACATGCAAAATATGAAGGGTCTATCTCGAACGGTTCAAAAGTTATGACCAAAATGTTTTTTATTTAAAGTATGTCAAAGGTCAAGGTCACAGGTCAAAAATTTTGCATGAATGTAATGCATTTGTCACAAGGAACATACATGCCAAATATGAAGCCTGTATCTCAAGTGGTTCAAAAGTTATGACCAATGTTATTTTTGTCTTTTAACTAGGTCAAAGGTCAAGCTTACACGTTAAAATTTTTTGCATGAATGTGAAGCTCTTGTCATAAGAAACCTACATGCCAAATATGAATGCTCTATCTCAAATGGTTCAAAAGTTATGACCAACATTAAAGTTGTCCACATACAAACCAACCAACAAACAAACAGGGCAAAAACAATATGTCCCCGCTATTGCTACCAGGGAGATAAAAATTTATCCAACTCCAACCACAAGTTTCCTGAGCTCTTCTCTGTCATCCAATACTGTAAGAATTTTTAACAGCATAGCCCTGAACAACTGCTATAGAAACTGTTTAGCCCTATTTGTCAGATACAAACATCCATTTGAAGAACATTAATCAGAGAGTGCTTTTCTCATGTGTCAAACTGCTATTTTTTCTTTTTTAATTGGAAGGTTTTAATAGATGCTGATATTTTGTTGTTTCTCCCTAAAATAGTACCTGAATATTGAAGTGGAACAGTTTAATACATGTAATAAGCTTGCTGGTTAAATTACAAAATTAATCCCTCAGACACTATTGAAAATTCTAGAGCAGACAACAATCTGATTATTTTTCTTATTTTTTCAGACAAAAAAGCTTGACATTTCAAGTGAATTTTCTGTCAAGCTGATGATTCACATGTAACATCAAGACTTTTCTCTGAAGAACAAGCAAAGGAATACAGTGAAACTTAGATGGCTCGAATACTGATGGCTCGTTTACAATGGATAATTCGAACTCATTCTCGAGTCCATTGGAAAAATCCATAACTGCAGATATAAATATATTTGGGATAAGTGTCTAATTTGATCTTGAAAATGTATGTTGTGTGTACTCATTAGAATCGCCTCCTGATCTGGGTCTATGATCAACCCTTGATAGCTCAAACTATCCACGTCACGAACAAATTTCTATGGTCCAAAAGGTGTTTGAGCCAATGAAGTTCGACTGTAGTTTGAAAATGCAATCTGCCAGTTCTGATGATGTCTTGAAGGGTCAATGTACTAGCAATTCCCTTCAGCTAGCACCCACAATTACCTTTAATGGCGACACCATTTCTACCGACTGAGAGAAGAGCATCCCTCATGATATCAGGGTCTGTCATGTTCCCGCTGATCTCCACCGTCTCAAAGTCCACTGGGGCTCCAGAATATCTGAAATTAATTTAACCCATTCTGTATCAGAAACCCCAAATCGGGTAATTGGCAAACTGAGCAAGCCCAGAACAGATGCCGCATTCTGCGGCATCTGATCTGGGCTTGCTCTGTTTGCAGAAAGTTCAGGCAGTTTTCAAATAAATTTTGAAGAAAACACTACCTGACACCCCTAAATTTTGAAATGCACTTGTGTTTTGGATAAGGTGGAAGATTCCATTCAGAACAAAATGGGTTAAAGTGAATAGAACTCCTCCAAAGCTCAAGATAAGGAAGTGTAATGAGAATAATCAAGGAATAATTTTCCTTAATTCTTGGTAGAAACGTATGTTGTGGGTACTTGTTAGAATCGCCTCAAGGAGGCAATTCTAACAAGTATCCACAGCATATGTGTTTCAGGAGAAATAAGAATAAGTGCTTCCCAAGCAGGGCATTATACGCCGGTGGCAAGTTAATATTTGTTGGACTGCAACCTTGAAACAATATCAAATGCTCCATTTCATAGTCTTACAACATAGCAAGTTTCAGCATGATCAGATCTGAATTGTAGGAGTTAGCCAGAAACAAAATGTTTGCAGAAATTTTCAAAGGGGTTTCTTATATAGATATTTGGTGGACCATAACCTCTAAACAAATGCGCTGCTCCACATGGTGGTCAAACTATATATCAAGTTTCAGCTTGATCAAATGTTTACTGTAGGTGGACTTAGCCAGAGACAAAATGTTCACAAAATTTTCAAAGGGGATAATTCTGTAAATATTTGGTGGACTGTAACCTCAAATAAATATGTGCTGCTCTACATCATGGCCTAACAATATATCACGTTTCAGCTTAGTTAGCCGAAACAGAATGTTTCCAGAAATTTTCAAAGGGGCATAACTTTGTTTTTATTTGGTGGACTAAAACCTCAAAACTAGATCACTGACCATCTAAGAAAGGGCCCCACACAAAGCTGTCAAAGAGGTGTGGTACAAGTTTTTGTCAGATCTTAGGTCTTGTGATGATTAGTATGTGTGTAAAGTTTCATGAGAGAAAAGCAAATACTTTTGAAGTTATGACCGAGGTTTGGCGTTTTGGTTAAGGCAGAATGTAGGTCTTGATGGTAAGTATGTGTGTGAAGTTTCATGAGAGTAGGGCAAATACTTTGGTAGTTATAACCAAGATTAAGTTTTTTGGTTAAGGTGTGACAAACACACAGACAAAAGCGCAATATAGCTATGGCCCTTTGTTAGAATGTATGTTAGTATGTGTGTGAAGTTCCATGAGAGCAGGGCAAATATTTCTGATGTTATGACCGAGGTTAAGTTGTTTGGTTAAAGTGTGACAAACACACAAAAGCCAGTGAGGGGCCCTAACAAAATGCGCTGCTCCATATCATGGTCTAACTAAATATCAAGTTTCAATTTGATCAAATTTTAATTGTGTAGGAAGGGTTAGCTGGAAACAGAATTCTTACAAAAATATTCAAAGGTGCGTTACTGTGTAAATATTTGGTGGACCGTAACCTTGAAACAATATGGGCTACACCACCTAATAGTCTACCTATTTACCAAGTTTCAGCTTCAGCTTATAAAAACTGTAGGCGTTATCCAAATACGAAATAGTTCACAAAATTTTCGAAGGGGTATAACTCTGTAAATATTTGGTGGACAGTAACTTCGAAATAATATGCACTAAACCACCTCATAGTCTTACTATCTACCAAGTTTCAGCTTCATCAGATGAAAACTGTAGGAGTTATTCGGTAAAGAAATAGTTCACAAAATGTTCAAAGGGGTATAACTCAGTAAATATTTGGTGGACTGTAACTTCGAAACAATATGCACCACACCACCTTATAGTCTTACTATCTACCAAATTTCAGCTTCATCAGATGAAAACTATAGGAGTTATTCGGAAAAGAAATAGTTCACAAAATTTTCAAAGGGGCATTACTCTGTAAATACTTGGTGGATCCTAAAATCGAAACAAAGTTGTTTCATGTTCCAGCAAGCAAACAGAATGACAAACAGTGTAGACCCTGATCAGACTGCTCCTTCAGGAGCCATCTAATCTTGGTCTGCACTGTTTTCATAGGCCTATCTGTCCAAAAATAAAGGATCATTACGGTAATTATCAACTGAGGTTAAACTCAATACAAGAACTTCTTTGACCTATAAATTTGTTCATTACTGGGTGTACCTGAATATTTCTTGTACATATTTGAGAAGCTCTGGTCCTACACCATCTCCGGTAAGGGCTGTAACTGTGTTTCTACCTCCATACCTGGCAAACTTCTGAAAATGAAAATGTACTGATGAATGAGTACACTTTCAAATATAAGGATGAAGATATCAGCATAGCTCACTAAAAAGGCCAATGGAAGATTTCTTTGTTTGTAATGAAGTTTAACAGCCCAGTCAACACAATTTAGGTCATTTTGATCTGGTCAGTTTACCTATCCACACTTTCCTGGGCAGCCTTATATGTAAGTGGTTAACCAGTACAGTGTGCATTCTTTCGCCAGAAACTGACAACTGCCCTTCTTGAATCAGCAGAAGGGGGAGAATAACTATAGAAAAGATTTCATGATCAATCTCCACGAGAGAATGTTGCCGACCAAGGCAGGTATCGAACCCACGTCCTCCTGATCACCAGTCAGATGCGCATCCGACTGAGCTACCTGGGCCAACTACAACATTATGTAGAATTAGACTAGAACCAACTATGTCATTCACCCAAACAAACATCTTCAGAGCTTCAGAAAAGGAAGATTATTTTTCTTTTTTTGTTGAAAATATGTGTTGTGGGTTCCTGTTACAACCAGAGCTCCCACTGCATTTTGAAGATGGGGGTAGATTTGGTCTTTTAATTCATTTTTGTATGCTCAGTGTATAGTAATATATATGGGACCGCCTCAATTTTGGGGGTTCGGGTCCTATTTTGGGGGTAAAAATCTCTCTGCAAAGGGTAAATGCGAATGCTGACAACTTTCTGGCCGAGGATTCAAAAGACTGACACGAGCATCCACAATATACATGACTGTATGTTTTAATGCAGAAATAAGAAAAAATATTCCCAAATTACCCTTGTTACTTCTCCAACCCTGTGCAGGTTATTATATGGAACAGAAAGTTTCGAATCTATAAGAATTATATGCAAGTATGTCAAGTATGTAAAGATGATTAAGGTATCTTGGGTTTCTATTTGAGTTTCGTTACCCTTCAATGGGTATTCTTACAGTTTAACCCTTATCTTGCTGAATATTCATTTAAGCCACATCCATTTCTGTCTGTCAAAAAATCAAATTACTTGATGTAATTTATTGCTACAAATTCATAAACTGAATGCCAAACAGTGTAGATCCTGATCAGATGGCTTCTTCAGAAGCCATCTGATCTGGATCTACACTGTTTGCAAAGATAGGGGTTGTTGTGAACAGCAAGATAAGGGTTAATTGGGTATTTACACAAATACCCTGCTTATCTGTTCCTGGTACCCATGTTGGTTCCTGGTACCCATGTTGTGACACTAACACAGCTTCTTTATTTATTCATTTATTTTCTTTTATTTGTTAACAGTCCTTTCAAGGACATTGTACATGTGCTGATCCTCATAAACCAGGGGTCGTGGGTTCAATTCTTGGCTTCTCCAGACTTTCGGATGAGTCTTTAAACCGGTTCCATCTCCGTATGACCTTAGCTGTTGGTGGGATGTAAAACTCACACACACAAACCAGAGTTCAAGATGGAAAACTACATGACCAGCCATGAACAGAATATGGCTCTCACTTATACAATATACATATTCTTGGATAAATTTAGCTCTTACAATCACAGTGCAAAGAAGTCGGATGATCACAGAACAGTCTTGCCATTGTCACAGTCCTGAGAAGCCTGAAGATCACAGAACAGTCTGGCCTGAGCCTTTTCTGCTCATAGACATGTACATAAGACCTCGAGGTAGCTTCATGCAAGAAAACTGTTTCTAGCCTTTCTATTATCTTATTCACCTTATTTGCATTACCTGCTGGTTCCTAGCCTGAATGTTATCAGTGTAGGAAAAACAGGTAACCAGACCCCCCTAACCTTGAAAGGTCAGGGGGGTCTGGTTACCTGTTTTTCCAATATTGACAATGTGCAAGCTGGGAGCCAGCAAATAATGCAAATATGGTGAATTCATCATGTGAACAAGTCCTTGAAATGAACACCCGACTAAATCTCAATTTACCGGTATATATGGAGAAAACTGGGGTTTATAGGGGTAGACATTATTTTTCTTGATTTCTGCTCCAAGAAAAAGACGATGGGAACATGTTAAAACCACCTCAGTGAGGTGGTTCTAACGAGCACCCACAACCTATGATTGCAGTACCCGGTATAAATAAGAAAAATATCACTGATTTTCATCAGAAAAGTAACCATTTAGGAGACGTGAAAAAATGCACTGTGTCACACTGGTGTTTTATCGCTATCAGTTCAGATAAAGTTCAGTTCTTACCACAGCACTGCCAGGAGCTATAGCTGGGTGGTAGTTCTCACTTGATATGGTCTGAAATACATTGAAATAATATAATGCAAACAGTGCAGGCCTTGATCAGACTCTGTGTTCTGCGGCATCTGATCTAGGCCTGCACTGTTTGCCAATTACCCCATTAGGGGTTTCTGGTTCAAAATGGGTTAAACTTATGTGACATTAGAATTAATAGCAAATAACTAATATTGCAGCTGGTTTTGAAGAAAATCAGTTTTGACTTAGGATTTTATTCAAAGAAATCAAAATTTTTCACAAAATGCTTAATATTTACCTCAAAATAATCTCTAACCAGTGACAAGCATATGACTGAATATAAATGGTATCAGCAATTTAGAATAGTTACAATCTAAATAAACTAATCATCATGTAAAATGAATTATCCTGTACGAGCGTGAAACCTCAGTGGTTAGTGCACTTGCCACTGATGCTAGAGGCCCCCCAGTTCAATCCCCGGCTGCGATGGAAATTTCAGTGTCCGAGCACACTCCATTAGCATTTTTTGCAGGGATGAATGTCAAAAAGTACACCATCCTTCGGAATGGGACGTTAACTAGAGGCTCCCTGCACAGGGAGAGTCATCCCTTGTGATGGTTAAAGACCCCTATCGTAATGGCATGATTACAGGTAGGCTTTCAGCCTGCAAACCTGGTGTGCTCGTCAGAATCAGAATTAGAATTGCTACTGGTGACATGTCAAATGACATTCATACACCAGGACCTGTAGAATGGGAAGTCACAGTCCCTAGCTCTCACCAAAGAGGTAAACTTAGTACACAATTCTCAGCATCTTCAGCTGTCGAAATGATCAAATCGGGAAGTGCGAAAAGAGTGTTAGTATCTATAGTTAAAAGATAAAAACAAAAATTGGTCTTTTAAGGAGAAGCATGAGCCACCAGGCTAACAGTACTGCTTAACAGCGCCACAGTGGGTGGCGTTACAACATACATTGTAGGCAGGTAGAGCAGTCCAGTGAATAATAGTCTTTGGAAAGAAGGTGTACTTGTAGTAGTCCTCGCGGGCGTAAATCTGTCTGTATGCAAAGGATGGTTGTTGGCTGATGGTCTAGTGTTGAGGATGAGGTACTCAGATGCAGTTATTGCAACAAGATCATAAGTGATCTTATACATCATAGCGAGGCGGTTGTCAATGTGGCGTTGTTCAAGGCGGCGCCAATTTAGGTCCTTCAGCTTAGCTGTATTACTTAAAGTGTAACTATAGTCACATGTTGCCCAACTGACAGCCCTTCTTTGAACTGCTTACACTTTGTATCAGTGGCAGTGTGGGGATACCAAACAGTGGATGGATAATCTAGCTGCGGCCTGTCTTATATGCAACTGATTTCGGGTCCTTATTATGGACCTGAATGTTTCTTTTCAAGAATCCAAGGGTCTGATTTGCTTTTTTCATTATACTGTCAATGTGGGAGCTCCAGTTGAGTATAGATCATCAGAGATGGTGAGCCCAAGGTACTTAGCTGCAGAAACACTTTCCAGTTGGGTACCATGCAAGAGGTACACAGTTGGAATGGGGTTCTTATGCCGGGTACAATGAAGGACCTGGCATTTAGAAGGATTAAAGTTCATGTAACATCTTTTCCTTCTGTTCCAGTGTATGTACATGTAAGTCTTGTTGTAGCAGAAGGCTATTTGTTTGTGAGCTTATGGCAAGCTAAGAGTTCAAGTATTTTTCCTCTTATACAGGCCTCATACTGAACACGCTTTTCCATGCCTGAAAGGCCCGGTTTAGCAGCTTCAATCCTTATCCTGTTGAACAAGACACAACTATTACCTTTGCAAACAGTGCAGATCCTGATCAGATGGCTGCTGAAGAAGCCATCTGAACAGGATCTACACTGTTTGTTTTGGAGTTTGTGAAAATATCAAGTAATTTGGTTGACTTATAATCAGAAATGGGTGTGGGTTAATAAATGTATTCAGCAGGATAAGGGTTAAATAGTTTTTTAAATAGACTATAGGTACAAAAATCAAAAACTAAAAGCCTGAAATCAAGAAAAAAATCAAACTCTAAAAGCCTGAAATCTTGCAAATGCCTGAAAAGTATGAGGTCTGCTTATACCATTGATGTTCATACTGCAAAGTTACAAACCTTTTACAAAATTTGGCTTTCTTGTGTCAGTGGTGGGATATTAACTCCTTAATCCCTTGACAGGGGTCCAAATTTGTTTCACTTGTCCAGCTCTGTATAATAATATGAGCCCCGCCAAGCGATTTTGTGTCTTCGAGCATTCCATCATGACAAATTTTAACTGCGCATGCCCAGACATTCAGAGGGGCCAGGGATATGGCTTTCTGTCTGAAGGTTCCTCTTCATTCACTGCTTGTATGAGCGAGCAGCGCAGGTTCTGGCGAGACTGCGCGGATGCGCAGGCTCGCCTGAACCTTCGCTGCTCGCATAGGCAATAAGTACCAATAAGGCCCATACTCTAAAGAAAGAGTCTGAAAAGTTGTATACCTCACATTTCGGGCAAATCCATGAGCAGTTTGAGTTCATCAAAGTGCCATACTCAGCATCTGAGATCAGAGAACATTCAGTGTGCATCCACATTTCACACTGATCACATTGAACCGCCTTGTGGCTGTTAAGGACAACACCACTACACAGGCCACAGTCAGCTTTGCAATACCAAGTTCCAATTCCAGATTCAAGCTCTAATGATTGTTGGTTATCGAGTTCACAACATGTCGAGTGAAAACGTTTTTCGCAGTCTTGGCATTCGCCACATTTCTCTGAAGATTTACAGTATTTTTTGTAAAAACACAACGAAGCCTTGTAATGTATAGCTGTGAGTAATGGTCAAATGTGACCGATCGCAGTATAAGTAGATAGATAGATTGTGCCTTATGATACATGTAATGAAAGACATTTGAGTGAACAGAGTTAGGAGGACATGCCCCAAACACCCCCTTCATTTGCAGAAGGCTGTAGAATACCTTGAAGTTCGTTGACAGGCTCAGCTGTAAGGACCGTAAGTGCTTTTTAAGCTCACCCCTTATATGGTATAGGTTTGGTACATGTGGTGAATCTAAAGATGTGATGCTTATTTTCTTAAATCTTGAAATTCTCGTAGGCATTAATTTTAATCAATTGTTTCAAAAACACCTGCAGAAAATTATAATTGCAACAAAAAATTATGACAGAATTGCTCAACCTAAGGTGAACAAATTGATGGGTTTCTAAAATTCCAGGCTTATTCGGTGCTGTGTGAATATCCTCTTTGGCACATTGGGGTGTTGACATGTTGTTCACTGAATCCTGGACGTTTCGGTTCGGTCCTGAGTCGTTTCGGCCTGGGTCTTTTCAGCCTAAATTTGGACTTGGGTCATTTCGACCTATTTCGGTGGGTTGTTTCGGTCCTGGGTCATTTCTGCCAGATTTTATAAGATAGATTTTTTTTTCAGCAGAGAACCCGTTGAATATTAATTATTTTAAATATTTGGAATATTTTTACATGGCCTTTCATGTTAGCCATGCTTATGATAGCCCAATGAAAGAGTTTTTAAAGTTCTTTTTATAGCCATATTTTCAGTTAGCACCAACGAGGTGGTGTGACTAGGATTAAACAACTTGACTACAATTATATACATGTACAAAATTGTATATCAGATAACAATCACACAGCAGGCACACGGTACTAAGGCAATGTCAAATCAACGTCATTACAAGGTCATGACGTTGAATCGACATTGATGTGATGTTGCATAAACCTCACGAAATTGCACCGACATTGATGTGAATTCTTTGTCACATGCAATGCACAATAAAAAAAGAAGATTTTATTTGAAGATCCTTTGACAATCGTTTTGAGATATTACAAGGATAAGTGATGGGATGGTGTCTTTGAGCACCTGATATACACGTACATTTATCCCTGATATTTAAAAGACTTCCATGAAATGAAAGCATAACAATCATAACATATTTGGATATTTTGTACGTTAACAGAATTTGCTGACGAAGCCACGGGCTTAAAAATTATCTCGCCACCATTATTAAAGACGTTCACATTTAACGCGTGTTTTCACGCCTAATTAAAGTCATATACTGGCACCCAGTTAATCACCGAAAAAAGAAGGGGATTAGATAACTCCAGCAAAATTGATTAACGGGTGATTAATTAACGGATCATTTACTTGTAATAATTTAATATACTACTTAAAAAAGCCAACAACTTATGGTGTGAAGTAAATAAATAAATAAATAACACACTGGATGGCATTGTGACTATAGAAGGTTCATATCTATGAAGCCTGATTAGACTGTAAACATGTGCAGGATGATCTGAGACATTCCTGATCGAAAAACAACATGCAAATACGCATCCATTTAAATATGGCAAAGTTATCCCTTTCATCTCTTTGTATGTCGCTGTGGCTGTAGAAAGTTTGTGCAAGTCTCAAGGATTTTGAAGGTTCGTGTAATCCTCAAAGATTATGATCAGACTGCACGCAAGCATATAATGGTCTACTTCTTCACGTGCCACATACAGACATGCAGAATTTAAGATCGTGATGTTCACCATTCTATAAGATTTTTTCTTGACAGCCATGCGGATGCGATCAGATCTGCAAATACTGATCATATGATATGGCACTGATGTGCAGGCTGATTAGTATTTGATAGTATCACAAGCTGCGTTTGAGAACAGCATGTGACAGTCAGCTGTTGATCAATTCACAGCATGTTTGCTTATCAAACAATGATTTGTGCAACGTGTTGAATATGTGCTGACTGATAAGTTTTTGTAATTTGCAAAAAACGGCAAATCTGTTCCAACAATTTTATACGATCAGCCTGCAACTGTCGTTTGAAAAAAGAGACTTCCCTGTTCAAAGGAGACCTCTGGCTTCTGCACTATTAATTTGGTTTCGGTTTTACGGCCCTTTCATTATTATTTCTCTCATATCTTGCTTATGTACTGTTTACTAATTTGGTTTTATGGCCCTTTCAAGATTATTTAACTCATATCGGGCTGATCCTTAAACAGAGATGAGTGAAAACCGGAGTACCCGGAGAAAAACCACCTGACCTTCTGTTGCAGAACTTGGCGTCTCATATGTGACCTGAGCGAGGCTGGAACCACAGCGGTGAGGGCCCTAATGTAAATGATCAAGAGACAGCGCTCTTAATCACTAGGCCACGGAGGCCCGTTTTTATTTATTAATGGAACAAGTGAAGATAGCAATAGCTCAGGCTGACCTCTGATATGCAAAATAGTACAATGCAATGCTTTGAAATAATGAGAGAAAAAAATGCGCCGAAACCACATACCGATTTGACCGAAACGATTCAGGCCGAAACGACCCGGCAGAAACGACCCAGGACCGAAAGGACTGAATTTAGGAAACGACTCCGGACCGAAAAGTCCCGCGAACTGTTCATTAAGCCATCAAGTACAGGAATGAATATTAATTCTTACTTCCAACCGCCGCCTAGAAAACAGAATATTTGGCCTAATGCTCGAGGTAATGAGCAACTTTCTGAGCAGAACTGAACGCTGTATGGAGGCTGCCATTTTTATGACCTTCGCCTCTAAAGGGATACGACTGAGGTGTTCCGAGTGATCTGTCAAAACTGTCAAAGAAGGTGGAAAATCAGAATCAGAATAACAGGTGAATTTAATGGGAACAGGTGAATTTAAAAAACTTTAAAATACTGTTTGTCATCATGTAACCTAAGTAAGTGTGTGTTATATGGTAGGTACTTGCCCAACTTATAAGGTGAAGGATTGTCTAAGTCTGATTCTGATAAAACGCTGATTGCATCTCAGCGTTGAAAAATGCAGAGATCTGTAGACAACTGAAGTGCCAAGTATCCTGCAACTTTGCTTGGTGCAGAGTAACAATAAGACACTAGTTGAAAGTTTGCTATATAAGGGGTCTTGGAGCATGGGTATCTGCACAGTCTGAGCAAATACAATGACTCGATCTTCACTGCACACTGTATCAATGTCCCTGGACCCGGAGTTTCATGCTGTCAGGGGTTTCATGCCCGAGTGGCATTACGATTGCATATGCGTGAGACATGGTGCATTTTTTTTTTCTAAAAAAAAAAAACGGACATTATTCTGATGAAAATTTGAGATATTTTTCTCTTTTTTCTCTCAACATAGGTTGTGGGTGCTCGTTAGAACCGCCTCAATGAGGCGGTTCTAACAAGTACCCATAACCTATGTCTTGGAGCAGAAATATTAAGAAAATAATGTATAACACCATAATCCCAAGTTTTCTCTATATAAAGTGGGGTTTAGAGGAGTGGTCATTTCACAGACTTGTTTACATGATGGTACATACTGAGTTGTAGTGTGTCTCCTGGTGTATGAATGTCATTTGACGTGTCACCAGTAACAATTCTGATTCATCAGCCTGCATGGGTAGTGGACATATTTTTGCTTGATGCGGTTCATTTAAAATGTCACCAGTAGAAAGTAGAGGAAAGAAGAAATCAAAGCACTTAACCCATTGTATGCTAGTGGACTCTTCCATTGCTAAATGTTGGACAAGTACATCTGACATATAAGGGGTGTAAGGCCTATTCTATTTTTGATGGAAAATTCTGTTAGCAAATAGAGCAGGCCCTGATCAGATGCCCCATTCTGCAGCGTCTGATCTGGGCCTGCACTGTTTGCCAAGGTACCTCTTTAGAGGTTTACTGCATTATACATGCCTCCTAGCAAAACCTATAATTTTGTGCCAACCTATAAAACCTTTATTTTGTTCATAAAACCTATAAAAAGCCTGTATTTTCATTTCACTTTTTGAACCTTCTTGCGACTCAACCCTTACTTTTCTTCAAAATGCACTACTATTTTTTACTTTTTAGTCCCATAAAAAGTGTTGAAAACTGTCAAGATATTGTAATTTTTTTTCTCACTCGCTCGGACTTTGTAAAATTCAGATCAACTTTATATCTGAGTAATTGTGGCACAAAAATTCATCAAATATTTTTACTTCAGTTTTAAATTTTTATGTAAGTTTGAAAGACTCTTTTTTTTTAACCTGTATTTTTATTGAAAAGCCTGTAAATAACCTATATTTTGAGTAAGAAGAACCTATATAAAAACCTATATTTTCAAAGTGGGCCACGAGGAGGCCTGTGCATACAATAGGTTAAAGGGCCTACTGTGCTTGCAGCAGGTGTGGGATGGGTGTTTTCTTTTTCTTTTTTTTTCTGGTTCTTTTTTTATTCTATCCTACCTTTCTAATTGGAGATAGCTTAATTGAGATGGCTGGTTGAATTAGGACACATCAATTGATTAAATCTCACCAAGTACTGGTATAATTGCCTAGAGGGTCTAAGCCTGTCCAGGAACTATGTAGGTAACCAACTGGGCTGACATGCACGACCATATCTATTTATTGCACTGTAAAACCACAATACACTTCTGTTGTAATATATAAATATATGTAGAGTAGAAGTCATGTTTACTTTTAATTGCAGTTTGATGCCTGTTATAACTTCTAGAAAGTTAAAGATGACATAATGAACCAGAACTATGTCCTGGCAGCAATCAAGCGGAAGGATACACAAAAAGTTCTGCAGCTGATCCACTTGCCAGGATATGACATCAATTATGCTACGCAGAGGAAAATCACGCCACTCATACTCGCTTCCAAACTTGGTAGGTACATGCAAATGTTCATTTATCTGCTGTTCTTGGTAGGTACATGCAAATGTTCATTTATCTGCTGTTGTTAGAGAAAAACATATCTTCAAACAAACCTTCAGCATGATACACATTATCATAGGTTATTGTTTAAAATTTGAGGATTTACATGTGGGCCCCGTCAAGCCATTTTGGTACTTATCGCCTATGCGAGCAGCGAAGGTTCAGGCGAGCCTGCGCATCCGCGCAGTCTCACCGGAACCTTCGCTGCTCGCTCATACAAGCAGCGAATCAAGAGGAACCTTCGGATAGAAAGCCATATCCCTGGCCCCTCTGAATGGCTGGGCATGCGCAGTTAAACTTTGTCATGACGGAATGCTCGAAGACACAAATTCACTTGGCGGGGCTCATGTATCAATTAAATCTTATTAACCCTTTCAATCCTTTAGACTGGAACAGTTGCCTATGCAAACAGTGTAGATCCAGATGAGATGATGAGCCGTCTCATCGGGATCAACACTGTTCTCGATCCGTTTAATGATTTTGACTAAACTCCCTATTTACACGAATGGACATGTTCAAATTACCGTATTCACCCCTTTAAGCACCCAGGGCGCCTAGAAAATTGCCAGGACTGGGAGCTAATTAGAACAGTGTGAACACAGTTTTAAAAAAAGTCAATTTTGCTGCTACATGCCGTCACTCAGAAAGTTAAAGCACTGAACTGGGTTGTAAGGGTAAGTACATATACCTGTAGTGCGCTATCAGCAGCTACAGATGATACTGAAAATCAATACTTGTAATCATTATAATCATAATTTCTTCTCCCCAATAAATCGATCAGACTTAACTTTGAGGTAAGTACATGGGCACTTATATCAGTTTGAGTTCAGAATAAGGGGATGGGCGTTTATAGGGGCATGGATCATGCTAAAAGGGATGAATACGGTAAAGGATAGGAGAGCCTACCTCAGAAACTCCTTTAAACGCAGCCTGATTGGGGTCCATACTGCTTGCCTGTATGCAAAAAAATTGTTTGCATAGTTTGTATGAAGATGCAGCAGATGGCATAAACAGACAACATTTTCAGATGCAGTTTTTCTTTGTGTCGCGATCTTAATGTTTAAGATGCCGAGAAAACATACATGTAATCTGAAAATGTCGTCTGCTTATGTCATCTGCTTTTTTTAAAATATCTTTGCATACAGGCAAACAGTGTGGACCCAGATCAGACTGCTTCTACAGGAGCAGTCTCATCTGGGTCCACTCTGTTTGGAAAAAATGAGTTCTAAAGTAATCTGCCGACGTCAAAGCAGACGACAGTTGTCGTGATTGGCATCTTCATGGTTAAGGATTAACCCTTATCTTGCTGTTCACGACAACCCCTATCTTTGCAAACAGTGTAGATCCAGATCAGATGGCTTCTGAGAAGCCATCTGATCAGGATCTTCACTGTTTGGCATTCAGTTTATGAATTTGTAGCAATAAATTGCATCAAGTAATTTGATTGGTTGATAGACAGAAATGGGTGTGGCTTAAATGAATATTCGGCAAGATAAGGGTTAAGTCTTTTCTGAGTGCACATGCTTGAAGAAACGTGCCTGTTTGCTTGTTGTAGATCAAATCATTTTTGGGTTGATTGTTAATCAATCAACCGCAAGTTACTAACTATAAGACCTTCCTGCTTGCTAGTGTCCACTTGACTTACGCTGACCATGTACATAATCAAAGTAATGGTTATTTATATATGTATCCCTGCTATTCTTGTCCCTGTGACATAATTATGTGGTGCGTCAAGAGGGCAATATGTAAACATTGATTGGGGCCATGTGCTGCGACACTGGCAAAGAGTGTAGATGTTGCAGAATGGGGAATCTGTTCAGGGTCTACACTGTTTGCTAAAACTGCAGGAATTTAATGGTTGAAGGAAACAGTCCCCAATCAGGACTATTTTCCCAGCCTACACATACAGGCAGTTGACCTACCAGTGTGTGAGTGGTTTGATCCGGCGAAAGTGTTGTGTATCATTCTAATGCACTTGCTTATGTAACGCGACATCTGTTTGGAAAACGTCAAATATTTGCGACAGTATTTTCTGCGATATATTGCTGGAAACCTGACGTCATCACGTACATTGCTTTCCATTTGCTGGCATTTGGTTTTATGCAGTCCATAGCACTTGCCGTTTTGTGCAAAATAGTACCGTTTTTAATAAAACAACCAAATAAATGCATTAGAATGGGGATAACTGTATTGCAAACTTGTCATTTGGGGAGGAAAATTGTTGGTTTTATGGTTGGAAATCCCGACAATTTTGAATACAGTTATCCCCTATTTATGTCACTTGGGCATCCAACTGATCTCAGTTTACAGTGGGGCAAGGCCTGCTGTCCTTGCAGCAGGTGAGTGTTAAGTTGGAATGTTTTTATTTTTCTTTTGTTTCTTCACTTAATTTCTTTTTCTCTCTCTACTGTATTCCTCTTTCATCTCCTTTCATATCACTTCTATCACTTTTCTCCCGTTCTCTCTGGGAGATGACACAAAATGTCCCACAAGGGTTGACATGTCATTGAACCCCTACACAATCAGTCATTGATCCACCGGAACTATAAGGCTGACACGATTAATCGTATAATCGATCAATAAATTCCACAAAAATGATTATCATTTCTGATTTGCTTTTAATCAATTACTTGATAGGTACAATTTACTACCCAAAGTTATGCCTAAAATAGCTGGATGAGTGGCAAACAGTGCAGACCCTGATAAGACGCCGCATTATGTGGCATCTCATCTGGGTCTACACTGTTTGCTCAGGCCTGTCTGTTCAAATATACATATGGTAAAGTGCAACATATGGTAAGAGTCATGCTCAGACAGAGAGCCAGACAGGTAAAATAATGACAAAAACCTTAGCGATTACTAATCGATTATCGATCGCAATGGCAGGACTGATAATCGATTATCTTTTTCGCTCCGATTAGCCAGCCCTACAGAACTGTCAGTGCTTTGATCTGTTTTCAGGTTTATATAGTGTAGCAGAGAAACTGATTTCACTTGGTGTTGACATCAAAGCCAAAGATATTGAAGGTCGGACAGCATTACATCATGCTAGCTACCATGGTAAAACTGATGTGGTCAAGCTATTAATAGACGCTGGATGTAATATACATGCAGTTAGTAAAATTTGTCTTTTTGTCGTAAAGCTGTATGTCAGACAAAGACAGTGTATTTAGGTTTTCATTCTGTTCCTATATGAGGCCCATAGTGAGAAATCCTGTTTCATTAATTACCATAACACACCCATGTGCCACAGTGCATTTTTTTACTTCTCCAAAATGGTTACATTTCTGATAAAAATCTGTGATATTTTTCTTATTTCTATTCCAAACATAGGTTGTGGGTGCTCGTTAGAACTGCCTAAATCAATCAATCTGTATATGTATTGGAGCAGAAATAAGAAAAATAATGTATACCCCCTGTAAACCCCAGTTTTTTCTACATAGAGTGGGGTTTAGAGGGCTACTCATTACACAGACTTAACATGATGTATGCCCAACAAAGGTGCAGATAAGCATACACACAGTCAGATGAGCACCTTGGATAGCACTCACAGCTTGGATAGAACAATACCTCTTATTTATAAATCTGAAATTTTAAAACTCCAGTTAATCTTTAAAGCTGAGAAGACTGGTTTGTGTCTTAACTGGCTGCAGATTTTCTCACAATGGAGCCCATTTAGTTTTGAGGCTGCAAGAGGTCTTAGAATGTCAATCTTAGCTAGTAAGATGTCTCTGCTGTCAAGACTTGTACAGAGTACACTTTAGACCCAAAATAATCTCAATATAATGTCAAGAAAAGGTATTTCAGACATGTTAAGTTTTGAAAATAAAAATGAGGGAGACAGCGCGTTCGAGGAGGATTGGCGAGTTCCGAAGGCACAAAGTTTTGGTGGCAAGCTCTCAGGATAGGCTAGAAAATGGTGCACTCTGAGAGCTTTTTGAACATTTTTTTTTGTTTATTCTTTACACACCTGTTCATGTATAAATATTTTTAAAATCATTTCCTTGGGAAGATGCCTACAAACTAACACCTAGCCATACCAGTGCCACCCCCAGCACAAGAGCATATCTTATCATTTATGCCCAGCTGGTCACAACAAAAGTAGCCCAATTGATTCTATATTCCAAGGGCCATCCAATAACCAAAGTTTCAGCAGTGTAGCTCCAATAGTTTAGAAGATATGGCAAAATAATACTTTTTGACCTTTTACCTTGGGGTCATGTTGAAGTCGAGGTCACAACAAAAGTAGCCTAATATATTCTATATTCCAAGAGCCATCCAATAAGCAAACAATCAGAAGTGTAACTCCAATAGTTTAGGAGATATGGCAGAGTCATGCTAAAACAGTCCAATTCATTCTATATTCCAAGGCTATAAATAACCAAAAAAGTTGCAAAGAACATTCTAACTGATAAACAAAGTTTCAGAAGTGTAACTCCTATAGTTTAGAAGATATGGCAAAGTCATACTTTTTTACCTTTGACCTAGGGGTTATGTTGAGGTCCACCAATAGTATTCCAATTTTTCTATATTCCAAGGGCCATCTAAAAACCAAAGTTTCAGAGGTGTAACTCCGATAGTTTAGAAGATATGGCAGGTCATACTTTTTACCTTTGACCTTGGGGTCAGGTTGAGGTCAAGGTCACAACAAAAGTAGCCCAATTGATTCTATATTCCAAGGGCCATCCAATAACCAAAGTTTCAGCAGTGTAGCTCCAAAAGTTTAGAAGATATGACAAAATAAAACTTTTTGACCTTTGACCTTCGGGTCATGTTGAGGTCGAGGTCACAACAAAAGTAGCCCAATATATTCTATATTCCAAGGGCCATCCAATAAGCTAAGTTTCAGAAGTGAAACTCCAATAGTTTAGGAGATATAGCAAAGTCATACTTTTTGACCTTTGACCTTGGGGTCATGTTGAGGTCAAGGTCATGCCAAAATTAGCCCCATTCATTCTATATTCCAAGGGCCATCCAATAACCAAAGTTTTAGAAGTGTAACTCCAATAGTTAAGCAGATACGGCAAAATCATACTTTTTGACCTTTGACCTTGGAATCATGTTGAGGTCAAGGTCACCCCAAAAGTAGCCCAATTTATTCTATATTCCAAGGGCCATCCAATAACCAAAGTTTCAGGAGTGGTAACTGAAATAGTTTAGGAGATATGGCAAAATCGTACTTTTTGAACTTTTGAGCTTGGGGTCATGTTGAGGTCAAGGTCATGCAAAAAGTAGCCTAGTGCCATCTACATCCCATGTACTATCCACAGGCAATGTTTGAAAACTGTATCTTAACCGGTTTCAGATGAGATCCATTCCATAGAAACGTGACGGACGTACGTACACACATACATACAGACCCACGGACTGACAGACACTCGACTCTGACAAGAAAACAATATACCCGATTATTCTTCTTAAAAGCGGGTATTATAATCCAAGGTTTCGATCAAGTTTCAAGCACAACAACTTAATTACCCTCCGACTTTTAAGTGCGGAAATACGGTAGTTAATACTTTAGTTGTCACGGTCTATAACGGTACTTTTTCAAGTTCAAATTAATTGCAGACATGTCATAACAGCTTGTCCAATTAGCAATTAAAGATTCTGATAGTTATATAAACTTGACACGCAGCTGCAAAAGATCAAAATTGTCAGGTTAGCGAGATAAGAGAATAAAGAATGCAGATTAGTTTATAATTTAATCATCCAGCCACAAGACGAGGACCCCTCCATCCAAAACTTTCACACCCGCTCAACAAGCAAGTTCAAGGTGAAAACCACCAAAATCGCCATGAAATCCACCGTCCACAAACAGCAGCTACGGTTTTTCTGCACGCGATGGGAAAATGATGTCATACCACCCCAGCAACCCCGCACGTGTTTAATGTTTATTTCTTTTATTTTATTTTAATGGGACGTATTTCTTTCATAAAAAATGTTTGCAATCGGTAAAAAGAATATTTTCTCGACAGCTAAACAGTTGTGGATAGAACTGGATAGGGGACAGTGCCTTGCACAATAACCGACTTATCCCGGGAAGCTCCGTGTCAATCACCAACAACAGCATACAGATGTGTTTACACATATTAAAACGTTCGACTTTTCCCGCCAAGCGTCTGCTATTTTGGCGCCAAAACATAACCATGCACGAGACAGTATTATAGTCTGTTTTTATTATGCATGATACATCTACCGTTAGATGTAGCAAAACATCTTAGAAGCGATTACATCATCTTCACACTGATTGGGGATTAAATTTCATGATTTGGGGATAAATGCAAATTAGAGCCATAACTTAATCTTATTTTCACACCTTGTCACGAGGAAGATTGTAGGCTTATTGAGAGCAGGAGGCTTGTGTTTACAGTGTAATTATAGAATAAACTGATCCGTGACAAATACGGTCGGCGTTTATAACACGATTCGGTTAACTAACATGGTCCGTTGTTTGAAGGAAATTAACGGTTAGGATTTCCTTTCATTTTTGCAATCACTTCAAGAAACGAATGTTTCATTTGTTAATGCCCATCTGCAGGTGTGGAACCGTGTTTTAATCCCCAATTATACTGGTCAGTGCATTAATTATTATCAGTTTTACTCACAGATTAACTCGGATTTTTCCGCTGGTTTGCACACACGAAAATACAAACGCAGCTTTTAAAAAATTTGCCTAAAAACGTTATTTTCATTTTTCCGGGAGTTTTTTCCTGAATTTCGTGAGGCGTGAGAAAAGCTATTTTTTTCGGGAGTCTCCCGCAATTTTCGGGAGACTTAACATGTCTGGTATTTTATGACCAAAATGTTTGTCTTTCACACATTCTAACTAAATTAGAAACTCCAAATATTTAAATAAAAGAGATCAAACTTCAAGTTCTTAGATCTCCAAATAACATATGAGCAATGTTTTAATTATTTAAGGGGACATTATTCTGCAATAAGGTGCTGGATCAGAATCTTGTATACTTTATGCACATGTCCATTGCATGTCTGAACTTTGTTGCAAGTTTCAAAGTCCTGCATCAAATACCATAGGAGGAGTTGGAGAGACACGAACAGTACTCTTTAACATCCTATGCTGATATGGCCAAAATAATTGAGTGATTCTAGGAGACATAATTCACTGGGGCTGGATCAGAATCCTCTTTCCTTTATGCACATCTTCAATGCCTGTCTGAACTGTGTTGCAAGTTTCAATGTCCTGCATCAAATACTGTAGAGGAGTTGTGGAGAAACAAACAGTATTATTTAAACTCCTATGCTACACATATGGCCAAAATGTATAAGTCGTTTAAGGGGACATAATTCTGTATAAGGGGACATAATTCTGTAATAAGCGGTTGAATCAGAATCATGTTCAATGCATGACTGCAAGTTTCAATGTCCTGCATCAAATACTGTTGGAGGAGTTGGGGAGACCTGAACAGTATAATTTAATATCCTGTGCTACACATATGGCCAAAATAATTTAAGGGACATAATTCTGTAGTCAGGGGCTTGATCAAAATCCTGTTTCTTTTATGCACATGTTCAATGCATTTCTGAATTGTGTTGCAAGTTTCAATGTCCTGCATCAAATACTATAGGATGATTTGCAGAGACACAAATATTTTTAACCTCCTATGCTACGCATATGGCCAATTTAAGGGAACATTATTCTGAAATAAGAGGCTGGATCAGAATCCTGTTTTCTTTATGTACATGTTCAATGTATGTCTGAAGTGTGTTGCAAGTTTCAGTGCCCTGCATCAAATACTGTAGGACAAGAATAGTACATGTGACGAACAGACGTTCAGACGTACGCATGTACGTACGGACAAGGGCTAAACATATATGCCCCTTCCCACTTCATGGCAGGGGCATAATTAAAAACATACATTTCATTTAAATCTTGCAAAGATATGAAGAGAATCATTTTGTTGTTTCAGTCCAACAATGATGGTGATCAAGCACTACATGAAGCAGTGGCTGGTAGAAGAACAGATACTGTTGAACTACTCCTGCAGGCAGGAAGTGATGTCAACAGACCCAATCATGTGACAGGAAGTACACCACTTGACCTTGCTGTCTTCCATAAGAGCTCAGACATTGTGGCCTTACTTCTGAAAAATAGTGCCAATGCTCATCAGTAAGCTTTTTATACCCCACCACACGATATTGGTGGGGTATTATGATATACCTTCGAGTGTCTGTCCATCCATCCGTCCATCCACACCATTTCCAGTCGATAACTTGAGTAGTTTTTCATGGTTTCTTTTCAAGTGTTGCATACATGTGCATGTATATACTGGGAATGTCTGGTATGGGATTGTTTTGGGGCAAAATCTGTTAACGTTTGACAGAGTTACGGCCCTTTTTAGTTCATAATAAGGTTTTTTTGGCATTTCTGATCAATAACTTGAAAATTTTTTCCCAGATTTTCTTCAAATTTTGAATATACATTGGTATTGGGTATGAGTGGTGTGGGATTGTTGATGAGCAAAATACCTTAACATTTAACTGAGTTATGGCCGTTAAATTGTTTTTTGGGCATTATTTCCTATACTAAATGGAATATTGGATGAAACTTCACTGATATATAGACCACCATAAGAAGCAGGTTTTGGTTGTTAAAAGGCAAAATGCGTTAACATTTGGTTTAAACATATTTATTTCGGAATTAATATAAATTATACAAGCAAGTAAATACAAACAAATCATAGGATAAGAACGAAAACGAAATGCGTTAACTTTTGACAGAGTTATGGCTGTTTAAGTTTTCCATTAAATGGTTTTTTGGATTCTTATATATTCCTTTATTTTATGGAATAATTGGATGAAATTTTGTATCACCATTGGTATTGGGACTGTGTGGTTTGGGAATCTCTAATGGGCTAAATACGTTAACATTTGACAGAGTTATGGTCGTTAACAATTTCCATTAAATGGTCTTTGGACACTTATTTCTGTACTAAATGGAATATATGGATGAAACTTCACTGATATATAGGGCACTATAGGAAGCATGTATAGTAGTGTTAAATGGCAAAATACGTTAACTGTCATCATATTTGACATTTATGGCCATTAACAATTTCCATTAAATACTTTTCATACCCCACCTCACGAGTAATTTTTCACAGATTTTTTTTTTCAAATTTTGTTATGATTGGTTACAGGTGCCAGAGTAGTGAACTGGAGAAGTTGCTTACTGTTTACAACATTTAATCTAAGTTTTCCAGTCTTTTGAATGAGATTTTATGCGAAGGTACACACACACTTATGATGAGGAAAATACGTTAACATTTAACTGAGTTATGGCCTGAATGATTTCCTGGACTAGTTTGTGGCCTGTCAAATATTATTTACCGGTACTCAAAAACACAAACAGCATGTAATGAATCTGAAAACATATTGTTGAACATCAGTTATATACATGTATATTTCCCAAAAATGATTGAGGCACTTAGTTATACTACCAATGTTTATATCGTTTGCACCAAGAAATGTCTGGGTGTTGTTTTTTACTTTGGCATAAAATTTGTTCATACAAAAATCTTATTTATCTATGAATTTATTTAAATGTGGATTCTGTAAAGCAAAAAAGCTTTCAACAATGCATGCAGTGGCATGAACTCTACCAAAACCAAGACATTCTAATAAAATCAGACTGTGATGATCTGCATCAGAATTCAACCAAGCAGGTTTAGGGATTTTATGGAGATATGGCTACTAGATACAACTGGCATTTGAAATAAGAACATAATTATTACACACCACATATACCTGTTTTGTATGTATTGAGAAATAACAAATTTATCAAAAAATACATACGGGTGAATCACAATATTGTGGCTTTTTTTAATTTCAGCATGTTATATCAGCCTTACTGTCAGAGATTTGACTTTAAATTTGAATTTATTCCATAGAAACTTAGCAAGGCATGTGGCTCAGATGTTCAAAATAAATGAATGGTCTAGCTACTTTTTCATATTGTCAGCAGCCATCAAAGACCCCCCAAAATGGCATATTTTCACCGTTATGGGTTGCACTTTAAAAAATACCATTTTACAAACAAATTTTAAATAATAATGCATGGCAAACAGGTTATTTTTTCAATTTCAGTAATATAGAAAATTGTCTGAAGAAAATTTTGATATATAATTTCTTGATATGCGCTGAAAACTTTTCAAGATATCACCATAATTATAGAGGCGGTACTTCGTTATACATTTCAAGACTTTGAACACAACCCTCCGGTTATGCACACCATACCCATAGGAGAGTGGTGTTTACTTTATTGAAATTCCTTAAAAATGATCTATTAAGAATGCCATAGTGGTAGAAATCATATTGTTCTCCCCTGCTGATTATTAATAAATTTCAGGATCACTTATCAGGAAAACAACAGTCAAAAAAAAGGGTAGTGTCCGTAACCATGATACATTTTGTTACTGCCAGTAGCTTTGTTTGAATAAAAAATTCTGTTTTTAATACTTTGTGTATAATAACCTTTAATGAAACACAATTAGTATTTTTTCCAACAACTAATCATCCTCTGTGAACGATTTTGTGGTTACGGACTCTACAAAAATGCTGTAGTGTCCGTAACCTGAAAACAAACGCCTTTTTACTGATATCGATATTAAAATCTGGGAAACATTACTTTAATAATACTTTTCAAAATGATATTATATGTCTTCAGACTAATCAATTATAACTCAATTGTTCCAAATGGATGACACAACAATGTACACTTTTTGATGCAAAATTGCGCAATAATTTTAAAAAATTGCATCTCCATGAAAAAAAATAAAACTGGTGTGTCTACATGGTTGTTGACTGTCTTGTTTTGAAGTTTTATGACAGATTAAGTATTCTCTATAATAATAAAGCAGAAGAATCTAATTATCAAAGTCCCAAGGGTATCTGCAGAGGATAAGTAATCAGCTACTATGTTCAGCAGTTCTTGTAGTGTCCGTAACCATAATCTATGGGGTCACACATCAGTAACATTTGTGAATAAATGTCTGATCATTGGCAGGTATAAGTTTTAATTTCATCTAGAAATAATGCACTGGATGCTAAAATAGCCACTGGAATTATTATTATTATTGTTTATTTAATTTTTTTTTCATAATTTAATAGAAAATCATATAATTAGGGGGCCAGCAGAGCGAAACTTCATGAACGTTCTGGTTTTATTTTACAAACAAGGTAGGCTTGTGCAAAAATACTAGCAGTTCTTTAAATTAATACATTCCATAGGCGTTGGATATCTGAAGTTTTGATACATCTCTCATGAACTAAATTGGTTACGGACACTACAAGAAATTTCAATATCTAGTTTAAGCATTATACTTATATTCCAGTTTCTTTGAAACACATATTCCTGTATCAATTTTAACTCTTAATTTATTGGTTTATTGTCGCTTTTTTTTGGCGTGTTTTTTTTTTTTCACATTACAATAACACACCCGTGTGACATAGTGCATTCTTTTCTATCTTTAAAATAGTTACTTTTTTATTTACGATATTTTACTGGTTTGAACTCCAAACATAGCCTGTTGGTGCTCATTAGAACTGCCTCATTGTTTGTTTGATTTTAGGTTTAATGTCCCCGTCAATACTATATAGGTCATTTTGGAGACATTGCTTCCAGTTTGTGAGACTTTTACCCGACACTGAGATGAAATGACATCCCAAGCTCTACCGCCAAATGAAACCAATAAGGTTTATAAGCATGGACTGTCTGGCTTGCACACTATTCCTAGGCAGGCTTGGACCCTCTAAGCAGTTGATTTGCCAGTATTCATGGGTGGTCGGCTTCAGCTCTGTGTGGAAGCATCATACACCCCAATCTATTTCACCACGCCCAAAGGGCAGGGACTGAGGTTTAAAGGCCCCATCAACACTATATAGGTCATTTTAATTTTTTGAGATGTTGCCTCTAATTTTGTGGATTTTTTTACCTCCCGCTTAGATGAAATGACATCTCAAGGCCTGCCGCCCAATGAAACCAATAGGGTTTATATGCATGGGCAGTCTGACTATCATCACTTTGCCTGGGCAGGTTTAAACCTAAGCCGTTTACCAGTACACATATTTTATAAGGTCTAAGTCTGTCCAGGCAAAGTGATACTGTATATAAGTCTCATGTGCGGTCGGATTTAGCTCTGCATGGAAGCACCATGCAACCCAATCTATTTTTTCAATCATGAAATGTTCAAATTTCTAGCTTTTAACTTGTAAATACATGTATGCTAAATTGTTAATTGTTGTTATGTTTATCAAATTCTAGTCTCCTTACCTAACATGAAATGTTCAAATTTCAAATTTTTAACCTTTAACTTGTTAATATATTGAATTATTAACTGTTGTGTTTATCAAATTCTAGTCTTCATCACAGGGCAATTGTAAAAGCTATACTGAAATCGTAAACCAAAATTATTTTGCATCATATACATCTTTTGTTTGATTTGAGGTTTAACGTCCCCGTTAACACTGTATAGGTCATTTTGGAGACGTTGCTTCCAATTTTGTGGGACTTTTACCCGACAATGAGATGAAATGACATCTCAAGCCCTGCTGCCCAATGAAACCAAAAGGGTTTATAAGCATGGACGGGCCAACTCCCACTGCTTTGCCTGGGCAGGCTTAGATCCTCTAAGCGGTCTACCAGTACGCGTGTGTGGGTCGGTTTCAGCTCTGCGTGGAAGCATCATGCAGTCCATCTATTTCTTCAAGTCCCGATGGGCGGGGGCCAATTATATACATCTAATTCTTTGTATCAAATATTTAACATGTCTGACAATTTTACATAGCTATATATACAGTAAGTTTGTTTTTGTTTTTTGTTTTTGTTTGATTTGAGGTTTAACGTCCCTGTCAACACTGTATAGGTCATTTTCGAGATGTTGCTTCCAATTTTGTGGGACGTTTACCCGATATTGAGATAAAATGACATCTCAAGCCCTGTTGCCCAATGAAACCAATAGGGTTTATAAGCACAGAAGGTCTGACTTGCACCATTATGACTGGGCAGGCTTAGATCCTCTAAGTGGTTTACCAGTATTTCTGTGCGGTTGGTATTAGCTAATCCTGGAGGCATCATGCAGCTCATCTATTTCTTCAAGCCTCGATGGGCAGGGGGCCTATGTAACAAAAAAAAAATAATGTTTGCTTTTGGTGACAATTAATAGTTGAAAAATGTACATTCCTGGTGTTTTTTTGTTTTTTTTACTTATCATCTGATTTTGGAGACCATTTTAAATTAAATTTGCTTTATACAAAGACCTGATACATGAATGTACGATTTAGCTATTTGATTCGCCTAAAAATGCTGTAGTGTCCGTAACATTTTGCACCACTTAAGTTTCAAAATTTAAAAGTTGCTGGATATTTATCAAATTTTCATCCTATAGGTTGGCTTAAATTCAATAAATTGTGTTATGAATTAATTTCTATTTGATTTGCTTAGCATATTAATTTTATATTCTTAAATCAGGGTTTCACTTTTTTGTACATTATGTGTTTCCGTTTATTGGGACCTTCTATGTTAAATTTCAAACATTCCAGCAAATATTTTCCTGTTTAATTTATTTTGTAATTTATTTTATATTTTTTCACTGCATATTTCTTTAAAAAAAGTAAACAGTTGATTGAAATTTGAAAAAAATGAAGCATTGTTAAATTTGTAGTGTCCGTAACCATTTTAGCTGTGATAAATCTTCTGATTTTTTTCCATTCAACTTATGTCCAAAGAACTACATCTTGTTTTCAGTTTGTGCATATGACTTTGATGTCTAGTTTAAATAAGTTTTATTTGGAATGATTGGCTTATCCGGATTATCATAACAAAGTTTTGGCTTATTATTTGTGTGTCTTGAACAGTGATGGCAACTTATGTGCATTATTTTTTCTTCAAGCTTTATTACTTTTGCAAAGACTGATTATTTTTACTTGTTAGTGTTCCTAGTCATGTTTAAAGCAAAGTTAATAAAGTTTAATATGGTTAATGTTGTTTAGCTATGTGTTATGCACACCCTGTAGTGTCCGTAACCACTTTCCACCCACATACATGTGAAGCATCAAAAAACACATTTGTACCACTCTCCGCCCGAAAAGCTGCAAATGCTATACATTTAGGATACTAACCCCTATGAAAAAAATGTTTTTATAAGAATTGTGCAAAGTTGATTTTTTGCTACCAGGTGCAACCTAGGTGGCCACAATACTGTGATTTACCCGATACCGTATTCGCCCTAATTACCGCACATGCTCCTATAAGCGCACACCAAAGCTATTTTTGAAAAGGAAATGCATAAGCGCACACTTTACAGTAATCTCCCCTTGAAAATCTCATAGTAAATCTCTTTTAAAAACTTACCATTATTTCTTCCAACAGTGAAGGCAATGCTTAAGTATCTTTTTCCGTCCCATTAAATATCAGTATGCATCATCTTGGAAGCTGTTGTTTTCTTATCAAGTGTGCGCTAATTAGGTAGATTTTTCACCATGATTTTATGACACGATTTTGTAAAAACTAAGCGCACAGTGCGGTAATTAGGGCGAATACGGTATACCATAAAATTATTTTAACACTTCCACCCCCTGTTGATTGATATGTACAGTGAAATTCCACTATTAAGACCACCTAAAATTAAGACTAATTCTGCTTTAAAAAGCTTATTTTGAAAGCTTCTCTTAATTTTTCTTTGTGCTTACCGGTACTGCCCATAGTGTCCTCTGGTCATGGACCACCTTTGGGACTGTTCAAAAGTGGTCTTAAAGACCACTTTTGAACAGTCCCAAAGGTGGTCTTAATATAGGAATTTTACTGTATACTGTTGTGAGCAGTATAGATCCAGAAGAGATGGCTCCTTAATATGAGCTGTCTCATCAGGTGCTACACTGCTTGCCATACTATTAAACCTTATCTTGCTGAATATTCATTTAAGCCACACCCATTTCTGTCTATCAACCAATCAAATTAATTGATTTAATTTATTGCTACAAATTCATAAACTGAATGCCAAACAGTGTAGATCCTGATCAGATGGCTTCTTCAGAAGCCATCTGATCTGGATCTACACTGTTTGCAAAGATAGGGGTTGTCGTGAACAGCAAGATAAGGGTTAAGAATTCTTGACTAAACCCTCATTTCGAGAGAACAAATTCAAACATTACGAAAATGCCTATTCAAATATATATGGAGAATTTGGCCACCAATAAATGAAAATTTTCCAATAAATAAATCCAGCATTTTTCATACGAGGACTGTTCAAATATGAATGCAAGTAGAACGTTTTCTCATGCACTAATGCGAAAATCACCTGGAAATAAATATCACAGCGTAGAAAAACATTTTACCTATACATTGATACCAAACCTGTTAAAATCCGTGCACTTTAGCCATGTATGTCGTTCGATAAACACTGTCTACTCTTGTATACTAATACAAAACATGGTTGGAAGAAGGTCAGAGTACGCCGTTGAAATACGGTCCTATATTAAGAATGGTTGTGTTCTTGGTATACGGTGCAAAGACATTTTTGTTGAAATATGTTCGGTTTATGGGCATAATGAAATGTCTTTTCCGACAATTTTTCGTTGGTGTAAGAAATTCAGCTGTGGGCTAGGCTCAACAGAAGATGCACCACATGATTGTCAGCCGAAAAGAGCAACATCTGCCAAGATGGTTGCTAGAGTGAAAGAAATAGTTGCTACCGATGCATGATACACCACTAGGCAAATAGCTAGTATGGTTGGCATCTCATTAGGAGCAGCTCATACAATTCTGAAATGGGATTTGAAAATGAGAAAGATCTGTGCTAGATGGATTCCCCATCTGTTGACAGATGAACAGAAAAAGACACGCGTTCAGTGTGCCAAGAAGTTGCTTAAAAAGTTTCCAAATTACAATACACGGTCTTTCGCTAATGTCGTCACAGGTGACGAGACATGTGTTCACTTTTTTGAGCCAAAACGAAAGATTCAGAACAAAATATGGGCAACAAAGTATTGCAAAAGACCATGCATTGCAAAGCAGACCATGAGCGTCAAGAAGGTAATGTATGCCATATTCTTTTCAAATCAGGGCCCTGCTATTCAGGTTGTTGTGCCTAAAGGCAAATCTGTAAATGGGAAGTTTTTTCAAGAATAAAGTTCTTTGAAAATTGGAGAAATATTTCAAAGAACGAAGACCCGCAACTGGTTTGGCCAATGTCAGATTGCTACATGACAATGCGTCATCGCACAAGGCGTTCATTGTGCAAGACTATCTGAAGCAGGAAAAGGTTGTTGAACTCCCTCACCCCCCGTATTCCCCTGACCTTGTCCCGTGTGACTTTTTTTTGTTCCCGCGGCTGAAAAAATACCTTTCTGGTCAAAAATTTGTACAGTGCAAACACCTCGGTTCTGCAATATTCCAGTGCCTTCATAGTATACCTCGAAAAGACTACCAAAATGCATTCATTGATTGGATCAGAAGACTGAAAGTTTGTATATCTGTTAAAGGGGAATACTTTGAGGGGACAAAATAAATTTTTCATCGAAATCTATCACAGAATCATTTTTATGTGCATAGTTGCATTCATATTTGAACAGTCCTCGTATTTCTGCTCTAAACATAGATTGTGGGACCCACAAACAGTGCTATTTTCGAACCGATGTTTTAAAATGTTATTGAATTATGGACCGATTTTTTAATCACCTTCTGAAGTCAAAATCGGTTCAGGGAACCCAAAACCGGTCCCAAACCAGCAAAACTGACATTTTCTCCAGCCCTGTTGTGGGTACTTGTTAGTACGGCCTTGGCGAAGCGGTTCTGACTTGGTGAGGCAGTTTTAACGAGTACCCACAATCAATGTTTTTGAGTAGAAATAAGAAAAAGAATGTACATGTATAACCCTGTAAACCCCAGTTTTACTATATAAAAGTGTAGGCGTGTTTTCATGATGAAGATGGAAAGTCTGTCTCTCAGTAGACTTACAATGTAATACACTTTTTTCAGCACCTCTCGGGCCAAAGAAACTGCACTGCATTTTGCTGTCCAGATAGGATCAACAGACATTATACAACAATTACTTGATGCTGGAGCAAACATTAATGCAACAAACAATATCGGAGAAACAGCATTAACAATTGCCATCCAAGAGAAAAAGATTAAGATTGTGAAATATCTAGTCAAGGCGGGATGTAAACTTAATTCTACAGATTATTTATCTCCCCTTTGTTTAGCGTGTCAACAGAACAGTCAGAATATCATTGGATATTTGTTGTCGGAAGGTTATGATGTTACTGCCGACTATAGTGTAAGACGGTATATATACCTACAGCTGGAGGAAAGTAGTCCGGAACTGCTCGGATATATTTATTATCGCTGTGAAAATCCACTGACACTGAAGGAGATCTGTAGAGAGGCTTTGAGAAAAAAATTAAATCCGTCCATAAAAAAGAAAGTCTTCCAGCTTCATATTCCAAAGCTTCTACAAGTGTGGATTGCACAAGACAACATTTATAAACACATGATTGGAGAAACTTCTGTTAGACAAACACCTAGGGAATGCCAAAAGCCGGTTGTCTAGCAGGGAGGCTTGCTTAAAGGTGCATTATTGAGCTATCTGGAAAAAATGCTTCCAAAAATAAAATACATATAGCCGGTATTTTTCTTTAAAACAATACAAATGAATGCATTTTATGCAAAAATGCAAACAATTATGATGACAGGTAAACGAGTTTGAGAGGGATTCCCTAACTAGGTTTCGCACACTAGTTAGATCTATTTTTAGTTCGTGACAAAAATCGAATCTCCATACATGACGTTATGCGACATTCATTTTTGGCCTTGTTTGCTGAGGTCATGCCTGAATCGGAAGAAATATGACGCTGAATACCATGCCATAAGTAACGACACTCAGAGACGATACTGTCGCCATGTATGTGTAAAGTGACAGATTTATTTTTAGAACAGAAATTCCGAACACATGTTCAGAGCAAACACGAATGAAAACGACCATTTTCACAAAGTTCTGCAGCTGAATTTGGCTCCAAAAGTGTACACATGACAAAGGAGTATGCATTGAAGATAAAAACCAGAAAAAAAATTTTGAGACCCGGTAGCTCAATAATGCACCTTTATTACAGGTGCCAAGGTTATATATAAACTATTTTGGGCATGAAATCGGTCCTGCTCATAAAATTTAAAATGCCAACAGT
Organism: Lucinisca nassula; assembly: GCA_963580285.1. Taxonomy (NCBI): domain Eukaryota; kingdom Metazoa; phylum Mollusca; class Bivalvia; order Lucinida; family Lucinidae; genus Lucinisca; species Lucinisca nassula. Next base: position 74,976,254 of record OY757016.1, read on the forward strand.
TGTTGGCATTTTAAAATTTATGAGCAGGACAGATAACATTCTCTCAGCTGATAACATTCTCTCAGCTGATCTAAGGAGGAAAACTGTCTCTTTCCTTTGCATTTATTCTTCACATTTGCAAGCACAGCCAGCTAAAAGGGTTAGACACCATTGCAATAACACACCCATGCGACATTTTGTACCCATCACTGCCAATGAACCAATCAAATTACTTGATATTATGTACTCGTCCAATTCACAAACTGCATGACAAACAGTGTAGATCCTTCTTCATCTGATCTGGATCTACCATGTTTGCGAATAGACGGGCCTACTTGGCCTAGTGGATAAGAGCGCTAACTCTTATTCATTAGGTCTCTCACCACTGTGGGTTCTAGCCTGGCACGGGTCACATGTGAGATGGCAAGTTCTGCAACGGAAGGTCAGGTGGTTTTTCTCCGGGCACTCCAGTATTTGCCCGCCTCTGATTAACGATCGCCTCGATATGAGTGAAATAATTTTGAAAGGGCCTTAAAAAAAAAAAAAACCTGTTTGCAAAGGTAGGGGTTTCTGAAGAAGCCATCTGAAAGCCATCTGATCAGGATCTACACGGTTTGTCATTCAGTTTGTGAATTTTAACAAAAACATTTTATGATGTAGTCTGATTGGCTGATAATCAGAAATGGGTGTGGCTAATTCAAATATTCAGCAGGGTAAACGATAACCCTTTCAACCTTGGAGACCATACAGATACCTATGCAAACAGTGTAAATCCAGATGAGATCGCTTGTAAAAAGAGCCATCTCATCGGGATCAATGTTGTTTGCCATCCAGGTGCCAGTTGTTCCAAACTACCAATGTTGTTAGTTATCATATTGGTTAAACTATGATCATATAATATGATATTTACCACTTCTACAGCCTTGTTGTTGGAGCCGATTATTTTTGGCTAAAAAAATGTGCACAGCTTTTGCAAATGCAAAAGCCGCTCTCATATTTTCAGCAAAAATAACACTATATTACATTTTGTTCTTGTTAGAACAGTTAACAATTGGGCCACTAACAAGCTCATTAAGCTAACAATGCTTTGAACAATTGGGCCATGCTAATTATTTTACTAAATATTCTGTTTACAAGAATGGTCATGTATAAATTACAGAAATTCGGGTGTGAAAGGTTTACAAGTGGCCTAGCTTTAACCCATTGTATGCTAGTGGAATCTTCCATTGCTATATGTTAGACAAATCCATTTCTCATATAAGGGGTGTCAGGCATATTTTTTTCTTTTTGACTGAAAATCCTGTTAGCAAACAGTACAGACCCTGATCCAGATGCCACATTCTGCGGCATCTGATCTGGGCTTGCACTGTTTGCCAAGGTACCCCTTTAGGGGTTTCCCGCATGCAATGGGTTAAAAATTCAGGTACACAACTGCTGTTCTGTACAAAATATTTTAAGCTTTCTTTTGTTGTGTATTTTTTAGCTGTGATAGTTGCGATCAGTTGAAGCTCAAAATTTTTCATCTTTACTACATGTATTTACATTAATTTTGTTTTTGGCCCCAACTTTAAAAAAAGTTGAAGGGCCATATTGATTCTGTCCTGTCTTCCCACCCATTCATCGCTCACCCTTACATAGAAAGCCTCTGTGGTGCAGTGGTTGTGCTACTCGCCTCATAAACCAGGGGTCCTGTGTTCGATTCCAGGCTTCTCCAGACTTTCGGATGAGACTTTGAACTGAGGTTCCATCTCTGTATGACCTAAGTTGTTGGCGGGATGTAAAACTCGAACAGACACACAGACATCTGACTCTTACACAAATCTTGCCAACAAAATTCATCAAGAACCAATTGAGCTAGGCTCGAAAAAATTGTTACAATGGCTTTGGGACCACTGTGGCTTTCACATGATGACATTTCTTGAATATTTGACAGAATGGGTTTAGGGACAAGCATGTATTAGGGGGCATAATGTTTTTTAAACAACTTTTTCTTATTTTTTAATATATAGAGGATATTTGATTTTTTCAGTGTAAGATCGAATTTTATTTCATCGAATGAACACCAAAACTGTTATTTTCACGAGTGGCGTAGCCACGAGTGAAAATAGCAGTTTTGGTGTTCATGAGTGAAATAAAATTTGATCTTGCACTGAAAAAATCAAATTTTCTGTTTCTTACATGCTTCAAAAGGCAATATTTAGCGTCTTAAATGGTGTCGCTCACATTCGGAGAAAATTATCTTTGTTCCTGTTCGTTTCGCGTCAATTTAGTGGTGTCCATCGTGTTTAGTGGGTATACTATTGGGTGTAAACTGAAAGTTTGCACCTGAGAAATGGCCTGGGATGGTATTATTATGAATGATTAATGAAATAATTGAGAGAGTAGTTTTCCAAAGAAGTTGCTGGCAAGTCTAACGTCGCGCGACAAAAGACGTGACGTCAGCGTCATAAATGACGTCAGTAACGTCCCCGTCACACATAAACGGGCTATGCGTCAATTAGAACACATTTCAGTATTGTTCAGTTATCTGACAAAGATAAAATTGAAATTAGAGTTAGATTTGAAGAAAAAAGTAGTCCCAAACAGTGAAAAATAAAAATCGTATTTTCACTGTTTGAAACAGTGAAAATATCGATTTATATTTCACTGATAAATCTCTATCATTCATTGAAAAGCATGTAAGAAACGTTCATTCTTATACCATAGTCTTTACTTGCCTTTTTATTTTTGCATTTTTCAGCTTTTAATTACTGTATTTACCATATATATTGGGACAGACAGGCCTAAGCAGACATTGTAGACTCAGATGAGATGCTTCAAAATGCAGCATCTCATCAGGGTCTGTACTGTGTGGCATCCATCCAGCTATTTTAAGGTAGTAAATGGTACCTTTTTTCCAAATTTAGAACAAATATTGGTAAGGAGTTGAGGTGTCCGAATATTTAGAGTAAATACGATATTCTTTATATTGATTTATTTTTCAGATGATTTGCTTTTTGAATTTGATGATTTTAATTTAGAAGCTAAAAGTTATCTATAATAAAGCAGTCAAAGACAGAAGCTTCCTCTTCTTTTCTTGATAAGACAAGAGTTTCGCCAAAGGCTATGTCGTGCCTGTGGGCAGCTAAGTCCCAAAACCATGAAATGTAGGTCCTGCTTGCACCATGACCATGTGGAACCCTAAAGATGCCAAGAAAACCTGCACTGTAAATTGGTTTAAACAATATTTGATTCCAGCTTCAGCAGATCAGCAACACAAAAACATCACAACCTCATTATAACATGGTTCATAATAACACGGTTTGGATATAACACAGTTTCATGATGGATCCCAAAAATATATAGATTATATAGAAAAATGACCATAAATGGTCATTTTTCTATATAATCAATACATTTTTGTTTGGATATAACACAGTTGTTTAACTAACATGGTTTCTACTTTGGACCCCTTTAACAGTGTTATAAAGAAGTTTGGTGGAGTTTGAAAACTCTTGAAGTTTGCCTATTTAGCATAGAGTAACATCCCTTTGATTGCAGCAGTTAATTGCCTATTTTTGACCTTGTAATCACCATAGCCCCTTCAGTTTATATTGGATCTTCCGGAAAGTTACATATAAGCAAGTCAGGAATAAAAGCTTGAATGAGGTTGAAAACCGGTGAGGTCAGCTCATTTATCATAGGTTACATTCTACTTGATTGCACCGGCCCCGATAGCTCAGTTGGTAGAGTGTCCGCTCCGGGGAACGGAAGGTAACGGGTTCGATCCTGGGCCGCGACATACCAAAGTCGTTAATAATGGTACTAGCTGCTCCTCGCTTGGCACTCAGATTTACGGGGTAGAGCTAGGACTGGTCGACCCAGTGTCAGGATAATGTGACTGGGTGTGGTATCATGTAATGTGTCTGGGACATGCTACTTCAGTGAGGCAGCACTATAAAAGTGAGCATTGAGCTCCCTGTCGCAACCAGACACCGTCGTGATATGACTGAAAAATTGTTGAAAGCGATGTTAAACCCAAATTCACACACTCACACACACTACTTGATTGCAGAAAATGCTTACCATGTCATCACCTTGTCCTCCAATAAATCCTTCAGTAAAGGTTGGCACTTCCTGAAACTTTGAATCTGTTAGCTCAGGTGAGCGATACAGGACCAGCTTGGTCCTCTTGTTTAAATTTCTTATTTTACACAATTTCCAGCCCCCACCCATAGGGGCTTGAAGAAATAGATGGGCTGCATGATGCTTCCACACAGAGAATGAAACCGACTGCACAGGTATACTGGTAAACCGCTTTAAGGATCTAAGCCTGCCCAGGCAAAGCGGTGTAAGTTGGACCATCCATGCTTATATACCCTATTGGTTTCATTAGACGACAGGGCTTGATGTCATATGTCAATGTCGGGTAAAATTCCTACAAAATTGGAAACATCTCCAAAATGACCTATACAGTGTTGACAGGAGGTTAAACTGCAAATCAAACAAAAACAAAACACAATTTCTGTTGCTATGCAACATGTCACAGGATTATTTTTCGGGTACTAGTATTTGGATTGCATTAACAAGCACTTTAAATTGAGCTGGGGCACAGCATTTCCAACAATTTACATGTGCACCCAATCGAAGACTCAGATCAGCCTGCACATACACAGTCTGATCTGAGTCTTCATTGTGTGCTCTAAGGGTAGCTAAGGGCGCAATGCTCCTTCATGCAGCAAGAGAAGTCGCTGATCAGACTATATGGCTGTGCAGGCTGATCTGCACTGAGCACACATGTAAATTGTAGGAAATGCTGTGCCCCAGCTGAATTAATGTGGTTGAATATTTTTATCATGGCCTAGTTTCATCCAACTTTCGAGACTCTGTTTTAAGAATTTCAGGATGTCTGCGACCGCCGTGGCAGCCATCTTGGACATTGGAAGGGAACGATTTTAGCAATTCTGAATTCCCATGTTACCCTGATGTTTCTGTCCAACTTTGGTTCACGAGATGTAGTTCCCATCATTTCAAGATGGTTGCCATGTATATGGGAATGGAACAATTTTAGCAAATCTGAACTTTAGCAATTCTGAGGCTACATGCCCTCATCCAATGCCTCCTATCAAGTTTCAGCTAATTCCAACATTTGGTTCCGGATATGTCCTTTAAAGAAGGCCATCATGGCAGCCATTTTGATTATCCAAATGAAACAATGTTCGAGCTTCTGAATCTTAATGTGGCTGTGAAGCCTCTCATCAAATTTCAGCTCAATCTGACGTTTAGTTCTCAAGATGGCCTCGATTTTAGCAATTCTAAATTCTGAGTCTCCATATTACCCCTATGCCATCTCCCATGATACATGTCAGATTTAGGCGATGATCAAACTCGTTTGAGGTGTCATGGATGCAATGCTATGTATCAGGTTTGGTGGAAATTGGAGAGTCTGGAAACGGCTAATTACAGCATTAGTTGAAGAACAAAGGGCCGTAACTCGCGTGATATGTGTCAGATTCTGACGATGATCAAATTTGTGAGAGGTCTCATGGATACATAGTAGAAGTATAACAAAGATCAAGAATCGATACAATTAACTTACTCCACCCATCAAAGACAGCCACAAAGCCATGTATTAAGTTTGGTGGAAATCGTTAGGTAAACACGGACTGTAGAGTCCATAAATAACTAATTTCAGCATTATTTGAAAAATAAAGGGCCATAACCAGTGAAACGCATTGGATTTTGACGGTGGTTTAACTCGTGCAAGGTTCCATGAATCAAGTTTGGTAGAAATTGCTAGGTAAACACAGACAGTAGAGTTTGGAAACAGCTAATTTCAGCATAATTTGAAGAACAAAGGGCGGTAACCTATGTGATACTTCTGATTTTGATGACAATCGAACTCGCCCGAGGTCTCATGGTTGCAAAGCCATGTATCAAGTTTGGTTGAAATTGTTTGGGAAACACACTAGGGTCCGGAAACAGCTAATTTCAGCATAATTTGAAGAACAAAGGGCAGTGACCTATGTGATATGTCAGATTTTGACGACGATCGAACTCCCCCGAGGTCTCATGGTTTCAAAGCCATGTATCAAGTTTGGTTGTAATTGGTTGGGAAACAAACTGTAGAGTCCAGAAACAGCTAATTTCAGAATTATTTGAAGAACAAAGGGCCATTACTCCCATGATACCTGTCAAATTTTGAAGCTGATCAAACACATCCAAGGTGCCATAGATGCAAAGCCATGTATCAAATTTGGTGGAAAATGGTAGGTAAACACAGACTGTTTAGTCTGTAAATGACTAATTTCAGCATTATTAGAAGATCAAAGGGCTGTAACTCCCTTAATATTGGCAAACAGACTGTAGAGTCCGGAAAGTTTGTAGACAGACGGACAGATGCACAGACAAGCTGAATACAGTATACCCCACTAAACTTCGTTTGTGGGCGTATAATAGCATGCTTAGTCTCATTAATTCTAAAAAAATCACCAGACTGTCTCACTTATTCTTGATGGGAGCTGTGGGTTAAGTATATCCATTCCTGATCACTTCTATTTTGATTGACCCTCATTTCTGTCATTTTTTAACATTTGTCCAAGACTCAAAATGGGAGACAGTGAAGGTTCTGACAAGATTACCAGTACAAGTATGCAGTGGTTCATCCGAGTTTTGGCTGTTGCCAGTTCCACAAGTCATCTTTTCAATTTGGCCAGCTCATATTATTTTGAGTAAAGTTTAGTTACCCATTTTTGTTTGTTTGCTTGAGGATTAATGTCCCCATCAACACTATGTAGGTCTTTTTGTAGATGTTGCTTCCTATTTTGTGGGAATTCCACCAGACATTGAGATGAAATGACATCTAAAGCCCTGCCTCCCAATGCAATCATTAGGGTTTATATGCATGATGGACAGTTGCATCACTTTGCCTGGGTAGTTGCAAGAAGACGCAGCAGACAACAGACATTTTCAGATGCATTTTTATGGCATTTTATGGGTTAATAGCAGTGGGAGTTATATTTATATCATAGTGTGGGTTCTAATCCTTTGGGATCATTGAATCCACTGCGGAAGTTTGAAAATGCTGAGGGTCACTGATGAGGCCTAATTGGCCGAAACTAGTTAGTCCGCCCCAGAAAAAACTTGTCCGCTCGACTGTTATCAGTTCCGTGTTGTCGTCCTTGCTTCCAAATGAAGAACTTATTTAAACCATTTAGTACCAGAAACCCCAAAACGGGTATTTGGCAAACAGTGCAGGCCCAGATCAGACAACGCAGAATGCGGTGTCTGATCAGGGCCTCCACTGTTTGCAAACAGTTAAGCCTTTTTTCTAATAAATTTTTAAGAAAACACAACCTGACACCCCTAAATTTTGAAACGGACTCCTGCTATATATTAGGTGGAAGCTTCTATTTGGTACAAAAAGGGTTAATAGGCTAAATATAGAGAACAACGCATCATTAGAGTTTTTGTTGGTCTTTTTTTCTCATTTTTTATTTATTTTGGAAAATGTATCCATTCTAAGTAATAGTACTGTAATATTTGCATAACAATTTGGATATTAATGACATTAAGATAATTAACAATTGAATACATTACCAGCAGTATGACTGCACATGACCTTCATATATAAGATGAATTCATATACAATACGAAACCATAGTGAAGATGTTCACTTTCTTGAAAAAAACAGTGTGGAACCAGATCAGACTGCTCTGTTTAGGAGGGGCTGATGTGGTTCTACACAGCGGTCCTTTCTAACAGCACGTTTTAATGTATTGTAACAGAAAGCTTATATCACGAAAACACGCCTATAAAATTTTGACCTCATTAACCCCCATTTTTATACAGTAAAAGTGGGGTTTACAGGAGTAAACCTTATTTTTCTTAGTTCTGCTCTAAAATATAGATGGTGAGTACTCGTTAGAACCGCCTCTATGAGGCTGTTCCAATGACTACCCACAGTCTATATTTTGAGCAGAAATACGAATAACATCACAATTTTTCAGCTGAAAATTTTCCTTTTTTCGGCAGTAAAGTTTACAATGTACATGTATTTGTATAGGCGCGTTTTCGTAATGAATAACATAAAAAGTTTATCTGCAGTAACTGATTAATCTCTTGAGATAAAGCAAGGTATTTTTGTCAGCTCTTGCAATCCAACTGTAATATCCTTTAATGATAATTTTAGGCATCCACTATTGCTGCGTAAATTTGCATCATACAACATGCACTCACTGTGCAATATAGCTCAAGAGCACTGTCACTCAGAACTACTTTTTCCAAAGACTAGGACATTAGTTAACCTTTGCCACGCTCTGGGCTAATATAACTTTTGCCACGCTCTGGGCTAATATAGCAGACGACAAATTGTTGATTTTTTTTTCTTATTTTTCCCCAAATCAGGATTTGACATCTCGTGCAAATTGTCTCCTGGAGACAATTTGCACGAGATGTCAAATCCTGTTTACTTGGAAAAAAAAAAAAAAAAGAAGAAGGAATATTTCAAACTGACGTCTGCTGAAAAAAATACCCAGCATGCAGAGTATTACCCGTTTTGTATTGAATGGAATTTTTCCTCTTATGTACAGCATGAGTCTATTTTGAAAATTAAGGGTGTCAAATTCAGTCATTTTACAAATTTATTTAGAAAATGGTTGAAGTTTCTGCAAACAGTGAAGGCCCTGATCAGACGCATTCTGCAGCGTCTGATCAGGACTTGCACTGTTTGCCAATGACCCCATTTTGTGTTTTCCTGTTTAAAAAAACGTTCAACTATTGAGTTTAACCCATTTAGTACCAGAAACCCCAAAACGGGTACCCTGGCAAATGGTGCAGGCCCAGATCAGACACAGCATCTGATCAGGGCCTCCACTGTTTGCTAAAAGTTCAGTCATTTTCCAAATAAATTTTGAAGAAAACACAAGTTGTCACCCCTAAATTTTGAAATGAACTCCTGCTATATGTAAGGAGGAAGATTCCATTTGATACAAAAAGGTTTATTTCAGGAAAACAGTGCATGATATACTGTCAGAGAATTTTGACCTGGTATGCATTGTTTTCACAAATCTAACAAGTGCCAACAAATCATAAGATATCATTCAGTACAATTCTAGTTCCCATAAAAATCACTATTGGGAGCCTTGTAAAAACAGTGATTGTTATCCCTGTTTCTATAGCCACTGTTCTAACAGATACTTTGTCATGTGCAGTCCACATAATCTCGCACATACATGAGCAGTTATCTTGTGACAGACCGATTTGAAGAAGTGATAGGCTCATTCAAAAAGCTACACAGAGCTTCTACATGATCACGCTAGCAGCAATACATTTCTATTACCATCTTTCAGCAAACAGTAGTGTATTTACAGGTAACAGCTATCACCACCACCACCAAATATGGGGAAAATATACTGTATACAGTTGAACTTCAATGGCTGGAACACCTTTGGGACCATGAAAATCTGTTCGAGACAGGGGTAGTTCGAGCCACTGAGGGGGTACTGTCAGGAGGCATAACGAGATACTTTTAGACATCTTTTCGATGTTCTTTTATGAATATGTATGCTGTGTGTACTCATTAGAATCGCCTCATCGAGGCGATTCTAATGAGTACACACAGCATACATTTGCAAGATAAAAGACTAAAATCTCCTTAATTATCCCCCACTATTTCTTATGTAGAGGATTTCACTAGGGGCTCAAGAATGGGTTCGACACATCCATGGTAATCAAGCCATTGCTGTTCAAGCCATCAAAGTTCTACTGTACACCTCTTTGGTCTCCCTTGTCAAGCCTATTAAACAGCCACATCAACACTATTTAGGTCATGTTAAACTGGTGAGTTTACCCAAGTAAACTTTTCCTGGACAGGCTTATACATAAGCAGCTAACCAGTAGAGAGCAGATTCAAATGCCACAGAAAAATATTGCTCACCCGGTATTTGAACCCGTGACCTCCTGATCACCAGTCAGTGTGTTTTAGTTTTACATCCCACCAACAGCTTAGGTCTTATGGAGACAGGACCTCGGTTGAAAGACTCATCCGAAAGTCTGGAGAAGCTGGGATAGAACCCATGACCCCTGGTTTATGAGGGCGTAGCATAACCACTACTTCACAGAGGCTTCTGATCAGCAGTCAGATATGCTTCAACTGAGCCACCGAGGATGGCTCCCATGTCAAACGGGATCTGCCCTTAAAGATCATGTAGCAATCCTTTGTCAATAGAAATCTATTCTTAAAGGAAAGAATTTGCTCCTTTAGGAGCAAATTCTTTCCTTTAAGAGTAGTTCCCTTTTTTGATGGGGCTCACAGTACAGGGAAGCGAGTAGTGAAAGTTGTCTCCTTTTTGAAAAATTGTGGATATTTTATCAGGTCTATCCTTCCCCTTAAAATCTTTCATACAAAGTCAACATCAACCTTGCCAGCAAAATTACAAATTCTTTCCTTTAAGAGTAGATCCCTTTTTGGATGGGGCTCACAGTACAGGAAAGCGAGTAGTGAAAGTTGTCTCCTTTTTGAAAAATTGTGGATATTTTATCAGGTCTATCCTTCCCCTTAAAATCTTTCATACAAAGCCAACATCAATCTTGCCAGCAAAATTACTCTCGAGTTCTTGGACAGATTCTACTAAATGATGAAATGGAACGAATGTGTCGGGAAACAACAATCAGTGTAGACTCAGGTCAGACCAAGGTCAGTGGTCTGATCTGGATCTTCACCATCCAATCCAGCGCTATTGTCCTGCTGTTCATAGTTTTCAGGTTTTACAATTCAGATATTCTTCCATTTCAGGAAAACCACATACATTTTATCTAAAACTCTCTCAAAGCCTACCGTATTTGCCACATAGACATTGCATTCTAACTCTTATCCTGCTGTTCACAACAATCCCTATCTTTGGAAACAGTGCAGATCCAGATCAGATGGCTTCTGAAGAAGCCATCTGATCAGGATCTACACTGGCATTCAGTTTATGAATTTGTAGCAATAAATTACATCAGGTAATTTGATTGGTTGATAGACAGAAATGGGGGTGGCTTAAATGAATATTCAGCAAGATAAGGGCTAATCATTAAAACAAGCCCTAGATAGTAAATAAGTGCAAGGTCAAGCCCAACCATATGCTCTATATGCCAACACTGGACACATCTGGTTGAACTAAACATGTCCAAGGTTGGCATAAGAAGTATGCCCATTAAAACACAATGTTTGTTTATAAACACAAGTCTGCAATTAGTCACTTTTAGTCACAAAAGTATAATTATTGATATGTAAGGGCAATCTTTTAGCACTATTACAACATAGCAGACTGCAAAATTAGGGGATAACTATTCTAAATCGTCATTTGGAGAGGTAAATCAGCGGTTTTACGGTCAGAAATTTTGTTTTACGGCATTGAGTTAGTGGAACCGTAAAACAGAATTTGTGACCATAAAACTGACGATTTACCTCCGCAAATGACAAATTTCAATACAGTTATCCCCATTCTAATGCAGATATTCAGTTGTTTTGTTAAAAATGTACTATTTTGCTAAAAGCAGCAAGCGCTGTGAGCTGCGAAATACCAAATACCAAACAATGAAAAGTGACGTTACATGATGACGTCGGGTTTCCGAAAGTATATCGCATAATATATCGTCGCAAATTTTTGACGTTATCCAATCAGACGTCACGTTTCACACAAAAGTGCATTAGAAACAACTGTTATTCCTGACAAAGAATCCGTGTGCGCTAATTTGAGCATGTGTGTTAACTATGGCGAATACGGTATATGCAAATTTCATGCCACTTGTTCCTTCATAAAATGCTATTTTTTTCGCAGAAACATTCATACTAAGTATACTAATATTTACAGACTGAGCACCCAATCTTTGCATAAAATACTGAATTTGAACAATGGTATACTGTGATAAAACTCATATAAAAGCTTGTTAAAACATATGTTTTCTCACCCATGCATGTAAAATGTTGAATAGTCATAATAATAAAAGATTTAATAACAAAATTCACTGTACAAATATTTATAAAACTACAATGCAACATACATGTGTATACTCATAGCTCCAGATGATTAGGCGTAACAAAGATAATTTAGGGATAATTGTCCTTATTTGTTGTTGGAAGTATATGCTGTGGGTACTTGTTAGAATCGCCTCTACGAGGCGATTCTAACAAGTACCCACAACATATGTTTTTATATAGAAATAAGAAAAATTATCCTTTATCCTGGTTAAGCCTCCTTATCTGGAGCTATCTGGATTCTCGTACAAGATGTATACAATTATAAATGGCATAATGACACCAAGCCCTGCCACCCTCCTCCCCCCCTCAAAAAAAAAAACTGAAAAAAAAATGGTTCCATATTTACCTAAACAATTCAGACACCCAAAACTCAGTACATGGGAAATTAGTCGAGAGACTTTATGAATTCAATTTTGAATTGCTTTCTTTTATAAAACTGGCTACCTCCAATCCCTATTCTGCGTCAGGAAAACTATTCATAAAATATTTACAAAAGGTTTGTTGATTTCAGATTGTGGGACTGGGGTTGGTCCAAGTTTTCAAGGTAAAATATGGAACCCTAACTGCAAAACGGGAATATGATAAATTCTACGTTCTCCAGGAAATGTACATGTTTTGGGGCTAGCAAGGCACCGTTTTTCTTCATAAAGCTGCTAAAACAAATTTTTGTCTCCCTTTCTCCGTTTTGTCACTTTTGCAAACAGTGTGTACCCAGATCAGACTGCTCCTCTAGGAGCAGTCTGATCTGGGTCCACACTGTCTGTATGCAAAAACATTTTTAAAAAGTTTGCAAGAAAATTCAGCAGATGACATATATAAGCAGACATTTTCAGATGTAGTTTTTCTCGGTGTCTTTATGGTTAACACATTTTCTGTTGCTAACTATTTTTGTCGCCCTTTCTCCCTAATAATAGGGGTCTATGCTTTAAGGACAGAATTTGCTTCAGAGGAGCAAATTCTTCACTTTAAGTGCAGAATCTTTTTGAAAGGCGCAATTCTGAAAGGAGCGCAAATAACCGGAAAGCAAACAGGAAGTCACAAAAGTTGTCTCCATTCACCATAACAAATTGTAGGCACCAGTCATTTCGGAACCTGTCAATCAAAATCTGGAACCAGTCATTTATCTGGAACCAGTCATTTTTGCTATTAATGCAGATGGGTCAGAAAAGTGCTGGCAGAAAGTACAACAGTGCAGACTCTGATCAGGGTGCTTTGTTTGAAGCTGTCAGATTAGGGTCTGCATTGATCATTTTCAGGGTCTGCACAGTTCATTTTGTCCTCTGCCAGACTACTAGTATACAGTGTAAATGATTTCTTCAACAGTCTTATCTGGGCTACAGCACTTGCTTCTGGTTCCCATCTTTCTTCTGACTCCCAGCACTTGTGTTGATTAACCCATTTTATACAGGAAATCCCTTGAAAGGACACCGGTAAGCAGGGCAGGCCAAGATTGGACACCATATTTTCTGTTGTCTGATCAAGGCCTTCACTGTTTTCCAAGATGTTCAGCCATTTTCTAAAATTTCTATATTAAGTTACTCAAGCTGACATGGATGATATTGACTCTTCCAACATATAAAGGAATAGTTCATTCGGGTTGACACTGGTTAAACTAGGTAATTATATATTCAAAGTAAATAAGCTATGCTGCATAGGAAAACAAATAACATGCAATTCAATAAACTAAGGCAGATAACTTGGCTTTATAGTAACTTGAAACACTATTACACCATAACCTCCTTATAACACTGTTCACTGCAACATGTTTTGGATATAACACACTTTAAAGATGGACCACAAAAATATATAGATTATATAGAAAAATGACCATAAATGGTCAATTAAATGGTCATTTTTCTGTATAGTCTATCTATTTTTGTTCTAATATAACATGATTGGTTAATCAATCCTTAAGCTGCCAAAAAAAAAAAAAAAAAAAAAAAAATCTGAAATTGTCGTCTGCTTGTGTCGTCTGCTGAATTTTCTTGCAAACATTTTAAAAAAAATTTCTGCATACAGGCAAACAGTGTGGACCCAGATCAGACTGCTCCTAGAGGAGGAGCAGTCTGATCTGGATCCACACTGTTTGCCAAAATGACTTTTAAAGTACCCAGCAGATGACAAAGCAGACGACAATTGTCATGACTGGCATCTTATGGGTTGACAAGGTTTTTGGTTTGGACCCCAACCAACCATAGTGTTATAAACAAGTTATGGATAAATAAAATATGGTAACATTGAGAGATAATGTCGAACATGAAGATGAGTCTAATACTGCTAATATGCCCTTGGCAGAATTCAGTACAGTAGAAACTCAATAATTCAAAGTTCAAGGGACTGGCAGATTTTGTTTGAGTTATCACATGTTTTAAGTCCCACCACCAACAAAGGTCATACGGAGACGGGACCTCAGTTTAAAGACTCATCCGGAAGTCTGGAGAAGTAGAATTATCACGACTGAATTGCCGACGGTGAAAACACACTTTTGATACACTAGTTAGGACCTAGCTCATAGGATGTCTTACGTATCAAGTAGCTTTGAACAATGAGATTTTGAATTATTGCAGTTCTACTGTTAGAATTCCATAAATGATTGTTACTTGAGATGTTTATAAAACATTGAAGCTGACATAATTTTCTGTCGAACTCCACACTGTATGACATCCTGTGCATTTATGCTATTTATGCATGTCTTAACACTATGAAAATAAATGAACACATGATAACAGCTACTCTAAATTATTTGAGCAATGCAAAATATGAGTGATATATTAAGCTAAACCTTTTTTTCAGCTAATAACCCTTTTTGTACCAAATGGAATCTTCGTCCTTATATATAACATAGTCCATTTCAAAATTTAGGGGTGTCAGGTTGTGTTTTCTTCAAAATTTGGGAGATGGCTTAGCTTTTTGCAAACAGTGTAGGCCCTGATCAGACGCCGCATTCTGTGGCATCTGATCTGGGCCTGCACCGTTTGCCAAGGTACCCCATTAGGGGTATCTGGTACTGAATGGGTTAAAATAAGGATGATAACTTTCATGAATACCTGCTTACTTCTGGACTAAAGCTCCCTCTGGGAGCCTATTTTGTTGGTTTGATTAGAGGTTTAACGTCCCGCCAACACTGTAAAGGTCATTTTTGAGACGTTGCTGCCAAATTTGTGGGACTTTTACCCGACCTGGAGATGAAATGACATCTCAAGACCTGCCATCCAATGAAACCAATAGGGTTTATAAGCATGGACGGGCCGACTCGCATCGCTTTGCCTTGGAAGGCTTAGATCCTCTAAGCGGTTTACCAGTACTCGTGTGGGGGTCGGTTTCAGCTCTGCGTGGAAGCATCATGCAGCCTATCTATTTCTTCAAGCCCCGATGGGCGGGGGCTGTCTTGGAGCCTATAATGAGGCTGTAGTGAAATGTCCTTATTCTATGGTAGGTAAACCATGTCATGGAATATTATATCTTTTCACCATACTTACAGCAGTATTACGTAGACATTTAATGTTTTAAAGTCTTGGTTTTTATTTTATCAGAAAACAGAACCGGGTATTGACATTGGATTCAACTGATATTAAGAACATTCGCTATAAACATAGATATAACAGAGGCTATAAGAAAATTCACTATAAACATAGATTCCTTTATAACAAAGGCAACAATCTGAACCTTCACCTGGGCAAGCAAGGTTTTTGTTAAGGTGTAAAAAATGTGACGAGTAAGAATCAATGTCCGGGAGTTATTTCCCTTGACTGTACATCCCTATTCATTTCAATAAAAAATAAGTAACCAGGGTCCAGTTGTTCAAAACTAACGACGTCGCTAGTTAACAAATCTTAAAAACTTTTATCATTTAATATGACAAACATTCTAATACTTTTGCTGCAAAAATGTGAGTAGCTTTTGCATTTGCAAAAGCTACTCACATTTTTTTCAGCAAAAATACCACAGCACTAGATATTTATTTTATAGAACAGGTTAAAATTTTGACCACTAACGAGCTTGTTATGCTGCTTTGAACAACTGGGCCCACAGAAACCTAGCAGCAGTAAAACAACTACAACTGAATGAAAGACATTTTGGCACTATTTACAAAATGTTATACATATACATAGAACATATACATACACATATAACAAGTCTATGTACATACTATAAAATCATGTTCTGAAAACATAACAGAAGACAGGACCATGACATATCTCCTGAATATCTCCAGATAAAGGAGATTAATGAGAATAATTTTCATATTTCTCCAGAGAAACATTTTGTGGGTACTTGTTAGAATTGCCTCACTGAGGCAATTCTAACAAGTACCCACAATGTATGTTATTTGTTTGAGTTTTGCATCCCCCCAACTACATGTACAAAGGTAATAGGGAGATCAGCAACCCTATATGGGCTTTCTCTTAAGTGCTTAATGCAGGCTGGACAGTAATTTTGAGATACCTGTCACCATAAAAATTGTTTTGTTTGTTTGTTTGATTTGAAGTTTAACATCTGTGTCTAGGAGTCTACTCAAAACTAAATATGTGTTAACATTTTACTTTGATCTTTTTTGTCTTTATGACCATCAAAATGAAGTTTGCAAAAAACAGGGCCCAGTTGTTCAAAATTAAGGATGTCCTTAGTTAACGTAATGTTAAAACTTCTCTTTGATTATTTAGCAGGCAAATATACTAATATTTTTGCTGAAAAAAAGTGAGTAGCTTTTGCATTTATGCAAAAGCTACTCCCATTTTTCCAGCAAAAATACCAGAATTTTACATATCATACTTGGTAGAGCAGTTAAAAATTTGGCCACAATTGCCACTAAGGAGCTTGTTAAGCTAACAATACTTTGAACAACTGGGCGCAGGTGTTTTACATTAGTGAGTATACTGAAAATAAAGCAACATACTGATTTTTAAAATTCATACACATTACTTAATATGAATCACGCCAAGCAAAATGTGTTTTTGAACATGCATGCCCAGCAAAGACTCAGGATAGCAAGCGCATTATGTAATCTGATCAGCTTTGTTTATTTTGTGGGAGTTTTATGGCCTAGTCAACACTATTTAGGCCATAATGAGCTGATCTGTTTACCCCCACTTCCTGGGCAGGCTTATACATACATGTAAGTGCTGCACATTCTTTTACCAGAAATTGACAACTGCCATTCTTCAAATCTGTGGAAGGGAGAGAATGACCGTGGAAAAGTTCAATCTCCACGAAGGAATGTTGCCATCACCAGCAGGTATCGAATCCATGATCTCCTGATCACCAGTCAGACGCGCATCTGACTGAGCTACCGAGGCCGGCTTGATCCAAGACTTCCATGAAATCATCATTTTAACAAGTCCGTGAAATAAAGACCCCACTAAACCCCACTTTATGTAGAGAAAACTGGGGTTAACAAGGGTATACATTATTTTTCTTATTTCTGCTCCAAGACATAGGTTGTGGGTACTCGTTAGAACCACCTCAATGAGGTGGTTCTAACGAGCACCCACAACCTATGTTTGCAGTATAAATAAGAACTAGAAAAAGTGTCCAAAGGACACGGATGCCCCCGCCAAATGCCATTCATAAAAAATATTACAAATGTACTTCAAATCAACCATAAAATATATGCATCAAGGGCAGATAATCCAAAAACCAAAAAAGCAAAAGTTGTCTTCCTTGTTCATGACACACTGTCTCAGTGTGATGAATGCACCTGTGAAGTTTCATGAATATATTCCATACGGTTAAGGAGTTATGGCCCGGACATGGTTTACTATATGGTACTAAGTCAAGGGCAGATACTCCAAAAACCAAAAATGCAAGAGTTGTCTTCCCTGTTCATGACACATCGTCTCAGTGTGATGAATGCACCTGTGAAGTTTCATGAATATATTCCATACGGTTTAGGAGTTATGGCCCGGACACGATGTCAGGACGGACGGATGCCCTTCCCTATTCTCCGAATAGGCGGGGGCATAAAAATCTCACAAATTTTCATTGGAAAAGTAGCAATTTTGGAGAAGAATACAATACGTAACATCGGTTTGGTATCATAATGTTAGGGATGTCTTTCAACTCAAAGTTTCTTCGTGCTGTTCAGGAAGGTTGTTTTTTTGCAAGTAGATGTACAGGCTGACCTACATCCTCACTGTGCTCACATGTTCAAAGACCCATTTTTCGCTTGACGATTGTGGATTTGTAATATACACATTCCACACATGCATTTCATTGCTAATACTGAAAGAAACATTGTCGTCTCTCATCATTTACACAAAATATGCACGATCAACAAATGTTATATGGCACATCAATCAATTGGCTGGCATCATTGTAATATGTTTCTAAAGCGACGACATGATGAAACCAACAAGCTGTGACATGATGATGTAGAAAGTACTGAAATGAAAATGAATCTCTGAATCAAATGTAGAATATCAGTTATATATCTACCCTTGTAAAATGGAGGTTAACCCATAAGATGCCAATCACGACAATCGTCGCCCGTTTTGTCGTCTGACTGTTACTTTTAAAGCTATTTTTGCAAACGGTGTGGACCAAGATCAGAGATCTGGGTTCACACTATTTGCCTGTATGCAAAAATATTTTTAAAAAGTTTGCAGAAAGATTTAGCAGAGGCATAAGCAGACGACATTTTCAGATGTAGTTTTTCTCGGTTAAAAATTAGAAGAACTGAAGCTAATCTCACCAAGAATAGATACACCTTCAAGGGTTGCGACTTTTTCATTAACAGGGGTCTACTCTCAAAGGAAAGAATTTACTCCTGAGGGCAGGTGTCTACTCTTAAAGAAAAGAATTTGCTCCTCAGGAGCAAATTCTTTCCTTTAAGAGTAGACCCTCTTTTTCTGGAGGTGTTTAGAGAAAAACATCGAGTTTAGAGAAAAGTACAAAGTACAGAAGAAGAAAAGTACAAAAGAAGTCAAATTTGTCTTCCTTGTAAAAAACGGACAAAAATGTTTTAGGCATATTCATTCACCTAAAATAATTTTCTTCAATTTTCCGCAAAACTATATGGCATCTCATCTAAACTATGACTTGGGTGATTCTAGCAAGTATTCACAAAATGTTGTTTTCTATTACATACTTCCCATAGTAAGATTTTTATTTTGTTGGTTTCTGAGTTTTACAGCCCAGTGAACACAATTAAGGTCATGCCTTGTCCAACCACCTCCTAAACAGATGTGTTAATACCATGAAACTGCATCCTAAGTTTGCTGATTTAGTGTTTCTTAAAATACTGATCACAAATGGCAAATCCTGATGTAAAAAATTTATAGGCACTTGAACCAAATACAATGTACAAAGAATCTTTAGTGCATTTTGTCCTTGGACAACTGGACATAATGGGCGAGCAAGAGCAATGTTACATTTGGCTCCGTCCAAAGGGGCCTTGTCAAGGGGTCAAACTGATATGTGAAGGAAGCATTGGGATTTGCAATGTCGTGCACAGTCACAGTTTTATTTCTTTCAGTTGACTCTAAATTATGTATCAACAAATACAGAAATGATTTATCTATCTGATCTGTTGGGAAACCTTATGCTAAATATACTTAACTTAGAAAAGGATTTTAAAACATTATCTTAGTGGAAGTTGTGTAGGACTAATAACATTGTAGACCCTTTTCAAAATGTTCCTTCCTTCAGAACCTTAGTTTTTGACATTTGCCTAGGTCCTAAAGACTGAACGTTCTATAACTGCAGCTACACTTAGACTTTTCATTAATCTGGAACAGTCTTAACCAAAACGTGTAACAACAAGTACATCTACATCAAGTATCAGCTACTTTTAAGCTACGGTTTGGTTCATGAACACACTCAAACATTCAACAACTGGTCCCTGATAAAAAAAATCTTACTGTCTCACTAGCACCTTTAAAGCGAACAAATTCTATTTTACCATGTTTAAACAAAAAATCTGACAACTCCGTAACAAAATTAATGTCAGGATCTTTGGGGTGCTAACACAGTATAACAGGCCTCATACTGACCACGATTTTCCATGCCTGAAAGGCCTGATTTTGCAGCTTCAACCCTTATCCTGCTGACAAAAACACAACTATTACCTTTGCGAACAATGTAGATCCAGATCAGATGGCTTCTAAAGAAGCCATCTGATCAGGATCTACACTGTTTGTAATGCAGTTTGTGAAAATATCAAGTAATTTGGTTGACTTATAGTCAGAAATGGGTGTGGGTTAATAAATTTATTCAGCAGGATAAGGGTTAAATAGTTAATAAACAGACAAAACGCACAAAAAATCAAAATCTAAAAGCCTGAAATCAAGAAAAATATCAAGCTCTAAAAGCCTGAAATCCTGCAAATGCCTGAAAAATACGAGGCCTGGTATAACCAAAACTTTTTAAGGGGAATAAATATGTGTGATTTTCACCATTTACACAAAGGAGATAATTTCAGGACCTTCACTTTTTTTTTCTTAGCCCCTCTGACAAAGATGTCTACCCTTAAAGGAAAGAATTTGCTACTCAGGATGGTCTGCTCCTGAAGAGATCTAGTCTTAAAGAAAAGAATTTGCTCCTCAGGAGGATCTAGTCCTCAAGAGGTCTAGTCTGAAAGGAAAGAATTTGCTCCTCCTCAAGAGGTCTACTCTGAACTCCTTGAGAGGATTTAGTCCTAAAGAGGTCTTCTCTTGAAGGAAAGAATTTGCTCCTCAGGAGGATCTAGTCCTCAAGAGTAGACCTCTTGAGGACTAGATCCTCCTGAGGAGCAAATTCTTGCCTTTAAGAGTAGACCTCTTGAGGACTAGATCCTCCTGCGGAGCAAATTCTTGCCTTTAAGAGTAGACCTCTTGAGGACTAGATCCTCCTGAAGAGCAAATTCTTTCCTTTAAGAGTAGACCTCTTGAGGACTAGATCCTCCTGATGATTTTGTTTGAATTGAGGTTTAACGTCCCCGTCAACACTGTAAAGAGATCCTCCTGATGAACAAATTCTTGCCTTTAAGAGTAGACCTCTTGAGGACTAGATCCTCCTGAGGAGCAAATTCTTGCCTTTAAGAGTAGACCACTTGAGGACTAGATCCTCCTGAAGATCAAATTCTTTCCTTTAAGAGTAGACCTCTTGAGAACTAGATCCTCCTGAGGAGCAAATTCTTGCCTTTTAGAGTAGACCTCTTGTTGAGGACTAGATCCTCCTGAGGAGCAAATTCTTGCCTTTAAGAGTAGACCTCTTGAGGACTAGATCCTCCTGAAGGGCAAATTCTTTCCTTTAAGAGTAGACCTCTTGAGGACAAGATCCTCCTGAGGAGCAAATTCCTGCCTTTAAGAGTAGACCTCTTGAGGACTAGATCCTCCTGAGAAGCAAATTCTTGCCTTTAAGAGTAGACCTCTTAACGACTAGATCCTCCTTAGGAGCAAATTTTCTATAAGAATGGTTACTCTTAACCTTTCAAAAATTGTAGAGTGAAACAAATGCTATGCAAAAAGTGTAGATCCAGATGAGATGGGTCATAATATAAGAATTTTATATGGGTGTGAGGGGTGCATGGAAAAATTCGTCCCGAGGGTCACTGTCCGGCATCACGAGGCTTGCCGAGTGATGCCGGACAGTGATCCAGAGGGACGGATTTTTCTATCCACCCCTCACACCCATATAGGATTCTTTTTCTTGCATACCTTCCATTTTTAGCATGGATTTTTAATGCTGCAGTAACATCTGTTACCAATGTCCGCCATATTGTGATGACACTACAGGAATGTCTAGTGACATCACGTAACGTGCATGACGTGAACCTTAACGAAGGCGCATACAAGGTTGTATTCAACCAGTACATTTATCAAACACACGGGAATATTCGATATTGGGTCGGAACACCAGGGTCAGAACATAAATTTCTATCCCAGGGTAAAATCACGAATTTCCTTGTCTGGTGTGTAAGAAAGAGCCATCTCATCTGGAACTACACTGTTTGCCTGGATGTTAACGATTTTTTATTAAACCCCACTATTTTTAAGAATTGGTATGCTTGAATGCAAAGAAGGAAGACTAGGCCACTTTAGAAACTCGGGTACTATGAAGAAACTTTTCCTTTAAGAGTTCCAAACATTGGGCAAATTCTTTTCTGGAAGAGTATCCATCGGCAGCAAACTTCTTTCCTGCAATAGTATCCCAAAGGGATTAAATTTTTCCTATAAGAGTAGACCCCTTTTCTTAAAGGACAAATTGCATTCTTTTAAAGGTAAACCAATTTTTTCAAAAGGGTTTCCTGTACTGGAAAGCAAACTGGAAGTTACAAAAGTTGTTTCTCTGGTAAAAATGGCAAAAACCACATTCGGGTCCAGTTGTCAAAAGCACAATTAGCATAATGTACTCATAAGTAACAAAAGTGTTAAACAGATCTCTTGCAACTACTATATCAAACACACTGATGTTTTTTGCTGAAAAAAAAAAAATCAGAGTAGGTTTTATCACTCAGTATTTTTTCAGCAAAAATATTAGTATATTTGCCATATTAACGCTTTAAAACATGTCGTCAAATACAGATATTTATGAAAACAGTGAAGATCCATAACGAGCAATCTCATCAGAATCTACACTATTGGCCATTCAGATAATGTTATGGACTACACCCATTTGTGAAAATGGATGTGTCCGAATTCAAAGATGGAAGGGTCTATTTAAGAAACTCAGGGGTGAAAGGGTTAAATGAACAGAGATTTAATAGTATGTTAACAACTGTTAGCGTTGAACAACTGTGCTCCACTGTACCTGTTCCCCTTAACACACATTCCCTTCAACCGTTGAACTGCAAATCACAACAATTGCCGTCTGCTTTACTGTCTGCCAGTTGCTTTAAAAGTCATTGTTGCAAACAGTGTGGACCCAGATCAGACTGCTCCTCTAGGAGCAGTCTGATCAGGGTCCACACTGTTTGCCTGTATGCAAAAATACTTTTAAAAGTTTGCAAGAAGTAGCAGCAGACGACATAAACCGAAAACATTTTTCAAATGCAGTTTTTCTTGCCGTCTTAAGGGTTAACACACTTGTGATATGATTTTTAATCACTGGATTTAACCCATCAAATGCCAGTCACGACAATTGTCATCTGCTTTGCCGTCTGCCGTAACATTAAAAGTAATTTTTTTGCAAACAGTGTGGATCCAGATCCAGTCTGATCTGGGCCATCACTGTTTGGCTGTGTGCAAAAATATTTTTAAAAATATTTGCAAAAAAAAAAAAAAATCAGCAGACAACATAAGCAGACAGCATTTTAAGATGTTTTTCTCGCCATCTTAAGGGTCAACACACTTGTAAATGATGGTTAATCACTGAATTTAATGCACCAACGAAAGATTTAATGGCTATATCAAGATCTTTTCCTCTCCTATGGACGGGCACATGTTGATTGGTTAATATCAGCAGTACGCTTCGCCGTTCATGGCGACCTGAACTTGTTCCAGTTTGATATTAAGCTTATTTCTGCGGGCGAACTCGTCCTCATCAAGAGCAATAGTCAGATCATCATAATATTGTTGAACATATTTGTACAGTTCTAACAGTGCTGCTTGGGTGTTGAATTCATCCTGGTGGGTCTGAAAAAGGAATAATTATCAAAATTATTGAATAATATCAACAGCATCCACAATGAAGTAAAACATGTACAACAAAACTTCAATGGCTTCAAAACTGCTGGCTTATTTATCATAGTTTGAACTTGGTCTTGAGTCCCTATAGAATTTTGCTCTTTGGCTCTAGATATCCATTATTTATCAGGTACCCCCTATATTAATTGCAATGCAACACACTAACATGATAAAGGTATGCTATCTCTGGACAAAAGCGCAGTCTCACCAGAGCCTTTACTGCTTTGTATTGAGCACTATGTTCTTAATTATCCGAGTAATTACATTACTGCAACAATAGTATCTCATAAAATCAAAGCAATGAGAGCACTGACGGGTAGATTGTCTTTTGAGTGCAGACTGCAAAAAGAATCCACTGTGGCTTTTACAGTTTTTTTTTTCTTCTTGGTTTTATGGCCATTTCAAGATTATTTCACTTATTTCAAGCTGATCATTAATCAAAGGTGGGCGCAACTAGAGTACCAGGAGAAAAACCCAATGATCTCTGTTGCAGAACTTGGCTTCCCACATTTCAAACCACAGTGGTGACAGACCTAATGATTAAGTGATAGGGCTTTTACACACTAAGGAGACCCAGCTGGATTTGCAGAAAAAGCACTCTGCTGTCTCAGAGACAAGAATAGCACAGTTATAAATAACCATTACCTGGATTTTGTACAAATGCCAGATGTACAGTTTTAACTTTATGGGTTGGTGATGATCACATTGACAAGTTGACTTGGATTGACAAAAACAAAAATAAATACTCAAGTCCTACATACCCGAGATTCTTCAGCCATCATGGCAGTCATATCCTGGTCACTTATTGCTGGCATCATTTTGATATCTTGATAATACCTGAAGAAGCGAAAGCAGCAGTTAACTTAACCCTTCTCTTGCTGAATATTCATTTAAGCCACACCCATTTCTGTCTATCAACCAATCAAATTACTTGATGTAATTTATTGCCACAAATTCATAAACTGAATGCCAAACATTGTAGATCCTGATCAGAGAAGCCATCTGATCTGGATCTACACTGTTTGCAAAGATAGGGGTTGTCATGGATCTACACTGTTTGCAAAGATAAGGGTTGTCGTGAACAGCAAGATAAGGTTTAACTTTATTATACTTGAAGATTTTATTAATAGTTTGTCTGTCATTACTGACAATGACCAATCTTAATCACATTTGAGAAATGTTACCGTTTGTGTGTTCCAAAATGGCTGATGAGACCGATTCTAGCTCTGAACTGTCTGTTGCAGACAGAGCAACAGAGGCTAGAGGAAGACAGCTCTGTGACCCTTGGAACGGATCTCCCACCCATGTAAGATTCTTAAAGTGTATACCAGTATATATACACAATGAATGGCAACACAATTTATAACCCAGTTCATTATAACACAGTTCTGGATATAACAGTTCAAAGATGGAACCCTATTAGGATTTGTACCTCCTTCCTTCAGTTATCTAGCTTGGTAGATTATGCATAGCTCAAAAGTTTATAACCAGTCTCTGACAACTACAATGGGAAGTAAACTCTTTGACTCAGTGGTATTGTAGGTATTGTCATGTGTTCGCTCGAAATCGTTACAATTTAATATTTATTGCCTATTAAACAGTGAAAAAATGGTTACATATGGATCGGTAGACATTGTTTCAAATTAAACGGACACAATAAATCTATTAATTGCAGTGTATTGAGCACAACAGCGCTCAATACATCTTGGATATAATACAGGTGTATTGTGCGCTGTGGTAAAAGCATCACATTTGAGATCGAGAGGTAGTCGGTTCGATACCCGCTAGTGCCAAGTGTTGTTTCCTTGAGCAAGATTCTTTATCCACATTGCTTAGTACTGGTTTCTACCCAGGAAGGGGAAGAAAAGAGGGCCACATGGAAGATTAGTACTAGTTTACTAAATGTGTTACCCTCTATAAATAAAGTTGATTATTATTATTATTGTTAGAGCATTGGACATTCATTCGAGCAGCCCAGGTTTGATTCCTACTGCAGACAGGTTTTTTTTTAGCTATGCTTCATTCTCTTGTTAGACTTCATGTCGTAAGAATCCCCAAAATGTATAGATTATATAGAAAACGACCAAAAAGGATTATTTTTCTATATAATCTATACATTTTTGAAGACCTCTGCTCATCAGGGCTTGAACAAATAGATTAGGCTGCATGATGCTTCCAAGCAGAGCTGAAACTGACTGCACATGAGTACTGGCAAACAGTGTAGGCCCAGATCAGACACCGCAAACCACGGCGTCCAATCAGGGCCTACACTGTTTGCAAAAAGTTCAACCATTTTCTGAATAAATTTATTTTGAAGAAAACACACATTGACACCCCTAAATTTTGAAATGGTCTTCTGCTTTATATAAGAAGGAAGATTCCATTTGGTACAAAAAGGGTTAATTCAATTCTTTTTATCCAAATTTTGGGGGGCAAAAGAGTTGAACTAATGAGTGTTTCATCCAGTTATCCCTATGGTATCATATTTTGAATGATATAATAGTGTTATAAAGAGACTATGGTGTAAGAAATGATGAAACAGCTTTACTGAGTATTATTCATTATACTACCTACCTTTCTACCCATTTCTTATACTCCGGTATATGCTTGGCGTACAAGAGTTTACTAGAAGGTGAGTCTTTCCCTAGCCGGACTTCACTCATTGAACAACTGTCCATAAAATTTTGAGCTACTACTGACAAACAGGAATCAACTATGTTAGACTTGTAGATATCGAACACAAAGTTGGGGTTCTTTATCACATTTACCCAGAATCGAAGTGGAAGACTGAAAGAAAACAGCATACATGCAGGATCTTTTATATGGGGATCATCCATGGTTTTTCATGCATTTATATTTGCTGGGTCCCTCGGAAGCTGTTTGACCACGAGGCAGCCGGGTCCCTCAGAAACTGTTTGAACAAGAGGCCACCACATTTATATATGATTGTATTTCATCACATTATATATGATTGTATTTTATTTATATATGATTGTATTTCTGTATGACTGTATTCAACACATTATTTATGATTGTTTTGTTCGTTTGAATTGGAGTTTAACGGCCCAGTCAACACTATTTTAGGTCATTTTTGAGCCGGTCAGTTAACATATCCACACTTTCCTGGGCAGGCTTATATGTAAGCGGTTAACCAGTAGAGTGCACATTCTTTTGCCAGAAACTGACAACTGCCCTTCTTGAATGAGCAGAAGGGAGAGAATGACCGTAGAAAAGATTTCATGATCAATCTCCACGAAAGAATATTGCCGACCACGGCAGGAATCCAATCCCCGTCCTCCTGATCACCAGTCAGACGCGCATCTGACTGAGCTACAGAGGCCGGCTTTATCTATGATTGTATTTCATCACATTTATGATTGTATTTCATCACATTTATATAAGATTGTATTTCATTACATTATATAGGATTGTATTTCATCACATTTATATATGACTGTATTTCTTCACATTATACAAGACTGTATTTCATCACATTATACATGATTGTATTTCATCACATTGATATATGACTGTATTTCATCACATTTATATATGATTGTATTTCATTACAATATATATGATTGCATTTCATCACATTTATATATGATTGTATTTATGATTGTATTTCATCACATTATATATGACAATATTTCATCACATTTATATATGATTGTATTGCATTACATTATATATGATTGCATTTCAACACATTTATATATGTTTGTATTTGATCACATTATACTTGACTGTATTTCATCACATTTATATATGATTGTATTTCATCGCATTATATATGATTGTATTTCATTACATTTATATATGATTGTATTTTATCAAATTTATATATGGTTGTATTCAACACATTATTTATGATTGTATTTCATCACATTGTACATGATTGAATTTCATCAAATTTATATATGATTGTATTTCATTACATTATATGTGATTATATATCATATTATAACATTATATAGATATATATATATGTATATGATTGTATTATATGCCCCTCAGAATAAACTTTCAAGTTTCCTATAAACAAAGCCCCTCTGAAAAAGGGGTTTTCTGTTGAAGGGAAGTATTTGCTCCTCTGGAGTAAATACTTTCCTTTAAAAGAAGACCCCTTTTTCAGAGTAAACCCTTACTGACAAGGAAAATAAAATATATTTTAATAGGAGAAGCCTCCCCATAACATATCAAGGGTATCTCACCTATTGGATTTCCAAGTATGTACAACATCTGGATCTTGTATATTGTGTAGTAATGCTTGATCATCTAAGAAATCAAACATATATTTTATGGCAAGAGGAAGGACATTCCCTCGGTGGGTAGTACTGAAGATTCTCTCAAACAGATCATTCACAAACGACTGAAGTGTACCCTGGAATGGAAGAAGATATGGTTTACCACAGTCAACCTTCTTTATATATCGACATTCGATATAATGACCAAACTTGTTATTGTTATAACGACAATTTCAAAGATATAGATCCCTAGCTCAAGATGCGACGATCATTAATAAAGATATTCAAGAATATTGTAATTATTTAATACTCCAAGAAACAAACTTTATGGATATTTGTTACAATATACAAAGCCTCGCATTTATCCCTTTTCCTATACTCATTTAATAAATTCAATAATACACGAACACTTATGTAAGATCCTCTACTAAGTGAAATGTTTTGGGAGATAATTTTGGCTGCTAAAAGGAGGTGGCCATTAGTGGGAGGTTTTACTGTACCTTAGTGGCAAGAAGCCTGGTTAGAAAGACTTCAGACACCATCTTACTACTTCTGTCCCCTTCTTTATTAGACTCGGAGTCATGCTGTTTCACCTGCAAGCACAATTATATTTCATTTAACAGGAGGAATAGTCAACTCTGTTTTTCGAGTTTAACAGCACAATCAATATTATTTAGGCCATGTACAGTGTTTCAGCCAACCTACCCACACTTTTCCTGAGCAGGGTTGACATTCTAGGGAAAGAGCCATAATTAATATTGGTAGGACCCCATTTCCTGTTCAGAAATGCAACAAAATATGTTCAGATATAAAATTTCAAAACATTTAGCATTCTTGTGTCACTAACTGATGACTGCCCTTCTTGAAACAGTGCAAGGGAGAGACTGACTTCAGAAACTAATTAATGAATGCTGTCAGAACAGGAGATCAAAACTGCGACTTCCAAATCACCAATGAGACATGCACCTGACCGAGCCACTGAGCCCACCTAGGTATATTCAAATAATCACATATTCAAATAATTGATTACAAGCAAATAAGTAATGACAATCATTTGTGGAATTTATCGATCAATTAATAGATTATTTGATTAATCGTGTCAGCCTTACTCATTAAATCGAAAAGCCATGTTATGCTTCCTAACAAGGGGCTATGTTTAACCTTTATTCTGCTAAACATGACAACACCTCCCTTTGCAAACAAGTGTAGATCCATATTAGATGGCTTAAGCCATCTAATTACGATAACACACCCATGCGGCATAGTGCATTCTTGTATTTCAGACAGAATAAGGCTGAATCATTGTGACCAGCAGATGTCAAAAGTACCTTTATTCGGCAATTTGTTTGTTTATTTTGTTTTGGAGATTAACGGCCAACTCAATACTATTTTAGGTCATTTTTGAGCCGATCAGTTTACCTATCCACACTTTTTCTGGGCAGGCTTATACGAAAGCGGCTAACCAGTACAGTGCACATTCTTTCGCCAGAAGCTGATAACTGCCCTTCTTGAACCAGCGGAAGGGAGAGAATGACCGTAGAAAATAATTCATGATCAATCTCCACGAAAGAATGTTGCCGACTCCTGCAGGTATTGAACCCGGGTCCTCCTGATCACCAGTCAGACGCTCATCCAACTGAGCTACCGAGGCCGGCACATTTAATGTTGAACCCTATTTTCTACAGAACAGGATTTGACATTACATGTGAATCGTCTGCTAGGCAGAAGATTCACTTAATGTCAAGCTCTATTTTCTCTAAACACACTTAGAAAAACAGAACTTTCCACAGCTCTTTGAAGGGTTAAAGGTAAATTTGTCTCTTCTCACGTTTCTTCCAACTGTCTATGAAAACCACAGCAGATCATGTATGGAATGCTCAGTAAATGCCAACGAAATGGACTTACCAAATGATAATACTTGATGCCATTGCCAGTTCCATTTTCTAGGTCTACAGCACTGGATGGAGAACCAGTTCTATTGAGAGAGGGACTTCGACCACTGTACGTTAAATTGGTTTCTGAAACTAAACAGGTAACCAAGAAACTGCATACAAGAGCATCATAAAAATCAACAGAAACATATTGACAGAGCTTACAATACAAACTGAACCCTTATCCTGCTGTTCCCAACAGCCCCTTTCTTTGCAAACAGTGTAGATCCAGATCAGATGGCTTCTGAGGAAGCCATCTGATCAGGATCTGCACTGTGTGTCAACCAGTTTGTGAATTTGAAGAAAAATATTACATCATGTAATCTGTTTGGCTGGTGGTGAGGAATGGGCATGGTTATTTAAATATTCAACAGGATCGTAATGGTTAACAGAAGCTGTTTGACAGAAATGCATACAGTACGTCTGATCAAAAACAACATGTAACAGATATAAATGTGTATACATATATGTATACAGTAGAACTTCGATGGCTCGAACACTGATGGCTCGTGTACTATGGATGAGTCGAACCCATTCTTGAGCCCCTAGCGAAATCCTCTACATAAGAAATAGTGTGGGATAATTAAGGAGATTTTTGTCTTTTATCTTGTAAATGTATGCTGTGTGTACTAATTAGAATCGCCTCGATGAGGCGATTCTAATGAGTACACAAAGCATACATATTCATTATAGAACACCTAAAAGATGTCTAAAAATAGCTCGCTATGCCTCCTAACAGTAACCTCAGTGGCTCGAACTACCGCTGTCTCGAACAAATTTTCATGGTCCCAAAGGGGTTCGAGCCATTGAAGTTCGACTGTATATGTAGTCACAATATTAATGAAAAAAAAATCCATGTGAGATGTTTTCGGATGCATGTATGCATATTCTCTATTGTATTGTGAATACTGGGAAAACTTTGTGTGTATTTGTTGTTTTTTTTTCTTAGAATCCAGTTTCAGCCATCTTGGAATTTTCAAACTTTGAAAGGGAGAAAAGAGAGATAGTGAGTGAGTGTTTGAGTTTTACATCCCACCAACAGCTAAGGTCATACAGAGATGGGACCATGGTTTAAAGACTCATCTGAAAGTCTGGAGAAGCCCGGGATCGATCCTGAGACCCCTGGTTTACAAGGTGAGTAGCGTAACCACTACACCACAGAAGCTTCTAGAAGAGATAGTAAAGGAGACGAAAGTGAGGGACAGGGAAGAAAGAGGAAAATAAATGGAAGTGTAGAAGCAGGAGACATAACACTCCCCCTCTACCATAACCAGCTGCAAGGACAGCAGGCCTTGCCCAACTGTAATCAAATATCAGATTGACGCCCCTGTGAGGCAAGATAGTGACAACCTAAGCCTCCCCCAACCACCCCCAATGAAACTAGAATCATACAAAATAATGAGATAGCTGATACATCAAACTTTTCGCAATGCTGATAGCTTCAGATAAGGAAAAAAATTCAAGATAATTTAAGGATAAATTTTCTTATTTCTCCATCAAAACGTATGATATGGGGACTTGTTAGAATTGCCAGTTCCCAAAACACGTTTCTAACAACAATTGTTGTTCATGCTGAGTTTTACATTCCAGTCAACACTGTTAAGGTCATTTTTGAGGTTCCTATTCTGTGGGACTTTACCAGATATTGAGATAAAATGACATCTCAAGCTCGATCACCCAAAGAAACTGCTTGGGTTTAAAGGGTCTGACCCACCACTTTCCATGGCAGGCTTAGACCTTCTATGACGTTTACCAGGACTCAAAAGGTCCACCATGCCCATATATGGTAAAACCTTTGAAAATAGCCCATTCTCAGGAACCAATAGACCGATGACCTTGAAACTTGGTATACAATATTGGGGACCCTAGTCCTTTCAAATTTGTTCAAATGACGACATTAGGTCACATGTGGTCACTTAGGGTTTTGTATGGAAGCACCATGCAGCCCAATCCATTTCTCCAAGCCCTGATGGGCAAGTGTGCTCTAACAAGAAATCATCATGAAAACATGCCTATATAATTCTGACCCACACTTTTATATTGTAATACTGGGGTTTACAGAGGTAAAACTTATTTTTCTTATTTCTGATCTGAAATATAGATTGTGGGTACTTACAAGAACCACCTCATTGAGTCAGTTCTAACATGTACCCATAATCTGAACTTTTGGTAGAAATAAGAAAAATATCACAATTTTTCATCTTAAAAGTTTTGTTTTTTTCGGCGGAAAAATTAACACTGTATTTTTACAGGCGTGTTTTTGTAATGAAGGAAAATTAATCCTTAATTATCCTCGCTTGAATTGTATCTAAAAATAGAATAGTCACCTAGTCTTTGGTAATCCCAAGGCCTGGAGGAGCCTGATTTGTCAGAAGTCAATGATAAATTTACCATGGACTGTGACGTCTGTTTTGGCATGAGAGCCATGAAAGCACCATCTGGAACCTGAAAAATGGGAGTGTCAGAATTATCAATCAGCAGTCATTCACAGCATTGTTAGCCTTACAATTCATAAAGGGTTAAAACATTAACTTTCTACTAAGCACACCATTTGAGCCCCGCCAAGCGAATTTGTGTCTTCGAGCATTCCGTCATTACAAATTTTAACTGCGCATGCCCAGCCATTCATAGGGGCCAGGGATATGGCTTTCTGTCTGAAGGTTCCTCTTGATTCACTGCTTGTATGAGCGAGCAGCGAAGGTTCTGGCGTGACTGCGCGGATCCGCAGGCTCGCCTGAACCTTCGCTGCTCGCATAGGCGATAAGTACCAAAATCGCTTGACGGGGCCCATTTAATTCAGTGGACTGTGAGTAGCCTACTCGCATTTGTTTTCAATCGGCTCATAATGAGCAGTCTCAGTTTGCCATCCCACAAATGATTTAACCCCTATCCTGCTGAATAAATTATTTTCACCACACCCATGCCTGACTATCAACTAATCAAAGTGCTTAGTATAATGTTTGTTTGTTTGATTTGAGGTTTAACGTCCCCATCAAAACTGTAAAGGTCATTTTGGAGACGTTGCTTCCAATTTTGTGGGACTTTTACCCGACATTGAGATGAAATGGCATCTCAAGGCCCTGTCGCCCAATGAAACCAATAGGGTTTATTAGCATGGACGGTCCGCCTCGCACCGCGGTTCCTGGACAGGCTTAGATCCGCTAAGCGGTTTACCAGTACTAGTGTGCGGGCCGGATTCAGCTCTGCGTGGAAGCATCATGCAGCCCATATATTTCTTCAAGCCCCTATGGGCGGGGGTGGGTGGGTGGGGGGGGGGGGGGGGGGTGGGGGGGGGGGCTTAGTATAATGTATTTGCTCAATTCACAAAAACAAAGACTAAAAGGGTAGATCCTGATCAGAAGTCATCTGATCTTGGTCTACACTGTTTGCAATGGTTCAGCAGAATAAGGGTTAAAATATACTCCTTACAGAGGACCCTCGTTATAACGGCAGTATTTGTTCCCTATTATTGTGCCTACATAAAGAATGTGCCGTTATAAAGAATCCCAGTTAGGAGTATGATAGGTAATAAAAGGCCCTTTTCCCCATTATTACTCCAAGAAACTAATTTATAGATATTTATTAGAATCGCCTCGGTTTGTTTCTTTGCCTAGGTGATTCTAATAAATGTCTATAAAAATTGTTTCTTTCAGAATTAGATTACAAGACACTTTCATGACTATGGACTCTATTTGTGCATTTTAAACCAGAGGGAAGCCCAGGCCACTCGGAACCGAGGCTAAGCCTTTAGCTGGGTAGTCATTCCATTCAAATTGCCGTTATAACATGTTTTGCCACAATAACGAATGTCGGTATAAAAAAAGGATGACTATTTACAAGAATTGATATGCCCAAATTCAAAGATGGATGTGACTGCTTCAGGAACATTGAAACCTATCCTTTATGAACCTATCCTAACACAAGAAAAAGTTCAAGAAAAAGTACTCCTCAAACCTGACAATATCCTGAGTATTCTTCCTAGTATCATAACCAAGAGGCTCCTATGTTGATGCTCCAATAATGTTAGTTTAAATCTTGAAACTACCGGTAATGGCCGTTCGTATTGTGATATGCATCTTTTCTGAACTTTATTAATTGACTACCCTGTATTGATCGGAGGTCATCCGTATTAACACCAGGTCAACCAATAATAACTGAGGTCAAAAAATCAATAATCATGATTTTTTTAATTGTGCCAATTAATAAAATTGTCATTAATAAAGTAATTTCGCATAGACCCAGTTACAGGTCCTTGATCAGCTGCATTGGTCCTCAGGCCAATGCAGCAGACCTCGGACCTGTACCTGGGCCACTATGAAATTACTTGATTAATAACATTATAGTATCATACCGATAATACTGCACATCATTGTTATGCACACTTGATAGAATTTTCTCCTATTTCATATTGAAAGGTGTGTTATGCAAATTCAACACAATCACCTCTTTGAGTACACACAGTACCTAGATTTTGTGCAATATATGCTAACTATCCGTCTCAGACAAATTTTCATGGTCCAAAAGGTGACTGAGCCATTAAAATTCAACTGTATGTTGTGAGCATAGATATTTCTTCAACTGCATGATTTATGAATGCTACTCACCTGATAATGAGCTAATGTGTTGAACCTCTTGTATTCTCCTTCTTGTTTCGAGGTAGAGTCGAGGTCGGAGAGAACAAGGCGTTGCTGCTTCAAGCTGTTCTCCCACTCTGGAGATGGAGATTGAGCAAACAATACTGTAACCATGGAAACAAGAAAGCATGCACTTATTAACAACCACTCTCAGAACCACTGCAGTGTGAACAGCAGTAAAACATGCAAGAACAACTAATAGGTACTTAAACTGGGAACATAAAATCACATGTCTGCAGACGCTAAGTTGCGCATCTCAGCAGACGCAAAGTTGAAATTCATGCAGACATCACTGCCAATACAGTAAAACATGCAAAGACGTCAAGCAGGTATTGAAACTGGGAACTAGGAAATCACATATCTGCAGATGTCAAGTTTCCAATTTCTGCAGACGTCAAGCTTCACAGTCATGCAGACATCACTGTCAATACAGTAACACATGCAAGAATGACTAACAGGTACTGAAAATCACATCATTTCACATCTCTACACACGTAAAACTGCACAACTCTGGAGACGTAAAGCTGCACATATCTGCAGACGTAAAGCTGGATATCCATGCAGACGGCACTTTCAATACAGTTAACTGTTTTGCTGACAATTTTCAATTAATTTTGAGCCTGAAAGTCAAACTTGTTCCCCAGAAAAAAAATCTCAACTGACAATGTTGGTTCATTTAATGTGCAAAAAAAAAGGTAAACATTGTCCACTGGAATATTTTAGAAGCACAGGCTGATCTGAGTCTTCACTGGGCATACATATCCGCAGACATATTTGCGGCTAACTTTATATTGGCATGATAAGTTTGTTTGTTCAATTGGAATTAAACAGTACATTCAACACTATTTAGGTCAAATCGAGCCGACAGTTTACCTGACAACACTTTTCCTGAGCAGAGATAATGTTGTTAACCACTTCAGTGTACATTCTTTTGCCACAAACTGACAACTGCATTTCTTGAATCAGAAAAGGGAGAGAATGACTATAGAAAAGATTTCATGATCTCCATGAAAGAATATTGCCAACCCAGCAGGTCACATTTGTTACATTATGTTATGATTTATATTCAAATGACAATCTGAAGATCCCTCTGTTTCCCTTTCCCAGATTCAAGGAATTTCCAGGGAACAAACTAAACTGCCAAAAACTAAAGACCTTAGCCAGTTGTTCAAAGCATTATACCATAATGATCCAGTATTGGGACAGATATGCCTAAGCAAACAGTACAGACCAAGATCAGACTGCAGTCTGATCAGGGTCTCCACGGTTTGCCTTTCCAGCTGCACTTTTTGGACTCTCTTGCTGGATCGTGAAACAAATTTGTTAAAATTTTAGGAGAATTACAACAAGTCCTCAAGGTGTACAACTTTTTAGGATTTTTATGGCAAAACTTAAACTAAACCGTGGTCGATAATTTTAACTGCCCTAGCAAGTACAATCTCTAATATAGTGATATTTTTGCTGAAAAATAATAAGAGTAAATTCTCACATTTGTTTCTGACTTTCAGCAAAAATATTACTATATTTGCCCCATTAAATGAAGTTTTAACAATGTCAACAAATGACATCATACAGCTTTGAACAACTGGATCCTGACATCAAAACATCACGAAAACACGCCTATATAATTTTGAACCCCTTGAACCCCACTTTTGTATAGTAAAACTGGGGTTTACAGGGGTAAACCTTATTTTTCTTATTTTTGCTCTAAAATATAGATTGTGGGTACTCATTAGTGCCCACAATCTATATTTTGAACAGAAATAAGAAAAATATCACAATTATTTCATCATAAAATTTTTATTTTTTCGGCGATAAAGGTGGCAATGTATTTGTATAGGCGTGTTTGCGTAATGAGATGTAAAATTAAAACATGCATCATGCTATGTGGAACAGGTTAAGATCATGCTCAGTGATTTGAATGTAACAAACATTTAAAACTAGAAATGTGTCCAGACGACACAGATGCCCCCGCCACACCCCGAAAATCCATGTTGCAACAAAAAAGTGTGTGACCTTGTCATAAGGAACATTTGTGTGAAGTTATTTTGAAACCAGTGAAGAAATGCAGGCGCTTGAGCAATGACAAAGTTTTTCTAAAAATAGCCACAGTGACCTTGACCTTGAAAGTCGAAATGGCTCGAGATATTGTCATGTGAAGTTATATTGAAATCGGTGAAGAAATGTAAGCGCTAGAGCGACTACAAAGTTTTTCTAAAAATAGCCACAGTGACCTTGACCTTGAAAGTGGAACTCCCTAGAGATATTGTCATAAGGAACATTTGTGTGAAGTTATATTTAAATCGGTGAAGAAATGTAAGGGCTAGAGCGATGACAAAGTTTTTCTAAAAATAGCCACAGTGACCTTGACCTTGAGGCCATGACCTTGAAAGTTAAAATTGCTCAAGCTATTTTTATAAGGAATATTTGTGTGAAGTTATATTGAAATTGGTGAAGAGTTGTAGGCGCTAGAGCGATGACAAAGTTTTTCTGAAAATAGCCACAGTGACCTTGACCTTGAGGTCATGACCTTGAAAGACGAACTCGCTCGAGATATTGTCATAAGGAACATTTGTGTGAAGTTATATTGAAATCAGTGAAGAAATGTAGGCACTAGAGTGATGACAAAGTTTTTCTAAAAATAGCCACAGTGACCTTGACCTTGAGGCCATGACCTTGAAAGTCGAAGTCACTCGAGATATTTTTATAAAGAACATTTGTGTGAAGTTATATTGAAATTGGTGAAGAAATGTAGGCACTAGAGCGATGACAAAATTTTTCTAAAAATAGCCACAGTGACCTTGACCATGAGGTCATGACCTTGAAAGTCAAACTCGCTCGAGATATTGTCATAAGGAACATTTGTGTGAAGTTATATTGAAATCAGCGAAGAAATATAGACGCTAGAGCTATGTTGTGCGAGGAAATAATTAAAATTTTTTAAGTCTCTGACCTTGACCTTGAGCTCATGGGCATGGGTGGGGGTATTGCTGAATAAAACATTGTACCTATATCTATCATCATATGAACCAAAGCCATCATAAAAGTTCAGGTTCTACCAGGTACAAATACCTTAACTGGAGTCTTTAACATGGAAAATTTCTAAGTCCATGACCTTGACCTTGAGGCCATGGGCATGGGTGGGGGTATCGCTGAATAAAACTTTGGACCTATATCTATAATCATATCAAATATGAACCAATTCAACCAAATGGTTTGGAAAATATGAGTTCTAAAATGTTCAAGTCTACCTGTTACAAAAACCTTAACCTGAGTCTTTAACATTGAAAATTTCTAAGTCTGTGACCTTGACCTTGAGGTCACAGGCATGGGCGGGGGTATTGCTTAATAAAACTTTGGACCTATATCTATCATCATACCAAAGATGAACCAGTTCCATCAAATGGTTAGGAAAATATAAGTTCTAAAAGTTCAGGCTCTACCTGTTACAAAAACTTTAACCTGAGGTTACAGGATCACGTACGTACGTACGTACGTACACACACACGTACAGACGGACGTACACATGTACGCACGTACGGAAAACCGAAAAACTATATGCCCCCGGCATCATATGATGCGGGGGGCATAAAAATCATGAATGTTGAACTGAAATGGGTCATGAATACTATCTACTGTTTATATTTTTTCTTTGATTTTAGTTTTATCGCCTTTTCAATATTATTTCACTTATTTCAAGCCGATCTTAGTCAGAGGTGGGAACAAACTTGAGTACTGAGGAAAACCCTGACTTTCCATTGCAAAACTTGGCATATGTTACCTGAGCGAGGCTCCAACCCACAGTGATCAGAGACCTAATGATTACGAGACAGCGCTCTTGCCCATTAGGTCACCGAGGCCTGTGTGCTGATGTATTTATTCATTTGGGTCAAGATTGTTTCACTTATATCAAGCGGATTGTTAATCAAAGGTGGGTGAATACCAGAGTACCTGGAGATTGTTAATCAAGAGTGAATGAAAATCAGAGTAACCGGAAAAACAACTTCCACTACTTGGCATCTCACATGACCCACGTGATGTTATGTGCTGTGATGCCATTCATAAATGTTTCCAAGGCGATAGATAATAAGAGAATAATACTCTGGTAAACCCCACTACCATAAAAATCCTAACATTTCAGACACCTAGAGGACTTGCTGTAATTCTCCTAAAATTTTAAGAAGTTTGTTTTGCAATCCAGCAATGAGTCCAAAAAGAGGAGACAGAATGGCAAATGGTGTAGACCCTGATCAGACTGCTCCTTCAGGAGCAGTCTGATTGGGTCTGCACTGTTTGCTTAGGCTTGTCTGTCCCAATACTTAGGATCATTACGGTTTTCTCAAGTTTCAAAGGACATTGATTTCATAGACTGGTTAATTTGAAGAATTTGTTTTTGATCCGAACATAATACCATGCTAAAACATGCAGTGTTAATGCAAACAAGTTGTGGTTAGTTACTGCAGTGCCTGTCATACCTCTTTCACACAAGTTCACATCCCTTCCATACAAATTGCATTAATGTTTTTACAATATAAAATGGCATGCTTCTTCACAAAATGAGGCAACTCATGATATCAATGTATTCAAGAACCTCATTATGGTCAAATGATTGTCAATACACTGCAACCTCTTAACCGTTACCCCGCTGAATAATTAATTTAAACACACTCATTTCTGTCTCTGAACCAATCAAATTACTTGCTGTAATTTATTCCTACAAATTCACAAACAGAATGCCAAACATTGTAGATCCTGATCAGATGCCATCTGATCTTGATCTACACTGTTTGCAAAAGTAGGGGTTGTCGTGATCAGTGGGATAAGGTTTAATATCTTTACTGTCGGGGTTCAAAGCAGAAAGCGTGTTTGTAAAACAACCACGTTATATCCAAACAAAAATGTACAGAACATATAGACAAAATGACTACAAATGTCCATTTTTCTATATAATCTATATATTGTTGGGGATCCATTAATAAAGCATGTTTTTTTTTGTTTGATTTGAGGTTTAACGTCCCCGTCAACACTGTAAAGGTCATTTTGGAGACGTTGCTTCCAATTTTGTGGGACTTTTACCCGACATTGAGATGAAATGACATCTCAAGCCCTGTCGCCCAATGAAACCCATAGGGTTTATTAGCCTGGACGGTCCGCCTCGCACCGGGGTTCCTGGACAGGCTTAGATCCTCTAAGCGGTTTACCAGTACTAGTGTGCGGGCCGGAGTCAGCTCTGCGTGGAAGCATCATGCAGCCCATATATTTCTTGAAGCCCCTATGGGCGGGGGCCATAATAAAGCATGTAATGTCCAAAAATGTGTTATAATCAACGGAATTATAGAGGTTTAAGTGTATAACCTATCAGAATATCTTGTTCATTTGCCAACATGTACAATTGTTAAACTAGAATATTCACTCAGATATATATTTAAATGCCGGCTAAAACAATATAAATTGAATTTGTCCTTTCAGGGGTAGGGACTTAATAGGAATGCAGCCAAGAAGTTCCAAAAGTTGACTCCCTTTAAAGTATGGCATAACATGCCATTCTGCTTAACTCTTAAGATGTCAATCACAACAACCTGCAAACCCAAGTTTTACTATATAAAAGTGGGGTTATAAGGGGTCAAAATTATATAGGCGTGTTTTCGTGATGGAGTACCCACTACCTAAGTCTTGGAACAGAAATATGAAAAGCAAATAACACATACCCATGTATACCCCACTTTTTTCTATATAAAATGGAGTTTGCAGAGGAGTTCATAAAATGGACTTATTAACCCGACAAAAGACAAATCCATCCAAGGTTTTGCTTTCTGTAGATGTTTCGTCAAAACTGTTTGGCTACATGTATTATACGATGTACTTACCTAAATCTACACTTTCTTTGGTCGGTCTACTACTAAATGGAGCATTTTTGTATATTGCATCTAGAATTTTCTCTTTCACTTGAGTGATTGTGTCACAGTCTAACACTTTCACTGGGTGTGACTGACTAAACTGGTCTAAATCTCGAACATGAATGGTCTGAAAAATTAGACAAAAGAAATTTACTACAAAGGATAAAGTAAACCCTCATTCTAATGCACTTGCATATATAACGCGACGTCTGATTGGATAACATCAAAAATATGTGACATGGAGGATCTTACATGAGTGTTCATGTATTATTGAATTTATTAAACGAGTTGAGGAAAAGGGATAAAATGCGAGGCTTTGCCGAGCATTTTATCCCTTTTCCGCAACGAGTTTAATAAATTCAATAATACATGAGCACAAATGCAAGATTCTATTTATCATATGACATTTAAAACGCATTTTATTCACGGTTGTTTTCAAAACTATCAATATTCCGCCATTAGTAAACGCGACGTCATTAAGGACATCATACATGTAACATTACAGGACGTATCTAGCTAATTTGCATATTTAATCCACTAGTGGATTATCGAAAATATTACATGGCGTTATTTCACTCTCAGACGGGACGTCATTTGATAAAGTATATTCTGCGATATACTGTCGGAAATCCGACATCATCTTGTAACTACGCTTCTCATTGGTTGTTATTTGGTTTTACGCAGCTCATTCTGCTTGTCGTTTTGGGGAAAAAGAATATTTTTTAAACAAAACAAGTGAATAAATGCATAGAATGGGGATAACTGTATTGAAAATTGTCATTTGGGGAGGTAAATCGTCGGTTATACGGTCGCAAATTCCGTTTTATGGCTCCGCTGACGCGTCTCCGTAAAACAAAATTTCCAACCGTAAAACCACGGATTTACCTCCGCAAATGACAATTTTGAATACAGTTATCCCCTAAATATACCGACATTCAATAAAATGACAAAACTCCTTTCAGTAGATCATCCTTCGCTCAAGATGAGGTGGATGGCTGTTAATGTTACTTCATACTCCAAGCCTATTTGTTAGAAATGACTTGATGCAAATGTTGACGGATTGACAAAGGTGCAAACAAACCAAGGGACTAAAAACAGCACTCCTACTTCACGCTATGCTTAACCCGTAAAATGCCAATCACGACAAATGTCCTGAGCAGTCTGATTTTGGTCCACACTGTTTGCCTGTATGCAAAAATATTCTTAAAAAGTTTGCAAAAAGATTCAGCAGACGACATAAGCAGACAACATGTAGATGTAGTCTCGGCCTCTAAGCAGGTATGATAAAAATGACTAGATTATAACTTACCATTGGTATATATTCCACTTGTTGTCTAATAAGTTTATCTTCACTTAGAGAGTATCTGGCCTCGGACGTGAAGAAGTCTACTGGTCCCTTCGACACCTGTTGTTTAATGGCTTCATATAAAGTAAACAATGTCTCCCCAGCACATTCCTGAAATATTTTTTTACACCAGGACATGAAAACGGCTCAAGACATTGGCAAGAAATGATTTTCTATGTTTGACCATAAATTATATGTTTGTCCAATCAAAACATGGTTAATTATGATAACATTATTTTTCTTATTTCTGCTCCAAAACATAGGTTGTAGGTACATGTTAGAACCACCTCAATGAGGCGGTTCTAACGAGCACCCACAACCTATGTTTGCATAATTAATAAGAAACAAATCACGGATTTTCATCAGAAAAGTAGCCATTTTGGGATGTGAAAAAAATGCACTATGTCCCACCGGTGTGTTATTGTCAGGGCTTTAGATAATTTTTTTTTCAAAAGAGTACAGTACTCGTCCTTTTTTAAACAAGAGGCTCAATGAGCCTAAACCGCTCACCTGAGGAACTTAAGTTTTAACAATTCACAGACTTGACTACTAAATCTGCTAATAGAATCCAGCCCATTGACCCTTACAGGATATAAGTCATGATTATTGCATTGCATTCCAAGTTTGAGACTTCTAGCTTCTATAGTTCCTGAGAAATCTTTGACGAAAATTTAACATTGGTCAAAATGGAGAGAAAGAAGAATGAAAGAACAGATGAATAAATAAGCTGAGAAAGCCCAATGTCTCTTACACAAAATAAGTCATCATTATTCTATTGAATACCAAATTTGATGCTTCTAGCTTTTATAGTTCCTGAGAAATCTTTGATTAAAAATTTAACATTGGTCTATTATCTCTATATGGAGAGAAAGAAGAATGAAGGAACAAATGAACCAGACTAGATCCAAAACCTAATGCAGCCTTTCCCTTTGCCCAATGGTGCTACACATAAAATTTAATCAAGATTGGTCGACTGCCTTCTGAGATATGCTTCATTGAAAGTGTGGACGACGGATGGACGGACGACAGACGACGGACTCCAGAGCCTTGGTATACTATCGGCTCACTGGAGCCTTTGGCTCAGGTGAGCTAAAAATTCAAGTCGCTATTTCTGTCACAACATTTTCCCTACGTTAAGTCTATGGGCAAATTTTTTTGTCTCTCAAGGTCACGTAACTCCGAGGTCAATATTCCGATTCGGCCCAAAATCGAACTTAACCGAGATTTTATGCCTGTCCTCGTTACCTGCAAGTTTGAAGCTGATATGAATAAAAATAAAGTTGCTATCGTGGTCACAACGTATTTTTTTATGCTCAAGGGCAGGTAACTCCAAGGCAAATATTCCGATTCGGCCCAAAATCGAACTTAACTGAGATTTTATGTCTGTCCTCATTACCTGCAAGTTTGAAGCTGATCTGAAAAAAATTCAAGTCGCTATCGTAGTCGCAACATTTTCCCTAATTAAGTCTATGGGCAAATTTTTTGTCGCTCAAGGTCACGTAACTCCGAGGTCAATATTCCGATTCAGCCCAAAATTGAACTTAACCGAGATTTTATGCCTGTCCTCGTTACCTGCAAGTTTGAAGCTGATATGAATAAAAATAAAGTTGCTATCGTGGTCACAACGTATTTTTTTATGCTCAAGGACAGGTAACTCCAAGGCAAATAATCCGATTCGGCCCAAAATCGACATTAACCGAGATTTTATGTCTGTCCTCGTTACCTGCAAGTTTGAAGCTGATCTGAAAAAAATTCAAGTCGCTTTATAGTCACAACATTTTCCCTATGTAAAGTCTATGGGCAAATTTTTTGACTCTCAAGGTCATGTAACTCCGAGGTCAATATTCCGATTCGAACTTAACTGAGATTTTATGCCTGTCCACGTTACCTGCAAGTTTGAAGCTGATCTGAATAAAAATAAAGTTGCTATCGTGGTCACAACGTATTTTTTTATGCTCAAGGGCAGGTAACTCCAAGGCAAATAATCCGATTCGGCCCAAAATCTAACTTTACCGAGATTTTATGTCTGTCCTCGTTACCTGCAAGTTTGAAGCTGATCTGAAAAAAAATTCAAGTCGCTATCGTAGTCACAACATTTTCCCTATGTTAAGTCTATGGGCAAATTTTTTGTCGCTCAAGGTCACGTAACTCCGAGGTCAATATTCCGATTCGGCCCAAAATCAAACTTAACCGGGATTTTATGCCTGTCCTCGTTACCTGCAAGTTTGAAGCTGATCTGAATAAAAATAAAGTTGCTATCGTGGTCACAACGTATTTTTTCATGCTCAAGGGCAGGTAACTCCAAGGCAAATAATCCGATTCGGCCCAAAATCGAACTTAACCGTGATTTTATGTCTGTCCTCGTTACCTGCAAGTTTGAAGCTGATCTGAAAAAAATTCAAGACGCTATATAGTCACAACATTTTCCCTATGTAAAGTCTATGGGCAAATTTTTTGACTCTCAAGGTCATGTAACTCCGAGGTCAATATTCCGATTCGAACTTAACTGAGATTTTATGCCTGTCCACGTTACCTGCAAGTTTGAATCTGATCTGAATAAAAATAAAGTTGCTATCGTGGTCACAACGTATTTTTTTATGCTCAAGGGCAGGTAACTCCAAGGCAAATAATCCGATTCGGCCCAAAATCTAACTTTACCGAGATTTTATGTCTGTCCTCGTTACCTGCAAGTTTGAAGCTGATCTGAAAAAAATTCAAGTCGCTATCGTAGTCACAACATTTTCCCTATGTTAAGTCTATGGGCAATTTTTTTGTCGCTCAAGGTCACGTAACTCCGAGGTCAATATTCCGATTCGGCCCAAAATCAAACTTAACCAGGATTTTATGCCTGTCCTCGTTACCTGCAAGTTTGAAGCTGATCTGAATAAAAATAAAGTTGCTATCGTGGTCACAACGTATTTTTTCATGCTCAAGGGCAGGTAACTCCAAGGCAAATAATCCGATTCGGCCCAAAATCGAACTTAACCGTGATTTTATGTCTGTCCTCGTTACCTGCAAGTTTGAAGCTGATCTGAAAAAAATTCAAGTCGCTATCGTAGTCACAACATTTTCCCTATGTTAAGTCTATGGGCAAATTTTTTGTCGCTCAAGGTCACGTAACTCCGAGGTCAATATTCCGATTCTGCCCAAAATTGAACTTAACCGAGATTTTATGCCTGTCCTCGTTACTAGCTACAGTGATGACAACATTTTCCCCATGTTAAGTCGATAGGCAATTATTCCGGCGCTCAAGGGGACGTAACTCTTGAGTGAATTATCTGATTCGGCCCAAAATTGA
The DNA here is from genome assembly GCA_963580285.1 of Lucinisca nassula. Taxonomy (NCBI): domain Eukaryota; kingdom Metazoa; phylum Mollusca; class Bivalvia; order Lucinida; family Lucinidae; genus Lucinisca; species Lucinisca nassula. The sequence goes on from OY757016.1 coordinate 75,021,192, forward strand.
ACTTGACCGAGATTTTATGCCTGTACTGGTTATCTGCAAGAATGAAGTCGATCAGAAAAAAATTGACGGAGCTAGAGGGATGACAAGCTTTTTCCTATGTGAAGTCTATGGGAGCTAGATGTTGCCATGGCAACCAGAGTTCCACTCGGATCTGCCTGAAAACCTAATGAAGCCTTTCCACTTGCCCAATAATGCGACACATGAAATTTGATCAAAGTTGGCCAAGTAGTCTTTAAGATATACATTTTTGAAATTCCCATTAACCCTAATGCAAAAACACACAAGGGCAGGTAACTCCTAAGTGAATGATCCGATTCTGCCAGTTATCGAACTTGACCGAGATTTCATGGCTGTGCTGGTTATCTGCAAGAATAAAGCCAATCTGAAAATAATTGAAGCAGCTACGGTGATGACAACATTCTCCCCATGTTAAGTCAATAGGCAATTTTTTCAACGCTCAAGGGCACGTAACTCCTGAGTGAATAATCCGATTCAGCCCAAAATCGAACTTGATCGAGATTTCATGCCTGTCCTCGTTATCTGCAAGAATGAAGTCGATCAGAAAAAAATTGACGGAGCTAGAGTGATGACAAGCTTTTTCCTAACGCTCAAGGGCACGTAACTCCTGAGTGAATAATCCGATTCAGCCCAAAATCGAACTTGATCGAGATTTCATGCCTGTCCTCGTTATCTGCAAGAATGAAGTCTATCAGAAAAAAATTGACGGAGCTAGAGTGATGACAAGCTTTTTCCTAACGCTCAAGGGCACGTAACTCCTGAGTGAATAATCCGATTCAGCCCAAAATCGAACTTGATCGAGATTTCATGCCTGTCCTCGTTATCTGCAAGAATGAAGACGATCAGAAAAAAATTGACGGAGCTAGAGTGATGACAAACTTTTTCCTATGTTAAGTCTATGGGAGCTATTTGTTGCCATGGCAACCAGAGTTCCAATCCGATCTGCCCGAAAACAGTATGCAGCCTTTCCCCCTACCTGATAATGCTTCACATGAAATTTGATCAAGATTGGCCCACTGGTTCCGGAGATATACTTCTTTGAAAGTGTGGACAACGGACGACGACGGACGACGACGACGGACGACGGACGCCGGCTCGTGGTATACTAATACCTCACATGAGCCTTCGGCTCAGGTGAGCTAAAAAAGGAGTAACGAGAAATTTTTAAGAGTACTGAAAAATAAACCAAAAAACTTCTTTTTGCAGTCTCGACACAATGTTTTTATGGACTGATTTGTGGCCAGGTGTACTGTTTGTTTTCTTATATATACACACATTCAATATCTGTGTCTATTAGAAAACAAGCAGTATGCCTGGCCACAAATCAGACAAAACAATGTCATATTGAAATCTCTTCTGAGCAGTTTGTTGACAGAGAAATTTTAACTTTTGGGGTTCAGTTGTCTTGGCGGATAGCAGGACTTCAATGGCTGATTATTGTGGCCAAAGAGTTTCTAAAAATTTAGAATATCAGCTTCACTTTATTGTCCAAGATATTGAGTGAAACTCATATTCTTTAAAACTTTTAAAATTTCTTTTCATAACCATATTCTCATTTTCATCATATATTGTCCATGGATATTTATTTTCTTCCACCCTTCGATCGTGGGACAAATCGTGTTTCCTTACAGGCAATTTTATAATCGGAACCAGTTACTGAATCAAAAATCTGTCAGGACCTTTTTCACAAAAAGTGCGGCAGAGAAAAGAAAAGCTGAAAAGAACTTGAGGTCTGCAGTGATCCAACTAGGATTTTAGGGCAGGGGGCGCTAGGCTGGGTAGGGCACTTTTGCATGGAAAACTACGGCACCGTGTTTTGGTCTATGCAATGCCATGCAAATGGTTATGATCAGTTGGCTACTCACACGTTAGTGAAGCTAATGGTACTAGTGTCTCTACTGGAATTATATACATTTATATGTACATGAATTTCACAAGTAAGTGGTGTACTGGGTCAGAGCAATAGCAACGTTTATTATTTAAAAAAAAACATTTGAGCATTTAACTTCTAGGTATCTTTTAATATAGAATTATAATATTTAAATAAAAAATAATTTGTTTGATTCATCTGAAAGTTTGTTATTAAAGCAATACAAAAAATAACCGATGACTGAATAAGTAATCTGTTCAAGGGAGACTACTCAATAATTATCCATGTCATTTGACGTTTCAGAACTCGGGCTGAATGTGCGTCTTCACTGGTTGCCAATGATCTGCAAAGACTCTGATCAAATTGCGAAGCTAGTGTTTGCAATATCCCCGCAGCTTGATCAGTCTGCGACAGTATTACAAGTAAACAGTGTGTATACCGAGCTGCGTCGCACATTACCTTGCAAAGACCCAGATCAACATGCGCAACTCGGGCAACGTTTTTTCTCACCTATCTCTGAGTAGCCCTGCAAAAGACTCTTGGGGTCAGCGAAGACTGAGCAGTTTGCAATGATGTGCAGGCCACTCCAAGTCTTCACTGGTCGCACGATACTCGAAGACTTAGACCAGCATGCGCAACCACTATGTAAGTCAGAACAACATACGCAACAACTACGCAAGTCCGTTTGGATAACCCAGCTTGTAAAATCAGTGATGCGCAGACTGATGCGCGTCGATACTGTTGAGCAATGACCTGCTCATCCAATCAATAAGGCTAATGAAGGCTCGTGCGCATGCGCTGACTGATCCGAAACTTCACTGCTCGCTCGTCTTACTGTAGTTCAGATCACTCCGGTTTACGCCCACCTGTTTAACGATCGGATCGGCTCTATATGTGATATAATCTTGAAAGGACCGTAACCCCAACCCCAATTAAACTTGATTCCCTTGAAATAATTTATGAATGCATAATTTTCCCGTGTGAGAATTTCCCGCCTTTTATTACACACGTCATTTATTTCACATGCGTTCCAAATACGCTCTCAAACAAGAAAAATGCCTAATGTCATTATGGACGGGTTTTTTTTTCAGTACAGGGTGGGGTTATGTGGATGGGGTGGGGTGGGGTCTGGATGGGGCTGGGTGGGGTAGGGTGAGGGTGGGGTAGGGTATCTTTAGGGTGGATGGGGGGTGGGTGAGGGTGGGGTGGGTGGGTTGGGTGTTGGGATGCAGTGGGGTTAGGATGGTGGTGGCATGGGTGGGGTAGGGTGGGGTGTGCTGGTGTGGGGTAGGGTGGGGTGGGATGGGTTAGGAGTCGGGTGGGACGGGGTGGAATTTGTGGTGGGGTGACGGGTGGGATGGGGTGTGGTGGGCTTGGGTGGGTGGGATGGGATGAGGTCGGGTAAGGTGGGGAGTGGTGGGATGGGGTGGGGTTGGGGGTGGATTGGGGTTCTTTTGGGATGGGGGTGGGGTGGGGTAGGGTATGCTAGGATAGGGTGGGGTGGGTAGGGTATGTATGTAAAACTAAGTATGCATGTATGTACAGAACAAATGCAATATCCTAACCCAGTAACAAATTTTTGTGGAGGGGGGGGGGGGGGGGGGGTATGATTTGTTAATGTGTTTTAAGAAGAAAAAAAAATAAAGTTTTTTTTTTCTATTTTTAGCTCTGGTGGACACTGATTTTAGCAATTTTGAAAAAGGGTCACCTAATGAACATTTCTGTAAAATAATTTTGAAATCGGACCATTATCCCAGGAGGAGATGTTGTTTAAAGAAATTGTTGACGGACGACGGACATCAACTCACCTTGAGCACTTCGTGCTCAGATGAGCTAAAAAAAGAACGAAAAAAAAAAAAAAACTAGAGCCAGTGTTTATGAAACACAATGCCCCCAACTGCTTGACCCTAACACTGCTTGTCCCTAACAGTAATTGAGATATCTTGTTTTTATGTGGCTGTAATGCTGAAATTACACAAGAAAAGCTGTAGTTAATCAGGTCGTTTATTTATCACCCCCTACTAGTTTTTTAAGTTACAGGATAAAAGCTCATACAGTTTTAGAGATACAGTCAAACTTGTCTTAGTGGCCACCTTTATTAAGCGAGCAACCTGTCTTAAGCAAGCATGCATTAAGTTCCACAAACTATTCTTCCGCGAAAAACAAAGAAGCATAATACCTTGCATCTTTTATCCAGTGTTTTTCATGTAACTGTAATGCTCTAAGATACTGTTCATGAACTATGGGTCCAAATTTGTATGTGGTCATCGTTGAATCAAATCCTAAACCGTAGTATAGTGGATATGGAGCAATGAGTTCTCCTTCAGAAATGCGTTGCAGGATCTCATCTGCATTTGGAATCGAACCCTTGCATGTGGAGGACAGTTTCACTGTGATTGGGTTCTTTCTCTCCTCTCGAAACACCATGAGCTTTTCGAACTTTCGTATCCCTGACAAGTCTGTGAAGTTTCGGGGAAAAACCTCAAATAGTTTTTTTAGATATCTTGCTTACAAACTTAAAACGCGAAAAATTTCAAAGGGCCATAACTCAAGAAAAAAATTTCGGATTTTTTTCAAAAGTTAATCAGTTCATCTACTCATCATCCCCAACCAGCATGTAAAGTTTCAGGGCAATAGCTCAAACAGTTTTTGAGATATCTTGCTTACAAGATTTCATAGTATTTTTTGCAAAGGGGCATAACTCAAAAAAGGGGCATAATCCTGACGAGAAAAAAAACACGGGTCAATTATTTTTTCATGAGGAATCCATATATGAAATTTCAAAAACCTAGCACCCATGGTTCTAAAGTTATGCTATGCAGTAAAAAGTGGGACGGACGTAAGGACGGAAGGACGGAAGGACGCCAAAACGCGAAAAATTTCAAAGGGCCATAACTCAAGAAAAAAATTTCGGATTTTTTTCAAAAGTTAATCAGTTCATCTACTCATCATCCCCAACCAGCCTGTAAAGTTTCAGGGCAATAGCTCAAACAATTTTTGAGATATCTTGCTTACAAGCTGAAAACACGAAAAAAATCAAAGGGCCATAACTCAAGAAAAAAAAATTGGATTTTTTTCAAAAGTTAATCAGTTCATCTACTCATCATACCCAACCAGTCTGTGAAGTTTTGGGGAAAAACCTCATATAGTTTTTGAGATATCTTGCTTACAAACTTAAAACGCGAAAAATTTCAAAGGGCCATAACTCAAGAAAAAAATATAGGATTTTTTTTCAACAGTTAATCAGTTCATCTACACATCATCCCAAACCAGCTTGTAAAGTTGCAGGGCAATCGCTCAAACAATTATTGAGATATCTTGCTTACAAGCTGAAAACACGAAAAAAATCTAAGGGCCATAACTCAAGAAAAAAAAATCGGATTTTTTTCAAAAGTTGATCAGTTCATCTACTCATCATCCCCGACAAGTCTGTGAAGTTTCGGGGAAAAACCTCAAATAGTTTTTTTAGATATCTTGCTTACAAACTTAAAACGCGAAAAATTTCAAAGGGCCATAACTCAAGAAAAAAATTTCGGATTTTTTTCAAAAGTTAATCAGTTCATCTACTCATCATCCCCAACCAGCATGTAAAGTTTCAGGGCAATAGCTCAAACAGTTTTTGAGATATCTTGCTTACAAGATTTCATAGTATTTTTTGCAAAGGGGCATAACTCAAAAAAGGGGCATAATCCTGACGAGAAAAAAAACACGGGTCAATTATTTTTTCATGAGGAATCCATATATGAAATTTCAAAAACCTAGCACCCATGGTTCTAAAGTTATGCTATGCAGTAAAAAGTGGGACGGACGTAAGGACGGAAGGACGGAAGGACGGACGGACGAACAGGGCAAAACCAATATGCCCCCACAACTTCTTCGAAGTTGGGGGCATAAAAAGAAAATTCCATGCCTGTGCATGCATGTATGTATTATAACTGGCAACTATCAGGGGAGGAAGATAATAATTGTTCATATGTGTTTATGGAGAAGAAAAGAAAAATAAAGAAAAAAAAGAATGAAAAAAAGAAAGAAAAAAAAAAGAAAAAAAAAAAAAAAAAAAAAAATGTCTCCACCGGGGTTTGAACTCACGCCCCTCAGATTCATAGTCAACAATAGGATTCGTAGTCCAGCACTCTATCCACTACACTGGCATTTGAAAAAAGGTTAACCAAAAGGTAAACCTGAAAAACACAAGTTTGAAAAATGACAATTTCCGCCAAAATTTTAGTCTTTTGCGCCATTTATGGATAATACATGAAAGCGGTACCTCCACTTATGCATCAGTCCTGATATTAAAACAATCTGCTACAGAATAGATGAAAAATATCACTTTGAAAAAAAGGTTAACCAAAAGGTAAACCTGGGACGACGCCCGCCCGCCCGCCCGCAGGACGCCCGCCCGCCCGCCCGCCCGCCCGCCCGCCCGCCCGGACATCGCTATTTCAAAGGACGGATTTTTTTTAAAAACCCGTCCAAAAATATTAAATGCGTAATGCTAATTTGTTTTTCGTACCTGATACGCAGCAGATTTGAAAAAAAGGGGTATCCTCCCAATTATTTTCGTAATTTACGCGGTACGCAGCCTTATCTAAAGCCCTGTATTGTAATACAAGCCGTGAGCGCAAAGGTGCTGATCAGACTGTGCAGATGTAAGAGTATAAGAATCTTATATGGGTGTGAGTGATCCCGAGGGACGGATTTTTCTATCCACCCCTCACACCCATATAGGATTCTTTTCTTGCATACCTTCCATTTCTATTGCGAATTTTTAATGCTGCTGTCACTTCTGTAACCGACGTCCGCCATTTTGTGATGACACAACAGGAATATTAAGTGACATCACGCATGACGACGCCGCGCATGAGGTTGTAATCAACCAGTGCATTTATCAAACACGCGATTATATTCGATTTGGGGTCGGAACACCAGGGTTAGAACATAAATTTCTATCCCAGGGTAAAAACACGGATTTCCTTGTCTGGTGTGTAAGAATAAATGTTCCATTAGACATCATCAAAAACATGTGCTTGTGACACTCTACATTATTAACATGCATGTTTTGGAAAAATCTTACATGGTGTATCCTATGGGTTCTATATTATCACAGTTAAGATGGACAGGCCATGTTACCAGAATGCCAACATTCCAACATGGTGATCAAAAGAAGCGCTAAAAGGACACCCTCAAAGCCTCCCTCAGGGACTTCAACATTCCAACATGGCGATCAAAAGAAGCGCTAAAAGGACACCCTCAAAGCGCTACCTCAAGGACTTCAACATTCCAACAGAGTCGTGGGAACAAATTGCACAGGACAGAGCAAAGTGGCGAGATCTCATCAGAAGGGATGCCAGTGAGTATGAGGCAAAAAGAATCAGTGAAGCTGAGCAGAAAGCCAGAGCTAAGGCATCACCAATAGAGCTGTCTTCCTCTAGCCTCTGTTGCTCTATCTGCAACAGACAGTTCAGAGCTAGAATTGGTCTCATCAGCCATCTTAGAACACACAAACAGTGTGTGATTAAGATTGGCCATTGTCAGTAATGACAGACAAACTATTATTATTATAAAGGAATTGACGTCATAGTTCATATCCACAACAGAAAGGTCACTAACTATAAGCTATTGTTATGATATTTATCTTTTTTATAGGAGTTTAACAGTCCAGTCATGTCAAACCAAGCAGTTTACCTAATCACCTTCCCTGGCAGGCGAGTGAGTGAGTGTTTCAGTTTTTACGTCCCACCAACAGCTAAGGTCATACGGAGACGGGACCTCGGTTTAAAGACTCATCCGAAAGTCTGGAGAAGCCCGGGATCGAACCTGCGACCCCTGGTTTACAAGGCGAGTAGCGTAACCACTCGACCACGGAGGCTTCTCCCTGGCAGGCGAAGATCTTGTAAGTGGTTAACCAATAAACAGTTTGCTTGTTTGTTTGATTTGAGGTTTAACGTCCCCGTCAACCCTGTCAAGGTCATTTTGGAGACGTTGCTTCCAATTTTGTGGGACTTTAACTTGACATTGAGACGAAATGACATCTCAATCCCTGTCGCCCAATGAAACCAATAGGGTTTATAAGCATGGGCGGTGAGACTCGCAAGGCAGGCTTAGAACCGCTATCCGGTTTACCAGTACTCATGTGCGGGTCAGTTTCAGCTCTGCGTGGAAGCATCATGCAGCCAATCTACAGTAGAACTTCGATGGCTCGAACATCGACGGCTCGTTTACCATGGATGCGTCGAACCCATTCTTGAGCCCCTAGCAAAATCCTCTACATAAGAAATAGTGGGGGATAAATAAGGAGATTTTATTCTTTTATCTTGTGAATGTATGCTGTGTGTACTCATTAGAATCGCCTCGATGAGGCGATTCTAATACTCATTAGAATCGCCTCGATGAGGCGATTCTAATGAGTACACACAGCATACATTTTCATTATAGAACACCGAAAAGATGTCTAAAAGTATCTCGCTATGCCTCCTGACAGTTACCTCAGTGGCTCGAACTACCCCAGTCTCGAACAGATTTTTGAGGTCCCAAAGGCGTTTGAGCCTTTGAAGTTGGACTGTATTTCTTCAAGCCCCGATGGGCGGGGGCCAAACCAATAACGAGTACATTCTTTTGCCGTCAACTGACAACTCCCCTTCTTGAACCATAAGATGTGATTTAAATGTTTGCTACGGGCACCCTCTTTTTACAAGAATTCCACAAGAATTCTACACAAGCATGCGCATGAACGATCAAATTGATGGTATTACCAGGTCCCTTTGTGCCATGCTGAAAACTGGTTAATAAAGCTGCTTGCATTTATACTTTGGAAATCTAAAATGGCAGCTAACTAAAATCTCTAGACTTCATTTTGCGCAAAATGAAGTCTAGAGATTTTAGTTAGCAGCCATTTTAGATTACCGAAGTATAAATGCAAGCAGCTTTATTCACCCTTATCCTGCTGAATAAATTAGCCACACCCATTGCTGACTAGCAACCAATCAAATTACTTGATACACATGTATAGTAGTTGCAGATGAAATTGACAAGGCGGAGCTATTCAGGTGTTGTCAATATATGTCAACTTCACTCAGTCCACCGGAAGATTCCGTAGAGTGCCTTTCGCATGCTTTCTACAAGCGGACCAAATAGTCATATACGCCACGGCTTGTTCGTGTTGCAGCTGAAATCACACAACTGGGTGACTTGGTTTACCTTTTGTTAATAGAACATTCCAAAGGCAGGTACAAATAATAGCTCCGCCTAGTCAATCTTACCTGCGACTCTTCAATATAATGTATTCATTCAATTCATAAACTGCATGACAAAACAGTGTAGATCCTGATCAGATGGCTTCTGAAGATCTACACTGTTTGCAAAGGTAGAGGTTGTCATGTTCAGTTCTCTCCTTTCTGAGTTTCACCTAAATATGGACATCTGTTAAATAAAGTGTCAACTTACCCTTAAAAATTTGTACAATAGGAATGTGAACCAGTTAGTCAACATTTTCTCCGCTACAGACTCAGTACGCCGCAATAATAATCTCGGATGATTTTTCCCGTCCACAGACTTCTCAATCAGTTCTGCCAACAACTGCTTTAATATTCTACAAAAGAAGACAACAGCTCCAGACTTAGGTAAGCAACAAGGATTTCTTTGTAACGACCAAGTCAACACTATTTATGTCATATTGAGTTGTTCAGTTTTAGTAACCACATTTTTACTGTAAAGTGTTCTTACACAAGCGGCTACCCAGTACAAGGCACATTCTTTCACCAGAAACTGACAACTGCCCTTCTTGAATCAACAGAAGGGAGAGAAAGACTGTAGCAGTCACCAGTCAGATGCACGTTTGTGGTCAAAATATTACCTGTTCTTGGAGTATAATCTCTAATACAATGGTATTTTATCTTATACAGGTGTATCATTGCTGAAACATATATGATTAGCTTTTGCACTCATATTTTTTTTCAGATGAATATTTAAGTCTTTTGCCATACAGAGTGGTAGAACTTTTAACATACCATTCACCCATTTTATACAGTTAACCCCCAAAATAGGACACTGGTAGTGTAGATCCAGATCAGATGCCACAGAGTGTGGTTGCTGGTCAGGTTTAAGGGGAAGGGCCGTAACTAATGTTGTGAGAAGGTGTGGCCCAACCCCACTGCTCATTTTGATGCAATAAAATGTTTAAAACTAAGAAGTAAGAAAGATAATTTCGGGATAATGTTCTCAATTTTGTGTAAAAACATATGTTGTGGATACTTGTTTGAATCGCCTCATCGAGGTGATTCTAACAAGTACAAACAACATATGTTTTTACAGAGAAATAAGAAAAATTATCTCAAATTACCTCAAATTATCCTTGTTGTTTAGGAAAAACTTTTATTTCTAGTTAGAAACCTAGAAGCCTCCGTGGTGTAGTGATGACGCTACTCGCCTTGTAAACCAGCGGTCGCAGGATTGATCCCAGGCTTCTCCAGACTTTCGGATGAGTCTTTAAACCGAGGTCCCGTCTCCATATGACCTTAGCTGTTGTTGGAACGTAAAACTCAAACACTCACTCTTGTTAGAAACCTATGTTGTGGGTACTTATTATAATCCCCTCATCGAGCTGATACAATTGCCTGATCAAGGCAATTCTAACAAGCACCCACAGCATGTTAATTTTTAGAGAGAAATAGGAAAAATTATTCCAAATTATCTCAAATGATCCTCTTTATTCCGCATTTCCAACTATGAATAATACAGATTTTATACCACAACCTCTTTATAACACTATTAATGGGGTCGAAAACAGAAACCGTGTTAGCTAAACAACCGTGTTATATCCAAACAAAAATGTGTAGATTATATAGAAAAATGACCATATATGGTCAATTTTCTATATAATCTACACATTTTGGGGATTTTTTTCTGTATAATATACACTAAAAATGTGTAGATTATATAGAAAAATGACCATATATGGTCATTTTTCTATATAATCTACTCATTTTTGGGATCAATATGGTCATTTTTCTATATAATCTAAACATTTTTTGGATCCATCTTGAAATCATGTTATATCCAAACCCTGTTATAATGAAACGTGTTATAACGAGGCTGTGGCGTACTTATCTACTTACTCTGTGGCGTATTCCATTTTTGTTTGAAGTGCTACTGATATTAAAGAGGCCACATTTACCCTGTCTCTCATTTGAAACTTTTTATTCGATTCTAAAGTCCGAACGAAAATTAACAAAAATGTCTTGTTGCTAATTAACTGTGAGAATAACTTTAATCCTCTTTCTGTATTATCTCTTTTTGAATATTCCACCTGCAAGATAAAAAAAATCAAAGCACTGATAGCATCACGAAAGCACACAAAATTCTGACCCTCTCGAACCCCACTTTTGTGCAGTAAAAATGGGGCTAACCTTATTTCTGCTCTAAAATACAGATTGTGGGTACTTGTTAGAACCTCCTCAATGAGGCGGTTCTAACATGAACCCACAATTTATATTTTGAGCAGAAAATAAGAAAATTATCACAATTTTTTCATCTTAAATTTTTCATTTTTACGGCGGAAAAATTTACGGTGAATTTGCATAGGCGTGCTTTTGTAATGGCACTGGTGTGTCAATGTCACTTAGTGTAGGCTGGGAAAATAGTCCTGAACTGAGCCTAAAACTGTTTCGTTAAACCCTTAAAATCCATTTATTTTTTTAGCAAACTGGGGCCAGTTGTTCAAAACTAGCGACGTCGTTAGTTAAAGCCCCTGTCACACTATGCTGCGTTTTCACTGCGATGGGACGGCGTTGTTTAATTTTTCAGAACGCCGCGAGATCACAAGAAATATGGGATATTTTTGTGAACATGGACCTGTCATGGCGTCCCTACAGCGACCAAGACGTTGCTACGGAGCTTACATGGCGATATATCGCGATCCTGCGGCGTTCTTGATGGCGATCGTATGCGCTCTCACGGCGCTTCCTCTGCGCTTTTACGGCGCTCACAATGCGTGCACTGCGCTTTCACGGCGCTCTCAATGCGTGCACTGCGCTTTTACGGCGCTCACATGTTGAAGACGTTCTCAAAGTGTAAACAGACATCTTCAACAGTAGAACAGTTTTGTTTGATTTGAGGTTTTAGGTCCCATCAACACATTATAGGTCATTTTGGAGACGTTGCCGGCTTCTAATTTTGTGGGTCTTTTACCCGACATTGAGATGAAATGACATCTCAATCTCTGTCACCCAATGAAACTAATAGGGTTAATAAGCACGAGTGGTCCGACTCGCGCCCCTTTGCCTGGGCAAGCTTAGATCCCCTAAGCGGTTTACCAGTACCCCTGTGCCGTCGGAAGCAGGTCCACCACAATCACCGCAAGCAGAAGCAAGTCCTCCGCCATTACCTTACCCGGAATGAGTCACCTCAGAAGTAGGTTTTTCGGGACAGTACACAATCAAACTCTACTCTAGCCACTGTTTATACAATCGGGCGGCCCCCTCCCATCGGGATTGGAAGAAATAGATGGGCTGCATGATGCTTCCACGCAGAGCTGAAACCGACCTCACACAAGGTCTGGTAAACCGCTTAGAGGATTTAAGCCTGTCCAGGCAAAGCGGTGCGAGATACGTGTAAACTCTATTGGTGTAAACATGCTAATACGTATGAACTCTATTGGTTTCATTGGGCGACTGAGCTTGAGATGTCATTTCATCTCTAAGTCGGGTAAAAGTCCCACAAAATCGGAAGCAACGTCTCCAAAATGACCTATACAGTTTTGACTGGGACGTTAAATATCAAATAAATCAATCAGTTAAACAATTATACAAGCGGGGCTTATATGGCGTTGTAGGAGACCTCTGTGCGTCCCTGCTGAGCTACTGTAGCGTTGTAGGAGACCTTACTGCGCTGCTATGGCAACCTTACGGCGACCTCACTGCGCTCTGATCAGAACGCCGAGCGACGGCGTTTGTTTTGAGCATGCTCAAAATGCGCGCCGTCGCTTGGCGTTCTATGCGATCCCAACGCGTCTACTGGCGACGCCACTGCGTTGCTATGGCGATGTTTGCGATCGTACTGCGCGCACCTCGGCGTTCTGCATTTTTCTTGGACGCCGTGAGAACGCAGCCCTGGTGTGACAGGGGTTTAACATATTGTTAAAATTTCAATCATTTATTATGGCAAATATGCTAATATTTTTGCTGAGAAATGTGAGCAGCTTTTGCGTAAGCAAAAGCTGCTCACATTTTTCAGCAAAAATACCAAAAATTTAAATATTAAACTTGCTAGAACAGTTAACAATATGACCACTAATGAGCTCGTTAAGCTAACGATGCTTTGAACAACTGGCCCCAGTTTGTTTGAGTTTAGGTTTAACATCCCCTTCAACACAATTTAGGTCATTCTGGAAAAGTTGCTTCCAATTTTGTGGGATTTTTACCCGACATTCAGATGAAATGACATCTCAAGCCCTGCCGCCCAATGAAACCAATAGGTTTTATAAGCATGGACGGTACAACTCACACCACTTTGCCTGGGCAGGCTTGAGAGACTTCTCAGCAGTTTACCAGTAGTAGAGAAGCTGACTGATCTAGGTCCACACTGTTTGCAACAATGACTTTTAAAGTAACTAGCAGACAACCAAGCAGACAACAATTGTTGTAATTAGCATTTGGAGGGCAAGATTTTTTAACACCAACAAGCTCGATAAGTTAACTGGGACCTGACTTTTAGGGAGATTATTTACCTCCAACTCTCTGATAACTGGATGTGTGTCCTCATCTTGTGGAAACAGCACTCTCATACAGTACGATCTGTAGTCCAGGAATGGTATTGATACTTTGCCCACGTCATTGTTGGCCAAATCTGTCATGTCTGTCAGTAACTCTGCAAAAGCTGGAAAAAAAATAGTTATACTTTGTTGATTCGCACACCAATGACTCACTTAGCATGTTTTTTTTTTTTTTCAAAACTCTATTCTGTCACTAAGAAAACTTCCACTGTCTGTAGGTATTAATATACAGTCAAACCTGTCATAGCGGCCACCTCTATTAAGCAAGCAACCTGTCTTAAGCATGCATGCATTTGGTTCCCCCAAAACAGCAAATGCATTAAAATTCACCTGTATTAAGCAAGCACCTGTCTTAAGCAAGCACATTTTGATTATCCTTTAGGTGCTTGCTTAACACAGGTTGGACTGTACATAGGATCTTACATGAGTGTCCATGTCTTATTGAATTTATTAAAGGAGATGAGGAAAAGGGATTGAATGCGAGGGTTTGGAAACCCACAATGCAAGGTTCATCCTTGATGAGCCTTTTCTTATTTTTCCCAGAAAACAGGACTTGACATCTCATGCATGAGATGTCAAGTCCTGTTTTCTAGGAAAAGTTAGACAAATATTTCAAAATGTTGTCTGTTGAAAACAAATACCCACCATCAAGAACATTAACAGCCCAGTCAATACTATAAAGGCCAGTCAGTTTATCGAACCACACTCCTAGGCGAACCACTAGAGTGCATTATTTGCCAGAAACTGACTACTGCCCTTCTTGAATCAGCAGAAGGGAGTGAATGTATGTGTTTGAATTTATGTCCCACCAACAGCTAAGGTCATACCAACCAAGACGGTTTAAAGACTCATCCTAATGTCTGGAGAAGCCTGGGATCGAACCCATGACCCCTGCTTTAATAGCAGAACCACTACACCACGGAGGCTGCAGAAGGTAGGGAATGATTGCAGAAAATACTCTGTGACCAATCTCCATGAAAGAACGTTGCTGACCTGACAGGAATCAAACCTACAACCTCATGATCAAAATCACGTGCACATCCATCTGAGCCACTGAGGCCAGCCTAAAGTAGGAAGAGTCCAATTCAGAAACCCTGGGGTGAAAGGTTTAAAGCTCTGCTTGCCGGGGATTTTTTTTTATTACAGCAGACGACTTTTTGAAATATTTTCCATATTTTTCCTAGAAAACAGGATTTGACATTTCATGCAAATTGTCTCCTAATGTTTCCAGGGAAAAATAAGAAAAGTATCAATAATATGCCGTCTGCTGGTTTAGCCAAGAGCATGGTAAAGGTTGAAACACAGGCTGCATACCTTCTTTACATTCCTTTGCCACTTTGCCTTCCAAGTTGTCCATCTGTATCTGCCATTTCTTCTGTATGGTCATCTGTTCGCGCCTCTTTACGCACAGCAGTATAATGACGAATATAACAACCACAACCAGAACTCCCGCGCCAATACCAATGATAATCGGCAGTGGCAGACTTTCCGTCTCGTATTTCAAGTAGCCTAGCAGCTTTGTGTAGTTTCTACCAACATGAATAATGACTTCTGGGTACGCGTTACCAAGAACAGAGTTTGGTTGAGATTTCGGAGGTGTGCACAATACAGAATTGCGATTCGGTGTTACTGAGGTGACGTTACAGTAGCTGTTGCCGACTCGGATGGTCACATCATCCTCTGTAAAGCCTATCAAATTCGTGCCCTGAAAAGAAATGAAGACTTCATTTACTATCAACACTTAAAATAATAATAATAATAATCGACTTTACTTATAGAGGGTAACACATTCAGTACCAGCACACTGCAACCTCGTTATAACGCGGGTGGTGGGGTCCAATAAACCCAACCGCTTTAGGGGTGATCACGGCTTTATAAATTTTGGCGGTACCGACAAACGTCGTATAGTCGTCGAGCAATGTGTACCCCACCCACCAATAGTATGAAATTTCAAAATGTTAATTTCAGTGTATTTGTTGTTGAAAAAAGAAAGATCAATAAAAAGTGTTCTAATATTTCTTGCTGTTTATCTTTTGAACCCATTTATTATCCATTATCCTTGTCAGACATATGAATCATTTCCCCCAATTCACCGTAAGTTTGTATCAGTCCATATGAATGACACCGCTAATGTGTATTATTGGTTCTTTTATCTGCACTAATGTGTATTGGAGATTTAGCCGTAAGATTTAGTGGTTAAGCAACCACGGTCACAAAAACACAGGTAAGGTGACTGCTGGGCATTTTTTTTTTTTTTTTTAAATTGTCTGCTCAGAATAGCGTTGAAGGCAAAGAATTTAAATAAGGGATAATTTCATGTCGGAAGCATTCAATAGAGTTTCTTGCTAGAAACATACATTTTTCCTTTTATGCTGTGGGTACTTGTTAAAATCGCCTCCGCAACATGCTTTATGGAGAAATAACACTTCCAATACATTGGCGCAGCGTCCCCCACTCATCAGGGCTTGGAGAAATAGATTGGGAATAGCAATTCTAATACACATGTACATTTTGCACAGCGGCCCCCGCCCATAGGGCTTGGAGAAATAGATTGGGAATAGCACTTCCAATACATTTGTGCAGTGCCACCCCCATCCCCCGCCCATCGGGGCTTGAAGAAATAGATTAGGAATATCAATTCTAATACATTTGCACAGCAGCCCCCTGCCCATCAGGGCTTGGAGAAATAGAATGGGAAAAGCACTTCCAATACATTTGCGCAATGGCCCCCGCCCATCGGGGCTTGAATAGATTAGGAATATCAATTCTAATACATTTGCATAGCGGCCCCCGCCATCAGGGCTTGAAGAAATAGAATGGGAATAGCACTTCCAATACATTTGCACAGCGGCCCCCGCCCACCAGGGCTTGAAGAAATAGGTTAGGAATAGCAATTCTAGTACATTTGCGCAGCGCCCCCGCCCATCAGGCTTGAAGAAACAGTTTCCCGAAGGATGCGAACGTATCTTGTAGGTAGGAATGTCATTAGTCAGCATTGAATACACTTTTATAAGGGCCGAAAATTAGGGCAGAAATTGCTCAACTTTGTGACACTGAAATGTGTTCGCTAAATCAACATGATCAAAGCGCTAGTGAATTTGTTTGTTCTAACGCACACTCAGTTTTGACACCATAGGTAATTGTTTGAACATGTATCATGTAAAGGTGGTAGTTTGATTGACAATTACGGTTACATGTGTTCACGTTTGTAGGTCAACAAGTAGATTAAGTGTAGTGGACCGTTAATCCACTTGACTGACTGACACTTTTACCACTTTTTTTCTCACAGGTTTGAAACCAATACACAGTAGTTTTTTACCATAATTCATGGGGCAAAAAGTGTTTTTTTGCCTTAAATTATGAAAAAAAAAAAAAACAGGAGCCATGGAACAACCACGTTATACTGATTTCCACGCTTAAACGATCAGCGCTATAATGAGGTTGCAGTGTACTAATCTTCTATGTGAACCTCTTTTTCTTCCACTTCCTGGGTATAAGCCAGTACTAAGCAATGTGGATTAAGTCTCTTGCTCAAGGAAACAACACTTGGTGCTTGAGGGGATCCAACCGGCTACCTCTCGATCTCAAATCCAATGTTTTACCACTGCACCACAGCGCTCCACAAGCAGACACTTCCAAGTCCCACACTCCAATAAACCCAAACACAAGCATTTGAGAAACGGAAGTCAACTGAAGTATAAACATTGGGTCACAAGCAAACTTTGCTCACACCTGATATTGTTTGTTCATTGAGCATTAACCCATTGTATACCCGTGGACTCTTCCATTGCTATTCGTTGGACAAGTCCATTTGTCACCTAAGGGGTGGTAGGTCTATTTTTCATTTTTATTCTTTTTTTTTTTGATGGAAAATTCTATTTATAATAGCAAATAGTGCAGGCCCTGATCAGACGCCGCAGAATGCGGCATCTGATCTGCATTCTGCTGCGTCAGCTCTGGGCCTGCACTGTTGGGGTTTCCGGCCTGCAATTGCCTTTAGTATATCTATATTATTTGCCAGCCATTATCTGATAAAACATCTGGGGCCAGTTGTTCAAACCTTCGTTAGCTTAACAAGCTTGTTAGTGGTCATATTGTTAACTCTTCTAGCAAGTACAATATTGAAAATTTTGGTATTTTTGCTGGAAAAAATGTGAGCAGCTTTTGCATCTGCAAAAGCTGCTCACATTTTTTCAGCAAAAATTTCAGCATATTTGCCATATTTCATGATCAAAGTTTTAACGATACGTTAGCTAACGACGTCGTTAGTTTTGAACAACTGGCCCCTGGTTTAAGGGCTAGAATTGAAACAAGAAAACAATTACATAATTACATGTACATAAATCACAATTTTCTTGAATACAGTGGGACCAGTGTCCTTGACATCACATTGCCATAATCCAATCATATTGGAGAAAACAATGCTTTATTTTGACATCACTTTGATCATGCAATGTTGAGTGAGTCACTTTATTTATTACAGAATGTAATTTATTTATCGTTCATCTAAGTATGAACAACAAAGGATCACTGCAGCAGCTGATCTGGGCCTGCACTGTTTGACCGCGACCCGTTTTTGGGGTTCCCATTATAAAATGGGCTGATCATTACCCTTCAAGCTCTTTATTTGTTTGTTTGTTTGATTTTAGGTTTAACGTCCCCGTCAACACTGTAAAGGTCATTTTGGAGACGTTGCTTCCAATTTTGTGGGACTTTTACCCGACATTGAGATGAATTGACAACTCAAGCCCTGTCGCCCAATGAACCCAATAGGGTTTATTAGCATGGACGGTCCGCCTCGCACCGCGGTTCCTGGACAGGCTTAGATCCTCTTAGCGGTTTACCAGTACTAGTGTGCGGGCCGGATTCAGCTCTGCGTGGAAGCATCATGCAGCCCATATATTTCTTCAAGCCCCTATGGGCGGGGGCTGTTCAAGCTCTTTAGAAAATATTCTAGAGCAAATGTCAATCTCTTGTTGCTTTCATTGCTTTTCAGTGAGAATAAGGCTTGACATTCCAAGGTGGGTAGATGTTTCACTTGTCTGTACAGCAAATGATTCACATGCAACATCAAGCCTTATTTTCATTATTTTTCAGCAAAAATAAGGCTTGGCATTTCTGTTTATCATATGACGTCGCTCCTGAGAATGTAACAACGCCATGCAATAAATTTGATAATCCACTAGATACGCTCCTGAATGTTACATGTAAGACGTCCTTAACAACGTCGCGTTTACTAATGGCGGAATACTGACATTTTTGTTAAACAATAGTGAATAAAATGGCTTTTTAATGTCATATGATAAATAGATACTTGCATTTGTGCTCATGTATTAGTGAATTTATGAAACGAGTTTAGGAAAAGGGATAAAATGCTTGGCAAAGCCTCACATTTCATCCCTTTTCCTCAACACGTTTAATAAATTCAAATGCTCCTTATTGAATTTATTAAACTTGTTGAGGAAAAGGGATAAAATGCTTGGCAAAGCCTCGCATTTTATCCCTTTTCCTCAACTCTTTAATAAATCAATTAATACATACATGAACACTCATGTAAGATCCTATAATGTAAATAAATATACTTACAGTAATGGTGAGGTACAGTTCACCTTTTTTCATTGACTTCTCTTTATTTCCGGGGAAAGGTTCAAATATAGGGTCGGCAAAGATGGTGAACAAATCCAGAGGATCTTCTGCTGTTCTGTTAATGATGATATTGTCCATCTGAAAGGCATATCGGAACACCCGTCCTGCACTGCTGCCTGGTGCGATTGTGTTGTTCGGAAGTTTTGGAGAATAACAGATCATAGTGGTTCCGTCCTTTGAAGCATTGTTACATTCCTGGAAACAAACAGATGTCCGTTAGATAACCTAGAGTTGGGTGCCCTGCAACACTAGAATGGTCATGTCGAGCCAGTCAACCTAAACACACTGTTTCTGGCCAAGCTTAAGTTCTTCTAGGCCCACTGGTTCCAGAGGAGAAGAATTTTGAAGGGTTTTTACCATATATGGGCATAGCGGCCACCTTGGTCATGTGACCCGGTTTCTGGGAACAAACTTTCGTTCTCCCATCCCATGGATGTTCCATATGCAATTTGACTTCAATTGGCCCAGTTGTTTTGGATGAGAAGATGTTTGAACATGTTGACAGACAACAAACAAACGACGACAGACAGACAACGGACCCTTGCCATACTATGAGCTCAACTATGAGCCTTCGGCTCAGGTGAGCTAAAATGTGAACTTTGTTTTCAGAAAAAATATTTTGTTTTATTTGGCCTTATATTTCAATTCTCTACTATATCAGCATTTCAGAAAACTTTTTTTTTTCTATTCGGCCTAATATTTTTTCTCTCTTTTATCAGCATAGGAAGACAAGAATTTTAAGAATAAAATTTAATCTCTATATCTCATTCCCTGTTTATGTCTTTTGGAATAAAACATAATCTTTATATCTTCTTTGCAGTTTATGTGTTTGAAAATGGCAACCATAAAATTTCCACAAGTAAACACCCAATGATTATTTTTTGAAGTTTATACTTCAGATGCAACCCTGACTCATGCAGAGGAATTTCAAAAAACCAGCATTGAAGTTTTGTACGAGTACATTCACTTTATTTGCATTATCTGCTGGTTCCTAGACTGAAGGTTATCAGTGTTGGAAAAACAGGTAACCAGACCCCCCTGACCTTGAAAGGTCAGGGGGGTCTGGTTACCGGTGTAACAGTTTATCTTTACCCCCTGGGTAGCTTTACCCCCGGGGGTAAAGATATCCCGGGATATCTTTACCCCCACCCTGGATATGTTCACCCCCGGGGGTAAAGATATCCCGGCTGGGATATCTTTACCCCCGGGGGTAAAGCTATCCCAGCCGGGATATCTTTACCCCCACCCCAACTTTTGGGTATAAACTATTTTCTTAATGCCCAATTTCTTCTTATATGTAAGTGAAGCAAGATAGTGGACTCGATGTTTCACTTTAACATTTTTTCGTTTCAATCATGAATCGGACTAATAGAACTACCCTTAGTAAGAAATAGGAACATATTATAGAGGCAAATGATTATTTAATATTCAAAATATCCTTTATGACAATCTTTCATAATCTTGCATTATCCCTGCCAGTAGTGAAATGGGTGGTGGTGGTGAGTGGAAAGGCGGGGGTAAAGATATCCTGGCTGGGATATCTTTACCCCCGGGGGTAAAGCTAAACTGGCCAGGATATCTTTACCCCCACCCCAACTTTGGGGTGTTAACTATTTTCTAAATGCCCAATTTCTTCTTATATGTAAGAGAAGCAAGATAGTGGACTCGATGTTTCACGTTAACATTTTTCGTTTCAATTGTGACTCGGACTTACAGAACCATCCTTAGAAAGAAATATGACCATATCATAGAGGAAAATGATTATTTAATAACTTCTTTTTGTATATTTTCTTATTCAAAATGTCCCTTATGACAATCTTTCATAATCTTGCATTATCCCCGTCAGTTGTGAAATGGGTGGTGGTGGTGAGTGGAAAGGCTTGGGTAAAGATATCCCGGCCGGGATATCTTTATCCCCGGGGGTAAAGCTAAACTGGCCAGGATATCTTTACCCCCACCCCAACTTTTGGGTATAAACTATTTTCTAAATGCCCAATTTCTTCTTATATGTAAGAGAAGCAAGATAGTGGACTCGATGTTTCACTTTAACATTTTTCGTTTCAATCGTGACTCAGACTATTAGAACTACCCTTAGTAAGAATTATGACCATATTATAGAGACAAATGATTATTTAATAACTTCTTTTTGTTTGATTCTTATTCAAAATGTGCCTAATGACAATCTTTCATAATCTTGCATTATCCCTGTCAGTTGTGAAATGGGTGGTGGGGGTGAGTGCAAAGGCGGGGTAAAGATATCCCGGCTGGGATATCTTTACCCCCGGGGGTAAAGCTAAACTGGCCAGGATATCTTTACCCCCACCCCAACTTTTGGGTATAAACTATTTTCTAAATGCCCAATTTCTTCTTATATGTAAGAGAAGCAAGATAGTGGACTCGATGTTTCACTTTTTACATTTTTCGTTTCAATTGTGACTCTGACTTATAGAACTACCCTTAGAAAGAAATAGACCATATTATAGAGACAAATGATTATTTAATAACTTCTTTTTTTATATTTTCTTATTCAAAATGTCACTTATGACAATCTTTCATAATCTTGCATTATCCCTGTCCGTTGTGAAATGGGTGGTGGTGGTGAGTGGAAAGGCGGGGGTAAAGCTAAACTGGCCAGGATATATTTACCCCCACCCCAACTTTCGGGTTAAACTATTTCTTAATGCCCAATTTCTTCTTATATGTAAGTGAAGCAAAAAAAAAAAAAAACAAAACAAGCATAATTAAACCATACAGCTTGATGTCCACCGCTCACAACTGACAGGGTTAATGCAAGATTAAGAAAGATTGTCATAAGCAAGGTGTTGACTAAGAAAATAAACAAAATGAAGTTATTAAACGGTCATATGCCTCTATAATATGGTCATATGTCTTACTTAGGGTAGTTCTATCAGTGTCATGACTGAAACAAAAAATGTTCAAGTGAAACATCGAGTCCACTATCTTGCTTAAGTTACATATAAGAAGAAATTGGGCATTGAGAAAATAGTTTATATCCAAAAGTGGGGATGGGGGTAAAGATATTCTGGCCAGTTTAGCTTTACCCCCGGGGTAAAGATATCCCAGCCAGGATATCTTTACCCCCGCCTTTCCACTCACCATCACCCATTTCACAACTGACAGGGATAATGCGAGATTATGAAAGATTGTCATAAGCAACATTTTGAATATACAAAAAGAAGTTATTAAATAATCATTTGCCTCTATAATATGTTCATACTTCTTACTAAGGGTTGTTCTATTAGTCCGAGTCACGATTGAAACGAAAAATGTTAAAGTGAAACATCGAGTCCACTATCTTGCTTCTCTTACATATAAGAAGAAATTGGGCATTTAGAAAATAGTTGATACCCAAACGTTGGGGTTGGGGAAAAGATATCCTGGCAAGTTTAGCTTTACCCCCGGGGGTAAAGATATCCCAGCCGGGATATCTTTACCCCCGCCTTTCCACTCACCACCACCACCCATTTCACAACTGACAGGGATAATGCAAGATTATGAAAGATTGTCATAAGCAACATTTTGAATAAGAAAATATACAAAAAGAGGTTATTAAATAATCATTTGCCTCTATAAGATGTTCATATTTCTTACTAAGGGTTGTTCTATTAGTCCCAGTCACGATTGAAACGAAAAATGTTAAAGTGAAACATCGAGTCCACTATTTTGCTTCTCTTACATATAAGAAGAAATTGGGCATTTAGAAAATAGTTTATACCCAAACGTTGGGGTGGGGGTAAAGATATCCTGGCCAGTTTAGCTTTACCCCCGGGGGTAAAGATATCCCGGCTGGGATATCTTTACCCCCGCCTTTGCACTCACCCCCACCACCCATTTCACAACTGACAGGGATAATGCAAGATTATGAAAGATTGTCATTAGGGACATTTTGAATAAGAATCAAACAAAAAGAAGTTATTAAGTAATCATTCGCCTCTATAATATGGTCATATTTCTTACTAAGGGTAGTTCTAATAGTCCGAGTCACGATTGAAACGAAAAATGTTAAAGTGAAACATCGAGTCCACTATCTTGCTTCTCTTACATATAAGAAGAAATTGGGCATTTAGAAAATAGTTTATACCCAAAAGTTGGGGTGGGGGTAAAGATATCCTGGCCAGTTTAGCTTTACCCCCCGGGGTAAAGATATCCCAGACAGGATATCTTTACCCCCGCCTTGCCACTACTCACCACCACCACCCATTTCACGACTGACAGGGATAATGCGAGATTATGAAAGATTGTCATAAGCAACATTTTGAATAAGAAAATATACAAAAAAGAAGGTCTTAAATAATCATTTGCCTCTGTAATATGGTCATAATTCTCACTAAGTTCTATTAGTCTGAGTCACGATTGAAACGAAAAATGTTAAAGTGAAACATCGAGTCCACTATCTTGCTTCTCTTACATATAAAAAGAAATTGGGCATTTAGAAAATAGTTTATACCCAAAAGTTGGGGTGGGGGTAAAGATATCCTGGCCAGTTTAGCTTTACCCCCCGGGGGTAAAGATACACCCCCCCCCCCTTGCCACTCACCACCACCACCCATTTCACAACCGACAGGGATAATGCAAGATTATGAAAGATTGTCATAAGGGGCATTTTGAATAAGAATCAAACAAAAAGAAGTTATTAAATAATCATTTGCCTCTATAATATGGTCATATTTCTTACTAAGGGTAGTTCTAATAGTCCAAGTCACGATTGAAACCAAAACAATGTTAAAGTGAAACATCGAGTCCACTATCTTGCTTCTCTTACATATAAGAAGAAATTGGGCATTTAGAAAATAGTTTATACCCAAAAGTTGGGGTGGGGGTAAAGATATCCTCTGGCCAGTTTAGCTTTACCCCCGGGGGTAAAGATATCCCAGCCGGGATATCTTTACCCCCGCCTTGCCACTCACCACCACCACCCATTTCATGACTGACAGGGATAATGCGAGATAATGAAAGATCGTCATAAGCAACATTTTGAATAAGGCAATATACAAAAAAGAAGTTCTTAAATAATCATTTGCCTCTATAATATAGTCATATTTCTTACTAAGGGTAGTTCTATTAGTCTGAGTCATGATTGAAACTAAAAATGTTAAAGTGAAACATCGAGTCCACTATCTTGCTTCTCTTACATATAAGAAGAAATTGGGCATTTAGAAAATAGTTTATACCTAAAATAGTTGGGGTGGGGGTAAAGATATCCTGGCTAGTTTAGCTTTACCCCCGGGGGTAAAGATATCCCAGCCTGGATATCTTTATCCCCACCTTTGCTCTCACCACCACCACCCATTTCACAACTGACAGAGATAATGCAAGATTATGAAAATTGTCATAAGGGACATTTTGAATAAGAAAATATACAAAAAGAAGTTATTAAATAATCATTTGTGTCTATGATGTGGTCATAATTCTTACTAAGGGTAGTTCTATTAGTATGAGTCAAGATTGAAACAAAAAATGTTAAAGTGAAACATCGAGTCCACTATCTTGCTTCTCTTACATATAAGAAGAAATTGGGTTTTAAGAAAATAGTTTATACCCAAAAGTTAGGGTGGGGGTAAAGATATCCTGGCCAGTTTAGCTTTACCCCCGGGGGTAAAGATATCCCAGCCGGGATATCTTTACCCCCGCCTTGCCACTCACCACCACCACCCATTTCACAACTGACAGGGATAATGCAAGATTATGAAAGATTGTCATAAGGGACATTTTGAATAAGAATCAAACAAAAAGAAGTTATTAAATAATCATTTGCCTTTTTAATATGGTCATATTTCTTACTAAGGGTAGTTCTAATAGTCCGAGTCACGATTGAAACGAAAAATGTTAAAGTGAAACACCGAGACCACTATTTTGCTTCTCTTACATATAAGAAGAAATTGGGCATTTAGAAAATAGTTTATACCCAAAAGTTGGGGTGGGGGTAAAGATATCCTGGCCAGTTTAGCTTTACCCCCGGGGGTAAAGATATCCCAGCCAGGATATCTTTACCCCCACCTTGCCACTCACCACCACCACCCATTTCATGACTGACAGGGATAATGCGAGATAATGAAAGATTGTCATAAGCAACATTTTGAATAAGACAATATACAAAAAAGAAGTTCTTAAATAATCATTTGCCTCTATAATATGGTCATATTTCTTACTAAGGGTAGTTCTATTAGTCTGAGTCATGATTGAAACTAAAAATGTTAAAGTGAAACATCGAGTCCACTATCTTGCTTCTCTTACATATAAGAAGAAATTGGGTATTAAGAAAATAGTTTGTACCCAAAAGTTGGGGTGGGGGTAAAGATATCCTGGCCAGTTTAGCTTTACCCCTGGGGGTAAAGATATCCTGGCCAGTTTAGCTTTACCCCTGGGGGTGAAGATATCCAGGGTGGGGGTAAAGATATCCCGGGATATCCTTACCCCCGGGGGTAAAGCTACCCCTGAGTAGCTTTACCCCCGGGGGTAAAGCTACCCAGGGGTCAAGATAAACTGGGACACCGGTGTAACAGTTTATCTTTACCCCCTGGGTAGCTTTACCCCCGGGGGTAAAGATATCCCGGGATATCTTTACCCCCACCCTGGATATCTTCACCCCCGGGGGTAAAGATATCCCGGCCTGGATATCTTTACCCCCGGGGGTAAAGCTAAACTGGCTAGGATATCTTTACCCCCACCCCAACTTTTGGGTATAAACTATTTTTTTAATCCCCAAATTTCTTCTTATATGTAAGTGAAGCAAAATAGTGGACTCGATTGTTCACTTTTACATTTTTTCGTTTCAATCATGACTCAGACTAATAGGACTACCCTTATTTAGAAATATGACCATTATTATTATAGAGGCAAATGATTATTTAATAACTTCTTTTTGTATATTTTCTTATTCAAAATGTTGCTTATGACAATCTTTCATAATCTTGCATTATCCCTGTCAGTTGTGAAATGGGTGGTGGTGGTGAGTGGAAAGGCGGGGGTAAAGATATCCCGGCTGGGATATCTTTACCCCCGGGGGTAAAGCTAAACTGGCCAGGATATCTTTACCCCCACCCCAACTTTTGGGTATAAACTATTTTCTAAATGCCCAATTTCTTCTTATATGTAAGAGAAGCAAGATAATGGACTCGATCACTTGAACATTTTTCGTTTCAATTGTGACTCAGACTTATAGAACTACCCTTAGAAAGAAATATTACCATATTATAGAGGCAAATTATTATTTAATATCTTCTTTTTGTATATTTTCTCATTCAAAAAATGTCCCTTATGACAATCTTTCATAATCTTGCATTATCCCCGTCAGTTGTGAAATGGGTGGTGGTGGTGAGTGGAAAGGCGGGGGTAAAGATATCCCGGCCGGGATATCTTTACCCCCGGGGGTAAAGCTAAACTGGCCAGGATATCTTTACCCCCACCCCAACTTTTGGGTATAAACCATTTTCTTAATGCCCAATTTCTTCTAATATGTAAGGGAATCAAGATAGTGGACTCAATGTTTCACTTTAACATTTTTCTTTCCAATCATGACTCAGACTAATAGAACTACCCTTAGTAAGAAATATGACCATATTATAGAGGAAAATGATTATTTAATAACTTCTTTTTGTATAGTTTCTTATTCAAAATGTCCCTTCTGACAATCTTTCATAAACTTGCATTATCCCTCTCAGTTGTGAAATGGGTTGTGGTGGTGAGTGGAAAGGCGGGGATAAAGATATCCCGGCTGGGATATCTTTACCCCCGGGGGTAAAGCTAAACTGGCAAGGATATCTTTACCCCCACCCCAACTTTTGGGTATAAACTATTTTCTTAATGCCCAATTTCTTCTAATATGTAAGAGAAGCAAGATAGTGGACTGGGTGGTTTCACTTTAACAGTTTTTGTTCCAATCATGACTCGGACTAATAGAACTACCCTTAGTAAGAAATATGACCATATTATAGAGGCAAATGATAATTTAATAACTTCTTTTTGTATAGTTTCTTATTCAAAATGTTGCTAATGACAATCTTTCATAAACTTGCATTATCCCTGTCAGTTGTGAAATGGGTTGTGGTGGTGAGTGGAAAGGCGGGGGTCTGGGATATCTTTACCCCCGTGGGGTAAAGCTAAACTGGCCAGGATATCTTTACCCCCACCCCAACTTTTGGGTATAAACTATTTTCTTAATGCCCAATTTCTTCTTATATGTAAGAGAAGCAAGAAAGTTGACTCGATGTTTCACTTGAACATTTTTTCGTTTCAATCATGAATCAGACTTTCGGATGAGTCTTTAAACCGAGGTCCCGTCCCCGTATGACCTTAGCTGTTTGTGGGACGTAAAACTCAAACACTCACTCAATCATGACTCGGACAAATAGAACTACCCTTAGTAAGAAATATGACCATATAATAGAGGCAAATGATTATTTAATAACTTCTTTTTGTATATTCTTCTAAATTATATTTCCCCAGGGAAAATAACAAATAGTCTATGAATTAAAAATCACTTTAAGAATTTGTATAGTTTCTTATTCAAAATGTCCCTTATGACAATCTTTCATAATCTTGCAGTATCCCTATCAGTGGTGAAATGGGTGGTGTTGAGTGGAAAGGCGGGGGTAAAGATATCCTGGCTGGGATATCTTTACCCCCAGGGGTAAAGCTAAACTGGCCAGGATATCTTTACCCCCACCCCAACTTTTGGGTATAAACTAATTCTTAATGCCCAATTTCTTCTTGTATGTAAGTGAAGCAAAAAAAAAAAAAAACAACACAAGCATAATTAAACTGTACAGCTTGCAAGAATATTTTTTTCACATCTTATACCATTGCTCATGGGTGGGGTGAAGATTTCCTGGCTGGGATACGGTGATCCCCCCACCCCCCAAAAAAAAAAATCAAGACTTTGGAAAACCCAGACAAGCACACTTCCCAACAATGGAAGGTACTACTGATGTCCAATGGTCTATGGTTGACATAACATTACCACAAGCTAGCTTGCATGAATCAGGATTTCACATCTCTACCATTGCTCATGGGTGGGGGTAAAGATATCC
Source organism: Lucinisca nassula (assembly GCA_963580285.1). Classification (NCBI taxonomy): domain Eukaryota; kingdom Metazoa; phylum Mollusca; class Bivalvia; order Lucinida; family Lucinidae; genus Lucinisca; species Lucinisca nassula. The sequence goes on from OY757016.1 coordinate 75,049,543, forward strand.
CAGCCACCCTTCCAGCATTTTGAAAAACACAAACAAGCACACTTATACTATATAGTGTGCATTCGGCCCCCGCCCATAGGGGCTTGAAGAAATATATGGGCTGCATGATGCTTCCACGCAGAGCTGAATCCGGCCCGCACACTAGTACTGGTAAACCGCTTAGAGGATCTAAGCCTGTCCAGGATCCGTGGTGCGAGGCGGACCGTCCATGCTAATAAACCCTATTGGTTCCATTGGGCGACAGGGCTTGAGATGTCATTTCATCACAATGTCGGGTAAAAGTCCCACAAAATTGGAAGCAACGTCTCCAAAATGACCTTTTAAGTGTTGACAGGGACGTTAAACTTCAAATCAACCAAATATAGTGTGCATTAATCAGTTTTTCACAAATTGTACCATTGCGCATAGGTGGGGTTGAAGATAGTGTGACCCCACCCCACCCCAAATCCAGACTTTGGAAGACCCAAACAAGCACACTTCTCAATTATGAAGGTACTACTGATGTCCAATGGTCTATGGTTGACATAACATCACCACAAGCTAGCTTGCATGAATCAGGATTTCAAATCTCTACCATTGCTCATGGGTGGGGGTAAAGATATCCTGGCCAGTTTAGCTTTACCCCCGGGGATAAAGATATCCCAGCCAGGATATCTTTACCCCTGCCTTTCCACTCACCACCACCACCCATTTCACGACTGACAGGGACAATGCAAGATTATGAAAGATTGTCATTAGCAACATTTTGAATAAGAAAATATACAAAAAAAAAGTTCTTAAATAATCATTTGCCTCTATAATATGGTCATATTTCTTACTAAGGGTAGTTCTATTAGTCCGAGTCATGATTGAAACGAAAAATGTTAAAGTGAAACATCGAGTCCACTGTCTTGCTTCTCTTACATATAAGAAGAAATTTGGCATTAAGAAAATAGTTTATACCCAAAAGTTGGGGTGGGGGTAAAGATATCCTGGCCAGTTTAGCTTTACCCCCGCGGGTAAAGATATCCCAGCCGGGATATCTTTACCCCCACCTTTCCACGCACCACCACCACTGACAGGGATAATGCATGATTATGAAAGATAATATTGTCATAAGGGACATTTTAGTAAGAAAATATACAAAAAGAGTTTTTAAATAATCATTTGCCTCTATAATGTGGTCATATTTCTTACTAAGGGTAGTTCTATTAGTCTGAGTCATGATTGAAACGAAAAATGTTAAAGTGAAACATTGAGTCCACTATCTTGCTTCTCTTACATATAAGAAGAAATTGGGCATTTAGAAAATAGTTTATACCCAAAAGTTGGGGTGGGGGTAAAGATATCCTGGCCAGTTTAGCTTTACCCCCGGGGGTAAAGATATCCCAGCCGGGATATCTTTACCCCCGCCTTTCCACTCACCCCCACCACCCATTTCACAACTGACAGGGATAATGCAAGTTTATGAAAGATTGTCATAAGGGACATTTCGAATAAGAAAATATACTAAAAGAAGTTATTAACTAATCATTCGCCTCTATAATATGGTCATATTTCTTACTAAAGGTAGTTCTAATAGTCCGAGTCACGATTGAAATGAAAAATGTTAAAGTGAAACATCGAGTCCACTATCTTGCTTCTCTTACATATAAGAAGAAATTGGGCATTTAGAAAATGGTTTATCCCCAAAAGTTGGGGTGGGGGTAAAGATATCCTGGCCAGTTAAGTTTTAGCCCCGGGGGTAAAGATATCCCAGCCGGGATATCTTTACCCCCGCCTTTGCACTCACCACCACCACTGACAGGGATAATGCAAGATTATGAAAGATTGTCATAAGGGACATTTTGAATAAGAAAATATACAAAAAGAAGTTATTAAATAATCATTTGTCTCTATAATGTGGTCATATTTCTTAGTAAGGGTAGTTCTATTAGTCTGAGTCATGATTGAAATGAAAAATGTTAAAAGTGAAACATCAAGTCCACTATCTTGCTTCTCTTACATATAAGAAGAAATTGGGTATTAAGAAAATAGTTTATACCCAAAAGTTGGGGTGGGGGTAAAGATATCCTGGCCAGTTTAGCTTTACCCCCGGGGGTAAAGATATCCCGGCCAGTTTAGCTTTACCCCCGAGGGTGAAGATATCCAGGGTGGGGGTATTAAGAAAATAGTTTATACCCAAAAGTTGGGGTGGGGGTAAAGATATCCTGGCCAGTTTAGCTTTACCCCCGGGGGTAAAGATATCCTGGCCAGTTTAGCTTTACCCCCGGGGGTGAAGATATCCAGGGTGGGGGTAAAGATATCCCGGGATATCCTTACCCCCGGGGGTAAAGCTACCCCTGAGTAGCTTTACCCCCGGGGGTAAAGCTACCCAGGGGTCAAGATAAACTGGGACACCGGTTTTTACAATATTGACAATGTGCAAGCTGGGAGCCAGCAAATAATGCAAATATGGTGAATGTGTTTTGTGTGTTTCTGAGTTTTCATCATGAAAACACCCCTATATAATGTTGACCACCTCGAACCCCACTTTTATATGGTAAAACTGGGGTTTATACAGGGGTAAACCTTATTTTTTCTTCTTTCTGCTCAAAATATATATTATGGGTACATGTTAGAACCGCCTCGTCAAGGCAGTTCTAACATGTACCCACAATATATATTTTGAGCAGAAATAAGAAAAATGTCACAATATTTCATCTTAAAATTTTCTTTTTTTGGGTGGTATAATTTACAATGTATTTGTATAGGCCTGTTTTTGCAATGGTGGCCTAGTGAACACTATTAAGGTCATGCTGAGTATGGAAGTCTCTTTATTTAACCACACTGTTTCTGCCAACTGGGCCCAGTTGCTCAAAACCAATGATTTCAGTGGTTAACATATCGTTAAAACTTTAACGAAAAATATACAAATATTTTTTGCGGAAGATACCCGCATTTTTTCAGCAAAAAAAGCAAAAGCATTACAAATTGTATTTGCTAAAACAGTCAACATTTTGACAATCACCAACTTTGTTAAGCTAATAATGATTTGAATAACTAGACCCTGACCTTTTAAGACTTACACCACTTTTTGTTCTGATCCCAGCTTTGATAAGTGTATTGTTTTTTCCCTTTTTTTTTTTTTGTGTGTGGTGGGGGGTGGTTAAGGCCTGCTCAAGATTATTTTACTTATTTCTAGCCACTGGATTTTCTGTTGCAGAACTTGGCGTCTCACATGTGACCAGGCTCAAACCCAAAGCGGTGACAGACCTAATGATTAAGTCAGCCTTCTTACCCACTAGGCTTGTCCGGTGCACACTAATGTCCGGGAATTGTCCGGGAAATGTCCGGGAATTCGCCGGGAAATGTCCGGGAAATTGGAGGTAGTGGTGTGTTTTCGCTAATATCTCCCCTTCGGGTTGTCAGAAATTAATTAAATTAGTATCAAATAAAATTTTTAGCTCTATTATAAAAGATAAAAAAATAATAATTTACTTTTTTAACGTTTTAGGGGTCTATTTTTTAAGTTAATTTGTCCGGGAAATTCTCGGATTTTGTCCTGGATGTTGGGGTATTGATGTGTTTACCCTAATATCTCGACTTTAGGTGGTCAGAAATTAATAAAATCAGTATCAAATAAAAATTCTAGCTCAATTTTAAAAGATAGTTAAAAAATAGTTTTCATTTTGAATATTTTAGGGGTCCATTTCTGAAGTTAATTTGTCCGGGAAATTCCCGAATGTGTCTATGATGTCACACGTGTTGCTGCTCACAAGACGGACACTGCCATTGATTTGATGATGAATTCAGACCTAAACATTTTCTATAAAACGAAATTTTGCACTTACGATTTTCACAGCAAATCATGTTACCAATATACTCAGGCATTTTGCAGAATCACCAGACTGGAATTTTTACGATTTTACAAGTGAATGAATGAAGTCTTTCTATTATTTCAATCCAGGTAAGCAGCACGCGCCAACTTATTATGAGTTAAAGCAATTAACTTAACACATTTTTAATCTCGTTAGAAAATTAATGGCCCGTAAAATCGCTCAAAGTCCGTACACCTAATTCATCGTCAGGAAGAAATGGATGCGCTTAAATTTGGTTGTTTAAGCAAACAGTATAGAACCAGATCAGATGTCGCATTTTGCGGCCGAGATCAGACGCCAAGTTTTGCAGCGTCTGAGCATCATGGTCCGTCAAATCAGTCAAAGTCCGTACATCTAATTCATTGCCAGCAAGAAATGGATGCGGTTAAATTTCGTCGTTGATTAGGCAAACAGTGTAGACCGAGATCAGACGTCGCACTTAGCGGCCCAGATCAGACGCCAAGGTTTGCGCAGTTACTGATCATAATGGTCCGTCAAAGTCCGTACACCTAATTCATTGCTAGCAAGAAATGGATGCGGCTAAATTTCCTCGTTGTTTAAGCAAATAGTGTAGACCCAGATCAGATGTAGCATTTTGCGGCCCAGATCAGACGACACGTTTTGCAGCGTCTGATCATTTGAGTCTACACTGTTTGACTATGTCCCACAAATGGGACGCTAGGCATATATGGATTAAATATCTGGGTTAAATATCTGATCTGCCAGTGGATCTACACTATCTGCCAATGTCCCACAAGTGGGACTCAAGGCATATATGGGTTAAACCTTTGATCAAGATCTACACTGTTTGCCAATGGCCCAACTATGGGGCGCTAGGCATATATGTGTTAAACCGTTGACCAAGTTCTACACTGTTTGCCGTAATTAAAGATTCTTTGAGATCTTCTATAAATTAGTCATGTTGTGTGCACTCATTAGAACTGCCTCAATGAGGTGTATGAAAATATTTTTTATATTCTTTTAGAACTGAACTTAAAATTTTAATATATATCAATTATTGATCACCACAAACAGAGATACTTTGAAAATGCACAACTACCCCAACATCCAGGACACAACCGGAAATTTCCCGGACAAATTAACTTCAGAAATGGACCCCTAAAATATTCAAAATGAAAAATATCTTTTAATAATCCTTAAGAATGGAGCTAAAAATTTTATTTGACACTAATTTTATTAATTTCTGACCAACCGAAGTTGAGATATTAGGGTTAACGCACCACTACCCCAAAATCCAGGACAAAATCCGAGAATTTCCCGGACAAATTAACTAAGTAAATGGACCCCTAAAACGTTTAAAAAGTAAATTATTTTTTAATAATCTTTTAGCTTTTATTTTTAATAATCTTGGAGCTTAAAATTTCATTTGATACTAATTTTATTAATTTCTTACCACCCGAAGTGGAGATATTAGGGATAACGCATCACTACCCCCCATTTCTCGGCGATTTCCCGGCGAATTCCCGGACATTTCCCGGACAATTCCCGGACATTAGTGTTCGCCGGCTTGTCCTGATGTCAGTATAACATGTTCCACTAATGAAATGAATATGCTTCAAACTTTCTCTCCTGTGTTTCGGAACCAACTTTTGACCTACTTACGCTTGTGTATCTCTTGACTGGGCTTATGGAAGCATCTTCAAGGATCATCTTAGCACTCTGCACTGTGTTCAAATACCTGCCTATGAGAACCACAGGAATCCCTCCACTGTAAACAAATAATACATAAATAATGCAAATGTTATCTTTATTTATTTTTTTTATTTTTTATTATAATTTTTTGGGGGGTGGTTTAATGACCCTTTTCAGACTATTTCACCTATAGCAAATCAGTCGTTAATCAGGCGGACCCAGCAAAAAACCACCTGACCTTCCCTTGCAGAACTTGGTGTCGCATGTGACCTGAGCAAGCAGAGAGAGACCTTATGTTTTATAACATCTTTGCAAAACAGCTCAGCTTACATACATGCAAGTGCATATTTTTTTTTTTTTTTTTAAATTAGGTTTAATGTACCTTTCAAGATTATTTCACTTATATTCAGCCTATCGTATAATAACTCTAGCGTTTCTGTATCAAAAATTTAACTCTTATCATGCTGTTCACGACAACCCCTATCTTTGGAAACAGTGTAGATCCAGATCAGATGGCTTCTGAAGAAGCCATCTGATCAGGATCTACACTGTTTGACATTCAGTTTATGAATTTGTAGCAATAAATTACATCAAGTAATTTGATTGGTTGATAGACAGAAATGGGAGTGGCTTAAATGAATATTCAGCAAGAGAAGGGTTAAAGTACACATATCTTCCTACACTGTGTTACTGATCAGGCCAGTTTGTGTTATACCTGGCTGTATACCAAGGTATAAAAACTTTTTCATGCCCAACTCAGCTGAGCATGAAATTTATATTGCTCAAAAATACTGAAATACAAATGAGAGGCAATTTTCCCGCTCAGATCAGCACAGCATGTTATTTGTGCTACTCATAAATTTTAAAATGCCAACTATTGTTGGCGTTTTAAAATTTAAGAGTAAGACAAATTTCATGCCCAAGTGAGTTGATCATGAAAATTTTTTTATAACCTCAGACCCATGTTTTGCTCATGTCTGGGCTCACATCTCAAAACATTGATAAACTTCTACAGAAGTGCCACTCTATCCACAAACACCAGCTGTTAACTCATATCCTGCTGTTCACGACAACCCCAATCTTTGCAAACAGTGTAGATCCAGATCAGATGGCTTCTGAAGAAGCCATCTGATCAGGATCTACACTGTTTGACATTCAATTAATGAATTTGTAGGAACTAGAGCTATCACTAAAGGTGATGAATACCCCCACAAAAACTGCCTTGATAGTACAACAGCTCCATTTTGCAATTTTTTCACTTGAAAGGGGCCATAACTGTCGAAAATTGATGAATTGTAGTGGAAATCGAACTTGACCTGTATTTTATGATGTTACATCAGTGTACCAAAAATTATAAAAATCGGTGAAGCGCTTTTTGAGTTATCGTCTGGAAACCAAGTCAACAGACCGACCGATCGACAGACCGACAAGCTCACTCCTATATACCCCCCCCCCCACCCCCCCAAATTTCATTTGTGGGGGTATAATAAATTACATCAAGTAATCTGATTGGTTCAAAGTCAGAAATGGGTGTGGCTAAACTGAATATTCAGCAAGAGAAGGGTTAATACACACCCCCAAGGAAAGTGGCCACCAAGTGGGCCACTTTTACCCATATACATCTAGGCACAGCTTCCCCAAATATTGGACACTTGCAAATAATGTAGACCCTGATCAGACACTGCATTAAGTGGTGACTGATCAGGGTCTGTACTGTCTGCCAGAATATGGGAAGTTTTTACAAAACTTACAATTAAATATGGTAACCATATCTTCCCACTTCACAGAGTTACTGTCCTTGAATTGGCCTTCCTACCTATCACAATATGTATAACACTTTGTTTGGGGTTCAAAGCAAAAACTGTGTTAGTTAAATGACCATGTTATATCCAAGCATCGCCCCTGCCCATCGGGGCTTGAAGAAATAGATGGGCTGCATGATGCCTCCACGCAGAGCTGAAACCGACCCGCACATGAGTGCTGGTAAACCGCTTAGAGGATCTAAGCCTGCCTAGGCAAAGAGGTGCGAGTCGGCCCGCCCATGTTTATAAACCCTATTGGTTTCATTGGGCGGCTGGGCTCGAGATGTCATTTCATCTCGATGTCGGGTAAAAGTCCCACAAAAACTGGAAGCAACGTCTCCAAAGTGACCTTTACAGTGTTGACGGGGACGTTAAACCTCAAATCAATTAAAACAAAATATCCAAGCAAAAATATAGTGTGTGTGTGTGTTTGAGTTTTATGTTCCACCAACAAGGAGACATGACTGGTTTAAAGACCCATAAGTAAGTCGGGAGAAGCCCAGAATCGCACCCACAACACCTGGTTTATGAGGCAAGTAGCTTAACCATTACACCATGGAGGATTCTAAAAATGTATGGAGTATATAGAAAAATGATCATTTATGGTCATTTTTCTATATAATCCATACATTTTTTTAAATCAATCTTCAAATCTAGCCAAAACGGTGTTATAAGGTACATCGTTATAACAAAATTGTGGAGTAGCTCATTATGACCCCTTGAATGAGAAGTGCAATTTGGAGGTTCTGCTCCTATCATTTTCATTAGATACCTGACAATGGCCTTCCGTTTAAGGGTCTGGTTCACCACAGGATCATTGATGTACATAAATCTTTGTGCGCTAGTGACCGTCTGCTGATCGAATTCGGCTTCCACAAACAAGAACTTGTTTAGATCCTCTGCCTTCGCTTTGCTGGTCTTACAAACCATGGTCTTCCCTTCTCTCCTGAAAATGGTACAATCCAATTAAGTACAGTAAAATTCCTATATTAAGACCATCTTTAGGACTGTTCAAAAGTGGCCTTCAAGGCCACTTTTGAACAGTCCCAAAGGTGGTATGTGACCAGAGGACACTGTATGCAGAAAACACCAATAAAGAATAACCGTAGCTTACTAAATTAGCTTTTTACAGCAGAATTAGTCTTAATTTTAGGTGGTCTTAATAGCGTAATTTCAATGTATTTTTTTATCTTTATTGAAAAGTGTCAGAAAGGCAAATGTAATATTGTAAAAAACATTAATGGTCACCTATGTTCAACAGTTACTCCTCTTCAGCGGCCACCAGTAGGGACTGATATTTTGTCTTGCTCATAAATCTTAAAATGTCAGAAATCAGTCATGCTCTAGATATCTCTCCTACTCATGAAAGTTGACAATGCCTACAATATTTCATGCTCTGATATTTATCCTGCTCATAAATCTTAAAATGCCAACAAAAGTGCATACTATGATATCTGTCCTGCTCATAAACCTTAAGTGTCAACAAAGTTCATACTCGATATTTGTCCTGCTCACAAATCTCATACTGCCAACAAAATTACAAACTCTGGTCCTGCTCAAAAATCTTAAATGTCAACAACAGTTCATGTTCATAAATTTTAAAATGCACACAACTCTTGGCATTTTAAATTTTATGGGCAGAACTGGCATTTCAAAACTTACAGATAGGACAAATATCATGCTCTGATATTGGTCCTGCTCATGAATTTTAAAATGCCATAAATTGTTGGCATTTTAAAATTTATGGGCAAGCCAATCTGATATTTGTCTGCCAATTTTTTTCAATGCCAACTGTTGACAGGTTAAAATTAAGCTGGCACATGACAAAATCTACATTAAGACCTGTGAGACCAGATAAGACTCGGATAAGCCTGCCAAATCTGCGCAGTCTGATCAGAGTCTTGGCTGTTTGCATGAGCCTTCTATAGCCTCTGGGCTATTCATAGGGCCACAAGAGAATCATCAAGAAAACGCCGATATAATTTTGACCCCCTTGAACCCCACTTTTATATAGTAAAACTTATTTTTCTTACTTCTGCTCTAAAACATAGATTGTGGGTACTTGTTAGAACCGCCTCGATGAGGCGGTTCTAACGAGAACCGCCTCGATGAGGCAGTTCTAACGAGTACCCACAATCTATATTTTGAGCAGAAATAAGAAAAATAACATTTTTTTCATCTGTAATTTTCATTTTTTTCGGCGATAAAGGTTACAATGTATTTGTATAGGCATGTTTTCGTAATGTACTCCGACCAGGCTGATCTGACGGGCCGGCTGAACTGAGTCTTATTGTAGGTTTTGACATGCGCCGGCTCAATTTATTAGCATGACATAATTTCATGCTCCAGTGAGCCGAGCTAGAAAAAAAGTTTTGTCACCTACGTGTTCATTCATACATAACATTTAAGTAAGGCTGACACGATTAATTGTATAATCGATCGATAAATTCCACAACAATGATTTAATATCATTTCTGATTTGCTTTTAATCAATTACTTGATAGGTACTCTTTACTACCCAAAGTTATGCCTAAAATAGCTGGATGAGTGACAAACAGTGCAGACCCTGATGAGACGCCGCATTCTGCGGCGTCTCATCTGGGTCTACACTGTTTGCTCAGGCCTGTCTGTTCAGATATACATATGGTAAAGTGCAACATATGGTAAGAGTCATGCTCAGACAGAAAGCCAGACAGGTAAAATTATTACAAAAACCTCAGCGATTGCCAATCGATTATCGATCGTAATGACAGGACTGATAATAGATTATCTTTTCAGCTCCGATTAGCCAGTCCTACATTTAAGTATATGTACTTACTCCAGAACAAAGCAGGGATAATCATCAATCCGAACTATGACATTAGTCCCAGCATCCAGATGTTGTCCACCGATAGTCACCTTGGTTCCCCCTGACACTGGCCCTGACCCTGGGGTTATGCTCTCCAAAATTGGGGTCTGAAAGTATACAACAGACTGGTCAGTTTGTTGGTCAGTTTAACAGCCCATTTAACACTATCAATGTTTTCCCGAAGGGGGAAGGGGAGATCATCCTGGAGAAGAGGACATTTTTGAAAACTTTTGTGTCCAATTTCTAACCAGTGAGTCCAAATTTTGGGCCCCTAGGTGGGCATTGAAATCTACATATAATTCTATATACTTTTTTCTAGAATTTAGTTACCTTAGTCCACATCCCTGTGTAAGTGTCCTATCAAATTTCCAAGGGTTGGGATTATCTGGATTCTAATCCAACCCCGCTCCTCCACACACCCCCTCTGGAAAACACTGCTCTAGTCATTTAACTTCACCAATTTTTCCTTGGCATGTTTAACTTGAACTAAACTTCACAATTTTCATTTCTGTGCCTTGGTGTTTTCCAAAAGGATAACCTTTCTTTATAGATATTATTTGTAGGAGCAGTTAACCAGTACAGTCTGCACCTTTTGGACTCCTTGCTGGATCATGAAACAAACTTATAAAATTTTAAGAGAATTACAGCAAGCCCTTAAGGTGTTGGAGTTTTTAGGATTTTTTACGGTAAATAGGGTACTGTTGGTCAGGACCGTTATTTCTAGCGATGTCCTCTAGAGATATTCAGGGCTAGTTAACTCTGTGATTCCTCTTTATCAGTACTCACCACATAGGTGTAGAGTACAGGTGCTATGGCCTGATACAAGTTTCCGACGTAGACTGTCACCTCCCCGGACATCTTACTGGCATATGGTTCTGTGATGCATACAATTCTGAAGAAAAAACGTTGGGATAATTACCATGGAATTAAAACTAGAAACTGCATAGCAAAACCTACCTTAACCCATTTTGTACTGGAAACCCCAAAAAGGTTACCCTGTCAAACAGTGAAGGCCCAAATCAGACGCCGCAGAACGCGGCGTCTGATCAGGGCCCACACTGTTCGCATAAAGGTCAGCCATTTTCCAAATAAATTTTGAAGAAAACACAACCTGACACCCCTAAATTTTGAAAAAGATTCCTGCTATATATAAGGAGGAAGATTCTATTTGGTACAAAAAGGATTAAGGAATTCCAAAGAAATAGTGTCTGATCATGCTACATCCTTACCAATGTACAGTAAAAATTCCACTATAAAGACCAGCTAAAGTTAGAACTAATTCTGTTTTAAAAAGCGTATTTGTAAGGTTGCAGTTGTTATTTCTTAACATTTTCTACACCAAAAGTCCTCTAGTAAAGGACCACCTTTGAGACTGTTCAAAAGTGGTCAAAAAGACCACTTTTAAACAGTTCCAAAGATGGTCTTAAGGGGAATTGGAACACCTGGCAGATTTTTCTGCCATTTTTCAAAGGGAGACCATTTTTGGGACTTCCTGTTCACTTTTCTATAAGAACTGTCCCACTAAAAAAGGGATCAACTCTTAAGGAGGAGCAAATTCTTTTCTTTAAGAGTTGAGCCCTATTGACACAGGAGACAAAAATACTTTTGCAGGAGTTGCCTCCCCTGAAGGTGTTCCCATTCCCCTTAATGTGGGAATTTTACTGTATTTGGGTGTTTGTCACCACTAGACTAGCTACACAACCTGGCCCTTTTGTCATGGCATCGTAAGCTTCACGAAGCTTGAAGTCAAAATGTTACTATTCTAGCTTCTAGCAAGTATAATACTGAATAGACAGATATTCTTGCAGAAAAAAATGTGAGTACCATACTGTTCCTAAGTATTGGGACAGGTAGGCCTAAGCAAACAGTGCAGACGCAGATCAGACTGCTCCTGAAGGAGCAGTCTGGTCAGAGGCTTCACTGTTTGCCATTCCATCTGCACCTTTTGGACTCCTTGCTGAAACAAATTTGTTAATAATTTAGTGGAATTACAGCAAGTCCTTAAGGTGTTCGAATTTTTAAGATTTTTTTAACATTTGCAGAAAGCTGCTCACATTGTGTTTGCAAAATTAGTATTTTTGCCATATTAGACGATCAAAGTCTTTACAATAAGTTAACAAACAAAATTGTTAGTTTTGAGCAACTCGTCTCTGTTTATGAAAAATACAATCCTGGAAGATTTTAATTTCATAAAACACCAAGAATTATAGGTTTATTGCATGTTTACTCTGAAGACTGATTTCTACCATAACACAAGGTTGCATCTGATGACCTCTTACAGCAATGGCTGCATATGCAAAAATTTGTCATGCATGCGTTCTGATAAAATGCTTATTCACAGGCTTAAACTCCTAAATTTTGAAATGATCTCCTGCTTTTTATAAGATGGAAGATTCTAGTCAGGAAAAAACTGGGTTAACCCTTAAGATGCCTTGAAAAACTGCATCTTAAAATGTTGTCTGTTTTTGTCGTCTGCAGCATATTCTTGCAAACTTTCCTTACAAATTTTTGCATACAGGCAAACAGTGTGGACCCTGATCAGACTGCTCCTACAGGAGCAGTCTGATCTGGGTCCACACTGTTTGCAAATATGACTTTTAAACTTACCAGCAGACGACAAAGCAGATGACAATTGTTGTGATTGGCATGGTATGGGTTAAATGTAACTTACTTGCTGGGTGGATCATAGGCATTAGTATCCAGATTACAAGCCACGCCTGCCACGGTAACACCGCCAAGGATATCTGGTAGTTCCTTTCCTAAGTTCTTTCCATGGATAGTTAGTCTGGTTCCACCATTCATGGGTCCTGTTAGTGGTTCTATCTGCAATTTAAGAAATTTAAGGGGTATGAGTATGGAGTCAATGCATCTTGCAGGCCTGTAAATACATGCAGCATATTTAATGACAGAAATACGATGAGTATATAAAGTCAGGAGAGATCACGACTGAAACTAATAGTGTTTATGCTGTGGTTGGACCTATCAACAGTTTATGAAAATGCCAGAAATATTTGAAGAATTTTTCCATAATATAATTATAGGATCTTACACAAGTGTTTTTTTTTCGCAAACCCCACCCCCCCCCCCCCCATCAGACTTAAAGAAATAAATGGGCTGCATGATGCTTGCACGCGGAGCTGATTCGACCGCACACATGTTTTGGTAAACTGCTTTGAGGATCTAAGCCTGCCCAGCTAAAGCGGTGCGAGTCGGACCGCCCATGCTTATAAACCCTACTGGTTACATTCGGCGACAGGGCTTGAGATGTCATTTCGTCTCAATGTCAGGTAAAAAAAAACCCACAAAATTGGAAGCAACGTCTCAAAAATGACCTATACAGTGTTGACAGGGACGTTAAACCTTAAATCAAACAAACAAACAAACAAAACCAGTGGTTTTTTGTATGAAATTTATGAAACAAGCTTTTGAAATGACCACAAGAGTAAGGTTCTGTATATCATATAATTTTAAATCGGATTTTATCACCCAAGAAGTTCAAAAGAAAACAGGGTTGTGTCAGACGGCGTCATGACGTTAAGTGCCAATAACCATGTTATTACATGTGTGGTCATATGGTTTTTATCATATGATGTCGAGTCTGAGAATGTAATAAAGTCATGTAATAAATTTGATAATCCACAGGTAGATTAAATATGCAAATTAGTTAGATACCCCTGTAATGTCGTGTTTACTAATGGCGGAATATTGACATTTTTGTTAAACAATCGTGGATAAAATGCATTTTAAATGTCATATGATAAACAGAATCTTGCATTCGTGCTCATGTAATATTGAATTTATTAAACTCGTTGAAAAACAGGGATAAAATGCTTGGCAAAGCCTCACATTTTATACCTTTTCCTCAACTCGTTTAATAAATTCAATAATACATGACCACTCATGTAAGATCCTCTATCTATTACATGACGATATCCACGAAATAACACTATATTATTTATCCATTACCTAGCACAGGTTGTGTTGTTAACATTTTTGGATCCATGCTATTACATTAAAACCTGCCATAGTGGCCACTTCTATTTACCAAGCAACCTGTCTTAAGCAAGCAGGCATATGGTTTCCCAAAAAGGCAAATGCATGTAAATTTGCCTGCATTAAGCAAGCACCTGTCTTAAGCAAGCACATTTTGGTTACCCTCAGGTGCTTGCTTAATACAGGTTGGACTGTGATTATAGAAGTCGCTATAAAATAATTCATGGATACCTTAGTTATCTCTGGATCTGGACAAGTAGAGTTGTGGTCGTGCCATTTCTCCCGAGGACACTGCGAGTTCTGAGTGGTACAGGTATCCCCACACCAACCACACTGGTAGCTCTGGTCCATCAGCAGGCAGTCCCCACAGGTACGGGCCATAGCATCACATTTGTACATTATCACTGAAATTAAATTTTTAAATTAAAACTGATTTTTATTACACATTTTTTAAAGCCTTCACTTTGCCACTAGTAATTTGATCTACCTCTTACAATATCCAAAACCATACCTGTGATAATTTTTTAACTATATGAGGGAGATTTGCCATTGTGATGAGGGAGATGTAAAGAATATATAGGGAATTTCTCAGTTCCAATGAGGGAGACTCCAAAATTTTACTAAAATTTAGCATAAATTGGGCAAAAAAAAGCATCAAACTGAGGGAGTCGGAGGTATCACAGGTATGCAAAACAGACATCATGTGAACAAGTCCGTGAATTAAAGACCCCTCTAAACCCCACTTTAAATAGAGAAAACTGGGGTTTACGGGGGTAAACGTTATTTTCCTTATCTCTGCTCCAAGGCATAGGTTGTGGGTACTCGTTAGAACCGCCTCAATGAGGTGGTTCTAACGAGCACCCAAAACCTATGTTTGGAGTAAAAATAAGAAAACTAGACTATCAAGTGAGCATATGCTCACTAATACCCCCGGCCAAAGCCATCGGTAACTTTCTGGCAATTCAAAGCCATCAAGTTTGACAAAAACCTATTATGAACACAGAATTAATCTTGCAAAAGTAAGGAGAATACCATTACATCTAAATAACTCACCTGATAACTAATGAGATCTTGAACAGATGTTTGAAATGTCAGTATCACAAGTTGTCTGTTTAGTCTTTTTAGAACAAAGGCTATTTCTCTTCCAATTGTCTGATTCAGTAATAACTCCTGAAAATTATTGGAGCTAGAGCCTTGAAAGTTGGTGAATAGATTGGTGGTGATGAGTAGATGAACTGATTAACTTTTGACAACATTCCGAAAAATACTTTGTGAGTTATGGCCCTTTGTCATTTTGGTAATTTGTGCCATTGATCCGTATGGTAAAAGTGATGCATAGCATGAGATATCTTGCTGACAAAATTTTATAAAAAAAAAATTCTTAGAGCAATAACTCTTGAAAGGGGCATAATCCTGACGAGAAAAAAAAATACGCGTCAGCTAATTTTCCATGAGGAATCCATATATGAAATTTCAAAACCCTAGCATACACGGTTCTAAAGTTATGCTATGCATCACTTTTACCATACAGATCAATGGCACAAATTACCAAAATGACAAAGGGCCATAACTCACAAAGTATTTTTCGGAATGTTGTCAAAAGTTAATCAGTTCATCTACTCATCACCACCAATCTATTCACCAACTTTCAAGGCTCTAGCTCCAATAATTTTCGAGATATCTTGCTGACAAGATTTTATTAAAAAAATTTCAAAGGGCAATAACTCTTGAAAGGGGCATAATCCGGAGGAGAAAAAAAATACGCGTCAGCTAATTTTCCATGAGGAATCCATATATGAAATTTCAAAACCCTAGCATACACGGTTCTAAAATTATGCTATGCATCACTTTTACCATACAGATCAATGGCACAAATTACCAAAATGACAAAGGGCCATAACTCACAAAGTATTTTTCGTAATATTGTCAAAAGTTAATCAGTTCATCTACTCATCACCACCAATCTATTCACCAACTTTCAAGGCTCTAGCTCCAATAGTTTTTGAGATATCTTGCTGACAAGATTTTATTAAAAAAATTTCAAAGGGCAATAACTCTTGAAAGGAGCATAATCCGGACGAGAAAAAAAATACGTGTCGGCTAATTTTCCATGAGTTATGCTATGCATCACTTTTACCATACAGATCAATGGCACAAATTACCAAAATGACAAAGGGCCATAACTCACAAAGTATTTTTCGGAATGTTGTCAAAAGTTAATCAGTTCATCTACTCATCACCACCAATCTATTCACCAACTTTCAAGGCTCTAGCTCCAATAATTTTCGAAATATCTTGCTGACAAGATTTTATTAAAAAAATTTCAAAGGGCAATAACTCTTGAAAGGGGCATAATCCGGAGGAGAAAAAAAATACGCATCAGCTAATTTTCCATGAGGAATCCATATA
Source organism: Lucinisca nassula (assembly GCA_963580285.1). Taxonomy (NCBI): domain Eukaryota; kingdom Metazoa; phylum Mollusca; class Bivalvia; order Lucinida; family Lucinidae; genus Lucinisca; species Lucinisca nassula. Next base: position 75,066,087 of record OY757016.1, read on the forward strand.
AGAAATTTCAAAACCCTAGCATACACGGTTCTAAAATTATGCTATGCATCACTTTTACCATACAGATCAATGGCACAAATTACCAAAATGACAAAGGGCCATAACTCACAAAGTATTTTTCGTAATATTGTCAAAAGTTAATCAGTTCATCTACTCATCACCACCAATCTATTCACCAACTTTCAAGGCTCTAGCTCCAATAGTTTTTGAGATATCTTGCTGACAAGATTTTATTAAAAAAATTTCAAAGGGCAATAACTCTTGAAAGGAGCATAATCCGGACGAGAAAAAAAATACGTGTCGGCTAATTTTCCATGAGGAATCCATATATGAAATTTCAAAACCCTAGCATACACGGTTCTAAAGTTATGCTATGCATCACTTTTACCATACAGTACAATGGCACAAATTACCAAAATGACAAAGGGCCATAACTCACAAAGTATTTTTCGGAATTTTGTCAAAAGTTAATCAGTTCATCTACTCATCACCACCAATCTATTCACCAACTTTCAAGGCTCTAGCTCCAATAGTTTTTGAGATATCTTGCTGACAAAATTTTATAAAAAAATATAACAAAGGGGAATAACTCTAAAGAACCTGGCCCCACAGCCCCAATTTTCTTTCCCACAATACAACTAGTTATGCATGTTGTTTGTACCAAATTTCAAGTTTCTAGGTACAGTAGTTCCTGAGAAATCTTTGACACAAAATTTAAGGTAACTCACAAAATACACATCTCAGTAGCAAATATAACAAAGGGGAATAACTCTAAAGAACCTGGCCCCACAGCCCCAATTTTCTTTCCCACAATACAACTAGTTATGCATGTTGCTTGTACCAAATTTCAAGTTTCTAGGTACAGTAGATCTTGAGAAATCTTTGACACAAAATTTAAGGTAAGTCACAAAATGCACATCTCAGTAGCAAATATAACAAAGGGGAATAACTCTAAAGAACCTGGCCCCACAGCCCCAATTTTCTTTCCCACAATACAACTAGTTATGCATGTTGTTTTCCTGAGAAATCTTTGACACAAAAAAAAGTTTACACACACACACACAGAAAGTTTACACACACACAGAAAACACGAAAACTATATACCCCCATGGCATACTCCGTATGCCGGGGGTATAAAAATCAAAAAATTTCATCAGACAAAATAACTGTTTTGAGGTTTGAAAAATGCACTATATCACACGGGCATGTTATCGTAATGAGACAATAGGACTGCATTCACCGGAATATACATACACATGTATTTGAGTATGGACATAGTGACCTAAACAATGATCTGCTATTCCTGTTTGCCACAAACATGGTAGACCCTGATCAGACTGCACCTGATCTGGGTCTGCACTGTTTGCTATTCCATCTGCAATTTTGGACTCCTTGCTAGATCACGAAACAAATTTGTTAAAAGTTTAGGAGAATTTACCACAGCAAATCATCAAGGTGCCCAAATCTTTAGGATTTTTGAGGCAGACAGTGTTTGCTCAGGCCCTTTCAGTCCAGTATCTTCCGTAATTTTATTACCTTGTATCTTGGCAGGATTGTCTAGTGGGTTGCTGTTAGACCAGTAGATCTGGAAGGGTACATTGATCTGGGAGGCATCTCCATGGTATTTAAACTGAAAACAAGATTCAGAACTTTGTAAACACCTTGTTCAATTACACAGCATTATTACACGTATGTTGTGGATACATATTACATTGAGGCGCTTCTAATGAGTACCCACAATGTATGCTTTCGTGCAGAAATAAGAAGTCATTCTCTCCCTTCCGCTGATTCAAGAAGGGAGTTGTCAGTTTCTGGCAAAAGAATGTGCACTGTACTGGTTAACCGCTTAGGTATAAGCCTGCCTAGGAAAAGTGTGGAGAGGTAAACTGACTGGCTCAAAAATGACCTAAACAGTGTTGACTGGGCCGTTAAACTCCAATACAAACAAACAAACAGAAATAAGAAAAATATCAGTACTTTTCGGATGAAAAAAGCACCTTATCTGGAACTATGATTACATATGACTATTAATACAATAGTAACCTACAATGAGTACTCTACATAGGTTTAAGGACTGCAAGAGGGCCAAGGATGGGACCCCTGGACTAGTATGGTCCCGAGCCACAGGCAAGGGCTGCATCTGCCCAGGGGTCCCAGCCTCGACTTCCAAGGCTGTCCATAAAGCCAAGCAGAGCCCAAGACAAAGGTTACTATTGTATTTAACGCTTTTTGTACCAAATGGAATCTTCCTCCTTATATATAGCAGGAGTTCATTTCAAAATTTAGGGGTGACAGGTTGTGTTTTCATAAAAATTTATTTGGAAAATGACTGAACTTTTAGCAAACAGTGAAAGTATTCTGCAGCATCTGATCTGGGTCTGCACTGTTTGCCAGGGTATCAGTTTTGGGGTTTCTGGTACTAAATGGTTTTATGCCCCAAACCGTTCAGCTAAAGTTATGTTGGCACAGAATACATTGACATCACAACCTTGTGCCTGACATTTTCAGACGTCCACAGACGTGCAGTCAGAAGCAGTTGTGACAGATTGGGCATACAGCTCTAAAGACACTTTTTGCATGACTTGGTTCAAAACACGTTTAAAAATAAATTAACTTACATCAACTTCATCACACTGGACCTCCCACTCGTCTCCCGCAACGTTGGTTACCGTGGCATCAACTGTTACACCAGGAGTCAGTCGGAAGAAACATTTCAAAGGCAGCTGGAATTTCTGCAGAGAGCAAAATTCAAATAAAAGTGACAGTCATAAACATTGTATTTATACTGCAATCTTTGGGAGAAACAGTTCAAGATAAAAAAAATAACCCAGTGTATACTGGTGGACTCTTCCATTGCTATATGTTGGACAAGTCCATTTGTTATATAAGGGGTTCCAGGCCTTTTTTTTCATTTTCATTCTTTTCTTGACAGAAAATTATGTTAGCAAATAGTGCAGGCCCTGATCAGACACTGCATTCTGCAGTGTCTGATCTGGGCCTGCACTGTTTGCCAAGGTACCCCGTTTCCCACATACAATGGGTTAAATGCAAGAGTATGTACATTGTATTTATACAACAATCTCTTCGAAAAAGCCCTGTTAGCTGATGAACTGTGTTTTACCACAACAAGAATGTACAGCTTACCTGTACGTTCTCACATTTTATGAAATTCATACATTTTTGTCATAGCTTTTGCAAGGTCTTTACATTTTTGCATACATAATGGCTGTGATGCAACATTTTTATCCATCATTACATTGCATTATACCCAAAACAATTGCTATAACTCATGTTATATATATCATGGATCTATGTACAATGTGTCTTGTGAAAACAGGTATCATATTTACTGTACACATTCTGGCAGACAGGCCTAAGTAAACAGGATAGACCCAGATGAGATGCTGCAGAATGCAGCATCTCATCAGGATCTACACTGTCTGCCACTCATCGAGCTATTTTTAGACACAACATGGGGTAGTAAATTATACTTGTTCAAATTTTAGAAAAAGAATGGTAAGGAGCTGCGGTGTCTAAATATTGTGTACACGTTGCATCTTAAGAAAATATACTGTTGTAATACTTCTTTAGAGGAATGTTCTGTAAAGTGAGTGAGTGTTTGAGTTTTAGGTCCCACCAACAGCTAAGGTCATACGGAGACGGGATGTTCTGTAAAGACTAAGAGGGTTGCCTATAACATGCATGTTTCCTATGTCATAAGAAAGACTGATCTTATTACAGAAGACTTAACCCTTGTCCTGCTGAATATTTTAATCTGCCACACCCATTACAGATTATCAACCAATCAGATTACTTAATGCCAATTATTGCAACAAATTCACAATCTGAATGGCAAACAATGTAGATCCTGATCAGATGGCTTCTTCTGAAGCCATCTGATCAGGATCTGGATCAACATTGTTTGAAAGATAAGACATCAGGGCTCAGCATGACAAGGGTGCTGTTCACTACAACCCCAATCTTTGCAAACAGTGTAGATCCAGATCAGATGGCTTCTAAAGAAGCCATCTGATCAGGATCTACCCTGTTTGACATTCAGTTTGTGAATTTGGAGGAATAGATTACATCAAGTAATCTGAATGGTTCAAAGTCAGAAATGCGTGTGGCTAAATTAATTATTCAGCAGAATAAAGTTTAAGTGACTCTCAAGTCACCCTGAAAAGTTTATAACCCTTTCTGTACCAAATGGAATCTTCCTCCTTATATATAGCAGGAGTCCATTTCAAAATTTAGGGGTGTCAGGTTGCGTTTTCTTCAAAATTGATTCGGAAAATGGCTGAACTTTTTGTAAATAGTGTAGGCCCTGATCAGACGCCACATTCATCGGCATCTGATCTGGGCCTGCACGGTTTGCTTGGGTACCCGTTTTGGGGTTTCCGGTAAAAAATGGGTTAATACATGCTACCTCAATGGCTATAGGAGTTTAAGCCCAGACACAACCAGCTTCAAGCATAGTCCAAAATAAGGGGAAGTAACAAGGACAATACAGGGATTATTTTCTTTAATTAAGTCCGAAGCCTATGTTGTAGGTACTTGTTAGAATCACCTCATCGAGGTGATTCTAACAAGTACCCACAACAAACAATTTAACTGAGATATTAAAAATAGTTATCCTAAAACTTTGCTTAGTTATGAGCATGTGATTTAGACTTCAGGTTCGACCCTCCGCAATCTAATTGGTGGTTATCTTCTGCTCTGACATCGTATTGTTGTCGCATCCTCAGCCCTGATTCATGATAATATTAATCTATACATGACCATTTTTCTATGTATGTGTTTTATTTTGACTCACTGTTGAGCTAGAAAGCCTCCATGCAGATCGATTTGTTATTGTTATTATGTTTGATACTGCACTGGAATTGAGGGTGAGGGTTAAAATTTCATAAACTCAGAAGTTGAAGACCACCAGTACTTTTATTACTGACCATTCCAAGGCAGTTGTTCTTTTGCAGTGTCTTCTTTATTATTTGGCTTTGTGACATTGGTCCATGTTTTGTCTGTTTTTGTGTGTGTCTCCATGTCACTTACTTTCTTTAGGGGACTCGAGATGGCTGCGGTCTTTGATTGTGGCCTTTCCTGAATGACATTTTCTTACTGTTTTCACTGTATAATTAATCCTTATCTTGCTGAATATTCATTTAAGCCACACCCATTTCTGTCTATCAACCAATCAAATTACTTAATGTAATTTATTGCTACAAATTCATAAACTGAATGCCAAACAGTGTAGATCCTGATCAGATGGCTTCTTCAGAAGCCATCTGATCTGGATCTACACTGTTTCCAAAGATAGGGGTTGTCGTGAACAGCAAGATAAGGGTTAATATGTTTCAAATGGACAAAACAAAACTACATGTAATTTCTTGTTACCTTCAGATGAATTGCTTGGACGGGAATTTTCATCCTGGTTCCTGAAGGGACCAACAGTTTACCATCTGACGCCCCTTCCAGTTGTATTCTGGGACATGCCTCTGGTCCTATCAGGGGTCCGGACTGACTGGCAGCCTGAAAGGGATATCAGTGACATCAATGTTAACTTTCTCACCAAGTTTGAGGATAATTCTACGATTAATATTACACCACAACATCATTATAACACTGTTCATTATGAGACAGTTTTGGATACAACACAGATCCCCCAAATGTGTAGCTTATATAGAAAAATGACCATTTTTGGTCATTTTTCTATATAATCTATACATTTTTGTTTGGATATAACACTGTTGTTTAACTAACATGTTTTCTGCTTTTGACCCCATTAACCCTTGTCCTGCTGAATATTCATATATGCCACACCAACAACCGATTATCAACCAATCAGATTACCTGTAGCAAATTATTACAACAAATTCACAATCTGAATGACAATGTAGATCCTGATCAGATGGCTTCTTCAGAAGCCATCTGATCTGGATCTACATTGTTTCAAAGAAAAGGCATATCCGGGCTCAGCAGAACAAGAGTTAAAAAAGTTATAAAGATCGAGGTGGTGGTGTATTCTTAACCCATATAAGACAAATGAAATCTACCACTTGAAAGGTTTAGAAAAATCCATTTCTAGTTTTAGGGTGTCTGGGGTGTTCTATTTTGTGCTAAGTTTTATAAATATTTTTTTTTTTTTTTGCCAATCAATGTCCCATTATTGGGAAGCTAGGCACACACAGTGTCCATAGCAACGGGTAAGGTAAGTATTTTGTTATAAATCAAGGGTCATTTTCCTTATTTCTCCATGTAAACCTATGTTGTGGGTACTCATTAGAACCACCTCAGCGTGGTGATTCTAATGAATACCCACAACACAGGTTTTTATGGATACTTGAAAAAAACTTTCCTCCAATTATCACAAAATCCTTTCCTTATCTGTTGCTAACATGTTAATTTTCTCACAAAGTCTGACAATAATTCCAAGAATATTATTAATTATTTTTAACCCTTTTAGTACCAAATGGAATCTTCCTTCTTATATATAACATGAGTCCATTTCAAAATTTAGGGGTGTCAGGTTGTGTTTTCTTCAAAATTGATTAGGAAAATGGCTGAACATTTAGCAAACAGTGGAGGCCCTGATCAGACGCCGCGTTATGCGGGCGGCGTCTGATCTGGGCTTGCACTGTTTGCCACGGTACCCGTTTAGGGGTTTCCAGTCTATATTGGGTTAATCATCTTTACATTATTTATCACAAGACATCTTTCTTTGTAGAAAAAGTATGGCCATGAGGCCAAAAGCACTTGTTTTTTACAGTGGCCAGTAAAGGTTCAGTTCAGCCCGACAAAAGGCACAGCTGCCCGCATATGAGGCCAAGGCTTTTGACTCAGAAAGCACTGATATACAATAAAGGTACGCAGACTGGGTCCAAATGTTTAAAGCCTTGTTAGCTTAACAATCTCAAAAGAAGGCAAAATGTTTTTACAGTACTGTTCAAGAACAACATGTAATACAATGGCATTTTTCTTGAAAACAAAATTCAAGTAGCTTTTGCACCAAAAGGCCGAAATGTGCCAATAATTTGAATTCTCATGCCTGTTTATACTTCTAGCAGCAAGAAAACAATCTAATACAATTGTATTTTTGCTGGAAAAATGCAAACGCTACTCACATTTTTCAGCATAAAATACTGTTTTGGGCCATATTGAATGGTTGAAGTTTCATTGTCATGTTAACTAACAACTTTGTTAGCTTTGAATAAATGGGCCCTGGGGCCAGTTGTTCAAAACTAATAACATCTAGTTAAGTTAGTTAACATATCATTAAAACTTTGGTCGTTTAACATGGCAAGATACTTTTTTGCTGAAAAAATGTGAGCAGCTTTTGCAAAAGCTGCTCTCATTTTTTTTCAGCAAAAATATTTTTTTTAGATATTGTACTAGCTTTTACAGTACAATTTGACTACTAACGAACTCATTAAGTTAACGAGGCTTTGGGGTTTATATTTTACTTTTGGTCCTTTGAGATCAGCGTGAATATTCTGAGAAATCAGAAATAAATTATTGGTTTAGACTCACATTCTAGACAGGTTTTTAATTATTTGGACCCCATTTCGATTTATATCAGTCTTTGAATCGACTGCATATTCGAAATTGGTAAAATTGCAGTATGTTTCCTCTGGCTTTCTTTGCCGGATCATTACAGGGTCACTGATGAGGCTTTATTAGCCGAAACTACGTAGTTTGACCCATCTTCTTTCTTATGAATGTTTTCATTGCTCTTAAAGGAACTCAATTTTGATTTTTTTTTGCCTTCACTGCAGCTGGTGTTGTGCCGTGTGGCGGCCGTAAAACGTCTCCCTGTACATCAACCATAGTGCAGTTTATATTTTACTTTTGGTCCTTTGAGATCAGCGTGAATATTCTGAGAAATCAGAAATAAATTATTGGTTTAGACTCACATTCTAGACAGGTTTTTAATTATTTGGACCCCGTTTCGATTTATATCAGTCTTTGAATCGACTGCATATTCGAAATTCGTAAAATTGCAGTATGTTTCCTCTGGCTTTCTTTGCCGGATCATTACAGGGTCACTGATGAGGCTTTATTAGCCGAAACTACGTAGTTTGACCCATCTTCTTTCTTATGAATGTTTTCATTGCTCTTAAAGGAACTCAATTTTGATTTTTATTTGAACAACTGGACCCTGATCCTAATCTCCACTGTTCAAAGCATTCCACTGACGGATTCCCACAAAGCATATACTCTCTGTCACGAACCTTTTCTCTATATTACTGCTCCACCGGGATCTTCAATATGTCTTGGTAATGCATGTTTATATGCCAAGGCTAAATTACCATCAGCGATTCAATAAAAGGAAAGTCCCTTAATCAAGCAATTAATCATTTCTCAAACCACTTCGAAGCTTCAGGTTACAACAATTAAAATCAATACGAAAACGATGAGCTAAATTCATTAACGGGAATGAAAAACAAATACCGTGTTATATCCACCATTAACCTGCTCAATTGAAACAACAGTATGGAACGGAAAAAAACAATGGAAAATTGGTTAACATTAATGCTTGTGTCAGCTCAGATTTCTTTCAGAATTTTATGCAGATTCCAGGCAATGTTTATAACATGGAAATTCTGATCACTAACACTTTTCTTCAGTTATTCTCTCCCTTCTGCTTATTCAAGAATTGCAGTTGTCAGTTTCTGGTAAAACTAGAGCCAGTGTTTATGAAACACAATGCCCCCAACTGCTTGACCCTAACACTGCTTGTCCCTAACAGTAATTGAGATATCTTGTTTTTATGTGGCTGTAATGCTGAAATTACACAAGAAAAGCTGTAGTTAATCATCTACTCATCATCCCTGACCAGTCTGTGAAGTTTCGGGGAAAAACCTAAAATAGTTTTTTAGATATCTTGCTTACAAACTTAAAACGCGAAAAATTTCAAAGGGCCATAACTCAAGAAAAAAATTTCGGATTTTTTTCAAAAGTTAATCAGTTCATCTACTCATCATCCCCAACCAGCCTGTAAAGTTTCAGGGCAATAGCTCAAACAATTTTTGAGATATCTTGCTTACAAGCTGAAAACACGAAAAAAATCAAAGGGCCATAACTCAAGAAAAAAAAATTGGATTTTTTTCAAAAGTTAATCAGTTCATCTACTCATCATACCCAACCAGTCTGTGAAGTTTTGGGGAAAAACCTCATATAGTTTTTGAGATATCTTGCTTACAAACTTAAAACGCGAAAAATTTCAAAGGGCCATAACTCAAGAAAAAAATATAGGATTTTTTTTCAACAGTTAATCAGTTCATCTACACATCATCCCAAACCAGCTTGTAAAGTTGCAGGGCAATCGCTCAAACAATTATTGAGATATCTTGCTTACAAGCTGAAAACACGAAAAAAATCTAAGGGCCATAACTGAAGAAAAAAAATCGGATTTTTTTCAAAAGTTGATCAGTTCATCTACTCATCATCCCCGACAAGTCTGTGAAGTTTCTGGGGAAAAACCTCAAATAGTTTTTTAGATATCTTGCTTACAAACTTAAAACGCGAAAAATTTCAAAGGGCCATAACGCAAGAAAAAAATTTCGGATTTTTTTCAAAAGTTAATCAGTTCATCTACTCATCATCCCCAACCAGCATGTAAAGTTTCAGGGCAATAGCTCAAATCTTGCTTACAAGATTTCATAGTATTTTTTGCAAAGGGGCATAACTCAAAAAAGGGGCATAATCCTGACGAGAAAAAAAACACGGGTCAATTATTTTTTCATGAGGAATCCATATATGAAATTTCAAAAACCTAGCACCCATGGTTCTAAAGTTATGCTATGCAGTAAAAAGTGGGACGGACGTAAGGACGGAAGGACGGAAGGACGGACGGACGAACAGGGCAAAACCAATATGCCAAAACGCGAAAAATTTCAAAGGGCCATAACTCAAGAAAAAAATTTCGGATTTTTTTCAAAAGTTAATCAGTTCATCTACTCATCATCCCCAACCAGCCTGTAAAGTTTCAGGGCAATAGCTCAAACAATTTTTGAGATATCTTGCTTACAAGCTGAAAACACGAAAAAAATCAAAGGGCCATAACTCAAGAAAAAAAAATTGGATTTTTTTCAAAAGTTAATCAGTTCATCTACTCATCATACCCAACCAGTCTGTGAAGTTTTGGGGAAAAACCTCATATAGTTTTTGAGATATCTTGCTTACAAACTTAAAACGCGAAAAATTTCAAAGGGCCATAACTCAAGAAAAAAATGTAGGATTTTTTTTCAACAGTTAATCAGTTCATCTACACATCATCCCAAACCAGCTTGTAAAGTTGCAGGGCAATCGCTCAAACAATTATTGAGATATCTTGCTTACAAGCTGAAAACACGAAAAAAATCTAAGGGCCATAACTCAAGAAAAAAAAATCGGATTTTTTTCAAAAGTTGATCAGTTCATCTACTCATCATCCCCGACAAGTCTGTGAAGTTTCGGGGAAAAACCTCAAATAGTTTTTTTAGATATCTTGCTTACAAACTTAAAACGCGAAAAATTTCAAAGGGCCATAACTCAAGAAAAAAATTTCGGATTTTTTTCAAAAGTTAATCAGTTCATCTACTCATCATCCCCAACCAGCATGTAAAGTTTCAGGGCAATAGCTCAAACAGTTTTTGAGATATCTTGCTTACAAGATTTCATAGTATTTTTTGCAAAGGGGCATAACTCAAAAAAGGGGCATAATCCTGACGAGAAAAAAAACACGGGTCAATTATTTTTTCATGAGGAATCCATATATGAAATTTCAAAAACCTAGCACCCATGGTTCTAAAGTTATGCTATGCAGTAAAAAGTGGGACGGACGTAAGGACGGAAGGACGGACGGACGAACAGGGCAAAACCAATATGCCCCCACAACTTCTTCGAAGTTGGGGGCATAAAAATGTGCACTGTTCTGGTTAAATGCTTATGTGTATGCCAGCCTAGGCAAAGTGAGGTTAGGTAAATTGTCTTACTCAATATAACCTAAATAGTGTTGACTGAGCCTTTACACCCCAAACTAACATTTAAGCTTTTCCGCCTTGCACACCCACAGCAACAACAACTGGACAGATGATTGCCTGTAGAGAAGTATAAAGGCATACCCGCTGTACTTGCGATACATGAATAAGTGTATATCTAGCTATTCAAGGCTGAGATCTAGCAGAGCTAAAAACCGGTCAGGCCAGCTGAAGCAGTTCATAATGATTGCCCGTCCAGCGGGGCGTGAAGAAATAGATGGGCTGCATGATGCTTCCACGCAGAGCTGAAACCGACCCGCACACGAGTACTAGTAAACCGTTTAGAGGATCTAAGCCTGCCCAGGCAAAGCGGTGCCAGTGTCGGACCGTCCATGCTTATAAACTCTATTGGTTTCATTGGGCGGCTGGGATTGAGATGTCATTTCATCTCAATGTCGGGTAAAAGTCACACAAAATTGGAAGCAATGTCTCCAAAATGACCTTAACAGTGTTGACGGGGACGTTAAACCTCAAATCAATCAATCAATCATAAGGATTGCCCAAAAAATGTCAATCTTGAGCCACCTCATCAAGATCTACATTTTATTTAGCCATCAAATCTCTTTTAGGAACAATGGATGAGTCCCAATTACAGACTGAAGAGTCCACTTAAGAATCTCGGTGGTGAAATAATTTTTCAGAAATGTAACTGATTCTAGGGTTAGTGCCTGGGTTTAAGAACTGGGTCTTGTATGGGATCTTAAGGGAATGGGAATACCTGGCACATTTTTCCTGCCATTTTTCAAAGGGAGATAACTTATGGGATTTCCTGTTCGCTTTTCTATAAGCCCTGTCACACTGAAAAAGGGGTCTACTCTTAAAGGAAAGAATTTGCTCCAGAGGCATGTGAGACAAAAATACGTTTGCAGGAGTTGCCTCCCCTGAAAGAGTTCCCAGTCCCCTTAATCAAGCCTAGAATTTTTTTATATACATATATGTATATATTTTTCTTTGATCTGCATTTTATTGACCTTGAAAGGTATTTCACTTATATTGAGTGGATAATTAATCTGTGAAAATCAGAGTACCCAGAGAAAAACCACCCGACATTCCAATTCGGAAACTGTGTGTCTCAAGAGAACTGAGTGAGGTTCAAATATCAAGTCTAGACCAAGTCGGACCGTCCATGCTTATAAACCTTTTTGGTTTCATTGGGCAGCAGGCTTGAGATGTCATTTCATCTCAATGTCGGGTAAAAGTCCCACAAAATTGGAAGCAACATCTCCAAAATGACCTATACTGTGTTGAAGGGGATGTTAAACCTCAAATCAAACACACAAACCTTATCTGTTGCTATGATGTGTGAACCTGGCATCCCACAAAACTGGAAGCAATATCTCCAAAATGACCTTTACCGTGTTGGGACGTTAAACCTCAAATCAAACAAACAAAACTTACATGTTTTCCTGTGATCAGCGTATTACCAAGGCACTCTCTGGTGGGATTGTGGGTACAAATGTGATTGTTTACACACCATGTACAGGGGAAACTGCTCAATGTACAGCCGGTACATCTGAAAAAGAGAAGAATATATATTATAAGAACAGTATTTACTCCACATATTCAGACACCTCAACTCCTTACCATACTTGTTCAAAAATTTGAACAAGTACAATTTACTACCCGATATTGTTCCTTAACCCTTAAAATGCCGAGAAAATCTACATCTGAAATGTCGTCTGCTGATGACGTCTGCTAAATTTTTTTGCAAACTTTTTAAAAATATTTTTGCATACAGGCAAACAGTGTGGACACAGATCAGACTGCAAACAGTGTGGACACTGATCAGACTGCTCAGTCTGACCTGGGTCTGCACTGTTTGGAAAAAATTACTTGCAAGGCAACCGGCATGACAACTGTCTTGACTGGCATTAAGATAACCGAATGAGTGGCAAACAGTGTAAACCCTGTAAAATATAAACTGTTTAACATTTTGCTTCTGAATCCATGGAAAAAATTGAAATAATGTACCACAAACTGGCTGAAAATCGGGAAGAGGGGGGGGGGGGGGGGGGGGAGATGAGGGGAGTGTAGTATATTGGAATATTCAGCATGGTGAGGGTTAAGTAGCTGCAGCTTAAAGGTAGGTGAATGAACTCTTTAAATGCTGGGTGATTTTGGATGCTTTTTTGTTGTCTGCAGATTTATGTTTAAAAATTTACTTTTTCAGAAACATTTTGAGTGTCAAACTAGAAGCCTCTGTGGGGTAGTTGTGTTATGCTACTCGCCTCGTAAACCAGTTTGATCCCGGGCTTCTCCAGACTTTCAGATGGGTCTTTAAACCAAGATCCCATCTCCAAATACCCTTAGCTGTTGGTAAAACTCAAACACACACACAATGAGTGTCAAAAAAATTCGGCTCTAGATCAAGCTCGACATGTCGGGTCTGATCTGTGTCCAAACTATTCGCAAAGGTTATCAGTCATTGAAAGAAGTCTCCACTGGTGGGGAAAGATTTAATGTGAGTGTTTGAGTTTTACGTCCCACCAACAACTAAGGCCATACAGAGACAGGACTCATCCAAAAGTCTCTTGCTTCCCACATAAAACTGAGACGAACGTCATGTGTATCCATTCCCCTTAATTTTTCATTGGCACCAATATTCTAATCATTATCATCAGCACACCCAGATTCTCCTTCTATTAATAGTTCCAACCCTATTAAACGACTAATGGAACATTAACCATTAATAGTCGTTAATTAATCTCAATGCCTACAAGTGGCACTTCCCATCAAATCTTTTGCTTTAATGAGAGTTTTATGCCATCTAATTATCATAATAGTCTTGCATAAGGCTCATTGGTTTCCCTCTTTTTAGTTCACAGTCACAGTTTTTGACATCCATTAACCCATAAAATGCCAATCACGATCATTGTCGTCTGCTTTGCCATCTGCTGGTTACCTTAAAAGTATTTTTTTTGCAAACAATGTGGGCAAAGATCAGACTGCTCCTATAGGAGCAGTCTGATCTGGGCCCACACTGTTTGCCGGTATGCAAAAGTATTTCGAAAATGTTTGCAAAAAATTCAGCAGACGACATACGCAGACAATATTTTCAGGTGTAGTTTTTCTCAGCGTCTTAAGGGTTAACCCTTGTCCTCTCTGGATCTTGAGTGTTTGTCATTCAGTAGGTGAATTTATAAAAAAAAATTACATCATGTAATTTGATTGGCTGATAGTCAAAAATGGCAAAATTAATTCATTCAGCAGAAAAGGGCTAAGGAAAATTAATGCATATTATTATTTTTTCAATAGCGGGAGACAAATTTCAGGTCTTCCTGTTTGCTTTCAGATATAAACTGAACCCTTCAAAAAAGGAAAGAACTTGGTCTTCAGGCAAGGTTGCCTACCTTGAAATTGTATGAAATGATGTTGAAAGAGTTGCCTCCCCTAAAAGTGTATCAAATGCTGAAAATAATTCTTCCCCAGAAAGTGTATCAAACGATGGTAAGAGTTGCATCTGTTGAAAGTGTATCAAACGATGGTAAGAGTTGCCTCCCTTGAAAGTGTATCAAACGATGGTAAGAGTTGCCTCCCTTGAAAGTGTATCAAACGATGGTAAGAGTTGCCTCCCTTGAAAGTGTATCAAACGATGGTAAGAGTTGCATCCCTTGAAAGTGTATCAAATGATGGTAAGAGTTGCATCCCTTGAAAGTGTATCAAATGATGGTAAGAGTTGCCTCCCTTGAAAGTGTATCAAACGATGGTAAGAGTTGCCTCCCTTGAAAGTGTATCAAACGATGGTAAGAGTTGCCTCCCTTGAAAGTGTATCAAACGATGGTAAGAGTTGCCTCCCTTGAAAGTGTATCAAACGATGGTAAGAGTTGCCTCCCTTGAAAGTGTATCAAATGATGGTAAGAGTTGCCTCCCTTGAAAGTGTATCAAACGATGGTAAGAGTTGCCTCCCTTGAAAGTGTATCAAACGATGGTAAGAGTTGCCTCCCTTGAAAGTGTATCAAACGATGGTAAGAGTTGCCTCCCTTGAAAGTGTATCAAACGATGGTAAGAGTTGCATCCCTTGAAAGTGTATCAAATGATGGTAAGAGTTGCCTCCCTTGAAAGTGTATCAAACGATGGTAAGAGTTGCCTCCCTTGAAAGTGTATCAAACGATGGTAAGAGTTGCCTCCCTTGAAAGTGTATCAAACGATGGTAAGAGTTGCCTCCCTTGAAAGTGTATCAAATGATGCAAAAAGACTTGCCTCCCTTGAAAGTGTATAAAATGATGCAAAAAGACTTGCCTCCCTTGAAAGTGTATCAAATGATGCAAAAGGACTAGCCTCCCATGAAAGTAAATCAAATGATGCACAAAGAGTTGTCTCAGGACGATATGTATCTAATGCTGCTGAGGGGTGCATCCCCCTTACCCCCCCCCCCCCCCCCCCCCCACACACACACACAAACAGGGTATCAATTGATCAATTGATGCCAAAAGGTTAAAAGGTTGCTACCCTTGAAAATGTATTGAATGATGCTGAAAGAATTGCCTCACCTGAAAGTGTATCAAATGGTGTTGAAAGAGTTGCTGCTCTTGAGGGTATCAAATGATGCTAAAGAGTTGCTTCCCCTAGAAGTCTAAAAGTCTATCAAATGATGCTGAAAAAGTTGCTACACTTGAAAGTGAATCAAATGATGCTGAAAGAGTTGCCTCTCTTGAAAGTGTATCAAATGATGCTGAAAGAGTTGCGTCCACGGAAAGTGTCTCAAATGATACTGAAAGAGTTGCCTCCTCTGAAAGTGCATCAAATGATACTGAAAGAGTTGCCTCTCTTGAAAGTGCATTAAATGATGCTGAAAGATCTGCCACCCCTGAAAGTGTATCAAGTTATGCTGAAAGAGTTGCCTCCCCTAAAAGTATATCAAATGATGCTGAAAGAGATGCCTCCCCTGAAAATGCATCAAATGATTTTTGTTTGATTTGAAGTTTAACATCCTATCAACACTGTATAGGTGACTTTGCTTCCAATTTTGTGGGACTTTTACCCGACATTGAAATGAAATGACATCTGAAGCTCTGCCACTCAATGAAACAAATAGGGTTTATATGCAAGGGTGGTCCTATATGTGCTGCATGATGCTTCCATGCAGAGCTGAAACCGACCCACACACGAGTACTGGTAAACAGCTTAGAGAATCTAAGCCTGCCCAGGCAAAGCAGTGTGAGTCGGCCCGTCCATGCTTATAAACCCTATTGGTTTCATTGGGTGACAGGGCTTGAGATGCCATTTCATCTCAATGTCGGGTAAAAGTCCAACAAAATTGGAAGCAACGTCTCCAAAAATGACCTTTACAGTGTTGATGGGGACATTAAACCTCAAATCAAACAAACAAAGCAACGGTGGTCAGACTAGCACCACCTTTCCTTGGCGGATGATGCTGAAAGAGTTGCCTCCCCTGAAAGTGCATCAAATGATGCTGAAAGAGTTGCTTCTCTTGAATGTGTATCAAATGATGAAAATACAGTGTATCAAACAATGGTGAAAGAGTTACCTCCCCTATAAGTGTATCAAATGATGCTGAAAGAGTTGCCTCTCTAAAAGATGTATCAAATGATACTGAGTCCCCCCCCCCCCCACCCCACACACACACACCTAAAATGGACATTGATCATAAAATCTTTTCTACAGCCATTCTCTCCCTTCCAGCAGTTGTCAGTTGCTGGTGAAAAAATATGTACTGTATTGGTAAACTGCCTAGTACCTGTGGTTAGGCAAACTGACTGGCCCAGTATGAAATAAACATTGTTAACTTGGCTTTAAAGTCCAAACAAACAAAATCATATACTAAGCTATCCATATTGTGCACAGTGAAGACTATGATCAGACTGGGCTAATGCGGTCTGATCTGAGTCTTCAGTGTGCACACAGGTGATGCTTTGCACAGCCTAAATGATATCAGCAAAACAGCAATAAATATGCTTTCCATTAAATTTCATTCCCATCAAATTATCTCCCAGACTAAACTATAATCATTAGAGACCTATTAAAATATGCATAAATCTGCACAATATTAATTAAGAAGGCAAAAATATAACCAGATGTTTGAAAATAATCTACCCTGCCCTTGAAATGAAAAGATAATGTTATAAATTTCTAATTTTTTCCCATTATTTACACCCTAAAACCCTTCAAGGAACTTGAAACACATCAATCTTCCAGGCATCGCAGTCTGGGAAACAGTTTGCACCGAATATTTATCTTGTAAGGTGCAGCTTATGCACAATTACAATAAGTTATGGAAAATATTTATCCTATTTTAAACTGAATTTTACGTATACCGTAAATGTTATTGAAAAATATAGTATAATATGGGTAACTTCTTTACTGAACCAGCCCCAGTATTTAACCCATAACATGCTAACCACGACAATTGTCGTCTGCTTTGTCGTCTGCCGGTTACTTTAAAAGTCATTTTTACAAACAGTGTGGACCCAGATCAGACTGCTCCTCTAGGAGCAGTCTGATCTGGGTCCACACTGTTTACCAATATGAAAAAACATTTCTAAAGAATTTGCAAGAAGAATCAGCAGTCGACATAAGCAGACGACATTTTCAGATGTAGTTTTCCTCGGCATCTTAAGAGTTAAGCTTAACACTTCAATCACAGCAGAAAACCCTGAAGCAGATGCCCATGCCCGAAGTTTGGGGCATAATAAATACATGCAGTTAGCCCTGTTG
Source organism: Lucinisca nassula (assembly GCA_963580285.1). Lineage (NCBI taxonomy): Eukaryota > Metazoa > Mollusca > Bivalvia > Lucinida > Lucinidae > Lucinisca > Lucinisca nassula. The sequence continues at coordinate 75,083,777 of OY757016.1, forward strand.
ACGCAAACTTTTTCTGGTACTCCTTAGTGTGCATTTGTAAGAGCATGTGCGGTAAATAGGGTGACTACTGTATTTGTCAAATAAAGTCGGGGTTTTCATACCATAGTATGTACAACAAGGATGCTTAACACAGGCAGACCCTTGTTAAATGACATCCAGTTTAAATGAATGCGTGCAGCTGCTGCAACTATTAGATTCATGAATAATTTAGATCATTTTAGATAAGATTTATAAAAACCATGAACAATTTAGATATTGTTCATGATTGCATATCTAAGTTTTATTCTCACAGGAAATTGCTTAATATGTTACATGTAGTTAACCCTTTTAAAAGATGCCCAGAAAAAACTAAATCTGAAAATGTCATCTGCTTATGTCGTCTGCTGAGTATTCTTGCAAACTTTTTAAAAACATTTTCGCATAAAGGTAAACAGTGTGGACCAAGGAGCAGTCTGATCTGGGTCCACACTGTTTGCAAAAATGACTTTTTAAAGCAACTGGCAGATGACAAAGCAGATGACAATTGTCATGATTAGCATCTTATGGGTTAAGAGGAATGGACACACCAACAAAAGACAAAAGATTTTTTTTTTTTTGCTCCCTTTTCAATAGTTTTTTAACCCTTAAGACGCCGAGGAAAACTACATCTGAAAATGTTGTTTGCTTATGTCGTCTGCTGATTTTTTTTTGCGAACTTTTTAAAAATATTTTTGCACACAGGCAAACAGTATGGGCCCAGATCAGACTGCTCCTACAGGAGCGGTCTTATCTGGATCCACACTGTTTGCAAAAAATACTTTTAAGGTAACTGACAGATGGCAAAGCAGAGGACAATTGTCATGATTGTTTTTTATGGGTTAATCAACTCAAAGTCACTGATGAATTAGTTATATTGCTTTGTATCAACATGATTATCACTGAAAAATAAAGCATAACTGTGAAAATAGCATTTGTAAGAATCCAGATAGTTTATTTATAGCTGCTCAATTCTTGTCGCTATGACATCAGAGTGCTGTGTAAAGCGGGTTAACTGTAAAACTTGGACTGAACTCATGTGCTGAATTTGGCAAACAGAACAGACCAAGATCAGACTCCATAGAAAGTGATTTACCTTAAAGATTTGTTTGTTTGTATTGGAGTTTAAGGGCCAGGTCAACACTATTTTAGGTCATTTTTGAGCTGGTCAGTTTACCTATCCACACTTTTCCTGGGCAAGCTTATACTAAGAGGTTAACCAGTACAGTGCACATTCTTTCGCCAGAAACTGACAACTGCCCTTCTTGAATCAGCGAAAGGGAGAGAATGACCGTAGAAAAGATTTCATGATCAATCTCAACGAAAGACTGTTGCCGACCCCGGCAGGTATCAAACCCACATCCTCCTGATCACCAGTCAGACGCGCATCCGACTGAGCTACCGAGGCCGCCTTTTACCTTAAAGATACCTAGAAAAAGTGATGCGAAAAATTTTACCCTACATATGCCAAGCAAAACTGTTGTTGAAAATGTCCTCTGTTTATCTCTTGAATACTTTTCAAACCTTTTTTTTTGGGGGGGGGGGGGGGGGGGGGGATACAGACAAACAGTGTGGATGCAAAGCAGACTGTTCCTCTAGGTAAACTGATTTCAGTATTACATAACTGCCATGCACATAACTCATGGGTGTTCAGCAACTGACAACCCATGGTTGTTTAGCAAATAAGAACTCATGGGTGTTCGGCAAAATTAATGGAGCTCATGGTGAGAACTCGTAGGTGTGCAGCATGGGTGTTCTGCTAATGAGAAATCATGGAGGGTGTTTAGCAACTGAGAAATCATGGGCGTTCAGCAACTGAGAAAACAGTGGTGTTCAGCAACTAAGAACTCGTGGGTGATCAGCAACACAGGTTGCAAAGGTGGCTTCAGCTCCATCCTAAGAACTGAACAAATACCCCTTACAAGTGTTTCTTACCAGAAATAAAGACGATTATCCCTTGTTCTCTTTCTCTTTTATCTGCGGCTACAGATCATGCATACAAGGGAGATGATTAGATCTAGCATGGAAATGTTTTATTTCTCAGGTTGAAACCAAAATCAACCACGAAGAAGCAGGCTCATCAGGTTATGCACTACATGTATTTGTTGTTTTTTTCTTTCATTGTTCAAACAGACCATGGCAACAATGACTACAACAACGTCAAATGCAGAACTAAAGAATCTGATATCATTACGAAAACACGCCTATTCAAATACATTGTACATTTTAGCGCCGAAAAAATTGATTTTTTTTTTTCTTATTTCTGCTCAAAATATAGATTGAGGGTACACATTAGAACCGCCTCATTAAGGGGGTTCTTACGAGAAACTGCAATCTATAAAGCCTATCTAATACCAGAAAATTCAAATGTAAGGAAACCCTTACTTTTTTGAAGACTGACACAAATTTGACAACTTCCATGTAAGGAAAGTCTTAATTTTTGAAAATTATCTCAAATGACCGAATTGCCGTGTGAGGAAGGCCATAATTTTTGAAAATTATCTCAGATCTGATAATTGCCGTGTAAGGATGCATAATTTTTTTTTATATATATATAAATTACCTCAGATCTGATAATTGCCATGTAAGGAAGGCCATATTTTCTGATAATTGCCATGTAAGAAAAGCCATCTTTTTTTTAAATGATCTCAGATCTGATAATTGCCATGTAAGGAAAAGTATAACTTTTCAAAATGATCTCAGATCTGATAATTGCCATGTAAGGAAAGCCATAATTTTTCAAAATGATCTCAGATCTGATAATTGCCATGTAAGGAAAGCCATATTTTTCAAAATGATCTCAGATCTGATAATTGCCATGTAAGGAAAGCCATAATTTTTCAAAATGATCTCAGATCTGATAATTGCCATGTAATGAAGGCTTCATTTCTTTTAATCTTATCAGTAATGTTCCGTTAAAATTCAGTAATAACTTTACACCAAGACACAGTCAAGTGATTAAGAAAAAGATTGAACCAGGAACCCAGTGTAAATGAAGTAATTAGTATAATCATTATGAAAATTTCATGCATATGTACATAAATAAGTCTTATGCTGACACATAATTATGGTAGGTTAAGTTTTAGACGCTGTCAATTCAGATACAAGAGAAGTCTTAACCAGTTAACTCAAAGATCTTGCAAGAAATTAAGCACTTTGGAGAGTTAAGAGTAATGGACACACCTTCAGGGGTCGCAAATCTTTCAAAAATATTTTTGTTTGATTGAGGTTAAATGTCCCCATCAACACAATCTAGGTCCTTTTGGAGACATTGCTTCCAACCGGACACTGGAATGAAATGATATCTCGAGTCCTGCCGCCCAAGAAATGCAGGGACAGTCCAACTCGCTCCACACTGCATGGGCCGGCTTAATTAGACCTTATAAGCGGTTTACCAGTACTCATATGCAGTCGGCTTCAGCTCTGCATGGAAGCACCATCCAGCCCAATCTATTTCTTCAAGCCCCAATGGAGGGGGCCGCAAAATATTTTTGTATCCCTGATCTATAGGGGTCTACTCTTCAAGGAAAGAATTTGCTCCTCAGGAGCAAATTCTTTCCTTTAAGAGTAGACCCTTTCTTTGGAGGGGTTCAACTTATGAGAAAACCAACAGGAAGTTCTGAAAATAGTCTTATATTATTTTGTTTTGGATAGCGAATTGGCCATTTTGTGGGAAAGTGACTGTCCTTTTGGCTTTCTGTTATTGATGTTTCCATTAGGGTCTAGTTGTTTCATGTCTGTGCTTCTTTCCCTTTGGTGTCTCTAACGGGAGGTGTGGGTTCATTGCATCGATTCCTGATCATTGCCTTCGCTTCTATTTTCCCTTGAAAAAAATGGCCGATTTTTTTTTTTTTTGAGGTTTTTCCATTCTCCTTAACTTGAATTAACTTCAAGACCAGCCAGAAAATTAAGCACTTTGGAAGGTCCAGTGAGTGTTTCTTCATCCAATTGCCTTCAAAGCTAAGCAGAACACATTATGACAAAACAAAAATACATGTTGTGATTGCCGGGCTGTTAAATCTATTTCACTCCCTCCCTTCTCTTACTTACAAAGGAACTTACCTCAAGGTGCAGTGGCCACGGAGGCAAGCTAAGCGGAGGAGGAAATGTGATTATTACGTACCTTATATCATCATATCTTTAAAACAATAAAAAGCAAAATGTAGATTTAACCCTTAACCCTTTTTGTACCAAATGGAATCTTCCTTCTTATAGCAGGAGCCCATTTCAAAATTTAGGGATGTCAGGTTGTGTTTTATTCAAAATTTATTTGGAAAATGGCTGAACTTTTAGCAAACAGTGGAGGCCCTAATCAGAGGCCACATTCTGCAGCGTCTGATCTGGGCCTGCACTGTTTGCCAATTACCCCTTTAGGGGTTTCTGGTACTAAATGGGTTAAAGCACCATGTGAGTGAGTGTTTGAGTTTTACGTCCCACCTACAGCTAGGGTCATACAGAGACGGGACCTCGGTTTAAAGACTCATCCGAAAGTCTGAAGATGCCCGGGATCCATCCTGCGACCCCTGGCTTACCAGGCGAGTAGCATAACCACTACACCATGGAGGCTTCTAAAAGCACCATGTAAATATTTAGAGCAGAAGACAATTGTATTTTACAATTCTTTTTTTTTTTTTTTTTTCCTCAGAGAAAACTAAGCTTGACATTACATGTGGGTTGTCTGCTAGGCAGACAATTCACACGTAATGTCTAGCTTTATGTTCTCTATAAATTTGAAAATGACATGTGTAAATGACATGATTGGCAGTTTAATGGTTAAATTTATTTTGATTGAAGGGAGAGTACTCTCAGAAACAAATTGTGGTTTTTTGGTATCTGAATCTCTTTCTCAGTCTGAAGTTTTATACCGAGAGACCCGCTCTTGAGGAGCGATTGCTTATCTGCTCTTTAATCTAAACAAAACAGGTTAAATTGGTCTGAGAGCAATAAGATATGTCAGTGTACAGAATTTATTGCTATCAGATGTCTTACCTGTAAGAGTTTTCTTCATTTTTCTTTAAATTAGGGTCCATCATGAGTTTGTTTGTATTGCTTATAAACCCTATTGGTTTCATTGGGCGACAGGGCTTGAGATGTCATTCCATCTCAATGTCCGGTAAAATTCCCACAAAATTGGAAGCTGCGTCTCCAAAATGACTTTGTAAAACATGTAAACTTCATATTTTCCAGTTCTGTGGTGTATTCCTTGCTTCCAAAGGATAACCCTTTCATAGAACATATTTAACGTCACTACAGCTGGTGTATGGGAATGTGTGGCGGCCGTAAAAAGTGTCCCTGCCCTACATTATAGTGTAGTTTATATTTTCTTGTCCTTTGGGATCATTGATTCCGTTGTGGAATTTTGAAAATATTTGAGGGTCACTGATGAGGCCTAATTGGCCGAAACTAGCTAGTCTGGCCCAGAGAACATGTAAACTTCATATTTTCCAGTTCTGTGGTGTATTCCTTGCTTCCAAAGGATAACCCTTTCATAGAACATATTTAATAGTGTTGATGGGGATGTTATACATCAAATCAAACAAATAAACGGCCCAGTCAACATTATTTTAGGTCATTTTTGAGCCGATCAGTATACCTATCCACACTTTTCCTGGGCAAGCTTATACGTAAGCGATTAACCAGTAAATTGCAAATTCTTTCACAAGAAGCTGACAACTGCCTTACGTATAAGCCTGCCCGGGAAAGTGTGGATAGGTTAACGGACAGGCTAAAAATGACCTAAATAGTAAATAGTGTTGACTGGGCCGTTAAACTCCAATACAAACACAAAACATTATACTTAAAACAATGTCATCTTGCAAAAGAGAACTCAATTTAAGTATAAATTCAGAGTGAGAGTTGTACAGCACCAGTCAGCATCTGCAGATAATCATCTGTGGTTAGCAATAACAGACCCTTTTCAGCTTATAAATTATGATGGCAGTGGAAAACATGAAACTGTTATTTTAATGATAATTGCCTCTGATAAGACCAAGGCAAAATTTTGAGAAAATCCGGTTAAAACTCAGACTGTTCTGTGATCCAACAAATTTCAACATGCAAAGACTAGCACCTTCCTTGATGACCCTGGGTGCCAGAGACAAAATCCAGGGACTTCTGGCTACACAAAGACAGCTGCATTGTGCAAGTAGGATGGATATGCCTCAAGTTTTTCTGCCATTTTTTCTGACTTTGTGACTTCGGTTTGGTTCCCTATAAAATGAAAGCCTCCTAAATGGAAGTCTTCTTACTCTTAGAAGAAAGAATTTGCTCCTAAGGGGCAAATTCTTTCCTCTCATCTCATTAACAAGTCCATAAAATGAACACAGCCATAGACCCCACTTTATGAGAAAACTGGGGTTTACAGGTGTGTGTGTGGGGTGGGGGGGGGGGGAGGAGGGGGAGGCTGGTGGGAGGGTATTCATTATTTTTCTATTTCTGTTCCAAGACATAGGTTGTAGGTACTCGTTAGAACCGCCTCAATGAGGCAGTTCTAATGAGAACCTACAACCTAACTTTTGAGAATACTGAGTTATAAATAAGAATAATATCACAATTTTTTATCAGAAAATTAACCATTTAGGAGATATAAAAGAATGTACTGTCAAACGGATGTGTTATGTACCCTATTGAGAAGGCAGAATTAGTTGCCTCCCCTGAAGGTGTATCCATTACACAAAAGAAAATCCTCCAAGAACTATACAGTGTAAGAGCATGAATGAAAGATTACAAACTGCACAATGCATAAGGTGCCATTTTTGCCTGGACTGGCTCCAATGTTGCCATTTCTGATTATGTCATTTAGAAGCTACTTAGCCTACCCTGAGACAAGACAATATTTATCAAGCACAAGTCTTATAGAATACTTAATTATCAAATAAATAAGTTCTGAAGTCAGATCCTTTGGAAGCAAGGAATACACCAAATAAATGAAAATAGCAGACTCGGTTTTATTGAGTCTGTTCATGACCAGTACTGAAATGTACAACACCGGCCATGCCCTCTAGCACTGGCTTAAGCAGAACTCTATTTTCAAAATGATACCAAATGAACTTATTGGAACCAAGGCTAAGACAATCTTTTTTTTTTTGTTGTTTGGTTAGGGTTTTACAGCTCTTTCAAGATATCCAGGGTGAGGGTAAAGATATCCCGGGAAATCTTTACGCCCGGGGGTAAAGCTACCCAGGGGTAGCTTTACCTCCAGGGGTAAAGCTACCCAGGGGTCAAGATAAACTGAGACACCGGTATACAGAGCTGGTCATTAATCAAAGGTCGGCAAAAACACAAGTACCTGGAGTAAAACTACCGGACCTTCCACTGCAGAACTTGGTGTCTGTCATGTGACCTGAGAGGGGATTGAAGATTTGGCCATTGCAAGTACCATATTGATCCTAAGTATTGGGACAACAAGGCCTAAGCAAACAGTGCAGACCCAGATCAGACTGATCCCTGAGGAGCAGTCTGATCTGGGTCTGCACTGTTTGCTATTCCATCTGCACCTTTTGGGCTCCTTGCTGGATTGTGAAACAAACTTGTTAAAATTTTAGGAGAATTAAGGTGTCCGAATTTTTAGGGTTTTTACAGTATGTAAAACAGGAACAATTTTCTTTTGTCCTTATTAAAGCATAATTATATTTATTGTATGTGTTAGAATTTACTCATAAGTATCCACACAATTACTAAATGCAATTCTAACAAGTACCAACAATAATGGTTCTAACAAGAAATAAAGACAACTGTCCCATGATTATCCTCAGCTAGTAACCATTTGTGTGTGAGTTTTACATCCCACCAACAATTAAGGTCCTATGGAGATGAGACCTCGGGACCCATCAGAAAGTTTTGGGAAGCCCAGAATCAATCCCACGACCCCTGGTTTGCTAGGTGAGTAGCTTATTCACTACACCTCCGAGGCTTCTAGCCAGTAATCATATGAGTACCCACATCATACATAATATCTTTTGAAAAACATGATAAATGGACAAAATACATGAGCTAGCATCCAAACATACAAGGAGCTAACTTTCAAGACAGCCAGGGCACCACAACAGTTTGGTTGAGGTCTTTGCTTTTCAATCTTTAGACAACCAAGTGGGCATAGAAAGCTCATACCAACTGAAGACTCTAGTATCTTGCTGTTCACGACAACCCCTATCTTTGCAAACAGTGCAGATCCAGATCAGATGGCTTCTGAAGCCATCTGATCAGGATCTACACTGTTTGGCATTCAGTTTATGAATTTGTAGCAATAAATTACATCAAGTAATTTGATTGGTTGATAGACAGAAATGGGTGTGGCTTAAATGAATATGTGCGTATTTCCTGGTCGCACAGGTACTCATACAGAATATACATGTTTATGGGAAAAAATCTGCATCTAAACAAGGAAGATTTTTAGAAATTCGGTAATTTCTAGGCATATTAGCCAAAACTGGACGTCGAAAATGAAGGAGTCCTCCTTCAAGATGAGCGAGCTTATCATAATTTTATGTACGCACCGTATATTCTAACAAAATGATTAAGAAAAATCACCCCAAAATAATTACAAAAACTTATTCAAACAGGACCAGTCCTCAATTGATGTTCCTCACATCTCTTTCAAATAATTTTTCTCAGATCATGCCAAAATGTGCATGCAATCAGCAAACAGTGGAACCCCTGATCAGCCTGCATGTATGTGCAGGCTGATCAGGGGTTCCACTGTTTGCTGAAGACGGCCATAAGCCCCATTTCTAAGCACAATCAAAATCACTGTCACTAACAGGATCATCATTTGTACCAATTTAGAAAACAATAACGTTATTTCGTGTCGTAATTTTTCCTTGTATCATTCCTCTATTGATTGTGTTGCCGAAGCCAAAGCAATGTAAAGCAATAACACCAAAATGGTTTGGATTGTTTGATGAGGCTGGCAGACTGTCAGAGAAGATCGCTTCTCCTTCCAGCTTGTGAAATTAAAAATATGATTGAATAGACTCGGCAACATAACAAGTCCATTAATCTTCGGCTACATAACAAGTGCATTAATGTACAACTTCTGTAAAGTGGTTAACTTTATATTGAGCTGATTTTTGCACTTCTTGTCATTAACGCACCATTATTTACTGATAAACCGCCTCTCACGCCTTTTCAAACACAGTAAAATCCCTATATTAAGACCCCTTTGGGACTGTTCAAAAGTGGTCTTTTAGACCACTTTTGAACAGTTCCAAAGGTGGTCTCTGATCAGAGGACACTGTATGCAGTAAAAACAAAGAAAGAATAACTGCAGCATACTAATTAAGCTTTTAAAAGCAGAAATAGTCTTATTTTTAGGTGGTTTTTGTTTGTTTGAGGTTTAACGTTCCCGTCAACACTGTATAGGTAACTTTGGATACGTTGCTTCCAATTTTGTTGGACTTTTACCCGACACTGAGATGAAATAACATCTCGAGCGCTGTCCCCCAATGAAACCAATAGGGTTTATAAACATAGACGGTCCGACTCGCACCGCTTTGCCTGGGCAGGCTTAGATCCTCTAAGCGGTTTACCAGTATTTGTGTGGCGGGTCGGTTTCTACTCTGCGTGGAAGCATCATGAGCCCATTTATTTCTTCAAGCCCCGATGGGCGGGGGCCATTAGGTAGTCTTAACAGCAGAATTTCACTGTACTATTCTTTACCCCTTTTTTGCCAGAGAAAATCAAACTTGATATTATAATTTCATGTGAATTGTCTCCTGCAAACAATTCACATGAAATGTCAAGCCTGCTTTTCCCTGAAAAAAAACCCTTTACCAGTACTTGTGTACGGTCAGTTTTAGCTCTGCATGGAAGCATCATGCAGCCCAATCTATTTCTCCAAGCCCTGAACTTGGGCCTGATCAGAGTCTAAACTAAGCACTATTTAGATGTGCCTTAACCATTTACCACAAAGGCCTACTTTTTAACGACAATGAGGAGGAAGGCCTTGGAAAACAGTGTAGGGAAAGGAGAAAATGCTGGAGGTAACCAGCATTTTCTCCTTTTACTACAATGTTTTCTTCCCTATCAGAGAACTTCAGCTCATTTGAATCAATTTCAAATTTGATGCTTTCAATAAAGGTCATCTGGTAAACAAGTTTAGTGCTTTAACCCATTGTATGCGGGGGGGGGGGGGGGGGGGGGGGGGAACCCATAAACGGGTACATTGGCAAACAGTGCAGGCCCAGATCAGATGCTGCAGAACTGCTCCTAGAGCAGTCTGATCTGGGTCTGCATTGTTTGCAGCAAATTTAAAAGTTTTTGACAAAAACAAGCTGTGGTTTTTAACTAATATAAACTTTTTATTTTTACGGACAAATTTGAAGCACAGAGCCTGCCTGATCTGGTTCTGCATAATTTACTCAAGATGAATTCTGGATAAGAACAGGTATTAGCTTACACATAAGCATTTTCTTTTTTCCAATTCAAAGGGATGGAATGATTTATGATTCCAATGGTTTGAATTTATGATAAACAAGAATTAAGCCAACTAACTCCATGATTTACTGAGGAAAATCCTTTGAAACCATTAGGAGATAGGAGAGAAAAGCCAGTTGATTATCAATAAAGAATAAAATATATGGACTGCGCCAAGTAAAAAGGGTTCTTTTTAGCATGTGACCCAGCAAAGACTCAGATCAGCTTGCACATCTATGCAGTCTTTGTTTCTTTGTTTCATTTGAGGTTTAACATCCCCATCAACACTATTTAGGTAATTTGGAGATGTTGCTTCCTATTTCTTGGGACTTTTACCCAACATTGAGATGAAATGACATCTCAAGCCCTGCCATCTAATCAAACCAATTGGGTTTATATGCATGGACCACTTTGCCTGGGCAGGCTTAGACCTTCTAAGCTTTTACCAGTGCTCTTGTACGGTCAGTTTGAAGCATCATGTAGCCCAATCTATTTCTCCAAGCCCTGATGGGCAGGAGACTGATCAGAGTCTAAGCTAAGCACCATTTAGATGCCTTAACCATTTGCGACAAATGCCGACCTTTTAACGACCCTGCGAAGGAAGGCCTTGGAAAACATTTTCCTACAATGTTTTCTTCTCTATCAGAGAAATTCAGCTCATTTGAACCAATTTCAACTTGTTGTCTAAAGATGCTTTCAATATGAATAAGTCGAAAAGTTGGCATTTGGGAAAGGGTAAAATGACCTAATACTTCTCAATGCGGACTGGGAAGCCTGTACTCTGACTGGGAGTGGGAAATGCCTTAACTTAATAGAAATGTTCGAACAGCCCTTTTCATCTGTCGTGACTCATATTCAAAGAGCCCTGACAAGGAAGGATACTGTAATTTACCCAAAGTATTCACACATCACAACTCCTTCCCATTCCTGTTCTAAAATCTGAACAAGTATAATTTTACTTCCCTTACAACTTAATTTGTGTCTAAGAATAGGGGGATGAGTGGCACACAGTGTAGGCCCTAATGAGACGCCGCGCTATGCGGCGTCTCATCTGGGCCTACACTGTTTCCTCAGGCCCGTATGGCCAAAAACATACCGTAAATACAGTATGTACCCTCAACAAGAACTCAAATCAGACTGCACACACACTCAGAAAAGATTCTAAAATGTTAGCATTTAGAAACTTCGGATCACCTGACAGCAAAGACTGCACAGAATGTTTGGCTGTACAGGCTGATCTGAGTCTTCCTTGTGTCCACAAGGCAGAAGAGACTTTTTCACATGTTACACCAAAAAATGATGTTCTTTTAAACCTAAGAACCTTGTTCAACCTCATCATCATTAATTCTCATTTTTTGTTGCACCTGGTTTAGCATAAATATTTATTGGTTTACCCTAAAAATTTATACAAGAATATTCATAATACCAACACCACTAAGAGAGCAACAGGCAGCTACTTGCTTGTTTGTTTGTTTGCATTAGAGTTTAACTGCCCAGTCAACACTATTTAGGTCATTTTTGAGCCGGTCAGTTTACCTATCCACACTTTTCCTGGGCAGGCTTATACGTAAGTGGTTAACCAGTACAGTGCACATTCTTTCGCCAGAAATTGACAGCTGCCTTTCTTGAATCAGCGGAAGGGAAAGAATGACCGTAGAAAAGATTTCATGATCAATCTTGTCGACCTGGGTAGGTACTCCTGATCACCAGTCAAACAAGCATCTGACTGAGTCCGGCAGGCAGCTACTTATCTGCCTTTGCCCAATATAACTAATATAACTAATTTTTCCTACAGCAAAAAGTTTATCCTACAGCAAAAATTCTGGGTGGTGATACTTTATAATCATGTACTGTAGTAATTATATTTTCTGGGTTGACTGTTTATCAATTGGCCCAAGGGTACAGTACAAAGTGCAGTACGTTTTCAATGTTGAAGTCCATGTGACTATCACTGACTTGTCGGAAATCCAGGTAACGGTAACATATAGAAAATAGCTGCGCAATTCTTATCACTGTGAGGTCAGAGTGTTGCGTAAGAGGGTTATCAATAGAATCTGGACTGCAATCATGTGTTGGGTTTAGCAAACAGTGTAGCTCCAGGTAAGACACCACATTCTGGAACTACACTGTTTACTTACAGTATACAGTATAGGAATTAAAGGTTTAAATAATTTAAGTCCTCGGTCAGGACAATTTTTTCAGCCTGCACTCAGAAAAATTACTTTTAAGGTAACCGGCAGACAACAAAGCAGACGACAATTGTGGTTGGCATTTTATGGGTTAAGAATAACAATCTAATGACACAGGGACAACAATAGCATGGCTATAATATAAGAATCTTATATGGGTGTGAGGGGTAGATGGAAAAATCCGTCCCGAGGGTCACTGTCCGGCATCACGAGGCTTGCCGAGTGATGCTGGACAGTGATCCCGAGGGACGGATTTTTCTATCCACCCCTCAAACCCATATAGGATTCATTTTCTTGCATACCTTCAATTTTCAGCGCGGAATTTTAATGCTGCAGTCACTTCGGTTTCCAACGTCCGCCATATTGTAATGACACTACAGGAATGTTTAGTGACGTCCCGTAAAGTGCATAACGTCTACCTCAACGACGGCGCATACAAGGTCGTAATCAACCAGTGCATTTATCAAACACGCGATTATATTCGATTTTGGGTCGGAACACCAGGGTCAGAACATAAATTTCTATCCCAGGGTAAAATCAAGGATTTCCTTGTCTGGTGTGCAAGAAATAATGTTGTTACCTGGATTTTGTACATGGCCAGAAATGGTCACGTAGACAACAGCAGACAGGAAGCTTCTAGTATTAACAACTTTGGGTCAATTTGATAAACAATCTACTCAATTATGATGTCTGAATTTTGAGATAAATACATCAAGTAAATCAAAATCTGTTTGTACTTGAAACTTCAAGTGCATAAATTCCTTCCAGGCATATTTTCTAGGAACTCCAATTTCTTTAATTTCATTCCAGCAAAATGATCGTGCAGCTGCACTTTATCAGGATATTCTACTTGAAGACATTCAAACACTTAGATGACAGCTGTTCCCAAGCTACTTTGCAAGTCATGTCTCTTTAATTGTTTTTGTTTCTTAATGTCCCAGTAAACAACTAGGATCATGCCAGGATGGACAGTTTATCCTGTAATGACCAATAGAATCTACCAACCTACCCTGCCAATATGAAACAGCAGGCCAACGTCGGTCTGTTAGCGATATGACGTTACCACATCGTACAGCTATCGGCCTGACCATCGGCCCAGCATTCTTTGCTGGCAGGGTAACAACTTTGGAAAGGTCCAGTTATAATGTAAGGGGTGCAAAGTTTATTTCATTTTTTTGTATGTTTTAAATAGAGAATCTTTCATGAGTGTTCATGTGTTATTAAATTTATTAAACAAGTTGATCAAAAGGGAATAAAAAGCGAGGCTTGAGTGAGCATTTTATGCCTTTAAGAAATTCAGCAATACATCAGCACAAATGCAAGTTTCTATTTATCATATGACATTTAAAACCCATGTTAGTCATGTTTTTTTTTTTTTTTTTTACAAAAATGTCAATATTCTGCCATTAGTAAATGGAACATCGTTAAGAACCGTATGTGTAATGTTAAGGGGGAGTATCCAACTAATATGCATATTTATCTATCTATCTTCTTATACTGAGTTGGTCATACCAATTTAATCCACTAGTGTATTACCCAATTTAATACATGGTGTTATTACATTCTCAGACGCGACGTCATATGATAAGAACGCTTCTGAACTTAAAGCAAACAGTGAAGACCCTGATCAGATGCCGCATTCTGCGGCATCTGATCAGGGTCTTCACTGTTTGCTACTGCCCCATTTTTCGGATGCTAGGCATATATGGGTAAATCAAACCACTCCTTTTTTCCTGGGCAAGATAAGACCAAGGGGCTAACCAGTATACTTAGTGGCAGGCTTATACTTAGTAGTTAGCCAGCACCCAGTGTACATTATTCTGCAAGTAATTGACAACTAACGTTGACTCAATTGAAGGGAGAGATGACCATCGAAAAATGGAGTGAACGTCACCATCCCTGTTGCTGTTGTTTTCGTGACTTACTGTCATATCAACAAGAATGAGTCATTTTGTGTAAAGCGCGACAGAAGATATAGTGTACGAGATTTATATTTAATAGCGCCAGATACGGAATTCTTTCCTTTACGAGTAGACCCCTATTTCAGTGGGACAGGACTTATAAAAAAGTGAACAGGAAGTTCCGAAAGCTGTCTCCCTTTGAAAAATGGCAGAAAAATCAGCCAGGTGTTACCATTCCCCTTAAGGGCAAGTTCGAATTAGCCATAGTAAACAAAACATCAAAACATGCATGTTCCAGTTTCACTGTACAAGGCAATGTCATTTGTACACCCAGACAAGGAGAGATATGTAACACCTTTGCCTCTGGTTCAGTCTCTAAAAACAAATGTTTTTGTTGTCATTTTCTGGGCAATAGCAGGTAGTCTGAAGCTGATATTAAAATGCAAAATGCAACCTAACCCTCAGCATTCTTTAAGCAACCTTAGCAGACCATGTTTTATTTGTTAGTATTTTTTTAGCCCAGGTACAGGTATTTTCTTACATTTCTATTAACAAGAGGCCCATGGGCCACTATGCTCACCAGAGCTCAGGTGGGCACTGCCAAATTGCAGCCATGTATTTTAACATGATATAATTTTAATCTGCCAAATGAACCCCCATATCCAAATGAGCATCAATGTGGACTCAGTATATGAAATATTAGGCCTTTTATGAAGTAGAGGCGGTGGGGCATGAACCCAATGGAGCCCTGGTTGGTATCACTAAATGTGTCTTATCAATATATATGGTTTAGCAGTGGGGATCTGCATGGCTGGAGATATAAGTGGAGGGGTTGGAGCATGCCCTGTCGTTCCCAGGAAAGCCCAAGATTGTTGTCCCTAAATGTGTCTCATCATAAGGACCAAGTATATATATGGTTTAGGGGTGGGAATCTGAACGGTTTCCAAGATATCCTTTCATGAAGTGGAAAGAAGAGGACTGGCCCCTGCGGACACCCCTACAGTAGGTGTGCTAATAATAAGGAACAAGAACATATATGAATATGGGGTGGGGATTTGAATGGTTTCTGAAATATATGGCCTTTTATGAAGTGGAAGGGCGGGGCACATTGCCTCAGCACAAAGAGACCCCCAAGTTGGTGTGACTGAATGAGTCTTATCATAAGGAACAAGAATATATGGTTTAGGGGTGGGGATCTGAACTATTTCTGAGATATGTGGCTTTTAATGAAGTCAAGCGGTGGAGCAAGGCCCGGACATGCCCCGGGGACTCACAAGCTGGTGTCAATGAATGTGCCTTATCATAAGGAAGATGAATATATATGGTTTAGGGGTGGGGCTCTGAACAGTTTCTGAGATATAAGGCCTTTTGTGAAGAGAAGGGGTGGGGCAAGGCCCAGGGAGACCCCCAGGTTGGTGTCAATGAAAGTGTCTTATCATAAGGTACAAGAATATATATGGTTTAGGGGTGGGGATATGTAAGGTTTCCGAGATATTGTGATATTATGAAATGGAGGGGGTGGGGCATGGCCCCAGCACATCCCTGGGGACCCCCAGGTTGGTGTCACTGAATGTGTCTCATCATAATGAACAAGAACATATATGGTTTAGGGGTGGGGATCTGAACAGTTTCTGAGATATATGGCCTTTTGTGAAGTGAAGGGGTGGGGCATGGCTCCGGCGCACCCCGGAAGACCTCCAATTTGGGGTCAATGAATGCGTCTTATCATAAGGAGCAAGAATATATATGGTTTAGGGGTGGGGGTCTGTAAGGTTTCCGAGATATTGGGCCTTTTATGAAATGGAGGGGCGGGACATGGCCCAGGTGCATCCCGGGGGACCCCCAGTTTGATGTCACTGAATGCGTCTTATCATAAGGAACAAGAGTATATAGGGTTCAGGGGTGGGGATCTGAATGGTTTCCGAGATATTGGGCCTTTTATGAAGTGGAGGGGGTGGGGCATGGCCTCGGCACATCCCCGAGGACCTCCAGGTTGGTGTCACTGAATGCGTCTTATCAATAGGAACAAGAATATATATGGTTTAGGGGTGGGGATCTGTAAGGTTTCTGAGATATAAGTCATTTTATGAAGTACTGGGGGCGGGGCATGGCCCCGGCACAACCTACTGGACCCCCAGGTTGACATAAAAGCATATGGCTGAGAGAAGTTTACTAAAGGAACATTTCTATGAAAGTTTTGTCAAAATATCTACAAAGGCTTTGTAGTTAATGCCATTTTTCAATTTTCCCCATTATAAGTCTATGGAAAATCTAAGTTGCCATAGCAACCAAACTAAAGAGCCGAATTTCATAAAAAACACAAAACCTGTAAAGGCAAATATGGTGAATAGTTCCATAAACTTTCAGCCTCATAGAGCATATGGTTTCTGAGGAGATGATTTTTTAAGTATTTTTTTTCTATTTTTTGCATTTTGGTTTCCATGGCAACCATTAAAATTGAGCAGTAGGCCTAAAATCATATGGTAGATACTAGATTGCTCAAGGAACATTTCTATGAAAGTTTTGTTCCAATATCTGCAAAGGCTTGGCAGTTAATGCCATTTTTCAATTTTCCCCATTATAAGTCTATGGGAGCTCTAAGTTGCTATAGCAACCAAACTAATGGGCCAATTTTCATAAAAAACACAAACTTTCAATCCCCCAGCCCAAGGATGCTACAGATAAAATTTGGGCTGAATGGGTCCAGTGGCTTCAGAGAAGAAGATGTTTGAAAGTGTTGACGTCAGACGACGACAACGACGACAACGCCGGACAACTGCCTATCCTATAAGCTCCCCCGGAGCCTTCGGCTCTGGTGAGCTAAAAAGCAGAGGCCAGATATTCAAAACTAATGATACCATTAGTTAACCCATAAAATGCCAATCACGACAATTGTCATCTGGTTTGTCGTCTGCCGGATACTTTAAAAGTCATCATTTCAAACAGTGTGGACCCAGATCAGACTGCTCTGATTCAGCAGACGACATAAACAGACGACATTTTCAGATGTAGTTTTTCTCAGCGTCTTAAGGGTTAATTAACATAAGATAAAATTTTGATCATTGCATGTGGCAAACATACCAAAATTTTTGCAGCAAAATATGCATCACGATAACAGGTCTGTGAAACGAAGACCCCCCTAAACCCCACTTTATATAGAGAAAAGTGGGGTTTACAGGGGTAAACATTATCTGCCTTATTTTTGCTAAATTGAGGCGGCTCTAACGAGCACCCACAATCTATGTTGAAAGCAGAAAGAATAAAGATTTTATAATTTTTACCTAATATTTATCATTTTCTGACACCATGTTGGAAGCCATTATTTCTTACAGACATGTTTTCCTAATGATAACAGATTTTACAATGCAAAAGCTATTGTAAATGCAAACTTTGAATGAAACATGAAGCCTAGAAATGTTTTCAAAAGGAAACTGTGTCTCCAAACCATTATATATGAGCCGAAAAAAATGTGAACTTGAAGATAAGGTCAAGGTCACCAAAGAATAATCACATCATTGTTATGGTGCTGTGATATACAGTGCCAAACTAGAACAGAATTCTTTAATCGGTTCCAAGAGATATGGTGGAGACAAGCAAAAATTTAACAATCTTTGGACCCATGCAACCTTGAAAAGTAGGTCAAGGTCAAAGTGTTTTAGCCTGTTAAACTTATAAATTATACCAAATGTGGTCTGAATTCATCAATTATTTCAAGTTATGTTTGGGCTTATGTTGAGCCTATCAGTGTATCTAACCACAATTCTCCAGGGCATCCTTTTGTGAATACAAAACTGGTTAACCAGAAAATGACAACTGCCCTTCTTGAATCAACGGAAGGGAGAGAATGACTGCAAATAATATTTCATGATCAATCTCCATGAAAGAATGTCACAGACCCAGTGAGGACTGAGTGGGTTTGAATTTTACATCCCACCAACAGCTAAGGTCATACAGAGACTGGACCTCAGTTTAAAGAGTCATCCAAAACTCTGGAGAAGCCTGGCAGGTGGGGATTGAACAAACTCCCACTCACCAGTCCAACTGAGCCGCTATTGGTTCTTGTGTGACTTAGTAAATGCTGCCAAAGTCACCAAATCTGGTAGGATGCAATTGATTGACATATAGACTGGTAGGATGCAATACTATATTAAGTCTGACCTCAATCGGGTGATAAGGTGCATAGAAGCTATTTTTGGCCCATTTTTTTTTACTTTTTGGAAGCCTGTGACCTTGAAAATAAGGTTAAGGTCACCAAAATCTACTCACATCTTTGGCATGTTGCAATATATTTTACGAAGCTTTAGAAAATCAACCCTTATCCTGATGAACACAACAACCCGACCTTTGCAAACGGCGTAGATCCAGATCAGATGGCTTCTGAACTGTTTGCCATGCAATGTCTGAGCTGAATGAGTACATTATATTAAGTAATTTGATTGGTTGATAGTCAGAAATGGGTGTGGCTAAATTAATTCATTCAGCAGGACAAGGGTTAAATAAATAGACACATTTTCACTTGCCAAGCTTCCAAATTGTGGGAGGACAATGTATGGTTGCATTTATCTCCCCTTGTGTAGTATCCACTTGCATACTTCTATATATATTCATTTGCATACTTACGCAGTGTCGGTGTGAGAGCTGCAGTCGAAGAAGGTAAACTGTGTAAGGTCAAAGTCCATCCCGCCAATTTTCACGGATAGGTTCATCACAATATGATCTGAAATTATGTAATTTACAATGAGAAAATCTGCATCCATAGAAGATACAGGGCTTGAGATGTCATTTCATCTCGATGTTGGGTGAAAGTCCCACATAATTGGTAGCAACCTCTCCAAAATGAGCTATACAGTGTTGATGGGACATTAAACCTCAAATCAATCAATCAATCAATCAATCAAAAACACCTTTTTTATATATTTTTATTACTTCAAGCGTTATATTAGGCACAGATGTTGATGCACTGTAGTCTAACATCGAGGAAACTGGAGTTCCTGGGGAAACCACCGACCTTGGAGGATGACCACTACCTGCGAAATGTGGGCTGTACACCTAAGGTCTCTGGGAACCTTCTGAGCACCATTTAAAGATTATATGTAAGTACCAGGTTAGTGATGGAAACATGCAACGTTAGTAAATGTTATAAACTGGTAATTTTGCTGAAAAACAACATATCATCAGGTACGGGTTGGGTATGCAGTTCGTTGTTTTTTTGTTTTTTGTTTTTTTATTTGTTTTGGTTTTACGGCCCTTTCAAGATTATTTCACTCATATCGAGCCAATCGTTAATCGAGGTGGGCGAAAACCTAAGTACCCGGAGAAAAACTACCCGACCTTCAATTAAAGAACTTGGCGTCTCACATGTGACCCAAGAGAGGCTCGAAACCACAGCGGTGAGAGACCTAATGTTTAAGAGCCAGCGCTCTTATCCGCTAGGCCACGGAGGCCTGTTATTTGCAGTTTGATTGCCCAGTCAACAATATTAAAGTCAAGCGAAGCCAGTCCGTTTACCTAACCACACTTTTCCTGGACAGTCCTAAACAGAACAGTGCAAATTCTTTCTCCAGAAACTGACAACTGCCCTTCTTGAATCAGCAGAAGAATATTGCAAAAGCTGCTCACAAGATTTTCAGCAAAAATAACCCTTTTCCATACTGCCCTTTTAAGAACATTTAATGTTTCTCATTAGATGTCTGCAAGCCAAAGCTACTCATATTTTTGCTGTATTGAAAGACAGAATGTTAACTCTTATCATGTTGTTCACAACAACCCATATCTTTGGAAACAGTGTAGATCCAGATCAGATGGCTTCTGAAGAAGCCATCTGATCAGGATCTACACTGTTTGACATTCAGTTTATAAATTTGTACGAATAAATTACATCAAGTAATCTGATTGGTTCAAAGTCAAGAGTTGGGTGTGGCTAAAATGAATATTCAGCAAGAGAAGGGTTAACTAAGATCATCATTGGCTTTTTACAACTCAGACCCGGCCCTGAGGTTATAAAACTTCTTTCTTGCTCAACTCAGCTGAACATGAAACTTGTGGTGCTCATAAAAATCAAAATACTAAGAAGTTGAGCGATTTTTTTTTCTCAGCAGCGACTGGTATTTGTCCTGCTCACAAATTTTAAAATGCCAACAATTGTTGGCATTTTAAAATTTGTGAGCAGGACAAAGTTCATGCTCAAGTGAGTTGAGCATGAAAAATGTTTTATAACCTCGGGGCCTGGACTTCCATAAAGGGGGGATTCGAAGTAGCTTGAGACACATGACATGAGCTAAATAACATAAATGCTTTGAATGTTTTGTTCTCGGCAAACATCACAACCGATGTCTGTTCCAGAAGCCCCTTACCACAAGAGCCAGAAACCATTCAACTAAATGGCTAATTGCATAGTTTTATCAACTGTTTGATGTTGTTCAAGATACCATCAGACCACATAGTAGAGATTACATGGTTTTAATATAGTTTTATGGCTGTTTTAAGCTTATGTAAATGGGTTGGAACAAATTTCTTAACTCTTAACGGTAAAAAAATCAGTTACAGGCCTCCCAAGTAATGGCATATATCTGTAAATATGTTTTTTCAAAAATTCTTTTGTTCTGTTGAAGAAACCTGGAATTTAAAAGGCTAATTTACGAGAAAATGATTTTTTTATATATATATATATTGGCTTAACCCTTATGATTGTGTTTGTTTGATTTGTGTTTTAATGTCCCCTGTCAATACTGTTTAGGTCATTTTTGCACGTTGCTTCCAATTTTGTGGACTTTTACCCGACATTGAGATGAAATGATATCTCAAGCCCTACCGCCCAATGAAACCAATAGGGTTTATAAGCAGTGGTCCTCTAAGCAGTTTACCAGTACTCATTTGCGGTCGGTTTCAGCTCTGCGTGGAAGCATCATGCAGCCCATCAATTTCTACAAGCCCCAATGGGCGGGGGCCCTTAACCCTTATGTAGTGGACTTTCCCCTATAGCTCTAGATAAGGGGGCGTAACAAAGATAATTTAGGGATAATTTTCCTTATTTATTGTCAGAAGTATATGTTGTGGGTACTTGATAGAATCGCCTCGGTGAGGGGATTCTAACAAGTACCCACAACATATGTTTTTATGGAGAAATAAGAAAAAATATCCCTTAAGGGGAATGGATACATCTTCAGGGGAGGCAACTCCTGCAAAAGTATTTTTGTCTCCTATGTCAATAGGGGCCTACACTTAAACAAGTAGACCCCTTTTTCAGTGGGACAGGGCTTACAGAAAAGTGAACAGGAAGTCCCGAAAGTTGTCTCCCTTTGAAAACTGGCGGAAAAATCTGTCAGGTTTTCCCATTCCTCTTAATTATCCTTGTTCCGCCTCATTAACCCCCCCCCCCCCCCAACCCCACCCCACCCCACCCCAACATATACATTGTTGTCAGTAGAGGTTATAGCCAAAATCATTAACAGAGAAGCAAACAGTGTAGATCTTGATGAGATGGCTCATCTGGATCTATACCATTTGCATAGGTTCCAGTTTTGGTCCATGGGGTTGAAAAGGTTAATGACCATTGAATCTACACTGTTTGTATAGGTTGCAGTTCTGATCTATAGGAATGAAAGGGTTAATGATCCATTCAACCCTTGAGGGCCATTTAGTGTCATCTCCCAGAGTTTTACAGATAACCCTCTTTACATAGCACTCTGGAGTCCCAGTGACAAGAATAACACAGCTATAAATAACCCTTACCTGGATTTCATACAAATGCTATTTGCACGGTTTAACTTTACTGGTCAGTAATTGCAATTCTCCATCATGTCCATTTCCAGCAATATGTTTGGTTGAAATAAAAGTTTTACTCACCTTATTTGCATTATCTGCTGGTTCCTAGTCTGAAGGTTATCAGTGTTGGAAAAACAGGTAACCAGACCCCCCTGACCTTGAAAGGTCAGGGGGGTCTGGTTACCTGTTATTCCAATATTGACAACGTGCAAGCTAGGAGCCAGCAAATAATGCAAATATGGTGAATACTTCGATAAATCCTATGAGCAAGAATCTCAGATCTGTTTCACACAGCGGACGTGATGTCAAAGAGCATGTTTATAATCCGCACATCAACAGAGTTCGACATCAACAGAGTTCGACTGAAAGAAGGAGAACTATAGAAAATCTTAATGTTAAAAACTTTGTTTGTTTGTTTGATTTGAGGCTAACGTCCCCGTCAACACTGTATAGGTCATATTGGAGACGCTGCTTTCAATTTTGTGGAACTTTTACCCAACATTAAGATGCAATGACATCTCAAGCCCTGTGGCCCAATGAAACCAATAGGGTTTATAAACATGGACGGTCTTACTCGCGCCGTTTTGCCTGGGCAGGCTTAGATCCTCTAAGCAGTTTACCAGTACTCATGTGCAATAGGTATCAGCTCTGCGTGAAAGCATCATGCAGCCCATCTATTTCTTCAAGCCCCGATCGGCAGGGGCCCTTAGGAGTAAGCTAAATTTAAAGATTGGATGTTTTTGGCTTGGATTTCTTTCAAAGATGGTAGCTTCTAATTGAATAATCATTCCGCCGTGGCCTTTGGTAAGTTCATTCTTACGCTTTCGAAAAGAATTCCAAAAATTTTACCACTATGGTTGTCTTTGGTTGACATTTTTAAACATTTTGATGACAAAGTTGGAATTATAAGGAAAGAAATATCATTTTTGTGGATTTTATCAGCGAATCACTCACAAACTTAGCATGAAGCCCCTTCGTGTAAACTCCAGCTAAACACTCACAAACTTAGCATGAAACCCAAAGACTCACTCACAAACTTAGCATGAAGCCCCTTCCTGTAAACTCCAGCTAATCACTCACAAACTTAGCAAGAAGCCCAAAGGGGCTTCATGCTAAGTTTGTGAGTGATTCGCCGGAGTTTACACATCGATAAAATTCACAAAAACTAGAACTGTCAGTGAAACTGACTAGGGCCCCGGCAGTGCCATCAGAGGAGTTGGATTTTTTTTCAAAGGGCTATTACTCTTAGAGTATTGTAGCTTGAGTTACGTCGGTTGCCATGTAATTGTGTAATGATATTGTGACCATATATCTTAAGTTTGAAGTTGATGCATTTGACTGTTTGTAAGTTATGAATTAAAAACAAAAGGGTATTACTATATGGCAACTGTCAATAACTTCAGCTTCAGTTTGTAAACATGAAAAATGTTGATGGATAGACGGGCAGATGGACAGACGGACGGACGGACTGACAGACAGGGCATTACTATACGGCACACTGTCACATTATGGTTAATATTTCTGCTAAGTAATATTTAAATCCATCCAGGTATAAGAAAGTTATAGATTGGACACTATAAAAAAGACGCTTTTTTGACCTTTTATCTCTAAGTATGACCTTGACCTTTGAGGTACGGCTGTGGGTCTTGCGTGTGACACTTCGTCACATTATGGTTAACATTTCTGCCAAGTAATATTTAAATCCATTCAGGAATAATAACAAAGTTATTAATTGGACACAGGAAAGACCCTTTTTTGACCTTTAACCTCTAAGTATGACCTTGACCTTTGAGGTACGGACCTGAGTCTTGCGCGCAACACTCCCTCACATTATGGTTAACATTTCTGCCAAGTAATATTTAAATCCATCCAGGAATAAGAAAGTTATGGAGGATAAAAAAATTTGTGGACGGACAGACGGACAGACGGACAGACAGACAGACAGACGGACGGACAGAGTGATTACTATAGGGCACCCACACTTTCAGTGGAATAAGAAAGTTATGGAGGATAAAAAAATTTGTGGACGGACAGACGGACGGACGGACGGACAGAGTGATTACTATAGGGCACCCACACTTTGGCCCTAATTATAATTCATTCCTATAGTGATGGTCACATGGACAACAGCAATATAAGTCAGATTCATTAGATTCAACTGATCCAAAGGGATTTCTGCAGGACTGGTGTTGTTGTAACTGCCAGCAAACTGCCATTCACAACAAAGACAATACTGAATGATTGACAGAGTCAAAAGAGCATGAAAGACACCTTGCTGGCATAAAATTTATGAAATGTACAACAGGTGCAACAACTGGTGCTGACAGGGTTCAACAGAAATGGGATTTCAGTCCTGGTATTTGCCATACAGTTTTATTATCATGAACATAACCCCAAGAAAATCCTTTCATTTTGTGAACAGTCAGGGCAACCATACACCCGATATGATCCAACCAAACTTAAACATGTCCATATTTGGCATAAGGAGAATATGCATTAAAACACAAAATGTTCCCTTATACTAATACACAGAGCATATCAGGAGCTCATTGTGTCACAGGCTCCTAGTTTTTGTTTGTTTGTTCGAACTGAGGTTTAACGTCACCGTCAACACAACTTAAGTCATTTGGAGACGTTGCTTCCAATTTTGTGGGACTTTTACCTGATATTGAGATGAAATGACATCTCACGCCCTGCCGCCCAATGAAATCAAAAGGCTTCTATGCACTGGACGGTCAGACTCACACCACTTTGCCTGGGCAGGCTTAGTCCTTCTAAGCAGTTTACCAGTACAGTCCAACCTGTATTAAGCAACCACCTATGGGATATTTAAAAAGTGCTTGCTTAAGACAGGTGCTTGCTTAACACAGGTGAATTTCAATGCATTTTCCTTTTTTGGGAACTGAATGCCTGCTTGCTTAGGACAGGTTGCTTGCTTAATAGGGGTGGCCACTAAGACAAGTTTTACTGTATTCATGTGTGGTCAGTTTCAGCTCTGTGTGGAAGCACCATGCAGCCCAATCTATTTCTCCAAGCCTCGATGGGCAGGGGCGAAATATACATAAAGCTCCTTGAGCATATAAATTAAAACATAAGCACAAGTCCACTTCATCCTAAAAGCACAATAATATGTATGTTAAGAGTGATCTTTTAGCACTGTTCCAACTTCAAGAGATGGCAAAATTTTGCTCTCTTTATTCAAAATAAATTATATATATATATATATATATATATATATATATATATATATATATATATATATATATATATATATATATATATATATATATATATATATATATATATATATATATATATATATATATTTCTTGAAAAAGTATTCAAATTTAGTCTGCACCTATTAGCTTATGTGCGATAAATACATGTAATACGGTATGTACTTTTCCACTAAGCACTCATTCAAAACATAATCTGCACAGTTGCAATTTCTTGTCATTTTTTCAATGAACCAAGTTCTTATTAGCACGCCTACGGAACGATAGAATGCGTAACCATTGGTTAAGAACGTGAAGCAATTAGAGCGACATCCGGTTAGGAATTAGATCGCTAAAAAAGGTAAAGAAACTGTGCAGTTTCTGTGTTTCATAAGTTATATAATTTTTACGAGGAAGTTATTTAAAAAACGGGGAATTACATTCAGGAGCCCATTGATATCGGCATCTTTGGAGTAAATACCAAAGACCGTACTTCACACATTTTGGCTAAATTTAGTTTCTCCTGCTGAAGGTGAACTCAAGCCTTAGAAAACGAGTGGTTTTTCGAGGTGTTTGTTGCCTTTTATTTATTACTGCGCTTTGCTACAAGTTCAGCGTATTAACATGCACACACAATAAACGTATATGGTTATATGTGTTGTGGATATTTTGCTTGTCAATGCAGCACTAGCGAGAAATCACCACGGAAAAGGTCGAAAATGGTTGGTTACGCATTAGATCTATAGAAATGATAACAAAACTTGCAACTATAAAGCGGATCTGTTTTCATCTCCACGGCCCCAGAATCACCCGCACCTTGTTCTACGGAACCATTTTTAGCCAACCTGATAAGCAGTGCGCTATTGATTCGATAATGACATAGTATTTTATGGAAACATTTTCAGTCTCCAGAATCATAGTACCGAATGATTTTCACTGACTTTTACGCTGTGTTTGTTTTATCAATGGTCCGGTAATTGCCTGAAATGAAATTAAACAGGTTTTGGAGTTTTAATTTCTGCGAAGAACTCCTCATCTGCCAAAATTTGCTGGTTAAGCATTAGATCGTCTGGTTAAGCATTCGATAGCCAGAGAGGAGAAAATATCACCAGTTGCTGCCTTAGTAAATGCCAGCAGCTTACTACAATAAAAGGTGGTCTACATATGATTTCTAAATTATGTTAAAATCACCAGAGAAAGAAAGCCGTGATGAAAAATACTTTTCTGGACAAGACCATTAAATGTCTGGGTATCATGCTTATCTGACCGAATGACGCACAGATTCATAAATAAGAGGTCATTACTTGCTTTTGTAGTAAACAAAATGGCCAGCTTACGCTTTGTAATGGCGATTGAATCTATATCGTGTTTCTATGGTCAAGCATTAGAGAGCCAGGTTGAGCATAAGACACTCATGATTATAAACTTGGTGCTTATAAAAAATAGAAGTAAAGCAATGATCAGGAATCAATACCAGCTGGCTATGCAAAATGCGATACATACAATCAGTGACAAACAATAACATAAATAAACCGCCAAAAAAGAACCGCCTTGTAACAGTCAGTGAAAAGAATTCCACTGGGAATGGTTTGTCAATCGACCCAAAGGTGCTCAGAAGAAAATCTGTTCTATGCTTAAGTGCACGTGAATATCACTGACTTGTCGGGAAAACTATTAGAATGAAAATAGTCGCTGTGAGGTCAGAGTGTTGTGAAAAACTAAAGAGGGTTATCTTGGAAACATAGGATGGGCTTGGCAAAGAGTATAGACCCTGATCAGACGCTGCAGAATCCGGCGTCTGGTGAAGATCTACACTATTTGATTGGACCCTGGAATTTAGGAGATTAATGAAACAGTTTAAGACTATTTCTCCTACCTACACTCGGAGGCAATAGACCCACCAGTCCTTTGTTGTTTTGTTTTTAAATCACATTATATTTTGTGCAGAAATGAGAAAAATATCACAATTTTTCATCTTAAAATTTTTGGCGATAAAGGTTACATTGTATTTGTGTAGGCGTGTTTTCGTAATGATTATTCAAAGAAACAAAATGATGTGGAGAAAACAAATGTTTACAACCTTTTTAGTACTAAATACAATATTATCAACAGTCGGTCGATAGTGAACAAAAAACTGGACTTTTGGCTTAATGTAAACTGCCTAATCACTGCCTAGATACATCCGTGAGAAAATATTGCTCCATATTCAAAACGGTTTCAAAAGTTCCTCATATCTAAACATGATACTGCAGATGGAAGAAAATAATATAACTTGTATGTTCTATCAATTTATTATATCTATATTTTTTCCTCATATCTAAAAATGACACTGCCGATGAAACAAAATATTATAGCGTGTATGTTTTATTAAGAAGGAAGATTAGATCATGGAAGATTAGCTGAGAGCCTCGTGGAAGATTAGCTATTACATGTATTTTTGTATGTGCTAAATGTTGCTACCCTCACTAAATAAAGTCCTTACTTACTTACTGACTGACTGACTGACTTACTTACTTACTTACTTCTCTCAATTTATTTAATGAACGCACCTGTCCTCCTGTTTACTTAAAATTAATAAATTTTACAAATGGATTCTAGTTCGTCTTGATAAACATGATTAAGAATACATGGTGTGTCCTTCTTGCGCTGTTTGTATTAATAAGAAGTTGGTTTTAGACAATATCTTTATCTTATCGTTTTGACAGTTAGCATAGAACTCACGGGATCTCCGATCTGGGTTATCGATCATGATACAGACATATATTTTGGGGGCATGCGCAGTCCCAGGAGTAGGATATTCCGGCTACCTATTTGCTTTGCAGAGGCGAGCTAAAACAAATACGCCTTTCTTTTGCGTTACTATGCCTTTTTTCGCATTACTACGCCTTTTGATTCGCGTAAAAACGCCTTTGATTCGCATCACTGCGCCTTTCTTTTGCGTTACTACGTCTTTCTTTTGCATTAGTATGCACTTTTTCGCGTTACAACGCCTTGTTTTTGCGTTACTACGCCTTTTTTTGCGTAGCTTCGCCTTCTGATTGTCGTTACTGCGTCTTTTGTTTTGCGTTTCTACGCCTTTTTTGCGTTATTACGTCTTTTGTGTCGCGTTACTACGCCTTTACGGTATTTTATTTTCTCCTACATAAGCCAAATAGGCTTTCGTATAGATCTGCAGTGTTAACGAGCTTACCCTTAGCCTTTCACGCCTGTGTTTCTTAAACGGGTTCTCTCCATTTTTTATTTTGGGCAATTCTTGTTAATAGGGGATTTAGTCAAATTCATTTACAGGATGGCGAACAGCTTTGATTCTCGGATGAGACGGTTCATTAATGGCCGTCCCATCCGGATATTGATTTAATCGCCATTACAAAGCGTAAGCTGGCCATTTTGTTTTCTACAAAAGCAAGTAATGACCCCTTATTTATGAATCGGCGCGTCATTCGGTCAGATAAGCATGATACCCAGACATTTAATGGTCTTGTCCAGAAAAGTATTTTTCATCACAGCTTTCTTTCTCTGGTGATTTTAACACAATTTAGAAGTCATAAGTAGACCACCTTTTATTGTAGTAAGCTGCTGGCATTTACTTAGGCAGCAACTGGTTTGATTTTCTCCTCTGGTTATCGAATGCTCAACCAGACGATCTAATGATTAACCAGCAAATTTTGGCAGATGAGGAGTTCTTCGCAGAAATTAAAACTCCAAAACCTGTTTTATTTCATTTCAGGCAATTACCGGACCATTGATAAAACAAACACAGCGTAAAAGTCAGTGAAAATCATTCGGTACTATGATTCTGGAGACTGAAAATGTTTGCATAAAATACTATGTCATTATCGAATCAATAGCGCACTGCTTATCAGGTTGGCTAAAAATGGTTCCGTAGAACAAGGTGCGGGTGATTCTGGGGCCGTGGAGATGAAAACAGATCCGCTTTATAGTTGCAAGTTTTGTTATCATTTCTATAGATCTAATGCGTAACCAACCATTTTCGACCTTTTCCGTGGTGATTTCTCGCTAGTGCTGCATTGACAAGCAAAATATCCACAACACATATAACCATATATGTTTATTGTGTGTGCATGTTAATACGCTGAACTTGTAGCAAAGCGCAGTAATAAATAAAAGACAACAAACACCTCGAAAAACCACTCGTTTTCTAAGGCTTGAGTTCACCTTCAGCAGGAGAAACTAAATTTAGCCAAAATGTGTGAAGTATGGGATTTGGTATTTACTCCAAAGATGCCGATATTAATGGGCTCCTGAATGTAATTCCCCGTTTTTTAAATAACTTCCTCGTAAAAATTATATAACTTATGAAACACAGAAACTGCGCAGTTTCTTTACCTTTTTTAGCGATCTAATTCCTAACCGGATGCCGCTCTAATTGCTTCACGTTCTTAACCAATGGTTACGCATTCTATCGTTCCGTAGGCGTGATTAGGCTATGTTCTCTTTTAAATGAATTTAATGATTATACCAGAACATGTACTTTACTTTTTACTTTTCTTTACCTCCACTTTAAATAAATTTATCAAAAATTCCTATTCTGACTGAAAGCAGTGTAGATCCTGCTCAGATGACCCCTACTGCAATGTCTAATCCAGGTCTACAATGTCTGCCTACAATGGGAAGCTAGGCAAATATGAGTAGCTAGAAAACAAAGCCTTTTAACCCTTTTTGTACCAAATGGAATCTTCCTCCTTATGTATACAAGGAGTCCATTCCAAAATTTAGGGGCGTCAGGTTGTGTTTTCATCAAAATTCATTTGGAAAATGACTGAACTATTAGCAAACAGTGGAGGCCCCGATCAGACGCCGCGTTCTGCGGCGTCTGTTCTGGGCCTGCACTGTTTGTCAAGGTTTCCTGCATACAATGGGTTAATCATTATTATTTCTGGTCTTGTATCTGCCCTCCCGTTTGTTTTGAACTGGTGTTTATTTCACGCCTTGTCATAAATGATTGATGGCATCACAGCTAGAATTTGTCAGATTGCATGCAGCTATTTGCAGATCAGTATCGGCTACCATGATGAATTTTGCACATTTTGTGGTCCAATTTCAACTATTCCGCAGTTAATGGCTACTAGAGTTTCAAAAAGTGTTTCAAATTTGCATTTAAAAACTGCTAAACACCGGTTCAATTGATAATTAGTTTGACATTTGTGCAGTGGCACCATTTGTCAAAAAGACAAATATTTTCTATTTTCGCACAAGCTGTGGTTTGTTAAAGCCTTTGTACTTTAGCTGATAATATGCCAGTATTCTGTAATAATTGCAAATCTGCATAAATTATATTTTGTGTTATGTAATTTTCTATATTTGGTGTAAACCGATCTTTTATGAGGGGTCATTTCAGTTGATATAAACCATCACCATACTGAACAAATCAGCCAAATCCCCCGCCACACTTTGTATCAAGGCTCAACCTTGTGACCTTCACCTGTGACCTTGACCTTATGTTGGCATGGTTTATTTATGGTTCTGCACATCAGCTCACTGTGGGATATATTTCACAAAAGTTTAATGAAAATCATTACAGGGGTAAAGGAGATATGGAACAGACACAAAATTCGAAGTTTCAAACTCGTGACCTTCAACCATGACCTTGACCTTAAGTCGGCATGGTTCATTTATGGGTTCTGCACACCAGCTCACTGAGACAAATAATTGACCAAAGTTTAATGAAAATCTATCAAAGGGTTCAGGAGATATGGAGCGGACAAGAAAGTGTTACGAACAGACAGACAGACAGACAGACGGACGGACGGATGGATGGATGGACTGACAGACGGATGGATGGACGGATGGACAGACATGGGTTCTGCACATCAGCTTACTGTGAAGAATATTTGACCAAAGTTTAATGAAAATCCTTCCAAGGGTAAAGGAGATATGGAACGGACACAAGATTCGAAGTTACAAACTCGTAACCTTCAACCGTGACCTTGACCTTAAGTCAGCATGTTTCATTTGTGGGTTCTGCACACCAGCTCACTGAGACGAATAATTGACCAAAGTTTAATGAAAATCTATCAAAGGGTTCAGGAGATATGGAGCAGACAAGAAAGTGTTAGGGACAGACGGACGGACGTTCTAAAGGATGTATAATTATGTGGCTATTTTTGGCAGGACTGATACTTAAGTGGCTACTTTAAGTCACTGAAAAGAAGTATTTTCGGTGTCTAACGGAATAAATCCCATAGACTTACATTGATTCTGTCCATTTACATAGCCACCTAACTATACATTTGTTGGTGCGGATGGACTGACAGAAGGACGGACTGCTGGGTTCTGCATATCAGCTCACTGAGAAGAATATTTGACCAAAGTTTAATGAAAATCCTTCCAAGAGTAAAGGAGATATGGAACAGACACAAAATTCCAATTTTCAAACTCGTGACCTTCAACTGTGACCTTGACCTTGAGTCAGCATGGTTCATTTATGGGTTCTGCACACCAGCTCACTGAGAGGAATAATTGAGCAAAGTTTAATGAAAATCTATTACAAGGTTCAGGAGATATAAGGAAAACAAGAAAGTGTTACGGACGGACAGATGAATGGACAGATGGATGGACAGACAGACGTATACTTATGTGGCTATTTTTGGCAGGATTGATACTTAAGTGGCTACTTTTAGCCACTGAAAAGAAGTATTTTCGGTGTCTAACGGAATAAATCCCATAGGCTTACATGGATTCTGTCCATTTACATAGCCACCTCACTATACATTTGTTGGTGCGGAAGGACGCACAGACGAAGGCCATTCCTATAATCCCCACTCCGCTTCACGGCGGGGGATTAATATTTCAAAATGCTACACACCTCCCTTGCCAGGGCTTGAGATGCCATTTCATCTCAGTGTCGGGTAAAAGTCCCACAAAATTGGGAGCAACGTCTCCAAAATGACCTATACAGTGTTGACGGGGACATTAAACCTCAAATCAAACAAACAAGCTACACACCTCCCAGATTTACAGCCATTTTGTGCTGCATGATAACAATTTTACCATGGACTCTAATGCAAAATGGAAAACAGTGTGGATCCTGATCAGCTGGCTCCTCAGCAGCTAGCTGATCTGGATCTATACTATTTTAAAAGAAGGATATATCTGGGTTCAGCATGATGAGGTTTATTCAACCCTGCAGAATATTTAGATATGTCACACCCACTACTGATTATCAGCCAATCAGATTACTCGATGCAAATTATTGCAGCAAATTCATAAACTGGATGGCAAACAATGAAGATCCTGATCAGATGGCTTCTTCAGAAGCCATCTGATCTGGATCTACATTGTTTCAAAGATAAGGCATATCCGGGCTCAGCAGGACAAGTTTGATAGATTTTGTACCATATTCAACACAATTATTCAGCATAACTATTTTCCGTAATAATCGAACATGCTTCAACATTTGTTTGTTTTGTTTTATTAGTTCGGTTGTATGGCCCATTCAAGATTATTTCACCCATATCAAGCTGATAGTTAATCAGGTGAGTGAAAACCAGATTACCTGGCTGACCTTCCGTTGCAAAACTTGGTAGTTTACATGCGACCCGAGTAAGGCTCAAACCCACACGTGGGAGACCTGAAGAGTCAGTCTTCTTAACTGCTAGGCCCATTACCTCATAAAATGCCAATCACTTGCTTTGTTGTCTGCTGGTTACTTGTCGTCTGCTTATGTCTTCTGCTGAATCTAAAAGTCATTTTTGCAAACAGTGTGGACCCAAATCAGACTGCTCCTGCTCCTCCAGGAGCAGTCTGATATGGGTCCACTCAGTTTGCCTGTATGCAAAAATATTTGCAAAAAGAAAAACAGCAGACAACATAAGCAAATGACATTTTCAGATGTAGTTTTTCTCACCAAGAAGTATGTATGAAACCATTTTTGTTTCAGCAGAATAAAATGCTCAGGACAATAATCTTGAAGAAAATGAAAACTCTATGAGCATAGTTTTCCAAATACAACAAATATGGTACTTTGCAAATGCTGAAATATATAATGATGCCCTTACCTTCCCCTGTGGGTATAGGAGGCAGCTGGAAGGACTCGGGCGTCTCACACCAGATCATGTTACTGGAGTTCGCTGGCCGGGACTGTAGGCTGTTGTTTGTTGTGATAAGCTTGATGTTGCCGTGTCTGAAGGTACACACGTATCTCCCTTTTGTGACCCCATGGAGATGGGATACAGTGACATTCAGCTGAAATATAGCAATAACAATTGCATAGCTCTATATAAAGGCGAGTAACGAGGATACTTACAGAATATATTTTCTTATTTCTTCATAAAACCTATGTTGTCGATACTTGTCAGAATCGCCTCGATGAGGCGATTCTAACAAGCATCTATGACATGGGTTTCTGAAGAGGACAAATTAGGGAAGTGACCAGTGGGTCACATATACCCCCGGCCACTGCCACCCTCTGATATATCATTCGAGCTTGTATGTAATATGAATGAAGAAGTCAAGAGGCTATAAGAATCTATAAATGTGCTTGAAAAAGCTAAACCAAACGTAAAATTTTTATATGGACAAAGGGAGTGGGGGCATCAAAGTTACTGAAGGGGTGGGGGCATCAATGTTACTGAAGCAGCAGGGTGGGGTTTAATCAATGAAATCTTTGGACTGGTATGCAACACTGATGCAACACTGATGCAACACTGATGCAAGTATCAACTGAATTTGTCTTTGAGTTTAGAACATACAGGGGTCTATAAACTTTGTCATAAAACTTTAACCAAATGTAAAATTTCTAAGTCCGTGACATTGAGGTCAAAGTCACCATGGGTGGGGCTAGGGACATACATCTTGAAATCTTTGGACTGGTAGGCAACATTGATGCAAGTATCAACTGACTTTGTCTTAGTTTAGAACATACAAGCATCTATAAACTTTGTCATAAAACTTTAACTATAAGTTTGTGACCTTGACCTCAAGGTCACTGTGGGGGGTGGGACATGCATCAATGAAATCTTTAGACCAGTATGTAACTTCAGTGTAAGTAACAAATAAATCTATCAAAGGGTTCAGAAGATACAATTTCTTAGAAACTTTGACGTAAAACTTTGACGGATGGAAAAATGGACACACCGATGGACAGACGAACAGATGAATGGATAGACAAACAGCAGGACAAAATCTATCTACCCCCATAGCATACTTCGTATGCCAGGGTATAAAAACATCCATGTTAATCCTTCTTATATGAATCTTTTTTGTTTGTTTGAATTGAGGTTTAACCACCCCATCAACACTATTTGGGTCATTTTGGAGACGTTCCTTCTAATTGTGTGGGACTTTTACCAATCATAGCGATGAAATGACATCTCAAGCCCTGCCACCAAATGAAACCAATAGGGTTTATATGCATGGCCGATCTGACTTGCACCAGTTTGCATGAGCAGGCTTAGACCTTCTAAGCAGTTTACCAGTACTCAAGTGCATTCGTTTCAGCTCTGCGTGGAAGCATCATGCAGCCTCAAGTCACCATGGGAACCATGGTATTAATGCTAGAACCTGAAATATTCAGACAATCAGGCAGAATTAAACTGTCAGGAATGACAGTGACTTACAGTTGTGGTTCTCTGATGGTTTATCTGTAATGCATCAGGTGACACACTCTCTATCCTTGGACACGAGACGTTGATGTAGGGCAGCCATGACATTTTCTGTGAGTACGACTGGCATTCTGTCTTCAATGTGCATCTGAAAGTAAACAAGGGGCCAGGTTCTTATTACGCATGTACTCCCTCAAATAAAAATACTCCATAGTTTGACGAAACCTTTTGCTGAGTCAAGAAGGGCAAACTTGTTCTGTGCACTGAACTGGTTAATCACTTATGTAAAGTCTGCCCAGGACAAGTGTGGGTTAGGTAAACTGTCTACCTTAATGATCCTAAGTACTGGGACATATAGGTCTAAGCAAACAGTGCAGAGCTAGATCAGACTGATCTAAATCAGACTACTCCTGAAGGAGCAGTCTGATCAGGGTCTACACTGTTTGCTGTTCCTTCAGCACTTTTCAGATCTCTGTTTGTCATTCAGTTCATTTATTTGTTGGTATAAAATACATCAAGTAATCTAATTGGTTGATAGTCAGGGATGAGTGTGGCTTAATTAATTTATTCAGCAGGATAAGGGTTAAACATACAAGAGTCGTTGAACAGTTTCAGAGCTGCAGGTCCCTCTGGCGAAAAATTCTCAAAGGCCCAAAAAGCCTTGGAGAATCAGTGTGAGTACTGAAGGACACGATACGCGAAACTGCTCTTTTGAACAGATACTAAAATTGCATGTTGTTTCACATATTTTTCATCAATAAATGGAACTTTTGTCAGATTAACGACGCCAAGTTTCAAAATGCTGGGATGCTTTCTCATTATCTGTTGCCAAACATGCCTTATATGGAGCGTCCTTGGCTCCCGTGAGAAAATATTGGAAAGATTCTTTCTAAAGCTACAGGTTTAGGGGATATTAGATAGATCACACACAATATCAATGAAAAGCTAGCTAAAGAGCATTTTGACAACCATCTTCCCCGACAATGATTAATCCTGGAGGGATGAAAGAGTTCAGAAAACAGAAAAGGTTGAGTCATTGGAAGTTCGATCATGGTTACATTTCCATAAGTATGTTGCAATGAGCATGGAAAATAATTATTGAGTACCAGAGCCAACACATAAGTTTGTTTGTTGGAGTTAAACTGCCGTGTCAACTTTATTTAGGTTTCTTTTCCGATTATGGTTAACTCTTTTTTTGTACCAAATAGAATCATCTTCCTTATATATGGCAGGATTTCATTTCAAAATTTAGGGGTTTCAGGCAATGCTTTCTTCAAAAACTATTTCCAAATTGGCTGAAACTTTTGCAAACAGTGTAGGCCCTGATCAGATGCCGTGTTCTGCGGCGTCTGATCTGGGCCCACACTGTTTGCCAACTACTCATTTTGGTGTTTCCCGTACATAATGGGTTAATTCCATCAGGAACGGAAGCGACTTTTTTTATTTTCAACCATAGTGGAGACATAATCAGGGATAAATAAATATTTGCGCTTTTACTGTGATTCAAACCCACGTACAGATTCGGCGACGTCGCCTAGCACTGTAGCTGCCAAAGTCCTTACCTCACTGCTCTACAGAAGCATACTGGCAAATGGGGTAGACCCTGATAAATGTGGCATCTTATCTAGGTTTACACTGTTTGCTCAGATCTGTCTATCCCAATAGTATTATACAGAAGGCAAATGCGGTAGCCATTCTTCTGCTATTGATTGGCCCCTTGCAACATACTAACATAACCCTGGTTCTATAATATGCTCTCTTACATGCGCTGTG
The DNA here is from genome assembly GCA_963580285.1 of Lucinisca nassula. Lineage (NCBI taxonomy): Eukaryota > Metazoa > Mollusca > Bivalvia > Lucinida > Lucinidae > Lucinisca > Lucinisca nassula. The sequence goes on from OY757016.1 coordinate 75,120,610, forward strand.
ATCTATGATTTTCTCTCAATCATTGTCATACTGGCATGAAATTTCTTACAAGTTCTGAAGTTTTACCAACAAGATAAAATGGAAAATCAGTTAATTTTACCATGATGCACATTCAGACTAAGAGCCGTGTCATACACAAACAGGACTGTAACAGCACTGGTCCCAACAAAAACAGACCATTCAAATGTGCATACACTGGAATGGGTTGAAGTTAACCCCTTTTGTACCAGGAACCCCAAAGATCAGGCCCAGATCAGACGCCGCGTTCTGCGGCGTCTGATCAGGGCCTACACTGTTTGCAAAAAGTTCAGCCATTTTCCAAATAAATTTTGCAGAAAACACAACCTGACACCCCTAAATTTTGAAGTAGGGTTAATATGCATGGATGGCCCGACTCGCACCACTTTGCCTGGTAAAGGCTTAGACCCTCTAAGCAGTTTACCGGTACTCATGTGCGGTTTGGGCAACAGAATCAACGTTAACTGAATAATTGTTTTATAACCAAAAGAAAATGAACTAGAAAAAGTGTCCATAGGACACGGATGCCCCCGCTAAATGCCATTCATAAAAAATATTACAAATGTACTTCAAATCAATCGTAAAAAATATGCATCAAGGGCAGATAATCCAAAAACCAAAAATGCAAGAGTTGTCTTCCTTGTTCATGACACATACTCTCAGTGTGATGAATGCACCTGTGAAGTTTCATGAATATATTCCATACGGTTTAGGAGTTATGGCCCGGACACGGTTTACTATATGGTACTAAGTCAAGGGCAGATAATCCAAAAACCAAAAATGCAAGAGTTGTCTTCCTTGTTCATGACACATTGTCTCAGTGAGATGAATGCACCTGTGAAGTTTCATGAATATATTCCATACGGTTTAGGAGTTATGGCCCAGACACAGTTAACTATATGGTACTAAGTCAAGGGCAGATAATCCAAAAACCAAAAATGCAAGAGTTGTCTTCCTTGTTCATGACACATCGTCTCAGTGTGATGAATGCACCTGTGAAGTTTCATGAATATATTCAGTAAGGTTTAGGAGTTATGGCCCGGACACGATGTCGGGATGGACAGACGGATGGATGGACAAACGAACGGACAGGGGTAACACTTAATGCCCTTCCGCTATTCTCCGAATAGGCGGGGGCAAAAAAATGACTACTTATGGTCATTTTTCTCTCTAATCTATTTTGGATCCAACTTTTAAACTGTACTAAATTTTTACAGCTGATTATGTGCTCGTACCACTTTTCCTGGGCAGGCTTAGAAGCTCTAAGCAGTTTACCAGTACTCATGGAAGCATAATGCAGCCCAGTCTATTTCTTCAAACCCCGCTGGGTGAGGGCCGGCCAAAAGAGGTGATAAAATCTCTAGTTATAAAACTGTGTTATAACGAACAGTGTTATAAAGATGCCAATGTGAACTTGTAGACTCACTCTGGCCTCCACTTAGACTGAAATTCAGACACTAAATAAGGTAATATAACTGTGAACCAAAAGCAGCATTTTTCTCTGCATATAACAAGTACATGCTATGGTTCAGATGTATTGTTACAGAAATATCTTCCAAAAATCAAGACATGGAATGCTCTGATCGATCTCATATGAACATGTCTGGGAAGAACAGAAAGGGGTTGTTGCAAAATCTTTTTAACCCTTATCTTGCTGTTCACGACAACCCATATCTTTGCAAACAGTGTGGATCCTGATCAGATGGCTTCTGAAGAAGCCATCTGATCAGGATCTACACTGTTTGACATTCAGTTTATGAATTTGTATCACTAAATTACATCAAGTAATTTGATTGGTTGATAGACAGAAATGAGTGTGGCTTAAATGAATATTCAGCATGATAAGGGTTAAAAGAATTCAAAGGAAAGCTATGCTGCACCTTGGAGGCCAAATCTTACTTGCATGCTAGGACTTACGCCCATGTTGACAGCTGGATGAAAAAATGAAGGAACAAATTAAGGAGGATCAAAAACTGGATATTGCACGGTTCTAAAGGCAGGCAGAAACACTGGAAACTATGAGATTTTTTTTTTTCAGAAACAATAAATACTCATTTTCCATGAAAGCAAGTCTTGTAGTACTTTTTGAAATTCATCCAAGGGGCCCAGAGTGCCAGCAAACAATATTAGAGAACAGGAAGAATAAACCCTTGTTCTGCTGAATATTTAAATATGCCATGCCCATTACTCATTATCAACCAATCAGATTACTTGATGCAAATTATTGCAATAAAGTCACAATCTGAATGACAAACAATGTAGATCCTGATCAGATGGCTTCTTCAGAAGCCATCTGATCTGGATCTACATTGTATGAAAGATAAGGCATATCCCGGCTCAGCAGGACAAGAGTTAAGAGAATAGGTTACAATAATTTTCTTCAAAAACCTCTTGCATTCAAAAGAAATAGATTGGGCTGCATGATGCTTCCACACACCGCACACGAGTAATGGTAAACCACTTAGAAGGTCTAAGCCTGCCCAGGCAAAGAGTGATGCGAGTTGGACTGTCCATGCATATAAACCCTGTTGGTTTCACCGGGTGGCAGAGATTGAGATGTCTTTTCAACTCAATGTCAGATAAAAGTCCAAAAAAATTGGAAGCAGCATCTCCAAAATGACCTAAATAGTGTTGACAGGGATGTTGAACCTCAAATAAAGAAAAATCAAATCTTCAAAAACCAACGGAACCAGCTAAAACCAAATATCTTTGAGGCACAAACAGTTTTATTACATTTATTTTTCGCAATAATTCTTCACTATCTAAGCGTTTCGGCTTTTTACAGCCTTTACATAGCTTGAAAGAACAATTCCGTGATAAAGGCTGTAAAAAGCCGAAACGTCGGAGATAGTGAAGAATAAAACCAAATAGAATGTCCAAAATGTGACACTGGCAAACAGCACAGCCCCAGATCAGATGCCGTATTCTGGGCCTACACTGTTTGCAAAAAGTTCAACAATTTTCCAAATAAATTTTAAAGATAACACAACCTGACATCCCTCAATTTTGAAATGGACTCCTGCTAGATGCCAGGGTTAACAGGCCCTCAGTTCTTCATGGGTTAGAACTCTGCACCTGTCCCAGACACTATTAGTAATGGACATATGCATCTATGTGAAAGAATTATGAGGATATAAAGTGAAGTGGAAAATCAGAAGCATGAAATCCACCAGAGTATTTTAGGCATGCCTAACTAGAAGGCACCATAATTGAGCAACTTGTCTAGACTATAAACTCTTCAAAAGACAGCCATAGATTGATGAGAAAATTAATCTAATCAATGAAGAGCCCGGATATGCATTATTTTCCAAACAATGAAGATCCAGATCAGATGGCTTCTAACGAAGCCATCTGATCAGGATCTACATTGTTTGCCAGTCAGATTGTGAATTTGTTGCAATGATTTGCATCAAATAATCTGATTGGTTGATAATCGGTAGTGGGAGTGGCATATATGAATATTCAGCAGGACATGGGTTAATCTAATCAATGAAGAGAATGCCAGTGATGTTGGTCGAAAATATACATAAACTTCTGTATTATAAAACACATCATTACAACAATATTTTGGACTTAACCCTTTTTGTACCAAATGGAATCTTCCTCCTTATATATAGCAGGAGTCCATTTCAAAATGTAGGGTAGTCAGGTTGTGTTTTCATCAAAATTTATTTGGAAAATGCCTGAACTTTATGCACTTAGTGTAGGCCCTGATCAGATGCTGCGTTTTGCGGCATCTGATCTAGGCCTTCACTGTTTGCCAGGGAACCAGTTTGGGGGTTTCTGGTGCTAAATGGGTTCAAGATGGGTCCCAAAAACGTATAGATTATATGGGGCCCCGTCAAGCGTTTTTGGTACTTATCGCCTATGCGAGCAGCGAAGGTTCAGGCGAGCCTGCGCATCTGCGCAGTCTCGCCAGAACCTTTGCTGCTCGCTCATACAAGCAGTGATACAAGAGGAACCTTCAGACAGAAAGCCATATCCCTGGCCCCTCTGAATGGCTCGGCAAGCGCAGTTAAAATTTGTCATGACGGAATGCTCGAAGACACAAATTTGCTTGGCGGGGCTCATATAGGAAAATGACCAGAAATGGTCATTTTTCTATATAACCTAGACAGTTTTGTTTTGATGGAACCGTTTACTAACAATTGGTTTCTGCTTTGCAACCAAATAACAGTGTTATGAAGATGTAGGTTTTATGACCCAGTCAACACTGCATAGGTCATATCAAGCTAGCCAGTTAACTTAACCACACTTTTCCTGGGAAGGTTTATACATAGGCTGTTAACCAGTACAGAACACATTACTGACAACTACCCTTCTTGAATCAGTATAAGGGAGGCAATGATTGTATAAAATATTTCAGGATCAGTCTCGGTCTAAGGTGTTTAACCCTAAATCCTGCTGAATAATTAATTTTGCCACACCCATTTCTGACTATCAATCAAATTACTTGATATGTTGTCTTTATTTAAATTTGCAAACTGAGTGACAAACAGTGTAGATCCTGATCAGGTCGCTTCTTCAGAAGCCATATTATCATGATCTCTACAAAGGCCAGCCTCGGCAGCTCAGTCAGATGCACGTCTGACTGGTGATCAGGAGGCAGTGTGTTCGATACCTGCGGGTCGGCAACATTCTTACATGAAGATTGATCATGAAATCTTTTTTATGGTCATTCTCTCCCTTCTGTTGAATCAAGAAGGGCAGTTGTTGTCCGTTTCTGGAGAAAGAGTGTGCACTGTACTGGTTAACCGCTTAAGTGTAAGCCTGCCTAGAAGTGTGGATAGGTAAACTGACCGGCTCAAAAAATGACTAAAATGACCTAAATAGTGTTGACTGGGCCGTTAAACTCCAATACAAACTTGCATAGATAGGGACTGACATGTTCAACATTATAGGTTTGTTGCAGTTTGAACTCAGTGACAACCAACAACATTCTGCTAGTGTTTCTGACAGGGTGTTAACGCCCTTTCAAGAATATTCTAATTACACTGAGCCAAACACTATGAGGGGTGAGCAACGGAGTACCTTGGGAAATAAAAACACCTGAAATCCTTGTGCAGAACTTGGGTGTCTGACAAGTGACCTGAGCGGGGCTCAAACTCACAGGAATGAGAGACCTAATGTTTAAGAGACTGTGAGTGCTCTCAAGCACTAGGCCATAGTGGCTCATATTTCGCCACAATGAAGCTATGGTCATTATAGAACACCAATCCATCATGTTTTTTTGATCACTTCATATTTCCATGAAGTCAAATTAGGGCTAAAGAAAGTCAACTGGACAGCTATGAATCCAGCAAATATGAATAAGTCATGAAGAGAAATAAATGTATATAACACATGATGGACACCACACCCCTCAATGTATGACTGATGTATGCATAAATCTGATAACTGATGCATCTTACAATAAATGTAATTTCCTTCCTATCAATCATAGCATGATTAACTGTGCTGATTCCAGCTCTGATATTACCACACTTCCCCCAGTAGACAGTGAGATGTTTGGAAACCTATCAAAATCCTCAGGGGTCAAAGTTGATACATTTAATAAGAATTTGTATAACAAATATTGGGAATGAATCATACTCAAAGTCAAGGTCATTTGCAAAGTGTTGTAACTTCTTAAAAATGCCATGAAAAATGTCTGAAAATGTTGTCTGTTTATGTCCACTTGTTGCATATTCTTGCAATCTTCTTAAAAAAATATTTTTGCCTGATCTGGGTCCAAACCCTTTGCAAAAATGACTTTTAAAGTAACCAGCAGATGACAAAGCAGACAATAATTGTTGTGATTGGCATTTAAAGGGCTAATAACAACAAGCAGATATCATTTTCGAAGAATATTGAAGTGAGAGAATGTTTCTGGACACAGGAAATGAATTTGCAGTTGCCAGATCAGTGAGTGAGTGAGTGTTTGTGTTTTACGTCACACCAACAGCTAAGGTCATATGGAGACGGGACCTCGGTTTAAAGACTCATCCGAAAGTCTGGAGAAGCCCGGGATCGATCCTGCGACCCCTGGTTTACAAGGCGAGTAGCATAACCACTACACCACGGAGGCTCCTTTGCCAGATCAGTAGACTAGCTACTAGTCAGATATCTTAACGTTAACCCTTGTCCTGCTGAATATTTATATTTGCCACACCCACTTCCCATTATCAACCAATCAGATTACTTGATGCAAATTATTGCAACATATTCACAATCTGAATGGCAAACAATGTAGATCCTGATCAGATGGCTTCGTCAGAAGCCATCTGATCTGGATCTTCATTGTTTGGAAAATAAGGCATATCCGGGCTCAGCAGGACAAGGATTAATATGTAATATTTTTCTATTATCTGAGACAAGATTACAGTCTAACATGGTTTCATATTTGATAAAAACACACAGGAAGGTTGGTCATTGGCCAATATGACATCAAGGTCTAGGAGCTACACTAGCAGATCAGCAACTGGATACTGAATGCAAGAAAAGACTGCACCAAGAGTCAGAACACTAATCCGCTAACCCACCCAGGGGCCTCTATGGCTTCAGAGTTCGGACACTCAAAAGCTAGCCTTTGTTCAACCACGTGACACTGTCTTGTTCCAGGCTGTCTTTGGTCGGGCCCCTCTGAGTCTAACTGTTGGTTTTCTTTTGCTCCAGCAATTCTGTTGTTGTAAGCTGTCGAGTCCTCAACCTTGTTTCATCTCTGTAGTTTTTTGATTTGTATGTTCTCGGAGATGTTACACTGATGAGTTAGGAAGCCTTCATGCGGACTAAACAAAATTAGTGAATACCGCGCAGAGGTAAGGGCGAGGATTATGGCCATGTAAAATCGACTTAAGCCCCCCAGTGGAATTCTTTCCACTGACAGTTCCAAAGTGGTTCTTCTGTGGCGGTTTATTTATGTTGTTGTTTGTTACTTACTGCCTGAATCACTTGTGTCTTTTTATTTTGGATGGCCATTTGGCCATTTTGTGGGAAAGTAACTGTCCTTATGGCCATCCTTTGTTTAGGTTTCCATTATGGTCTGGTCGCTTCATGTTTGTGTTTCTTTCCCTTTGGTGTCTTTGATGGGTGGAGTAAGTTAATTGTATCGATTCCTGATCTTTGTTTTACTTCTACTTTGAAAATTCTTCAAAATTTTCCTTGTCTAAGGGCATGTAGATTTTGGCAAATTTCATACAGAAAAAAAAACAAAACTTTTTCTCATCCTATAAGTCTATTTGTCAGATTGAGTTTCTTTTTAGAAATTTGTTTAGATAATGGCTTAACTTTTTGCAAATTCAGAAGCATTCTGCAGCGTATGATCTGAGCCAGCACTAGTTTTGGTGTTTCCTCATATAAAATGGATTAACCCATAAAATGCCAATCACGACAATTGTCGTCTGCTTTGTCATCTGCTGGTTACTTTAAAATTTCTTTTTTGCAAACAGTGTGGACCCATATCAGACTGCTCCTTTAGGAGCAGTCTGATCTGGATCCACACTGTTTGCCTGTATGAAACAATATTTCTAAAAAGTTTGCAAGAAGATTCAGCAGACGACATAATCAAACGACATTTTCAGATGTAGTTTTTCTCCGTATCTTACGGGTTAATTAACCCTTTTGATACCTGAACCCCGTAAAAACCGGTCAGTGGCAAACAATTCAGGCCCAGATCAGGGCCTTCAGCATTTGCAAAAAATTCAGTTATTTTTCAATTAAATTTTATAGATAACACAATCTGACACCCCAAAATTTTGAAATGGACTCCTGCTATATACATGTATATGAAGGAAGATTCCATTCAGTACAAAATGGGTTAGGAGCGAAGAACAACAACCATATGCTGATATTCCCATAATTCAACAGTTGTGGCTTCTGCACAAGCCGTAGCGAGATAATGAGCACGAGGTCATGTTTGCCGCTTAAAAGCATACCGATTACAACCTCTTTAGAGATGTTAAAGAAAATTGCTCATCCAAATCAATAATCGGCAGCCTTAATTGGCAATTCATATGCAGAAGATAATTGCAGTGCATTTCGGATCATTTGAATAACTTCAGTACCTCAATCTAACTTAATAAATCACGAGCGGCATTCTTGGGAGTTACAATTCGTACACAAATGAAAACATGAAAATGGACTTATTTATATAGCTCCAATTTGAATTTCAACAGAGGATGAGCAAACTCATTTGTAAGACTTTTTTATCGGAGTTTCTATCAGGCAAAGAAAATTGACATGCTGTTTCAATAAGATTGTTTCCTTCGCAAATTGATTGTGTTCTAAATTGAATTCGTTCGTCAGAAGGCTAAGGAAAGCCCTCTTGTACATTAATTTCCCTCTTCCAATACAATGCTGATAGATCAGTCTGGCGGCAGTGAGAAAATTAAACACTGCATCATTGGTCATGTAGGAATCATATAAACACATATAGCTAGACTTAAGTCTACAAGTCATCACATATAGACTATTAGTCTTGCGATCATATTTTATTTTCAAGCCCCTAAAGCGCCATGGAATGTTTTAGAACAGATGGCAATTCTATTTTCTAATTCATTTTTAACCCTTAGGCTACAAAGAAAAACAACATCTGAAGATGTAGACTGCATATGTCGTCTGCTGAATCTTCTTGCAAACTTTAGCCGGCCTCGGTAGCTCAGTCGGATGCGCGTCTGACTGGTGAGCAAGAGGAAGCAGGTTCGATACCTGTCGGGGCGGCAACATTCTTTCGTGGAGATTGATCATGAAATCTTTTCTACAGTCATTCTCCCCCTTCCGCTGATTCAAGAAGGGCAGTTGTCAATTTCTGGCAGAACAATGTGCACTGTAATGGTTAACCACTTGCCCAGGAAAAGTGTGGATAAGTAAACTGACCGGCTCAAAAATGACCTACCGTAAATAGTGTTGACTGGGCTGTTAAACCCCAATACAAACAAGCAAAATCTTGCGAACTGTTAAAAAATATTTTTGCATACAGGGAAACAGAATAGGCCGTGATCAGACTGCTCCTATCGGAGCAGCATCTGCAAATCTTGTGATTAGTAAAAATTAAGGTAAAATGATGAATTTGGTCCCCACTACTCTGAAGGCTTCATATATCAAGCCCATCATTAATCAGAGGTGGGCTATACTTGAGTACCCAGAGAAAACACCAGGCATCCCAAATGACTCTAGGGAGGCTCGAGCCCACAGCAGTTAGTTTGTATGATTTGAGGTTTAACATCTGTCAACATTATTTAGGTCATTTTGTAGACTGCTTAAAATTTTGTGGGACTTTTACCTGACATTGAGATGAAATGACATCTCAAGCCCTGCCACCCAATGAAACCAATAGGGTTTATAAGCATGGACTGGCTGACTCGCACCGCATTGCCTGGGCAGGCTTAGATCCTTTAAGCGGTTTACCAGAACTCGTGTGCGGGTCGGTTTCAGCTCTGCGTGAAAGCATCATGAAGCCCATATATTTCTTCAAGCCCCGATGTCAAAAGGATAAAATGGTCATACAGTATCTAATACACACATTTTTGCTGAAAACAAATGTGTAAATACAAAAGTTACTCACATTTTCTTTTTCAGGACATCACATATATTTGCAGTATTCACCCTTATTCTTCCTTCTTATATAAATTAGGAGTTCATTTCCAAATTTAGGGGTGTCAGGTTGGGTTTTTCTTAAAATTTATTTGGGAAATGGCTAAACTTTTTGCAAACAGTGTAGGCCCTGATCAGACGCTACATTTTGTGGTGACTGATCAGGGTCTGCACTGTTTGCCAGGGTACCCGTTTTGGGGTTCCCTTTACCAAAAGAGTTAAATGAGGAAAGTTTTAACAATATGTTTCCAAAGGTAGTGTTAGTTTTGTTGAACAATTGGTCCTTGTTAGCTCGAGTCTGACTAAAGGGTCCACAATGATGGCATTTTTTTTATTTTTTCTTTCTCTAGTATTTTGTGATAATTGAAGGATAGTTTTCCTTATTTCTTCATATAAATGTAGTTCTAATGATTTGTTTGTTTGTTTGATTTGAGGTTTAACGTCCCCGTCAACACTGTAAAGGTCATTTTGGAGGCGTTGCTTCCAATTTTGTGGGACTTTTACCCGACATTGAGATGAAATGACATCTCAAGCCCTGTCGCCCAATGAAACCAATAGGGTTTATTAGCATGGACGGTCCGCCTCGCACCGCGATTCTTGGACAGGCTTAGATCCTCTAGGCGGTTTACCAGTACTAGTGTGCGGGCCGGATTCAGCTCTGCGTGGAAGCATTATGGAGCAAATATATTTCTTCAAGCCCCTATGGGCTGGGCCCGTAGTTCTAATGAATACCCACAACATAGGTTTTTATGGAGAACTGACAAAAACTAATTCTCAAATTGTCACAAAATACTTAGCTTATCTGTTGCTATGCCAACATGGAAAAACATTCACCTGTGAAGTATTGCATCATAAACAATGTTACTATTTTACACTATTTCCTTATATGGCCTAAATCTGACAAAAGGTAAATACCCTAATTTGCTAAACTTTCCAACAATTTGTTAGTTGATTGATTGGTTTGGAGTTTAACTCTTACCCTGCTGTTCACGACAACCCCAATCTTTGCAAACAGTGTAGATCCAGATCAGATGGCAGAAGCCATCTGCTCAGGATCTACACTGTTTAACATTCAGTTTAAGTATTTTGATTGGTTCAAAGTCAGAAATGGGTGTGGCTAAATTGAATATTCAGCAGAAGGGTTAGGCCCTATCTAGGACCTGCTGAACCAGGATACATCCTACCTTTGCAAACAGGGTGGATCTAGATCAGATTCAGAAGCCATCTGATCGGGAGCTAAACTGTTAGTCATTCAGTTTGCGAATTTGCAGGAATAAAACGATATATGGATTTCAGGATTTTGGAGTTCTGAGAGCTTTATTATTAACACAGTCAAAGCTGCAGATCTGGGGCCCGGCGATCTGAGTGATCACTGACTGAAGATATACGCTGACAACCCTTCTTGCTAAATGTGTCTTGTCTTTTATTTCTTCAAAACTATCTTTATCTGATAAGGTAAACGTATCAAAACAATACCGATTTCCTGTCACGAGATAGAGTGCTTATCACTTTAACGGTTATATCATGCAACATTTCGATCATTTAGTAGCAAATGATCTCTGTTTGCACCTCGGAGTTGTTCATTCATACCTTTTCTGATAGGCAATTACAAGCTTGAATGCCCCCTTTATTGATGTTTGTAATGCAGAAAACTATTTCAAGGTCAATATTTCAAATGAACCGAAATTCTTTTAGGTTCATTCGGATCTAATTTTGCACTGTCTTTTCAAACTATTTAAGTGTCATCCAAAATATTTCACAACGATCATTATTATGTAAATGGCATCTTTCATCAATGTTTCGTGCATGACAGATGTGTTTGGCTGCAACATGCATAAACGTGTGGAAAAATAGCTTCAGATACTGATAGTGTCGTCTGCTTTTTCGTCTGCCTGTTACTTCAAAACTCATTTTGTGTGGACACAGATCAGACTGCTCCTCTAGGAGCAGTCTGATCTGGGTCCACACTGTTTGTCTGTATACAAAACTTTTTAAAAAACGTTTGCAAGACGACATAAGCAGACAACATTTTCAGATGTAGTTTTTCTCTGCATTTTAAGGGTTAAGAATATTTTCGGTTAGCTTTTCAAATCATATTTTGTGAGAACTTGTTAGAATTTCCTTGAAGATGGATGGACAGACGGACAGCCACCATCAGGGGAATAACATTATAATATGACCTTATTTTTAACAGGGCATATAACAATCCATACTGAGTCTCGGGAACAAATTTGTACAAAATCATTTTCATAGGTACTCATTTTATTGTCCATTAAGTTCAGGGCATTCACTTTTTGCATAAAGTTCCAAAAACTTGTCTCCCTTTCCACATGGCAGCCAGTTTATTCGGGTGTATCAATTCAAATTAAATGAACCCTCAAAGGACTATGAAAACCCAGCTCTGTTTGTTTTCATGCGGTATAAATCAATCTGCTAGAGGGCAAAATACATTTTGTTCTGAACAGAACCCTTCCACATTATGTACGTCTATAGCTGGAGTTCATTTCAAAATTTAGGGGCCTCACACAGAAATAATTTTAGAACTCTATTTTATAGAAAATAACTGACCATTTTGCAAACAGTGATGAGGCCCTGATCTGGGCCTGCACTGTCTGCCAGTGTACTGTTCTGGGGCATCCCATATAAAATGGGCTAATCGTCCTTCAGATGCGCGTTAATGGACTCAAGTATGAATACGAGAGATCGAGAATCAATACTAAATACAGGAAATGATTCTAATAATTAAGTGCAAAAATTCTATTTAGAAAATTAAATTTGGCAGTAAATGACACTAGTTTGTGTTAATCTGGCATAAGATTCCCTCCAGGCTCCTTGCGATCAATACAAAGTTTACGTAACATCCGAAAGAAAACAAAGTAACTGAAAGGCACTCAGTGCAACACTGAAAGATAGTAAGCGTCAAGCTAAAATCATAGCAACAGATAAAGCTCGTATTTTGTGATGATCGAAGTATAGTTTTTGTCAATTCTCCATTAAACCCTATGTTGTGGGTATTCATTAGAACCGCCCCGACGAGGCGGTTCTAATGAATACCCACAACATAGGTTTATATGGAGAAATAAGGAAAACTATCCTTCGATCATCACAAAATACCCAGCTTATCTGTTGCTAGAAAGCAATACAAAATAATCTGCAATTCTGCCTTGATTTTTGTTTGTTTGATTTGAGGTTTAATGTCCCTGTCAACACTATTTACATCATTTCGGAGATATTGCTTCCAATTCTGTGGGACTTTTACCCGACATTAAGGTGAAATGACATCTCAATCCCGGCCATCCAATGAAACCAATAGGGTTTAAATGCAGTGGACAAAAAGTGATGCAAGTCTGACCGATTCTTACCACTTTCCCTGGGTAGGCTTAGACCTTCTAAGCAGTTTACCAGTACTCATATGTGGTAGGTTTCAGCTCTGCATGGAAGCATCATGCCACCAAATCTATTTCTCCAAGCCCTGATGGGCAAGGGCCAATACAAATCTATCATTAAGGTTTTAAAATAAAATAATTTGGAACTGGTATATTGTATATTTGAGTTGGACCACATACAGCATGCATAATTCCAGCTAAACAGTAACACTGCTTTCAAAGAAGTTTTTTTTTTTTAGCTTAAAATGAGTTAGCCTCCCTGGGGACACATATTTTAATAACTGATCTGCATAAAAAAAAAAAAAAAATTTGAAGCTACAGATGAAAAGTTGGTCCCAGCAGGCTTAATGACTTCTTAAGTGAAGTTGTTTGACAACAATGATTAGAATGAAGTGAGACAAACAACCATGACAGACAACAGAGACAGACTAATTATGGAGGTAGGAGATAGTTTACCTAGAATCTGTGAATAAGGGACATCTCTTTACCCACTTTGTACTTTATGGAATCCTCCACCATATATAAAGGAGCATGAGTCCATTTCAAAATTAGGAGTTTCAGATCGATTTCATTGCAAGTATTTCGATTTATTTAGAAAATAGCTGAACTTTTCGCAGTGACAGCCTAGATCAGACAGTGCATTATGCAATGGTCTGACCTGAGCCTGAACTGTGCCAGTGTCGGATTTTGAGAATCAGGTAAAATGGGTAAATGGAAAGAAATGCTCTGTGCTCCTGAAGGAGCAGTCTGATCAGGGTCTACAATGTTTACGATTCCGAACGCCATTTTTTGACTCCATGCGGGATCGTGAAACAAATTTGCTAAAATTTCAGGAGAATTACAACAGATCCTCAGAGTGTTCGAATTTTTAGGATTTGGACAGTATCGTCTATCAGAAGGGAGACAACTCAGTCTTGGTGACAATATCATTCTTTATTTTATACTTAGCAGTGAAAGCAATGCATATCTGAAACAAATAAAAATGATATCAATCACAAGTGAAATGATATCGTATCATTTCACATGTGACTGATACCATTTATATCATTTCACTGTAGCGTGTCGGAACTACTTTTAAAGTTTTTGTTTAGGTTCTGGTAGAAAAAAGGTTAATTTTCCTTTTATTTACCAAGAAATAGAGGATAATAATAATTCCTTCTGCCATTAGAACATATTTTGAAGGGTTACGGGTGGCATTATTTGAATAAACAGGTGCAATATCTGACAACAGCAGCGCTGTGATTTTGAACATGTCCCTTTTGCCGACACACATCTCGGGCAAAATTTAAATGTTCCCTCACAGATTTAGGCTTAGCTGTCTTTGTTACAAATGGTCTACAAGGCGTACCAGTTCACTGAATGGTTGAGGTAGAGTTTGTGCCAGGAAATCTGTGCTCAAATCAGCCTGATTTTTTTGTTTTGTTTGAAAAACCGGTCCCGACAACCGCTACACGGAATCGATTATACAGTGGCTGGGTGCATGTCACAACGCATTCTGTAACATACCTTGAAATGCATCCTTTGAACTAAAAATGCAGAATCCAAAATGGCGATTTGTTTATGCTTTGAAACTGACAGTTGTGACGTCATGTAGCCAGATCAAAATCGTGACGTCACCGTCTCGGATCGATCAAATACCGTAAGTGTCCTAATAAATTATAAAATAAAAAGAACATTAACTTTTTTTTCGGCGGATACCAAAAGTATTTCATCTCGTGTGTTGAAAACATCCGAATTTTCACTCGTGCTTCGCACTCGTGAAAATTATGATGTTTTCAACACACTCGATGAAATATTTTTGGTATCCACCTCAAAAAAGTAAATATCCTCTATTTAACTCTTACTATAGTGGCAATTTTTGTCATCTGCTGATGATTTTTTCAAACAGTTTGGGCCCATCAAGCCAGGCATAGATCGAAACTATTTAATACTATGAAGGTATTCCTGAAAAAGTTCTTGAAAAAGTTTATTAAAAATAAAAAAAAGAAATAAAGAGACAACAAAAATGCTGGCAAAATTACCCAGCATGCAAAGTGTTATTCCATCACAATGATCTTACTTGTTTTGGAGGGAACACCAACCACAGTATGGGTCTTTGGCACCGAGACAGGTCACACAACTCTTGTACTGAGCACAGTGGTACAGCTTCACCTTGAGCAACTGGAAATAGATAAATACAATGTGCAGTAACTTGCAAAGACAAATACAATGTACAGTAACTGGAAAATACAATGTACAACAATTGGAAGTGGACAAATACAAAGTCTGTTGGATGACATATTGTCAGAAGTGTTTTGGGGTATATCCCAATCCTTATCCTGTTTCTTTTTCTCAGTTTTACATCTATTTGCACTTTTCTGTGTTCTCAGTGGAATGGTTAACACTGTAGACACTGATCAGACTGTATCAAATCTGAACTGCAGGGACTGTACCACAGAGTTGGCAAATGTCACCGTGTAGAAGCTTTTTTTTTCCAAAAAATGTTGAATCTGTGTATTATATTCCAAGTGCTAGACAGATGCAACAATTAACAATTATCCCACTAAACATGATAACCCTTTGGGCCTATCTTTGGAAACAATGTAGATCCAGATCAGATGGCTTCAAATTCTTTGAAGCCATCTGATCAGGATCTACATTGCCATTCAGTTTGCAAACTTGAATGAATACATTTTATCAAGTAATTTGATTGGTTGATAGTCAGAAATGGGTGTGGCTAAATGAAGCTATTCAGCAGGAAAAGGGTTAAAGGAACACCACAACAGTCAGATAAAAAGAGCCATCAAAAGACAACAGAGCTCACCTGGACAGGTGTTTAAATTTGCCCATCATTATTCATAATTTTATAATCATAAACTGATTAGTCAAGCATACTGGCATACCCTTAGAAAGTATTTGATTGATTGATTTGAAGTTTAACGTCCCCGTCAACACCGTAAAGGTCATTTTGGACATGTTGCTTCCCATTTTGTGGGCATTTTACCCGACATTGAGATGAAATGACATCTCAAGCCCTGCCGCCCAATGAAACCAATAGGGTTTATGAGCATGGATGGTTCGATTCGCACCGCTTTGCCTGGGCAGGCTTAGATACTCTAAGTGGTTTACCAGTACTCGTGTGCAGCCGGTTACAGCTCTGCGTGGAAGCATCATGCAGCCCATCTATTTCTTCAAGTCCCGATCGGCGGGGCCTGCCCTTAGAAAGAATATCCCAGAATTATGAAACAGCTACCTTGAATAGGTATAAGAGAATGCTGTAAGACATGAACCCCTATCCTGTTGAATAAATTAACTTTCTGACTATCAACCAGATTACCTGATATAACGATTAATTCAAATTCACATACTGAATGAACGGTGCAGATCCTGATAAGCTTGTTTCTTTAGAAGCCATCTGATCTGGATCTACACTATTTGCAAAGACAGGGCTTATCATGTCCAGAAAAGGATAAGGGTTAACCAAATGCAGATGCCTGTGCCAACATTGCGCAAGACTGACAATGGACACGCCTGGGGTACGGCAACAGCAGCCCAGGAGAGCTAAATAGGTCCACCTGAAGCAGATGGGAACTAGAAATGTGTCCAGACGACACAGATGCCCCCGCCTCACCCCGAAAATCCATGCTGCAACAAAATTTTTTAAGTGTGTGACCTTGACCTTGAGGTCATGGGCAGGGTCGTTGGTATGGGTGAATGAGACTTGGGCCTGTATCTATCAGCATTCCAAATATGAAGCCAATCTATAAATATGAGCCCTAAAACTTTAAACGCATAATAAGACTAAGTCTGTGACCTTGACCTTGAGGTCAGGGGTGTGGGTATATACAACTTTGGACTTGTAACTATCATCATACCAAATATGAAGCAAATCTATATGGTTTGGTGAGTATGAGCTCTTAATAAACTTTAAATAAAAAATTTCTTTGTCTGTGACCTTGACCTTTAGGGCACGTGCATGGGTGGGGGTATTGGACCAGTATCAATCATCATACCAAATATAAACTTAATTCATCATATGATTTGGAAAATATAAACTCTTAAAATATCTAATTAAAAATTTCTAAGTCTGTGACCTTGACCTTGAGCTCATGGGCATGGGTGGGGGTATTGCTGAATAAAATGGACAGGTATCTAACGTCATACCAAATATAAACTCAATCCATTGCATGATTTTGAAAATATCCAATCAAAAATTTCTAAGTCTGTAACCTTGACCTTGAAGCCATAGGCATGAGTGGGGGTATTGCCAAATAAACATTTGGACCTGTATCTATCATCATAGCATATATAAGCCAAATCCATTATATGGTTTGGAAAATTTGAGCTCTTTAAAATCTTTAACATTAAAATTGTCTAAGTCTGTGACCTTGACCTTGAGGTCATAGGCATGAGTGGGGGTATTGCTGAATAAAACATTGTACCTATATCTATCATCATATGAACCAAAGCCATCATAAAAGTTCAGGTTCTACCAGGTACAAATACCTTAACTGGAGTCTTTAACATGGAAAATTTCTAAGTCCATGACCTTGACCTTGAGGTCATGGGCATGGGTGGGGGTATCGCTGAATAAAATTTTGGACCTATATCTATAATAATACCACCTATATCTATAATCATACCAAATATGAACCAATTCCATCAAATGGTTTGGAAAATATGAGTTCTAAAATGTTTAGGTCTACCTGTTACAAAAACCTTAAAGTGAGTCTTTTACATTGAAAATTTCTAAGTCTGTGACCTTGACCTTGTGGTCACAGGCATGGGTGGGGGTATTGCTTAATATAACTTTGGACCGATATCTATCATCATACCAAAGATGAACCAGTTCCATCAAATGGTTAGGAAAATATGAGTTCTAAAAGTTCAGGCTTTAACTGTTACAAGAACCTTAACATGAGGTTACAGGATCACGTACGTAGGTACATACGTACAGACGGATGTACACACGTACGCAAATACGGAAAACCGAAAAACTATATGCCCCCGGCATCATGCCGATGCGGGGGCATAACAATAAAATAGAATCATAAAAATAGAATTTCCATGTTAATTAAACCCTTTAGGGTTTCAGGTGTCATATCAGGATGCTCACAACATGTTATATTTCAAATGTCAATGACATGTAATATTTCAAATTTCAGCCTCATAATAACTGCAGTTTATAACTTCCTGTTCCAACCTTACAAGGTTTCATGCCACACAATAAAAGACACAATATTACACCTTGTGGCAGATCAATACAATGTCATAAAAGGAAGCCACTGTATCTGAAGTTCAAATTTCAGGAGAAATGTCGGTTATAGTATGGCCGTTTTTCTATGTAATATATAAATTTTTGTTCGGCTTTCAACCATCAATAGTGTTATAAAAAGGTTGTGGTACATTTCAAACTTAACATAAAATCAAATTGTTAGATGTGGGCATGATGGTGGTGCGTGTGTGTCCGAGTTTAACGAAGGCCATATGAAGATGGGACTTCGGTTTAAAGACTGATCCGAAAGTCTGGAGAAACCCCGAATGATGGGGGTTGGGTAACTATTTCAAAGAATATATTTAGCAGCCGTATCAATGTGATCTGCTCTTAGAAGATTACCCCCCACACCACTCCCACCACCCCCACATTTTCATTCAGAATCAGTTAACCCATTGTGTACTAGTGGACTCTTCCATTGCTATATGTTGGACAAGTCCATTTGTTAAATAATGGGTGCCAGGCCTATTTTTTCGCTTCCATTCTTTTTTTGACGCAGAAATCTGTAAGTAAAAAGTGCAGTTCCTGATCAGATGCCACGATCTGTGGTGTCTGATCTGGGACTGCCGCCCAATGAAACCAACAGGGTTTATATGCATGGACGTCCCCACTCACACCACTTTGCCTGTACAGGCTTAGATCCTCTAAGCGGTTTACCAGTACTCGTGTGTGGTCGGTTTCAGCTCTGCATGGAAGCATCATGCAGCCCATCTATTTCTACAAGCCCCGATGGGCGGGGGCCGATCCAGCCCCCTGAAATTTTAGGATATCTATAGAAGCTAAAGGTCCAAATATTTAACCCTTATCTTGCTATTCACGACAACCCCTATCTTTGCAAACAGTGAAGATCCAGATCAGATGGCTTCTGAAGAAGCCATCTGATCAGGATCTACACTGTTTGGCATTCAGTTAATGAATTTGTAGCAATACATTACATCAAGTACTTTGATTGGTTGATAGACAGAAATGGGTGTGGCTTAAATGAATATTCAGCAAGATTAGAGTTAAAGTAATCATGCTAAGGTTTTTCTGTGATGAGTTTTCATTGATTTCCAGGATTCCACTATGAAGATTGCCACTAATGTGAACAAAGAACATGATAAGCTAGAAGATGAAGACAAATATTGTTTTAAAGAGATAAACATGGCGACATTAACTGTTTAAGAAACAAGTCTGTCGCAGAACTGATGACCTTGATAGTTACTGTATCGATTTGAGAAAAAGTCTGTCAAGATCTTGTTTCGTCAAACTCTTGTTTATGCCATTGTATACTGGTGGACTCTTCCATTGCTGCATGTTGGACAAGCCCATTTGTCATATGAGGGGTGTCAGGCCTATTTTTTCGTTTTTTATTCTATTTTTGACGGAAAATTCTGTTAGCAAATAATACGGGCCCAGATCAGACGCCACAATTTGCAAACAGTGTAGATCCAGATCAGATGGCTTCTGAAGAAGCCATCTGATCCGGATCTACACTGTTTGTAACTCAGTTTGTGAATTTGAATTAATATGTTACATGAAGTAATTTCATTGGATGAAATGTAAATCGGTGTGGCCATATTAATTTATGCAATTTATTAAAGCACAATTATGATATCAGCTCTAACTTAATTTTAACCTTTAAGAACCTCTCATTTGTCTTATGTCAGAACAACAGTACTATATAGTACTTCAATATTCTGAAACGCAAAAACATTCCACGGGGGAAACCCCATTTCATGACACATGAACACCACAACCGCTGTATAGCACTATTGCTGAAGTCCAAAACAGATCAATTATGTAAGTTCAACAAACCTGTTATATAAGAAGAAAAATGTATAGATTCTGACAATGGTCATTTTTCTGTATAACTACACATTTTTGGGGATAAAAGGGTACATCTAATTCTCCCCCCCCCCCCCCCACCCCACCCCAATCCCCTCCCCCACCCCCAGTGGCAAGGTAGCCAGCATGCAACATTGAAATTTTGGGGTTTTGATTTGGGTTTTATGGCCCTCTCAGGATTATTTCAGTTATTTCGAACCGATCGTTAATCACAGGTGGGGGAAAAACCAGAGTACCTGGAGAAAACCACCAGACTTTCTGTTGCAGAACTATGCGTCTCACAATCATATGACCCGAGCTAGCGTTGTGAGACCTAATGATTAACCCTTAAGCGCCGAGAAAAACAACATCTGAAAATGTTGCCTGCTTATGTTGTCTGCTGAATCTTCTAGCGAGCTTTTTTAAAAATTATTTTTTTCATATAGGCAAACAGTGTGGGCCCAGATCAGACTGCTCCTAGTAGAGCAGTCTGATCTGGGTCCACACTGTTTGCAAAAAATAATTTTGAAGTACTTGGCAGACGACAAAGCAGACGACAGTTGTTGTGATTGGCAGTCAGCAGAAAAAAACAAAACGTTATTTGGCCAATTCAGACACCCTCTACATGCTTGTGCATCTCTAATGTCAACTATAAGGTCTAGGTTACCAGCTGAATGAAAAGGGATGAGTTTCATGTTTACAGTAAAAATATCATCTCGACTTTCTTTAAATTGCACCAATATCTAAAAATAACTTTCATCTTCAAGTGTTACCAGTCAGTAGAAACGCACTGATTTGTCCCTTTTTGTTTCCTGTCTTGAACATTGGTTTGTGTTTACCGGTAGATACTTTCGACCTAACTGTCTATGTCATCTGCTGAGTCTTCGGAAATTTGACAAAAATATTTTTGCAAACAGGCAAACAGTGTGGGTCCTGTATAGAGGAGCAGTCGGATCTGGTCCACACTGTTTGCAAAAAGGACTTTTAAAGTAAAGCAACCACCAGACAACAAATCAGCCGACAGCTGTTGCGATTGGCATCTTAAGGGATAGTAGGTCACTGGTTATCCTGTATAAAACTTTCATGAATGAATTTTTGTCAATGATTTTCACCTTATGTAAATATGTACCTTATCTCGTATGGGTGTTTAACATTGATTTTAAGATGTAAAAAGTTCATTATTTTCAAACCACAGACACACATTGTACATACCGTAATCCTCTCATTTTGGCTCTCTTGTTAGAACATTGTGGTATTGTGGATTCTTTAACCCATTGTATGCCCCCCTAAAGGGTTACCATCGCAAACAGTGCAGGCCCAGATCAGATCCCGAATCTGCGACGTCTGATCAGGGCGTACAATGTCTGCTAACAGAATTTTCCATCAAAAATAGAATAAAAACGTAAAAATAGGCCTGCCACCCCTTATGTATCACATATGGACCTGTTCAACATATAGAAATGGAAGAGACCACTAGTATACAACGGGTTAAACCACCACATACACGCAGACGGCAATTTTAGATATTTTTTATTTTTCTAATGTCAAGTCTTATTTTCTCTGAAAAAAGGACATCTGCAAATATGGTGATTGGCAGTTTAGGGCTAAAGGGAAAGGGTGAACAATTCTTTCATAAATACTTTCGTCTCCTCTGTCTATAGTGGTCTTATTCTTCTGTTCATAACAACCCCAACCTTTTCAAACAGTGTAGATCCGTATCAGATGGCTTCAAGTAATTTGATTGGTTGATAGTCAGCGATGGGCGTGTTCCACAGGATAAGGATTAATCAGCCAATTCTTCATAGGACTTTAACCTTTTTGTACCAAATGGAATCTTCCTCCATATATATATAGCAGGAGTCCATTTCAAAATTTAGGGGTGTCAGATTGTGTTTTCTTCAAAATTTGTTTTGGAAAATGGCTGAATTTTTTGCAAAGAATGTAGGCTCTGATCAGACGCCGCGTTCTGCGGCGTCTGATCTGGGCCTGCACTGTTTGCCAGGGTACCCATTTTGGGGTTTCTGGTATAAAATGGGTTAAGGAGTGACTCGAAAACAAACAGGAAATGTCTACGACAAGAAAGGGCGTACTCTATCCATTCACCTTCATTACTCAATCCAAACGGGCCTCCATGGCCTACCGGTCAATAATACATTAGACGGTTCAAACCTCGCTTGGGTCACACATGAGACTCCATGTTCAGGAACGGAAGGTCAGGTGTTAATTATCCAGGGCTTCCAGTTTTCACTCAACTCTGATTGAAGTTTGGCTCAATATAAATGAAATTTGGTTTGTTTGTTTGTATTGGGGTTTTACAGCCCAGTCAACACTATTTACAACATTTTTAAGACAGTCAGTTTACTTATCCACACTTTTCCTTTGCAGGCTTATATGTACGGCCCCGCACAGCTGAAACCGACCTGCACGAGAACTGGTAAACAGCTTAGAGGATCTAAGCCTACCCAGGTAAAGCGGTGCAAGTCAGCCCGTCCATGCTTATAAACCCTATTGGTTTCATTGGGCGACAGGGCTTGAGATGTCATTTCATCTCAATGTCGGGTTAAAGTCCCACAAAATTGGAAGCAACGTCTCCAAAATGACGCTAAACCTCAAATCAAACAAACAAACAAAAACGGCCCAGTCAACACTATTTACATCATTTTTTTGGGACGATCAGTTTACTTATCCAAACTTTTCCTTGGCAGGCTTATACGTAAGAACATTGCACATTCTTTCCCCTGAAACTGACAACTGCCCTTCTTGAATCAGTGGAAGTGGGGAGAATGACCGCAGAAAGATTCCCGCAGGTAACAAACCCGCATCCTCCTAATCACCAGTCAGATGCGCATCCGACTGAACTTCCGAGACCAGCAATATAAATGAAATAATCTTGAAAGGATAACCAAGACAGAAAATATTTAATCCCACCGAGATGGGCGTAACAGCCTCTCACTTTGAACCTTTCTTGTGTGCACACCACAAAGACACCTACATGTGTGTATTAAGCTTATGCACATGACATAGCAGGATTTGAACCAGCAAACTAAACGGATTTGCCAGTATCAATCAGTAAACAATCAGATCAGATTATGGACAGTTTACCCATTGTATACTAGTGGACTCCTCCATTGCTATATGTCAGACAAGTCCATTTGTCATATAAGGGGTGTCAGCCCTATTTTTTTGTTTTAATTCTATTTTTGATAGAAATTCTGTTGGCAAATAGTGCAGGCCCTGATCAGACGCCGCAGAATGCGGCGTCTGATCTGGGTCTGCACTGTTTGCTAAGGTACCCCTTTAGGGGTTTCCCTGCATATAATGGGTTAAACGATTCATTTTCCTGTAATATGGATTGATTACTTCCTGGGGGAAGATATCAATATCGAGACGCAGTTGTTTTTTGCACTTCTATGTAAGAAGAGCTGCGTCATACTTGACAGGTCTTTAGCAATTGTTGTCTGCTTTGTCGTCTGCTGATTATTTTACAAGTCATTTTTGTAAAGTCTGTGGACCCAGATCAGACTGCTCCTCCAGGAGCAGTCTGATCAGAGTCTATACTGCTTGCCTGTATGCAAAACATGTGTTTGAAAAGTTTGCAAACAGATGCAGCAGATGTCATAAACAGACAACATTTTCAGATACAGATTTTAGGCCCCGCCCATCAGGGCTTGAAGAACTAGATTGGCTGCATGATGCTTCCACGCAGAGCTGAAACCGACCCGCATACGTGTACTGGTAAACTGCTTAGCGGTTCTAAGCCTGCCCAGGCAAAGCGGTGTGGGTCGGCCTGTCCATGCTTATAAGCCCTATTGGTTTCATTGGGCGACAGGGCTTGAGATGTCATTTCATCTCAAGGTCGGGTAAAAGTCCCACAAAATTGGAAGCAACGTCTCCAAAATGACCTTTACAGTGTTGACGGGGTCGTTAAACCTCAAATCAAACAAACAAACTAAACAGACACGATCGAACCATCAGTGCTTACGGTGCTTTGATTGGCCGGAAACCGAAACAGGAAGTCACAAAAATTGTCTTCCAGGAAAAATTAATGTAAGAATCTTCTGATGTATTAATTAACCCTTATACCGCTGAATTACTTACTTAATTTAGCCACACCCATTTCTGACTCAACTCTGGACAAATCAGATTACTTGATGTTATTTATTCCTGGAAATTTACAAACTGAATGTCAAACAGTGTAGATCCTGATCAGATGGCTTCTGAGATGGCTTCTGAAGAAGCAATCTGATCTGGATCTACACTGTTTGCAAAGGTAGGGGTTGTTGCGAACAGCAGGATAAGGGTTAACACAATAATCTGTGTGCAATTTCGAAACTTTGCTGCCCGTAATTGTTGATTCTTTAATGGCCCAGTCAGCAATATTCAGGTCATGTCAAGCCGGTTAGTTAACCTGACCACACTTTTCATGGAAAGGCTTATACATAAAGCGGCTAGCATTATTCTTACACAAGAAACAGACAACTGCCCTTTCTTGAATCAGTGGAAGGGACAGAATGACTGTAGTAAAGAATTTTATGACCATTCGCCACTAATCAAAATGTTGCCGACCCATCGGGTATCCAACCCGCGACTTCCTATTCACCAGTCGGATGTGAATCCAACTGAGCTACCATGGCCGGCAACCTGTCTGTGTATGCTTTAACTCTTATCTTGCTGTTCACGACAACCCCTATCTTTGCAAACAGTGTAGATCCAGATCAGATGGCTTCTTAAGCCATCTGATCAGGATCTCCACTGTTTGACATACAGTTTATGAATTTGTAGGAGTAAACTAGAACAGTGTTTTCAGATGAAAACATATGTCCCACCACCAGTTTGAAGTCGAGCATCTTGACATGGTCTTCTTACAAAAATTCTATATATCCACTCATTCAGGAAACTGAGTGGTTTCTTTTGTATATGGTCTTCTTGCAAAAATTCTATTCATCAACTCATTCAGGAGACTGAGTGCTGAAAGCTTTTTTTTTAACGTCTAAGTCCTGTGGTGACCTTGAAAATTGGGTCAAGGTCACCAAAATCTAATCAGTTCTTAAGCCGTTCCCACTTATATTATATACCATGTTTGAACCAAATCCATCCATTGGTTCAGGAGAAACAGTGCAGATAAGCTTATTTTCAACAGTCTAGTCCCATGGTGACCTTGATAATTAGGTCAAGGTCATCAAAATCTAATCAATTTTAGAGACAATCCCACTTGTATTATGTACCAAGTTTGAACCAAATCCATCTACTGGTTCAGGAGATACAGTGCATACAAGCTTATTCTTAACAGTGCTAAGACCTGTGGTGACCTTGAAAATTAAATCAAGGTCACCAAAATCTAATTAGTTATTGAAACCATCCCATTTATCTTATGCACCAAGTCTGAACCAAATCCATCCAATGGTTCAGGAGTTAAAGTGCAGACAAGCTTATTTTTAACAGTCTAAGTCCTTTGGTGACCTTGAAAATTAGGTCAAGGTCACCAAAATCTAATCAGTTCTAGAGACTACCCCACTTATCTTATGTACCAAGTTTAAACCAAATCCATGCATTGGTTCAGGAGAAAGATGACAGGCAAGCTTATTTTTAACAGCCTTAGACCCGTGGTGACCTTGAAAATTGGGTCAAGGTCACCAAAATATAATCAGTCCTTGAGACCATCCCATTTATCTTATGTACCAAGTCTGAACCAAATCCATCCATTGGTTCAGGAGATAGAGTACAGACAAGCTTATTTTTAACAGTCTAAGTCCCTTGGTGACCTTGAAAATTAGGTCAAGGTCACCAAAATCTAATCAGTTCTAGAGACTACCCCACTTATCTTATGTACCAAGTTTAAACCAAATCCATCCATTGGTTCAGGAGAAAGAGCACAGGCAAGCTTATTTTTAACAGCCTAAGACCCGTGGTGACCTTGAAAATTGGATCAAGGTCACCAAAATCTAATCAGTCCTTGAGACCATCCCATTTATCTTATGTACCAAGTCTGAACCAAATCCATCCATTGGTTCAGGAGATAGAGTGCAGACAAGCTTATTTTTAACAATCTAAGTCCCGTGGTGACCTTCAAAATTAGGTCAAGGTCACCAAAATCTCATCAATTCTAGAGACTGTTCCACTTACCTTATGTACCAAGTTTGAACCAAATCCATCCATCGGGTCAGGAGATAGAGCGCAGACAAGTTTATTTTTAACAGTCTAAGTCCCGTGGTGACCTTGAAAATTAGGTCAAGGTCACCAAAATCTAATCAGTTCTAAAGACTATCCCACTTACTTTATGTACCAAGTTTGAACCAAATCCATCCATTGGTTCAGGAGATAGAGTGCAGACAAGCTTATTTTTAACAGTCTTAGTCCTGTGGTGACCTTGAATATTAGGTCAAGGTCACCAAAATCTAATCAGTTCTTGAGATCATCCCAATTATACTATGTACCAAGTTTGAACAAAAACCATCCATTGGTTCAGGAGATAGAGTGCAGACAAGCTTTTTTGGCCTAAAATTCGACAATGTTTTGAGCACTGTGACCTTGAAAATTAGACCAAGGTCACCAAAATCTAAAAAGTACTTTTCCCCCTCCCAATGGTGTATCTGTGTAAGTTTAATCAAAATCCATCCATCCATTCAGGAGATAGAGTGCAGACAAGAGGCAACGCCAACGACGACGCTGACGCCGACGCCGACAGGATCCGCACCAAAACCAATATGTCCCCCTCCCTTTCGGTTGGGGGGACATAATTACATCAAGAAATCTGATTGGTTCAAAGTCAGAGAGGGGTGTGGCTAAAATGAATATTCAGCAAGAGAAGGGTTAAGGGTCTCTTTTTACAGGACAAGGCTGACATTTTTTACTGTTATGTTAAGAATGTGCACCAAGTCATATGTAATTAATACACTTAACCCATAAAATGCCAATCACAACAACTGTCACCTGCTTTGCAGTCTGCCAGGGTTACCTTAAAAGTAATTTTTTGCGTGGACTCAGACAGTCTGATCTAGGCACACACTGTTGGCCTATATGCAAAAATATTTTTAAAAAGTTTGCCAAAAAAATTATGCAGACAACATACGCAGACAACATTTTCAGGTGTAGTTTTTCTCTGACTCTTTTAAGGGTTAACTGTTTGTGTAAAAAGTGCTTCCTTTATTTACCCTTCAAGTGCCATTGAAGATTCTAGAGCAGATAATATTTTGGGGTGGGGGGATTATAAGAATCTTATATGGGTGTGAGGGGTGGATGGAAAAATCCGTCCCGAGGGTCACTGTCCGGCATCACGAGGCTTGCCGAGTGATGCCGGACAGTGATCCCGAGGGTCCGATTTTTCTATCCACCCCTCACACCCATATAGGATTCTTTTTCTTGCATACCTACCATTTCTATTGCAAATTTTTAATGCTGCTGTCACTTCGGTTACCGACGTCCGCCATATTGTGATGACACAACAGGAATGTTTAGTGACGTAACGCATGAAGACGCCGCGCATGAGGTTGTAATCATTCGATTAAATTCGATTTGTGGTCGGAACACCACCATAGCGAAAATTAGATCATGTTTGATGATTAAACATGATGAAACATGTTAAAACATGTTTTTTACAACTGGGATCATGTTAGCTAATCATGTTTAAAAAACATGATTGATCATCAAACATGATTCAGGGTAGAAATGACTTTTTTCACTAAAAGAATAATAAATTCTGCAATTCACTATTAAAAGGTTAAAAGTACAATACAAACACATGATGTATTTTAACTTCAAAGTTTTTCAAATATGCTTAAAGAAAATCAAACATGTTCAAACATGGCTGAACATGATAGATTTATGGTTAACAGTTTTAGGATTAACTCTGCATCAAAGTTCTTATTCATGTTCAAACATGTCTGAAAATGTTCTGCTAATCCTTTACCCCACTGGTATTGTTAGATCACTAAGGTTGTGACAACCCTTACAGAAGTGCAGTTTACACTGGAATTGAAGCATAAATGCTGCTATTCTACTGCATTCATACTGCAATTGTACTGTATTCTGTAATCCTATATTGCAGCACATCTGCAGTACAGATTACAATCATGCTGCCTTGCAGCATATGCTGCAAGCATAATGCAAATGTATGCTGACAATCTTCTTCAATGACTGATTGTATTCTTGCAGCGTATACTGTTATTATGTTGCCTTCATACTGCATTCATATGCCTTTCCAATTGATTTGATATGCATTTTCTGTAAACATTGTTAAAACATGTTCAAACATGTTTCAATCATGAAACTTTCGCTATGATGTCATAATGTGACATCATCACTCAAGGGACAGCACTCTAGTTCACTTCCTCTTCCTGATGCCAATACATTTGCAAAGCAAGGAAAAGGTTTAGCTCTGTTTAAATCTGAATAAATCTTTGACATCTGAAAAATGCCAGACAAGTGAAAGCCATGATCAGATGCTAGAAGGGTCAGAAGAGCTAAAAGGCTGCCTTTGAGAAGGATTTCTGCAGGAGCTGATCCAAAGAAGCAGAAGCAGCCTGACCATGTTGTGAGCAATGTTTTCAGGTGGATATAGATACAGGTATAGTTGATGTAAAAAAACAACAACATATATTAGGTATTCATTTGGATTAATATGCACTTTGAAAATCTACATTTGGAACCTGTCTACCAAAAATCAGAAGTCTTTAAAAACATGTGGCAGTTCAGACCTTGATGTTCATATTCCAAAATACCCATCATGGCATCAACACATCAACCTATCCGCACTGACCATGTTTTGTCTTGGCCGGTGCCCATGATCGACATTAGTCTGTGCCCATGATAGATCTGTTACCATAGCTAGCTGTAATAACCACTGTATAACCACACGTGTAATAGCACTTAGGCAACTTAGCAAGACTTAAGTAATGTCATGACGCCATGTCATCCAGATGTATTTTTGCTGAATAAATTAGATGTAATTTTGCTGAATAAATTTCAATATCAAAGGAGTTAAAATATTTAAATTGACCATATAAGTATATGATTAACATTGTTTCATAAAGTTTAATATGAAATGACCGCTGGTGTAAGGTATTTTATTAATGTGAAAGCTAATATCAGGCAAACAGTGCAGACTAGACGAGATGCCACATGAGGTTGTCTTATCAGTCACTGTCTATAGTACTTGCTTTATAAACCACAATTTGTAAAAGTGTTAAAAGTATTATATGAAGATAAAATGCTGACAACCCTAAATTAAAGAACAAGCTTGTCCTATCATTTTTCAAAGATCATCTTTGAATATATTTTGGGGTAAGCAGCTTGCACATTACTAAAAGTTGTGAAGTTGAGGTTAAACATGTAGATCATGAATGAATATGATCAAACATGTTTGAAGATGGTTAAACATGTTCAAACATGATTATATTGGTGCTTGAAAATGGTTAAACATGTTCAAACATGATTATATTGGTGTTTTGAAGATTGTTAAACATGTTCAAACATGATTACACTGGTGGATTTAACATGTTAAAGATCAATGATATATTGGTGTTTGAAGATGGTTAAACATGTTCAAACATGTTATAGTAACATGTTCAAACATGTTATAGTGGTGGATTTGACATGTTGATGATCACTTTTGAACATGGTCAGACATGTTCAAATGATGTTAAAGAACATGTTTGGAAATGTCTGAACATGTCTA
This sequence comes from Lucinisca nassula, assembly GCA_963580285.1. Lineage (NCBI taxonomy): Eukaryota > Metazoa > Mollusca > Bivalvia > Lucinida > Lucinidae > Lucinisca > Lucinisca nassula. The sequence continues at coordinate 75,150,317 of OY757016.1, forward strand.
AACATGTTTGTGATGCAAATATTCAGGTTGCATGTAACATGTTTAAACATTTTTTTATGTGTCTAATTCTATGATCGTCAAACATGGCTGAACATGTTTGACCATGGTGCCATTTAACGTACATGTCCAAACATGTTTAAATGTGTTCATAAAATTGTCAGAACATGTTTAATCATGTCCAAATATCATGTTCATACATGTTTAAAACATGTTCAAACATGTTTCAATCATGAAATTTTCGCTATGGCAGGGTCAGAAAATAAATTTCTATCCCAAGGTAAAATCATGGATTTCCTTGTCTGGTGTGCAAGAATATAGTATCTGCCCTGTCTGTCTGTCTGTCTGTTTGTTTGTTTGTTTGTTTGTTTGTCTGTCTGTCCGTCACAAAAACTTTAACCTTGATCATAACTTCAAAAGTATTTGACCTAGCCCCATGAAACTTCAAACACTTATTCACCATCACAAGGGCTACATTCTGACCAAGGGCCATAACTCTGTTGTCATTTTTGGCTGAATTATCTCACCTTGAAATTTTGCAAAAACTCGGAAATTGGCTCCCACGGGGGGCATTGGTCACCTATAGTGACAGCTCTTGTTGTTTTTATTTTTTGCAGAGAAATAAAGGCTTGGCAATCAATGTGAATCATCTGCTTGGCAGAAGATTCAAATGTAATGTCAAGCCTTATTTTGTCTGAAAAATAAGACAGAAATATTTGAAAATGACGCTAATGACACGTAATTGACAGTTTAAGTGGTTGTTGATGTCTAAAACCAAACTTCTGCATTTGGACCATGGTATGCTTTAACCCATAATGCATCACAGAAAACTTTTAAACAGACGTTAATTTTCAAGTTTTTTTTTTGACAATACATGTGTATCATCTACCCATCTAAGGTCAAGCCTTGTTTTTCTAAAAGAGTGTTTGAAAATGATGTGTCTGCAATGTCACCTGTGATAAGCAATTTAAGGGTTGAGCCAGCCATTCATCCCCAGTACTAGAAAACCACAATTTATTTTTCTCAATGACAAATCTTTAAAGAACAAATATTGTCTTCCGCGCACTGTTTGAAGTGGACACATTACGCTTGTTACCAATACAATATAGGGGATTGACAGTTTAACTTTTCGAGCACTGCAGAAAATTGTAGAGCAGACAAGAATATAATTTCTTCCATTTCTTCTTTTTCAGCAAAAATAAGGCTTGACATTTCATGTGAATCGTCTGCCTAGCAGACGATTCACATGTAATGTTAAGCCTTATTTTTGCTGAAAAATAAGTAAAAAAAAAAAAAAATATTTGAAAAATGTTATCTGCTATTCATGCTTAGGGCTGGAAGGGTTAACCCATTTAGTACCAGAAACCCCAAAACGGGTAATTGGCAAACAGTGCAGGCCCAGATCAGACACCGCACAACGTGGCATCTGATCAGGGCCTGCACTGCTTCAGAATCAGAATCAGAATTGTTACTGGTGACACGTCAAATGACATTCATACACCAGGACCTGTGATGTGGGAAGTTAGTCCCTAGCTCTAACCAAAGAGGTAAATTTAGCTACACAATCATCAGCACCTTCAGCTGTCGAGATAATCGAATCGGGAAGGGCATTCCAATCTCTAATGGTTCTGGGGAAGAACGACTCTTTATAAATGTCGGTTTTTGCGCTAAGGGTCTGAAACGCCAACGAATGGTGATTTCTACAGTGTCTAGCTGGGGGAACAAGGTCATCTGTTGGAATGCTGGCAGCACCCTTTAGACCTTTGTATAAAAGGATTAGCCTACTGTCTTTTCTCCTTTTCTTGAGAGACTCCCATTTTAATTTTCCAAGTATTCCAGTCATGCTCCCAGTTTCAAAGCAGTAATTGCCTGTTACAAATCTAGCAGCTCTATTCTGAACTTTCTCAATTTCATCATTAAGGACCACTCCACTGGGGTCCCAGATACAACTACCATATTCCAAGATTGGGCGAACAAGACCTTTATATGCTGCCTCTTTTACATCCTGAGGGCACTGATGAAGATTTCGCCTCAGGAAACCAAGCGTTCTATTTGCCTTAGTACACATGTTGCTAATATGAGTATTCCATCTCAAGTTGTGTGAGATTGTCACTCCAAGGTATTTAATGGAGTCCACATTTTCGAGGACCGTTCCCTCTAAGGTGTAAGAAGCCTCAACTTTATTAGATCTCTTCCTAGTTATCTGCATAATATTGCATTTAACTGGCTGAAATCTCATGCCCCATTTACGTGCCCAACATCCTAATCTATCTATGTCAGCCTGAAGTTTCAATGAGTCATCTGTATCTCTAATTTCCCGGTAACAAACACAGTCATCTGCGAACAGTCTTATTTCTGAGTCAATGTCAGTGGAAATATCATTGATGTACAGGGAGAACAAAAGTGGACCAAGAACGGTCCCTTGCGGGACTCCAGACAAAACTGGAGCCCACTCCGAAGATTCACCATTAACAACAACCCGCTGTTTTCTGTAGCAAAGAAAGGAATCTATCCATTTGAGGGTCTTTCCCCCAATTCCATAACCAAATAACTTAGATTTAAGTAGTTCATGAGGAGGGGTGTCAAAGGCCTTCTCGAAGTCCAGAATAAATGTGTCCACCTGTCCCCCTTTGTCCAAGATTTTTGCCCAGTCATTAATAACTGTGCTTAGCTGAGTTTCACAACTGTGCCTTTTCCTAAATGCATGTTGCCTGTCTGACAAAAGTTTATGCTCGTCCAAGTGGGCCATGATGTTTGAGCAGACTATATGTTCCAGCAATTTACACAGAACACAAGTCAGAGACACAGGGCGATAATAACGGGCAAGAGCCCTATCTCCTTTTTTGAAGAGTGGACAAATGTTTGCTAAGAGCCATTCTTTGGGGATTTCACCCGTATCAAGAGACTGTTGAAACAAGTGTGCGAAAACTGGACCCAACTCATTTGCTAGTTCCTTCAGGACTCTGGGATGAAGCTCATCAGGTCCTAAGGCCTTACTGGGGTTTAAGCCTTGAAGTAATTTGATCACTCCTGCAGCTGTCACAACAATATTATTCATGAATGGGGCCGATCTTCCAGTCAATGGAACCTCCGTGAACTCAGTTTTATTAAACGCATCATTGAATTGACCAACTAGTTCCTCTGCCCTTTCAGAGTCTGATTCAGCAACCCCGTCCCCTCCTCTTTTATTAAGGGGCGGGATGCCTTGCCTGTCTTTCTTCTGGCTATTAATATATCTGTAGAAGTCTCTGGGATTTGCCTTTACATCACCTACCAAGTTATTCACATACAAATCATGCTGATTTTTTATATCAGTCTTGATTTCACGTCTCAAGTTTTCAAATTTTGTCCGGAGTTTACCACTTCCCGTCTTTTTTGCCTTTGCATGAATCTTATTCCTTCTGCGAATCTTCCTTCTTATCTCTGGAGTGATCCAGGGAATAGAAGATACAGGCCTACTAGTTTTTGAAGGGATATGATTTTCGGCCGAAGTATGAATGAAAAAAGTTATCAAATCAAAATTCTCTTGTATAGACCGAGCATCTGAATGACCATTAAAGTAATTTTCCTTTGCAAATCTGAGTGCATCCTTCCTCATAGTTTCATAGTCACCTTTCTGATATGAGTACACCTTCCTCTGAGGTTTCTTTATTGGTGGGATGTGAATTTTTAAATATCCGGAGACAACATCGTGGTCACTTAGTTTATCTGGGGAATGAATGTCTTCGAATTGTCCTGGCAAAGTCGTAAGGATCAGATCCAATGTGTTCTTACCACGAGTGGGGAAGTTAACAATTTGTTCAAGGCCATGATCGTTCATACTGTCAATCAATATTTGTCCTTCCGACTGACTCAGCATTGTGCCTTGTTTGCTGAGCCTGTCGGGCCAAGCAATGTCTCGGAAGTTGAGGTCACCTAGAACATGTACAGCCGGGAGTTTTTTACCCTTATGCTGCGATTTAATGCAATCCAGTTGGTCTTTAAACAACTGGAAGCTTTCGATTGTACCATTTGGTGGTCGATACCAACTTGCTACGAAGTGGGAAGTTTTATTTGCAAAAACCTTAACCCAGACCGATTCGGTGTCATTTTCAAGTTCCATGAAAGGCATGTGAGGGATGTCTCTATGAATGAGCAACATCACCCCACCGCCATGAGAGTTCCTATCTTTTCTGTACACACTGTACTCACAAGTTTCAGGGAAAAGCTCAGATGTAGTCATTGAACTGTCAATCTTTGTTTCCTGAATAGCAACAATATGAGGTTGAGATGTATCGAGGAAAGCTAAAAGTTCAAGAATTTTCCCTCTAATTCCATTTATGTTTATACTGCAAAGTTTCAAACCTTTCACAAAATTTGACTTAGTTTCATCAGCAGTTGAAGATTTGCCTCTCTTATCCTCTGACAGAGGTTCAAACCTGTTTGGCTTACTCAGTTCTACATATTCATCAAAGAAGGAGTCTGAAAAGTTACAGACCTCACATTTTGGACATATCCAGTGGCAGCTTGAATTTACCAAAGTGCCATATTCTGCATCTGAAATGAAGGAACAGTCAGTGTGTATCCACATTTCACATTGATCACACTGAACGGCTTTGTGGCCATTAAGGACAGCACCACTGCAAAGACCACAGTCAGCTTTGCAGTCTTTGCAATACCAAGTTCCAGCTCTAGATTCAATTTCTAACAATTGACTGTTATCCAAATCAGAACATGAGGAGTGAAAGCGCTTGTTACAGTCCTCACATTCTATCCATTTCTCGGAACCTTTGCAATATTTTTTGCAGAGTCCGCAGCGAAACCTTGGGCCGGGGTTAGTTTCAATGTCTCCGGCCAAGATTAGAAGTAAAGCCAAGTTTGTACCGCGCGAGGACTTGAAGTTTCGCAAGCCCTCCGAACACCTTCTGTTCCCATTCTTCCTTGTAAATGCCAAGTACTGGGAAATTCTACTACTACTCTCCTTAATTGTAATCTTGCACTCCTGATTTCCATCATCTGGATGCATTCTGTAAGTTGTTTTCCAAAGAGTGAACCCAAGAATTAAGACCATGGGAAACAGGGAGACCTTCATTTTAATATACCGGGTAGTGATTTGATGATTTCTAATGACTTATTATGGGGTGTCAAGCAACAATCCTGATTCCGAGTTTGTCACAGCCAGCACACTGACAGCTACAAAGGACTATTCAGTATACTGGTCCAATTATATACAGCTCAGCACACTCAAATATCTGACAACACACAGGCTCTCCAGAAAAATGAATGTGACAAGCGACCTAATTTTGATCCTAAGAATTTCAGTTTTACGTTACCCCACCCACTAGTGAGGTAATGGCGGGAAAGAATGTCAGCAATATTTTCAATCTACAAGACAAACAAATCACAATCTAGGGTAACCAGCAATAAAATGTTGCTAGTTTACGCTTGTCTGTTATGAATCAGACAAGAAACCAAACAGATATCCAAGAAAAAAACTTCTCTTTTAGCGAGCCATTTTTTTCCAATTCCGTCCAGGTCGAACGGAACACCGCAAGAAGTTAAGCCATTTTCCAAGCAAATTTTGAAGAAAACACAACCTGACACCCCTAAATTTTGAAATGGACTCCTGTTATATACGAGGAAGATTCCATTTGATACAAAAAGGGTTAAAATCAGGAAGAGCTGTAAAACCACAGTTTGTTTTTCTCCATACCACAAGTTCGTATGAATTTGTAAAGGTGTTCATTCAATGATATACCTGTCAGATTTTTTTCAAACAGTTAATCATTCATAAGTAAACCATTCACTGCTTTGATCAGTGAACCCCTACTATATTTTTGCATTATAAAAGATAACTTCATATGAATCTCTTCCAAACATTTTATCAGAAAAAGCATCAATTTTCCTCTTTTTATGACTATGTGATAATAATGGGCTTGTTTACCCTCTAGGAAATTGATTATTTTATTTTATTTTTTAACACAATACATTTTTCCCCTGTTTTCATATTTTCAAAATTATATTATGAGTATTGTTGATTGCTTAACCAGTACACTGCAATCTTTTGCCAGAAACTGACAACTGCCGTGAAAGTGAGAGAATGACCAAAGAAAAGATTTCATGATCAATATCTGCCGAAGAATGTTGGCGATGCTGGCAGGTATCGAACCGACAACCTCTTGATCGTCAGTCAGACGCACACATGACTAAGCTACCGAGGCCAGCTAATTATGTGTTACGCAAAACATGTTGCAAGGACACTATTCATGTAAGAATGATTATCACTCAAAACACAAGTGCAATTAAGGCCATTAATTAGGGCTAAAGACACATCCAGAGACAGTACATCTTAGGACATTGTTTGTTTGTATTGGGTTTAACGTGTACAGGGAAATTCTGCTATGAAGACCAGCTAAAATTAACCCTTAACCTGCTGAATATTTATATATGCCACACCCACTACTGATTATCAACCAATCATATTACTTGACACAAATTATTGCAACACATTCATGAGCTGAATGACAAACAATGAAGATCCTAATCAGATGGCTTCTTCAGAAGTCATCTGATCTGGATCTTCAATGTTTGAAAGATAAGACATATCCGGGCTCAGCAGGGCAAGGGTTAACACTACAGTTCTTCTTCCAAATCACATTTGAGCCAGCGCATAACAAAACCTACAATAAGACATGATTGTGCACCCAGCGAAGAATCAGATCAGCCTGTGCATCCATATAGTCTAACCAGAGCCTTCTCTTGCTGCATGGAGGAGCATTGGGCCCTAAGCTCCTCCATGCAGCATTGGGCCCTAAGCTATCCTTAGAGCGCACAACGAAGACTCTGATCAGACTGTGCAAATGTGCAGGCTGATCTGAGTCTTCATTGGGCGCACATGTCTTATTGTAGGTTTTGTTATGTGCTGGCTCATTTAAAAGTTTCAGTTTTTCTTCCTATTTTCTGCAGCCAGTATCTTGGACTAGTAAGAGACACCTTTGGTTTTGAACTGTTTCAAAGGGGTCTTAAGACCACTTTTGAACTGTTTCAAAGGTGATCTGAATATAGGAATTTTACTGTATATCATATCAGTAAGCCTATATGTCCACAATTGGATATTGAGCAGTCAGTTTACCTGACGCAAATTGCACTTCTTGAAATCATGATCAATCGCTCTCCAAGAAAGAATGTTACCGGACATAGCAGAGATCAAACCAGCATATCACCAGTCTGATCGATCATCAAACTAGGTTACCAATGCACCCATCCCCTACCATCGGGGCTTGGAGAAACAGACTGAGCTGCATGGTGCTTCCGTGTTGAGCTGAAATTGACTGACCATGGGACTCATGTAAACCACTCGGAAGGTCTAAGCCTGCCCAGGGGAAGTGGTGCGAGTTGGGCCGCTCCTTAAACCCTAGCGGTTTCAATGCACAGTTACTAAGGGCTTGAGGTGTCGTTTCATCTCATTGTCGGGTAAAAGTCCCACAATATGGGAAGCAACACCTCTGAAATGACGAGTGTTGATGGGGACAAACAAACCTGAATACAAACAAACAAAACTGAGCCAGCATGCCCAGAACAGATGCAATTGTGTGTGTGTGTGTGCTGCAAGGATAGCAAACTGAAAGCCAATTTCAGTTGCACACCATGGTGCCATCCTGGACCCCTTTGCCTCACCCAACCACACCCCCATTTTCATCGTCCTCCATTACCTAGTGGGTAAGAGCCCTGACTCTTAACCCTTATCTTGCTGAATATTCATTTAAGCCACACCCACTTCTGTCTATCAACCAATCAAATTACTTGATGTAATTTATTGCTACAAATTCATAAACTGAATGCCAAACAGTGTAGATCCTGATCAGATGGCTTTTTCAGAAGCCATCTGATCAGGATCTACACTGTTTCCAAAGATAGGGGTTGTCGTGAACAGCAAGATAAGGGTTAATGATTAGGTCAACGATTGTGGGGTCCAGCCTTGCACTCTGGGTTTGGCCCTCTTATTAACTTTTGGCTCGAAATAAGTGAAATATTCTATAAAGGGCCATAAATGCACCCCCCCCACCCCCAACCCCACCCTCACCACCACCAAAAACATTTTAGACCTCCACAAAGTCAAGTAGGTAAGTTCAGCGTCCACCAGACATCAGGTGAAAATGGTTATAAAATGAATATCAGGAAAGTGCCGGATTTATTAGGTCTAAATCTAGTTGTTGATAAGCTTGCAGGGGTTTGAACAACATCTTTATTTCCATCACTCCTGTCCAAACAGATGATAAAACAGCAATATTCAAGTGATAACCCAGATAAATCAGGTATAAATTCTACCTCAGACACCTGAAAAATTTGGCAACAATAACTTCACAGACTTGACTACCTGTTGTATGCATTTGACAGCCAGAATCGTAGCAGTTCATGTCACTGTCTGAACCCCTAAGATGCCAACCAGTACAATTGTCATCTTGCTTTGTTGCCTGCTTGTTATGTTACAAACTGTGTGGACCCAGATCAGTCTGCTCCTCTAGGAGCAGTCTGATCAGGTGCCACACTGTTTGCCTGTATGCAAAACATGAATACTGTATACCACAAGCTTCACTGGCCAACAGAGTGAGTAATATCGCAGACTGAAAAATGCCATTGAGCTATTTTTAGTAACCTTGGCTCAAATGTTCTGTCGTGTAAAATATTTCTTGCATAGACATGTTAATGTTAGAAAGCTTGTTTGTCGCATATGTGAAATATCAAAAGAAATGGCAAGTCTAAACTAGAGTTTATATTAGCTACCCCAACCCATGTTATCATAATGTTAAAGCACTGTTATTTAACACGAGTCCTCCTCCTCCTCATCATCATCAATGGATTTTTCATTAATGTGCAGGTACAGGGGCAACATCCACATATGCCTCCTTCCAGGTAGCTGGCCTGCTGCAGGCATTGCAGATCTTATACCAGATCTTCAGGCTTGTCTGTCATGAGGATCAGTAGCAGAGAGCTTCCATTCTCTGCAATCTCTTTCTGTCATCTGCTTCCAGGTCATCTTGGGCGTTCCAGGCCCCCACTTTCCACCAACCTGTATGTCACAGGCAGTCTTGACTGCACCGTTGGAGCGTTCCACATGTCCATACCAGCCCAGCCTTCTCTCTTTCAGGATGAGGTCCAGGTCCTCAATGCCAAGACGCTCAAGTAGCTCACTGGACCTGATGGTGACAGAGTCCTGTGGCTTGACATTGCAGATCTGTCTGATCATTGCCCTGTCATTCCACTGAAGGAGGTTTGGCTCAAGTCAATTCGACTCAGGAAGTCAGGTCCAGTTTAGTCAGTGACTTACACCTTGCCTTGATATAGCTCCAGAGAATCCAAGGAAATAAAGTGAGCAGAGAGGCAGAAGTTGAAATGATAGATACAAGTGCAGCAGGTGGCATTGCTGAGTTTGATGCAACAAATCACAAACTCAAGGTTAAGTTGATACAATAAAAAGATAACAAGAATACTTAAAGCATGATCTGGCCAGTTTTATTAACTGGTAATAAAACCAACATCAAACATCAAAAAATAACATTTTTAGCCTCATCAAGAAAGAATGCATCTTCAGATAGGTACACCCAAAATATGCACCAAAGGATGAGTCCGATCAGCCTGTGCATGATGATATGCCATATGGATTACAAGGTTTCATCAAGCAGCCAGGAATTTTGAATGTTAAGGAACTCAATCAATGACAACACAGGCTGATTTGCCTCTGCTGAGCACGAAATGTCCAAATAAAAGATGCATCTTTTTCTGGATACAGCTAATTTGATTACTGATGGCTTCTTCTGATGCCAACATAAAAGCTGAAATATCAAAATAATTTTGTACCTGATGATATGAAATAAAGTTTGGTAAAGACCTAGCAGAGCAGGTTCAAATTCTTGAGATACCGATTTTCTTTTGGTCAAAGACCTCTTGAACCACAACAGAAAACCTGTTTTTTTTTTCCTTCAACGAACAACAAAGGAGCAGATCAGACTGCACATCCGTGCAGTCTGATCTGCTCCTTTGTTGTTCGCTGCCTGGATAGTTACAATATCTCTAGTTTCTATATCTAAAGTTTCAAGACTCTTGCTAATCTGTGTAGCTGAGCAGGCTGGTTTTGTTCTTACAATATTTGTACCCGGTCACAAACCCTGAAGGCAGGTTTTCCCATGACAGGGCTCACTTGAAGTTGCTCATAAGATGCCAGACAGTGTATCACTGTCTATCTTGAAGAATAAAACATCAACATCCAGGTGAGCTTATCTGATGTCCAAGAAGTTCAAATGAGTACAATGAATTACCTTTTACAATTATCAAGTATTAGTGGACTTCCACAAGGTGAAGCAATGAAGCACTACTTATTTCATTTGTCTATTCATTTAACCCTTCTCTTATTGAATATTCATTTTAGCCACACCCATATCTGACTTTGAACCAATCAGATTACTTGATGTAATTTATTCCTACAAATTCATGAACTGTATGTCAAAACAGTGTAGATCCTGATCAGATGGCTTCTTCAGAAGCCATCTGATCTGGATCTACACTGTTTGCGAAGATAGGGGTTGTCGTGAACAGCAAGATAAGGGTTAATACCTTTTTTTTATTTTGGTTTTATGGCCCTTTCAAGATTATTCACTTATTATTATATCAAGCTGATTGTTAATCCAAGGTCAGAAAAAACTGGTGTACCCAAAGAAAAACCAACTGATCTTCTGGCTTCTGTTGCAGAACTTGACATCACACATTTGACCCGAGCGAGGCGGTGACAGATCAAATGTTTAAGGGTCAGCACCCCTTCCTTTCTATTACTGTGCTTTACTACTTCACTGCAGAAAGCAAATAATTTTTTTGAACATTCATAAATGAAACATGTACCTGATTTTCCTTCACCATGACTGGGCATTGATTGAATGACTGTTTTGGGTTTAACAACACATCAACCCTTGTGGGTCATTTTGTGTCGTTAAAGAGAGGAGATAAAAGTGAGGGTCAGAGGCAAAAGAGGAAAATGAATGGAAGTGTAGAAACAGAAGAAATAACAACATTCCCCTTCTACCCTTACCTGCTGCGAGGACAGAAGGCCTCATCCAACTGCTACAGCCAATATCAGTTGGGCACCCCAGTGACATAGGATACACATCGCCTTTGCCTTACCCAACCGCCACTCCACCCCCACCCCGCAGAATAAAATCATTTTCTTTTCTCCTACTCAGTTAGACTTATGATGCATTTTGACCGTACTTTCAGTTCTCTGTCTAGTTTTTTTTTTTTTTTTTGTTTTGATCGAGATGCATAAGTGGTTGTTGACTAACAAGGTCATTGTTAAAAGAATCTCTGAGCTCTCTAAATTAATCAAAAACATTCAATTTCTTAAAAGCGAGCACTTTCCGGAAATGTCTTTTATTATGCAAATCGGAATCTTCTGGGAAATGATTCTACTTTAATGTGCTGTTTAACTGTTCAATTTCCAATCCAAATCAAGTCTGATTTCTGTTTTAGAATCTTTTCACTTTAATTTGACCTTTTGTCATCATCAAACTAATATTTTCCGATGGAATTTCATTAAGGAGATTGAGATTTTTCAATAAAACAGCAATAACGTAGGGATTAGAATCCATCAGAGCTGGCCTATCACCTAAAAGAATGAATGCCCTGGAAGACAGTCGCAATGACAAGAGCATTGGCCATGCAATCAATACCAACTGTGAAATGCGCAAACTGCCTTTTAGTAGGAGTTTCAAACATGCATACCTCACTGCTCAATGGGGCCAGAGATTCCACACTTTGTCTGAAGCTTGTACTTAACGGAAATACTAGCTATGCAAACAGCAAAGGCTCTGGCGAGACTGCACATAAGTGCAGTCTCGCTAGAGCCTTGGCTGTTTGACTATCACCAAAACTGCAAAAAGTATCTTTTACCAAGGAGGCAGAACATATGATGGAATGCATGCTGAGGTAATGCCATTCCTGCAAATATCAGGAGACATTTAATTAAGGTGGTAATTTCAATGGCTTGCAGGTTTATTAGAGCTAGATATAACATCCAGTAGGGAATTAGGACAATCAAATTATTGATAAGCAAAAAAAAATAAACTACTGACAAGACAAGATCCTAATCACTTAGTAATGACTTGGTAATGACAATGTCTACATCAGTGATGAACAAAATATGATTGCTTATTTGTTTGAACTGAGGCTTAAAGTCCTCCTCAACACTATTTAGGTCATTTTGGAGACGCTGCTTCCAATTTTGTGGGACTTTTACCCAAAGTTGAGTGAGTGAGTGTTTTGAGTTTAACGTCCCACCAACAGCTAAGGTCATACAGAGACGGGACCTCAGTTTAAAGACTCATCCGAAAGTCTGGAGAAGCCCGGGATTGATCCTGGGACCCCTGGTTTACAAGGCGAGTAGCGTAACCACTACACCACGGAGGCTTCTTTACCCGACGTTGAGATGAAATGACATCTCAAGCCCAGCCAACTAATGAAACCAATAGGGTTTATTGGCATGGACTGTCCGACTTGCAACACTTTGCCTGTACAGCCTTAAACCTCCTTAAACAGCACATTAATTTGAACTAGAATGTATTTTCAGACATAGAAAGTGGCACTTTTCGTTTGAAAGAAAATTTTGTGCATTATGCAGTGCTTTTTTGGTGCGGCCAATGAAAAAGTCAAGAATACATATACTGTAGTGTGCCTGGCACGGGGTTAGCCGGCTAATGGTGGAAAATATGCAAGGAGTATCCATTACCAATAATTCTGTAATTGTGGGAATTCTGCTTTCGGAAACATACAGATGGGACCAATATTTGATTTCAGCATGAAACACGTTTCGGTGCCTGGCACAGTTTAATTTCTGAGCTGAAACCATAAAGCCTTTGAGACCACAATTTTAAGACTCGACAATGGCTAAATGCCGCGAATGATCGCACAAAAGTGCGGCAGACTGAAACACAATAGATCCGATGCCCCTTGGGACTACAAAAAGTTAAACAGTGACAGCTAGCTAGCTGCAGTCGTCAATGCAGAAAATGATGTCGGCTCAGTCGGCGAAAATATGAGACATCATCTAATATTAAAGTTTAATACATGACTAATGAGGCAGAATAAAGAGAAATTACCATAAAGTCTGTAAATGTTGATGTCTCGTACTTTTCTAACAAGAACTTTTAACCCATTCAGATGTGTAAAATTTCCCTAAAACTTACTTGCCCTTATCGTCTAAACTTTTCATTTAGGTGCTAAAAATGAAGAAAAAGTAGGGTCTGTTTTGAAAACCTTACTCGCCCTGTTAAAACTTACTCGCAAATGCGAGCGGGCCAGTGGAATTTTACACCCCTGCCATTGTTTGCTGGTGGACTCTTCCATTGCTATATGTTGGACAAGTCCATTTGTCATATAAGGGACGGTAGGCCTATTTTTTAGTTGTTATTCTGTTTTTGACGGAAAATACTGCTAGCAATTAGTGCGGGCCCTGATCAGACGCCGCGTTCTGCGGCGTCTGATCTGGGCCTGCACTGTTTGCCAAGGTACCCCTTTCTGGGTTTCCCACAAACAATGGGTTAAAATTCCCTGGTGTTATCCAGTAATGCATCTGAGGTTTGATTCTTAAAATAACCAGATGGTCCACCAAAACCCGATTTTACAATTAAATGATAATGCTGCTAACAGGATTATGAACAATCATTATCATGTGGTTGGTGGTCTTGGTGCTTTTGCAGAGCTTTAACCCTTGTCCTGCTGAGCCCGGATATGCCTTATTTTCCAAACAATGAAGATCCAGATCAGATGGCTTCTGACGAAGCCATCTGATCAGGCTCTACATTGTTTGCCATTCAGATTGTGAATTTGTTGCAATAATTTGAATCAAGTAATCTGATTGGTTGATAATCAGTAGTGGGTGTGGCAGATTAAAATATTCAGCAGGACAAGGGTTAAAATGACTGCATTTACCCGATATTCTTTTTTTTTCCTCAATTTTTCAGAGGGGAGACAATTTTCATGAAACTCTGTTTGTTAATGTCCCTGGGACTCACCCTATTTGTTAATGTCCCTGGGACTCCCTCCATAACAGGTTTAACCCTTATCCTGCTGAATAAATCAAGCCAACCCCATTTCTGATTACTTGATATTAGGAATTCATCAATGACAATGTGGATCCTGGTCATATGGCTTCTTTGGGCAGAAGCCATCTGATCTGGATCTATACTAATTGCACTGGTAAGGGTTGTCATGTTCAGCAGGAAAAGGTAATTATAATAACTAAAGAAGGCCACTGGCCGAAATATTTGAACTGTTTAAAATATAAGAGGTTACGTCCCCCTTCCCTTGCTGAATATTCATCTTAGCCACACATATCTCAGACTTTGAACCAATCAGATTATTTGATGTAATGTATTCCTACAAATTCATAAACTGAATGTCAAACTATGTAGATCCTGATCAGATGGCTTCTTCAGAAGCCATCTGATCTGGATCTACATTGTTTCCAAAGATATGGGTTGTCGTGAACAGCATGATAAGAATTAAAATATTCAGATGCAAATTCTTTACCTGGAAAGGGAGATAAACCCACTATTGAGAGGATGATCTCCACCGAAGTCACATTAAAATGCTATAATACTGTATTTATAGGATATTAATTACTACTATGTTCCTCCCAACTTTACAGCCCCCGCCCATAGGGGCTAGAAGAAATATATGGGCTGCATGATGCTTCCACGCAGAGCTGAATCGGGGCCCGCACACTAGTACTGGTATACCGCTTAGAGGATCTAAGCCTGTCCAGGAACCGCGGTGTGAGGCGGACTGTCCATGCTAATAAACCCTTTTGGTTCCATTGGGCGATAGGGCTTGAGATGTCATTTCATCTCAATGTCGGGTAAAAGTCCCACAAAATTGGAAGCAATGTCTCCAAAATGACCTTTATAGTGTTGACGGGGACGTTAAACCTCAAATCAAACAAATCAAACAAACAATGTTCCTCCCAACGTTTTAGGCCGGCCTTTGAAGCTCAGTCAGATGAAAGTCTGACAACTGATAAGGATGTTGCGGGTTCAGTACCCACCAGGGGCCAGTTGTTCAAAACTAACGATGTATGTAGTTAACGTATCATTAAAACTTTGATCATGTATTACAGAAAATATGCTAATATTTTTGCTGAAAAAAATGTGAGCAGCTTTTGCATATGCAAAAGCTGCTCACATTTTTTCAGCAAAAATACCAAAATTTTAAATATTAAACTTGCTAGAACAGTTAACAATATGACCACTAACGAGCTCGTTAAGCTAACGATGCTTTGAACAACTGGTCCCAGGTTGGCAACACTCTTTCATGTAGATTGATCATCAAATATTTTCAATGGTCATTCTCTCCCTTCTACTGCTTCAAATAGGGTGGTGGTCAGTTTCTGACGAAAGGATGTGCACTGTACTGGTTCACCGCTTTTATACAAGATTGACTGATTGTTCAACTCCTGTGGCTTATTTTGTGCTGTCTCCCAGAGAAAGGGAGAAAAGAGACAGAAGCGACAGTAGAGATGAAAGTGAGGTCACAGTGGAGAGGAAAATGAACGGGTGTAGAGACAGATGAAAAACGCTCCTCCACTACCCTTACTTGCTGCAAGGACAGCAGGCCTTGCCCTCGTTAACTGTAAGCCATTGTCAGTTGGACACCCCAGTGACAAAAGATATTATGTCACCTTTGCCTCACCCAACCATCCCCTATTTTGTACAAGCCTGCCAAAAAGTGTGGTTGGGTAAATTGACCAGCTTGATATAACCTAAGTAGTCTTGACTGTGCTGTTAAACTCCAAACAAACAAACAAATTCTCCAACTTTCCAAAGGATCGAAACCGGAATTCCAGTTCCTCACAAAGATGTCAAGGACAACCATCAAGATATAAGAGAAGTACTTGCATTACTCAAGTGCCGCTGAAGTTCTGAAGTCATCAGACAAAAGGACTCTGCAAGAAAAGAGCTTTAAGATCAAACGTCTGAGAGTGTGCCGTAATTAAGTGACATTTCCTGACACAGAACTTTTAGGGAAAGAATTGTTACATTAACAAGAGAGGGATCATCCAACTCTTACTGTTGTGAACCATATCACCATTCCTCTTTCAGTCTTGTGCATTTTTTTTTCAATTTCCGTTTTACAGCCATTTGAAGACTATTTTTCTTTATATCAACCCATTTAACCCTTGTCCTGCTAATCCCGGCTATGCCTTATCTTTGAAACAATGTAGAACCTGATCAGATGGCTTCATCAGAAGCCATCTGATCTGGATCTACATTGTTTACCAGTCAGATTGTGAATTTGTTCATCAAGTAATCTGATTGGTTGATAATCGGTAGTGGGTGTGGCATATATAAATATTCAGCAGGACAAGGGTTAAGCTTTAAATCAGAAGAGGATCAAAACCATTCAAGTACACTTTAGTCCCTTTAGTACGCTTTTCATTATAACACGGTTTTGGTTATAACACGACCAGGTCTAGCCTCCCAAATTGATACTTTCCTATAATTTCTATACAAAATATCCCTTTATAACACAGTTCACTTATAACACAGTCCTGTTCTATGCATCCTAAACATAGTGTTATAAAGGGACTGCCATGTATCTTGGAAAAAAGTTTGACCTGGCGTCTCACATGTGATCCGAACAATATTGCTCGATTTCACAAGTGTGTGAGAGACCTGATCTTTAAAGAGACAGTACATGTACTAAGTCATAATGATCCCTACTGATCAGGAGTACAGAAGTAGTTTTGAAGAAAAATGATGTCCCACCAACAATTAAGGTCATATAGAGACACGACCTTGGTTTAAGTCTGGAGAAACCCGGAATCGAACTTATAACCCCCAGTTTTTGAAGCAAGAAGTCTTCTCAACTCGATCTGTAAAGGTATCCAGAGGACCTGGTACACCACAGCCTCATTATAACATGGTTCATTACAACACGATTTTGGATATAACACTGTTTCAAGATGGATCCCAAAAATGTATAGAATATATAGAAAAATGACCATAACTGGTCATTTTTCTGTATAATCTATACATTTTTGTTTGGATATAACACGGTTGTTTTAAGCTAACACGGTTTCTGCTTTGGACCCCATTAACAGTGCTATCCAGCGGCCCCCGCCCATTGGGGCTTGAAGTAATAAATGGGCTGCATGAGGCTTTAACGCAGAGCTGAATCTCACCGAACATGAGTACTGGTAAACCATTTAGAGGATCTAAGTCTGCCTAGGTAAAGCGGTGCGAGTCGGACCGTCCATGCTTATAAACCCTATTGGTTTCATTGGGTGACAGGGCTTGAGATGTCATTTCATCTGAATGTCGGGTAAATGTCCCACAAAATTGGAAGCAACGTCTCCAAAATGACCTGTATAGTGTTGATGGGGACGTTAAACATCAAATCAAACGAACAGTGCTATCCAGAGCACCTGGTATAAAGAAAAGGGAGCTAACTCGCTGAAATCTGCAGAATCTTCAGCATTACCCAGAACTGCCCATACATTTCAGCTTTACTAAAGAGTTCATTAACATGAAAATTACTTTCTAATGCTTTCTAATAATACAATAACGAATGTTTTTTTCTTTTCCTTTGAAAAAGTAATTTAGTAGCAGGGAAATGTGGTTCTTGTATCTCAGGTAATTTGTTCAACAGTTTTTCCAGCAGTTCTGACAAATGGTATAACAAGTGTTTCACAACTGCAGTTTAGATAGACGAGCTCAGCCGAGTCACATCATCTACATGTATTCGCAACCCGTATGGGAACAGCGAAGGCCCAGTTGAGACTGCGCAACTGCGCAGTCTCACCTTGGCCTTAGCTGCTGTTCACAAACAAAAGAAATTAGCCTAGATGTGGATTCAAACAAAGAAGTATGAACATGGCTGAGAAAACAGGTTTTAAACAAAACCATTGACCAAAATTTTTTGTGCATGGTACAGCTCATGTATTCTGCTTTGCACCATTGATGCAAGTAAACGCATTGTAAACCAAAAGCATTATAAAATAGTTTCACTTTTGCAGGCTTCATGAAGAAAGAACTTAATTCTCTGATCATGGAGAGCAAGTGTTTGAGTTTTACGTCCCACCAACAGCTACAGTCATACGGAGACG
Organism: Lucinisca nassula; assembly: GCA_963580285.1. Taxonomy (NCBI): domain Eukaryota; kingdom Metazoa; phylum Mollusca; class Bivalvia; order Lucinida; family Lucinidae; genus Lucinisca; species Lucinisca nassula. Next base: position 75,168,441 of record OY757016.1, read on the forward strand.
GGATCTCGGTTTAAAGACTCATCCGAAAGTCTGGAGAAGCCCGGGATGCGACCCCTGGTTTACGAGGCGAGTAGCGTAACCACTACACCACGGAGGCTTCTAGGAGATTTTTTGTTTGGAACAGCTTTGTGGTCCTTTCAAGATAATTTCACTTATACAGCCAATCATTAATCAAGGGGGTGGGGAGGCAAAGGTGATGTTGGTGATGTGTACTTTTCGTCACTGGGCGTCCAGTTGGACAAGGCCTTGCAGCAGGCTAGGGCTCTTAGAGGGGGAATGTTGTTATTTCTTCTGTTTCTGCACTTCCATTCATTTCCTGTCTCCTCTGTCCCTCACTTTCATCTCCCCTTTCTCTGACCTTTCTCTGGGAGACGACACAAAATGACCCAAAAGGGTTGATGTGTCGTTAAACCCAAAACAATCAATCAATAAATCAAGATGCCACATTTTGCAATGTCTGATCTTGGGCTTCACTGTTTGCGAATGACCTAGGGTCTCCCCCACCCCCACCCCATCCCCCACTTAAATGGGTCAACACTTATCCCACTGAACATGACAAGCCATACCTTTGCAAACAGCCATCTGATCAGGATCTACACTGTGTGTCACCCAATTCGCGAATTTAAATGAATACACAATATCGTGTAATTTGATTGGTTGATAGTCAGAAATGGTGTGGCAAAATTTATTAATCAGCAGGATAAGGGTTAATACAATTAGCTTACTGAAATCTGTAGTGACATAAAATACTCATTTAATGTTATGTTTTTTGTACAACAAATAACAACACTTACATTGCATATTAAGTGTTTTACAATTCACTGACACTTCAACCTTCTTTTTTCTTAATACGAAAGTGAAATGTACCAAAAAGGCATGACACCACCTCTTTAATATGACCTTATAGAGAACATTTTTAATGACTTTCTAGGAATCCAGAATGACGATGACTCTTTTCCTGGGCATTTTTGGAGTCAGCCCATCCTCGCTTACCGTGGCTGATTTTAACTTGCTCTTGAGCCCCAAAAAATTCTTCAGTGCCCAATTGTACAAAGCATGGTTAGCATAACAAGCTCATAAGTGGTCAAAATGTAAACTATTCTGGTAAGCAAAATACCTAAAACAGTGGTATTTTTGCTGAAAAAAATGTGAATTAGCAAAAGCTGCTTACATATCTTTTTTTGCAAAAACATTTAATGTAGTCCATCTTTATTAAGCAAGAACCTAAGGGATAAGCAAAAGGGCTTGCTTAAGACAGGTGCTTGCTTAATGCAGGTGGACCTTAATGCATTTGCAAAAGCTGCTCACATTTTTTTCTGCAAAAACATTAGTATACAGTCCATAGCAAGCACCTAATGGATAAGCAAAATGGGCTTGCTTAAGACAGGTGCTTGCTTAACACAGGTGGATCTTAATGCATTTGCCAATATCAGGAACAGAAGACACGCTTGCTTAAGACAGGTTGCTTGCTTATTCGAGGTGACCACTAAGACAGGTTTTACTGTATTCGCCTGTTAACAATTCCTGCCGGCTGGGCTACATTCTTTCCTGGAGACTGATCATCGAATTTTTTCTATGGTCATTCTCTCTTCCACTGATTCAAGAAGGGCACCTGTCAGTTTCTGGCAAAAGAATGAGCACTGTACTGGCTAACCGCTTATGTATAAGCCTGCCCATTACGGTCATTCTCTCCCTTCCACTGATTCAAGGGCAGTTGTCAGTTTCTGGCGAAAGAATGTGCATTGTACTGGTCAACCGCTTACGTATAAGCCTGCCCAGGAAAAGTGTGGATAGGTAAACTGACCAGCTCATAAATGACCTAAATACAGTAAAACCTGTCATAGTGGCCACCTCTGTTAAGCAAGCAACCTGTCTGAAGCAAGCATGCATTTGGTTCCCCAAAAAAGGGCAAATGAATTAAAATTCACCTGTATTAAGCAAACACCTGTCTTAAGCAAGAACATTTTGATTATCCCTTAGGTGCTTGCTTAATACAGGTTGGACTGTTGTATTAAACTTCAATTTTGTTTGTTTGATTTGAGGTTTAACATCCCCGTCAACACTGTAAAGGTCATTTTGGAGACGTTGCTTCCAATTTTGTGGGACTTTTACCAGACATTGAGATGAAATGACATCTCAAGCCCGGTCGCTCAATGTAACCAATAGGGTTTATTAGCATGGACGGTCTGCCTCGCACTGCGGTTCCTGGACAGGCTTAGATCCTCTAAGGGGTTTACCAGTACTAGTGTGCGGGCCAGATTTAGCACTGCCTGGAAGCATCATGCAGCCCATATATTTCTTCAAACCCCTATGGGCGGGGGCAAGTTAAACTTCAAACACAAGCCTGCTCAAGGAAAGTGTGGTTAGGTTAAACAGATACTTAGGTGGTACCAGGTCCAATGCATAGCACCTGTCAGTCAACAGCAATAACTTTTGTGATATTTTGGGTAGGGCTAATAAGTTCCATAACCTCATAATCGTGTGGGAATATTTAATATAAACTGGATATCTTTGTCTAAAATGCCTCCCAGAGGACCCGATATGATCTCTAAACTCAGAAATGAGGGGTTATCTTTCATCTGCATACTATTCAAATTCAAAACAGAAACCAAGTGAAATTTCGCATATGCTCAGGGAAGAAAAATGATGGTTTAACCATCAAAGAAGATTGCTCTATTTGTAGAACAAAAAAACATATTTTTCATCCACTCAGTTCAGTTCACTGACAGACCTTGGCACAAAGATTATGTTACCAGAAATGTGCAAGTTTACCTGCATTCAACCTGTCCTGCTGAATATTCAAATATGCCTCACCCACTACTGATTATCAACCAATCAGATTACTTGATGCAAATTATTGCTACAAATTCATGAGCTGAATGACAAACAATGAAGATCCTGATCAGATGGCTTCTTTAGAAGACATATCCGGGCTCAGCAGGACAAGGGTTAACCCGTATCCTGCTCAACACAACAATCCCTACCTTTGCAAACAATGTAGATCCAGAACAGATGGCTTCTGAAGCCATCTGATCAGGATCTACAATGTTTGTCAGTCAGTTTGAAAATTTTTATGACTATCCTATATCAAGGGATCTGATTGGTTGCTCATCATAAATGGGTGTGGCAAATTAATTTATTCAGCAGGACAAGGCTTATTCCATTCCTGTATACCTTATTGATCATAATGGATAAGCACATATGCTCTAGTTTTTGTTTATTTGAATTGAGGTTTTACATCCCCATCAACACTATTTAGGTACTTTTGGAGACATTGCTTCCAATTTTGTGTGACTTTTACCCAACACTGACTCAAGACCCGCAACCCAAACAAACCAAAAGGGTTTATATGTTGGGACTGACCAACTCGTACAACTTAGCCAGGGCACACTAAGACCCTCTAACTGGTTTACCAGTACTCGATGATGTGTGGTCAATTTCAGCTCTCTGTAGAATTACCATGCAGGCCAACTTATTTCTCCAAGCTCCGATGGGCGGGGGACCTTTTCAATAAGTACAGGTACTGGTGACACCGATTTAGAATGCAATAAGTTGAGAGTCTCTAACATATCAATAACAGTGCTAAAAGATCACTCATGTTGGGATAAAGAAAGACAAATTGCTCACTTGTGATAACCAAATGCCAACTTTGGACATGTTTACTGCAACCAAATGTCAACTTTGGACATGTTTCGTGTAACCAAGTGCCAACTTTGGAAATGTTTGGTGTAACCAAATGTCAACTTTGGACATGTTTACTGCAACCAAATGCCAACTTTGGACATGTTTACTGCAACCAAATGCCAACTTTGGACAGGTTTACTGCAACCAAATGCCAACTTTGGACATGTTTCGTGTAACCAAATGCCAACTTTGGAAATGTTTGGTGTAACCAAATGTCAACTTTGGACATGTTTACTGCAACCAAATGCCAACTTTGGACATGTTTACTGCAACCAAATGCCAACTTTGGACATGTTTCGTGTAACCAAATGCCAGCTTAGGAAATGCTTGGTGTAACCAAATGTCAACTTTGGACATGTTTACTGCAACCAAATGCCAACTTTGGACATGTTTGCAGACCTCCTAGTGGCCCACTTTGAAAATATAGGTTTTTATATAGGTTCTTCTTACTCAAAATATAGGTTATTTACAGGTTTTTCAATAAAAATACAAGTTAACAAGAATATCGGTGAAACCGATAGATGCTCCCCGAACGTGCAATAGTCGGAACAGGAAACATTATCCCAGTTAAAGAGCAGTATACTGTGTATACTCACTGTACTTCAAAATGGAGTATAACAAAACCTGTCAGTGGACAGATTAGCTTGCCTGATGGCACTGTCATACAAACATCAGCAACACAAAAGTCCGAATAAATGAAAGGAAGAACTGTTGAATACAAATTATTGAAAACTTACTCTCGTACACAGAGGCAATCCTCATAGGACTGTCGCCAGGTATGGTTCGGTATTGGGTGCCTTTACATGCATATAAAATATCAGAAGGGTTCGAAAATTATATTGAAATCCATCAGCAAATGTAGATGCTAGAGCGATGACAAAGTTTTTCTAAAAATAGCCACAGTGACCTTGACCTTGACCCCAGGACCCTGAAAGTCAAACTTGCTTGAGATATTATCATACCCAACATTTGTGTGAAGTTATATTAAAATCCATCAGCAAATGACGACGCTAGAGCTATGACAAAGTTTTTTCTAAAAATAGCCGCAGTGACCTTATCCTTGAGCCCAGAACCCTGAAAGTCAAACTTGCTCGAGATATTATCATACCCAACATTTGTGTGAAATTATATTAAAATCCATCAATAAATGTAGGCACTAGTTTTTTTTCTAAAAATAACCACAGTGACCTTGACCTTGACCCCAGGATCCTGAAAGTTGAACTTGCTCGAGATATTATTATACCCAACATTTGTGTGAAGTTATATTAAAATCCATCAGCAAATGACGACGCTAGAGCGATGACAAAGTTTTTTTCTAAAAATAGCCACAGTGACCTTGACCTTGAGCCCAGGACACTGAAAGTTGAACTTGCTCGAGATACTATCATACTCAACATTTGTGTGAAATTATATTAAAATCCATCAATAAATGTAGGCACAAGAGCGATGACAAAGTTTTTTTCTAAAAATAACCACAGTGACCTTGACCTTGACCCCAGAATTTGTATAAAGTTATATTAAAATCCATCAGCAAATGACGACGCTAGAGCGATGACAAAGTTTTTTTCTAAAAAAAGCTACAGTGACCTTGACCTTGAGCCCAGGACCCTGAAAGTTGAACTTGCTCGAGATATTATCATACTCAACATTTGTGTGAAATTATATTAAAATCCATCAATAAATGTAGGCACTAGAGCAAAAACAAAAGTTTTCTAAAAATAGCCACAGTGACCTTGACCTTGACCCCAGGACCATGAAAGTCAAAAATGCTTGAGATATTATCACACCCAACATTTGTGTGAAGTTATATTAAAATCCATCAGCAAATGACGACGCTAGAGCTATGACAAAGTTTTTTCTAAAAATAGCCACAGTGACCTTGACCTTGAGCCCAGGACCCTGAAAGTCGAACAGGCTCAAGATATTATCATACCCAACATTTGTGTGAAGTTATATTAAAATCCATCCATAAATGTAGGCACCAGAGTGATGACAAAGTTTTTTCTAAAAATAGCCACAGTGACCTACCACTGCAGCTTTAAACAAAGTTCCATAACTCTGTGACGAATCATCTAACCAGATAGCACAGATAATATGCGCATCCTCTATTGCTGCTTAAGGTTCCATTGAAGTTTTGTTGAATTTCTGCAAGTAGTTGCTGAGAATTTGCGTGGACACGAACAGTACCCTATATATTCATCCAGAATTCATCAAAGGGCCATAACTGTTGGAAAAATCATCGAACCAAAACACGCAGGTGATATGCGCATCCACCTTCGATACTTAATAGTCCCATGAAGTTTCATTGAAATCCGCAGAGTAGTTTCTGAGAATTCGCGTTGACAAGAGCGGGACGGACGCACGGACTCACGGACGCACTGACGAAGCGGCGACTATATGCTCCCCCGAAATTCTTCCGTATAAAAAAAGAGTCTTCCAAACTTACATAAAGATTTAAAACTGAACAAAAAACATTTGATGAATTTTTGTGCCACAATTACTCAGATAAAGTTGATCTAAATTTTACAAAGTCCGAGCGAGCGAAGCGAGCAAGGCCAAAAAATACAATTTTGTGTCAGTTTTCATTACTTTTTATGGGACTAAAAAGTAAAAAATAGTAGTGCATTTTGAAGAAAAGTTAGGGTTTAGTCGCAAGAAGGTTAAAAAAGTTAAAAATATAGGTTTTTTCATGAAAATACAGGCTTTTTATAGGTTTTATGAACAAAATAAAGGTTTTATAGGTTTGGCACAAAATTATAGGTTATTATAGGTTTTATAGGTTTTGCTAGGAGGCCTGTGTTTGGTGCAACCAAATGCCACCTTTGGACATGTTTGGTGTGCAACCAAAAGCCAACTTTGGACATGTTTGGTGCAACCAAAAGCCAACTTTATACATGTTTACTGCAACCAAACATTTCCAAACTCAGCATTAGTACCAAACAGTAATGTGTCTCAGATCAAACTCATAAAAGCAGAACAGGTAAACAGTGACAAGCCTGCAACAAATGCTGCATTAAGCGGCCCTGATCAGGGCCTTCACTGAGACCAATACAACTGAAAATGGACTCTTTCAAAATACAGTAAAATTCTGCAATTAAGACTAAATCTGCTTTTAAAAGCTTATTGAGAAGGTTTAAGTTTATAATATTCTTTCTTTATGTTTCTGTATGCAGTGTCTCCTAATAAGAAACCACCTTTGGCACTGTTCAAAAGTGGTCTTAAAGACCTCTTTTGAACAGTCTCAATGGTGAACTTATATAGGAATTTCACTGGACAAAGTAAAAGTGTTCATTCTGGATAAAATGGGATAAATCATATTGATTTACACTAATATGCTTATGGGTCATAAATTCTGGAATGATTTAGAGTTTGTTTTTTATTTGTTTGTTTATTTAACCGTTTCACCCCTGAGTTTCCCATCTTTCATTCTGGACAACTCATGGGTACTTCAGAAGCTGAGTTTGAAGTAATCCTGATTGTTTGAATGACAGCCCAGTCAGCCCAGTCGAAAGTGTTTAGATCCCATTGAACCAGTACTTTGGTTTGTTTGATTTGAGGTTTAACATCCCCGTCAAAACTGTATGAACCAGTACTTTTCCTGGGCAGTAATAGCCAATACATTGTTCTTTCTTTTACCATAAACTGATAATTGCCCTTCTTGAATCAGCACAAGAGAATAATCACAGAAGAGATTTCATGAACAATGTTGCTGGCCCCCGCCCATCGGGGCTTGAAGAAATAGATGGGCTGCATGATGCTTCCACGCAGAGCTGAAACCGACCCGCACACGAGTACTGGTAAACCACTTAGAGGATCTCAGCCTGCCCAGGCAAAGCGTTGCGAGTAGGCTCGTCAATGCTTATAGACCCTATTGGTTTCATTGGGCGACAGGGCTTGAGATGTTATTCATCTCAATGTCGGGTAAAAGTCCCACAAAATTGGAAGCAACATCTCCAAAATGACCTTTACAGTGTTGATGGGGACGTTAAACCTCAAATCAAACAATCAAATGAACAATGTAGCCAACCAGGCAGGTATCAAACCTGCAACCTCCAAATCATACTGGCATCATACTAAGCCAGCTAAAAAGTAATCCAGAAGCTTTACCCTTATCTTGTTGAATATTCATTTAAGCCACACCCATTTCTGTCTATCAACCAATCAAATTACTTGATGTAATTTATTGCTACCAATTCATAAACTAAATGCCAAACAGTGTAGATCCTGATCAGATGGCTTCTGAAGAAGCCATCTGATCTGGATCTACACTGTTTCCAAAGATAGGGGTTGTCGTGAACAGCAGGATAAGAGTTAACCCTTATCTTGCTGAATATTCATTTAAGCCACACCCATTTCTGTCTATCAACCAATCAAATTACTTGATGTAATTTATTGCTACAAATTCATAAACTGAATGCCAAACAGTGTAGATCCTGATCAGATGGCTTCTGAAGAAGCCATCTGATCTGGATCTACACTGTTTCCAAAGACATGGGTTGTCGTGAACAGCATGATAAGAGTTAAGATACTGCGCATGCAGTCCTTCAGATGCTGTGCAGTGTGTGACCTTGTTTTGATTTTTACACCCCACCAACAGCTAAGTTCATACAGAGATGGCACCTCGGTTTAAAGACTTATCCGGCCCAAAAAGTCTTGAGAAGCCTTGGTTCGAGCCCTGGTTTATGAATCAAGTAGCATAACCACTACACCACAGACTGGCTTCTATAGTAAGAGGACCCTTGTTATAACATAACAACAGTTTGTTTCAGCTATCTTTTTGAAAATTATAAACAATTGGACGCTATAAAGAATACAAAGAAGTTAATACTTGGTGGACGGTTAACCTCGAAAATTTAAGCACGTCTATACATCATAGTCTTATTATCCACCAAGTTTCAGCTTGATCGGATGAAAACTGTAGGAGTTATCTGGAAACGTAAATGTTTATACCTAAATTTTCAAAGGGGAACAACTCTGTTAATATTTGGTGGACAGTTAACCTCGAAACTTTACGCCTATCTCCAAATCATAGTCTTACTGTCTACCAAGTTTCAGCTTGATCAAATGAAAACTCTAGGAGAAGTTATTCGGAAACAAAAAAGTTTACGGACGCGGATGCTGATCCCATAACATAATACAACAGTTTTTTTTTTAAAACGGGCGTATAAAAATTCTTAAAATGAATTAAGGTTTGGTAGTCACTTTAAAATACCTTTACTGGCAAGCTATATAAATTTGAAACCAGATGTCTATTAAAAGGTGGTATTTAATAAGTGGTTAAAAATATGTCCGATCTCATTACTCCTCACCTGAACACTTGAGTAAACAAATCCTCTAAAATATACACCAGGATTTTATTTCCTTAAATGGCTTCAGTTCATTCAGATATCAAATAATCTGATGCAACATAACCCTTTGACCTTGGAGTTTTTGTTACTGTATTAATTTTACCAGACAGTGTGGAGGTTTTACGTCCCTGTCAACACTATTTAGGTCATTTTGGAGATGCTGCTTCTGATTTTGGGGGACTTTTACCCAATTCTGACTCAAGCCCTACAGCCCATAGGGGATAGCGGTGCTAATGTGCGGGGTAGTTACCCTCTGTGTTCCCCCGCAGTGCCGGGCAAATATTATGCAAACATACCCCAGTGGAATTAACTATTACAAACAGCGGGGCAATGACATTCAGGAGGTCCCCGCAGCACAGGGCTTCTAGCAGGGCTGTGAAAAGTGAAATGTCATTGTCCCCACTATTCCCCATAAGTGTGAGTGTGTGTGTGTGTGTGTGTGGGGGGGGGGGGGGGGCAGTGATTACAAATGACTGCTGCATTACCAGTACTCAAGTTTGGTCGGTTTCAGCTCTGCGCAGAAGCACCATGCAGTCCAATCTATTTAACCCTTATCCTGCTGAGCCCAGATATGCCTTATCTTTCAAACAATGTAGATCCAGATCAGATGGCTTCTGAAGAAGCCACCTGATCTGGATCTACATTGTTTTTCATTCAGATTGTGAATGTGTTACAATAATTTGCATCAAGTAATCTGACTGGTTGATAATCCATAGTGTGTGTGGCAGATTAAAATATTCAGCAGGACAAGGGTTAACAGTGTAAATCCAGGAGAGATGCCACAGAATGCAGTATATCATCAGGGTCTACGTCTACACTGTTTGCAACTCATTCAGCTATCATAAGACACAGAGTGCTGCATAATGCTTCCACGCAAAGCTGAATCCAGCCCGCACACTAGTGCTAGTAAACCGCTTAGAGGATCTAAGCCTGTCCAGGAACAGTGGTGCAAGGCGGACCCTCCATGCAAATAAACCCTATTGGTTTCATTGGGCAACAGGGCTTGAGATGTCATTTCATCTCAATGTCGGGTAAAAGTCCCACAAAATTGGAAGCAACGTCTCCAAAATGACCTTTACAGTGTTGACGGGGACGTTAAGCCTCAAATCAAACAAACAAACAAATAAGACACAGAGTAGTTAATTGCATTTGTTCAAATTTTAGAACAATTATGGTAAGGAGTTGAGGTGTCCAAATATTAGGGTAAATATGGTAACAGAGATTTTTAACCTTTATCTTGCTGAATATTCATTTAAGCCACACCCATTTCAGTCTATCAACGAATCAAATTACTTGATGTGATTTTTGCTACAAATTCATAAGTGAATGCCAAACAGTGTAGATCCTGATCAGATGGCTTCTTCAGAAGCCATTTGATCTGGATCTACACTGTTTGGAAAGATAGGGGTTGTCATGAACAACAAGATAAGGGTTAATAGTGTAGATCCCGATGAGATGGCTGAAACAGTCTACAGAGTTGAAAGGGTTAACCCTTATCATGCTGTTCACAACAACCCCTATCTTTGCAAAAAGTGTAGATCCAGATCAGATGGCTTCCATCTGATCAGGATCTACACTGTTTGGCATTCAGTTTATGAATTTGTAGCAATAAATTACATCAAGTAATTTGATTGGTTGATGGACAGAAATGGGTGTGGCTTAAATGAATATTCAGCAAGATAAGGGTTAAGAAAACATAAAATACAGTCCCACAGCAGACAAGATTTCCATTTTTATTTTTCAGGGAAAATAAGGCTTGACAGTTCATGTGAATCTACTACCATGCAGATGATTCACATGAAGTGTCAAGCCCCATTTTCCCTGAAAAATCATCTGCTATCTTTGTGATTGGTACTTCTAGGCTTAAATCATTAGATAAAGATTCAAACAAGTCATTAAAATTTTGACTTTCTTCTGGATCTGTTTGTATGATACCGCATACTTGAAGTTCCCTACGTGTTTAAAAAAAGCAGTGGGGATATTGTGAATCCCTCTGTCCATCCATCTGTCTATCCATCAAGCTTGATGGATAGACAGATGGATGGACAGAGGCGTTCACAATATCCCTCATTTTCAACTCCTCCTTGACCACTGAATGGAATGCAACCAAATTTGGTGCATGGCTTCCTTACAATGATGAGAGTGTGCACGAACAACATTATATTTCATGAAGTAGCCTTCACAAGGGGTCAAATGTCATGTGGACAAAGTGTTGTTGTTTGCAATGGCAAGCCATCATGGGTGTTAGCGACTGTGCCCTCAAGATATACCTTCATCTGGTATGTTTGCACTTGATGCGTGTTTTTTACAGAGATAAGTTTAATTTAACCCTTTTTATACCAAATGGAATCTACCTCTTTATATATAGCAGGAGTCCATTCCAAAATTTAGGGGGTGACAGGTTGTGCTTTCATCAAAATTTATTTGGAAAAATGCCTGAACTTTTAGCAAACAGTGTAGGCCCTGATCAGACGCCGCGTTCTGCGGCCTCTGATCTGGGCCTGCACTGTTTGCAAAGGTAGCCCTTTAGGGGTTTCTGGTACTGAATGGGTTAACCCTCATCCCGTTGCAGAAATTAATTCAGCCACACCCATTTACATTTCACCAATCAAAATACTTGATCTGAATGTCAAATAGGGTAGATCCTGATCAGATGCCTCTGGTCTGGATCTACACTGTTTGCAAACGTAGAGCTTGTCATGAACAGCAGGATAAAGTTACACCAAATTCTTTTCCAGTGGAGATCAGAATGGAAGTTCACATGCCAGGCAATCTACTTATCAATTTTATTAATGGCCTTATCCAGTTTCTTCATTTGCAGCAGATTCTGCACTTCAAACTAATTTAGAATCAATTAGAAATGCAATTGGTCATATTCAGATGTGGCCACAGTGATTAGAGAAGTGAGAATGCATTAAATATACAAGATCCCAAATTGCTTTACATGTAAAATCAATTTACATGATTGTGCATTTACAGCCCCCGCCCATCGGGGCTTAAGGAAATAGATTGGGCTGCATGATGCCTCCACACAGAGCTGAAGTCGACCGCACATGAGTACTGGTAAACCACTTAGAGGTTCTAAGCCTGCACAGGAATTGTGGTATGAGTCAGCTGTTCATGCATAAACATGGGTAAAAGTCCCATAAAATTAGAAGCAACATCTCCAAAATGACCTATACAGTGTTGACAGGGATGTTAAACCTCAAATCAAACAGAACAACATGATGGGGGGGGGGGAGCTCCTTTGTTCCATGCATCAACAACATAAACTGCGCTAAGTAAGTACAATATTTATTAATGGTATTTTTTTTCAGCATATAATTATGTCTTTAAACCGATGTCCCATTTCCATATGACCTGAGTTGGTGGAACATAAAACTCAAACACCACACACAGTGCATATGTCATATTAAATGATCAAAGACTCAACGATATGTCAACTAATGACATCTTTAGCTTTGACCAACTTGGCCCCAGGTACTTACATTTTTGAGTGCTCTTCTTCAGGAGCTAGCAAAAAAAGCACATTTTAATATGCACTTAAAATCGGTGGTTAATTCACCTTTTAACTTGTAGCCATAAAAGATGCACTTCACATTTGAACCTACTGCAACGATACTAAGTGCCTAAGCAAGCAACTCCTACCTTTGCAAACAGAAGGAGCAATCCGATCAGGATCTACACTGTTAATATCAAGTAATTTGACTGGTGGATACTCAGAAATGAGTGTGGCTTAATATATTCAGCAGGACAGACTTCCAGCCCCCATTAGGGCTTGGAAAAATAGATTTGGCTGCAATGCGCTTCCACACACACCTGAAACCAACCGCACAGGGCTTGGAAATGCAATGGGCTTCCACACAAAGCTGAAACCAACCGCACGTGAGTATGTAAACTAAGCCTGCTCCGGCAAAGTTGTGCGAGTCAGACCGTCCATGCATATATAAACTTGGTTTTATTGGACTTGTTATTTCATCTCAATGTCGGGTAAAAGTCCCACAAAATTGGATGCAACCTGAATAGTGTTAACTGAGACATTAAACCTGACTTCAAACAAACCAGGATAAATGTTAAGCTTCCTGCAAACAGTGTAGACCTCGCTCAGATGCCACATACTGATCTAGGCCTGCACTATTTACCAGTGTAACCATTTTGGGGATGGGCTAAAATACTCGCTATACAATTTTCGTTAAAAATATTACAATATGGTTTGCTGACATTTTTCACCCAATTAAGCACAAAGATGACCAGTAGAGGATTAAAGATGGTTTTCAACTCAGATAAAGGACCAAATAGTAAACCGTAATTATTTTTTAAGTTGTGCTACAAACGAAAAATGGGTGCTCAGCAAAGCTGAACGAACAATCTAAGTTCACATTTCTTCATCTCCCGTTTGTGACTTGCATTATTACAAATTGTCAGTCATCAAATTTCAAAGTAACAACACTGATAGCAATATCATTGCTTTCGGTCTTTTTCTTTTCTTTACGACAACCATAGTTAAACTAGCACATAAGATGCCAATCACGATAATTGTCGTCTGTTTTGTCTTCTGCCGGTTACTTTAAAAGTAATTTTTGCAAACAGTGTGGACCCAGATCAGACTGCTCCTCTAGGAGCAGTCTGATCTGGGTTCACACCGTTTGCCTGTATGCAAAAATATTTTTAAAAGTTTGCAAAAAGATTCAGCAAACGACATAAGCAGACGACATTTTCAGATGTTGTTTTCCTTGGCAGCTAAAGGGCTAGTATGTATTTTCTAGTACTACAGTGTTGACAGGCAACAAGATCCTAAATCAAGTCATCGTTTAACACAATAGCGCCTTCAACGTACTTCTTAAGGGTGGCCTTGGACTCTTTTAAACACCAGGTCTCTCACCGCTGTCGGTTCGAGCCCTGCTCAGTTCATAATGTGAGATGTCAGATACTGCAACATAAGGCAAGGTGTGTGTGTGATTTTTTTTTTTTTTTTTTTCTTTTGGTGGTTCGGGGCTGGTGGCATTCTGCAGTATTTGTCTGCCCTTAACCCTTTTTGTACCAAATGGAATCTTCCACCTTATATTTTGCAGGAGTCCATTTCAAAATTTAGGGGTGTCAGGTTGTGTTCTCATCAAAATTTATTCAGAAAATGACTGAACTTTTAGCAAACAGTGGAGGCCCTGATCAGACGCCGTGTTCTGCGGCGTCTGATCTGGGCCTGCACTGTTTGCCAGGGTACTCGTTTTGGGGTTTCTGGTACTAAAAGGTTTAAATAATGGTCAGGGTCAGTTGTTCAAAAACTAACAATGTCATTAGTTATCATATTGTTAAACTTTGATCATTCAGTATGGCAAATATGCAATTATTTTTGCTGAAAATATTGTGATTAGTTTTTGCATTTGCACCAGCTACTCACATTTTTCTGCAAAAAAAAGTAGAAATTTAGATATCGTATTAACAATTTGACCAACAAGCTTGTTAAGCTAACGATGCTTTGAACAACTGGCCAAAGCTTGTTCTTAGTGAACAATCTGAAATGAAAACGTTTTTTTTTTTTTTTTAATTCCTTCTCTGCCCCTTGGAAAATGTTTTTTTTTTTTTTTAGGTTAAATGTGTATCATGAATGGACATATCAAAAAACTGTGTGTCACCATTTTCTGAATGGAGACAACTTTTCTGATAAACCACATCCTCTTGACAACATTGTTCATTGTAACACGGTTTGGGATATAACACTGTTCAAAGATAGATCCAAAATGTATAGATAACATACAAAAATCACCATAAATGGTCATTTTCCAATATAATCCATACATTTTGTTTGGAAATAACACAGCTTTTTTTAAGACACATTAAAGGCTGGCGTAATCTAAGGGTTTAGAAAATTTACATTCTTTGGCACTTTTCAAATGCACTTCAGTTGCAATAAATTCAAACTATGGGTGGCACAATGCCAGTGTCAAGGTTTAAAATAATGCAGTGCCATCAGACTGAAAAGTTTTAAATGTCAATAAATTTCAATTCAGAAAATAATAACTGCCAACACACCCCCATTAAACAGTCTGAAACACTGCTTGGCTGTGTGGGGAGGTTTTTTCAAACCAAGCTACTGGAATTCACAGATCATCCGTTTTGGCACTATCAAATTTTTGCGCACTGACCTAACGCTACTAAAACCTAATAAATCAACAAATGCTAGTGATAGTCACTTAACAGTGTTATGTGACTATCATCAGCAATTGCTGATTGATTGAATGACACGTCAACCCTTGTTGATCATTTTGTGCTGGCTCCAGGAGTGTGTGTGTGTGTGTGTGAATTCGGGTTTAACGTCGCTTTCAACAATTTTTCAGTCATATCACGACGGTGTCTGGTTGCGACAGGGAGCTCAATGCTCACGTTTATAGTGCTGCCTCACTGAAGTATCATGTCCCAGACACATTACATGATACCACACCCAGTCACATTATCCTGACACTGGATCGACCAGTCCTAGCTCTTCCCCGTAAACCTGAGTGCCAAGCGAGGAGCAGCTAGTACCATTTTTAACGACTTTGGTATGTCGCGGCCCGGGATCGAACCCCAGACCTCCCGTTCCCCGGAGCGGACACTCTACCAACTGAGCTATCGGGGCCGGTGGCTCCAGGAGAAAGAGAAAAGAGATAGAAGAGATAGTAGAAGAGACAACTTTTTTAACTCGATACTCGACAATTTTAACTCGATACTCGACTTTTTTTACTTGATACTCGACAATTTCAACTCGATACTTCACTTTTTTAACTCAATACTCGACAATTTTTACTCGATACTCAAAATTTTTCACTCGATACTCGACAATTATGACTCAATACTCAACTTTTGCAACTGGATACTTGATACTCGACAAAAAGAAACCCTCAGAAGAGACGAAAGTGAGGGACAGGAGAGAAATAGAAAGAGGAAGATGAGATAAGAGTGAAGAGGCAGAAGAAATAACAACATCCCCCCTCTACTCTTACCTGCTGCAAGGACAGCAGGCCTTGCCCAACTGTAAGACAACATCAGTTGGGCGCTCCGGTGGACATAAGACACAGGATGTATTCAACAAAGCGGGTGCCAGCCGAACACTCACTTTCAGTTTGTTGCCTACAGAATTTACACACTTCTGGTAACAGCCATTTGTAGCTGAGTTATTCCTCTCGTTTTAGGGTCAGTCTTGTTTAACCCTTCTCTTGCTGAATATTCATTTTAGCCCCACCCATTTCTGTCTATCAACCAATCAAATTACATGATGTAATTGCTACATATTCATAAACTGAATGCAAAACAGTATAGATCCTGATCAGACGGCTTCTTCAGAAGCCATCTGATCTGGATCTACACTGTTTGCAAAGGTAGGGGTTGTTGTGAACAGCAAGATAAGGGTTAATGATGTTAGACCAGCCCTATGTGTTAAATTAGGCAAACAGTGTAGATTCAGATCCGATGCAACATCCTGGAGTTTCTGCTCTGAGTCTTCGCTGTTTACCGTATTTACCCTCTGAAGTATTCGGACACATCAGCTCCTTACAATACTTGCTCTAAAATTTGAACAAGTTAGAATTTACTACTCGATGTTGTGTCTAAAAACATCTCGATCGAGTGGCCAAATGGGGCGTCTCATCTGGGTTTACACTATTTACTTACCGGTAGGCCTTCCTGTCCAAATACATAGGGTAAATACAGTATTTTAACCCTTATCTTGCTGTTCACGACAACCCCTATCTTTGCAAACAGTATAGATCCAGATCAGATGGCTTCTGAAGAAGCCATCTGATCAGGATCTACACTGTTTGGCATTCAGTTTGTGAATTTGTAGCAATAAATTACATCAAGTAATTTGATTGGTTGAAAGACAGATATGGGTGCCGCTTAAATGAATATTCAGCAAGAGAAGGGTTAAAGAGGTTAAGCCAAACAGTATAAGTCCCCGTTCAGGACCGTCATTTTGCAAGCCTACACTCAGAAGTACTGGTAGGGCTTTGATTTATTTTTTACTAGCTCTTCTCAACCCAGCCTAGACTGTCTACACCCCTTTGCATATAAAGTGAAAATCCAGTGTAAATCTTAACCCTTGACCTGCTGAATATTCATATATGCCACACCCACTACCCATTATCAACCAATCAGATTATTTGATGCAAATTATTGCAACAAATTCATAATCTGAATGGCCAACAATGTAGATCCTGATCAGATGGCTTCGTCAGAAGCCATCTGATCTGGATCTACATTGTTTCAAAGATAAGGCATATCCGGGATTAGCAGGACAAGGGTTAATCTTCACTCATTCATTTGGTTTTTGTTTGTTTCTATTGGAGTTTAACGGCCCAGTCAACACTATTTAGGTCATTTTTGAGCTGGTCAGTTTGCCTATTCACATTTTTCCTGGGCAGGCTTACATTCTTATGCCAGTAACTGACAACTGCCCTTCTTGAATCAGCGGAAGTTCATTCATTTGGTGAATTTCTAGGAATTAATTACATCAAAACATTCGATTGGTTGATAGTCTAAAAAGGGTGTGGCAAAACTAATTTAATCAGCAGAACAAAATTTACTAAACCTAAGGCTGATTAATCGTATAATCAATTAATCGATCGATAAATTCCACAAAAATGATTATCATTTCTGATTTGCTTTTAATCGATTACTTGATAGGTACAATTTACTACCCAAAGTTATGCCTAAAATAGCGGGATGCGTGGCAAACAGTGCAGACCCTGGTGAGACGCCGCATTCTGCGGAGTCTCATCTGGGTCTGCACTGTTTGCTCAGGCCTGTCTGTTCAAATGTACATATAGTAGAGTACAACATATGGTAAGAGACATGCTGAGATAGGTAAAATTATGAAAAAAAAAAAAACATAGCGATTACTAATCGATTATCGATCACAATGTCATTACTGGTAATCGATTATCTTTTCAGCTCCGATTAGCCAGCCTTAACTAGACCCACCTGTTACTGGTGCTAGAATAATGTTATTCTTCGTTATATTCAGACATGTCAAATATGTTCTAGAAAGGGTTATCCTTTGGAAGCAAGGAATACACCACAGAACCGGAAAATATGGCTAGTTTCGGCCAAGCTTGTTTGGGAAAAATGGAAAAAACTCAGAATGAAATCTGTAGAATTTTGCTTCGCACTTCAAGGTTGCTGTAGAAACCAGTAAAAAAGACATGTGGAAAAAAGAAAATATTTATCATTTTGATATCCCTGAGCTGATATCAGTTTAATGATGATGTTCCCCTTTTAATGGGGGTCAAAGATAAGCCCTATCTCCCACAGCAGGTGATGTTACAGGAACCATATGTGTGTAATCTACAACGTCAGTATAAACTATATTT
The DNA here is from genome assembly GCA_963580285.1 of Lucinisca nassula. Classification (NCBI taxonomy): domain Eukaryota; kingdom Metazoa; phylum Mollusca; class Bivalvia; order Lucinida; family Lucinidae; genus Lucinisca; species Lucinisca nassula. Next base: position 75,186,817 of record OY757016.1, read on the forward strand.
CTTTTGAGTGTGTCAGCATAAACAACCATCTTCTGGCATGTCCTGCTACTTCCTTTCTTAACCCTTGTCCTGCTGAATATTCATATATGCCACACCCACTACCGATTTTCAACCAATCAGATTATTTGATGCAAATTAATGCAACAAATTTACAATCTGAATGGCAAACAATGTAGATCCTGATCAGATGGCTTCGTCAGAAGCCATCTGATCTGGATCTTCATTGTTTGGAAAATAATGCATATCCGGGCTCAGCAGGACAAGGGTTAAAATCAGTTAATAAAATCCAAAAATAGGTTTTGAGTCAACACCCAAATACTGCTTAAACCCTTATTCTGCTGAACAAGACTTGCAAACAGTGTAGATCTGGGCCTGCACTGTTTGCCAGGGTATCCCTTTTGGGGTTTCCGGTACTAAATGGGTTAATAGAGTCTCATCCACAGCTACCCTAATTATTTGGTAACATATGCCACCTTGAAGTCAGCAACAATTTAGTTAATTTATATAATTACCTTCAACTACAACAGTTTAACATTAAGAGCACCAAAGAGAAGTCCTGAGCGGATGATTTTTTTTTTTTTTTTCTGTTCATGTGAATCACCTCACATGTAAAATCTCAAGCCTTACTTTCTCTGAAAATGAGAGAAAAATACTTTGAAAATGCAGTACATATGAATAAATTGTAAAATAACTCAGCCCGACACCCCTAAATTTTGACATGGGCTCAAGTTGTATAAAATGGGAGAAGATTCAGCAAAATGGGTTAACTACCACTTTTATAGCTGAACTTCCGAATATCAATTAAATAGGGAAAATTATCCTCAATGTAATTTCTTTTAATAGACCCCTGGAATATGAAAGCAGAGGGAAAGTGAGATTAAAGCGTAATTATACAGTTATTATAGACCTAAGTGGGGGTCTGGGACTAGTTCTCCTACAAGATCAGGTGAAAAATTCAACAACAAACAACTGATCCTTGACAACTTGCATAGATACTCTCATATGAGCCAGTGCACGACAAAACCTACATAAAACATGTGCGTCCAGCGAAGAATTCGATCAGCCCGCACATCCATATATTCTAACCGGAGACTTATCTTGCTGCATTAAGGAGCAATGGGCCCTTAGCTATCTTTAGAGTGCACAGTGAAGACTATGCTAAGACTGTGCAGATGTGCAGGCTGATCTGAGTATTTGCTGGGCACACGTCTTAATGTAGGTTTTGTCATGTGCTGGCTCATATAACAATGGTGAAGGAAAAAAAGCCACACTGCTTGAAAAATAAACCACCTGTTGCAAAATAATCCAGTTGTTTGTGTTGATGTTTTACATCCCTATCAACACCAATAGGTCATTTTGAAAACAATGCTTCCCATTTTGTGGGACTTTTACCGGACATTGAGATGAAATGACATGAACTGTCAATCTTTTTTTTTTTTCACTGAAAAATCAGAAAAAAATGACTGTCACCTGCTCTTTAGATGCAAATTAATGCAACAAATTCACAATCTGAATGACCATGTAGATCCTGATCAGATGGCTTCTTCAGAAGCCATCTGATCTGGATCTACATTGTTTGAAAGATAAGGCATATCAGGGCTCAGCAGGACAAGGGTTAACAACCCTTATCCTGCTGAATCAATTAATTTAGCCACACCCATTGCTGACTATCAACCATTCAAATTACTTAATATAATGTATTGTATTCGCAACTGGATAGAAGGTAAATTTCTTAAAAATGTATCAAATTCTAAAAAACATATTGTCAATGGGAGAGTGACGATCTTGTGTTTCAATTTTTCAACATTTAGTTTTTTTTGGCTCTCATGTCGTGGATAAACTAAGATTGTATTACTGATACATTGGAACATTATAGGGTGAAACCTTCGAAGGTCGAACACACATCACGTTTTTTAATGCCATTCTGTTTACTATTCGAATATCTATGACGACCTTGAAAAAAAAAAAAAAAAAAGAAATAATCTGCAAACATCATGATTTATACCACATAACCATCTGTATTTTAGATGCTGACATAACCTGCTGGGCTATCTGACATGTTGTTGGCAACAGGTAGGCCTATCTCCAATACAATGCTGGATATTTTTTTTTGACTTCCAAACTTCCAAAATACTTCCTTATCTGTTATTTTTTTCATGCTATCACTGATTTTTATCTTCATCTGAGCTTCTGTTATAAAACTTAACAACAAGTTCCACATCTACATAGCTCCAGTTGTGTTTGATTTGAAGTTTAACGTCCAGTCAACACTGTATAGGTCATTTTGGAGACATTGCTCCCAATTTTGTGTGACTTTTACTCGACATTGAGATGAAATGACATCTCAAGCCCTGCCACCAATGAAGCCAATAGGGTTTACAAGCATGGACAGGCCGACTCGCACAGCATTGCCTGGGCAGGCTTAGATCCTCTAAGCGGTTTACCAGTACTCGTGTGCGGGTCTGTTTCAGCTCTGCGTGGAAGCATCATGCAGCCTACCTATTTCTTCAAGCCCTGATGGGCGGGGTCTTACATAGCTCCAGGTAAGGCAGAGCAATGAGGACAATTTTTTCTCATTTTTTAACGAAAACCTGTGTAGTGGGTACTTGTTAGAATCGCCTCATCGAGGCGATTCTGACAAGTACCCACAACGTGTGTTTCTAAACAGAAATAAGGAAAAATATCCGTAAACAAGTTCCACAGCTACATAGTTCCAGATTAGAGGGGAATATTAAATAAAAGGATTTCATCGGGGCTTGGAGAAATAAATTGGGCTGCATGATGCTTCCACGCAGAGCTGAAACAAGTCCCGCACTCGAGTACTGGTAAACCGCTTAGAGGATCTAAGCCTGCCCAGGCAAAGCGGTGAGAGTTGGACCTTCCATGCTTATAAACCCTATTGGTTTCACAGGGTGACAGGGCTTGAGATGTCATTTCATCTCAATGTCGGGTAAAAGTCCCACAAAACTGGAAGCAACATCTCCAATATAACCTATACAGTGTTGACAAGGACATTAAACCTCAATTCAAACAAACAAACACGTTATCCAGTATAGTGTGTGAGTGAATTGGGTTTAACAATTTTTCAGTCATATCACGACAGTGTCTGGTTGCGACAGGAAGCTCAATGCTCACTTTTATAGTGCTGCCTCACTGAAGTATCATGTCCCAGACACATTACATGATACCACACCCAGTCACCTTATCCTGACACTGGGTCAACCAGTCCTAGCTCTACCCCGTAAATCTGAGTTTCAAGCGAGGAGCAGCTAGTACCATTTTTAACGACTTTGGTATGTCGCGGCCCGAGATCGAACCCGTTGACCTCCCGTTCCCCGGAGCGGACACTCTACCAACTGAGCTACCGGGGCCAGTTATCCAGTACAGAATAATTCTTCTCATTTCTCAAACAAAAATTATGTGAAATTGGTACCTACTAGAATCCCCTCATCAGGGCAATTCTAACGAGTACCCCTCATCGAGGCTGTTCTAATGAGTACACACAACATAGGTTTCTGAAGAGGAATAAGGAAACTCGCAAAGAGACCTCGACTTGTTTTTATTTTTCAAGAGCGTTTGTTCGTTTGAATTATAGTTTTACATCCTTGTCAACACTATTTAGGTCATTTTGGAGACATTGCTTCCAACTCTGTGGGATGTTTACCGGACACTGAGATGAAATGATATCTCAAGCCCTACCGCCCAAACAAACCAATAGGGTTTATATGCATGGACAGTCCAACACCCACCACTTTGCCTGGGCAGGCTTAGGCCTTCTATAATGTTTACCAGTACTCTTGTGCAGTCTGTTTCAGCTCTGCCTGGAAGCACCATGCAGCCCAGTCTATTTCTCCAAGCCCTTATAGGCAGGGGCCTCCTTCAACAGTGACAACCCAGTCAACACCAATGAGGCCAGTAAGGGTCTACTAACCAAACCACTTTTCTTTGGCAGGCTTAACCAGTACAGTTCATAACCTGACTAACCCATTTAGTTCCAGAAACCCCAAAACGGGTATCTGGCAAACAGTGCAGGCCCAGATCAGATGCCACAGAAGCGGTGTCTGATCGGGGCCTCCACTGTTTGCTAAAAGTTCTGTCATTTTCCAAATAAATTTTGATGAAAACACAACCAGACACCCCATAAATTTTTAAATGGACTAGTGATATATATAAGGAGGAAGATTCCATTTGGTACAAAAAAGATTAACCAGTATTGTACATATTCTTTGCCAATAACTTGACTCAACAGAACCATGTTCAAGCTCCACAAAAGAAAGTTCCCAGAACTGGGGACAGAACTCAAAACCTCCTTATCACCGGTTTGATGTACCTCAGACTGGAAGCGACGGGAATCGGCAGCTGGAGCTTCGACTTAAGGGCTGAAATTATTTCATCAAGTAAAGCGCTGTTTCCACCACATAAAACAGTACGCTTTTCTGGAAAGCAGCACTAATCAATCACTGAGATAGCAGTCTACAGGGAAATCGACAAAGCCACTATTTCAATAGTGGAAGATTTTTTGGCGTTTCCATATAAATACAGAGCTATCTATCTGACTGTGATGTCCAATACACTTGATGGAACTGATGGAACCGCTATACATTCGATACTTCAATACGGAGAATTACAGATTAAATTAAAAGATACATGGCTTAACGTTTGCTTTCCTCTCTAATAGCATGTGAAGACTCAAATCATTATCCCTTTTTGTACCAAATGGAATCTTCCTCCTTATATATAGCAGGAGTCCATTTCAAAATGTAGGGGTGTCAGGTTGTATTTTCTTCAAAATTTATTTGGAAAATGGCTGAACTCTTTGCAAATAGTGTAGGCCGTGATCAGACGCCGCATTCCACGGCGTCTGATCTGGGCCTGCACTGTTTGCCACGGTACCCGTTTAGGGGTTTCCAGTCTGAAATGGGATATTGCCTGTAAACTACTGCCCAAAGAAACGGCTACGGTTTATAAGCAGGGACAGTCCAACTCACACAGTTTTGCCGAGGCAGACTTCATTTTCTTTGTTTGATGTGATGTTTAACGTCCCGTCAGCACTATTTAGGTCATTTTGGAGATGTTGCTTCCAATTTTGTGGGACTTTTACCCAACACCGAGATGAAATGACATCTGAATAGCTGTTGCACAATGAAACCAATAGGGTTTATATGCATGGCCTGGTCGACTTGCACCACTTTGCCTGGGCAGGATTAGACCTTCTAAGCGGTTTACCAGGACTCATATGCAATCGGTTTCTGCTCTGCATGGAAGCATAATGCAGCCCAATCAATTTCTCCTGGCCCCAAGTACGGGTGCAACAGGCTTAGTATATGAGGGGATATATAGATCCTCTGTCATTACTGACAATGACCAATCTTAATCATATTTGAGAAATGTTACTATTTGTGTGTTCTAAGATGGCTGATGTGACCGATTCTAGCTCTGAACTGTCTGTTGCATATAGAGCAACAGAGGCTAGAGGAAGACAGCTCTGTTGGTGATGCCTTAGCTCTGGCTTTGCACTGTGCACGTTTCTGCTCAGCTTCACTGATTCTTTTTGCCTCATATTCATTGGCGCCCCTTTTGATGAGACCTCCCCACTTTGCTCTGTCCTGTGCAATTTGTTCCCACAACTCTGTTGGAATGTTGAAGTCCCTGAGGGAGGCTTTGAGGGTGTCCTTGTAGCGCTTCTTCTGACCGCCTTGGGAGCGTTTGCCCATTTCTAGTTCTCCATAGAGAATTTTCTTTGGCAAACGTTCCACAGGCATTCTGGTAACATGGCTTGGTCTGGTAACATGAGGGGAAGATAAATGATCAACCACAAGATGTAACTGTAACGGTGCTTTCTTTGTGATGGTAACTGACTTGACCCAGCTGAAACCTACCAACTTATGGTGTTCAAATTTTAGCACATTTACAGTAAATATCCTAATATCTCTCTTCCTGAAGATCTTCAAGTAGTTTATTAGCAATATCAGCTGTACAGGTGTTGAGATCTAAATACAGATAACTTGGTCATTGAGAATCTCAATTAACTCCACAAGTATCAGTTTTACTAAAACCTTCTTATCTATTGTCAATAAGGTGATTTCTAAGAAGCACCTATGATGTATTTTATATTTAGAGAGAGAGAGAAAGAGAAAGAGAGAGAGAGAGAGAATCTCAATTAACTACACAAGTATCAGTTTTTCTAAAACCTTGTCTATTGTCAATAAGGTGATTTCTGATGAGCACCTATAATGTATTTTTATATTTTTAGATAGAGCGAGAAAGAGAGAGAGAGAGACAGACAGACAGACAGACAGACAGAGAGACTGAGAGAGAGAGAGAGAGAGAGATCTGTTCCAGATATACCTCAATACAGGGAGTTAGCAAGGAGAATAAATAAGGGATAAATTTTCCTTTTTTCTTGCTGAAGCGCATTTTGTGGGTACTTGTAAGAATCGTTCTAACAAGTACCCACAGCTTAGGTCTTTCTGGAGAGATACGAAATATTATCCCAACATTATCCTTGTTCTGCATCCTGGGCCCAGCTGTTCAAAGGATTGTTGGCTTAACGAGCTCATTAGTGGTCAAATTGTTAACTGTTCTAGCGAGTACAATACCAAATACAGTGGTATTGTTGCTGAAAAAATGTGAGCAGCTTTTGCATTTGCAAAAGCTGCTCACATTTTTTCTGCAAAAATAGCAGTATATTCGCCATATTAAATTATCAAAGTTTTAACAATATGTTAGCTAATAACACTTAGTTTTGAACAACTGGCCCCTGACAGATACAAAATGGGCCATAATTAATACCGTATGATTGTGTTACCATAACAGCACTGAGCCGGCCTCGGTGGCTCAGTCGGATGCGCGTCTGACTGGTGATCAGGAGGTCGCGGGTTCGACTCCCGCCGGGGTCGGCAACATTCTTTCGTGGAGATTGATCATGAAATCTTTTCTACGGTCATTCTCTCCCTTCCGCTGATTCAAGAAGGGCAGTTGTCAGTTTCTGGCGAAAGAATGTGCACTGTACTGGTTAACCGCTTACGTATAAGCTTGCCCAGGAAAGTGTTGATAGGTAAACTGACCGGCTCAAAAATGACCTAAATAGTGTTGACTGGGCCGTTAAACTCCAATACAAACAAACAAACATAACAGCACTGACGATCTCACAGGCAGGTGTTATAATATGATTCAGGTTCTTGAATTACATCACAAGATTTGGTTTCGTAATGAGCAAGTGTGGATCTTTTCATTGTTTCTCATGGTAATCGTATGCTCCGCTTCACTTTCAAGTATTAAGTTACGTGCATGTAAGTTTAATATCCTAAAGAGAGCAACATCACGACACTTATTTTTCTTTTTTTTTTTGCATCCCTAGTTTTTGTGTCGATTGTCAATCGACATAAAGGTATTATACTGTTAGTGTCCATGTGTCGTGAACGTCACCATAGCAACTGATAGGGTAAGTATTTTGTGATAAATGAAGGTTAATTTTCCTTATTTCTCCATATAAACTTATGTTGTGGGTACTCATTAGAACCACCTCGGTGAGGTTCTAATGAATACCCACAACATAGGTTTTTTTTCTGCAGAAAAAACAAAAAAACTATCCTTCAATATCACAAAATACCTTATCTGTTGCTATGATCGCAACTGACTGGAATACAGTTAACAATATAAATACACAGAGTTTGTTTGATTTGAGGTTAACATCCCCGTCAACACTGTAAAGGTCATTTTGGAGACGTTGCTTCCAATTTTGTGGGACTTTTACCCGACATTGAGATGAAATGACATCTCAAGCCCTGTCGCCCAATGAAACCAATAGGGTTTATAAGCATGGACGGTCCACCTCGCACCGCGGTTCCTGGACAGGCTTAGATCCTCTAAGCGGTTTACCAGTACTAGTGTGGGGGCCGGATTCAGCTCTGCATGGAAGCATCATGCAGCCCATATATTTCTTCAAGCCCCTATAGGCGGGGGCCGGAAAAGAGTATTATGAGGAATTATGGTTCTGATATTTTTTTCGACACTTACTATATTTTTCAACCCATAAAAGACAAATTTTGGTGTAAATAGTTAAGAGCCATGCATTTCAGATGCACATAACAGTGTAGACCACCTACCGTCAAACTCAAGAGAAAAAATCTATGCATGTGTGGGGTTTTGCGTTCTCATGGGGGGGGGGGGGGGGGGGGGGCCTCCTTAAAAGTGGGCAAATCATTATTATTAACACTTTAAGGCATCTCAGCAAAAAGAACAATGACAGCCTTGTGAATACGGGTGGGTTTCCTCTTCATGGAAACCCTACTGCATTATGGGTCAGATATCTTGTTTTCTGGGGTCACATTAAAATTTTCGAGAAGGCAGGGTTCTTCAGAGTCGGTCGGGATATAGCCAACAAACTACTATTTTGGTTTGGCCTTACCTTTCTTGGTGTCATCGTGTACACATACTGCCCTGGCTTGGTGTCAATGAACATGTCGGCATTAATCTTGTTGCCCTCATCCACCGCCACATCCTCGTAGAGCGAACCATTGCTCTGTCCTTCCAATGAAACCTGGAATGGGAGGAACCATGGGTTAAATCACAGTAAACTGTAGGACTTTTCAACTGTTGCATATTGAACAAGTTTGGCCCCCGCCCATAGGGGCTTGAAGAAATATATGGGCCGCATGATGCTTCCACACAGAGCTGAATCTGGCCCGCACACTAGTACTGGTAAACCGATTAAAGGATCTAAGCCTGTCCAAGAACCACGGTGCGAGGCGGACTGTCCATGCTAATTAACCCTATTGGTTTCATTGGGCGACAGGGCTTGAGATGTCATTTCATCTCAATGTCAGGTAAAAGTCCCACAGAATTGGAAGCAACGTCTCCAAAATGACCTTTACAGTGTTGACGGGGACGTTAAACCTCAAATCAAACAAACAAATGTTGAACAAGTGCATTTGTCATATAAGGGTTGTTGGGTCAATTTGTTTTATTTTCATTCTATTTATGACCGAAAAACTTTTAAGCCAACCGGCATTTTCAAAATATGTTGTGCGTACTCATTAGAAGCACCTCTCCAAAGCGCTTCTAATGAGTACCTACAACATATATTTTTGTGCAGAAATAGAAATAACAAAAGTAATTTGTGGATACCCCTCTTATCTGGCGCTATGTGTTGTCTGTATAACCCTTTTTGTACCAAATGGCATCTTCCTCCTTATATATAGCAGGAGTCTATTTCAAAATTTAGGGGTATCAGGTTGTATTTTCTTCAAAATATTTTTGGAAAATGGCTGAACTTTTTGCAAACAGTGTAGGCCCTGATCAGATGCCGCGTTCTGCGGCGTCTGATCTGGGCCTACACTGTTTGCCAGGTACCCTTAGGGGTTTCCCCGCATACAGTGGGTTAAGCTGGATCGTAACAGAACTACGCTGAAGCCATCACTTTATGGCACGATACATGTCAGACTATGATGGCTCCCATTGAGACCTACAGCTACTCGAATATTTATTCCCTTCTATTTCCATGCTGGCAGCCACCAGATTATCTTTTAGATGCAAATTGGTCCCCAAATTGGTCGTGACAGAAGCTGATGCGATACTGTAGTTTAACTCCTAATGGTTTCCAAACAGACTTTTTAAGACCACTCCCACGAGAGCCATTAGACACAATGTATCGGGCAACTGCATTTATTTCAGACAAGAACTGGGCTTTCACTTGTTTCCGTTGTGCCTGCTTTAATCTGGCGTGCCAGGAATACTTGAGTGCTGTATTCTGTTTGATCTTACATTCATCATTAGTTATAGCCCCCGCCCATCGGGGCTTGAAAAAACAGATGGGCTGCATGATGCTTCCACACAGAGCTGAAACCGACCGCACACGAGTACTGGTAAACTACCTAGAGGACCTAAGTCTGCCAGGCAATGCGGTGCGAGTCAGTCCTACCATGCTTATAAACCCTATTTGTTTCATTGGGCGACAGGGCTTGAGATGTCATTTCATCTCAATGTCGGGTAGAAGTCCCACAAAATTGGAATCAAAGTCTCCAAAATGACCTTTACAGTGTTGCCAGGGACATTAAACCTCAAATCAAACAAAACCAAATCATCATTAGTTATGTGTTGTTAAATCTTTGGTCATTATATCAATATTTCTGGTGAAAAAGTGTGGCAAATATGCTAATATTTTTGCTGAAAAAGTGAGTCAAAAGCAAAGCTAACTCACATTTTTACAGCAACAATATCATATTAACCCTTATCTTGCTGTTCACGACAGCCCCTATCTTTGCAAACAGTGTAGAGCCAGATCAGATGGCTTCTAAATCTGATCAGGATCCACACTATGTAGCATTCAGTTAATGAATTTGTAGCAATAAATTACATCAAGTAATTTGATTGGTTGATAGACAGAAATGGGTGTGGCTAAATGAATATTCAACAAGATAAGGGTTAAATTATTGAATTAAATATTTTACACACCGGATCGCTTTTGTGCAGATGGATCTTGAAATTTTTTTATGGTCATGCTGATTCAAGAAGGGCAGTTGTTAGTTTCTGGTTACTGGTTAACCACTTACATATGAGCCTGCCCAGGAAAAGTATGGATAGGTAAACTGACCGGCCCAAAAATGCCTAAAATAGTTTTGACTGTGCCGTTAAACTTCAAAACAAACAAACAAAACTCACTAGATCATTTTTTTCAGCAACAGAATCTGTGCATTAACCCTTAAACTGCCATGAAAAACTGAATCTGAAAATGTCTGCTTATGTCGTCTGCTTATGTCATCTGCTAAATCTTCTTGCAAACTTTTTAAAAATATTTTTGCATAAAAGCAAATAGTGTGGACCCAGATCAGACTGCTCCTAGAGGAGCAGTCTGATCTGGGTCCACATTGTTTTCAAAAATAACTTTTAAAGCTTGTTTGCTTGATTTGAGGTTTAACGTTCCCGTTAACACTGCACAGGTCATTTTGGAGATGCTGCTTCCAATTTTGTGGGACTTTAACCCTGCATTGAGATGAAATGACATCTCAAGCCCTGTCGCCCAATGAAACCAATAGGGAATATAAGCATGGACGTTCCGACTTGCACCGCTTTGTCTGGGCAGGCTTAGATCCTCTAAGCGGTTTTCCAGTACATGTACTCATGTGCGGTCGGTTTCAGCTCTGCATGGAAGCATCAAGCAGTTCATATATTTCTTCAAGCCCCGATGGGGTGGGGGACTTTTAAAGTAATAAAGTAACCAGCAGACGACAATTGGCATTTTATGGGTTAAATATTGTGCTTGCCAATCCATTTACCTTCAGCAGTAAAAAATGCTGATCTTTTAACACATTGTATACTAGTGGACTCTTCCACTGCTATATGTTGAACAAGTCCATTTGTCATATAAGGGGTGTCAGGCATATATTTTCGTTTTTATTCTATTTTTCACGGAGAATTCTGTTAGTAAAGAGTGCAGGCCCTGATCAGACGCTGCGTTCTGCGGCGTCTGATCTGGGCCTGTGCTGTTGGCCAAGGTACCCCTTTAGGGGTTTCCCGCATACAATGGGTTAAATAGGCTTTTTTCGTGACTCTTAATATTTCTTCTTTGCGTGAAGTGGCGATGTTCTAGAGGAATTTTCCTTATCTCTATCGGGATTGGATCAATTTTAATAAACATGTTTTTAAGAACTTTTCCCATTGAGACCTTCTTAGTTAGCACAAAAGATATTTTATGGACTATTTGGACATAATTGTCCTGTCAAATTAGGTACAGTATGCCACAGCTCTGACACTGGGGAATTCTAAATTCTTTTGTTTTGTATGTTGGATTACCATATATTATCTAATAACAGCAAACTAGCTCTGATAGAAAAAGAGAAACTGACTCCCACAGCAGTGAAGGAAATATTATTCAGGACAATGACAGGAAAATGACCAAGATTCGGGGAAAGGGAAATTTGTGACTGGTTTTGGTTAAAATTTTGTGGTCAATCACTGGTTTATTCAAATGACCGATGATTGATTAACCTTCACCAGTCTCTAAGCTAATTCAGCAGACAAAAAATTGTTGATATTACTTAAATCTCATCTCGTGCAAATTGTGTCCACAAGAGACAAAATTGTCTCCTGTCTCCTTAGGAGACAATTTGCATGAGATGTCAAATCCAGTTTTCCGGGCAAAATTAGAAAAATATTTCAAAATGTTGTCTGCAACAAAAAATACCCAGCATGCACAACATAAAAGATTGACCAATGATACTGCTGGAAAGATTAAAGGTTGTTCTTTCTTGCTGGAAAGTTGTTGCCAAATGTTTTACCATAGGCTAAATCAGACTAGTTGGCCGCGGCCTGCATGTCGCTTGAAAAAGGTTAAGATTTGTTAAGGAAAAAAGGTTAACATAGGTCTACGTACGGAGGAGCGTATGAACGGACGCCATTGTGGTGACTATATATGTCTCGCATTCGCTAAAGTGGCTCGACAACAATAGAAGTGTCAAGGTCACAGGAAGGGGGTGGGGGTATTAAGGCTGTTATAAAAGAAGACCAACTATGGAGGACATGTGGATTTGGGGTTTGGAGTTGTAAGAAAATGAAAAAGGTTAACATTTGTAAGTAACAAGTGGCCCATGGGCCACAATGCTCACCAGAGCTGAGGGGGCAACTGCCCACTGGCAGCAATGTATTTTACTTAACCATGGAAGCCCTGCACCCAAGGCTGCTACAGATAAAATTTCGACCCAATCAGACTAGTGGCTTCAGAGGTCTGATGTCGCTTGAAGACTCAATTTCCCACCTGTGGCAACAAATAGGCCAAAAAGAACATTATTAAAGGAACATTTCTATGAAAGTTTGACAAAATATCTTGAGAGGCATTAATGTCATTTTTCAATTTTCCCCATTATAAGTCAATGGAAACTCTTAACTTGCCATAGCAAACGAACCAAAGAGCCAAATTTCATAAACCAGAGCTCAGGTGGGCACTGACCAACGGAGCCCTAATTGGTGTCACTAAATGGGTCTTATAAAAAGGATCAGAGACATATATGGTTTAGCGGTGGGGATATGTATGGTTCCCCGAGACGTAAGGCCTTTTAAGCAATGGAGGGATTCGGGCATGGCAGATCCCAGAAAAGCCCAAGATTGCTGTCACTGAATATGTCTTATCATAAAGATCAAGAATATATATGGCTAAATGGTGGGGATCTGAACGGTTTCTGAGATATGAGGCCCTTTTATGAAGTGGGAGGGAGAGAAATGGCCCCTGCGGACCCCTCAAGACAGGGTTGACTGAATGTGTCTAATAACAATGAACAAGAATATGTGATTATAGGATGGGGATTTGAATGGTTTCTGAGATATATGGCCTATTATTAAGTGGAGTCTTATCATCAGGAACAAGAATATATATGGTTTAGGGGTGGGGATCTGAACGGTTTCTGAGATATATGGATTTTAATGAAGTAAAAGGGGCGGGGCATGGCCCGTGGCACCCCGGGGGGACCCCCATGCTGGTGTCACTGTTTGCATCTTATCATAAGGAACAAGAAAATATATGGTTTAGGGGTGGACTCTGAACTTTTCTCAAATATATGGTCTTTTGTGAAGTCGAGGGGTGGAGTGTGGCCCGGGCACATCCTGGGTGACCCCCAGGTTGGTGTCACTGAATGTGTCTTATCATAAGGAACAAGAATATATATGGTTTTGGGGTGGGGATCTGTAAGGTTTCTTACAAATTGTCTCTGGACCATAATAATAACCCTTGTCCTGCTGAGCCCATACCTTTCAAACAATGTAGATCCAGATCAGATGGCTTCTGATGAAGCCATCAATATAGATTGTCAAACAATGTAGATCCAGTTCAGATGGCTCATAAGAAGCCATCTGATCAGGATCTACATTGTTTGTTATTCAGATAGTGAATTTGTTGCAACAATTTGCATCAAGTAATCTGATTGGCTGATAATTGGTAGTGGGTGTGGCATATTTTCAGCAGGTCAAGGGTTAAATTATAATCCAAAGCGCTGATGGCACTCGTGGGTCGACATTCTCTGCAAGTAGGCTGACAAAATCATCCTGAATACAAGCTTAGACCAGTTTCCACCAGTATTTTAACCCTTCTCTTGTTGAATATTCAGTTTAGCCACACCCATTTCTGACTTTGAAAAAACAAAAAAACAAAACTGTGGAATGCACCCTAAGAATTCTGGTGGGAACTGACACACAAAACTGAGTAAACACTATATGCCTAATTAACGGCCACAAAATGTTTTGATAGTGTATTTGTTTCATCCATGCTAGGTGCTAAAGCTTTTGATCTTGAGGCAGAAAACCATTTTCTTGGCGATACAAAAACACTTGATGTTTTCTCAGAAGTTTCTGCTGACATTTTTGACCACAGAAACACTCATTTGTAAGTATGATATGTTTGTTTTCTGGCTTTTTTTCTCAAACACAATATTACTATGTATTCCACAGGCCTAAGAAAGTCATTCATAGGGTCAGATCAGTGCCCAAAGATCTAAACTGCTCAAAACAATTAAAGGAGCAAACACATATTTCCTCATAGTATAAAGATGTTGGATAATTATGATGAAACTACGATTCAGAAAGATGAATAACTTTATCTCCAAAATGTTAATGGCAAACATTGGCAACTGGTTCACAAATCACAGCCAGGAAGAATTTGCATAAAGTTTGAGAAATCGCCATCTTTATGTCAGATTCAAAAGTCATAGACATGCGCAATTCAGTCACTTTTTCCTGTCAGTAATGTGTATAACCGCCTCAAGCAGCACAACACTCCTGGCATCGCCGACGCATGCTACAAACCAAATTTTTAACAGTTTGTAAAGCTAGTGTTTCCCACTCATTTCTAAGGATCTTTGTGAGTTCTTGAATAGTCATTGGTGGATGATCGCCCTGTGAGATACGTCTGTACATGTTCTATAGGGTTTAAGTCAGGAGAATGTACCGTCACATGCACTCAGTTGAAATCTGCTTTCATCCGTAAACAGAACTGTACGCCAGTCTTGCAATAGCCAGTTCTGATGTTCTTGGGCAAACTCATATCGCCATGTACGATGTTGCCTGGTGAGAAAAGGCCCTCTTGCTGGATGTCTGGCCCTCAGATCACCTTCATATAACCTGTCACGTATTGTTTGATCGGATATCCTTTGACCAATTGCATGCTAGAAATCAATTTGAAGCCTTCTCAGGCCTTGTACTGCCCATTACTTAGCACTAGATTACGATGTCGGTCTTGCACTTCTTGTCTAGTATACTCGCCCATCTCCTGGTAGCATCTCCATAGCCTGGCAACACCACTTCTTGATACATCAAAGCATTCAGCAACGATCCTTTGGGTGTACCCACTTTCAAGCAAAGCGACAGCTCTTCTTCCAAGAAACACCTAACACCATAATTATGAAGTCACTATGAAGCCCAAAATAATGCATAACCGAACGATTGACATGTTTCTGACCCAAACTCAAATTCTGAACAGATCACCCCATACCGAATTTCAGCCATTTTATAGGGGTAATCCATGCTGTAGCTCACATTCATGCTTTGCACGTGAACCTTGCTTCTAGACGTTTGCATGAACATTGTTAAGAGATATCAATTTAAAATAGTGCCTTTCCTTTGGTATGAAAATTGCAAAGCGGCGATGTTATATGCTCCTTTAATTGTTTTGAGCAGTGTAGTTTGGCAGGATTAACCCATTGCAGGCAGGAAAACCCCTACAGGAGCAAATAGTGCAGGCCGAGATTAGACACCGCAGAATACTCGGTTTCAGCTCTGCGTGGAAGCACCATTCAGCCTGATCTAATTTTCCAAGCGCCGATGGGCCAGATGCATGGATAACACTTATAACATCCCAAAGTGGGGCATTGCCCAACAGCAAAGAACCAGATTAGACACTGCAGAATTCTGCAGCTCATCAAGGTCAACATTGTTTGATGAAAGTACAGGAATTTGACGAAAAACTACATCTGAAAATGTTGTCTGCTTATGTTGTCTGCTGAATTTTTTTTTGCAAACTTTTTAAAAATATTTTTGCGTACAGGCAAACAGTGTGGGCCCAGATCAGACTGCTCCTACAAGAGCAGTCTGATCTGGGCCCACACTGTTTGCAAAAAAAAATATTTTAAAGGTAACCAGCAGACGGCAAATCAGCAGACGGCAAATTGTCATGATTGGCATTGTTATGGGTTAAGAGTTAAACATTATAACCATCTAAGTGACTCTAAGTCTAGGTTCAAGATCAATTTTCTAGCCTAAACTAAGACCCGTTCAGTCGCACTGGTGCTTCGACTGACGGCACTTAATATTTGTGCCACATTGCCCCACCCCTTCCGAATAGCTTTCCCTATAAACAATACAACCTTATCAAAATGGTGACAAGTTATTGAATGGGACCTTTGCATTTTCCAGACATCTCTTGCATAATTATCAGTACGTCCAAGATTCTATATCCCATGGTTATTTTGTATGGAAATTTTATTCCGAATGTCCAACACATAAGCTGTCAGGAAACCTTTAGTTTGGCACTTGTTTAAGTATTCATTACCATTACTTTTGCACATTTCCTGAAAATGGGACTTCAACCATTTGTATGTTTTGCTTTAGAGTTTAACCCATTTTGTACCGGAAACCTGGCAAACAGTTCAGGCCCAGATCAGACGCCACAGAACGGGGCGTCTGATCAGGGCTTGCACTGTTTGCAAACAGTTCAGCCAATTTCCAAATAGATTTTGAAGAAAATGCAACCTGACACCGCAAAATTTGGAATCGACTGCTGCTATATTTAAGGTGGAAGATTCCATTTGGTACAAAAAGGGTTAAAAGCCCAGTCAACACTACACTATTAAGATCATGTCGAGCTGGCCAGTTAATAAAACCACAATTTTCTTGGTAGAAGCCTCCGTGGTGTACTGGATAAGCAACTCCCCTCACAAACTCCCAAACGATCAATCCTGGGCTTCTCCAGAATCTTGTGTCTTTAAACCAAGGTCCTGTCTCCATATGACCACAGTTGTTGTTGGGATGTAAAAGTCAAAAACACACACACTTTTCTTGGTAGACTTAGTCCATCAAAGTGACCAGTAGAGTGCACACTCTTTCACTGCCATGTCTAGACGGCCTAGATAGCTCAGTTGCAGAGGGTTGAGGGTTTGATACCTGCCGGCTCAGCAATATTCTTTCGTAGACACCGATCATGAAATCTTTTCTTAGTGGTCATTCTCTCCATTCTGCTGATTGTCAATTTCTGGTAAAAGAATGTGCAGACCACCCGTGTATAAACCTGCCCAGAAAAGTGTGGTAAACTGACCGGCTCAATATGACATAAACAGTGTTGACAGGGCTATAAATTTCCAAAACAAACAAAAACTGCTAAAATCTGCATAAGTGGGAAAATGTTTTTTGTCTCATTATTACTAAAGCAAGCAATTCAAGCAAGCCTGCGTACCATAATGATCCTAAGTATTGGGACAGATTGGCTAAAGCAAACAGTGCAGACCCAGATCAGACTGCTCCGGAAGGAGCAGTCTGATCTGGGTCTACACTGTTTGCAATTCTGTTTGCACCATTTGGAATCCTTGCAGGATCGTGAAACAAATTTGTTAAAATTTAAAAGAATTACAGCAAGTCCTCAAGTTTCCAAATTTTTAGGATTTTAAGGTATATTTAGCACAGTCGCATCAGAGTTTCTGCTACTTGCAGACATGTAATGGAGACCTTGAGACAGTTTGGAGCAAAAAGTTGTGTTTACAGTCTCTTTCAAGGCCAAACCATCAAGGCCAAGCCATCTTTGACAGAAGAACTATATTCATTTCAGATTCCATTTTATTTTCACGAAGAATCTTTTTTTTCTTTTTAGACGGAAACTATTAAACTATTTTTGATTTAATTACTGATTCTGAGACTCAAATTATGCTGTGGATCAGAAAGCAATTCTGAGATTTATCTATGACTAAGAACTATAAATGAGCAGGATTCTTTGAGAACATGTAGCATGAAGTTTGGGTAAAATCCAGCCTCATCCACAAAAACTTGAAGCACAGTTTGTTGGGAAATAGTGCAGACCAAGATCAGATGCCACATTCTGTGGTATCTGATTTTGGTCTACACTGTTTGCATTTTTCATCTCTAGGGACAAGTGGAAATGTTGGGGGTAGGGATGGGGGTAAACTTAAATGGGCCGAGGTACAGTTTGTCATGGTGCTGCCACAGCCACATACAACCACGCACCCAGCAAGTTAGCAATACGGTATATCCCGTTGGTTCATTAAAGAGCAGATACGTCAAAAAACACTGACACGCTACACCGGAATTGGTGTTAGAAGTGTCAACTATGTCAAAGTAACTGTAATCAATACTTAACATCACCATCCAATACCGGTTAACCCACAGGAGAGGGCGGAGCTAAGCGATTGTCAAAAATCTCAGATTACGCCACGGGTCATGTAAAAATCAATCACCAATTAGCGTATTTGATTTCAGTGGAGAATGTTCGCTGTGAGGGGCTTGGTAAGCAATGGAGACTCAGATCAGGCGCCACAGAACGCGGTGTTTGATCAGGGTCTACACCGTTTACATAGAAAGTGGAATTTAGGGCTTGAACGAAAGTTTGGATCTCAGTCCGGGACTATTTTCCCAGCCTACACTCGGTGGCAGTCGGGGACGCTTCCCGTTTCAGCTGGTCGCCTTTGTCGTCCGCTCGCGACTGCCGACGACTGTCCGGTCTGATTACATACATGTGCATACCTTTATCTATAATGGTCGAGTTTAGTCGTTTGCATCTCGCCTTGATTTAGTGTCGCTTATCACACAACAGCTTGTTGAGAACTGATAATTACTATTGCCTAATATTTTAAACCCCCATGAAAGAATTAACCCTTTGTCCCACATTTTGCTTTCAACTTCTTTATACACAATGTATTTTTGACACAAATCCTTTAATTTATCCTCCTTGTACAATTCCAATGCATACAGAAATGGTCGACCCCCGCCCATCGGGGCTGGAAGAAATAGACGGGCTGCCTGAGCCTACCACGCAAACTACACGAGTACTGGTAAAGCGCTTAGAGGATCTAAGCCTGCCCATGCAAAGCGATGCGAGGCAGCCCACCCATATTTATAAACCCTATTGGTTTCATTGGGTGATAGGGCTTGAGATGTCATTTCATCTCAATGACGGGTAAAAGTCCCACAAAATTGGAAGCAAGGTCTCCAAAATGACCTATACAGTGTTGAAGGGGACGTTAAACCTCAAATCAAACAAACAAACAGAAATGGGCACAACAGGATGCTCAGTTATCAAGTGGCTTTAGTGTATATTTAACCCATAACAACCTCTACTTTTGCAAACAGAGATGAGGTCCTACACTGTTTGCCATGCAGCTTGTGAAATTTTAATGTTTGGCAGTCGGCAATGGCTGTGTCTAAATTTGTTTATTCAGCAGCATAAGGGTTAAGACTTATTGGTTTTTTCAGGGTTTCTTCTCTTTTTTCCCGCCCTTTTTTTGGAAGGTTTCAACGTTTAAAAGGGTGGGACCATAAAATCACGAAAAAGCACGCAAAAATCCGCCCAACTATTTTACTAACCGTCGAGTCGAGCAATTAAGTGACAAATATTTTTTTTCAGACTTTAAGTGGAATACATACACCTTCAGGGGAGGCAACTCTTTCAAGCGTATTTTAGTCTCCAATGTCAATAAGGGTCAACTCTTAAGGAAAGAATTTGCTCCTAAGGAGCAAATTCTTTCCTTGAAGAGTAGACCCCTTTTTCGTGGGACAAAGCTTAAAGAAAAGCAAACAGGAAGTTCAGAAAGTTGTCCCCTTTTGAAAAATGTGGAAAATTTGCCAAGTCATTCCCCTCAGATTTCATGTGACAATAACAGACTTTAATTGACCAATAGTTCTGCTTTCCTGTTAGATTGTTTGTTTACTTGATTTGAGGTTTAATATCCCCATTAACATTATTTAGGTCAGTTTGGGGACATTACTTCCAGTTTTGTGTGCAATTTTACCCGACATTTAGATAAAATGACATTCCAATCCCTGCCGCCCAGTGAAACCGATATGGTTTATATGCTCGGATGGTCCGACTCGCCAGGACAGGCTTTGGGAGTTTATGGCTAAAGTTACCAGATATCTGAAGCGTTGCATGCATGCTGTGCCAGTATTAGCGGCTGTTGTGTTAGGCAGCACCATGAACATGTGTCATGTAAGGATCCGAAAGACTTTGGGGCTTGAACCATATGTAATTCGGGTCATTTCTCCGGTCAGTCACAATGGCGAACTTCCACATAAAAATTGTTTATTTAAAATTCAAACTAATACATCTGATAAAATAAACTTTAGTTATGATTAGTTTGGTTATTCTATTTTTAAAGTTTAGTAACCAAAAATTGGTTTTATTTGCCAGTTTAACGCATTTTGTTATTTGTTGATGGTATGAATAATTGTGTTAGATAGGAAATCGCAATATCGACGATTCTGTTCTTTTATCATAGTAATATGATCGCTTTCTTTAATTATGTCCCGACATTTTCTCAACAATCAAATTACCGATAATCCAAGTGTGTGTACATTTGCCCCCGCCCATAGGTGCTTGAAGAAATATATGGGTTGCATGATGCTTCCACGCAGAGGTGAATCCGGCCCGGACACTAGTACTGGTAAACCGCTTAGAGGATCTAAGCCTGTCTGGGAACCGAGGTGCGAGGCGGTCCGCCTCCCATGCTAATAAACCCTATTGGTTTCATTGGGCGACAGGGCTTGAGATGTCATTTCATCTCAATGTCGGGTAAAAGTCCCACAAAATTGGAAGCAACGTCTCCAAAATAACATTTACAGTGTTGACGGGGACGTTAAACCCCAAATCAAACAAACAAAACCAAGGTGTGTACAAAAATTCGGGAAGCAAAACATTCAATAAGTGTTAATCAGCCACATGCTTGATTTGTCACAGCACACCCGAGTGTCGCAAGATGGACGCCGGATTCGGCATTTCCCATCATTGATGCTCAATAAAGTTATGCTCAGTAAAGTTCTGTTCCCAACACTGTGATTATAAGTAAGAAATTGGACCACCCTGCACATCTTCATAGTCTCATAGTTGATACGAACCATAAAAACACACCTATTTAATTTTGACCCCTACCACTCAACGTTGGAACTTCCTACTGTTTCTGTGAGTAGCCCCGCTCATCATGGCTTGCAGAAATAGACTGGGCTGCATGATGTTTTCACGCAGAGCTGACCGAACACGAGTACTGGTAAACAGCTTAGAGGTTCTGAGCCTGCCCGGGAAATGTGCGAGTCAGACCGTCCATGTATATAAACCCTACAGGTTTCATTGGGCGACAGGGCTTGAGATGTCATTCATCTCAATGTCTGGTAAAAGTCCCACGAATTTGGAAGCGACGTCTCCAAAATGACCTATATAGTGTTGCGGCCCCCGCCCATCGGGGCTTGAAGAAATACATGGGCTGCATGATGCGATGATAGTCAGCAATGGGTGTGGCTAAATTAATTTATTCAGCAGGATAAGGGTTGAGTCTCCAAAACGCGACTTATTAGTTTTTCTGGGTTTCTTCTTTTTCCGCCCAATTTTTTTCCAGATAAGTTCTGAGTAACCACTAGATAGATGTGCAGGAAGATTTCAAAATGCAAAAATCCGCCCAAATCTTTTACGTATGAGTTTTCAGTAACCGTCGAGTCGGAGCAATTAAGTGACAAATATATATATATATATATTTTTTTTATTTATTTATTTATTTTCTGTCAACAGGGGCCAACTCTTAAAGGAAAGAATTTGCTCCTCTTCAATTCATTCTTTCCACTATTTCTATCTATTATCGGTCGAATCAACATTGGAGCGCTTTCAATTCTAGTGTGATCGGTCATTGCCGATCCAGGTTTGCAGGATGAAAACATACACAGTAATCATGTAATAACGATATAGATCTTTAACCTGCACAGAATGTGCCTCCCTGCACGTGCAGGGGGTCCCAGTTAACGTCCCGATGCGGAGGACGATGCACTTTGTGGCATTCACCCGGAGCATGTTCGGACACCACAGTTTTATTACCGCTGCCGGGAACCAAACCGGGGGCCCCTAGCATCATAGGCAGGTGCACTATACAATTGAGCTACCACGTTTGATTCAATGTCGAGTGCCGGCTCGGCCACTTTAATACATGTATATACAGGGGTTCATTCATTGTTCTTTCTTATTTCTGCTACAGCCTCGGGGTTTTAACGAGTATCCACAGTCTGTTTTGAGCAGAATATATATTTGCCTGTGGGTACTGCTGGTTAGAACCGCCTCGAAGTTTTGTTTGTTTTGTTTGATTTGAGGTTTAACGTCCCCGTCAACGCTATATAGGTCATTTTGGAGAAGTTGCTTCCAATTTTGTGGGACTTTTACCCAACATTTCGATAAAATGACATCTCAAGCCCTGTCGCCACCTAGAGGTTTTAACAAGTGTCCACAATCTCTGTTTTGAGCAGACTATAGATTGTGGGTACTGCTGGTTAGAACCGCATCGAGGTTTTAACGAGTAACCACAATCTTCTTTTAAGCAGTACAGAAGCCTCCGTGGTGTAGTGATTACGCTACTCGCCTTGTAAACCAGGGATCGCAGGATCGATCCCGAGCTTCTCCAGACTTTCGGATGAGTCTTTAAACCCAGGTCCCGTCTCCGTATGACCTTAGCTGTTGGTGGGACGTAAAACTCAAACACACACTCTCTCTCTCTCTCTCTCTCTCTCTCTCTCTTTTGAGCAGTAATAAAATCGATTGCAACATAAACTGACAGCGCTATTGTCCCGCCCACGCTTAAAACGTTCAAAGACGGTTGTCAATCATCTCAAATACCAGTTCAGAAGCACGTGATGGAAAGTTCAACACGGTGCTACAAAGCTTTCGGCACGTATTTGATATTCGTCTCAAACAACATCAGAAGTGCGTCTGGGAGAAGAGCGATTGCTAACTTGCCGATTGCGTTGTTGTAACACCTATCTTATCAAATTTCACAGCACCAATTAGATGCCTGCTTTTATCAAATTAGCCAATCAGAGATCAAATGGGTAATAGATGACCCCATCCCAGACTTCCAGCTGTCCCATCATTTACACTGGAGGGGGTGGGGGCAATGTGGTTAACATAATTATTATACAGTCATTATTTTAATGTTCACATCAAAAATCATGGTTTCCTGCACAGCTGGAATTATATCTAATTCATACCTACAAAAGCATACAATATGATTCAATAACCTGGAATCTTCCTCCTTGTATATGGCAGAAGTTTATTTCGAAATTTAGGGGTGACAGGTTGTGATATCTTTAAAATTTATTTGGAAAATAGCTGAACTTTTTACAAATAGTGTAAGCTCTGATCCTGATCAGATGCCCCATTCTGCAGTGTCTAATCTGGGCCTGCACTGTTTGCCAGGGTACCGGTTTTGGGGTTTCCGGTACAAAATGTGTTAATTATCCAGTACACCTTGTTGACTGGAGCTTCGGAGATCCATATTTTCTTAAGTCACTTTTTATTAAAACCTGTTATGGATATTTGTTAAAAATGTCTCATCTGCAAAAGTACTATTCAGAATATCACTTCTTTCTCAAGATATACATGATATTAAGCAATAATAAATTTTTGAGGTCATTCAAGGGCTATAACTCTGCTGAAAATTGACATAAAAAGCCATGTAACAGGGGCAAGCTTTATCTTGCCAACATAAATTGCATTCCCAATTTGATCAAACTCCATCTATTCTTTCTCAAGATATTGAGAGGAAACAAATTTTTGACATCATTCAAGGGCCATAACTCTGCTGAAAATAGAAGCAAAATGCAGCATAACAATCCCAAGCTAAATCTTGTCAACATAAATCCACTTACTAACTTAGTAAGAATGATAAACAAGAGGGCCCAGAGGGCCCTGGTTCGCTCACCTGATCCAAAGCATAACAAGTGGGCCCCGGGCAGGGTCAATTTTGGCCCCAGGGCTAAAATTTGAACAATCTTGGTAGAGGTCCACACAATGAAGCTACATATCCAATATGAAAGACCTGGGCTTTGTGGTTTCAGAGAAGAAGATTTTAAAGGTTTACCCTGCATATAGAAGTCTATGTAAAACAAGATTTTCCCTATATAAGTCTATGTTAAACCAAAGGGCCCCGGAGCGGGGGCATTTTTGGCCCCAGGGCTATAATTTGAACAATCTTGGTAGAGGTCCACTAGCTGAAGCTTCATAACAAATATCAAAGACCTAAGCCTTGTGTTTCAGAGAAGATGATTTTTAAAGATTTTCCCTATATAAGTCTATGTAAAACCAAAGGGCCACATGGCGGGGGCATTTTTGGTCTCAGGGCTATAATTTGAACAATCTTTATAGAGGTCCACTAGCTGAAGCGTCATAACAAATATCGAAGACCTGAGCCTTGTGGTTTCAGAGAAGAAGATTTTTCAAGATTTTCCCTATATAAGTCTATATAAAACCAAAGGGCCCAGGAGCTGGGGCATTTTTGGCCCCAGGGCTATAATTTGAACAATCTTGGTAGAGGTCCACAAGATGAGGCTTCATACCAAATATCAAAGACCTGGGCCTTGCAGTTCCAGAGAAGAAGATTTTTCAAGATTTTCTCTATATAAGCCTTTGTAAAACAAAAGGGCCCTGGTGCGGGGGCATTTTTGGCCCCAGCACTATAATTTGAACAATCTTGGTAGGGGTCTACTAGATGAAGCTTCATAGCAAATATCAAAGACCTGGGCCTTGCAGTTTCAGAGAAGAAGATTTTTAAAGATTTTCCTTATATAAGCCTATGTAAAAGAAAAGGGCCCCCGTGCGGGGGCATTTTTGGCCCCAGCACTATAATTTGAACAATTTTGGTAGGGGTCCACTAGATGAAGCTTCATACCAAATATCAAAGACCTGGGCCTTGCGGTTTCAGAGAAGAAGATTTTTCAAAATTTTCCCTATATAAGCCCATGTAAAACCAAAGGGCCCCCGTGCGGGGGCATTTTTAGCTCCAGCACTATAATTTGAACAATCTTGGTAGGGGTCCACTAGATGAAGCTTCATACCAAATATCAAAGATCTGGGCCTTGCGGTTTCAGAGAAGATTTTTAAAGATTTTCCCTATATAAGCCCATGTAAAACCAAAGGGCCCCCGTGCGGGGGCATTTTTGGCCCCAGCACTATAATTTGAACAATCTTGGTAGGGGTCCACTAGATGAAGCTTCATACCAAATATCAAAGACCTGGGCCTAGCAGTTTCAGAGAAGAAGATTTTTAAAGATTTTCCCTATATAAGCCCATGTAAAAACAAAGGGCCCCCGTGCGGGGGCATTTTTAGCTTCAGCACTATAATTTGAACAATCTTGGTAGGGGTCCACTAGATAAAGCTTCATACCTAATATCAAAGACCTGGGCCTTGCGGTTTCAGAGAAGAAGATTTTTAAAGATTTTCCCTATATAAGCCCATGTAAAACCAAAGGGCCCCCATGCGGGGGCATTTTTGGCCCCAGCACTATAATTTGAACAATTTTGGTAGGGGTCCACTAGATGAAGCTTCATACCAAATATCAAAGACCTGGGCCTTGCGGTTTCAGAGAAGAAGGTTTTTCAAGATTTTCCCTATATAAGCCCATGTAAAACCAAAGGGCCCCCGTGCGGGGGCATTTTTAGCTCCAGCACTATAATTTGAACAATCTTGGTAGGGGTCCACTAGATGAAGCTTCATACCAAATATCAAAGATCTGGGCCTTGCGGTTTCAGAGAAGAAGATTTTTAAAGATTTTCCCTATATAAGCCCATGTAAAACCAAAGGGCCCCCGTGCGGGGGCATTTTTGGCCCCAGCACTATAATTTGAACAATCTTGGTAGGGGTCCACTAGATGAAGCTTCATACCAAATATCAAAGACCTGGGTCTTGCGGTTTCAGAGAAGAAGGTTTTTCAAGATTTTCCCTATATAAGCCCATGTAAAACCAAAGGGCCCCCGTGCGGGGGCATTTTTAGCTCCAGCACTATAATTTGAACAATCTTGGTAGGGGTCCACTAGATGAAGCTTCATACCAAATATCAAAGATCTGGGCCTTGCGGTTTCAGAGAAGAAGATTTTTAAAGATTTTCTCTATATAAGCCCATGTAAAACCAAAGGGCCCCCATGCGGGGGCATTTTTGGCCCCAGCACTATAATTTGAACAATCTTGGTAGGGGTCCACTAGATGAAGCTTCATACCAAATATCAAAGACCTGGGCCTTGCGGTTTCAGAGAAGAAGATTTTTTAAGTTTTCGGTGAAAAAAATCTATTTTTGGCTACTGTGACCTATATGTGCAATGGACCGGAACTATTTGAACAACTTTGAAAGGGGACCACCTAAGGATCATTCCTGTGAAGTTTGGTCAAAATCCGATCAGTGGTTTAGGAGGAGATGTCGTTTGAAGAAAAGTTTACGGACGCACGCACGGACGCACGCACGGACGCACGCACGCACGGACGCACGACGGACAAAAAGTGATCCCAAAAGCTCACCTTGTCACTACGTGACAGGTGAGCTAAAAATTAATCATATGTTTCTTGAAATATTGAGCAGAAACAACTTTCTGGCATGAGGCATGTGCCATAACTCTTTTGAAAATTGACGCAATAAGCTGTGTAACAAACCCAAACTAGAGGTTGTCAATATCAATGCATATGAATCCATCATGGTGGGTGGGGGTGATTATTCATAACAAACATTTCTAAGGACAAATTCGTAAAAACCACCTAACATTATCACAGTTAACTCCTCGTTAACAGGTGCTTGTAAGCCCAATTGACATTTAAAGTTGGCAAGCTTACACCAAGTGGGGGTTTAAAGCCAAATTCTTAACCAGAAAAATTACACAAAACCATTCATTTAACCCATTTTGTACCGGAAACCCCAAAACCGATACCCTGGCAAATGGTGCAGGCCCAGATCAGACGCCAAAGAATGCGGCGTCTGGTCAGGGCCTACACTGTTTGTGAAAAGTTAAGCCATTTTCCAGATAAAATTTGAAGAAAACAATCTGGCACCACAAAATTTTGAAATGGACTCCTGCTATATGTAAGGAGGCAGATTCCATTTGGTACAAAAAGGGTTAAAGGTGTTACTGATCCAAATATATCAGCACCATTTCATTGGGAGTATAGCAAAAAACAAGGATTCTTCATCTTCAGTAGAACATAACACCTACATCTCTGTTTTTCCCATTAAGAAATCCATAGCTTGTATTTTGAGCCCTGTCGATTGAGCAAAAATTTGCCTTCAGATGTTCAATCGGCAAAGACTCATATCAGACTGCATTATCCATAGTCTAGATTCAGCTTGCAGAAACCTTGGCTCAACTGACACACACAGAAGACTGATCACTAAGCATGAAGGCACAGGCTGATCTGAGTCTTTGCTGGATGCATTATGTACAAAGACGCATTTTTACTAACCGTGGCTCATCTAATATTTACAACTACTGAAATAACCTGGTTTCAATGCCAATAACAACAAAACAATCACAGGGGTGTGACTGGTCCATTTCTCCAGGAAAAGCCCTACACCCACTTTCTTTAAGAACATCTGATCCGAAATCAGAGTGAGTGAGTGAGTGTTTGAGCTTTACATCCCACCAACAGATAAGGTCATACGGAGACGAGACCTCAGTTTAAAGACTCAACCGAAAGTCTAGAGAAGCCAGGATCGATCCTGTGACCCTGGTTTACATGGCGAGTAGCATAACCACTACACCACGGAGGCTTTTAAAAACACTTTATTTGTTTGAATTGAGGTTTTACGTCCCCATCCACACTATTTGGGTTATTTTGGAGAAACTGCTTCAGATTTTGTGAGACTTTTACCCGACATCTAGATGAAATGATATCTCAAGCCCTACAATTGAGTTTATATGCAGAGATAGTCAGACTCGCATCACTTTGCCTGGGCAGTCTCCAAAATGACCTATAGTGTTGACGGGGACGTTAAACCTCAAATCAAACAAACAATTCATGTGAACTGTCTGACTGCATTCCGATACAAATGACTTAGGGACTGATGATTTGTATACTGTATCTGTGTAACCCTTTTGTACCAAATGGAATCTTCCTCCCTATATATAGCAGGAGTCCATTTCAAAATTTAGGGGTGTCAGGTTGGGTTTTCTTAAAAATTCATTCGAGACATGGCATTACTTTTTGCAAACAGTGTAGGTCCTGATCAGACGCCGTGTTCTGTGGCGTCTGATCTGGGCCTGCAGTTTGCCAGGGTACCTGTTTTGGGGTTTCCGGTACAAAATGGGTTAACCCCATATATGACAATGAAATCTCCTACCTAGTAAGTTTGGAGTAGCCCATTTCCAATTAAAGGGGTGCCAAGTTTGTTTTGTTAGCGATACATTGTTAAGTTTTGTTAAGTTTTACTTTCAGCAAACAGTTTAGACTCAGATCAGACACCGCAAAATTTTGGGGAGTCTGATCTGAGTCTGCACTGTTTGCCAATGTCCCAAAAAAGGGCCGCAAGGCATATATGGGTTAAAATAACTGACATCTTGCCACACAACAAGGCCTGATGCAGGATAGCATATTAACCCATAAAATGCCAATCACAACAATTGTCGTCTGCTTTTCCATCTGCCAGTTACCTTAAAAGTAATTTTTTGCAAACAGTGTGGACCCAGTTCAGACTGATCTGGGCCCACACTGTTTGCCTGTATGCAAAAATATTTTTAAAAAAGTTTGTAAAAAAAAATCAGCAGACGACATAAGCAGACGACATTTTCAGATGTAGTTTTTCACAGGGTCTAAGGGTTAACCCTTATCTTGCTGTTCACGACAACCCCCTACCTTTGCAAACAGTGTAGATCCAGATCAGATGGCTTCTGAAGATGGCTTCTGATCAGGATCTACACTGTTTGGCATTCAACTTATGAATTTGTAGCAATAAATTACATCGAGTAATTTGATTGGTTCATAAACAGGAATGGATGTGGCTTAAATGAATATTCAGCAAGATAAGGGTTAACATCTTGTGGTTTATACCAAGAAGTCAAAGTAAGTATCCATCAACCTTTTGTTTACCCTTTATCTTTATTTTTCAGCTAGGGAACAAGCTGGTCATCTTGTTTTACATGCCTTTGTTCTGACTTTGGGGAAGGTTTTTTGACTCCACCTCAGTTCTTATAATTCTTGTTTGGCTTTGTTCTGACTGTGTGTGGGAGACTTTTTTCTTGGCCATACCAGATACAGTAAAACCTATCATTGTAGCCACCTCCATTAAGCAAGCAACCTGTCTTCAGAAAGCATGCATTAATTTGGTTCCCCCAAAAAGGCAAATGCATTAAAATATACTGTATTAAGCAAGCGTCTGTCTTAAGCAAGCAAATTTTTGTTATCCCTTAGGCACTTGCTTAACCCATTGTATACTGGTGGACTCTTCCACTGCTATAATGTTGGACAAGACCATTTGTCATGTAAGGGGTATCAGGCCCATTTTTTTTTTCAATTTTATTCTATTTTTGATGGAAAATTCTGTAAGCAAATAGTGCAGGCCCTGTCAGACGCCACATTCTGCGGTGTCTGGTCTGGGCCTGCAGTGTTTGCCAAGATACCCCTTTAGGGGTTTCCCCGCATGCAATGGGTTAACTCTTATCATGCTGTTCACGACAACCCATATCTTTGGAAACAGTGTAGATCCAGATCAGATGGCTTCTGAAGAAGCCATCTGATCAGGATCTACACTGTTTGGCATTCAGTTTATGAATTTGTAGCAATAAATTACATCAAGTAATTTGATTGGCTGATAGACAGAAATGGGTGTGGCTTAAATGAATATTCAGCAAGATAAGGGTTAATACAGGTTGGACTGTACATTGTATGAATATACAACCGAGTCACAATATACTGAGAGTGAGTCATATTATAATATATATTTCAGATTGTCATGTAACAAATCTACAGTGACTTCATTTCCAGCGCTCAGTTTTTATAAAGGGCAGGCCTGAAATCGCAGAAGTTGCTGGTCGTCTTTGTGACAATTTGTTAGATGTTTTTATTATTATTTTCTAATATTTGACCATTAGCTCAGTTATTTCTTGGGTATAAACCCGTACTAAGAAATGTGGATAAAGCGTCTTGCTCATGAACACAACGGAGGACTCAGACCCGGAATAACTCGAGCACGAGTCAAGTGTTTCACCACTGCACCATTGCAGCCGACATGGTATGGCCTATTAAAGTTGCATCCGACATGGTATGGCCTATTAAAGCATAGTGGGTGAAAAGGTCTGTAATTACCAAAATGTTCTCGTAAACACCCCCTGATGTTTCTGACAGGAAACACAAAATTATTGCGGACTCCACATTCACAAGTTTTGCTGGAGCCCCGCTTTCAAGATTTTCTTCTGATGCAGGGCCTGACAATTCATTGCCCAGCTGCCCGAGACAAGTCCAAATTTTGTCTGGACAAGTGTTTTTTTATTTCACTTGCCCAGAAAAATGTATAGCATATAGAGAGAATATTGTAATTCCGAGCTATTTTGTAGATGCTGTGAACTGCATTTGAACATATTTGAAACTTGGATTTGTCAATTGCAAGCCCTGTGATGCATCCAGAGGACAGTTTCTGACTTTCTTTTTAATGTCGCCATCCATTACAGGCCAGTATGCGTATTCATTCTCCTTAAATCCTGGAATATTCTGTGGAAATAATTAACATATAAATACCTAATATAAATGTGATTCTTTTTCCTATGGCAAAAGATAAGACGATAATTGCTAATTTTCTGGGAGATATTTATATCGGTTTCTCCAACAAGCCAACAATCTCATGAACCGGATTATTTATAAATAAGCTGATCTGATATAAGTTTCAGAGTACACTAGATTTATAATAAAATTCTCAACCAAAATTCCTTTGTGGGTACATGTCTTCCAAAATAAATTAAGGAAAATTTATTATTGCCACCAGCACAAGGCGCATAAAGTCAAATTTGAAGAATTACAATAAGATTTCTGCAAGAAAGTCAGAAAGTCTGAGGAGGTTTCTGCCAGGGGAATAAAGAATATCAGAAAGTTTTAAGGGTGATGGGTACATCTGATGATTTCCGTCGAGGGAAACAAACTTCCAGACTTCCAGTTCAATTTCATGTAAATTCACCACCTCCTTAATAGGCGTCTACTCTTAAAGGAAAGAATTTGCTCCTTAGGAGCAAATTCTTTCCTTTTAGAGTAGACCTCCACTGAAAAGGTAGACAAATATATTATTGAAAGAACTGCCACCCCTGAAGGTGGCTCTGTCTGCCTTAAGGAGTGTTAACATGAATTATTTGTTTAGGCGCAATTCTGAAGCTTTTAAAAGTTTCAATTGTAAACATATTAATTCTCAGAACATTCATGACAAACCTGTTGCATGAGATTAACACTAGAGGTTTAACATTGTGGGTCTTGCACTTGAAAAAACAAACAATTGGTGCTAACTGCAGGCATATACAGACCTGAGAACCATTTCAAATAGCATCCACAGTCCAAGACTGACCTGTCTACCGCAAGTTCTAGATTGTCAACCCAGTTAACATTACAATGGTCAGCCTAAGGCTAATAGGTCTTTTACCAGAATTTCTATCAATTTTGGTGCTACATAAACTTATACCTACTGAAGATGTTCATAAAAATTTCATCCCCATGCCCCACCCAAGGTATGACAAACCAATCTTTGCAAACAGTGAAGATCCAGATCAGATGGCTCTGATCAGAATCTACACCATTGTCATTAGATTGTGAACTGAACAAAATACATTATATCAAGTAATTTGATTAGCTGACTGTCAGGAAAGGGTACGTCTAA